>JAQPPZ010000715.1:5872500-7305249 GCA_028583015.1 Wollemia nobilis
CATAAACTATGTAAATGAAGCTTCATCGAGCTTAAAGAATATATAAAATTATAAAATGTATGATAGTGTAATAAAATATATTTAGCTAAGTATTTAATAATTTTGTCATAGATTAGTTTAAATAAAATATATTTACACCAAAATTAACTTAATCCATCTATTATTTTCTTCAATTAACAAGCCTTTTGTTCCAACAACACAATAGTAAACATAATAATTGATTTAGTAGATGGTAATCCCAAAATAGAGATGTTTTAACCTTTACAAATTACAATGGATGATTCAAAATATAAATGTCTTTCATAATAAAATTTTCACTCACATAATTTTTGTTTATGTCACCACGAACAGGTATGCTCTTGTAGATCCCACTAGTAGGCAGTAATAAAGGCTTTAACAAAAATCGCTACCCTAGATAGGAAGATAGTCATAGTGTATACCAAGTCTACCTCTAATATGACATGACCTTCTCTCATAGCCTTTTGACACATTTTTAGCTGTTAGAATAAGATATTATTCTCTTAAGTTCTACTAGGATAAACACACTTGAGTTTCCACTCCTCCATGATTCATGAGAACTCTGAGTGTTGTCTAGATCAGATTTGATGAGTTGTTGTAATCCAATAGCTCTCAATGATCAACTTTGCTATTTATACAAATTTGATCCATGGAATAATCAATCAGTTCTACTCTTTCTTCATATTTTGTGTAATGCTATGCATGTCTATTTTAGGAAATTCTAACAAGGTACTAGAGCAGGATAGATCTTGCAAGCATTCTCTCTTGAAGGTTCTAGGAGCTAGTTGTTTGGATCTTTTGTTGGCTTCTCCTCTTTTCTTGGATTTAAATCTTCAATAAGTTATATATATATATATATATATATATATATATATATATATATATATATATATATATAATATATATATATATATATATATATATATATATATATATATATATATATATGGGTTATTCTGAATTTTTTTACCTTCTTCTCACATTAAAAATAAGAAAAGTTTCATTGACTCTTAGAGTAAAATTTTTTTTTAGAAATTTACCCATAGTCATATATATTAATTATTTTTTTTTACAAAAGGAAAGGGGCTTTGGTCGCTGCCTAAATGTTTCTATCGGAGAGGTATATTGATGCTCTCGAATATTGTACAAACACACCCATTTTGGGCACCAACGATTCGTGACACCAACAATTTCCTATCTCCTTCCATGGAGATCTGAAATATTAGATCTCCCTTATTTTTTAACGCTTGGTGCACCTTAATAAAGTCACTTTTAAATAATTTATTATTTTTTGGATTCTTCTAGTGCACTCTTAAGCCATGTCACTTCAGTTGCAATATAAATGTCTTTATACATCGTATCTTGCACTTCCTTGGCATTCCTTATGCTGCATCGGTGAACTCCATAAGAGACACTCTTAAATCAGGATAACATTAATTTACCATAATCGATAGATTTGTTCTCAGTTGGATTATTTGAAAATGTATTTCCTTACCTCCTATTTAGTTATCTCTAATCCTATTCTTTTTACATTATCTTTTATTATTCTTGAGCTTCATTTTTCTCTGACGAATATCTGAGTAGAGAAGGTTAATTCATCTTGCTCAAGACAATGCGTTAGACTTCTGAAGGAAACAACTAATATTTTTTTCAAAATTTAATATTTTGATATCATAGCTCTCTATCTCCTTGTTCACCTCTCATTTTTTTTTCTACAGGTTACGATCCACTCAAAAACTGAGGTGTTGCAAGGAGCTAACAATTTATATTTTGATATCATTCATTTAAAATTTTTATCTCTATTTTCCTTGTTCGCCTCTCCTATTTTTTTCTATAGGTTACAAGGAGCTTTCATCTATGAATGGTAAATTTTCAAGGAGCTTTGTATGTGATTTTGATGTTAGCTTAGTTTGTGCCTTCTTTCACTGCCCTCAATGAAGACACCATCTTCTGTATGTTTCGAGTTGCATAAAGGGAGGGTGTTGTTTTGGCTGGAGATCAACCCGAGATCAAATTGTGGATGATATTCTATGAAGAACAAGACTCGAGAGTGTGGTGGGAGGGCCCACCCAGAATTGAAATAGGGTCATGTTCGTGTAGCAGCAAGACGTCTTTTTAGATTTTTCTTTTGAAGTGTCTATGGTTTCCTTTTTGTAGACACCAAAACAGCACCAATCCAATTATGTGACTGCAAACACTGATTGCTTTGACACACACAGCCCCTAGGGTAGCCCTCAGAGGTTAAAAAGTGGTCCTAACCACTTTCATAGCAATTTTGTAAGGTCAAAAGGCAATTTGGCACATTCAGACACTTTGCTCAGTATTCGTCTCACCTAGAGACGAATACTAACTGGGATTCGTCTCACCCAGGGACAAATTCTAAATTCGTCTTTGGTCAAGACGAATTCCAGGTTTAATGGGAAAAAAGAAGAATGCCGCCAAGTGGCAGCCGAGGACATTCAATTATTGCCTCATGTCGTGCATGCACGTGTAGGTGGGTAGGTTGGTAGTTTGAGGACTGTCACAAAGGCAGTCATGGAAGCCCAAGTCAGGGAGGAGTCTCCTCCCTCTTGGGAAGGCATGGCCGCCACATGGCATCCCTACATGCCCCTCCAAAGAGACCCCTTGGGTCTATAAAATGTTGGAATTTCCCACCCAAGAGAGGACAGGTTGAAGGCATTTTCAAGCAACGAAGTGCTGCCAAATCGAACACCCTATTGCACCCTTTTTTGATTCACCTTTTCACATCCTTAATCTCTTTCACAAGAGAGGTTATTGGGTGGATTTTGGAAGCGTGGATCCGAACCCAAACCCAACATTTGACCATATTGAATCCACTAATTTGTCGACACCACATCCTAAGAGATTTTGGGCCCATTCCAAGTGGATTGATGCCAAAATCAAGTTCCAACGGGGGGCGGCCCTCTTGGGCACCCCACACTTTTTTTGTTAATTTCATCATTTTAATCTATTCGGTTATTATTCATTTATCCTAAATTACGCTATATGTTGTTTAGATAGTTCAAAATCTTGATTTCAGAAAGCATTTATCAAATATTATCATGCTTCTGTCGCTTAAGTTGTCCCACTAACTTACAGGTAACAACATCAAAATTCTCGATGATGGAGGTCAAATTGGGAGAATCCGACCATCTGGGTTGTCCCAAAATGGCTCCAATTACTTAACCCCTCAGTTTTCAGGTGTTTTGGAGATCCCTCGAGTGGCATCAACTCGGCGTCCTAACACAGTCGAATTCGTCCCACCCGGGGACGAATAACAGCAAAATTCATCCTGCCCAGGGACGAATTTTAGTTAAAAGTAGATTGGCCGACTGTTTCAATGGTAGTGGCCCTCTGGTGATGTCTTCTAACCTCTGTCAGATTTACAAGTCATTTAGGATCATTTCATGCATCATTTTAGTCAGTCTTAGGCATACATCTTTCATTAATTTCAAGGAACAAACTTTTCCTATTTGTAGCAGGTGCTACTAACTCTTTTGTTGTTTCTTTGAATGCAGGAGGAGTAGCGAGAAGCGAGGATTCATCAGCATAAGCGGTGGCAACACTTTGGCCCGCCCATTTCAAATGTGGGCATGCGGAAGGACTATTGATCATGATTGTAACCAAATCTATTTAACGCTCCTAACCCCTAAAAAGGGAGGAGGCAATTTTGTAACCGAGGTTAAAGAGTTTAATAAAAGGGTTGTGACTTCTCTAAATTCTTGTATCTCATTTCAATCAATTTGCCTCTTTCGTTTAATGCACTTCACATTTTAGGACTTAAGCGCTATATTTTGTTTTACATTGCATGGTTATAGTTTTTCCTTTTATTTCCGAAATCTCATGCTTTCACTTTTTTAATCATTATTTTATCTAGATTATTGTATTGTTTTTTTATCCCTTCAATTTTGAAGGATAAAACCATACAAATATATTCCCTAAGATTTTATTTAGTTTAATATTCTGACTCATTTTTTTTGCTACTCCTCTTTCGAGAAGCAATAGTAGAACAAGTCATTTGTAAGTTAGTAAATAAAAAAAAAAAAATTAGGGGGGGTTTACGATGCTCTTTTCTTGTATCTATCGTGGTTTTGTCTTTTGGGGGGTGTTTTTTTTGTGACTTTTTGTGTCTAAATTCTTCAAATATCTCTAGATTAATTTATAGTAGTTTTTAATTTCAGATATATATATATTATTTACATCTCATTTAAAATATCTATATGGTATAAGAAGATATTCACTAAATTTAAGCACACCCTCATTTGAATCAAAATATATAATATTTCTTATTTAAAAGAAATATAATTCCTAAAAGTCAAAACATTTCTCTAGTGCATTAATATATATCAGTTTTTTTTGCATACTTTATTTTGACTTAAAACTTTATTAAAATTCATTTTTGTTTATATATATTGCTTAATATTAATAAGGTATTGATTAAAATTTCAATCCTTATCTATTTAGATAACTTAATAAAATATATCTATTTTATTCTTTATTTAATTTTTTCATTAAGCAAATCTATATATTAAATGTCTATATGAATTCAATATAATTTTTTTGATTACTAATTTTTACAAAGAATTTATAGTTTTCCTCAAGTAAGGGTGGGTTATTAAGATAACCACTATAGGTCTGGATGATATTAGCCTATGTTCCAAGTATCATATCTATTCAATACTTATAATTTCCCTCTCATCAGGGCAGGTATTTTAAAAGACAAGATATTTTGGTCTGGCATATTTGTTATCTTTAAACCAAAATTAATATCAAATATCCTCAAAATACTTATAGTTTCCCTCACGTTAGGGCGGGTATTTCTAAGTTATTTGGTGTTCCTTAAAAATATTTGGCATATTTGTTCTCATTAACATTATGAAATATCAGGTTTACGAAAATTACTTATAGTCTCCCTCTTGTTAGGGCGGGTAATTTTTTGAGAATTGGGTATTTACTTAAGGCTTCTGTTAACTAATATTCATTGCATTCTATTAATTAAAGTTAAAGGGGGAACATTGGGTTAACTTCAAAATGAATTCAATGAATATAATTTATCCTCTCACTCCTCATAACTACCATACATGGAAACCCAAAATTTTAAATATCATTTATCAAAAAGAGCTCACACACCTATTAGAAGAAAAGAAATATGAGTTTGAAAAAGAATATGAAAAATTTATTCACAACGGGAAAATGTATGAAACAATGGGTATTATAAGCTCTAATATTCATGAAATTTTGTCGTTTCACATTACAAATTGTAAAACTCCTTATGAAAGTTGGAAGAAACTAAATACCTTGTTTGGGAAAGTAGATCACATAAGATAAATACAACTAGAAGCAGAATTAGCAATATTATCTCATGAAGACTTCAACAATATTGTTGACTTCCTCACCAAATTCAAAGAAGTCCTCACTCAATACAAAGGCAATGGGAAGACTAATACTGAAGAAGAATGCATTTATCTAATTCTTTCTAAACTAAATGGTGTATTTCAAATCTTTGCAACCACCTTTATATCTACAAAATATGCTCTTGGTGCAACCTTTAAAATGCCCTCTTTAGAAGAATTTTGTGATAGACTAACTAGGGAAGAAATAAAAATTGTAAGATATGAGATATCTTCCTATTCCTCTTCCTCAAAAGCCTTAGTAGCCTCCACCGCTACTAAAGAAAAATTCAAAAATAAGGAAAGGAATCCCATAACTTGTACTCACTGCAAAAAGAATGGTCATTCTACAAACAAATGTTGGAAAATATTACAACTAGAGGCAACTATGAAGGATCAAAATATAGAAAATAAAAAGCAAATAGGAAAAGCCCTAAATGTTCAATGGAAAACCTCCAATTCTTCTTCTAATTATTGGGTCCTAGATTCTGGAGCAACTCATCACATGACTGCTTCAGATGATTCATTATCTTCTATCTCCACAAGTTCTACATGTAGCATAGAAGTGGGTGACTCTTCCTTTATCCCAGTAAAATAAAAGGGTGACATAACCATTGATTTTGGCTCTATCAATAATGTTCTCTATGTTCCAAACATTGCCACAAATCTCCTCTCCATCTATCAGATTTGTACTTCTAGAAAGGGAAAAATAGTTCTCTTCTCTCCAATAGGAGTTGATATAAGAGACTTTCAAGATCCCCATTATCTCATAGCAAAAGGATATATTGATAAAAACACTCACCTATTTCACTTCAAAGGATTCAAAAATCCAGAAGGAACCTCCTACTTTGTGGCTCATGGAGATCTTGAAAGCAAAATTTGGCATGAAAGGTTTGGTCATCTTAGTTACAACTTCATAAAGGAATTGAGCACCCATGAAATGCTAACGGGTTTACCTCAAGTCTCTTATATTTATGGAGTTTGTCCTTGATGTGCTCTTGGAAAGCAACATCAATATCCTTTCCACCCAAGTAGTTCTCTAAAAGACTCATCTCCTATAGGATTAATTCATAGTGACTTGATGTCTTTTCCAAAACCTTCTTTCAAATGCTCTAACCTTTATTGATGACTTTTATAGAAGAACTTGGGTCTACTTCTTGAAATATAAAAGTGGTGTTCTATCCTACTTAAAATTTTTCAAAGCCTTAGTTGAAAATCATGCCTCCTACAACATGAAGCAAATTCACACAGATAATGGGGGGAATACTGCAGTAATGAGTTCTTCATATTTCTATCAGTTCATGGCATCATTAATTAAAATTCTATCTCCCATAATCCACAACAAAATGGCATTTTAGAAAGTAAAAACCGAACATTGAAGGAAATGGCAAATTGTATGCTCCATTCAAGAGATCTTCCAAAAGTTTTTTGGGCAGAAGCTATTAACTGTGCCAATTATATTCAAAACCGCACACCTCATAAAGCTCTTGACCATTTAAATCCTAAAGAAATATGGACTGGATCAAAACTGGATGTTTTCTTCTTTAATATATTTGGGTGTACTACTTGGGCACAGATCCCAAAGAAGAAAAGGAAGGCTCTAGATAAGAAAATAAAAAAGCTTATCTTTATTGGTTATTGTGAGGAAATGAAAGCATACAGGCTCCTTGATCCCTCAACTCATGAGGTGTTTTTCATAGGAATGTCCAATTTGATGAAACATTCCCTCCAAAATATTCTCAACCCTCATGTTCCTCTATTGAGCCTTCTCCTATAGTAGAACCTCAATATTATGAAGAACCAACTCTAGAGATTAACTTAGAGATTTATGATCAATACGAGGAACCTCTAACTCCAACTCAAAGTATTTTCACTCCTTCTACTCCTTCCACTATGCCAAAATAGGCCCACACCATTGTTAAAGAAGCTACTTTTTACATCTGAAATCTTCATTCATCCAGATCTACCAGCCCCATAGGCACTGATCTTGTTAGTCATTCTATTTCCTCTAATCTTCATTCCTTCAAAGAAGCAACTGGTATTAAAGAATGGTATGATGCCATGGAAGACGAATTCTCTTCCTTAATCAAAAAAAATACTTGGGATTTAGTTCCTTTACCTAAAGGAAGGAAATTGGTTCATTGTAAAAGGATTTACAGAACAAAATATGGTCCTAATGGAGAAATTGAAAAACACAAAGCTCGCATAGTAGCCAAAGGTTTCTCTCAAATTGAAGGAATTGATTATGCTAAAACCTTTGATCCAATTGCTAAAATGGATCCTATAATACTGGTTCTTGCTCTGGCTACTTCCCAAAAGTGGTTTTTCTTTCAAATGGATGTAAAAAGTGCTTTCTTACATTGAGATTTAAAGGAAGAAATATACATGGAACAACTTGTTGGTTTCAATCAAGACTCCTATCTTGTTTGTAGGATAAAGAAGTCTCTCTATGGCCTCAAACAAGCTCCTAGAGCTTGGTATGAAAAAATGGACTCCTTCCTTCTTTCCTCAAGTTTTTATCATTGTCAGTCTAATAACACAGTCTAAATTTGGATATATGAAGGAAAAATCACCATAATTGTTCTATATGTTGATGATATGCTACTCACTAGTAGTGACTTCGCTCACATTCAGACTATAAAATACTTCCTCTCTAAAATATTTGATATGGTTGATCTGGATATAGCACATTACTTCCTTGGAATCCAAATAAATCAAACAAATGTAGGAATTTCACTGTGTCAACAAAAATACACTCTAGATATTCTTCAAAGGTTTAAAATGATAGATTGTAAATCATATCCTACACCTTTTCAATTTGGAGTCAATATTAGTACTTTCTGCATATCCTATCTTTGTGATGCAACTCTATACCATAAAATTGTAGGGATTCCATTATACTTTACTCATATTCATCCAGATATATCATATGTTGTTGGATTAATATCCAAATTTTATCATCAATCTCATTTCAGTCATTGGCAAGCAAAAAAATAGGTCCTCTTCTACTTGCAAGGAACTTCTAACTTTGGGCTCTTATATAAGGTAAAATCTATGGATATCATTGGCTACACGGATTCATATTGGGCAGGTTTAGTAGAAGATAAATGTTCAACTTCTAGCTATGTATTTTGTCTTGGTTCTTCACCAATTTCTTGGTTATGCAAAAAACAAGTAGTGGCCTTATCATCTACAAAGGTAGAATACAGAGCAATAATTTTAGCAATTCAGGAATCTCTTTGTCTTCGTAAAATTCTAAAATAATTTGGGTTTTCCAATGATAAACCTATTACTCTTTGGTGTGACAATCAGAGCACAATTCATATTGTATGCAACCCAGTTGAGCATTAGTGCACCAAGCACATTGAGATACAAATGTACTTCATTTGACATCATATTTAGAATGGGGACATATACTTGGCCTATATTCCAACTGAAAATCAATTTTTATATATCTTCACCAAGTTATTTCCTTCTCCGTGTTACATACAATTGTGAAAGAAACTTGGAGTCATACAACTACATTAACAAAGAGGTCTTCCACTTATCCTTTTATTATTGTATTTTTTGGAGGATGGTTTTTTCCCTTGTGGTTTTTTTTATCATCACTCCAAATAGCATATATATTTGTATGAGGTATGTCATCTGAAGACATACCTCTATATTGGATATTTTCTTGTGATACATGGTTTTTCCCCAAGGGTTATTTTCACCATCTATATATTGTAAATGAGTACCTCATCAAGCCATGTTTTCGGGACTAATCTTTTTTTTTTTGTATTAAGAGGATAATCTTCGCCATCCAAAGACAATTCGCTTCCCTATTTAGTTTTTGATTGATGGTTTTTCCCATGGGGTATTACCATCTCTCTAGAAAATAAACCATTGTACATGAGTACCTCATCAGGCCATGTTGTCAGGACTCACTTGTACAATACACCCCTAGTATCACTTAAGGGGGTTTGTTAAAATAATATATTATTCTCTTAATTTATACTACGATAGACACACTTGAGTTTCCACTTCTCCATGAGTCAGGAGAACTCTGAGTGTTGTCTAGATTATATTTTAAGAGTTTTTGTAATCCAACGGCTCTCAATGATCAAATTTGTTATTTATACAAAGTGTATCCATGGAATAATCAATCAGTTCTACTCTTTCTTCATATTTTGTGTAATGTTATGCATGTCTATTTTGGGAAATTCTAACATTAGCCACCATATAATCCATGTTGATTCTTCGGGTGGAAATATAATAGTTGTATGCATGTTGGGTCAAAATGACCCTCACGAAAAAGAGAATGATAAGCAAGATTTTCCTATATGCTTAATTTCTCTTAAATGCACACAAATGCATTGATGCACTATATCTACTCAAACGTAATTAAAACATAGAAATACAAACTTAGTTATAGATTTCAAAGGTCTCCCTTTTTCTTGGAGTAAGTTCTTACCCATTACATAGAGCACACCGAATAATTTATTCATTCAGTTTCAAAGGTAGAACAACCTAATTCTTAGATGGTATAACAATACTTTATAGTGTCACAAAATATTCAAGGTGTGCACAAATTATTTTAACCAATCAACTAAGGCATAAAAAATAATAATTTCAATTACTACAACAATCTTATGAATGCAAGAAATTTTGTATTAATATATATTACAAATTGAAGAAGTTAACATTCAAATACACTATCACATATCAACAGGAGCTGCATATATAAATTCATAATAGAAGTGAAAACTTCGATATGATTATGAAGCTTTCTACTATTGTCTATACTTGACTCTTTCTCCAATTCAACAGAGTGTTGATGCCTTTTTAATTACTATTATTCACACTCACTAAATATGAGAAAAAAGGTATTCTCATTCTAAAAGGAGGATGGATTCATGCAAAAGTTCAATTCAAATAGGTGCCAAATGGCAGTCTGGCTCTCTATTATTTTACACTAAGCATTATGTGCATTCTTTTACATTTTATTTTATTTTTATCTTTTTATATTATTTTATTTTAATTATTATTAAAATATATATTAATTTTATATAAAAACTATTTAATATAAACAAGCATATCGAAATCATTTTAACTACAAGAAATTGTTTTTAAGTAGACCAACATGACATTAAATGTAGGAGATATTTTTTCATGAATGCAACTACATTGATGTAAATTTTGTGAGCTTCCTTGTATTCACAGACTATGGTGTTTTTCACACCACCATTATATCCCTCATTACCTCATGCATACAACCCTTATCTTGAATGAGGGTACCCAGTTTATTGCAATGATTCTTTATTTACTTATTGGAGGATGGATGCTTGCTCCTGCATCCACAAGGCCATAAAAAATACTATACTCTAGGAATAAAATAAGTATATAATAGCAATTCTAGTGGGGTTGTTACAAATATAAACTCTTAGAAATATGAGTACAAAATATTTTTAGTGTCTCACATATGATATGTATAAAAATTTGTAAAGAAAATATGTTTTAAGATGTAGATGAACCAAATCACGCATCAAATGTATGGTATTCAGATATTGTAAATGAGTACCTCATAAGGCCATGTTTTTGGGACTCATCCTTTTTTTTGTATTAAGAGGACAATATTCACCATCCGAAGACAAGCCTCTTCCATATTTCTTTTTTGATTGATGGTTTTTCCCATGGGGTTTTTACCATCTCTCTACAAAAGAAACCATTGTACATGATTACCTCATCAGGCCATGTTGTCGGGACTCATTTGTACAATACACCCCTAGTATCACTTAAGGGGGGTGTTATAATAAGAAATTATTCTCTTAAGTTCTACTAGGATAGACACACTTGAGTTTCCACTCCCCCATGAGTCAGGAGAACTATGAGTGTTGTCTAGATCATATTTTATGAGTTGTTGTAATCCAATGGCTCTCAATAATCAACTTTGCTATTTATACAAAGTTGATCCATGGAATAATCAATCAGTTCTACTCTTTCTTCATATTTTGTGTAATTCTATGCATGCCTATTTTGGGAAATTCTAACATTAGCTAGCAGATAATCCATATCGATGCTTTGGGTGGAAAGATAATAGTTGTATGCATGTTGGGTCAAAAAAACACTCATGAAAAAGAGAATGCTATGCAATATTTTTCTATATGCTTAATTTCTCTTAAATGCACACAAATGCATTGATGCACTATCTCTACTCAAACATAATTAAAAAATAGAAATACATACTTAGTTATAAATTTCAAAGGTCTCCATTTTCTTGGAGTAAGTTCTTACCCATTACATAGAGCACACTGAATGATTTATTCATTCAATTTCAAAGGTAGAAAAATATAATTCTTAGATGGTATAACAATAATTTCTAGTGTCACAAACTATTCAACGTGTGCACAGATTATTTTAACCAATCAACTAAGGCATCCAAAAAAAAAATCATTTCAATTACTACAGCAATCTTATGAATGCAAGAATTATTTTATTAATATATATCACAAATTGAAGAAGGTAACATTCAAATACATTATCACATATCAACAACAGTTGCATATATAAATTCATAATAGAAGTAAAAATTCCGATATGATTATGAAGCTTTCTACTATTGTCTATACTTGACTCTTTCTCTAATTGAATATAGTGTTGATGCCTTTTTCATTGCTATTATTCACACTCACTAAATATAAGCAAGCAGGTATTCTCATTCTAAAAGGAGGATGGATTCTTGGAGAATTTCAATTCAAATAGGTGCCAAATGGCAGTCTATTTCTCTATTATTTTACATTAAGCATTATATGTATAATTTTACATTTTATTTTATTTTTATCTTTTCATATTATTTTATTTTAATTATTATTAATAATATATATATATATATATATATTAATTTTATTTATAAACTATTTAATATAAGCAAGCATACCACAATCATTTTAACTATAAGATATTATTTTTAAGTAGACCAACATGACATAAAATGTAGGAGATATTTTTTCATGAATGTAACTACATTGATGTAAATTTTGTGAGCTCCCTTGTATTCATAGACTATGGTGTTTTTCACACCACCATTATATACCTCAATACCTCATGCATACAACCCTTATCTTTTCACCTGAATGAGGGTACCGGGTTCCTTGCGATAATTATTTATTTTACTTATTGGAGGATGGATGTCTGTTCTTGCATCCACAAGGCCATCAATAGTATTATACTCTAGGAATAAAATAAGTATATAATAGAAATTCTAGTGGGGCTGTTACAAAAATGAACTCTTCTGAATATGAGTACAAAATATTTTCAATGTCTCACATATGATATGTATAAAAATTTGTAAATAAAATATGTTTGAATATGTAGATGAACCAAATCAAGCATCAAATGTATGGTCTTTAGATATTGTAAATGAGTACCTCATCAGGCCATGTTGTCGGGACTCATCATTTTTTTTGTATTAAGAGGTCAATCTTTGCCATCCGAAGACAAGCCTTTTCCCTATTTCTTTTTGATTGATGGTTTTTCCCAAGGGGTATTTACCATCTCTCTAGAAAAGAAACCATTGTACATGGGTACCTCATCATGCCATGTTGTCGAGACTCATTTGTATAATACACCCCTAGTATCACTTAAGGGGGGGTGTTAGAATAAGAGATTATTCTCTTAAGTTCTACTAAGATAGACACACTTGAGTTTCCACTCCTCCATGAGTCAGGAGAACTCTAAGTGTTGTCTAGATCAAATTTTATGAGTTGTAATCCAATGGCTCTCAATGATAAACTTTTCTATTTATGCAAAGTTTATCCATGGAATAATCAATCATTTCTACTCTTTCTTCATATTTTGTGTAATGCTATGCATGTCTATTTTGGGAAATTCTAACATTAGCCACCAGATAATCCATCTCGATGCTTTGGGTGGAAAGATAATAGTTGTATGCATGTTGGGTCAAAACGACCCTCACGAAAAAGAGAATGTTATGCAAGATTTTCCTATATGCTTAATTTCTCTTAAATGCACACAAATGCATTGATGCACTATCTCTACTCAAACGTAATTAAAACATATAAATACATACTTAGTTATAAATTTCCAAGGTCTCCCTTTTATTGGAGTAACTTGTTACCCATTACATAGAGCACACCGAATAATTTATTCATTCAGTTTCAAAGGTAGAACAACCTAACTCTTAGATGGTGTAATAATACTTTCTAGTGTCACAAACTACTCAAGGTGTGCAAAAATTATTTTAACCAACCAACTAAGGCATCCAAAAAAAAAAATATTCATTTCAATTACTGCAGTAATCTTATGAATGCAAGAAATTTTTTATTAATATATATATCACAAATTGAAGAAGGTAACATTCAAATACATTATCACATATCAACAAGATTTGCATATATAAATTCATAATAGAAGTGAAAACTTCGATCTGATTATGAAGCTTTCTACTATTTTCTATACTTGACTCTTTCTCCAATTCAATAGAGTGTTGATGCATTTTTCATTACCATTATTCACACTCACTAAATGTAATCAAGAAGGTATTATCATTCTAAAATTAGGATGGATTCATGTGGAATTTCAATTCAAATAGGTGCCAAATGGCAGTTTGGATCTCTATTATTTTACATTAAGCATTATATGCATTCTTTTACATTTTATTTTATTTTTATCTTTTTATTTTATTATTTTTTAATTATTATTAATATATATATATATATATATATTAATTTTATTTATAAACAAGTTAATAGAAGCAATCATATTAAAATCATTTTAACTACAAGATATTGTTTTTAAGTAGACCAACATGACATAAAATGTAGGAGATATTTTTTTCATGAATGCAACTACATGGATGCAAATTTTGTGAGCTTCCTTGTATTCAGATACTATGGTGTTTTTCACACCACCATTATATCCCTCATTGCCTCATGCATACAACTCTTACCTTTTAACCCGAAGGAGGGTACCCGGTTCCTTGCAATTATTATTTATTTTACTTATTGGAGGATGGACGCTTGTTCCTGCATCCACAAGGCCATCAACAATACTATACTCTTGGAATAAAATAAGTATATAATAGCAATTCTAGTGGGGTTGTTATAAAAATAAAATATTAGGAATATGAGTACAAAATCTTTTCAATGTCTCACATATGATATGTATAAAAATATGTAAAGAAAATATGTTTTAAGATGTATATGAACCAAATAAAGCATCAAATGTATGATCTTTAGATATTGAATATATTATCTAAATACAAAATGTTTGATTTCTTCATGATTCATTTTCTATTTTTGAGATGTATCAACACGAAAGTATCTCAATGATAAATTCAAGTTTATAATCCACTGAGTATCTGAAATATAGTTAAATATATTTTTTAAGAAACCCTAGTGGTTTGTTCATTCTGATTTTAGAATCTAAGATGAAAGGAGGGTCTAGCCTATGGAAATTTAGATATCCATATTTGAGCTAAAAATTTGGATTTGACCAAACAAGCCAACTTGATAGCCTGCATCATGGATTATGGTTTAAACATTGTGACCTCAAATTAGAGATATTTTCTTAGAATCCTAACAAAATAACTCATAAAGAACCCTTCATTCAATCCCTTAGTTTTGGTGGCCAATTACTCAAATCATATTTGGTAATCCTGAACTATCGTATTTTGTTTCAACTTTGTCAATGCTCCTATAAAATCATCATACTAACTAGGGCCAAAGTGAGTGAGCAATTGAGACTCAAAGTCTTCCCAAGAAAGATCAGGGTTAGTGTTTTGCAACCATTGGTACCATAGTAAGGCTTAAAATTCCAAGTTGAAGGAAGCCATTTGAACTCGATAGTATATAGGGATATTGTGGAGTTTGAAAAATTGAGCAACATGACATAACCACCTATCTGAATCCTTCCCATTGAAATTAGGAAAGTCTAATTTAGGAAAATTAAAGGTAGGATCACAATCATAACGAGGATGAGAGTCATATTTTTACCTCTATCAGACTATGATTATTTAGTATGATACTCAGACTTGCTTGGACCACCTTGCAATTTGGACTCAAAATCCACAAGTTGTTCGTCTAGGCAGGCTTTAGAGGTATTGTATTCAGTTTTAAAATTTTGAAACCTTGTCATTAGGGTTTAATTTTTTATTTGAATGCTATCAACGTTGAGATTTAGGGTTTCAAAAAATGAGGTAGCTTGAACTATCTCTTTTTTATGTTGAACAGTTTTAGAAGCCATTTTGGATAGTCTTAAACCTCTTATGTTGAATTACTAGAAATAAAAGTGTGGTTTTAAGAGTTACTATTTTTAATAAGGGGTCCAAAAAAGTGTTTGGGTGTTATACATAATAATTATCAGCTAGAAAAGATAGTCATAATGAGTTATATCCTAAAACACTATTTTTGGGCACTGGAGACATTTTTGGTTAATCCTCTGTTTTGATGAGTCTACTGGTGTGGTCAATTTTTTATTTGGAGATTCTATTCAAAAGTTGGGTACTCAATAAATTATCTTTGACCTATGCATTCTATTGACTAGCCATGTGACACTAACCTATCTCTCTCCCTATCACTTGTACTATAGTTAGTAACTCTATTCATGTAACTGATCCTAGGATCCTTTGTACTATGTAGTAATTGACATTAAAAATTTTGTTTAGCATTGACCACCTATAATTTTTAACTATTATAGATGACTATTTATGTCACTATCAATCTAACTATTACTATCACTAACCCGATTGTGACTATAACTGACCCGATTGTTACTGCCACTAAATCAAATAGTACTAGAATATTTTAGACTATGATAGACACTTGCAGACTCTATTCTAACTTTTTTGTGCATGCAAGTTTGTTCTTCTATGATAAGGAAGTCCTTCATATGATCACTTTTGAGGATTTTGAAAGCAAGTTTTGAAATGTTAGAGATCAATTTGGCACATTCAGGCACTTTGCTCAGTATCCATCCCACCCTAGGATGAATTCAAAATGGGATTCACCCTACCCAGGGATGAATTCTTAATTCGCTCCAGGGTGGGGCGAATTACAGGTTTAACAGGAAAAAAGTCAAATCTTGACAAATGGTATCTCAGGTCTGCCACCCAACGCTTCCTTCATCGCATGGGAGTATGGGTGAGCATTTTCAAGCATTAGAGGCATCTGTAAGGTCAATCATGAAGTCCCTATTCAGGGAGGAATCTCCTTCCCCCATGGGAAGGCATGATTGCCAAGTGGCGCCTCTGCATGCTCATTTCAAGAGACCTACAGGTCTATAAATTGGTGAGTTTCTTCACCCCAAAATATGGAGAGAAGTAGCATTTTAGAGCAACAAAGTGTTGTCATTTTATTCACACATATCACACCTTTTGGATTTGCACCTTTCACATCCTTGATCTCCTTTAGAAATGGGGTCATTGGATGACTATTGGGAGGATAAATCTCGATTCCAAAACCTGACATTTGGACACAATATCCCACAAAATTTGCCTACAATACCACACAAGAGGTTTCAAACCCATCCCAAGTGGATTGGTGTTGAAATCAAGCCTCAAACGGTGGGCGGCCTACCCATGGGCGCCCCCTCCCACATTGCCACAATCCTAATCGCACCCTTTCAGAGTGATGGGAATTCCATGGTAGATTTGCTTTCTTTCATTTTTGCATTCAATTCTATGATGTTTAAATAGGTTGCCATTTGAATTTTGTCTCCTTTTGAGCAATTTTGATCATATTTCTAGCTTTGTTTGCTTTTACTAACCTACAGGTAGCATTATCAAATTCCTATTGATGGAGGCCAAATTGGGAAAATCTGACCATCTGGGTCTTCCCAAATTGCCCCCAATTAGCTAATCCCAAGTTTACAGGTCTTTTGGAGCTCTAGAGGTAGGACATTGGGACAGTATCTTTTCGGCATTTTGTTGTAAGTGAATTCGTCCCGCCTCGGAGCGAATTCAAATTGGTGAGGAATTTTCTGAATATTATTTTTGTAGAGCCTTTATAAATGATATTATATAATGGCATAGTTTTTACCCTCCATTATAAAGGATAAAATATCATGGTCTCCCAAAAATATGCCTTTTGAGTTAACTACCAAAACTCGATGATCCTCATAATAAAAATCCCATATACCTAACCAAATTTATGGGCCACTCAATAATAATTATGAAGCTTCCATTCTTTGGAAACTTCGGTTAACCATTAGATAATCTAACATGAGCCAAGTCTCAATGGTCCTCCACCTAGCCAACATGTCCTCTCCAAGGCTGCAAGGTCACCTAATACTCCCTCAAGTCATCCATGTTGTCATCAATATCCCTCTTCCCACTCATTATATGCCTCCTCACCTATAAGCTACTATCCTCTTAGGTTCATATGTTTACCTATGATATACTAGTAGTCTTCAGATGGCTATGTGCTCTCATACCTAAAACTTTAGTAGCATGCAACAAACCAAGCCCTTGCCATTTAAATATACTACCCTATGGAGAGTCCTATATAACCTCTCTAGAAATGTAGGGCCCCACATAAATACAATCTAATCATCATACATCAAAGCTATCATCTCTCCCTAGCCCCACCATAGAACTCATCGACTAGTGTCTACCATAATAAGTCTACATAATAATTAACATAAATTAGTAGTGATGTGATTTAAGTTCACTTCCTAGTACATGATATTAATATTAATCCTTTTTGGACTATATAAAATATTCAATTAATCAAATCAAATCCATGCACTATCATTCGTCACTCTCAATCTAAATAAGAACCCCTCTTATTAGTACCCTAAGGGTATGTCACACATCTTCTAGGGTAATTATAATCTCTCCTATAGGTAACTAAAAGGTATTTATCTCAAAATACCATCTCTTGACCAATGTGATCAATAATACCCTATCAAAATCAACTTTAGAAATGTATTTTAGGTCATATATACCTTTCACTATCAATTTGCATATATATGTGTCATCTAGAAGGTTAAGAATTGTAATAAATATCTATGGCCATCTCTCATGAAAATCCAATACTCTAGATCTTAAATATTAAGAAAAATTCAATTTATCAATCCATTATGTCCAATGAACCTTTATGTCCTTTTTTCCTTCTAAGGTGCCCCTCGATGATAGCATTAAAATTGCTCAATTACACCAAAATTCAATCTTTCATGATAGTATTGGGATTTCATGATAGTTTTGATTATGATAGAACTGCATTTTTATAGTAGCACTAAAATGGTGCCTTTACAATAGTCTCCCATATGATGATAGAATCGCAAATTTTTAAAAACTTATTTTTTGCAAAAAATATGATTGAAATTAAGGGTTTCAAAAATCATACCTAGGGCATGGTGCTAGTCACTATTATTACCTCTTGAATGAGGTATGAACAATGAATAGGTCTCCTAACATATGCCATTGAATCTTAGCATACACTTAGATCTCTTAAAATTATAAATTATGCATGATAAAAATGAATTGATTTTTACCCCTTCTTTCCCTTTTAAAACTCCCAACCCACCTAGCCAAATTTCTCCTTTCGCATAGTTAATTCTTCCATTTCTCTTGCATAATATCCCACATAACCAAGTTTTCTGAAAAAAATATCATTTTCCTTTCAAAAATAGAGGGGGAACCCCTAGGGCATTAAATGAATTAATGATGTTCAAAAATCATCAATTTTTATAACTCTTTTTAAAACTATTTTCTTTAAAAGCATGTTATAGTACCATGAAGCATTTTCATGGTAAATTTTGACATCTACAATATATTTTTGATGCATTTATTATGCAATAAATGAATTAAAAAGGAAAAAATATAGACATTCAATTTTAATACACTTGATCAACTAACAATTCAATCATGACACTCAACAATTGATCTTTAGTCAACCAAGCTAACCTAAGAAAAACCTTATCAATTTTCTACCCTAGACAAATAACATAAATATAGTGCTATTTAATTTTAACCTATTTTTATTAGTTTTACCCTCCAACAATCAAATTTATCAAAAACATTGACATTTGACAATAGTGTTACATCAATGCTATTACAAAAATATAGTGTTATTGTTGACACAAGTGGAATTTTTTCACTTCTAGGATTTATCACACATGCTACCTCTTGTCCCATGAACCTACAAATTTTATTTCCTTACCTTATTATAAAGGTATATTTGACCCATCTTTCTCTATAAGAAATGCCTCTCCAAAATATATAAATTGAGCCCATGGGATAGGCATTGAACAAGCAATATTGAAGTTTTCAAACTCTACCAAAATCTCTCTCTAATATTTCTTTCTCTTTCTCATTAGACTTTTTTTTCTTGCATCTCCAAGCATTATTATCAGTATTTTGGGGTAAGTAAAATCAATCCATAGGGACATAAAACCAATGCCATCGTCCTATTATTCAATCAATCTCTTGGATACATCCTTGGTTCTGTAGGAGGCACTCATAGGATTTTGGTTTTATTATTGTATATTTTACTCCTATTTCTTTTATATTTTCTTTTGTCTATGTTATACCTCTTACCTTGCCTTGTTGATAACATTGGTATTTGCAACTCTTGCTAACCATTTTATTATCCTTTTAGGGTATTTGTAGCTATATACTATTGATTTATCTCCTCTTTCATGCACTTTATAATAATTTGAAGCATTGAATTGGTATCTTCTCTCTTTTGTGGTTATTAACATTGTTTTATTTGATTATATAGTTGCGCATAAAGTTTCTAATTAGTTTTTTTATACCCTCTTATTACATTTGCATTATTTTCTTAGTTTTAATAGGTCTCATTCTCATTCTTCATTGTATTTGGATTCATCTTACTCAAGTTATATTGAGGGGATTTTTTTGTCTTGATCCTCCCTTCATATTAGCGGCCTTTACATTTACATGTATTTCAATTATTGATATATGTTGTCATTACCTTTGATGATTTCTATATTTTGGAAATTTTAGCCCTTTAATCTGATATTTTTGTATTCAAATATATCCCTTGAAATCTTAACTTGAGATCCACCTACTATATTTCATCTGTAGGTATATTTTTTTAAGCTCTTCATCATCATAAAGGCCTATTTTTGAGTTGTAAGAACAATAGCACTAAAAATCTATAGGACCCCTAGTGATTTTGACTCTTTGTCTATCATAGAGTAATGGTGCTACATCTTTGTCATAACACCACAATAGTGTTATTGCTTGAATATTAGTGCTTCTATAGAGATTGAATGCTCCTTCCATTTTTAAGCATTTATTTTTCTTGTCATACAAAAATGAGGGTCTAATTAATCTAAGTAGATAGTCATCTACTTCTATGTGATTAAAAAGATCCCCTAAGCATATTCCAATTGTTTTCTAGTTTTTTTTATAGGTATTACTATAATAGCATTTGAAATCTATGATAGTACTAGGGTAGAGCTAATGTTGAAATTTAGTGCTTCTACTTAGACATTAGAATTAGGTGCTTCAGTTTTTTATTTTTACTTTTTGGTTTTTATAACTTAATTTTCACTATTTTTGTCTTTGTTATTGTATTATGTTATCTATTTATTAACAAATTATTCATAACGGAAAAGAATAAACTCTAGATCAATTTAATTTTTTGGATTGATCTAGGTAAAGGATCCCAAAGGCATATAGTTACATCTAGGTTGGTTTGTATGCTTGCACAATTTCTTGTTTTCTCTTGAGAGGAAAAACCATTTTATTTTACTTTGATCATCGAAATTGAAAGAGCATGTAGCTTAGGTTCATTATTTTTTGTATATGTGTATTGTTGTATCATTTACATTTTTTTTTTAGATTTTAGATTCCTCCTTAAGAGGTAATAGGGCTATATTTTGTAACCTTAGGTAATTTTGTAAAATTATACATAAAATATTTGCTTAAGCCATAAAAATTTTAAATAAAACATATTGAAGTAGATCATTATTGTATCATTTACATTTTTTTTTTTAGATTTTAGATTCCTCCTTAAGAGGTAATAGGGCTATATTTTGTAACCTTAGGTAATTTTGTAAAATTATACATAAAACATTTGCTTAAGCCATAAAAGTTTTAAATAAAACATATTGAAGTAGATCAACCCATGTAATTTTAGGTCTCTTTTCGAAAGAGACTTGGAAACTCATTCTACGTGCACCTACACATGGATGAGTCCTTATTTGTTATCATCTTACCATAGGTATATTTTCATAATAAAAAATAATCATAAGAAATATTGGGGATGACATCTCTACCATAATCATGTAAACATATATAAGAAAAATAACCATATTTAAAAAAAAATTATTATATATTAATAAAAAATTTATCTTAATAAACTTCACTTAATATTAATATTAATATTAATATTTAATATTATTATTACATATATTTAATAGTAGTTAAAAACTCAAAATTTTATAAAACTTTTATTATATATTTTAATATTATGGTTTGGCTGCTCTTAAAATCGATCAAGAAATAGGTGGAAGCTCTCTCTCCTCTCCCACCCCCACCATTTAAAAGGGCTCTTAAAAGGGCCTTTTTAAAACAAAACATGAGACCCGAGATTTTTTTTTTTTTAACTAAACACTCCTAATCACCATATAGTCTAGTTGACCTAGCATAACTTAGCTTTTCAACCTATATAAAAATATAAATTTTATTATTAATCTTTTTCAATAAAAGAAACACAATTTTTCAAATCTATCATAACATTTTATTTTTGATATCCCAATCTTCATGAAATTTTATTTTTAATACCTCAACCTTCCAAATCTAACATTTTATTTTCATGCCCCACCTTTTCAACTTATTAAAAATATTAAAATTATATATTCTACCATTAATTTATGTGAATAAAGTGGCCCATATACGGAGCACAACCTTCCAAATCTATTATTACATTTTATTTTTGGTTCACATGTTGCAGATATGTTGTATATAAAAGGTTCCTCAAAAAAAAAAAAATTACTATTAGTATTACTTTGCATTTGAGTGTCTATTATTAGAAATATTATTTTTTGATTGCATATAATTGTAACCGATAGCATTGCATGGGGTTTGGAGTGAATTTAAATATAATTGTGACCGATAGCATGGATTTGGATTGAATTTAAATATAATATAAAGTTTTAAAAAAGAAGGTAACTATTTAGGTTTTAGTTTTTTTAGAAGGTTTAAGGTTCAAACTGTGTGGTGGTTATGTGTTAAATTCATTGTTGATAAGCATAACTCTGAGTTTTACAAAGAATCATGATTAAGAGAAGACTACTCAACACTGTTGATTAATCATAAAATTTCTCACATTAATTTAAAAAATTGAATATAATATAATCATAAAAGTTACATTCTTCACACTCAAAACAGACGGTCATACTTTGACTCCGAGCAAGATTAAGATCGATATCGTGTTAAGATTCGGTATATAGATTAGTAATTATTTAGGCATAGTTTTGCCTAAAATAATACAATTTGCCTCTCCTTGGGGTGAACATATTTTAAAAGGAAGAAAATATAAATATGAGAACACATTGAGTCTAGTGTTGAAAAGTCAGACAATATTTCACCCCAAGTGAGGGGCAAAACTCTCTTTCGCCCCTCCTTGGGATGATGGTTCATCACAAAGGCTTCTAAAAGCAAATTGTGAGCCTCGTGCATGATCAAACTAAAGAAATTTTTTAGAGGACATTCACCCCAATGATGGGGTGAAAGATTCATGCACCTCGTTTTTAGGTAAATGTTGTTTCAAATGGGAAGTGCATGTCATAAGTAAGAAAGATTCAAAGAGATATGTTTAATGGCACTTTCACCCTAAGAGAGGGGTAAAACTCCCATTCACCCCTCCTTGGGGAAAAATGATGTAAAATCATTTTGATGTATAGGAGGCAAATGTAAAGGCGGATAACGGGTTATTTTCGAAGCCAACCAAAGGAAAGCAAGGCATTATGAGTGACACAGGAATAAAAGTGAGTTCTAATATTGGGTGGAATTTGTTTTTGGCTATTCCTAAGTGCACACTCCATAATTCCAATCAATAGCATAAAAGGAAAGGTTTTGGCTGGTGGAATAAGAGAATTATTTTTCAGCATAAGATATATGATGTGCATAAGATATTTTCACCCAGTCTTGATCCAAGAAGAATTATTGTAGCATTTTTGGGCAAAAATATTTTCAAACATCCACGCTAGATAATGCTAAAAATTTAATGATTGGGCTAAAATAAGTTATGTTTCCAAATTTTATGTTGAAAGGGTGTAGGATTAAATTCTACAGGATGATTTTTATAATTTCCAAAGGTGCCACCTACCATTTTCACCTCTTTTTGAAATAGTTTAATATCTAGTGAATTTCTAGGATAAGTACAGATTTCCAAAGCACGAAGGTGGCCAAATTTCAATGATCAAATTCCTTGTTTTCCTCTATTATTTATGTATTCTAATGCACTTGTGCCCAATTTTGTCAATCATTAATGGTCTTCCCCATCAAAGTTAGATAGTTGTCATCAAAGGAGAGTTTTCAAGGAAGAAATTATTCTTGCAGGTTCCTGATCCATGGATATTTTGTCCTCGTTTGTATTAACATAAAGAGGTAAAATCCTCTATAAATACTAGATTTTTTATGTGATGATGG
Organism: Wollemia nobilis; assembly: GCA_028583015.1. Classification (NCBI taxonomy): domain Eukaryota; kingdom Viridiplantae; phylum Streptophyta; class Pinopsida; order Araucariales; family Araucariaceae; genus Wollemia; species Wollemia nobilis. Next base: position 5,896,531 of record JAQPPZ010000715.1, read on the forward strand.
ACACTCTGCAGAAAAACACTTTAAGTTTTCTACATCAATAGAAATACTTTGGCTTCTAGTTCTTTGATTGGTTTTGCACTTGATAGTTTTCTATGTGTAATTTTTGAAAGCTTTCATTTCCTTTATTTGCTGTGAGTAAATTATTCTTTTAAATTTAGTCTTTTCTTATGTGGGGTTGAACACGTAAATGCACTCTGAGGTTTATTTTCTTGCATAACTGTTAGAAGTTTCTATGCTTGTGTTTCTATTACATGTTGCCAATTGCTTGGTCGTAATTTGGTTTTTAGTCTATTCCTATCTTGTTCCACTGGCTTATAGCCATATTTCCCATTTATTTCTATCATTTCACATTTCTTTCATGTTTCTCTAGGCTTTAAACCAGTGTAGGATTTAGTAAGGGAGCCAGCCCTCTCTAGAGATTGGCTCAAAGGATATTTCTTTCCTTTGGCCTTTCAATGTTGGTCGTGTCTAGGGTACATAAATATATGTTTGTATTTGAGGCAGATATTTGACCAACAGACATCTATTTTTCCACTATAAAATGACACCAACCTCACAAGATTTCTCGCATTCTCTTTTAATTTTCCTATACATTCTTACATGCCCCTTTTATTCCTTTTCAAATTCAATCCCCAAAGTCATAAAGTAATTCTTCTATTGGAATATTTGAATATCACTCTTCCCATAAAACCGTTCATTTGACAATTTTCTAAAATCACCATACCTTAAATAGGAATCCCTCATGTTTTGGGATGTGCTCATCTCATAGCAAATTGGCTATAAATACCTCATCAAAAAAATTAATTTAAAATTCCCATGCCTAATAATTTATGTTATTCCAAATTTCTTTCATAAAAAATAATACCTTAATACATAAAAATTTATTCTCCCTTAGTGATTAGTTTATTATAAAAAAATTCTAAACTAATAAATCACTCCACAATTGTATCTAGTCTAAACAAATCCACCTAAAATTATCAAATTAGGTAACAATTGCATTTTTTAAGCTATAGCACCAATAAATAAGTATAACTAATTTAATATTTATCCAAATTTTTATTTATAGATCAATCAAATCATAGTTGATTTAATTGAATAATATTCTACACCTAAAACTTTTTTATCAAAATTAATTTGTTAAAAATATTACTCTTTGTTAATCTTACATGCTAGTTGGTCAATAACACTCCCATATTATATTACTTCTTATACAAATATTTTGGGAGCATCCTTGAGCAATATTAATTTTAGTTTAATTTTTCTTTTCTTAATTTTTTCTAACTTGGGACATCATCATGTCCCATACAAACTTAGCAAAATTTTGTAAAATTCATTCAATTCAAACACAATCTATTATATTATGCTTATCATATCACATCTATATCAAATTTTATATCGCCTTCATCATTTATCCACTACCCAATTATAAGCTACCTTGAACTGAAAACATATCATTGTTTTGTGAAAACTAAATATATTATAATTATTAAATCGTAGTTAACACATATAAATCAAGTCATAAACCATTTCATTCATCAAATATAATCTATCTATGCATCAGAATTTAGAATTTACTAAACATTAAATTTATTCTCAATGTAATCCTAAAATAAATTAATACATCATAACAAATAACCACAAAAGCATCAACACATCACATTAGTGAAATAAATCCAAAAAGTCATAATAATCACATATATATGCCTCAATCATGAGACATAGCTATAAGAATGGTGTACCACAATGAAAAAATCAATACACTTGGTCCAATATCCATAGGAAAAAGCATCACAATAGCCAACATTGGTGCACTTATCCTCAAAAATATGAAAAATTATAACTAGTAGTTAGTAACTCAAACCTGTGTCTCCTCCTCTTAATGTTGGTGGTAGTTGTGAAGATGGTCAAAATCTGATTGATATTCATAAATATCATGTCATGATTCTCAACCTAATTCTTGAACATAAAGGGGATGGTTTTCTATACAACAAGCAAATATATATGGTAAATGGATCGATAATAGGTGGCATCTCCCCCTTTGCCTAAGCCTTTGTATTACAATCTCCACCTTCCCCTTTAGTTGTGTGAGTTATGTCTGCAATTAGATTACTAATAGCTACACCATCGCCCCTCCAGTTCCACCTACTGTCACATGTATCACTATTGCATCCCTCTTAGATTTAAGTTGATCAATCTCACTCTACATCTAAGAAATGTGAGCTTAAGCCTTATCCATATCTTGTCACATGCTATCCAACTCGTGCTGTGATCAAAATACCTCTCCTTGTGCACTAGCTAGTGGTACCTTGAGTGCACTAATGCCTAACATTATGGCCTCTATCTTTATTCATGTAATATCCTCAAGTATTCAATTGGATTTGACTCCTCCAAGCACTATAGGTGCTGGAGGAAGGAATTCCAAAGGGTCCAGACTAGAGGAGCCTATTCATTCAATCTAGCCTTCTCCCTTACCTTATCTCAATCCATGACCCTTTCCTTTTCTATCTTCCAATATTTCTCCTCTATCTACATAGAGAATCCTTCAAAATATCAACAATCCCCTCCACTACCTCAAACCTCAAATATCATGGTCATCTTGGTACTCAAGTCACTTGCCTTAGATAAAATTTCATATACCATCTCATGTACCTATTCTCTGCTCCTAGATCATCCCTATCAAGATTTATAATAATGGCATAGTTTTTGTCCTCCATTAGAAAGGATAAAATATCATGATCTCCCAAAAATATACCTTTTGAGTTAGCTACCAATACTAGATGACCCTCATAATAGGAATCCCCTGCATCTAACCAAATTTATTGGCCACTCAATAATAATTATGAAGCTCCCATTCTTTGGAAACTTCGGTCAACCATTAGACCCTCTAATATGATCCAAGTCTCAATGGTCCTGCACCCAACCAACATGTCCTCTCCAAGGATGCAAGTCCACTTGATCTTCCCTCAAGTCATCCATGTTGTCATAAATATCCCTCTTCCCACTCATTGTATGCCTCCCAACATATAAGGTACTATCCTCCTAGGATCATATGTTTATCCCTGATATACTAATAGCCTTTAGATGGATATGTGCTTCCATACCCAAACCTTTAGGAGCATGAAACAAACCAAGCCCTTTTCATTTTGATATTGTAGACACCAAAACAGCACCAATCCGATTATGTGACTGCAAACACTGATCGCTTTGACAAACACAGCCCCCAGGGCAGCCCTCAAAGGTTAAACAATGGTCTTAACCACTTTCATAGCAATTTTGTAAGGTCAAGAAGCAATTTGGCACACTTGGACACTTTGCCTAGTATTCGTCTCACCCAGGGATGAATTCAAAATAGAATCTGTCCCACCCCAGGACGAATTCTGAATCCGTCCCTAGGTGGGACGAATTCTAAGCTTAACGGGCAAAAAGACAAAGGGCGCCAAGTGGCAGCCCAGAATAGTCAGTTGATGACTCCTGCCTTGCACGCGTGTGTAGGTGGACAGAGGGGCCGTTAGAAGACTGTCACAAAAGGCATTTATCAAAGCTCAAGTCAACGGAGGACTCCCCTCCCTCATGGGAAGACAATACTGCCACATGGTTCCTATGGCCAACACATGGCATTTGTGCTTCCCTCCCAAAAGAGACCCCATGGGTCTATAAAAGGTGGGACTTTTCTCACCCAAAATATACAGGTTGGAGGAGTTTTCAAGAAACAAAGTGTTGTCGAGTTGAAGACCCACTTGCATCCCTTTTGGTTCACCTTCCCACATCCACCAATCTCTTTTGCAAGGGAGGTTGTTGGGTGGCCTTTGGAAGCTCGAACCTGACCCAAATCCAACACATGGACACCTGAACCAACCAATTCGCCGACCCCCCAATCCTAAGAGGTTTTGGACCCATCCCTGGTGGATTGGCTCCAAAATCAAGTTTCAATGGTGGGAGGCCCACTTGGGAACCCCCGCACCTCCCAAGTCCTATTTTAAGTTTTAGAGCATTTTAGATTACTTTCAGATTGCATTTTTGTGTTATTAGGTTTGATTAACCCATAGCTGCAATTTTGTAACTTTTGGTCAAATTCTAGTATGTTTTGTGTTGCTTTGTTGTTTCGCTGACTTGCAGGTGTCAAGGTCAAATTCCCGATGGTGGAGGCCAAATTGGGAGAATCCGACCATCTGGGTCATCCCAAAATGGCCCCAATTACATAACCCCCTATTTTCAGGCATTTTGCAGGTCCCGAGATCCGACATTGGAGCAGACGAGCAGGTCAGTTTCCTCAACACAGAAGAATTCGTCCCACCCTAGGATGAATTGCAGTCAGAATTCATCCTGCCCAGGGACGAATTCCAGTTGAAGGTAGATTGGCCAGCTGTCTCAGTGGCAGTGGCCTTTTGGTAACTTTTCCTATCTTCTATCAAGTTTTGAAGCCATTTGGACTCACTGTATTTACTGTTTTAGGCAAATGTTTACATGCATATTTCGTTAGTTTTAGAGAACAAACACTTTTCATTTGCGGCAGATGCTACTAACATCTTGGTTGTTTCTTTGTTCACAGGAGAAGCAACGGAGGTTAATAACTCATCGACATCAGCGACGGCATCATCTTGGCCCGCCCATTGCAATCGTGGGCACGTGGAAGGAGGAAGACTAAGTCACACATTGTAACAATGACAAATTTAACGCTCCTAGCCCCTAAAAAGGGAGGAGACGTCTATGTAACCGAGGATAAGATATTTGAATAAAGAGGGCTGTGATTTCTTTACATCTTTTCTTTCATTTCCAAGTTGTCTCCTTTCTTCATTTTTGTGCATAGGATTAAAGCGTTACTTTTCGTCTTACATTGCATAATTAGTGTTTCCTTTGCCCGGAATCTCGTGCTTTCAAGTGGCGATCATGGTGGGACCCTGTTCCCTGATTTTTAAAATCATAGAAACTGATTAAATTTTTGTGTTTTGTGCTTGACAGGTACATTTTTTTGTTGCAGACTGCTATTCGTCTCTGGCAGGGACGAATCCTGTTCTGCAATTCGTCTGACCCTAATACGAATTCAAATTCATCTCTGGGAGGGACGAATTATGTTCTGCAATTCGTCTCCCAGAGGGACGAATTCCTGCCTGCAGATTTTCAGAGCAGAAATTCGGAGACAACAGGAGCAGGCAGAGAAGAGGTAGGGATTTTCATGATCTTTGTTATATTTTTTGTTTCGTTTCTGTTCCTTTGATTGTTTTCATCTTGTCATGCATTGCATAAGAAAATTCATGTATGCTTGTTTCATTTTTGTTGAATAAAATGAATCCCACACACATCACGAAACAATTTTAAACCAAGGAGCTGGTCGTAAGACCTCAGCCCTTGATCAAGACCATTGGTGGATTTCATCACCACCTTGGCTTGATTTGCATCCATTTCCCGATTTTCAACTGTTGTTAGGCGTAAATCCTGACGAAGACAGACCAAGTGTCGCTGGGGTGATTCCCATGCGCGCAAGGATAAGTTTTCTATGGTAGGTGCCATTAACAGGACAATCCCCCTTCCGTACCGCCTACGTACCATGTACCTTCTACTCTCACGTACCTATAGTCTCCCTCTCGTAATGGCGGGTATATAGAGAGGTTGGTATATCGGCCTGGTTGGTATATTGAAGGGGCTACCATTTTGGGAGTTATATGAGCCGTCATAATGCATTTAAACGATCTTCAAAACCTACAAAAACAAAAACAAAACACCAAAATGCACTAAACCAGTCTAGGGCACACCAAGAATCCTTAAAAGAGATAATCACGGTTTTGTGAATGTGTGTGTTTAATTCTTCTTAGTGTAGACAAAAAAAAAAAATCATAAACGAGATAAAAATTTATTTAGATAGCATAGAAGCACCGCAATGGTGTACACCCGCAGCCAAGCCCAATCAAGGGCAGAAGCTCCGAAAGGTACACAAAAAGTAGGCACAAGTCACCTTCACTTCAGTCCTGAGGATTTGGTCATACCACCTTATAGGTCTAACCTACAAAAGAATCCAATTCAGAATCCTCGGTGGGGTATGCCTATTCAAAGTAGCCCCTTTCGAGAAGATGCCTTACATGTAGACCTTGACATAAATAGAGAATCACCTCTTGAAGTTAGGCATGAGTGGCCACCATGCGATGAAGCGCTAGACAGGCACACCATCCATTTGGAGGGGCAACGTGGATATGGCGTCCCTTCTTTACCTATCATCAGAACAGAGAGACCAAATCCGGAGTGCAGGGCTCCTTACATAGGGTGACCTAACTCCGCTCAACCCCTTTACACCCGTGAAAGGGAGTACGAGGAAAGCCATCGCATTCCTCGAGGGCAACAAACAATGCGGGAACCTTGCATTTCCGCACCAGCAGGATATCATGATCACCCCTTGAGGCCAGAACCTCGAGCACATACCGCCTACCTCGACAGAGGGAAGCGACCCCTTGAGATTTTAGAGCATCAAAACCGAGGTAAACCCATAGGAGGAACATTTGAACCTTTTGAACAAAATAGGGTAGATCAAATTGACCCGGCTATCGCCAGATATACCACCCGTCAAGCCCAAATCATGCGGCTTAAACAAAGTCAGTAAGAGATAGAGTATCAATACCGCTTGGATAAAGAACGCATGCAACGTGAAGCGGATGAGTTACGCTATGAAATACCTGAGAGGGGGCCAACCCCTCGCATCCAAAGAGCTGAACAATATGAGAGGCGTAATCCGTTGGTGCAGGACAGGTCTCCACGACCTTGTCAAGCTCTGCCTCCAAGACCTCATAGATTCGAGAGGGAGGCAACTCCCCGAAATAATGATGGGTACCTTCAAGCAAGAGCTTGATCAGGGTCATAGGTTTCACCCAGAGACTCCTCAAGAATTTTATGAGGAGTATGAACCAGAAGAGGAATATGTTGAAACTCCCCATCAAGGCAAGAAGGATGCCATTCGGCCACCCCTCCATAGGCCTCCAGTTTATCGTAACTTGCAACAAGAGCGAACAAGAGAGGAAGAAATAAAATCTTCCGATGCATACCAAGCGCTATTGGAGCGTTTGGAGTCTGTGGAGACAAAAGCTGCTGGGCATCAAAAACCCACATTACGTCTACTCCGTAATAATCCGGTGCATCCCTTAGTGCCTACACCTCTTTACCCCGAACACTTCAAGTTGCCTCAATTGGCAGTTTTTAAAGGTGAAGAGGACGCACAAGAACACGTTACATGATTTCTAAGCCAATGCTTCGGAATCCAAGATAATGACGCATTGTTGCTTAGAACATTCATAACCACATTCGTAGGCCCTGCCTTAGATTGGTTCACACAACTGCCCAAACACAACATAAGCAGCTTAGATCAACTAGTAGATGCGTTTCTTGAACGCTTCGCCTTCAACACAAGGAAGAAGGCATCACTTAGTGATCTTGCTAGCCTTAAACAATTTGAGGAGGAAACAATGGCAGCGTACGGGAACCGATGGAGAGCTTTGCTTTCTAAGTTACCCTACCGTCCTCCCATGTCGGACCTCACGCAAATGTTCGCAAAAAGTTGCTTAAAATCAAACTCTGGTCTATTGTTACTACGACAATACGACAGCTTAGAAGAAGCTTTGGCACAAGCCAGAGTCATAGAAGAGATTAAGATAGGCGAAGGCACAATTGCAAAGCCTAAGAAGAAAGAGTGGAATAAAACCACTAAAACTGGGACAACGCAACCACAACATGCTACAGTCAACCAAGTTGCGATAAATGTTCCCACGCCTATGCAAGAAACGCAGCCTCAAAAGGCTAACTACCAGGCAGTGCCTCCTGCTTACGAAAGAGATAACAGAAGATAGGAGCAGTATCAGCAGCGTCGCCCTAGGCGACAATTCACCCCATATGCGGAGTCTAGGGACTCCTTATTTGACCGCTTGTCAGTGGCAAATTTAGTTACTCTGCTGAAAATCCAAATTTTTGACCCTAACATTCCCAAGCCTAGGGGGTATAGGGAGGAATTGTATTGCAGATTCCATAGGCGCAGAGGACATGACCTAAATGGGTGCTGGAAATTCAAAGAACTAGTCCAAGATTTGATCGACAATCGAACATTGGTCGTGGACAACCCCATCGCACCAAACAACCAACAAATGGGGGTATTCAAGGACCCCTTGCCTGCCCATGAGGCACAGACAAAACCGCTCCAGATTAACGAGGTGCGACAAGATCTTCCCGCGCAAGGATTTGTGGGAATGATTAGCATTGTAACAAGGAATAGAAGATACCCAGCAGCTTCCCCCGAGGTAGCTACGAGGGAAGTTCCATCGACATCGCAGCCTCAACAACGCCCAACGCAGTTACCTCCGCCTAGACCTGAGGTCACGATACGAACCAAACTCACGCAGAGTTTGCGGACCACATCGGCTAGGCTGTCCATCTACGAGCTTATTCAACAATCAGCTCCCCATAGAGAAGCTCTTATGGACATTTTAAAAGCCATTGAAGTACAACCCCATGAAGCAAATTCTTTCAACGCCTTCGTGGGACATGTGAAACAATGTACGGAGCCTGTCATCACATTCAGAGAAGACGAGGTCAAAACGATATCAAATGACATGCCGGATCCACCCCCGCACGTTATCGCACGGGTCAACGGGATCCCGTACAAGAGAGTGCTGATAGATACTGGCTCGTCCAGTAACATTATAACCACTGCAGCATTGAAACATTTAAAATTGCTAGCCTCTCACATCACCGCTTCCACGTACACACTGCGAGCTTTTAACGATGCAATTTGCTCGATAGTCGGCACGGTTGTTCTGCCTATCCAGGTAGGACAAAAGTCAATACCCACACTGTGCCATGTGCTGGAAGGTGAAATGGCTTATAATATACTACTAGGGCGGCCTTGGATCAGGGACATGAAGTGTGTCCCCTCGATCGCACACCAATGCTTGAAGTATGCCTATGAAGGGCAAATACATGTAGTCCCAATGGACTTAGAGCCCTTCAAGTATTGCAATGTGGTACAATTCATACCTCAATCGACCCTCCCATCAACGCATTTGGATTTTCAATTAAATCCATCTAAACAGGGTCCGATACCGCAGGCACCACTGGTGGCCAACAAGGCAAAATCCCGGCCAGGTGAGACTTCATCACCGGCTCCTTCATCATCAATGCCACCTATCATGGCCCAATAGAAGGACAAGGGAAAGCAAATCATGGAAGAGGTTAAGCCTCTAGAAGAGGGGTTGCCCACAATTTCAATAATAACAACAGAGGAAGCGCCCAACGCAACGGAAACCAAGATTCCTGAACCACCAAACATGGAATGGACTCAGGAAGGACTATCATTTCCTCCCACCCAATCATCAACAATCACTGTTGAAATGGCCAGTACAGGCCTGGGGGAATATTTAGTGCAAAATGTTGTGGCAACCCCCACACTGGAGTCAGTACAAGACATGGGAAGACCTCGCCTTCCCATTGGAACAATCGTCCCTCTAGGCTACCCATCGAACCAGATGAATTTTGTGTATGGGGGCCTTGATCATGGTTCTGAACCATGCGAACAAAAGGAAACAGATGAAGAGCCTTTTGTTGAAAACATCAATTATCTGTCAAACCCAGAATTTGCCCTAAAATATCTCGGCCAATGCAATTGGCATGGATACGGGCTAGGCAGATATGAGCAAGGGATGCGGATCCTTTGCCAACCAAGATATCAGATGCCATATGACAAGTCGGGGGTAGGGTTCAACCATCCCCTGCCATTAGACATCTTGGTTGAAAATATGCAAGGCCTAGAAATAGGCAACAAGGGGGGATTGGCACAAGACCTGTATGCCAATCCAAATATAGAATACACATTGGGAGACTACCTCCCATGGTCAACAAACACCCCTGGAAATAGCAATAATCCCTCTCCTTTGCTAGAGAGAGGCGAAAGTTTAGAGAGCAATCCTCAAAGAGAACAACAACGGCTTCCAGACATTTTTTTGAAACTGTTCCCCTTAGAGGTTCCAGATGAAATAACACAGTCTCAAAAGAATCAGGTCCCTCCACTAAGAGTGGAACAACCGCAATGGGACCAGATTAATTCACTGGAACAGGAAGAGTCCTCAACATCGCAAGCAACAGATGCTAAAGAGGATGAACAATTTTGGATCTATGAAAGCGATTCAGAAGACGAAACTGAAATGGACTATCTCAGACATGCGCGACGACATCACCGTGCTCTAACTCATGAAGATCTAATGGGACAGATGGGTATACTGTTAGGACATGAATGGCACGTAGACCCAGCGAGGTGGGACCAAGTGTTAGACCTATGGCTCCAAATTCAAGATGAGCATCGTCCACCTCGAGATCCCATCATGACAGCAGTACCGAGAGAAGACCCCGCCTTCCTTTTCGCACATAGATATGAGTTCGCACCTAGGGCCGATCCATTCATGCCCATACCTCTAGAGCCAGATCCAGAGCACAAAGACCATCAAGCTGGGGGTACCTCTATCCCTTGAAGAACCATAATCCAAACCAAAAAGCTCCAAGGATTATCGCAATCACTTGGTCACCCCAAAAGCTCCAAGGATTATCGCAATCTCTTGGTCACTCCAAAAGCTCCAAGGATTATCGCAATCTCTTGGTCACCCCAAAAAGCTCCAAGGATTATCGCAATCACTTGGTCAAAACCCAAAAAGCTCCAAGGATTATCGCAATCTCTTGGTCACCCCAAAAGATCCAAGGATTATCGCAATCTCTTGGTCACCCAAAAAGCTCCAAGGATTATCGCAATCTCTTGGTCACACAAAAAGCTCCAAGGATTATCGCAATCACTTGGTCAAAACCCAAAAAGCTCCAAGGATTATCGCAATCTCTTGGTCACCCCAAAAGCTCCAAGGATTATCGCAATCACTTGGTCACCAAAAGTCTCCAATGATGTCCACAACCACTTGGTCAAAAATCAAAAACAATCAAAAACAACAAAAATTTGCATCTCATTTCTAGGCATAATCAAATTCATCATAAAATTCATATTCTCGCACCTCATCTTCAACTTCACCAAAAACAATCCATCAAAATTACAAAAATACATAGTTGCATTAAGCATTGCATCCATACATTGCATATTTATAGTCATATAGGTCAAAGGCACCATAGGCTGCAATAGCTCTGATAGTCCATCTTGTTCCGCATTGTCTCATGTTACAAAAACAACAAAAACACCATGCATAACTTTTACCACACTACAGTCAGTGGTCTAGGAATGTACCAAGAGTTTCAGTGATTCAGTCATCATTTTCCTCTTTAGCCATGTAATGTATCAAGTCAAACATATTTTACGAAGGTAGAGTCATACTTGAAATACACCTTGTTATGTAACATCCCAACACAAACTGAACACATTAAACAATTCCTGAGTTGTGTGAACGAAAGATGAAACCTGCGTAGTAATCTAGGTCACCACAAGCGAAACGGTTATCTTGCTCATCCCCCCGTGCGAATGACCCCAAGAATGCTGAGAGTTGGCAAAAGGACAAGCATCCTCCCTACCCAATTCCCTAAAAATCCCTAGTTCTCAATAGTTGCAAAACATCAAAAATTTGCAAAATGTCAAAAATAAAATACTTGACATCTTAAAGTGCAAAAATCAAAGGGCACAAACGATAGTGATTTTCGTCACTCCATGACCCCAATCCCTTGCTCGAAAGAAAAACAAATCAAAATAAACAGTGATCTCATCACTACAATGAGCAAGTATCCCAATACAATTGAAGAAAAGAAGGGAGTTGACCTTGAATCCTTGGAACTCTCAGCATTCTATAGGTCATAAGGCAAGCTTAGTACCAATTTGGTTGATAGCCTATCGGTAACAGAAGTAAACCTCTCGCATGACGATATATCTGTCACATTAACTTGCGTACAGATCAATGTTTGCATGTGGATGAGCTAGCTTATGGCATCCTGGATTACACCGCGGATTAATCTTAGTACATACAACAAAGGAATTCATGGAGCTAATTAGGTGATCCTCAGTACAGGTTTGGTTGAAAGCCCATCGGCACTCGGCGGTATCCTGACAAATACCACTAAATGAACTCAATTGCACATACAGGGATGTGAAAAATAACCTGGTCAAAAACAAGTCCGATTCATACCTTGGTCAAAAAGTCTTGTAAGATAAAGTACAGTCGTGGCTAGTGAGTTAAAATGTCTGAGTCTCGAAAAACCTTAGCTACATTTCTAAACCAACTGCGCTACTTTTCATCCTTACAATACCATCAAAAAAATACAAAAAAATAAAAACCACATGTATACATACAAAGTCATGCATCACAACAATCGCCTAAAAACAAAATAACAGAGTTCTAAACAAGTCCTATGGTGCCATAGCCAAACATCACAAATCCCATTCATCCATTTCATATCTGCATATCACATATAAATCAAAAACATTTGCATTCATCATAGCATATGCATCCATCAAAATAAATCAACATGCATACATCCATATTCATCAACCATCATGCACAAGATCAAAGAAAATCAAAACAACAAAAACAACAAATAAATGCAACACAAAAACAAAAAGCAATAAACATTGCCAGACACAAGTGCTCTTGCACTTAACCTCTTGGCATAGCAAAATTGATATCGGGGTCTACATTGTCACTATCCTACTCCCTAAGAAGGCTACCATAGCCGGACCGCTCCACGGGAGGTCGGATTTTTGCCAATTTTAATCCCCAATGGCGTCACAAAAACAACAAAACAACAAAAACATCACAAAAATGCAACACAAAAACATAGCAATAAACATTGCCAGACACAAGTGCTCTTGCACTTAACCTCTAGGCAAAGAAAAATTGATGTCGAGGTTCAAATTATCGCTCTCCTACTTCCCCAAGAAGGCTACAATAGCCGGACCGCTCCACGGGAAGTTAGATTTTTGATGATTTCACCTCATTACGGCATCACCAAAAGGGTTAACACCCACCAAAAACAGGTCCAAATGTTGGAAAAATTGCACACGCTTAACGGTAAACCCTCTAAAGGCACCCTTGCACAAGTCATCTTGGGTCAAGCGACTCGTCGCTTCTCTCACGAAGGTCATTCCCTCATCGATTCGTCGCTTGAGGGGGTAGTCACACTTAGTCACCAACCAACAATCACACACCCAATTAAGGAAAACGACATGCATTCAAAGAATCATTGACAAAGACAATCACGCTCCTGCTTGGGGAAGTAAACAAGCAACAATCAAATCAATCAAACACTTGGCATTTCGTGAATCATGAACACAAGGTTCCCCCTGAGGATAAAAACGCCCTTTGCCTGTTCATGACTGATCAATGTCTAAGTTCAAGTCACACCTCACCAAAACAAGTTAATACTTGAAATCAAATTCCTTAGCTCGTTAGAAGCAAGGATTCAAGAATGCATGCCCTTTCCATACTTGGGGCATCAAAAGTTGGTTAGGTTACCAAGAAACCCTAATCATTAGTGCTTTGGTTATCTATTTTTGCTCAAGACTCGCGTCACCCGTAGCGCTTCCCAAAAAGGGGCATCTCGTAGACACCAAAATAGCACCAATCCGATTATGTGACTGCAAACACTGATCGCTTTGACAAACACAGCCCCCAGGGCAGCCCTCAGAGGTTAAACAATGGTCTTAACCACTTTCATAGCAATTTTGTAAGGTCAAGAAGCAATTTGGCACACTTGGACACTTTGCCTAGTATTCGTCTCACCCAGGGACGAATTCAAAATAGAATCCGTCCCACCCCAGGACGAATTCTGAATCCGTCCCTAGGTGGGACGAATTCTAATCTTAACGGGCAAAAAGACAAATGGGGCCAAGTGGCAGCCCAAAATAGTCAGTTGATGACTCCTGCCTTGCACGCGTGTGTAGGTGGACAGAGGGGCCATTAGAAGACTATCACAAAAGGCATTTATCAAAGCCCAAGTCAACGGAGGACTCCCCTCCCTCATGGGAAGACAAGACTGCCACATGGCGCCTATGACCAACACATGGCATTTGTGCTTCCCTCCCAAAAGAGACCCCATGGGTCTATAAAAGGTGGGACTTTTCTCACCCAAAATAGACAGATTGGAGGAGTTTTCAAGCAACGAAGTGCTACCGAGTTGAAGACCCACTTGCATCCCTTTTGGTTCACCTTCCCACATCCACCAATCTCTTTTGCAAGGGAGGTTGTTGGGTGGCCTTTGGAAGCTCGAACCTGACCCAAATCCAACACATGGACACCCGAACCAACCAATTCGCCGACCCCCCAATCCTAAGAGGTTTTGGGCCCATCCCCAGTGGATTGGCTCCAAAATCAAGTGCCAACGGTGGGAGGCCCACTTGGGCACCCCCGCACCTCCCAAGTCCTATTTTAAGTTTTAGAGCATTTTAGATTACTTTCAGATTGCATTTTTGTGTTATTAGGTTTGATTAACCCATAGCTACAATTTTGTAACTTTTGGTCATATTCTAGTATGTTTTGTGTTGCTTTGTTGTTTCGCTGACTTGTAGGTGTCAAGGTCAAATTCCCGAGGGTGGAGGCCAAATTGGGAGAATCCGACCATCTAGGTCGTCCCAAAATGGCCCCAATTACATAACCCCCCTGTTTGCAGGCGTTTTGCAGGTCTCAGGATCCGACATTGGAGCAGCAGCAGGTCGGCTTCCTCAACACAGAAGAATTCGTCCCACCCGGGGACGAATTGCGATCAGAATTCATCCTGCCCAGGGACGAATTCCAGTTGAAGGTAGATTGGCCAGCTGTCTCAGTGGCAGTGGCCTTCTGGTAACTTTTCCTATCTTCTGTCAAGTTTTGAAGCCATTTGGACTCACTGTATTTACTATTTCAGGCAAATGTTTACATGCATATTTTGTTAGTTTTAGAGAACAAACACTTTTCATTTGCGGCAGATGCTACTGACATCTTGGTTGTTTCTTTGTTCACAGGAGAAGCAGCGGAGGTGAAGAACTCATCGACATCAGCGACGGCATCATCTTGGCCCGCCCATTGCAATCGTGGGCACGCGGAAGGAGGAAGACTAGGTCACACATTGTAACAAAGACAAATTTAACGCTCCTAGCCCCCAAAAAGGGAGGAGACGTCTATGTAACCGAGGATAAGATATTTGAATAAAGAGGGCTGTGATTTCTTTACATATTTTCTTTCATTTTCAAATTGTCTCCTTTCTTCATTTTTGTGCATAGGATTAAAGCGTTACATTTCGTCTTACATTGCATAATTAGTGTTTCCTTTGCCCGAAATCTCGTGCTTTCAGATATACCACCCTATGGAGAGTCCTGCATTTTATTTTTATATAACCTCTCTAAAAATGTAAAGCCCCATGTAAATACAATCTAATCATCACATATCAAAGTTATCACCTCTCCCCAGTCCCACCATAGAACTCATCGACTAGTATCTACCATCATAAGTCTAGATACTAATGAACATAAATTAGTAGTAATGTGATCTAACTGCACTCCATAGTACATGACATTAATATTAATCCTTGTTGGACTATAGAAATATTCAATGAATTATAATCAAATCCATGCACTATCGTTCATCACTCTCAATACAAATAGGAACCCCTATGATTGGTACCATAAGGATATACCACACATCATATAGGGTAACTGTTATCTCTCCTATAGGCATATAAAAGGTATTTGTCTCCAAATACCATATCTCGACCAGTTTTATCAATAATTCCTTATCAAAATCAACTTTATAAATGTATGTCAGGTCATATGGGCTTTTTGCTATCAAAATGTATATATGTGTGTGTGTGTGTGTGTGTGTATGTGTGTGTCATCTAGGAGGTCAAGAATTACAATCAATATCTATGACCATATCTCATGACAACACAACACTCTAGATATTGCAATAATAAGAACAAGTCAATTTATCAATCCATTAAGTCTAATGAACCTTCTTTATTAAACCCAAGATTTTTTTCGAACTAAACACTTTTAGATCACCATATAATCTTGTTGACCTAGTATAACTTAGCTTTTCAACCTATATAAAAATATATATTTTATGATTATTTTGTTAGAATAAAGTGACCTATATATATATGAAGCACAACCTTTCAAATCTATCATGATATTTTATTTTTGATGCCCCACCTTTTTAACCTATTGAAAAATTTAAAATTATATATTTTAACAGTAATTTATTTGGATAAAGTGGCTCATATACGGAGCACAACCTTCCAAATCTATCATTACATTTTTTTTATTAGTAGAAAGGGTTTTGAAAGGGTCCCTAAACCTTTTACAAATCGAATAAAGGAGAGAACCTACTGGTAAAAAATTTAAAATAGACCATAGAAAAGGAGCAACGGACATAACCAAATAGAAATAGGTTAGCTAAAACAAACCCAAGCAAACAGATAACAACAAGAAGGACAATCCCAAGAGGGAGGATTACTCCACTATTTCTATCATTTTTGGCATCACAATATTATTCAAATACAAGGTAAACATCCATGAGAGCTTATGGAATAAGTTGTGGTTGGCAGAACTGAAAGAGGTGATACCTATTATGGAATGCAATTTATTGTGTAACCCAATTTATAAGAGGTAAATATCATCAGTATGATTGGTCATCTTGAGGTGTTGTAAAAAGTTTGTATACCACACATGAAGGGTCTCTTCTATGACACCTATGTTTGTCAATCAATTGATTACCTTATTCACTTCTCTATAAACATGTTGGATAATAATATAAGAATACTTGCTTATAAGTCTTTTGCACTCATCAATAATGTTGCAAAGACTCCATGATGGATATTTGTTGACTTTGAGGTAATTTATAATAAATAATGAGTCTCTTCAATAATGATATTGTCAATATTAAAACCATCCTGAATAAGCAACTCTTGATATAGAGCTCTTGATTTAGCCATATTGTTTGTTTAAGGCCAATGTTTTTAGCATAGGTAAAGAGAATTCTCCCAAGGTCATTTTTTACTATACCTCCACCACCTGCTACTCCAAGATTTTCCTTAGCCGCCCCATCAAATTTAAACTTGATTCACTCTATAAGGGGAGGGATCCACCTGATACTAGACCTATCAACAATAAAATTAGATGTGCCAGGTGAAAGGTTAGTAATTTTAAAGTGAGAAAAAAATGGGATTCAAGGCCAAGTTTAGGGGCATCAGTGGATGAGACGAATGAGCATTCTCAATAGCAAAGGTGGTAATTCACAGGAAGATAGAGCATGGGTATTTAGCAATCCTATTGAAAATCCTATTTTTTACTCTAGTAAAATTCACCATAGGTAGTGGTTTAAGCAAGAGATCCAAAGAAAATTGATTTAGGGATTGGTAAAGAGCTTGGGCCATTTCTAGGATAAAAGAGTGAGTGATGACAGATGGGTCCAAGAAATATTAACAAGCTCAAACGGGAAATTCAAGATTGACAATGAGAAGGGGCATTCCAAGAAAAGGTGGAAGGTTGATTTCTAGTTTGACTTATAGAGAGGACAAAAATTAAAAATGCACAAGCCTCTAATGATTAGGTTGTCCATGGTTAGGATTCTATTTTTGGAAGCAAGCCAGGAGAAAAAGCTAATTTTAGGTATCAAGTGTTTTAACCATACAAACTTAGCTAAGACCTAGGATGCAGCAAGTAGATCTTGGGAATAATATGCATATTTGACAGTGAAAATACCTTTCTCAAATAGTTTTCAGATAGGGGAATCTATTCTCTAATTATTTGGAGTAACACAAATTCTTAAAAAGTTTTTGATAGTTTTGGCAGCTATATTAATCTAATTATTGGGGTTGTTGGTAGGAAAGAATTTCCACTATGGCAATTGAAATTTTGGATAATAAAATTGATAACTCTACTGCCAAAGATAGGATCAAGCTTGAGAATAACGATTGATGAGGGGTTGATCCCCAACCAAACATCTTCCCAAAATATCATTAGATTTTATTTTTGGTTCAGATTTACTATTAGTATTACTTTGTGATTGATTGTGTATTATTAAAAAGATTAATTTTTTTTATTGCATATAATTATAACGAATCGTATTGCATGGATGAGATTTAAATTTTGGAATGAATTTAAATATAATATTAACATTTATTGATAGGTTTAAATAAATTTATAAAAAATTTAAAATAAATAAATTAAGTTATTGATAGATTTAATTAAATTTTATATTTAATTAAGTTAAATAAATTTAAACATTTAAAAATATTATTTTCTTTAAAAAAGGAAATGATGGGTTGAATCAACCAATCAATCGTGATAAAGGCATAAGTTTCACAGTACCTTTTCACTTGAGTGCATTATATTTTTTAGATCGAGTGACACTTTAAAGGAGTGAATTATGGCTTAATCAGTCCTCATTACATTTTCACTATTGCGGAAATTTGTATGTTTTTTCTATTGTCCATTCGCTTGGTTTCCAACTATTTTATTTCTAGTATATTCTTTGTAGTAAGTAAGAATTTTTGTTTAATTTCAGATGTTTTTTTCGTTAGGCGATTTGTGAGTTTTCTATTTTAAAATAGAAATTTGGGTATTTTTTTCTTATCGCTTGTCAGTATCATTCCCTCGGTTTTGGTTGTTTCATATTCCTCGGTTGATGTTTGTTAATAGCTGTTTGGGGCTTGCTGGTTTGCTTGAGTCTTATTGGGTGCAATTTTTTGTAATATCTGATTGAAATCTTCATTTGTTTTTTTCTCATTCCTTCATGTCTTATTTTTTGACGCTCTTTTTCAAATTTGAATTTTAAAGAGAAGATAAGGTGAAATTTCTAGGTTCATACCATTTTTATTTGATGGGTTCATTGACTACTCTTTGAATTTGTAATGGTTTGGGGTCCCTTCCAAAACTTCTTTGTAAAAGTTTGATAACCCTTCTAAAAACCTTTCACATAATCAAAAAAAAATTAAATTAACAATTACATTCATGTGGCTCTAACTCACTTATAACTATATATATATATATATATATATATATATATATATATATATATATATATATATATATAAAACTATAAATAACTACAGCTGTAATTTTACAATATTTTTATAACAAATCTGTAAAAGAAATTATAAATACAAATTTTGGGACCCTATCTGCAAAAACCTCATATTTAACCCCTTTTATATATTTATATACCTAATTAAATTATTTTATATAGTTAAAATTTTAATATATTCTTATAACCGAGAACTTCGTATAATTACTTTAATCTTTAAAAAAATAACTCTCCCTATATATAAAACGCTGTATGACTTCCCCCGAGAAAGGAGGAATTTCAAAATATATCAACTTTAGAACTGTTCACTCAATTATTGCCGATGGGTATATTAGAGTGCAAGATGTAAGATAATCATAGAAGTTCCATTCGTCAGACACAAAACAGACGGCCATACTTTGACTCCGAGCAAGATTAAGATCGATATCACGTTAAGATTCGGTATATAGATTATTAACTACATTAATTGTTATTTAGGCATAGTTCGCCTTAAATAATGCAATTTGGCAATGTTTTCTTAATTGCGGTGGAGTCTTCCACAAACAATCCTCTGTCATTCTTTCTGGTTCAATGCCACATAGGTTTTTTATGAACACGTTTATGCCAGAGTAAGCAAGCACGTCTCTCACGTGCTGTTCTAAATTCCAGTAAATTTCTAGTTGCGTTGAATATAAGAAAACGGAAGAATATTACAGTTCAGAACACACAATATTTGAATGCAAGCGCTTTTGGTCTGTCACGTGTTAGCAACCTTAATTCCAAGACGAGTTTATTATATCTCAGATGTAATAGCAGAGAACGACCAAATTGCTTTAAAAAATTTCAAGGAATCACAGCCTTGAACTAAATTATTTGAAACGATAAAAGGATATGGAAGAGCAAAGAATCAACTGTCATGGGGATTAAATAATGTTATGATTCCTTGAACTAAAAACAGGTTAGCAACTTTAATTCCAAGAGAAGAGTTTATTATATCTCGAATGTAATAGCAGAGAACAACCAGATTGTGTTAAAAGATGTCAGGGAATCACTACCTTGAACTAAATTATTTGAATGGTAAAAGGATATGAAAGAGCAAAGAATCAACTGTCACGTAGATTAAATTATGTTATGATCCCTTGAACAAAAAAAAACAGGTTATTATTTTCTGTTGTATCTCAACCCTAGCCAACCTTGTCAAACTTGATACGGGATAAGCTATTCGATATTTTTCATTTATCATGTCCTAACAGTTGACAAATGCAATGAAAAAAGGAAGATGCCAAGCGCCCGGTCTATTAATATTATTTTTTGTTTGGACGGCTATGAGATATGGAAGGGGAAGATGCAGATGAGGTGCTGGATGTGTAGCCTCTTAATTTAAGATGACTAAATTTTATTATAGAAATAGGTTATTAAAAACAATTAGACGGTTTTTTTATATATATTTAAAGACAATTCAATTATAATAACGTTATCTGACAAATTTGTTTTTTAAACAACATCGAAGTGTTTCAACTACCCAAACTCAGCTCACTATTACCATGTTTGACAACTCAGCTCTATTATTACTTACGATTAATGTTTTTTTTTTTGGTTGCCTAGGAACATTAAAAGATCTTTATACCAAGTAATGTAATAGAAAAGATGTTGAAGATATTACATTGTTTGGTATCATATAGTATTAAATGGTATATTTGTATATATTTAAATATTAGATTAGGAAATATAATTTATATTTTTTTATGTATGTATCATGTGGGAAAAGAGTTGAAGAATAGAAAATGGTATATTTTTATATTTTTAAATATTAGATTAGAAAATGTAATTTATATTTTTTATGTATGTATCAATGTGTGAAAAAAGTTGAAGGGTCAGGTAATAAATTCAAGAGTCATAGAATGAGGTGTTAAATATGTAAGCTAAGAAATATGAGAGTTTGGTTATATGTAATTAACAAAAAAGATACATCTCCTAGATAGATGTTTGAGAAGAGCATAGTTTACTAGTAAAAATCATTTTTTAAGGTTATATTATGAAAATAAAGCTCCATGTATTATATCATAAAATAGTGGTATCACAACTACTATTAAACTTTATCTATTTTTGTTAGAATTATATTCAAAGCTACTTCAAATAGATTCTATTACTACCATCAAAGTGTTAGAGTAAATCACTATATAAAATATAGAAAAGCAATTATAGTGTTTCAAACTTTAACAGTAGAATTAACAAAATAAGACAAACACACACAGTAGAAGAGACAACGATTTTAACGTGGTTCACCCAATATGGGTTACATCCACCGAGAATTTTTAGTCCTTTCTTTCTCAATCCAAGCAATAGAGGGTTACAACCTATAGCAAACATCTGCTGTAATTTCCTCTCTATATTTTCAAGGAATCAACACAATAATTTTCATTCATTACTCTGTTTTTCCTCACAACTATATATAAGAAAAAAATAGAAAAAACTGCTTTTCTTAATACATTCCAAGATTAACACTGAGTTCCCAGCACCTAATTTTGGGATAAAAACAAAAAAACTTTCCCCGGTCGTCTCGTTGTAAACCGGAAACTTTCTCTCGGTAGACTAACAAACCGTAAATCCGGAAACTTTCCCCGCCCGTCCTGCAAGAAATCTAAACTTTCTCTGTTTAGCCTCCTCATAATTAGGCTCCATTCCTAACAATATCCCACTTGGAGACTAATTCCATTGCACCATGCTGCAACCAAGGACTAAAAAATTATCATCATGGCCTCTTATTCCTTAAGGCTAACTGAAGTTGAGCAAAAGCTCAACTTTTCTCTTGACACCACTTTTGTAAGCATATCAGTAGGATTTTGTGATGTGTGAACTTTCCCTAATTTCAAAGATCCATCTTCCGCTACTGATCTAATTAAATGATACCTGAGTTTGATATGTTTAGTTTTTGAATGGAATTCTAAATTATTCGCAAGGTGTATAGCACTCTGGCTATCACTCCACAACCTATTATCCTCTTGCTTCTTCCCTAGTTCTTCCATTAGTCTTTGCAACCAAACCATCTCTTTGCTTGCTTCTGTAGCAACAACATATTTAGCTTCAATGGTTGAAAGGGCAACTACGTGTTGGAGTTTAGAAATCCAACTAATCGCTCCTCCTCCTATAGTAAATATGTAGCCATTAGTGCTCCTTCCACCATCAAGATCACCTGCCATATTAGAATCTACAAAGCCTTTCAAGCATATATTAGAGCCTCCAAAATTCAAAGAATAATTTGAAGTTCCTCTCAAGTACCTGAGTATCCATTTTATCGCTTGCCAATGTCCTTTTCCTGGATTACTCATAAATCTACTCACTACTCCCACTGTGTGGACAATGTCTAGTCTTGTACAAACCATTGCATACATCAAGCTTCCAACTGCTAATGCATAGGGAACCTTAGCCATATGCTCTTGTTCCTTTTGTGTCTTGGGACACAAATATTTGGTGAGTTTGAAATGCTTTGCCAATGGAGTTGCAACAGACTTTGCATTGTTCATGTTGAATCTCTTAAGCAATTTTTCAATGTATTTTTCTTGTGATAATTTTAGAGTGTGACTCTCCTTGTCTCTTGTTATCCTCATACCAAGGATTTTTTTGGCTTCTCCGAAATCCTTCATGGCAAAGGATTTAGCCAACTTCTTCTTGAGCATGTTTATATCTTGCATATTTGTTCCTGCAACTAACATGTCATCCACATACAATAGCAAAATAACATGGTTACCATTTCCATTTTGCTTAAAATATACACAAATGATCACTTTGACATCTTTCAAACCTTTGATTAGCCATGAACTTATCAAATTTTAAATACCACTGTCTAGGAGCTTGTTTTAACCCATATAAGCTCTTTTTCAGTTTACATATCCAATCCTCTTTACCTTTCACCTAAAAGCCTTCTGGTTGGTGCATATAAATTTCCTCCTCAAAATCACCATGAAGAAATGTTGTCTTCATATCCAATTTCTCCAGATACAAATTTTCTATAGCTATAAGACTCAAAATAGCTCTAATAGAGGTCATTTTTACAACTAGAGAAAAAATCACATCAAAATCAATACCTTTTTTCTGAGCGAATCCCTTGACCACTAGTCTTGGTTTGTATCTCTTATGCCCTTCATTCTCCTCTTTAATCTTGTACACCCATTTATTGGTCAAATCTCTTTTACCTTTGGGTAGCTCAACCAAATCCCAAGTTTGGTTGTGAAATAAAGAGTCCATTTCTTCATTTATTGTAAGCTCCCACTTATTCCTAGTATCCATCTGTAATGCTTCCTGAAAACATTCTGGCTCACCAAAGATCGATATACAAAACATAATCAGAGAAACATTGAGGAATTTTACTTATCCTGGTAGATCGTCTAACAACACTTTCTAGAGATTGAGGTGCTTGTTGCTACTGCTGTACATTTTGATCTTCTACCACTTTTGGAGTTACCTTTTCTATGTGTCCATCAAGGTCTATGTATTCAGTAATTTCCTCTTTCTGTTTCTTTCCCTGCAATTGATCTTTATACAAGTTTTTTTCATTAAATATGGCATCCCTACTTCTAATGACTTTTCGGTTATCACAATCCCATAATCTGTAACCCAAGCCATCAATACCGTAACCAATAAAATAGCACTTTTGGGCCTTAGCATCTAACTTATTTATGTTCTCTTTGTCTATATGCATAAAAGCCTCACATCCAAATACCTTAAGGAAAGAAAGCCTCACATCCAAATACCTTAAGGAAAGAATAATTTACTGGTTTACCCATCCAAAGCTCTTTTGGAATTCCTCCATCCAAGGCACTAGATGGTCCTCTATTAATCAGATATATTGCAGTATCAACAGCATGAGCCCATAAAAATAATGGTAAGCCTGCATGTATTCTCATGTTCCTAGCACGCTCCATGATGGTTCTATTCATTCTTTCTCCAACCCCATTTTCTTGAGGTGTTCTTGGAACTACCTTGATTCTTCTAATTCCATTTTTAGAACAAAACACATCAAATTCTCTACTGCAATATTCTCCACCATTATTCGACTTTAGACACTTTAACCTTTTTCCAGTTTCATTTTCAACTAATGCTTTCCAATTCTTAAAGATATTAAAAACATCACTTTTATTCTTAATGCAATATATCCATGTTTTCCTTGTTGCATCATCAATAAAAAATACATAGTAAGAGGAACCTCTAAGAGAAGTTACCTGAGCTAGGCCCCAAACATCTGAGTGCACAAGCTCCAATTTCTCTTTCTTCCTTTCCTTGCCATCCTTGAGAAATCTAACTCTCTTTGCTTTACCATAAACACAATCCTCACATAATTCCAAATCAATCTCTTTTAACTTAGGCAATAACTTTCTTGAATGTAAAATTTCCATACCTTTTCCACTCATATGGCCAAGTCTTTGGTGCCACAAAGATGCACTCTCACCTGTAGAAACTAAATTCATGGAGTAGTGAGAAAAATTAGTAAGTAAATAAAGAGTACCCACCAATTTACCTCTAGCTACTATCAATGAACCTTTAGTAACTTTCCAAGCATTTTCTCCGAATGCAACCATGTATCCTTCACCATCAAGCTTACTTGCCGATATAAGATTTCTCTTTAAATCCAGTATGTGTCTCACCTATTTAAGAGCCCATTGACATCCATTTGGGGATTTAATCAAAATCTTTCCAATACCCACGATTTTACATGGTTGGTCATTTCCCAACAGAACCTGTCCATAATCTCCAAAAACATAATCTATGAAGTATTCCTTATGTGAGGTAGCATGGAATAAAGCACCACTATCAATTACCTAATAATCACTATTTCTATCAAGAGATAAGATTAAAACATCTTGTAGAATTTGTCCAGTAATATTGGCTTCTGAAGTGTTACCATTATTATCATTACCTTCATTTCCATCACCCTTTCTTTGCCAATAGTCCTTCTTGAGATGACCATTTTTTCCATAGTGCCAACACTGTAGCTTTCCTTTTCCACGTGATTTGGATCTGCCTTTGGATTTGCCACGATGTGAACTCTTGCCTCTTTCTCTTCCTCTTCCTCTATTCTCAATAGTTAAGGTGGTGCTAGATGATTCTCCTGTGGTTTTTCTTCTCATGTCCTCATTGAGTATCACACCAACCACATCATCAAATTCTAATTTATTTGAACTCAAAGCAAAGTTACTTACCGCCATTACCAAACTGTTCCAACTTTTCAAAAGAGAGCATAAGATTAATAAGGCCCTAAGTTCATCATCAAAATCCAATCCTACTGAATGCAATTGATTAGTGACAGTATTAAATTCATTTAAATGATCATGCACAGATCCTCCTTTACTCATTTTCATGTTAAATAACCTTTTCATTAAGAATACCTTATTTGATGCTGATGATTTCTCATACATCTTGGCCAACTTATCCATGACTCCCTTGGTAGTCTTTTCATCAAAGATGTTGAAGGCTACGATGGCTCCCAAGCACAGCCTCACAATACCCAATGCCTTTCTATCAAGGAGACTCCACTCCTCATTAGACATAGATGAAGGTCTCTCTATTTCCCCCTCAAGAGGTAAGTAAAGATCCTTCTGGTACAAGTAATCCTCCATCTACATCTTCCATAATTGAAAGTTTTGACCATTGAATTTTTGAACTCTAAACCTCTCTTCTTCCGCCATTGCTCCCACTTGATCCAAAAATTCTCCTTCTGTCAAGTGCACCCAACAAAACAATCGCTCTGATACCACTTGTTAGAGTAAATCACTTTATAAAATATAGAAAAGCAATTATAGTGTTTCAAACTTTAATAGCAGAATTAACAAAATTAGATAAACACACACAGTAAAAGAGACAATGATTTTAACGTGGTTCACCCAATATGGGCTACATCCATCGAGAATTTTCAGTCCTTTCTTTCTCAATCCAAGCAATAGAGGGTTACAACCTACAGCAAACATCTCATTGTAATTTCCTCTCTATATTTTCAAGGAATCAACACAATAATTTTCATTCATTAATCTATTTTTCCTCACAACTATATATAAGAAAAAAATAGAAAAAAACTTATTTTCTTAATACATTCCAAGATTAACACTGAGTTCCCAGCACCTAAATTTGGGATAAAAACAAAACAAAAAATTCCCTGGTTGTCCTGTTGTAAATCTAGAAACTTTCTCTGGTAGACTAACAGACTGTAAATCTGGAAACTTTCCCTACCCATCCTGCAGTAAATCCAAAAACTTTCTCTGTTTAGCCTCCTCATAATTAGGCTCCATTCCTAACACAAAGGAAGTCTTTAATATGAATTTGTAGATTTTTAAAGGTTCTCAATCAGAGTCTTTCCACTTTAAAGGAAGTTAAGACTAGGACTTCATTCAAAGACTTGAAGAGTAGATTAATAGAGTCAACTATAAATAAATTTGGATGTGAGGAAATATTCAAAGTCACCTTGATACTAATTGGATTCTCTAGAAAAGAGGAGAATCACATAAAAAGATTATAGTGGTTCAAAACCACCATTGAAGGACAAAAATTTTATATATATATTGCATTGGATGAAGTGTCCAATAGCTATTAAATTATTGGAGGATAAAATAATCCTTTTATATATATATATATATATATAAGAAGCTTCAAGTTCATTTTCATCTATGAGCACCTAAAAATAAATAGCAAAAGGATCCAAGTCAAAGCACTTGAATTAAAAGGTCATTCATGTTGTTTGGGCTAGAGCACGTAAACTAGGGAAACATTTGGATCTAAGTCATAGAATCATTCATAGAAGCACCTAAACTAGGAAGTCATTCATACCCAATTATAAGCAATTGAACCAAGGAGTCACTCATACCCGATTTATAGCATCTAAACTAGGGAACTATTAAGGACAAAGTTGAAGCATTTGATCCTGGGTACCATTTATAGTTGAGATAGATTATTTGAGCCAGATCTTAATTTTAAGTTTGAGCCAATAATTTTCAATGTAATTCAGATTCAGCCAGAAGAAGGTAAACAAGCAAAGCATTATCACTATAGATTTTGAGCATAATATTGAGATGATATTAGGGAGAAGAGAGTGTTACATCTAATACATATGCATTCACAATTTACCATTATAACTTATGCATTGTTAGTTAGGAGTAGGTTCATTTATAACGTTCATGAGACCTATTTTGGAAGTCAAAGGTAAGTAGATTACCTTATAATTTAATCTTTATTAAATTTGATATTGAAGTCCTAAGTTGATTTTAAATTGGAAGGACTTGGTTAACTTAAGGAATATTATTTAAGAGTGGGAGTTAAAAGGTTTTCAAATACATAGGAAAAATATATTAATGTGGGAGTTTCAACCTTATTTTTTAAATATTAAAAAATATTTGATATTTTATTATTTGTAATTGATTATTGCAATATATTTTCTTTTTAAAAAATTTGATATACATATTAAAGTTTAGAGAGATAAGAATTTTTACTCCAAAAGGGAAAAATTAAAAAATAAAATTAATATTTA
Source organism: Wollemia nobilis (assembly GCA_028583015.1). Classification (NCBI taxonomy): domain Eukaryota; kingdom Viridiplantae; phylum Streptophyta; class Pinopsida; order Araucariales; family Araucariaceae; genus Wollemia; species Wollemia nobilis. The sequence continues at coordinate 5,924,023 of JAQPPZ010000715.1, forward strand.
GAAAATTTTGAGTAATTTGCAAATTTAATTATTAGGGAGATATAAGGTTTGCTACTTCAAAGGATTTAAAAATTTTAAACTTTTAAATTTGCAAATTAATTTTTTGAAAATTTCAAAAAAGGGAAATTTGAAATCTTGAAGTATTTGAAGTTGTCATTACTAAAATTTTGGAGTAATAAGAAATTCAACAAAATATTTTTACTTTGGATATAATAAGTATTCAAATAGAAAACAATATATCATCAAAAAAGTATGCAATTTGTTTACGAAGAAAATAAAGATAGGATGTCTTTAAATACCAATGATTATGATTGTAAATCTATGATTTGGAGGTAAGGATTGAAATATAAAGATGAATATTATAATCACTTGAAATATAGTCATTGCAATAGAATTGGCCATGTAGAAGCAAGATGTTGGAATCTTTATCCATTCAAACTTTGGGGAAGATTCTCTAGAATTTTGTTGATATAAGTAAAATAAATATGAAAATATAGAAAAAAAATATTATTAATCAGTTTAGACATTCATCTTCAAAGTATTATTTTTTAAATAATTCCAAGAGTCATAAAGAATGAATTAAAATGACTCAAAGATCAATATAAGAAAGAAGAAGAGCTTATAAATATTAGGGTTCAATATAGTATTATAATAGAAACAAAAGAAACATTAAATCATCTTTTCTCCAAGGATCAAATTAATGATGAATTGCTTAATTTTTTAGAAAGACGAGAAATAGGAATATGGGTCAAGCATATTCTAATATTACCTTGCAAATATTATAGACAGAGGCAATGGATGAACATAAAATCAAATATGAAGATAAAAATTGAAGACTAAAATCTTCAATAACTAAATAATGTAATAAGGGGGTGTTGGAGTATATTACATTATTTGGTACATACTAGTGTACGCCCATGGTACATGTGGTACAATGTAAATATTAGAATATATTTTGAGTCTATAGTTTAGGAGAGCGATTTATATTTTACCTTTTATATAAATTTCTATGTGGAGGATATGCACACATGTTATGTATGTAAGATTTTAGGTGTTTAATGAAATAAAATGCACATATATTATGTAATAAAGTGTATAAATATGTAATATGAGAAAGTGGAAAGTGTCATGTATTAGGAGTACATGTAAAGAGTCAAGATTCATGTATACAAGTGGCAAAATAAGAAGCCAAAGGACATGTGAGGCTTGTCGTATGCAAATAATAGGAAAGGTTTCAACTCCTAGATATGTAAGGAGTGGAATAGTCAAGTATTGAAGAGTCACCTTTATAAGATATATGCTGGATATAAAGCTCCATGAAATGTATTTGGAGATTATGACACATTCAAGAATTAATATTGAAGCTTGTATGCATATTTTGAGCAGTTATACTATAATTTTCCTTTATGTTATTGAATAAATAATTTTGGCCATTTTACATTCATATTTGATATTATCTTGAGTGTTATTATTATTTATATTGGCTAACTTATATTTTGATTGCTCTTATATTTAAGTCTACTCTAGATCAAATATATTGGGACCTAATATAATTTGGCTTAAAATCCAAAGCACAAATGACAATAGGATTACCTAAACTATCATGGGAATATATGGTATGTCCATAATATCTTGTATAAAAACAACATAGCATACCTTTTGAACTCAATGTATACAAAGCTCAGGAGCTACTAGAAATAATATATAATTTATGTGGACAAATAAACACTACTAGCCTTGGAGGATAGATATTTTTAGTTGCTTGTGGATGATTATCCCAAAACAATGTGGGCATACTAATTAAAACTTAAATCAAAATATTTTAGTTGATTTAAACAATTCAAGCAATTGGTAGAAATAGAAATAGGAAAATTAATCAAAAATATTCAACAATAAGATAATAATATAATTCCATATATAGATACTTTAATTTATTTTCTTATCTTATAGGGTTTATCTTCCTAAAATAAAGCTTCCTTATTAGTTTCCAACAACAAAAAAACTTTTATAATTCTAGCCATAGAGGTTTAATGCTTGAATGAAGAACTCATGAGATTATGGTGTCATTGTAAGCTAGAATTCCATGAAATGTGTAATCCTAATTGTTCTTGTAACTTCTCATTTCTTAATGGAGTTATTATAAGTGACTATAGTTCATCATAACTGATAATATTAAACAATAAATGCTTTATAATTTCATAAATATGAATGATCTATAATTTCTTACCTAATAGACTTCAATTGCTTATACTCTTTTTTTTATAAGGTGTAATAAGGGGTTTTGAAAGGTGCCTTGAACCTTGTACAAAAATTAAAGCTATCAACTCTTAATAGAAGCTAAAGGTGATAGAGAACCAAATAGGATCCAACATCCAACACCCATGTAGGGGTAGAACCATAATAGATACCGCATAAATACAATAAAAAGGAACCAAATGAATTCCAAAAACCAAAAAAAATGAAATTTAATGCCCACACAAGGGCAAAACCATTGAAACCAACACCCAAAATCCACATTGGGGTGGCCTACCTAGAAAAATAGGAAACCCATTTTTTATAGGTAAAATTAAATAGGAGTTCCAAGGCCTACCTTATCCTTCACAATATTCAGATGTATCCTTCTCTGGTCTCGTCACCTAATCAACCTAGTCCAAGCTCAACAGGAGAGAGTCCCTCCACAATTTTTAAACAATAAGGAATCTAATTTTGGAGTGGGTTGGTTGAAACTCTAATCCTAATTTTTTTAGATCCATCTAGGATTGGACCCCTACTTACATTATTTGGGTGATTTTGTTACAAAGAGATAAAATTATTTTTAGGGGGAAAAGAGTCCCTCAATTCTAAACTTGGCTTTTTGTTCAAAGTGTGATGGTTGAATCTATTTTGGTTAAGCAGTGGGAGGATTGGGATAAACCCCTGGATAGCAATCTTAGAGACATCAATAATTAAAGGATGGGCCAACATTTAGATGATATAAGAATTTGTTTCCCAATAAATAAAAATAAAAACTCTAATAATAATACTAAAATCAGTTGGAAACCTCCCCATAAATGGTTTATCAAGTTCAATTTTGATGGTGCATCCCGAGGTAACCTGGGTAAAGCCAATGGGGATGGAATTTTTCATGATGACCAAGGGAATATGAGAGGTTTTTTTTCTTTAGCCTTGAAGATACCACTAACAATGATGTTGAAGCACAAGCCCTCCTTGAAAGGCTAATGTGGGCCCCTAAACAAAACTAGCAAAAAATTTATATTGAAGGAGATTCTCAAGTGATCATCAACCAATTAAAAGACCAAAAATGGTATTCCTCACTCTCTAACAGGAGGTTTGGAGGTATTATTTATACTATAAAACAACTTTACCACTCATTTCAATCCCTAGAGTACTTTCAGTGCAAAGATATGCAAACAAGGTGGTTGATGCTATTGTTAATTCGGGAGTAGATAGAGGGCTAAGAGAGATCACCTAGATAAACTAGTTTGTTGACATGGATGCTCTTGAGGGTACCAAGCATAGAATTATTTCTCTAATCAATAAAAATAATTAGGGTATTTCTAGAACTAGTCATGGTGAAAATGTGATGGAAAAGGTCTTTTGACTACTACAATATGCATAGGCCTTGAGTATTTTTTTTTTGTCGACCTTTTGATTGGTACATGTATGACTTGTTGGTTGATTTACTTTTTTCTAGGCATATTCTTTGAGTGTGCCAAAGGGGTGGGCTAGATGAGATCCATAGGTATTTTTAGAAAAATAGATACCTCTACCTCCTTGGTACTTATACAAAAGTGGCATCTCAAAAGGGGTGTTTTCCACAAGCAAATAAAAATAAAGAAACACCTACCTAGAAATGCAAGATCCTAAAAAAATAGAAAATTCATCTACCTTCTACCACAAGCATTGAATAATATAAAGCAGACAGAGAAAAGATAATTTTTAAATGACCAAGTAAGTGATGGTATAATCTAAATATTGATGGAACTTCCAAAGGGAGTTCTACTAAATAGGAGTAGGAGCTATAAGAGATAATACAGTTAAAATAAGAGTGATATTTGTAGATAAATTCAATGAGACTACCATTATTGTGATATAATTCAAGGCACTACTTGTCAAAGTTAAGTTGGAAATGGAAATGGGCATAAGTAAGTTAGAAGTGGAGTGTGATTCATAAGTGCTAGTAAATTGGCTCAACAACAAGAATAAACCTAACTGGAAAGTGATAGATTTGATAGAGAATTTTCTCACTCTACTAAATGTGTTTACGAATAACAAGATTCAATATACCTTTTATGAAGGTAATACTTTGGTGAACATATTAGTAAATAAAGTATTTTTGGAATAGAAGAGCTAGATTTAGAGGGATGATGAAGATATTGAAGAACACAAGCTTATACTAAGAGGGGGGTGAACAGTATAAGAGCACTTTTTACTTTTCTTTCCAAATCAATATTATGCAATATATAGATAGCAATATCAATAGCAATAATCAAAGCAATGCACAAATCACCACACACAATAGAGACACCAATTTAATGTGGTTCACCCAATGTGGGTTACATCCACAGAGAAAATATTTCACTAAATTTTCTCAATCAATATCTTGGGAATCCTTTCCCTATTACAATGTTTATGGACCTCTATCCAATGGAGATGTCAATCCCCTAAATCAGGTTCGTGGATCTCTATCCACAGGAGAACTCCTTCTCCTCTGCTCTGGTTGGTGATCCTCTAGAAGACTACTACCTCCACTGCACTGGCTTGTGGATCTCTCTCCACTAAAGACTCTTGTCCCCACTCGGAAGACCTTTCCTCACTACCCTAGCTGATGGATCTCTATCCACTAGATACTACTATCCTATATGCTCTTTGTCACCTCCAAATATCTGTCTCAAAATATGCACTAAACTCAGTCCTTTGGTCTAGCACAAATCTGCTCAACAAGTCCACTCAAAACATGCTCAAATATGCTCAACAAGTCCACTCGAACTTGCTCAAATAACTTGCTCAAATCTGCTCAACAAGTCCACTCAAAACTTGCTCAAATATGCTCAACAAGTCCACTCAAAACTTGCTCAAATTTGCTTAACAAGTCCACTCAAAACTTGCTCAAATATGCTCAACAAGTCCACTTAGAACTTGCTCAAATCTGCTCAACAAGTCCACTTAGAACTTGCTCAAATATGCTCAACAAGTCCACTCAGAACTTGTCCAAATTGCTCAAAAAGACACAGAACTTGTCCAAATAGCTCAATAAGTCCACATAGAACTTATCCAAATATGCTCAAAGTCCACAAAACTTACCAAATACTCAAAAGCCACTTAACTAAAAGTCCACATAGAACTTATCCAAATATGTATTGTAAGCTTCCACAAAAAGCTCACACAAAATTAGTCCACAAGTCTTCTCAAAGACTTACCTCAAATCTGCTTAACAAGTCCACACAAAACTTGTCCAATCTCATAGAAGCATAAAGAGAATTGTTAGAGACTCAATATGTTCTACACTCAATGCTCAATCACTTTCTTAACTCAAAACAGAATATAGAATAGTTTTTTTTAAGGAACTTGAACAATCACTTCACACAACCACTTGACTAGGCTCAATCAACTCTACTCAACCAATCACTTAATGAAACAACCCTTTCTCACAAACCCTAGTCCAAGCATGTAAACATCAACTCAAAATGTTTCCAACAATGCTCAACAACAATCCTCACATAACAATGATACTCATGTTTTTTTCAAACCCTAGTTCAAGTTCTTTGCACAACAACTCACTTCAACAACAATGCTTATAAAACAATCTTCACATAGCAATGATACTCAAACCCTAGTTCAAGTTCTTCACACAACCAATGGCTTCAACAACAATGCTTATAAAACAAGGTTTTAACCATAATTATTTATTCCAGAAAACCTTGAAGCAATCACTCAAACACACTCAAAAGGAAACCCTAATCAAGTCCTTTTCACTCCAAACTTATTTTCCAGAAAATAACCAATCAACTTAAACTTTGGAAAATGTGCTCATACCTTTTTCTTGATGATGAAGGAATCTTCTAAATCTGCCAAAAATCTCAAACACTTCTTGCCAAGCTCAAAGAAATTTTAAGGTGATTAATTTCCTCAAATTACAATGCAAACATCAAAACATACATACACCTTATCACTCCATCTTTAATAAAATATTCATCAACATTTACAAAAAGTAAATTACCACTTACACCTTATATTCTCCCACTAATATTCAAATGCACTCTTCTTTTTCAAAAACAACCTAAGACAAGAAGCTCCCTTTATCCTTTTAATATTTCAATAGATCAATATATCAAAACACTTTTAAAAACCTTAACACCTTATTACTCCAACTTATCAAAAATTAATTCTAACTAACAATCCTTTCATGCACCCTTTTAACTCCCAACTTTAGGCATCAACCAAAAATTAAAAATGAAATTTATTACCTTGCGTTGGAGGGGAATCGAACACACAACATAGCCTCAACTAGTGCCCTAGCCATGGCTCCCAATGCCATGCAAGCTAGGTTCTTGCTTGGGGACAAGCAAGCACCACGTGCTCAAAACCTTCCCCGCTCACCTTGCACAAAATGTGCGCCTCCCTTGGCACTCAACACCAATGCAACTACCACAAATAAAAACTGCTACCACTGAGATTCGAACATAGAACTCCTTGTACCCAACACCCTAACGTTGTCAAGTTTTCCACTAGGCCACTTGCCTCATTGGCACTTGGTTTTGGCGCAAATCCCTTGACGTTATTCGCTGGTGCATAAACACGATTTTCGTTGCTCTTTCTTCCTTACAAACTTAAACACAATTGCACATTTTTTATCATCGAGCAAAAGGATGATTTGAAATACCTCCAAGGCATTAGCTTTTATACTAAATCTCTTCCTCCATGCATGACGTCGATGCTCAATTTACTCTCAACATCTTTGGACGTCGACGCTTGAAACTCCTTTGAAACTATATTAATTTATAAAATATTTAAATTCTTTTGAATTTAAATTTTATAAATTAATTCTTTAAACCCAATGGTTTTATTTAAACCATATTTCACTTTGCACGTTGGTATAAATAATATTTATTTATAAAATTTAAATTCATTTTGAATTTAAATAATTTATCAAATAAATATTAAACCTCCCTTTAGCTTTGCAAATAAATTTCTTGGGTTATTATGAAAACCTTTTAACTTATGCTTCCACATAATATTTAAGAATATTATGGAGCCCTTTGCCTTTAACCTTTGCATTGTTCCTCTTGATCTTGACTTTATTAGAAGCTTCTTCCAAAATATAAATGATAACTTTGATAACTTGTTTCTTGAAAAATTCCTTGACATTTAATGATGACTTCATTTCTTGACATCAATGACAACTTTAACTTTAAGGACTCAAAATGTCCAACAATATCCCCCTTTGTCATTGATGGCAACCCAAAAACTTTTTACCGAAAACTTGACTTCTTCTTATGTGTTGCTCCCCCTAGGACATTGCTCTCCCTGGCTCAATGCTCTCTTCAAATACCAAGTCTCTCCCCCTTACTCAAATATCTCCCCCTTTGACATCAATGGCAAAGGGTCACCTTTGGGGCTTGGGGCTAAGAATGAGCCTCTTAGCTTAGCCCCTCCCCCACCTCCTTTTGAGGTGGTTAATTCTGGGGTGGGAGTATTTCTACTCCCATAAAGCATTATTCTTTACCTTTATCCTCTTTTCTTCTTATCTAAATTTTTTTATTCCTCTGATTGTTTCTATCCATGTCCATGTTCTTGTCCATGTCTACATTCTTGTTCCTGTTCATATCCATGTTTATGTTCCTATTCCTAAACCTGTTCATATCCATGTTCATATTCTTGTTCTTATTCCTATTCCTATTCCTATTCCTGTTCATATTCATATTCTTGTTCCTATTCATACCTATTTCTGGAATGTCTTCTCTACACCATTTTGTTGTGTGACCATCATTGTTGCACTTATAACACTTAATGTTATTATTCCTTGGAGGTGCAAATGTCTTAGGATTTCTCCTAGTGAAGCCATGTCCTCTTCTGTCATGAATCCTGCAATTCATTTCCTTGTGACCAAAATGATTACATGAGTAACAATACCCATGGAAAAGTTATCTGTTCCCATATTCCTATCTTTCTCATGTCCTGCACTGTGAAGCCATGTGCCCAAACCTGTGACATGAAAAACATCTTCCATTGAAGTTTCCTTGTCTTGACCTCATTGGTCTCTTAGTCTCTCTTGACCTATTCTGATTGTTGTTCCATTTGTATCTTCTCTGTGCATTGTTCATGTCTTTGTTGAACTCTCTATTGTCCAACTCATCCTTGGATGTCTCACTTTATTTTATATTGTCTTCTTCTGAAGTATCTTCATCTAAAGTTTCTTCTCCTCCAAAACTTGAAGTTGACTCTCCTTCCCATTTCTTTTGAACCTATTCAAATCCAAGACCTGTTTTCCTTGATGTAGTATTTTGTGTCTTGATGAACTTATCCAAGTTCTTTGAGCTATTTTTAAACCCTTTCATATTGATCTTGGAGTCCTCTAAATATTATTTTAGTAGTGCCACTTCTTGTGCTAACTTCTCACATTCCAAGATATTTGCTTCTAACTTATCTTTGAACCTCTTTGCCTTAGCCTTTGATTTTTCTAAATCCTCTATGAGCAATATTCTCTCTTCATCACATTATTGAAACTGAATTTCAAGTTTAGAGTGTTGCTTTCTTACCTTATTTACCATGTCAAGGGCATAAATAAGTTCTCCCTTGAGATCATAACCATCCTTTTCTGAATATTCCTCTATTTTTTTGCCTTTGTCCACATTTTTATTTTCTTTTGGCTTGTCTTCTATAGGATCACTTACTTCTTCTTCTAATGCCATTAGAATATTTTCATCTGGTCCTTCAAGTGCATTCTCATATTCATCATCACTGAAACTATAACCATCCCTTGTACAATCATCTTCAAGATGTCCAAAGTTACCACATTTAAAGCACTTGAGAATTACTGGAGTCCTTTTCTTAACTTGCTCTTTTTCTTCAATCATAAATAGGACTTCATCTCTATCATTGTCTGAAAAACTAGCATCACTATCACTTGAGTACTTACTTGACTTATCCGCATAGTAGCTCCTCTTTTGTCTTTGAAAGAACTTCTTTCCTTTTCTGCTTTGTCCATCCTTGCTTTTCTTCTGGTGCCTATATCTTCATGATTCCTTGTACCTATGATCCTATTTTTCTTCACCATTGTTGTTCTTGGGTTCTTGACAATCTATTGCAAAATATCCATACTTTCCATAATTGAAACACTTAACAGATCTTAGATCTCTGGATCTTCTAGAATATTTATCTTTTCTACCATAATTAGCTTCTTCATCATTGGATGACTCATTGCTTGATTTTAACTTCTTACCCTTTGTCTTTTTTATTGCTTTGAATGTTGCTTCCTTCAGGGGAATAGGATATTTTATTCTTATCTCAAAAGTTGTAAGCATACTAAGCAACTTATCTCTTGTCAAATAATCACCATCCATTGACACTTCTATAGCAGAAACCTGTTCATTGAATATTTTTGGAAGAGTTCTTAAGACTTTATCACAAACATCAGATTCATCAATCTTCATTCCAAGTCCTTGCATATCATTAACAACCTCATCAATTCAAATTAGATAAGCACTAATACTTTCCTCATCATTCATTCTTAATGCTTCAAATTGTCCTTTGAGAGTTCGTATCTTTGCTTTCTTGACACTTTTATCTCCTTCATATATACCTTGCAATTTATCCCACATTTCTTTTGTAGTTTTACAATGCATAACTTTCATAGACATTGTTCTATGCAAACCTCTCACAAGTGCATTCATTGCTTTTGAATTATAGTTTTGTAGAAGCTTACCTTCCTTATCTATAGGAGGATTGATGTCAATCCTTTCCCTATTACAATATTTATGGACCTCTATCCAATAGATATGTCAATCCCCTAAATCAGGTTCGTGGATCTCTATCCATAGGAGAACTCCTTCTTTGCTCTAGCTGGTGATTCTCTAGAAGACTATTTCCTCCACTACATTGGCTTGTGGATCTCTCCACTAAATACTCTTTTCCCCACTTAGAAGACCTATCCTCACTACCCTGGTTGATGGATCTCTATCCATTAGAGACTATTATCCTCTCTACTCTATCACCTCCAAAGCTCTATCTCAAATTTACACTAAACTTAGTCCTTCGGTCTAGCACAAATATGCTCAACAAGTCCACTCAAAACTTGCTCAAATATGCTCAACAAGTCCACTCAAAACTTGCTCAAATTTGCTCAACAAGTCCATTTAGAACTTACTCAAATATACTCAAAATCCACTCATAACTTGCTCAAATTTGCTCAACAAGTCCACTCATAACTTGCTCAAATCTGCTCAACAAGTCCACTCAGAACTTGCTCAAATTTTCTCAACAAGTCCACTCAAAACTTGCTCAAATCTGCTCAACAAGTCCACTCAGAACATGCTCAAATCTGCTCAATAAGTTCACTCAGAACTTGTCCAAATCTGCTCAACAAGCTCACAAAGAACTTATCCAAATCTACTCAATAAGTCCACACAAAACTTATCCAAATATGCTCAATAAGTCACTCAAAATTTTTCCAAATCTGTTCAATAATTCCACATAGAACTTAACCAAATTTGTATTGTAAGCTTCCACAAAAAGCTCACATAAAATCAGTCCATAAGTCTTCTCAAAGACTTACCTCAAATCTGCTTAACAAGTCCACACATAACTTGTCCAATCTCATAGAAACATAAAGAGAATTGTTAGAGACTCAATATGTTCTACACTCAATGCTCAATCACTTTCTTAACTCAAAACAGAATATAGAATAGTTTGTTTTAAGGAACTTGAACAATCACTTCACACAACCACTTGATGAGGCTCAATCAAATCTACTCAACCAATCACTTGATGAAACAACCCTTTCTCACAAACCCTAGTCCAAGCATGTAAACATCAACTCAAAATATTTCCAACAATGCTCAACAACAATCCTCACATAACAATGATACTCATGTTCTTTTCAAACCCTAGTTCAAGTTCTTTGCACAACAACTCACTTCAACAACAATGCTTATAAAACAATCTTCACATAACAATGATACTCAAACCCTAGTTCAAGTTCTTCACACAACCAATGGCTTCAACAACAATGCTTATAAAACAAGGTTTTAACCACACTTATTTATTTCAGAAAACCTTGAAGCAATCACTCAAACACACTCAAAAGGAAACCCTAATCAAGTCCTTTTCACTCCAAACTTATTTTCCAAAAAACAACCAATCAACTTAAACTTTGGAAAATGTGCTCATTTATTTTTCTTGATGATGAAGGAATCTTCTAAATCTGCAAAAATCTCAAACACTTCTTGCCAAGCTCAAAGAAATTGTAAGGTGATTAATTTCCTCAAATTACAATGCAAACATCAAAACATACATACACCTTATCACTCCATCTTTAATAAAATATTCATCAACATTTACAAAAATTAAATTACCACTTACACCTTATATTCTCCCACTAATATTCAAATGCACTCTTCTTTTTCAAAAATAACCTAAGACAAGAAGCTCCCTTTATCCTTTTAATATTTCAATAGATCAATATATCAAAACACTTTTAAAAACCTTAACACCTTATTACTCCAACTTATCAAAAATTAATTCTAACTAACAATCCTTCCATGCACCCTTTTAACTCCCAACTTTAGGCATCAACCAAAAATTAAAAATGAAATTTATTACCTTGCGTTGGAGGGGAATCGAACACACAACGCAGCCTCAACTAGTGCCCTAGCCACGGCTCCCAATGCTACGCAAGCTAGGTGCTTGCTTGGGGACAAGCGAGCACCATGTGCTCAAAACCTTCCCCCATTGCCTTGCACAAAACATGCACCTCCCTTGGCGCTCAACACCAATGCAACTACCACAAAAAAAACCACTGCCACTGAGATTCGAACACAGACCTCCTTGCACCCAACACCCTAACGTTGTCCACTTTTCCACTAGGCCACTTGCCTCGTTGGTGCTTGGTTTTGGTGCAAATACCTTGACATTATTCGCTGGTGCATAAACACAATTTTCATTGCTCTTTCTTCCTTACAAACTTAAACACAATTGCATGTTTTTTATCATCGAGCAAAAGGATGATTTGAAATACCTCCAAGGCATTAGCTTTTATACTAAATCTCTTCCTCCATGCATGACGTCGACACTCAATTTACTCTCAACGTTTTTGGACGTCAGCGCTCGAATTTCCTTTGAAACTATATTAATTTATAAAATATTTAAATTCTTTTGAATTTAAATTTTATAAATTAATTCTTTAAACCTATGGTTTTATTTAAACCATATTTCACTTTGCACCTTGGTATAAATAATATTTATTTATAAAATTTAAATTCATTTTGAATTTAAATAATTTATCAAATAAATATTAAACCTCCCTTTAGCTTTGCAAATAAACTTTCTTGGGTTTTTATGAAAACCTTTTAACTTATGCTTCCACATAATATTTAAAAATATTATGGAGCCCTTTGCCTTTAACCTTTGCATTGTTCCTCTTGATCTTGACTTTATTAGAAGCTTCTTCCAAAATATAAATGACAACTTTGATAACTTGTTTCTTGACAAATTCCTTGACATTTAATGATGACTTCATTTCTTGACATCAATGACAACTTTAACTTTAAGGACTCAAAATGTCCAACACATATTTTAACGTCAATAAGGGCAATTTGGGAGTCAGATCGTTTAAAATTAGTAAAGCCTAAAAATGATAGAGTTTGGGATCAATGATTCAAAGGAAAGGTTAGCTTATTAAAGCCTTTTCTATCCATGATATTAGTTATATAGTTAAGATTTGTATTTTTGCATCTTTTCAGATTTAAGAATATAACTAATATAAAAGATTTTGTAATTGATTTAAAGACCTAATCAAAACCTTATTTACTATAATAATAAAAACTATGATTTTTTTAAACTAATGTTACCGTGAATTTAATATATGTTCTATACACTCTAGAATGTTCAACATCAAAACTTAAAAACTAAAACAATAATTATTTAAATTTTATATTAATTGTACAATTTGTTAAAGGATGCATTCTTGCTTGAAATTAAAAATTTTGATGTGGTCTTCAATGGGATAGATATTATAAAACAAATTAAAAACTTAAATTTTCTAGAATCTCGATGTGAGCTTATGTGGAGTTATTAATGCACCAAAATTAAATGTAATGTTCTAACAAATTGTATATCTTAATTTAAGTCAATGGATGAATAGAGATTAGGGTTATTGAGATAACCATGTACTTTTTTGCTTTCTTGGTGAACTAGAATTTGTGTAGTTATGTTCCTAGGCTTATATACTCGTTTATAAATGTTTAATTTGTGTTTAAAGTTACACATATACAATTTTTACATTTTTTTCCTTTTTAATTTTTTATTATATATTTCTATCATTTGTATATTTGTGTGTTTTGTATGTTATGTTTTATATTTTAATTTTTACTAATTTTTACAAATAAAATTATATAAATTAAATATTAAAGTGAATTATATAATTTATTTTATATTAGTATATAATATTTTTAAAAATTAAATTAAATATTTAAATCATAGTGGTTTAAGGAGTTTAGAGAAAGTGGTTAGGATTGAAGAATTTCACAACCTAGAAAAAGGTTTAAATTTTATGGGTGAACATTAACATTTGATTAAATAGCATGAGCTCAATAGGTTAAATACGTTGACTTTCAAGTAGAGACTTAGACTCATATATTCCTAGGTGATAAATAAATAATTCCAACAATAAAAAAATTGTAATACCACTATTTTTTTTTGAAAATTTTGAAAAAAACTTGTATTAAAACAAAGATCAGTTACAATTGGGAGTAGACACATCCCAGCCGAAAACAATGAAAGCACATGATTACAAGAGAAGAGGAATATTTGCAATGGAGCCAAATCTCTTGAACCAAAACCAAGCTAGCTGAGGGAGTTGAATGGTCTGTTACAACAACTTGTCGTGAAATCGCGCAGCAAACACCACTATTATCACAATGTAATTTAGGTATTTCAATTCCATAATCCAATTTAAAATTAAAAATTCAATTAACCAATTGAGTTCTTGTTGATAATGTTAGGGTTCACCAATGAAACTTAAATCTTAGTTTAGAGTGAAATTCCTCACTTCCAACCAATTTTCCTAAACCCATGGGAAAATATTAATACTCATCTTTCTGATTAGAACCTTGGTTTATGGTGCAAAATTTTGGCTCCACATCCTTGTCCCAAACCCATGAGTGATATGAATGACATATTATTATAATATTGAAGTAATTATACTTACATTCAATAATATTGTTTCCTTTCATTTTTTTATTGCATAGGGAACCTCTATAATCCCTAACCCATTGGGTAAATACAAAGTCAAAGGGTCCTCAACTATCCAATAAATCAAACTAGGGTAGCTCAATGGAAAGCACTCAATCGCTACCAACTAGCTTATCCCTTTCGGATAAAAATTTATTTAAAAATACAAGTTTTATGAGGGTTCATGTTCCCCTTGTATTTGGGTTTGAACGTGGGTCTCCTAAATGAAAACCCAAAGATATACCGCTACGGTATCCCTCACGGGATAATAATTTTGAGTTAAAACACAAGTTTTTATGAAGGATCTATTAGCAAATGAATCCAAATATATCATAGGTCCAATATTCCAAAACCATAAAATCACTTGCAAATAATCTCACATAATCACAACACTAATATCACTCAAAATAAAACTTTGTTAATAATTTAAAACTCTGAATATAAACTTCATTCAATTACATAGCATGTAGCTTTGTCTTAAATATATAACTTTACATAAAATCTCTTCAATACTCCTAACTATTTCTCTTATTAAACTCATGGGAGATGTAACCTTTCACATGTCTTACAATACGACAAAGTCTCATTATTACATAAGCTCCTACTTCTAATATTTATGCATCTCATATGACTCTGCACTTGCACACCTGATACATGTCACTTATGACTCTTCACTTGCACACTTGAAATATTTCATTCACACTTGTATACTTGAAAAATTTCACTCATTAATTACATGACACATAAATACTCTTCATATATTGATACCTATTATTGACATAAATATCAAACACACTCATAACCTAAATATTTACAATGGTACTCAATGGTACCATATAATGTAATACCTGCTAACACCCTACGTATTACTTCATTTGATGTGAAGGTTTTTAGCCTTCAATCTTCAACTTTTTTCTTCTTCCTTCAACCTTTTATTTTGTTCTTATTGAAACCCTCCAAAATGACACTACAATCCTTCATTCAAAAATTGTAGAATCTTGCTACTTTTGTTATTGAAATAATAAAAGGAGGTTATAGATTGATATCCTTTTACAATTCTTGCCCTGAAGGCTACAATGGGGTCTTTCCTAAGGAAGCCCTTTCAGATGTGTACAAAGGTAGCAGGATCTATCTTCTTGGTGTTCCTCAGTGCTGATGGGCTTCTTGCTCATGTGCCACCACTGGATTGATATGTTCTATGTACCTGTTGACCTACAAAATGTGGTTAGAGCATTTGGGGGCTTGCCTCAGTCAAACCCCATGTTTATACAGATAAAATACTCTCTAAATAAGCTTAAAACATGATGAAAACTGATAAAAATAGTATAAAAACCCTAAACTATGCCATATTTACCTGTTGGATGATCACTGTTTGTTGTAGCAGAGATTCGCACGGGGGGTGCGAACCTAGTGTGAACTGGGAGGTTCGCACGAGGGCGTGCAAACCTATCCTTTTGTGACCGAATCTGCAAGATCGATTTTTGAGTTGTCCTGATGTTGTTGCTTCTTCACTTTTTTGATGGGTCACCTTCAAAAATTGTCCTTTTTGGTGTTGATAACCTATCTCAATCACGAGGAATATTATGAAAGCAACTGAACTACTATTGCAATGTGAGTACGATGGATGTATGTTGGATGTGTGATGGATGTGTGTTTGGAGTAATTTTTGCAGAGTTTTTGTAAGCTAAAGTTGGTCTCTCTAAAATGGTGGAAATGGCCTTCTACTTATAGACTTGGCCAAGGTGAGGGGGAGGGGATGAGGTGTCCCCTATGAGGTGTCTATGGTGAGGTGTCCACCTAAGAGGTGTCCCCTGAGGTGTCCTGGATTATAAATGAGGTTGGGTGAGAGAATCCCTCACCCATCCATAAGTCATGATGACCTAGATAAAAATATCCATTTGGCATTTATGAGCACCTTTTTGAAAATATCTCTTAATTAAAAATTGCCTTTTGTGTGCAAAAGTCTCCATATTTCATTTATGACCCAGGGGAGTGTGAGGTGGAGAAATATCTGGGTGAGAGGTGGCAAGGCTAGGCTAGGTGAGGTGGAAGGCTAGGCTAGTCAAAGTAGACTAGGTGAGGTGGAAGGCTTAAATCAAATCAAGATTAGATCTAATTAAGCATGTGATTAGCCATAAAGCATATTTTGACCAAAAATATTGACTTTTGACCATAAAGTGCTTTTTGACCATGGTGGAGAATTCAACCTTGGTTGAGTTGGGAATGAGGTCGCATGAGGACCTAGAGTTAAGCGTAGGAAGGGGCTTAGCTAGCCCAAGGGGGCTAAGGATGATGAATAGTGATTTTGATAAATGAATAGTGTTTTTAGTCAATTTATGCAATTTTCAAGGGTTTTGCAAATTGATTGACCACGAAGATGAGGAGAGGGACAATGTGCGACTTTTGGGTGTCTACATTTTACCCCTTTTTGTATTGGATTGTGTGAAACATGATTTAGTACAAAAACTGATGATATGAATTGATGGAATGATTGGAAGGCAAAGAATTTGTGATTGATGACTTGTGGATGATTGCGAGAGAGACACATTGATAAAAATGGTTTATGATTGATTGCTTTTGGGGGAAGGCGTAAGATTGCCTTGCATTATGATCAACTTGAGATGTTTCAATTGTGGAAGAAACAAATGCCTTTGCTAATTTTTGCTTTTGATTGATTGATGAGCTCTTTTGACAATATTTGACAAACCGTTGGAGCCGTAGGGTAGAACTTTCAAGAGCTTCATTCACAAGTGGTCTTACGACTGCCACTATGAAGATTGGAATCCATGAGATATCTACAGTCAGAGGTATTTTGAGGTCTATCAAACATTGATTTGTTTTGGATTGGAGTTTTGATTGAGAAGAGAAATTTTACTTTTGTATCTGTCCTAGCATGAGGACTTGAGATAATCTTTAGCAAAAAAATTCTTAGGCATTTTTTGTATCCATGATTGGATGTTTGGTTGTTTGATCATGTGCAAGGTAGCTTTTGATGTATTGGATGACTACCCCCTCAAGCGATGAGTTGGTGATGGAGGGAACGAAAATCGATAGCGAAACGATTGATGATGATGAAGAAGAAATGGCAAAAATTTGAATGGAAAAATAACAAAATATGAGAATTGGGAGGAATCCAAGAGGAATTTGAGGTGGGGGCAATGAATTTGAGTGGGAAAGAAAGGTTCGCATGGGGTCATGTGAATGGGGGTGGTTCGCATGGGGTCGTGCGAACCTGTCGGTTCACACGTGTGGGGTGCGAATCTGCACAAAGCACATTTAAATGATGAAAATGATGTTTTTGACATCATTTGCATGTAAAGGAAGGAGGGAAAGTGGTTGTGGAGGAGAAACGTGAAAGCGATGCTATTGAACTATAGATCAGATGAGATGGGATGGCAAGTACATCAATGAGTACGGGTGTGGGGGCGATGATGCCAAAGGTAAGTGGATTATGCTTTCTCGAATTATGTGTGAATTGGTTAGGGTAAAAAGAATATTGTATTTACTTGAAATGGAGTAGATTAGGCGTGTATGCTAGATAGGAGTGAAATGTGTGCACTTTGTGTGAAAAATACCAAATGGGTATTTTGGGGTGCTTTCTATTTTTGTATGCAAGTAGTGTTGATCGTGGGAAAGCGTGAATGAGATGTGATGTGTGGGTTTTGATGTGAGAGTGCATGCATGTGAAAACTGACAAGTGGACAATGCTATTGGGCCAAGTGGGTATCCAGATCTGTGTTTGTTTGACCATTTTGACTTTTGGTTGATGACCTTATTTTGTGTGCATGTGTGAATGGGGTTGTGCATGTTTTTGTATAATTTGATATGTTTTTGATTGTTTCTACGTGTGTGAAATGTATTTTTGGATTGTGGGATGAGGGGCAAAATCATGTGTGTGAAAATTTTAAAAAAAGGGAGGTTCGCATGGGGTCGTGTGAATCGAGTGGTTCGCACGGGACGTGCGAACGTATAAGTTTGCACGGGGTCATGCGAACGCATGGTTTTGTTGTTTTTTGTATATGTGTACAATTGAAAAAAATGTAATGTATGAGATGAGTGTAACTACAATGTGATGTAGAAATATATAGATGATGAAATTTGCCTATGTGAATTAGAAAATAAAATGCATGAATTTTTGTTATTTACAATGATGTTTTTGAAAAGCTACGAGTGATATTTGACATGTGATATGTGATTTGTGGTAGGTGAAGAAGATATTTGCATTGACATCGACTACAAAAATTTAGAAAGGTATTATAGGATGTATGGTGTGCAGAGGATGGGGATTGGTTGTGTGTCATAGGGATTTATGGTGTGTGGGAGATGCGTGAGGTTCATGTGAACCATGCATATATTTTTGCATTATGTGAGAGGTGGGATCCTGATAGGAACACCTTTCACCTATCGATAGGGGAGATGATAGTGACCCTGGAGGACATATACCACATCTATCAGTTATCGATAGAGGGGATTACAATGATGACAATGGAGAAGGATGCAAGATGGCATCTTGGAGAGGGTGTTTGGGCATCGATGGAAGAGGGTGGATGCAAAGGGTGGGGTGGATTATGCAAAGTATTGGCTGAAGAAGTTCCTATCCAATCACCATGCAATGGTGATGTTGATGATAGCCAACCATGCTTTGCCAGATACTTCAAGGGTGATATTCCCCTAGAATATGATGGGGATAGTGTGTGACATGGTTGAGTGGAGTATAGTATATGCATGGGCACCCATGTTATTGGCACAAGTGTATAGAGAGCTCCATGGAGTGGTGAGGATGGAGCGGATGGGCATTAGTGTTAGTCCACTACTATAGGTGTGGGCTTGGGAGTATATCATGATTTTATGGCCATCAAAGCTATTGCATGATGCACATAGTGTAGATGGCCACGATGTACCCTATGCGATGAGATGGAGGGTAGATATGGAGAAGAGGGTGAAGAGAGTGTGTGAGGGTGATTTGATGTATCACCGAGAGGATCTGGGGGCTTGAGGATGGATCAGGTGAGATGGAGGCCTTGGTGAGGAGCACTTGATTGGGCTGAGGATGTAGAGTAGCTAGTTCACATCAGGTGAGGGTGATGGGTGGTGGGGAAATACCTATCATAGATAGAGTATTTTCCATTCTCATAGGTGTTGTGATAGTTTGGGTTATGGCAAGGGTGACTAGATCCACTCGTGGTGATATTTAGAGTGGCAGGTGATACAGGGCCAGAGCCAGTGGTGCCACCACTTGATTTGACATCTGATGAGCCATTGGTTGTCCCAAATGTGGATAACGTAGGGACCATACCAGAGTATGATGTATGGTGGTCCAAGCAATTATGGGAGCTTATGCTTGGGGTGGTGGATGGATGGGCTAAGGTGATAGGAGTGTTTCCTACTAGGATATTGCCAAGTGGGTCAAGGGTAGCATCTCTAGGATAGGTAAGCAGACATAGGAATTAGGTATCACCTAATCCTGGTGAGAAGGAGGTAGAGTTAGATTGGCTGATTAGATAGGTGAGGTCGTGTCATGATGAGCGAGATCGATTGATGAGTGACAGTGGTGCAGGGCCATCGATAAAGGGAGGGTGAGGGGATAGTAAAGGGTGCAACAGTGATGGAGGATGTGCCAGTGATGGATATCATTGATGATTCATTAGATGATGAGGGTGTGGTAGGGTCAGATGAGTCATCATTGATGGAGGAGGGTGGTATTGTTGGGATACGATGACAAAGTTAGTAGATTTTGATTTTATCATAGAGTTACAGGAGATGATGGTGATAGAGGATGAGATATAACAGCTACAAGGGGAGGTGAAGAAGCTTAAGGATAAGATTTTGGACACCGAGTTGGATTGGGTAACTGATCACTCAACATTAGAGGAGGAGAGGCATGAGGTGGAGGTGGAGTTGAGGGTCACCTTGGAGGAGAGAGATGAGGCAAGAGTTAGATTGTAGTAGGTGATCGAGGAGAGGGATGCATTGAGGAGGGAGTAAGATACGCTCATTAGTGAGCAAGATACACTTAGAGGTGAGTAGGATTCTATGAGGATAGAGAGGGATGAGATGATTGAGTCTACTGAGAGACTATAGGGGTTTTTGGATGCGGTGAGGGCTGAGACAAAGGTCATGAAGGCCAATAATCTAGCAAGGATAATAGAGCTAGAGTAGTGTGTGCATGATATACTAGCTACAAATAGGTGAGTAGCGAGGGAGATTGAGGGTTTGGAGGTGATAGTGCTATAGTTAGAGTAGGCATGGATAGAGGTGGGGCATTTGTAGTAGGAAAATGTAGGATTGGTAGTAGCCCATATGAAGGAGGTTACAAAGAGGGCTAAGTGCAAGGGGGAGCTATTGATGTATGGGATACATATTCCTTCCTATTCTATATCAGTGTCATTATCACAAGATCACTCACATAAAATCTAATGGAGTTCATCGTTAGTGGTAGGGAGGAGTCAGTAGATGTTGGCACCTACAGCATCATAGGTAGTAGGATTTGTGCCCATAGTGGAGATGGAGGCACCAACAGTACAGGATATGAGGGATGCACAATTAGCGTAGGGGATGGTAGAGTGAGTAACAATAGATGAGGGGAGTGGAGAGAATCCCATGGGGTAATGCAGATGAGGGAGTTGTGAGGGTGGCTATGGGAGTATCGACCTACCATTTTGTATTTTTATGGATGTACATATGATGAGCTATTTTTGGTGGTTGTGTATTGGCATGGGTACACACCTTATTGTAGTCGTATGGAATTTTTGATAGATAGATATATACATGATATGGACATGTGGTGATGTGCCCGCAAGGGCACACACACTTTATTATAGCCTGATGGAACTTTTTGAGATATATACAGATATATACATGATATTCTATGGTATTGGTGTTAAATTGCATTGATGTGTATGTTTGCTTTTGTTTGTGATGATGTATGAATATGAATTATATGAGTGCAATAGAGTATAGCTTATGTGTATGTATACATGTAGATTATGTGATAGATGTGTATGTACATCTTATGTTGAATGAATAAGTAAAGGGGAATCATATATGATAGGATGTGAAATGCATATGTATGATATGAAAATATAAGTGACAAAAAGTAGTGCTTGGAGAAAGTGTTTGCATCTTTGCAAAAATTAGATAGTGTAATCCATTCCATTTTTTTCTAGGAAGTTGGATATGAAGATGTTTGTTAAAAGGGATTCGAACATTACAGTATTAAGTAATCAAACCCATTGAATAACTGAGCAAAATTTCTTTGATAAATCTAGGCTATCTTGGTAAACAAGACCTCAATCATGGATTAGTGTGTGTAAAGTGATGTTCATTTGACCATTTTGAAAAAGGGTGGTTTCAAATGCATGGTAACTTAGCATGTAAGCTAGCTCATCAATATGGACCTGAGGATCGTAGGGATTCAAGCTTTTTGATAGTACTTTCGAGGCTTTTCCTTTTGTTTTCTGCCCCTGTATTGTCTTTCTCTTTTTTTTTTTGTGGGCGTTGGCTTTTGTTTTCTGCCCTTTTTATTTTGCTTTGTAGCTTGTCCTTTTGTCAATCCTCAGGTTTGAGATAAATCATGTAAATGATATGATGAGCAAGGTGATTTTTTCTAGGTGATCAATATGCATACAATGTAGCCAGTCCTATTTTCAAAATTTGCTTAGTGTGTAGGACGTGTAATTTAATCCATGAATGAGAGCAAGTTAACCAAGGGAAGTTTGGAAATGCTTTTGAAGTGTGCCAACTTTGGATGGTGGTTGATTACATAATTGTATATGGGTGAAGCACTCAAAACATTTCAATAATCCTATCTCATGAAAATGGGATTGGGCACCAAAACTGTTATGCTAGCATGTGCATGTTTAATTCTCCAAGCATGGTATTCACAATGATTATGTATAGGTACATGCATGAATGCAATTTTTGAGTATGCTAAGATGCATGGAAGAGGTGTGAAGTGTGAAGCACATGATAGGATTTTGTAAATGAATGAAAAGTGGGAATTTATGTACAAGGTTGCCCCAATATTATGTGCAATGAAATGGGGCGATGAAGTGAACGAGGAGATGATGGGGAAATAAAAGAAGAGAAAGAATGATAGAAGAAGATGAGAAGAAGAGAAAGGAAAAGAAGAAGAAGAGAAGAAAGGAAACCAATCAAAGGTATGTAGCCACTCGAAGTGTGACCATACAACATTGATAAGTAACAATAAGAGAAAGAAGAGAAGAAAGAGAAGGAAATTAAGAGAAGAAGAGGAATGAAAGGTATGTAGCTGCTCAAAGCGTAACCATACAACATTTATTACAGAAGAAGGGGAGGAGGAAGAAGGAAGAAAGTGTGGGTGGAGCAGATTTGAATGTAAATGCAATTTGATCTAATGTCGTAGAATGCCAAAAAGGTATTGAGGTTTTTTTTTGTGTTTTTGTTTTTTGTTTGTTTTTTTTTGTAATCATGATGATATGTACAAGGAATGATGAGTTGCAATGCCTACACTTAGGCGTAAAATGCTCGAAGATGAATAATGTTAATGGGCTCAAGTTCAGCAATGCCTTCCAACGTAGCAAGGTGATATGCCCTAGATCCAAACTTTTGAGTAACCATGTAAGGGCCTAGCCAATTGGATGTAAATTTATCATGGAGATGATGTGGTTGGCTAGTAATTTGTTGGTTCTCCTTGAGGACTAAATCTCCAACTTGAAATTCTTATTAGTGTACCTTAGAATTATAGGCATGTCAGAGATGATCTTGATAAATGCGTGTATGTTCAATAGCATGAATGCAATATTCATCCAATAGGGTCAACTGATCTAACCTGGCTTGATGAGCGGTATCATCATCAATGAATTCTTGCATAGAGACCCGTAAGGATGGAATTTTGAGCTCCAAGGGCATGATGGCCTCAACACCATATACAAGGGAAAATGGAGTTGCCCTAGTTGGAGTACGAATACTTGTGTGATAGGCCCATAAGGCCAGTGGCATTTGATTATGCCAATCATGATGTGACTCTACAATGGTCTTGCGAAGAATGGCACAAATGGTTTTGTTTGTAGCTTTTGCTTGGCCATTACCCTATGGGTAGTATGGAGTAGAAAAGCTATGTTGGATGTTGAATTTCTCACATAATGCATGAACATTCTTGTTCTTGAATGGGGTACCATTGTCAGAGATGATATTAGATGGGATGTCGAAATGACAAATGATGTGTTGGGTGATAAAATCAACAATTTTAGGATCGGTCATTTGGATTAAAGGGATGGCCTCAACCCATTTTATGAAGTATTTGGTTGTTGTAATGATGAACTTGTGATTTCCAGATGAGGTGGGAGTGATTTTGTCAATAAGATCCAAACCCCATTGTGAAAAGGGCCATAATTATTGAATAGGTTGAAGAGCCTGAGAAGGCAAATATGTAAGATTGGCATGATGTTGGCATTTGACACACTTTTTGACATAATCACAATAATCATGTTCCATTGTGGGCCAGTAATAGCCCATTCATAAAATACATTTGGTAATGGCCATACCACTAAAATGGCTACCACAAGTACCATCATGAGCCTCTTGGGTGATGCGTTGGGCTTCGTATGGTTCAAGACAACACAATAAGATGTCATCATAACTTTGCTTGTAAAGGATATCTCCTAGCAATGTATAGTGAATTATGCGTAGTTTAAAATCTCATTTGTGAGTATGATTTAGATTAGGTGGGAGAATACCAAGCTTAATGTAATATTTTACTTGGGAAAACCATGGGTCATGCGGTTCAACTTCGATGATATTGATGCCATCATCGTGAGAAGGCGGGTTGGTAGAAATGGTAGAATGGAAGAGGGTGTGAATGGACACGTGAGTTGTGTTAGAAAGTGGATTTTGTAGAATGAGTGAACCTAGAGAAGCCATAGTATCTACAAAATGATTGGTAGAATGGGGAGTGGCAGTGATGTCATACCATTCAAATTGGACCAGAAAATATTTGATGACCTATTTGTACTATTAAAGGATTGGGTAATGACATTGCCATTCTCCCTTAATTTGATTCACAATGAGGAGGGAGTCACCATATATGTCCAAGCACCGAATATGCATTGAAATTGCTTATTTTAAGCCAAGGATGAGAGCTTCGTACTCAAAATTATTATTGGTGCAAGGAAAGCCTAATTTGAAGGAAAAGGGGAGTGGCTCCCCCTACGGTGTGAAAAAGACTATACCTACACCCCCTCCATGCTCACAATGAGAGCCATCAAAAAAGAGGGTTAAGTCAGTGGTTGATTCAGGTTCCACAAATTCTTCAACTTTGGTAGTATGGAATACAAAATCATCAAGAAGTTGAATGAGTAATGGGGCATCACTTGGTAAAGGTGCTTCAACCAACTGATCAACAATGACTTGGCCTTTGATGGATTTTTGACTAATGAATTCGAGATCAAATTCTATGAGAAGCATGATCCATTTGGCCGTCCGACTATTATGGTAGCTCTTACCCATCATGTAGCGAAGTGGGTTATCATGGGCTACTACATAGGTAGTGTGATTAATCATGTAATGTCATAGCTTCTGTGTGGCAAAGACAATGGCAAGGTAAAGTTTTTCCATGTAGGCATACCATGTCTCGTAACTAATCAATGTGCGATTGATATAGTATATGGTGTACTCTTGGTTCATTTCATTCTTTTGAGCGAGGAGTGTGCCCAATGCGACATCGGTTGCAAAAATGTAAATATGGAAAGGTCGATCTGGATGGGGTGGTGATAGAATGGGTGGAGATGTAAGGTATGATTTGATGGCATCAAAAGTGATTTGACATTTATCATCCCATTTGAAAGGGACCCCCTTTTGAAGGAGATGATTGAACGACTGACACTTGTCAAAAAGTTGGGCGATAAATCATCGGATGGATTGAATTCTTCCTTGCAAGCTGTGTAGCTATTTAAGATTCGTAGGGGGAGGCATATCAATAATAGCTTGGACCTTTTGGGGATCTACTTTGATTCCTCTTTGTGAAATGATAAAACCCAATATTTTTCCTGTGGTAACACCAAAGACACATTTTTTTGGATTTAATCGAACATTATGTTCCAAGAGGTGATCAAATATTTGGTGAAGGTCCTCAAGATGTTGACCATGGGTTTTGGATTTAGTAATGAGATCGTCGACATAGTCCTCAATAGTTTTGTGCATAAGATCATGAAAAATGTATGTCATTGCACGTTGGTAGGTTGCCCTAGTGTTCTTAAGGCCGAAGGGCATGACCTTGTAACAAAATGTCCCCTAGGGGGTCATGAAAGAGGTCTTATGTTGATCATCTGGATTGACATGAATTTTATTGTAACCCAAAAAACCATCCATGAGTGATAGCATTTCGTGTTTGGTTGTGGCATCGACCAATGTGTCAATATTAGGGAGTGGAAAATTGTCCTTGGGATAAGCTTTGTTAAGATCCCTAAAATTAGTGCAAATACGGATACCCCCTTTGGGTTTTTCTGATGGGAACCATGTTTGAAACCCACTCAGGGTAATCGATAGGCTGTATAAAGTCCACATCGAGGAGTTTCTGTAACTCCTCTTTAACCATAAGAGCAATGGTGGGGTGCATGCGGTGCAACTTTTGTCTGACAGGTTTGGCATTGTCATCCAGGACTAAGTTGTGCACAACTAACGATGGATCAAGGCCTAGAATATCCATGTAGGACCATGCAAACACCTTTATGTAGTGCCTAAGGAAATTGGTGAAAAGGATGTGCTCATCATCGAAAAGGCTAGCGACAAGATAGACAATGTGAGGGTGATCAGGGTCATTGCCAATGTCAACTTTGATAGTGTCCTCGACAAGCATGTGAGAACCATCATGAAGTTGGGCGGGTGTGGGGATGAGATGAAGGTCATCAATGGCCTCGAGAAGTTGGAATTCATCATCTAGATAAATATATGTATGATTAATCCATGGGATATGAGGTGGAATGAAGGGCAAAGGTGCATTAGCAGATCATAACAATTGAGGTGTTGGAAGGAATTCAATGGGTGAAGGTGTGGAGGAAATGTCATCAAAATCAACAAAGTTGATGATAGGAGGTGGAATGTAATTGGGATGGTTTGGATATCAGAGTGGAGCATATAAGTCAACAGAGATCATGTTAATAGAGATGCTAGATATGGTGGAGGTGGGAGATGAAGGTGGTGAGGAATCAAAAGAGGATAGCAATGAATATAGAAATGGTTGGTGATGGCTAGGGTGTAAAATAATAGGTGGAGAGGGGGAATGAGAATGTGGGCCTCAAATGGGTGCTCTCTCATGAAAGGGGATAAATGGAATAGCTGGTGGAGGTGAAGAAGGTGCATCGACTGATAAGGGTGGATCGAGTGATAGGTCGGTGAATTGATGAGCAAGGGCCTCAACCTCAGAAGAAGAGAGTGGTTCATGGGGTGGAGATGGATGGAAGAAAGTAGATGGAATATCAATTATAGAATGAGGGGATGAACTATCTATCAAAATATTAAGCTCAAATTCATCATCAAAAAGGACCTCAAGGGGATCAAGATCAAGATTGTGTAAATCATTCTCAAGGGTATTGATTGTTGCAGGATGGTAACCAATTCCAGATCGGTCGGTAGGTTTGCATAAGGGAGTATTGATGAGGGTGTGACACCCTTATTCATATCTCCATAGACCATAACCATGCCAGTTGTACATGTGAATATAATTCCAAGTAAAATTAGGATTGGACATGTGGTCAAGATTGCTGCAAAATCTAGTTTGTGGTGGTGGAGGCACTAGAGGTTCTACAGATGAGTCAAGTCCCCCATATATGAAATTTGTGCTATTATCAAGTGGACCAAGAGGAAAAAATACCCCAATAGTCAAGGGTATATCATGAGGTCAACCAAAGTCATGGGTGGACTGGATGGTGGGGGAAACAACCCGAGCATTGCGTATGTTATACTCACCAGGACCAAGTGTGGTCATGAGTATAGAGACATGAGGAGGGGTCCATACGCTCAGGTTGAGGGGAGGACCCCCTGGGTGGTGGAGATGGTGGTGGAATGGGTGTAGGTGGAGTGGGGGGTGAATTGGATGAACTAGGAGGATCTGATTGAGCTAATTGGTCATCAAGTCAAGCGACATGCTATGTCCACTCATAGCATTCAATAGGTGTTCTAGTGATGGGATGATTAGCATGGGTGAATTGAGAGGTCGGAATAGAAGATGTGACTAGTGGGTTGGGGACTACCCATGCCCATGCAAAATAGGGCACAAAGCAGTGGGAAGATGGAGGTGGAGTAGGAAGAATTGGAGGGTTGTTGGAGGTGGAAGCTAGAGGAGGTGTAGCAAAAAAGGTGAATGGGGGAAGTGGTGTAGAGGATGAGGATGGAAGATGTGAGAATGTAGGAATAGTGGGAGCACTAGGAGCCTAAGGTGGATTTGATGAAGATGATGCAATGTTGCTCAAATCGGGTGTGGGATGTGAAGGTGAGGATGATGGATAGGTGGTATCTAAAGAACGATATGGGGTGGGAGCGAACTGCATAGATGATAAGGGCGGACCTGGTGGAAGGGTGATAATATTGCAAAATTCGAATGGGTCACCATCAATAGGGATGCAGTGGACCAAGCCATTATGGACATATTTGATACAATGATGTAGCATGGAGGGGACACATTGCATATCCTAAATCTAGGGGTATCCCAAAAGGATGTTATACTGCATCTCACCTTCAATAACATGGAAGAGGGTGGAAATGGTTTTGGCACCAACCTTGATGGGAAGGACGATGGTACCAATAGTAGGGTGCATAGAGCCATCAAAAGCTTGAAGGTCCATAGAAGGAGTAGCAAGGTGGGAAGGAGGAAGGTGAAGATGGCCAAGGGTGGTGGTAGAAATAATGCTGATGGAGGAACCCATGTCAATGAGAACACACTTATAAGTGATGACATTTATGGAAGCCTGAATATGCAATGGGGGATCTACTCCCTCACCTACAACTTTAGTAATCTCATGGTCATGGAAGCTGATGGAAGGTTGTAGGCATCTCTAGACATTGCCAACAAAGGTGGTAAAAGCATCGGTATCATGGGTCTCAAGATCTAGAGAGCAGAGAATGGAATCGAGGGCCTCACTATGAGGTTGGGATTGCTACAAAAGGTCATAGATGGATAACCTTGTAGGGGTGGTGTGGAGTTGATGGGAAATACTACCATAGATAGTGATGACATTTTATGGTATAGGAGGAGGAACTGGTGGAGGGATTGGTGGATTTGAAGAAGGTGGTGGAAGAGAGGTTGAAGGAGGTTGGGCTTCAGTAGGAGGTGGATAGCGTTGATTATGGGTAGCAATGTTGATCATACCCACAAACCCCTATTGAGAAGGACCTCGATTGACATGATTGACCTGGCATGGATCAGATTGAGGTGGATTACCCCCATGCTCGGGTAATGGATTTTGATAGATCCCCAAGTTTTGATTTTGTAGTGCGAGGGGATTAGAAACTTGAATGGTGCCATGGTCAATAAGATCTTGCATAGTATGGCAAAAAATATGGCACGCATCAAGAGAATGGCCATGTTGGTGATGGAAATCATAAAATACCTACGGATTGTGGTCCCACGAGAGTGGATGATTTGGATCATGAGGTTGGATATTAGGCAAAGTGATGAGGCCTCCATCATATAATCGATGGAATAAGGTAGGCATGGGCTCAGACAAAGGTGTCCAATTGCATGGTGGATGAGGAGGGTGAGGATTACGACCCTGGTATGGATTGGAAGGTGGTGGAGGGTTGACTTGGTATGCATTTTGGGGAGGTCGAGGTGGTGCTGATTGTGGAGGTTGAGATGATGCGACTTGAGGTGGTGGGGATGGAGAAGCGAGGAGCACCTGATTGGTCTGAGGTGGTTTGGAAGTGGGTGGTACATATGGATTGTGATTGTAGTGGTAATTGGATGGATAGGGCTACTTTGGATGGAGCTTGATCTTACCCGTGTGGACCTTGATGTCCTCGATAACCTTAGCTTGGGCAATAGCTTCCTCAAATGTATGACTCTAATGGATTTGCAGTGTTTGAGAGATTTTCTTGTGATAACTCTTGGAAAATAGTTTGACGAGCTCTGAAGGTGGGAGAGTAAAAGCAAGATCATGAATGACCACTCTCTAATGAGAGATAAAATCAACAATGGGCTCATCATCAAACTAGTGTAAAGCATAGACATCTGATAAAGTAGTCTTGGTTTTGATGTTGATCAAAAAATGCTCAAGAAAGAGATTGGCCAATTGTTCAAATGTGAATAAGCTATGATGAGGTAGATGATTGTACCAATCTAATGCTTGTCCCCCAAGAGAAAGTGCAAATGTGTGGAGCATAAGGGGATCACTACCATGAAGTTGGTAACAAGAAAAATGATAATTGTTAAGGTGCTCTCTAGGATCTTCCTTACTTTTGAATTTTTCAAATTTAGGGATCTCAAACTGGTAAGGATAAGGATGGATGGGAACAGATGGGTGAATTGGTTCATTGCACAACTCGTCATATGTGGGTTTTTGAGGCCCATAACCAGTCGTGCACAAATCCAAGGTATGGATCTATTCTTGCATAGCTTGAAATTCACTAGAGAGTACCATGGTGGTATTTGGTGGAGCCAAAAATGGAGGTGAAGATGAAGATGGAGGTAGTGGCTATGATGGTGCCTACGAATAACCCAAATATGGTGGGTATTGCAACTACTATTCCTCCCATTGATTGTAGTAAGCAGCCTATTATGGATCAGGTATCGACATAGCTTGATATTGTGGGAAAGGAACCTAAGATGGATGTGGTGAAATGTATGAAGATTGGGATACGGGTGGTGGTTGCTACTGATCATAATACCCAGGAATCTATTGGTTAGGCATGGGTACCTACTACTGCTATGCATATTGAAAAGTTGGTTGCACCTGAGCAATAGTGGTAGAGGACCATGTGGGCGGTGAGGTGAAGAAAGTCGATGGTGTAGAATATGGAGGTGGAAGAGATGAGGGTGTGGTGAAAGAGAATTAGTTTGAATATGGGGTGACAATGGATGAGAATTAGGGTGGTTGAGAGGGAATGGTGAGAAAGGATTCAAGTTGGACCGAATAGCGGGGTGGATTAGCTAGATAGGATGGATTCGATGATGGGGGTCAAAATGGAGGTGGTGGAGGTAAGTGAAATGATGAAGAAGGTGCATCAATGGGGGTCCATATGAGGAGAATGGTGGATAGATGGTAGGGGTATGGGTAGCAAACTATGGAGTGAATGGAGGTGGCTGTGGAGAGGGGGTGACTTGTTGTTATTGGAATTGTTATGAAGGATGAGATGAATGTTGTGTTGATATTTAGAAGTATTGAGGTGGATATTAGGAATGTGGAGGTGGAAATGATGAGGATGGTTGGGATGGGGGCTGGGAGCTCGATGAGGCCTACTATGAAGATGGGATTTGAGATGAGGATGTAGTAGGGGGTGGCATGGAAGAAGGAGGTGTAGAAATCATACCTATGATCTGGATAGTAGTAATGATATCGGGCATGATTTGGGAAATGATGACATTATAGTCATCCCCCAAAAGTGGATGAGATGAATGCTCTAGAAAAGGATGGGTGGTAGATGGTGAAGGAGGTGGAGTGAACTCATCAACAATAATAATGGGTATAGGATGACCAAGAGGGGTGTAGATGACATATTGGTAGTAAGTGGATGGGGGATTAGGAGAGGAGAGATCATCCAAAGGAGGTGTCTCCTCAAAGGTCTCATCCAAGAGATGAGATGGAGTGGAAGATGTGGTATGAGACATAGGACTAGTTCTAGGGGCTGAGGGCCCTATCAATAGATCAGGTGGAACAACGAAAGCAACCTTCTCAGACTTAGAAGGTGGATCAATGGTCTGAGAAGAAGAGGCACCTGCGGTCATGATAGTCTACTAAGCAGCCTCGATGGCACGACGAAGGGCTTCACATATATGACTATGCATAACCGGCATGGTGATGTGTGCAATAGTGTGGTAACAGCCAAAAGATATGAAATCTAGACTCTAGGAATGACTGTGGCTGACTTGGACACTCTTTATTTCAAAAAACATAGGTTTGCATGGGGGGTGCAAACCTCTCCTAGAATCGAAGATTTGCACGGGGTCATGTGAACCTTAGAAAATAGGAACAAATGATAGATAAGTGCTCTATAGGGTGTATGTGTGCTATGTGGAAGATCTATGACCTAAAAAGTAGGTTCGCATGGGGGGGTGCAAATGTCTTCTATAATCGGATGTTCATACGGGGTCATGCAAACCTCGAGAAATAGGGATAGAGGATGGATTTCTATTGTGGAGATCCTCTATGTGTTGTGTAGAACTTGTTTGTGTAGTTTTGTAGCTTGGAAGCTAGGTTCGCACGAGGGGTGCGAATGTATCTGAATGCAATAAATTTGCATGGGCGGTGAGAACCACTTGAAAACAGACTGTGCAGTGTTTTTCATGGAAATGCAACTGTGGAACAACTAATTAGTGAGTTATAGCAATTTTAGTATGTTGTTGTAACCACTTTTATGAGACTCGACAATAAGCAAATGTGTTTCTTTTGGATTTTCATGTGTTTTTATGAGAGTACTATATCCACCCTAAGAAAAAATCATGGGAATGGGTGAATTCTACTTTGAATCAAGTATGTCATAGCATAGAACCTCCTGCAACACCCAAGGGTGCATAGAATAGAACTATGTTTCCAACAGGCAAGTGGCAACCTAGATGGAATCCAGTACAGTAAAATGGTATCCAAAAGGGGAGACTCAAAATGCTCTAATGAGTCAATATACTCTCATGAAGAGAGGTCATGCTATCAATGTGCTGCTACCGGCCCTAATCAAGGCTTTTGCTTAACCCTCACATTTAAGGCATGCATAATAATGATCAGTTGCACCCACTAATTATTTTTAAAAGCCCTGTGGTAAAGGGGCTTTCTAAGACTAACCCACTTTGAAGGTACCTTCCAGTGATTAAATCTGGATAACCAACACTCGAAAGTGGAAGGATCGTCTGGGTATTAAGGCTAGAATGATCACACCTGGGGGGATACTATGGTGACTAAAATGGGGGTGAGCTGGTGGAGGGTAGAACTCCAACCTCACCAAACTCAAGTGTTGAATTGGTGATGAAATCCAATTCGGACTAGAGATGAAAGCCAATCCTTACACTGTTTATGTTGGATCATGAGTGTGTGGTGTTTGTTGTGCAAAACTATTTTAGAAGCAAACTACACTAAGTGCCTTTTCAAAATAAATCTATGCTAAGATACCTTTTCAAAATAAATCTAATTAAATGCATCCTCACAAAAATAAATTTAGTCTAATGCTTTTGGAATGGAAATCTAATTAGATGCTTTTGGAATGAAATCTAATTAAGTGCTTTGGAAATTGAAATCTAGATTAGATGCATCCTCACAAAATCAAATTTAATCTAATGCTTTTGAAATGGAAATCTAATTAGATGCTTTTGGAAGGGAAATCTAATTAATTTCTTTTGAAATTTAAATCTAGATTAGAAAGCAATGGTAAAACTAACTAGAATAAACAAGCATATGCGATAAATTGATTGCAAACCCAAATGATGAGATTCACCTTAGAATTTAAAGATAACCATTGAATCAACATAATACCTACATCCAGGCACATGTAAAACCCTCTGGTCTTCTCTCCTCTCTAAATCTATTTTGATTTTAGAATTTCACACCCTGGGGTGCAAACCTATCCTCTATCAGGAAGTTCACATGGGCCCGTGTGAACCTATTGTCGAAGATTGGGCTGACTGGTTTTGTGGTCTTGGTTATGATTTTGAAGCTCTTAGATGGTCCTAAGATAGTTACCTACATAGAAAAGGTCCAAAAGTCAAATATGAATGCGACAAGAGAGCATAAAACCTTAAGATACCATGCATATACCTAAAGGAAGCAAATTACTAAAAAGTAAACTAACTATTGCCGCATAAAAATACAAGGAATGATTTCACCTTGCATACACCATGGCGAGAGGTGGTTTGGGGTCTAGGTATGGGGGCACACAATCCTCGAGAACATGAGGCTCTTAACCTCCCTTGACTTACCTTACCAATTGTTGGGGTGTCTGAAACCAATACCTGTGCTTCAAGGATCAATTTTGAGGCAGATTGGGAAGTTCACACGCCCAAGTGTGTACTCTCTAACCTCTTTGAAGCTCATTGGTGCACCAATGAACCTTTTGCGATTTGGCTTGAGATGGGTTTTAGGGCATTTTGATTTTGGGGTTCCTTCAAAGATGATAATTACCTGCCATACAAAAATAGTCCACAATATGTGTTAGATGATGATTAAGCTAGTGCTTGGTGGGGGTCCCATCGGGCATGCTAGAATGAAACCCTCCAAAATGACACTACAATCCTTCATTCAAAAATTGTAGAATCTTGCTACTTTTGTTATTGAAATAATAAAAGGAGGTTACAGATTGATATCCTTTTACAATTCTTGCCCTGAAGGCTACAATGGGGTCTTCCCTAAGGAAGCCCTTTTAGATGTGTACAAAGGTAGCAGGATCTATCTTCTTGGTGTTCCTCAGTGTTGATGGGCTTCTTGCTCGTGTGCCACCACTAGATTGATATGTTCTATGTACCTGTTGACCTACAAAATATGGTTAGAGCATTTGGGGGCTTGCCTCAGTCAAACCCTATGTTTATATAGATAAAAGACTCTCTAAATAAGCTTAAAACATGATGAAAACTAATAAAAATAGTATAAAAACCCTAAACTATGCCATATTTACCTACTAGATGATCACTATTTGTTGTAGCAGATATTTGCACAGGGGGTGTGAACCTGGTGTGAACCAGGAGGTTCACACAAGGGTGTGCAAACCTATCCTTTTGTGACCAAATATGCAAGATGGATTTTTGAGTTGTCCTGGTGTTGTTGCTTCTTCACTTTTTTGATGGGTCACCTTCAAAAATTTCCTTTTTGATGTTGATAACCTGTCTCAATCACGAGGAATATTATGAAAGCAACCTAACTACTATTGCAATGTGAGTACGATGGATGTATGTTGGATGTGTGATGGATGTGTGATGGATGTGTGTCTGGAGTAATTTCTGTAGAGTTTTTGTAAGCTAAAAGTGGTCTCCCTAAAATGGTGGAAATGGCCTTCTACTTATAGACTTGGCCAAGGTGAGGGGGAAGGGGATGAGGTGTCCCCTGTGAGGTGTCTGTGGTGAGGTGTCCACCTAAGAGGTGTCCCCTGAGGTGTCCTAGCTTATAAATGAGGTTGGGTGAGAGAATCCCTCACCCATCCATAAGTCATGATGACCTGGATAAAAATATCCATTTGGCATTTATTAGCACCTTTTTGAAAATATATCTTAATTAAAAATTGCCTTTTGTGTGCAAAAATCTCCATCTTTCATTTATGACCCAGGGGAGTGTGAGGTGGAGAAATATCTGGGTGAGAGGTGGCAAGGCTAGGATAGGCTAGACTAGGTGAGGTGGAAGGCTAGGCTAGTCAAAGTAGACTAGGTGAGGTGGAAGGCTTAAATCAAATCAATATTAGATCTAATTAAGCATGTGATTAGCCATAAAGCATATTTTGACCAAAAATGTTGACTTTTGACCATAAAGTGCTTTTTGACCATGGTGGAGAATTCAACCTTGGTTGAGTTGGGAATGAGGTCGCATGAGGACCTAGAGTTAAGCGTAGGAAGGGGCTTAGCTAGCCCAAGGGGGCTAAGGATGATGAATAGTGATTTTGATAAATGAATAGTATTTTTAGTCAATTTATGCAATTTTCGAGGGTTTTACAAATTGATTGACCGAGAAGATGAAGAAAGGGACAATGTGCGACTTTTGGGTGTCTACACTTATTTTTCTTGGTATTGCTATTTTTCATATGTTTCTTTGTATTATTTCCTACTCCTATTACATTCCTTAACAAGACATCACAATAATATGACTTATATTTTTCAACATTATCATTTGTGTTCTATTTGATTTGTTATCAAATGTAGAATATAAAGATTCATTGTCCATTAATTGATTATAATATTTTTATGACTTCATATATTTTGCATATTTTCCTTCAATATTCAAGTCCCTTTTTCATCAATTTCTTGATCGTAGTATGTGATATTCAATAATTTTTTTCTTTTTATGAACTTGAAATTCTAAAGAGAGTAATTTCATATATGCTATTTTCCCTATATCAATAAGCAAGGTTATGAGTAAGGGGTCGACACCAAAATATATTTATAAAAATTTTGCGAATCGGTTTAAAAATCCAAGTGAATAGTGTCCAAACACATGTAGAAGGTTCACTAATATTAGGGGCAATGTTGGAAATTTTAACTTAAAATGGTCAAATTATTATAAAATTGGGGTGAATTGACCAAAAAAAAATTTACACCCAAACATTTTTGGCTAATGGACCCTGGTCAAGGGTCCCAAATATTAGCCAATTCCAAATTTTGAAAATCCTAATTTTAGCCAATTTTGAAAAAATAGCCACTATGCATAACCCTGTCAATAAGTATTGTAATAGTATTTTTGGAGTCTTCACTTATTTCAATTAGTTTTGTCCTTAGATAGTCTTCAATTATTACAAATTGTTCATTTATAGCTTCTTTAAAAATTATTTGTAAGAATCTTTTTAATTTTGCATTTGTTTGTTTTCAAACATTCTCTATTATACTTTATGTGTAATGTATTAATTCTTCAACATTTATTTATTCTCATCTAAACATGCATTTTGAGTAATTTATTCCATGATTTATTTCATAAAGCAATCTCTTTCAATTTTTTTTGTAGATTTCCTTTGTTGCTCTCAATCAGAAAAATTCAAATTTTATCCCAATAGCCTTATTTTTTCTTCATATTACTCAATACATTTCTTCAAATTCACTTTTCTTCTTCTTATAACTCCAAATTTTAAATTTCAAATTATTTCTCCTTTAAAAAAATTTTAATTTCTTCTTCAATTTCATCATATAATCAATTTCAAAATACTTCTTATGTCTTCCTAAATTTTAATTTTAATTTCAATTTCATAAAATCTTATTTTAAATTTCAATATCAATTTCTCAAATCTCATTTTATTTCATTTCAATTATTTCATTAATAAAATTATAGATAAATTATTCCATTCCCTTATTCCTCCTAATTAATTCATTTCCTTTTTAAATTCATTTTAACTCCTAAATTTAATTCTTTTATTTAATAAAACCTTATAACTCCCTAAGTCTTAATCAAAAGTAAATATCTCATTTCAAAAAATGCTCGAATGAATCATTAATGTGCGCCTTTCCTAATTATTTTAAAATATTAAAGATTTACCTTGAATCGGATGACATGTATCAAATCAACTTGATTTCGAGAAATGTCTTGGGAATTATGCAAAATATTCATATTCTAAGATTTGTCATAGTCATTACATTATGGGGGCTTTAATGCAGGTTTATTCTCTTTTTATTCCTCTAAAATATATATGCACTCAGGTTCTTAATGTTTCTCCAACATCAATCTCACTATACTTTTAGCTCAATATTTTTTCCAATTCTAAGCATCTTTCAATTTTTGACTCCTTCAACGTCTCCTTCAATGTCTCCTTCAAGATTTTGGCTCCTCATTTAATATCTCCTTCTCTCTGCTATGTTTGGATCCTTTTGTTGTTGCACTCTAAAGTCACTTCACTCTGATACTATCAACCAATGTGCATTCCTTAAAAAATAATTGCTCCATTTTTCCATTGCTCCAAAATATCTCACATAGATAAATGTGCTCTCAATACTACACTCATACTATTTCAACTTATTATATTCCATGAATATCTTTCAATAAATTTCTTCCTCAAAATTTCTTCTTCTCACTCTTATCTTCTTCTTCCTTTGTCAACCTTCTTCTTCCTCCTCCAATATTCTTATTCCTTTAATATTCTTTCTCTCTCACACATACAAATTTGCACATCTAGATTTGTACTTGTCCTTTCACAATCAATATTCTTATCATCCTCCTTCAAACTCTTTGCTACTAGCAATTCTTCACTTCAAAAATATCTTCTCTAACAATATTATGTTCTTATTCTTAAATATTTTCACTCTTTCTCTCTCTCTCTCTCCAACCTAGATTGGGCTAGCTAGAGTTGCTCAGATACCATTTTTAGTAAATGGGCCCAAAGATATCACAAGTCAAATTTTCCAAGATCATATAATCACTTTTAAATAATGTCACATAATCACAAAATGAATATTTCTTAAAGTAACACTTTTTTTATAATCAAATGAAGAACACAAGCTTATACTGAGAGGGGGTGAACAATATAAGACCATTTTTTACTTTTCTTTCCCAATCAATATTATGCAATGTATACATAGCAATATCAATAGCAATAATCAAAGCAATGCATAAATCACCACACACAATAGAGACACCAATTTAACGTGGTTCACCCAATGTGGGCTACTCCACAAAGAAAATATTTCACTAAAATTTTCTCAATCAATCTCTTGGGAATCCTTTCCCTATTACAATGTTTATGGACCTCTGTCTAAAGGAGACACCAATCCCCTAATCAAGTTTATGGATCTCTATCCATCGGAGAAGTCCTTTCTCCTTTGCTCTGGTTGGTGATCTTTTAGAAGAACCGTTACCTCCACTACACTATCTAATGGATATCTATCCACTAAATATTTCTATCCTCACTTAGAAGACCTATCCTCACTACCGTGGCTAATGGATCTCTATCCACTGGAGATAGTCATCTTCTATACTCTGTTCACAAGTCTTCTCTATAACTTTTTCAATCTTGTCAACAAGTCCTCACTAGAACTTATCCAATTTTCTCAATAAGTCCTCACTAGAACTTGTCCAATCTTCTCAATAAGTCCTCACTAGAACTTGTCCAATCTTCTCAATAATATCTATCCTCAAATCTATATTGTAAGATTCCAAAAAATGTCACACCAATATCTCCACAAGTCTTCTCTAATACTTACCTCAAATCTACTCAACAAGTCCTCACTAGAACTTTTCCAATATCATAGAAACATATAGAGATTTTTTAGAGACTCAATATGCTTCACACTCACAAAAACTCAATCACTTTCACTCTCTCTTTTTATCACAAAAACATATAGATAATTGTTAGAGACTCAATATGCTTCACACTCACAAACACTCAATCACTTTCAATATCTCTCTTTATTTTTATCACAAAAACATATAGATAATTGTTAGAGACTTAATATATTTCATACTCAATCACTTTTAACCTCTTTCTCAAATCAATTTAGAATATAGAACAATTTGTTTCATAGAATTAGAATTATCACTTCAATACTTCCACTTGACTAGGCTTAATCAACTTCACTCAAAAAAACACTCCTTGCTTATAAGCCCTAGTCCAAGCATATGATAACTCACTTAATTATTTCCAACAATGCTTATCAAACAATCTCACATAACAATGATCTTGCAAACCTTAGTTTCAAGATAGTTCACAACTTCACATAACAATGATGTTCTTTCACAAACCCTAGTTCAAGATAGTTCTTTACTTCACATAACAATGATACTCATGTTCTTCCACAAACCCTAATTCAAGCATATGAAAGCTTTATTCAATATTTCCAACAATTCTTATCAAACAAGGTTTCTAGAATCAACTTTCATTTCAAAAAGACCAAAATCAACAATGCTTCTCAAATAACCCTATTCACTCCAAATTAGCATTCACAACATTCAAAAATCACTTACTAGGAAGATGTGCCCATACCTTTTTATTTGAAGAAGAAAATAACCTCAAAACCTGTCTTAAACACAATTTTCTTCTTTGCCAATTTCAGTGGTTAGATGATAAAATATCGCACTAACTCTCTCTCAAAAATATTTCTCAATCACAAAAATAATCAAACTCAAATACACCTTATTACTCCTTATTTGAAATTAGCAATCATCAAAGAATACATAAAAATTAATTACTCAATTACTCCTTATAATCTCCAATATTTAATTAACAACCTCCAAAAATTAAACTCTCAAAAATAATGCTTCCTATCCTTTTATCTCCCTCAAATACTCAATAATCATCTTTTTAAAAAATAAACGTTATAACCCTCAAAATATTTATTTTATTCAACCTTTAGTAAATATGAAAATAGCAATCAACCTTGACTAATCATAAGTGCATACCTATCACTATGCAAAAGGGCCTCCGTAGGTTTTGAACATGGAACCTATCCCAACCGAGCACCTTAGCAAGGTGCTAGCCCACCACGTGAGCTACGTGCCTTCCCACAATAAGGAAAGCTAACACTTTCGCTTTGTGCCTTCCCCGATGGTGCAGCACAAAAAATAACAATCACTTCTACTTTGTAAAAACCAAAGCTGACAAGTTTTGAACCTTGCACCACGAGCCTGCCAACCTTAGCACCTTCCTCGATTGTTAGTTGCGCTATACAGGACTATGCGATGAAGAAGGAGCTCTGCTCCTCTTTGTCTTATTGTCTTTCACCAAAATCCTTTTAAATGCAAAATATTCTCTTCCCTTTGCACACGATAGTCGAGAGCATAGCACATGCGAATACATGGATGGGGTTTATACAAAGTCTTGTCCCCCTTTTATATGCATAAACCAAACTTTGAAAACATCGATAAATAATTCAAATTTTTGAATTTGAATTAAAATAAAATTTATAATCCTAAATTTAGGATTATTTTAATTAACATAAATTAATTTTATAATTAAATTATAATTAATATTTTAATTAACTTAATAACTTTAGAAATTAATTAAATTAATTTATAACTAATATAAATCTCCCCTTTTTAATATTATAATAAAATATTATAATATTATTTTTCTTGGGCATCTTTATTGCTCTTTGAACCTCATCTGACCACCTAGACCCGGATCCGACCAACTAGATGTGGACTTTCTTTTGCACTCATTTTGGAATCGCTTCTTCTTACATTGCTCACTGAAACTGACTCTTGACATCAATGACAACTCAATTACTCAAAATGTCCAAAAATATTCCCCTTTGTCATTGATGGCAACCCAATTACCTTTTACCATTTCCTTAACCTTTTCTTTTCTACTCCCCCTAGGAAATTGCTCCCCTAACTCAATGCTCTCCCCTTAAACCAGATATCTCCCCTTTGACATCAATGGCAAAGGGTCATATTTGGGGCTCGGGGCTAATAATGAGAATCTTAGCTTAGTCCCTCCCCCACCTCCTCTTGAGGTGGTTAATTATGGGGTGGGAGTATTTCTACTCCCAGCATGCACTGATATTTACCTTTGTCCACTTCTCTTCTCATCTGATCCTTCTAATTCCTTTGACTATTTATGTTCCTGCTCGTCTCTAGAATTTTTGCTCTACACCATTTTTTTGTATTTCCATCATTATTTCACTTATAAAACTTGATATTATTATTCCTTGGAGGTGCAAATGTCTTGGGATTTCTTTTGGTCAAGCGTCCATGTTCCATATTTTTTCAACACAAGCAAGATAGGTGAAGCACAAGGAGAAGTGCTAGGTTTTATTAAACCTTTAGCCAACAAATCATGAATTTCCCTTTTAATTTCTTCCATTTGCACTATTTATTTTCTATACATTGAAGTATTGGGAAGGCAGACTGCAAGAACAAACTCAATGCTATGATTAATCTGTCATTCAGGTGGAAGACTTGAAGGTTCTTTGAAAATACCATAATATGATTGAAGTAATGAATTAACTGAAGTATACCTATTATGTGAATGCTTAGGTGTTTGATTCTCTTCTTTGATTGGTTTGATGAAGATGAGTATCAATTTCTTTGCTTAATTAATGACTTTATGTGCTTGTCTGCGACTTAACATCATATTTTGTGGTTTTTTTTGTGTATTTCTAATTATGTAAGCCTTATTATATTTGTATAAAGTGTATGTGTTTTTATACCCATAATGTATAGACCTTCTATCATATTGATATGGTCTACAAAGCAACAAGCCACAATAATCCATTAGAATTACATCGC
This sequence comes from Wollemia nobilis, assembly GCA_028583015.1. Taxonomy (NCBI): domain Eukaryota; kingdom Viridiplantae; phylum Streptophyta; class Pinopsida; order Araucariales; family Araucariaceae; genus Wollemia; species Wollemia nobilis. The sequence continues at coordinate 5,965,491 of JAQPPZ010000715.1, forward strand.
ACACAACTATGTCCACAAAAGTGGGATTGAAAGAAAAATTCATCATGCACATGTGTGATGTTGGATGAAATCCCATTGTCCTTCCACCCTAAAGGATAAGAATGTGGATGAGGATTCATTGGCAACTTCAGTTTGTCAACAACAAACCTTGCAATTAGATTTTTATACGAGTTGTTATTGATTATACAATCAACCATGAAGGTGTCACTTAGGTGAACCATGGTCACAAACAAGTTCTCATGATTACCTTGAAAAGTTTTCATAAGGATCACTTTGTTGAACCCTTCTAATTTCTTGTATGCCTTTTTGTTCCCCTGTAGCCTCATTAGGAACATCTAGTGGATCCTCATGTGAAGGCTTTACAACTAGGGACTTCTTCAAAACATTTAATTTAAAACATTGATACTTTTGATGACCCTTCTTCTTACAAAACTATATTCCATAGGGGATTTAGAATAATATTTTTGAGAATAATAAGAAGAAGAATAAAATGAAGAGGAAGAAGAGAGAGAAGGATTAGGGGAAGAAGAGGAAAACTTATTTACATTGGATTGCTGATTTGAAGCCTTCGGATTTCCTCCATATGACGAAGAGCAAGATCCACGTGATGACTCTCGCAACTCCTCCTATGCAAGAATGGCTTGATTGAAATCCATGTCAATGCTAACAATTTTTTTGTACTTAAACTTTCAATAAAGGGGTTCTTGCAAAAAAATTGTTTTAAATAACAAAAAAAATGAATGATTCTATTTTGCCATAACTATTCCTAAATAATGCATATACAAAGCCAAACTATTCCTGGAAGGTTCAACAAAGTTTGATACCAAATTGTTATGACAAAATACCAAATGCATATACAAAGCCAAACTATTCTTGGAAGGTTCAACCGAGTTTGATACCAAATTGTTATGGCAAAATACCAAAAAGTAGTATTGCAGCTTACCAAAAAAATGGAAGGTTCAACCAAGTTTGACACCAAATTGTTATGGCAAAATACCAAATGAATATACAAATCCAAACTATTCCTAGAAGGTTCAACCGAGTTTGATACCAAAATTGTTATGGCAAAATACCAAAAAGTAGTATTGCAGCTTACCAAAAAAATGGCATGAATGTGCAAACAATTGTTAAAATGAAGCGATGCACCAAAGGACACAAGTCACATCAATAAAAGGTCTCCAAAGTGATCAAATGATAAGCCTCAATGCACTTTCTACAATGACTCTCCATTCGGGCATAGAGATAGCCAGCACAATTTGGCTATCCTCTATAGTGAATGGGCACCCTAATAAAGGTCAAAAAAACCTATCATCCACTAAATTTGGGATAAACAAAATTCATCGAAACTCGATCAATTAATTACAACATCTCCACCTGGTGCATTTTTTACTTACAGCAACCAAAATATTTTGTTGTAAATTTGTTGTACCAACAAAAAAAGTTCTTGATCAACATGAACAAAACAATAGAAACTAGTGATAGATGCATGTGTCTATTCTACATCTGTAATAGGTGGATTATACAAATTAGTGATTCATAGCTCCTTCAAGATGATTTTGTGTCAAATTTTGTGAAACGTAGTTTCTCTGTAAGTTCTCTATGAGTCAAGCTGGCTAGAAGTGCGATGCCAAAACTAAGACTGAATCTTGTCAATCGTTGCGAACCAATTTGCTAGATAACTAATTTAGAAAAAACTTGATTTTTATGCGAAGCTAGGATAAATAGGATCGCCTTGATCGTAGATATAAGGATACTCGTCGCATCGAAGAACCAATCCAACACAATATTGATGCAAATCTGATAAAAATTGTCAAACGTAAAGGGATCAAAAATAGGGTTCACATGGTAGGTAGTAAGCATATTCCAACTATCTTGATGGTAGTGGTTCTGCAGAGGATCTATGTACAAAAATGAAACAATAGGTCGAAGGCAGACCACTGAATGCCCTCTTGGAAATCATGATGGACAAAGAAAAATCAGAGCAATAGCAAGAACCACAAGTATTATAGGTGGCAGATTTGATTAACTTAATCTGTAATGGTGTAGCAATCTCACACAGGTACCAAAAAGAGAGAGGTTCTCCTTGTCATGAAATTTCAAGCTTTGATGCAATTTTTGTGTCATATGTTGCAAGTGCAACCATGGAAGTAGTAGATTCATTTTGAGGTGTAGATAAGCAAAAATTTAGCATTCAAAATATGCCAAAGCTGTCAACAAATTAATGACACAAATTTTTGCTGGCAAAACATGTCATCAAAAATTTTTCAATGAAAAAATACAAAAATTTTGATAAAAAAAATTGCTGACAAGAACAATAATTGTGCAACAATTTGGTAGTAAATTTTCAAAAATAAAAAGCTTCAAATAGGATTATGTTGATCGAAAATAACCCAAATCAACTAGCATGAGGTCACCCAAAACCTCCATAAATTTCCTGCTCTAATACCAAATTGTTATGGCAAAATAGAAGTTGTGATTAAATTAAAATAGAGGACTTAAATAAGTCTAAAATACAAATGAACAATCCTAGAAATTTGTGATTGATCCCAAGGATTTCATAAAATATAAGAAGCAACATGCCCTTAATCTATGAAAATAAAAACACCTAGACTTAGACATAATCAACGGAGCCTATCCACAACTCACGTTGGATTATTCCCTAGACTAAGTCCTAATCCCACAAACCTAAGGTTTATAAAAATAAAAATTATGCCTCATCACAAATTTTAAAAGCAGATAGGCTCGAATCAAAACACAATAAATGACAGATTAGTCCTTATTTTTCCAAATATTTAATGCTAGTTTGAATGTCATCCATATCAAGCTTAACAATAGGAGTTCCATTAGCTACTTTAAGATATACTAACTTAGTCTTCCTCAGATCAATATTAGGCATTCTTAGAGGTTTACAAGAAGCCCTAAAATAAATTTTAGCATTAGGCTGAGGTTGTCCACCATGGAGGACATCCCTAAAATTTATTTTTGAGGTCGAGTCTTGGAAATTCTTACCCTTGAAAGGGGTTTCCATTGTGGATTTATTTTGGGAGTGCACCTTACTCTAGATTCACTTGATATCTGAACCATTTTTTGATTAGTTGTTGGAAACTTATTTTGTGATCTCTTTAATCCATGCCCTAGATATCGAGGAAATGTATGCTTTTCACTTCTTTTTTTGTGCAGCAAATTGGAAGCCATTGTCAATCAAGTTCATCATATAATGTATTGAAAGATAAATTTTAAATCCATATTGGGTCCCTTGTAACATATCCTACTAAAATTTTGAGCAAAAACCATAAAATTATTGTCCACTAGGGCCCGAAGACCCTAAAAAATAATCTCTGGAGCTGCTAGCACTCAACCCAAATGAAACCCTCGCACAGTCGCTTACCAAAAATCTCATTCACACATAGGGATGCACTAGTATCTGTGTTGCTTCAAATGATGTAAACATTTATGGAGACATTCTAGGGTTTGTCAAGCATCTACCCTAAAAATTTTAGCTCAATTCGAGTCTGGATGAGTGAAATATGGCCGAAACAAGGTCCTATAAAAAACATCCTATTGAAATCCTCATTATTTTTGCTGATTCCCTCCATGTCTTACTCTTTGACATTCTTTTTCAAATTTGAATTTTAAAAAGGAGATAAGGTAAAAGTTTTGGATCTATATTTTATTTGATGTTCTTCGTGTGGATATGTAACTCACTTATAACTATATATCTAAAACTATAGATAATTACAATTATAATTTTACAATAATTTTATAACAAATTTGTAAAAAAAATTATAAATACAAATTTTGGAACCTATCTACAAAAACCTCGTATTTAACCCTTTTATATATGCATATATATAATTAAATTATTTTATATAATTAAAATTTTAATATATTCTTATAAGCAAGAACTTCGTTAACTCTCTATATATAAATGCTGCTCGTTTTCATGTATGACTTCTCCGAGAAAGGAGGAATTTCAAAATATATCAATTTTAGAACTGTTCACTCAATTATTGCCGATGGGTATATTAGAGTGTAAGATGTAAGATAATCATATAAGTTTCATTCTTCAGACTCAAAACAGACGACCATACTTTGCTCGATGGGTATATTAGAGTGTAAGATGTAAGATAATCATATAAGTTTCATTCTTCAGACTCAAAACAGACGACCATACTTTGACTCCGAGCAAGATTAAGATCGATATCACGTTATGATTCGGTATATAGATTAATAACTACATTAATTGTTATTTAGGCACAGTTCGCCTTAAATAATGCAATTTGGCAATTTTTTCTTAATTGCGGTGGAGTCTTCCACAAACAATCCTCTGTCATTCTTTCTGGCTCAATGCCACATAGGTTTTTATTGAACATGTTTATGCCACATAGAGTAAGCAAGCACGTCTCTCAGTTGCTGTTCCAAATTCCAGGGAATTTTTAGTTGCGTTAAATATAAGAAAACGGAAGAATATTACAGTTCAGAACACACAATATTTGAATGCAAGCGCTTTTGGTCTGTCACGTGTTAGCAACCTTAATTCCAAGACAAGAGTTTATTATATCTCAGATGTAATAGCAGAGAACGACCAAATTGCTTTAAAAAAATTCAGGGAATCCCAGCCTTGAACTAAATTATTTGAAACGATAAAAGGATATGGAAGAGCAAAGAATCAACTGTCATGGGGATTAAATTATGTTATGATTTCTTGAACTAAAAAACAGGTTAGCAACTTTAATTCTAAGACAAGAGTGTATTATATCTCGAATGTAATAGCAGAGAACAACTAGATTGTGTTAAAAGATGTAAGGGAATCACTGCCTTGAACTAAATTATTGGAAATGGTAAAAGGATATGAAAGAGCAAAGAATCAACTGTTACGATCCCTTGAACATAGCTATAATTGTATAGTCTATTAGGCTTTTATTTGTACTGAGTGGTCTATGCTCATACAACTAAAAATAATGTTGCTAGTTGAACTTTGTCTGCCTTAATATAATTTATACCCTTTTCTCCCTTATTTCTCTTTCCATTTTCTCTTTAAATTTCAATTAATTTAAAAGAGTCATCCTTCTCCATAGGGTGATCTAAAATCAATTTTAAACTATCCAATCGTAACTCTGGTTTGAGTTTCACATCTCATACCTATATCAAATGGTAGATCAAGATTTTTGGAATGTCTAATGGGACTCAAATCATAATATTAATCTAATTAGAAGTTATAGTCACCATGTGCATAATATCATTTGGCATGATTCCATTTGTGAAGATCAAGTTTTAGTAGCCCATGAACACTACCAAGATATAGTTGCTTATTCATAATATTTTCCATGAAGATGTAATGGTTAGGTTGTTTTTTGTGTATTTTAGAGGTAAAATATTAGCTTGGTACCATTCATTAGAGGAAGGTAGAATTAGCACTTGGTTTGGTCTTGGTGAATAATTTATCATATAGTTTAATAATCTAGGGGATCTCTTTTCTCTTCTCACTTAGTTCACCTCTATTCAAAGGAATCCTCAAGAAAATATCATTGTTTAAAATATATAATTTAGTAAGACTTGGAGAAGAATTACTTAGGAGACCAGATCATCACATGCCCAATCCTAAATCTAATATATTTATGCTTTCACTTTAGATTTAGGTGTTCAGATATAGTATACCAATGAGACAATATTTTCTTTAATCTTCCAAGTGGTTATTGCAGTTGAAAATACACTCATCTTAGTCGATAAGCTTCCTCCCAAATGCATAGTGTTATATTATCTTGAGATCCAATAGTTGATCCACCAAGATTCACTTTTGGACCCATCAATCCCTTCACTTTCCACCTTGTCTACACCTAAATCATATCCTTAGCCTACCAATATAGCAAGTATAGTGTTGCCATATCAATCCCAGAGTTGAATGAATCAACAAATATGGAAGTGTTGAAAGTTATAATAAAAAATATCATAAATAACATCATAGCAATAGAGTGGCAAAATGCTAAAAGAAGGTATATCAAATATCAACAAAGAAGATACCTCTACATTTTAAAATATGAAAGGTCTTCTAATAGCAATATTATTATAAATAAAATTGTTATTTCTAAAATATGAGAAGAAGAAGTTTCCATATCTCTAAAAAACTACTGGTGTTTATGATGTAATGATTCACATAATATTAACAATTGCATAGTTTATCAACATTAGTGACTATTAGTTGGAGCCCAAGAAGAAGAAATAAAATCAAAAGTGATTATGGGTATGCTAATAGATCCAAAAGATACTTACCACTAAAGAGCCTCAAAATTTTGATCCACTCTACATATTGATAGGATATAGGAAAATATATTTGTTATTGGATCCTTGAAATCTAAAAATTCCCCCACAAAAAGAGTAAAAAAGGACCAGTATAAGGAGCAAACTAAGCCAAAAATGATAAAATCTTATCAACAATTAAAAGTTCCTAATGAACAGAAAAGGCTAAAATTACCTAAGGATAAAACTAATCTAGAAGCACCACCATCTTACCAAAAGCAAAAAGCACCAACAATATTTTAAAATCTATAAATACAAAAACTCAATCTAAGACTAAAAGCACCAAAAGTTGATCAGTAATGATAAAGAGAGTAAATTTTGAGAAAGTTATAGTATCCTTCAATTATCAAAAATCAAAGGAGAGAGACTACTCAATAGTATCAAAGGAGGTTTAATCAACTAGCCTAAAAGAAAGAGAAGTCAAAAGAATCCAAATTCAACATTAAGGAAGAATTGAAGAAGACTTTTTAATATGTATAATCCTTTGTTGATTCTTGGACAATTTGATTTATTAAAAGTAACTTTAAAAAACTCAACAATATATAAACTCACCCTCTTGATTTCATACACAAAATTAGCCATATTTGGGCATAGGTAAGATCAATTCTTCTCTTAGCATGGGCAATATCAAGACTCTACCCTTTTATATGTCCTTATGTATGGAAGGTTGGGTAATACATAATTGTATGGTGGATTTTAGATCTACCATAATAGTTACGCTTAAGGATATTTGTGATGAAATAGTCGTAGAATACACCAAGATTAATTTTGATGTGTTTCAACTTGATGGAACCCCATTTAGGATAGTGGGAGCTATAAAATATATTCCAATGTTGTTGCACAATATTCTTGACATCTCAATAATCTAGGAGATGATAGCTTTCACTATTTAGATTATGCTTGTTGAGGGAGTTCATGATAAATCTTGGGGACTATATTTTATTGAATTTCTCTAACATGGTGATTCCTTGTAAAGGAAATAAGGTCCATATCTATGTTGAGAATATTAGACCCTACCACATATAAATATATGAAGAGCAAAATGTTAATCTAGTTGAAGATGCTTTGGAGCATCCCTAAGTAGAGATAGAAAATTGGTTGAAAAGCCTGGATGAGTTGATAGATAAGTCATTAACGGAGGATGGATTTTTATTATTTAATTTTATTAGAGTAATCCACTCAAACATGGAAACTAAACATAGTACAAATTCAACCAACAATAATTTTTAGGCTCCAACTAGTCATGTATTCTAAAAAGTGCATCCAAAATATCAAGAGAATATCACAAGGGATTCATTGGTACAAGGTGAGTTTTCCATGCTCCATTTAAATGAAATAATACATATGATATTTGAAACTCATGAATATAAATCCTTCAATCTAGCAAAATTTCTAGAGTATATAGATCATTTAGGCTTTGGAACTTATGTTTTTATCAAATCTAGCATGACAAAAAAAATTTAATCAAGCAAGTCACATATTGAAGAAGACTAACAGAAGAGAGCATAAGAAGTTTAGGTCATTTTAATATATGCATTGTTAGTACTAAAGAGTTGGCAACATGTGAAATAACTAGCAAGGAAAATCTTGACAAATCTTTTGTAAATATGCAACATGTAAATAAATTTTATGAAAGCTATGTGTTAAATAGCTATTGGTTATATTAGACAATAGAGTAGCACTCATACAAAAAAAAAATTGGGAAAATGCAACATGCATATCGCATGCATGGTTAAATTTACCATAAATTAAGAGGTCCAATAGTTAGTAAAATATCTAAGAAATAGTGGATAAGTATATTTTTGCTAAATTACATATATCAAAATGAGATTGCATGAGAAGTATGAGTCAAAAAGAGGGCTAATTGGATAAGTGATTTCAATGGAATTCTTAGTCTAAGAATTATATATATGGAGGATTTCCTTCATATCATTTCACAAGCCTTGACAAAATATGCCCTTTAAGGAAGATATTTTATCTTCTATCCCCTTAAGTCTTAAAATTCTAGAATTTATCTCTATAGACTCTTTTCCCAATAGACAAGGCATTTATTTTTGGATTATTTACCTCCTATAAGTAGAAGTCCCCTATGAGTCATCAAAATATGGTTAAAATTTACTACACTCAAAAAATCCAACCTGAGAGGTACATTTTGAGTTGAATTACTTCCCAACACTAAACAAGATTAGAGGTCTTACATCTTCATAAATCTATCAATATTTTGATTCCATAAGTATGCCACATATGCTAACAAAGGAAGACCTATGAAGAAATTTGTTGACAAGTTCAAAGGACTTATCTATAGGTATAATTATTTCAAGTATTTGATTTAGGAAATAGTGATAGTCTATTATGAGCTTAAAATTTGTTGAAGATTATCCTACTCATGCAAACCAAGAGATTTTGGTTAGACTAGCTTGCTATCAGACCTACAAAGGAGGTAAGCCAAAATATTGTATGCTAACCTAAGTAAAATATTTTAAGGTTTCTTGCAAAGTAAATAACACATAAGGAAAAATTAGGCCAAACTTTCTTGATGATGACATCAACATAACTTTCAAAAGTTCTAAGAAAATACAAATAAAAAGGTGGGAAGCAATCAACAATATTCTACCTATATGAAACTGGACGTTAAAATAAAAATAAGTAATCCAAAATAGTATATCGGATAATATAAGTTGAGATTCTAAAATATTTACCACAATGCAAGAAACATAGGGAAGTTTGAAATGTAAAACATAGAAAAGCAATAGCACAAACTTCTTAGTGCAACTACTAGATTGTTTGACATAATAGCATTGGCAAGAAGGATCAAAAGGAAATAGGTGTAGCTACAACATTCCAGATGAAATGATATCAACACAAAGGATACCAAACACTCTAAATATGAGTAGTTAGACCATGTAGTATCTTTTAGAGATAAAAAGTATCAACCACCTCCATAAAGTATGGAAAAGCATCCATAAACCACAAACATTTAATAGAGGGTTTCTGGAGCAAGATGAAGGGTCTAACTGGTTCCAACTTAGACCAAGATCATACATGATCAATTTTGATCAATAATAATATGTAAAAGTTTATTCCATTTTAGGCTATAAAAATATATATAAGGAGTAGCTCTACTCATTTGTAAGTGCCAAAAACTTCAATGTTTTCATATTGTAGGTTATATGTTTATGCTACTTCAATGCAATATAAATTTGTTTGACATAACCAATTTTAGTATGAAATTCTTGTAGTATTTGCACTTCTTGCATTTTTATTCATGATGTGATAGGAATAAATGTTGTTAGGATTCATGTTGTTTTGATTATTTCAATACTAGTTGAAGTAAATTTTGTTATGCATGAAGTTGTTTGGCTTATTTTATTGGATTTTTTATCCTTAATACCACAAAATATCATAGGTCCAAATATAAAACAGCTACAATATTAAAGGTCAAAATATCAATAATAAAAAGTGGAATAATATATAATAAAATTAGTATGTATATCTAGGCCTATATAACACTAAAAATAACATTCATGTATACAATAAAATATGAATGTAAATGGCCTAAATCATTCATGAACTATGCATGAAAAAAATTACAATATTAATTCCTCAAAATAAGTATACAAGCTTTATTACTTTTCTTCCTCTTACAATCAGATAATAAAAATATTACTAAATGACCTCATTTATTATGGAGTATTATCTCCATAATATAGCCATAGTAATATGACTCTTTAATTACTTGACTATTTCTTTCATAATATTCTATTAGGCACCAAATATCATAACTCTATCATTTTAATCCCCCTTCACCTATTTATAAACCCTCGAGTGGGTGAGACAAGATTAGTTATCACTTTGTACATGCATAAGATCTTATGGATATGCTAAGTAGTTAATTTATCCCATCATATCTGATTGGTTTATAGAATGACTAAGGTATACCACTCTGATATTATCCTCTTTATCCTAATAGTCCCTCAAGATAAGTGATTTTTTCTAATATATGACATGTATACATGCTAGACAATAATGAAAAGTACAACTTATTTTTGCTTACTTTCCCTCTTTCTATGTAGAGACGCATGAGATTATGGTACATGATTGGTCAACACTTTGAAGACCTATAAGATACTCTAAGTGTGTCAAGTAGTCAATCAATCATCCCACCATGCCTAATTGGTCTATGAACTAGCTAGGACATGCTCCTTGAAGTTATTTGTATATTACTCTCATCTACTAGTTCTTGTATCTATGTCAGATGATAAGTATTAGTCACCACAGCATGCATTGTTGCTTCAACCAAATTGTATCTATGGTTTAACTTAACCATTTTCTTGGGGATAACTTATTTCCTCCATAATATCTTAACACAAGTGTTGTTATCATTTATCTATGCTTCTTTATATACCACCACAAAGAGATCATGTTTCTAATGGTATCTTTGCATATGTATGATGTCTCATAGATACATCAAGCCATAGTTAGAAACATTATCTCTTCTTGGAGGTGTGTACAACACTACACCAAAATCTAGTTACCCCCAACATCATTTGGGGGTAATATTATTGCTTCTGATATTAGGGGATAGGTGATTATTCAAATACAAAATTTCTCATCACCTAATATGAGATCGTCACCTCTTTTGACTTATTCATAAACCCTCAAGAAGCATCTATACTTCCAACCACTATTTTATGGACATATAATTCTTTATATATATATATATCCTTACTAGATTGTTAGTTGTCAGAATATCCTTACTTTTATCTAAGATTGTATCCTCTCACACTTTTACCCTAGGCACATGTATAGGAGTAAAATATTTTTATTGAAAATATCATATCATTTTTCTATCAAAGGTATGAATTTGTTTAAAAAAAATTATCTAGTATTTATATCATTTTTTGTGTCATATATACATATTGCATAGATATTAAATGCCCCCTTATGGCATAGTAATTTGAATTCCCCCAATGGAATAGACATTAAACACCCCTTGATGGCATACCCCTTGTGTCATAGACATTAAACACCTCCTATGGCATAATAATTTAATTTCCCTAATGGCATATATATTTGAAGTATCGTTATGGCATAGACATTAAACATCCTCTAATTATGTAGACATTTGAAGTCCCCTTATAGCATAGGCATTAATACCCCCTAATGGCATATACATTTATAGTCCACGTGTGGAATAGCCATTAATATCCCCATATGGCATAAATATTTTAAGTCCCCCTATGGAATAGACATTAATGCCCCTATATGGAATATATATTTGAAGTTCTCTATGGCATAAACATTATTATCCCTAGATGGTATAGACATTTGAAGTCCCCTTGTGGCATAGGTACTAAATTCCCCTTAATGGAATAGATATTTGAATTCCCCTTGGGCATTTACTAATAGAAGTTCCTCTATGGCATTTACTAACCAATGTCCCCTTATATAATTTACTAATATAAGCCCCCCTTTGGAATTTACTAATAGAAGTATCCCTTGGGAATTTACTAATATAAGTCCCCCATGGGTATTTACTAATTGAAATCTCCCTTTGGCATTTATTAATAGAAATAAGGTTTATGCATAAGGTGTATATCGAGAAAAGTATTTATAAAAATTTGGTGAATCTTAATGCAAATCAAGGTGAATTGTGTCTAAACTAGGTGGCGAATGTTTCAAAATTTTGGAAAACAATTATCAAATTTTGGCGAAATTTTAAATTTTTTCTGAAAATATAATAAAAAATAGCGACTGGCAATTGATGACTTGCATATGGCGACTGATAGAAGGCGACTATCAAAAGGCGACTAACATAAGGAGACTGGTAGAGAGTGACTGATAATAATTTCATTGTTTTATTCATCAATATATATCCAAATATAGGTATATCTGTACTCTTTGGAAAGCTCATTTCAATCTTGATCTAATGATATTATCTTTATGAAGTTTGGAGATGATTTAATAGGTCAAAATTGGCCCTAAAATGGTGGTTAGGAACTAATGTCATCTTTAGGATAGATTTTGATCTATTAAATCATCTCAAAATTTCATAAAAACACCACCATTAGATCATGCTCAAAATCATATTTCCAATGAGTACAAATATGTCTATGTTTAAATATATATTTATGCATAAAACTATAAAATTATTGTTAGTCACCCTTTTTCAGTCGCCATCTAGTGACTTGACAGATGGTGATTGGTAGAAGATGACTGGAAAAGGGTGAATGGAAATAATTTCATAGTTTTAGGCATTAATATATATCCAAACATAGGCATATTAGTACTTTTTGGAAAGCTCTTCTGAGCCTAATCTAATGGTGGTATTTTTATGAAGTTTTGAGAGTATTTAATAGATCAAAATATATCTCAAAAATGATATTACTTCCTCACCACCATATTTGGGGCTAATTTTTATCTATTAAATCATCTCAAAACTTAATAAAAACACCACCATCAGATCAAGTGCAAAAAGATATTTCCAATGAGTACAAATATGCCGATGATTGGGTATATATTGATGCATAAAACTATGGAATTATTATCAGTCACCGTCTGCAAATCACCCTCTATCAGTCACCTTCTACCAATCACCAGATGGTGACTAGCAAAAGGTGACTAGTAGAGGGCGACTAGTATAGGGTGATTGAGAATAATTTTATAGTTTTATGCATCAATATATATATCCAGGCATAGGCATATGTGTACTCAGTAGAAAGATCTTTTTGAGTTTTATCTAATGGTGGTGTTTTTATGAAGTTTTGAGATGATTTAATAGATCAAAATCTACCCTAAATATGACATTATTTTCTCACCACCATATTTGAGGTACATTTTGATCTATTAAATCATCTCAAAACTTTATCAAAATACCACCATTAGATTAGGCTCGAAAAGAGCTTTCCAATAAGTACAAATATGTTTATGTTTGGATATATATTGATGCCTAAAACTATCAAATTATAGTCAATCATCCTCTACAAGTCACCCTCTTCCAGTCGCCTTCTACCAGTCGTCATCTGGCGAGTAGCTAGATGGTGACTAGCAGAAGGCGATTGGTAAAGGACGATTGACCATAATTTCATAGTTTTATGCATTAATATATTATCCAAACATAGGCATATTTGTACTTTTTGGAAAGCATATTTTGCGCTTGATCTAATGGTGGTGTTTTTATGAAGTTTTGAGATGATTTAATAGATCAAAATCTACCCCAAATATGATATTACTTCCTCACCACCATATTTGGGGCCAATTTTGACCTATTAAATCATCTCAAAACTTCATAAAAATACCAATATTATATCAAGATCGAAAAGAGCTTTCCAAAAAGTACAATATACCTATATTGAGATATATATTGATGCCTAAAATTATGAAATTATTTTCACTTTCCCTCTTCCAATCACCCTCTTCTAGTCACCCTCTACCAGTTGCCTTCTGCTAGTCGCCATCTGGTGACTGGTAGAAGGAAACTGGTAGAGGGCGACTAGAAAAGGACAACTAACAATAATTTCATAGTTTTAAATGTATGAGTATCACTCTCATTTTAGCTATATATAATGGGGGTATAAGAGGTAAATTTGGTAGGATAAATGAATTTTTTTATAATTTGAAGGTGAAAGTTAGGCGGGAAATTTTTTTATGCTTCATGAAATAATTATCATAGTGGGGCGAATTGACCCTAAAAAAAATTTGGTCCCAAAAATTTTGGGCGAATGGGTCGACATCTAGGGTCCCTATTTTCGCCAATTCCCAATTTCAAAAATTCAAATATTCGCCCTAATTTGCGAAATTCGCCACTATGCATAACCCTTAAATAAATTCCCCTTGGGTATTTACTAACTAAAGTCCCCCTATGAAATTTACTAACCCAAAATCGTATATCTCTTTGTATTTTATTTGTACATATTTCAAGTTGATTATCATCATGACTTAAGTGCTTGTCTTATATCTAGCTTGCAGGCCACCACTTGAAAATGATGCATTTTGTATATATTATAGGCATATGTTTTTACAATCCTCTAGATGCTTGTCCAATATCAGGCTCCTAGGACACCAATTAGAGGTGAAATATTCATTCTGTATATTTATTTGAGACATATCTTCCTTTCCTGAGTGTCCATCCATTACTAGGCACATAGACGACCACTTGAGAATGCAAAATTAATTCATAAAATCTTGTCCACTACCATGCTCCTAAACCATTTATTAGAAGTGAAATATTTATTTTGTATATATATATAGATATAGATATATAGATATATTTTAGACTTATCTTCATATCCTAAGTGATCATCCATTTGTTGAGCAAGGTGCAGAAACAGTATTGTCATTGTTGTCAACACAGACAGATAGATCGGTTGATGCAGTGGACAGGAGTTCAGAGGTCGGTCAGAGCATGTACAGTGAATTTCCAAGAAGACAGAAGTGGCCCAGATTCAGAGGATCAAAGAAAAAGACAAGTAAGAAAACTGTCGCGATATCGCGACATGTTTTCTGTCGCGATTTCGTGACATATCGAAGGAGAGAGAAAATGTAGGCAAAACTGTCACGATTTCGCGACATATCGGAGGAGAGAGAAAATGCAGGCAAAACTGTCACGATTTCGTGACATATCGAAGGAGAGAGAAAATGGCAAAACTATCATGATTTCGTGACATGTTTCATTTTTGCAGTCCAAAGCGAAGAGAAAGAGGAGAGAGAAAAAGATGTCACGATTTCGTGACATGTTTAGAAAACGCAAGGAAAGTTGTCACGATTTCGTGACATGTTGGAAGAGAGAAAGCGCAAGGAAAATTGTCACGATTTCATGACATGTTGGAAGCAAAGAAGGCAAGTAAGAAAACTGTCATGATTTCATGACATGTTCAAAGAAGTGTAGGCAAAGAAAACTGTCACGATTTCACGACATGTTTGAGAGAAGGAGCTAGCAAAGAAAAGTGTCACGATTTCATGACAATGTGCAAGAGGAAGCGCTAAGGAGAGAAAGTGTCATGATTTCATGACATTAGTTTCACAAGAGAAGAATAGCGCCAAGGAGAAAAAGTGTCACGATTTCATGACATGTCGAGTTTTCATGACCCGAAGAGGAGAGAGATTGTACGGAGGCAATTGTGTCACGATTTCATGACATGTTGTTTTCATGGGCAAAGAAGAAAAAGGCACAAGGCAACGAAAGTGTCACGATTTCATGACATGTTCAGTTTTCGGGGCTAAAGAAGAAAAGTGCACAAGGAAAGAAAGTGTCACGATTTCGTGACATGTTCCATTTTCATGGGCAAGAGGCAGAGAAGAAGGTTAAGCGAGAAAAGTGTCACGATTTCGTGACATGTCATGTTTTCGCTAGTGCAAGCAGAGAAGAGTGCAAGGAAGAGAAAGTGTCACGATTTTACGACATGTTCATTTTTCACGGTGAAGCCAAGAAGGGAGCAAGGAGGAAAAGTGTCACGATATCGTGACATGTCATGTTTTCACTGGTTGAAGCCGAGAAGAGTAGCAAGAAGGTGAAAGTGTCACGATATCATGACATGAATACCAGGATGGTGAAACTGAAGACTGTAGAGTGACGTGGACCCATAAGGAATCTTTAAAATCATTTAAGATGGTCGTTACACGTGGAAAGAAGCGGATGCATGCCCAAGTGGAGAAAATGAACAGTCATGAAAGAGAAAATGAATAGTCATGAAAAAGAAGATGAACAGTTATCGAAGAAGAAAACAAATGCATGCCCAAGTGGAGAAAACAAACAGTCGAAGAAGGAGAAAATGAACAGTCATCAAAATAGAAACATAAACGCATGCATGCATAGAAAAGGATACGAACAGTCATGATCGAGATGATGAACAATCATGGTAGGGTTATATGTGTAAATTCGTAACATGCATCGTGTTTGATGAAAAGCCTACCCTATATATAGACAAAAGCAGTTATAGTTAGAAAGCGTTACAACTGACAAGTGGCGCATGAGAAATGAAAGAAGGAGTTACAACTGAAGTCACAAAGACTCAATATTGTTATAAAAGCGTAGTTGTGTGGAGAATTATGTTGCTACTGTAAGTGAGAAATTGCTACGTAAAGAGGGTTAGAAGAGGGCCGAGAGAGAAATAAGTAGAGCCGTGAGAGCATGCAGAGTTTGATTAATTGCAGACCAGTCAAGGTCATGTAAACAATGAAGGCATTTTTATGTCATTGAAATAATTCAGAATTGTAGTCCAAGTTGGTGCTTGGCATTAGGGGTTGGTGCTCCTATCTATTGCAATAGAAAAATAAGGGGTTGGTGCTCCTTCCAGTGGGTGCTAGTAAAGTGTTTGTAAAATTGGTGTTTTGCAAAGGCTGGATTTGGATTGGAGTCCAAGCAGTCATTTTTGAGGAGTAGCCAAATTGGTGAACCTCGTTACATTGTGTGTTGTGGTGTGCTCTCTTGTGAAAATTGCTTTACCTATTTTCAAGTTCTCTTTGCTTCAGCTTTAAGTGTTGTAGATTTGAATTTTAATAGCTACACTGATTCACCCCCCTCTCAGTGTCATTGTGAGAATATCAATTGGTATCAGAGCAAGGTTCCTGAACAAGCTTAATCAGCTAAGGTGATCTTGGAAGGAACACAATGGCAGGTGGTGAAGGATTCTCATCCAACAAAGCTCCTTTGTTCGATGGAACTAATTACTCATTCTAGAAACTCAGGATGCAGACATATCTGAGTGCATTGGGATACGACATTTGGGAGTCAGTAGAAAGTGGATACACAATACCCGCTACTCCTCCAACAGATACTGCCGAGAAGAAAAAGTTTGAGAATAACTCCAAAGCAAAGAATGCCATAATGTGTGGGCTAGTAGACAGTGAACTGATAAGGGTCATGAGCTGTAAATCGGCAAAAGACATGTGGGACAAACTGAAGAGCATCCATGAAGGAGACAACAAGATCAAGGAAGCCAAGCTGCAAACACATCGAGCTCAGTTCGAAGCATTACAAATGAATGACGATGAGAACATAGAGGCCTATATGCTGAGAGTCAATGGAATCATTAATGCAATCAGAGGACTCGACGAAGAAATCAAAGATGCGGTTGTCATGAAAAAGGTACTTAGAACTCTTCACAAAAGATTTAACTCTAAAGTTTCTGCAATAGAAGAGGCTAAAGATCTAAATAATTTTAGCATGGATGAGATGCATGGTTCTTTGACTGCATACGAAATGAGAATAGGACAAACTAAGCCCATAGACAGAGAAGCTACTTTTAAAGCACACAAAAATATAAAAGCTGAACAAGAATCCGAGGATGAAGAGACATCGGATGAAATGGAAGCTAACTTTGTTCGAAAACTTACAAAGGGAAAAGGAAAATATAGAGGAAAGTTACCGTTTAAGTGCTTCAATTGTGGAGGGGTCGGTCACTTTGCAGCTAAATGTCCAATGCATGATAAAACCAAAAATGATGAAGGGTCACACCAAGAAAAAGGTGACTGGAAGAAGAAACCAAATTTTAGAAAGAACAACTTCAAGAAGAAAAGTTTCATATCCAAGAATGTCAGCTCTTCTGAAGAAAGCTCAGGTGAGGATTCTGAAGAAGAAACAGGTGAAGCTCTATTCATGGCATTTGAAGAAGAAAAAATAGAAGAAAAATAGGAAGGTGATAAAAACATTAAGGATGAGGCTGAAGTATATCTGGAAGGAGAGTTGGTTGCTGCACTTAAAGAGTTGAGTACAGAAAGGAAAAAGAATAAAAAGGTCTCAAGAAAGCTTGAGGATGCGAATGACATAATAAACAGTTTGAAAGTACAGACAGAAGAATTTAAGAAAATGTCTGAAGAACTTGAAGTACAATTAACCATGAAAATAGATGAGTGCAACAAACTGGAAGAAGAGATTGTTGTCTTAAGAATGCGGCTAGAAGAAAAGAATCAAAAATTGAGTTGCTATCACAAACTTGAAGGAAGTTCTGCAAAGCTTGAAAAGATTATAAATAGTCAGAGGACTACAGGCATCAAATTTGGCTTGGGCTTTGTCGAAGGAGAATCGTCAAGTGGATCAAAGGCCATAACTGTAGAACAAGTAAAGAAAGAAGATAAGATCAAGGTTGACCAAAGAAAATTGAATCATGCAAAAGAAAGCAACAATGCTAGGCATGAGAAGAGTGCTCGACAATGAGGGATTCACAAAAGTCACACATCAAAGGAGAAGAAAATTTGTGGCTCCTACTACAAATTGGCAAAGACCAACTCCCAGGTTCAATCATTCCTTTTCTGGTTATTGTTTTAAATGCAATACTTACGGTCATAAGATTTCAGACTGCATTTATAATATAGGACAAAGAAATTTCACCAGTAGAAATGTCTTTTCACCCTTGATGGATTATGCAGTAGAATGCTATAATTGTCATAACTTTGGACACATTGCAAGAAACTGTAGAAGCACATATGCAGCAAATAAATATCAGGGAAGAAGAACTCAACCAAACAGTTTAAGGCAAAACAGAAAATTCCCAGAAAAACATGCAGAGGCTACTGACAAAGAAAAGTCTAAACAAGTGACCAAAACTATAGCCAAACCAGAATGGAAAGAAAAGGAGCAACCCAAGGAAGAAAAGGAATCCTTGATTGTTCAGACAACATTCAAAGCACAGAACAAATCGGCACCATGGATATTGGATAGTGGATGCTCCAGTCACATGACAGGAGATAAACAAAAATTTGAAAAGTTACAGAAATATGAAGGGGGCTCTGTAAAGTTTGGAAATAATGATGGAGCCAAGATAGTTGGCAAAGGATCAGTCAAGATAAGTGATGGAAAGATCAATTCCAAAGAAGTTCTGTTTGTGATTGGTTTGAAGCACAACTTACTGAGCGTAAGTCAAATCTGTGACAGAGGTCATGAAGTCATCTTTAAGAAGCAGGGCTGTGAAGTCAGAAAAGCACACAGTGGGAAGCTGATAGCTACTGGATCGAGGACTTCTAGAAATCTATATACTCTCTCAGAAACTTTAGAAGGAGCATGCTTGATTGGACAGGAAGATGAAAATTGGTTGTGGCACAAGAGGCTCGGTCATATTAGCTTTGACAATCTGGTAAAAATAAGTTCAAAAAGGGCAGTAAGAGATATACCCACCATTGGCAAACCAGTAAATAGCATCTGTGCTTCATGCCAAAAAGGAAAGCAAACTAGATCCACATTTAAATCAAAGGAATACTTCACCAGCAAACCTTTAGAGCTAATACATACTGATTTGTGTGGACCCATGAGAACACAAAGCATAAATGGTGACAAATACTTTATGTTGTTCATAGATGACTACTCCAGGATGACATGGGTACTATTTTTAAAGCTTAAATCAGATGCCTTTGAGATGTTCAAGATTTTTAAAAAATAGGTTGAGAATCAAACTGGAAAAAGAATTAAATGCCTAAGATCAGACAGAGGAGGAGAGTTTATCTCAGAAGAGTTTGTAGAGTACTATCAAAAATATGGGATCAGAAGACAGTTTTTAGCAGCAAGGACACCTCAGCAGAATGGTGTTGTAGAAAGGAAGAACAAGACAGTGCAAGAAATGGCACGGACAATGTTGGCTGAGAACAAAATAGTTGACAGATTTTGGAAAGAGGCAGTCCATACTACGGTTTACATCCAAAATAGGTGCATGCTAAGGACGCATGAAAGCAAAACACCTTATGAGCTGTGGTTTGGAGAAAGGCAACAACAAGATATTTCAAAGTGTTCGACAGCAAGTGCTACATCAAACGAACTGAAGATAATCTCGGTAAGTTTGAAGATAGAGTCGACGAAGGTATTTTTCTTGGTTACTCGACAAAAAGCAAAGCCTACACATGTTACAACAAGAGGCTAAAGAAAATTGTGGAGAGTGCTGATGTTAAAGTTGATGAAGGTAGAGAACGAGAAATTACTTATCAAGAAAACTACCCTATTTATGAAGAAGTCATTGAAGGAGATGAAGAAAAGGAAACAGAAGAGAATCAAAAAATTGACCCAGATGATTTAAGAACTGACTCAGAAGAAGAAGAAAACAAGAAATTCAAAACAGGCAGCTGGCAGAAAAATCATCCCAGAGAACAGATTATTGGGGACCCCACAGTTGGTATTCAGACAAGAAGAGCAGTAGTACGGAACTACTCTCTATTATCCAACATTGAACCTAAAAATGTTGTTGAAGCAAGCACAGATGAAAGTTGGATGAAGGCAATTAATGAAGAACTAGATCAGATTGAGAAAAACAAAACCTGGGAATTAGTACCACGGCCAGCAAATAAAAACATAATCGGTACTAAATGGATTTTTCGAAACAAATTAAATGAAGACGGACAGGTTGTCAGAAATAAGGCAAGATTGGTCTGTAAAGGCTATGCTCAAGTTGAAGGCATTGATTTTGAGGAAACCTTTGCACCAGTAGCTAGACTAGAGGCAATCAGAATGTTTTTGGCTTTAGCAGTTCATAAAAATTTCAAAGTATATCAAATGGACGTGAAATCAGCATTTTTGAATGGAAAACTGGAAGAAGAGGTTTACATTGAACAACCAGATGGCTTCCAACTCGGTGACAATCCCAATTTTGTTTGCAAGTTAAAGAAAGCTTTGTATGGTCTGAAACAGGCACCCAGAGCATGGTATGCAAGGCTGGATAACTATCTTATTCAACAGGGGTTCAAGAAAGGTATGGTGGACAACAATTTATATGTCAAAATAGAGAATGGCCATCTTATTGTACTTGTTGTTTATGTAGATGATATAATATTTGGCAGCAGCATGGATGAGTCTTGTAGAGACATAGCAAATAAAATGAAGAAAGAATTTGAGATGTCTATGATTGGTGAACTTTCTTATTTCCTAGGACTGCAAGTCAATCAAAATGAAAAGGGCATTTTTATTTCTCAAGTTAAATATGTGAAAGAAATGCTGAAAAAGTTCACAATGGAGGATTGTAAACCTGTTAGCACTCCCATGACAACAGGTTGCAAGTTGAGCAAGGATGACAAATCTCCAGATGTAGATCAAACCATGTACAGGTCTATGATTGGAAGCCTGTTGTATTTGATAGCTACTAGACCAGATATCTTACAGGCAGTATGCATGGTAGCAAGATTTCAGGCTAGTCCCAAAGAGACTCATGTGACAACTGTAAAGAGGATTTTTAGGTACCTCAAGGGTACTATGGAGTATGGGTTGTGGTACCCAAAAGGTAAGGACTTCACTCTTATTGCATATTCTGATGCAGATTGGGCAGGATGTATTGATGACAGAAAGAGTACCAGTGGAGGAGCATTTTATCTTGGAGACAGGGTGGTAGCATGGCACAGCAAGAAACAAGAATCGGTCTCTCTATCCATAGCGAGAGGGAGAATACATTGCAGCAACAACATGCTGTACTCACGAGATATTATGGATGAGACAAACACTGAAAGATCTTGGTATTCACTTCAAAGAGCCAATTTCAGTTAAATGTGATAACACTAGTGCTATCAACATATCAAAGAATCCGGTTATGCATTCTCGAACCAAACATATTGCGATCCGGTATCACTTCTTGAAGGATAAAGTTGCAGAAGGAGAGGTCAAATTGGATTTTGTTCCAACTACAGAGCAAGTAGCAGATATATTCACAAAACCATTGCCCAAGGAAGTTTTTGAGTACCTTCGGAGTAAGTTGGGAGTGGTCACATTTCCCAAGAACTGACTATCAATTGGGATCACATTCTCGGGGGGAGCATTTATGCCTATGTTTATAGTTTTGCTCATATTCATGATTTTTGCTAACTATAACAATGTGTGTCTGAGAATGTTGTGCATAGACTCGGGGGAGTCTGCAGCAGCCCTTTGGTATTATTGTCAAAGGGGGAGAAGAATTACAAGAAATTACACGTGTTGCCAACAATTCCAAAGGGGGAGATTGTTGAGCAAGGTGCAGAAACAGTATTGTCATTGTTGTCAACACAGACAGATAGATCAGTTGATGCAGTGGATAGGAGTTCAGAGGTCGGTCAGAGCATGTACAATGAATTTCCAAGAAGACAGAAGTGGCCAGATTCAAAGGATCAAAGAAAAAGACAAGTAAGAAAACTATCGCGATATCGCGACATGTTTTCTGTCGTGATTTCGTGACATATCGAAGGAGAGAGAAAATGTAGGCAAAACTGTCATGATTTCGCGACATATCGAAGGAGAGAGAAAATGTAGGCAAAACTGTCATGATTTCATGACATATGGAGGAGAGAGAAAATGAGGCAAAACTGTCACGATTTCGTGACATGTTTCATTTTCGCGATCCAAAGCGAAGAGAAAGAGGAGAGAGAAAAAGATGTCATGATTTCACGACATGTTTAGAAAATGAAAGAAAAGCTGTCACGATTTCGTGACATGTTGGAAGAGAGAGAAAGCACAAGGAAAACTATCACGATTTCGTGACATGTTGGAAGCAAAGAAGGCAAGTAAGAAAACTGTCATGATTTCATGACATGTTCGAAGAAGAAGGAGAAAGAAAAGTATCATGATTTTGTGACATGTTTTGAGAGAAGGAGCTCGCAAAGAAAAGTGTCACGATTTCATGACAATGTGCAAGAGGAAGCGCTGAGGAGAGAAAGTGTCACGATTTCATGACATGTCGGAAGGGAAGAATAATGCCAAGGAGAAAAAGTGTCACGATTTCATGACATGTCGGGTTTCACGACCCGAAGAGGAGAGAGATTGTAAGGAGGCAATTGTGTCATGATTTCATGACATGTTGTTTTCATGGGCCAAAGACAGAAAAGGCACAAGGCAGGAAAGTGTCGTGATTTCGTGACATGTTTCATTTTCGGGGCTAAAGAGAGAAAAGTGACAAGAAGAAAGTGTCATGATTTCATGACATGTTCCATTTTCATGGAAAAAGGAGAAGAGGTCAAGGAGCGAAAGTGTCACGATTTTGTGACATGTCATGTTTTCGCTAGTGCAAGCAAAGAAGAGTGCAAGGAAGAGAAAGTGTCACGATTTCGTGACATGTCATGTTTTCATGGGTGCAAGCCAAGAAGTGGACAAGGAGGAAAAGTGTCGCGATATCGTGACATGTCATGTTTTCGCTGGTTGAAGCCGAGAAGAGTAGCAAGAAGGTGAAAGTGTCGCGATATCGCGACATGAATACCAGGATGGTGAAACTGAAGACTGCAGAGTGACGTGGACCCATAAGGAATCTTTAAAATCATTTAAGATGGTCGTTACATGTGGAAAGAAGTGGATGCATGCCCAAGTGGAGAAAATGAACAGTCATGAAAAAGAAGACAAACAGTTATCGAAGAAGAAAACAAATGCATGCCCAAGTGGAGAAAACAAACAGTCGAAGAAGGAGAAAATGAACAGTCGTCAAAATAGAAACATAAACGCATGCATGCACAGAAAAGGATACGAACAGTCATGATCGAGACGACGAACAGTCATGGTAGGGTTATATGTGTAAATTCGTAACATGCATCGTGTTTGACGAAAAGCCTACCCTATATATAGACAAAAGCAGTTATAGTTAGAAAGCATTACAACTGACAAGTGGCGCATGAGAAATGAAAGGAGTTACAACTGAAGTCACAAAGACTCAATATTGTTATAAAAGGGCAGTTGTGTGAAGAATTATGTTGCTGCTGTAAGTGAGAAATTGCTGCGTAAAGAGGGTTAGAAGAGGGCCGAGAGAGAAATAAGCAGAGCCATGAGAGCGTGTAGAGTTTGATTAATTGCAGACCAGTCAGGGTCGTGTAAACAACGAAGGCATTTTTATGTCATTGAAATAATTCAGAATTGCAGTCCAAGTTGGTGCTTGGCATTAGGGGTTGGTGCTCCTATCTCATTGCAGCAAAAAATAAGGGGTTGGTGCTCCTTCCAGTGGGTGCTGGTAAAGTGTTTGTAAAATTGGTGTTTTGCAAAGGCTGGATTTGGATTGGAGTCCAAGCAGTCATTTTTGAGGAGTAGCCAAATTGGTGAACCTCGTTACATTGTGTGTTGTGGTGTGCTCTCTTGTGAAAATTGCTTTACCTATTTTCAAGTTCTCTTTGCTTCAGCTTTAAGTGTTGTAGATTTGAATTTTAATAGCTACACTGATTCACCCCCCCTCTCAGTGTCATTGTGAGAATATCACCATTACCAGGCACATAGACCACTACTCAAGAATGGGAAGCTAATTCATAAACGTGTGTCCACTATCAAGATCCTAGGACAATGCTTAAAGGTAAAATATTATTTTTGTATATATATTTTAGGCATATTGTTCTTTCCTAAGTGCCCCTCTATTACCAAGCACATAGACCACCACTCAAAAATGATATTTTAATTCATAAGTATTTGTCCACTATCAGGCTCCCAGGTGACTACATAGAGGTGAAATATTTATTTTGTATACATATATTTGGACATATCTTCCTTTCTTGAGTAAATATTGAGGAATATAACAAGTTGATATAATTCCCCTTGAAAAAAAATTAGGTTTACACAGGTTTTAATGAGGGGTCCTGATCCCATCTTATTGGGGTTTGAACTTGGGTCTCCTAGATGAATACCCAAGGACTTACCACCTCATGGGTTAAAGTATTTAATTTTACACAAGTTTTTATGATAAGTCCTAGTCCCCTATTATCGAGGTTTGAAATTGGGTCTTTTGAATGCAAATATAAGGTCTTACCACTATGGTATCCCTTATAGGTCGCTTTTAGATTCAATAGTTATTTTGTGCATATATTCCTTTTTATGAATTCTTTTTCACTATCATAGCATATAGGTCACCATTCAGGAATGAAACAATGACTTTTGTATATTTTTATATTGTCTATGAGTGCTTTTCTATCATCAGACTCATAGCTCACCACTCAACAACAAAACAATTAAGTTGTACATAGCCTATCTCAAAGAAGTCCCTTTACCCACTAATCATTTGTCTATAATATGGCTCAAAGGCCACCATTTAGGGAAAAGGTTTATACATTTTTATATCATCTAAGGCTTAGATATGTATTTCTTTCTATTATACATCTATTTTTCCACTATAAAGGGTGCCAACCTCACAAGATTTCTTGCATTCTCTTTTATTTTGCCTATACATTCTTGCATGCCCATTTTATTCCTTCTCAAATTCGATCCCCAATTCATAAAGTAATTCTTCTATTGGAATATTGGAATGTCATTCTTCCCACAAAACACTCATCTAATAATTTTTTAAAATTACCATACCTTAAATAGCAAGCCCTCATGTTTTGGGATGTACCCATCTCACATCAAATTGGCTATAAATACCTCATAAAATAAATTGATTTAAAATACCTAATGAACCTCATGCCTAATAATTTATGTCATTCCAAATTTATTTCATCAAAAATAATACCTAGAGATAAAAATTTATTCTCCCTTAGTGATTAATTTATTATAAAAAATTCTAAATTATTCAATCACTCCACAATTGTGTCTAGTCTAAACAAATTCACCCAAAATTGTCAAATTATATATTAGTTGAATTTTTTATGCTAGAGCACCAATTAATAAGTATAACTAATTTAATATGTATCCTAATTTTTATTTATAGATCAATAAAATCATAGTTGTATTAATCGACTAATATTCTACACCTAAAAATATTTTACCAAAATTAATTTGTTAAAAATATTACCCTTTGTTAATCTCATGTGCTAGTTGACCTATAACACTCCCACATTATTTTACTTCTTATACAATAATTTTGGAAACATCCTTGAGCAATATTGATTTTAGTTTAATTTTTCTTTTCTAAAATTTTCCTAACTTGCGACATCATCATGTCCCATACAAACTTAGAAAAAAAATGTAAAATTCATTCAAATAAAATATAATCCATTAAATTATGCTTATTATATCACATCTATGTAATATTTTATATCACCTTCATCATGTATCCACTATCCAATTATAAGCTACCTTGAACTAAAAACATATCCTATTTTTTGTGCAAAATAAATATATTAAAATTATTATATCATAGTTAACACATACAAATCAAGTCATAAACCATTTCATTCATAAAATATAATTTATCTATGCATCAGAAATTAGATTTTACTAAAAATTAAATTTATTCTCAATGTAATCCTAAAATTAATTAATACATCATAACAAACAACTACAAAATCATCAACACATCACAGCAGTGAAATAAATCCAAAATGTGATAATAGTTCCATATATATGCCTCAATCGTGAGATATAACTTTAAGCATGGTGTACCACAATGAAAAAATCAATACACTTGGTCAAATATCCATAGGATAGAGCATCATAATAGCCAAAATTGATGCACTCATCCTCAAAAATATGGAAAATTATAACTAGTGGTTACTAACTCAAACTTGTGCTCCCTCCTCTTGATGTTGGTGGTAGTGGTGAAGATGGTCAAAATCTGATTGATATTCATGAATATCATGTCATGGATCTCAACCTACTCATTGAATTTACAAGGGATGGTGTTCTATACAACAAGCAAATCTACATGGTAAATGGCATGACAATAGGTGGCATCTCCCCCTTTGCCTAAGCCTTTGTATTGTAGTCTTCACATTCCTCTATATTTTGAGTTATATTTACCATTAGATAACTAATAACTACACCATGGTCCCTCCAAATCCACCTATTATCACATGTTTCACTATAGCATACCTCTTAGATTTAATTTGATCAATATCACTCTACATCTAATTAATTTGAGCTTGAGACTTATCCAAATCTTGTCACATGATATCCAACTCATGTTGAGTTCAAGATACCTCTATTTTTGAATTGGATAGTTGTGTCTTAAGTGCACTAATGCTTGACATCATGGCCTCTCTCTTTTCTCATGCAACATCCTCAAGTGATCAATTAGATCTGACTCCTCCAAGCACTATAGAGACTAGAGGAAGGATTGCCAAGGGGTCCATACTAGAGGAGCCTATTCATTTAATCTAGCCTCCTCCCCTAATTTATCTCCATCCATGGCCCTATACTCCTTTATCTCCCAATATTTCTCCTCTACCTACATAGAGAATCCCTCAAAATATCAGCAATCCCCTCTAGTGTCTCAAGCCTCAAATATCATGGTCATCTTGGTACTCAAGTCACCTACTTCATAAAAAAATTATCATACCATATCATGTACCTATCCTCTACTCCTAGATCATCTCTATTAGGATATGGAATAATGGCATAGTTTTTTTCCTCCATTAGAAAGGATAAAATATCATAGTCTCCCCAAAATATACCTTTTGAGTTAACTACCAAAACTTGATGACCCTCATAACAGGAATTCCCTGCACCTAACCAAATTTATGGGCCACTAAATAATAATTATGAAGCTTACACTCTTTGGAAACTTTGATCAATCATTATACTTTCTAACATGAGCCAAGTCCCAATGGTCCTCCACCTAGCCAACATGTCCTCTCCAAGGATGCAAGATCACATGATATTCCTTCAAGTCATCCATATTGTCATCAATATCCCTCTTCTCACTCATCATATGCCTCCCCACCTATAAGCTACTATCCTCATAGGGTCATATATTTATCCCTAATATACTAGTAGCCTTTAGATGGCTATGTGCTCCCATACCTATAACCTTTAGGAGCATGCAACAAACCAAGACCTTACCATTTCAATATGCCACCCAATGGAGAGTCCTATATAACCTCTCTATAAATGTATGGTCTCATGTAAATACAATATAATCATCATGCATCAAAGCTATCACCTCTCCCTAGCTCCACCATAGAACTCATCGACTAGTGTCTACCATCATAAGTCTAGATACTAATGAACATAAATTAGCAGTGATGTGAATTAAGTGCACTCCCTAATACATGATATTAATATTAATTCTTGTTGGACTATATAAAATATTCAATTAATTAAATCAAATCCATGCACTATCATTTATCACTCTCAATCCAAATAAGAACCCCTCTGATTGGTACCCTAAGGATATGCCACACATCCTCTAGGGTAACTATCATCTCTCCTATAGGTAAGTAAAAGGTATTTGTCTCAAAATACCATATCTTGACCAATGTGATCAAAAATGCCCTATAAAAATAAACTTTAGAAATGTATATAAGGTCATATAGACCTTTCACTATCGAAATGCATATATGTGTCATCCAAGAGGTTAAGAATTGTAATCAAGTTCTATGACCATATATCATGACAATACAACACTCTAGCTCTTGAAATAATAAGAACCAGTGAATTTATCAATCCATTAAGTCCAATGAACCTTCATGCCCTTTCTCCCCTTCTAAGGTGTCCCTTGATGATAGCACTAAAATTGCTCAATTTCACCAATATTCAATATTTCATAATAGTATTGGGTTTTCATGATAGTGTTGATTATGATAGCATTGCATTTTTATAGTAGCACTAAAAATGTGCCTTTACAATAGTCCCCCATATGATGATAGAATCACAAATTTTTAAAAACTCAATTTTTGCAAAAAAGATAACTGAACTTAAGGATTTCAAAAATTGTACCTAGGGCATGGTGCTAGTCAATGTAATTTCCTCTTAAATGAGGTATGCATAATGAATAGGTCTCCTAAAATATGCCATTGAATATTAGTATACACTTATATATCTCAAAATTATAAATTATGCATGTTAAAAATGAATTGATTTTTACCCCTTGTCCTCCTTTTAAACCTCCCAACCCACCTAGCCAATTTTCTCCTTTTGCGTAGTTAATTCTTTAATTTCTATTACATAATTACCCACATAAACAATTTTTCTGACAAAAATATCATTTTCCTTTCAAAAATTGAGGGGGAATCCCTAGGGCATTAAATGAATTAATGATGTTCAAAAATCATCAATTTTCACAACTCTTTTTTAAACTATTTTCTTGAAATAGCATGTTTTAGTACCAAGAAGCATTTTGATGGTAAATTTTGACTTCTAAAACATATTTTTGATGCATTTATTATGCAATAAATGAATTAAAAATGGAAAAATATAGACATTCAATTTTAACACACTTGATCAACTAACTCTTCAATCATGACACTCAACAATTGATATTTAGTCAACCAAGCTAACCCAAGAAAAACCTTATCCATTTTCTACCTTAGAGAAATAGCATCAATATTTTGTAATACTATTACACCAACACTATTGCAATAATATGGTGCTATTTTATTTTAACCCATTTTTAGTAATTTGACCCTCCAACAATCAAATTTATCAAAAACATAGACATTTGACAATAGTGCTACATCAATGCTATTGCAAAAATATAGTGTTATTGTTGACACAAGTGGAATTTCTTCACTTCTAGGCTTGATCACACATGCTACCTCTTGTCCCATGAACCTAAAAATTTGATTTCCCTACCTTATTATAAAGGCATATTTGACCCCTCTTTCCCTCTAATAAATACCTCTCCAAAATCTATAAATTGAACCCATGGGATAGGCATTCAATAAGCAATCTTGAAGTTTTCAAACTCTACCAAAATTTCTCTCTATGATATCTTTCTCTCTTTATCATTAGACATTTTTTCCTTGCATCTCCAAGCATTATTATCAACATTTTGGGGTAAGAAAAAGCAAGCCATAGGGACATAAAAGCTATTCCATCCTCCTATTATTCAATCAAGCTTTGGGATACGTCCTTGGTTGTGGAGGAGGCACTCATAGAAGTTTGGTTGTAATATTCTATATTTTACTCCTATTTCTTTAATATTTGCTTTTGCATATGCTATACTTCTTGCCTTGCCTTGCTAAAAACATTGGTATTTGCAACTCTTGCTAACCATTTTATTATCCTTTTAGGGTATTTTTAGCCATAGACAATTGATTTATCTCCTCTTTAATGCACTTTATAATCAATTGAAGCATTGCATTGGTATATTATCTCTATTTTATGGTTATTAACATTTTTTTATTTTATTAGATAGTTGTTCATAAAGTTTCTAATCAGTGCTTTATACCCTCTTATTGCATTTGCATTTTTTTCTTAGTTGTAGTAGGTCTCCTTATCATTCTTCATTGTATTTGGAGTCACCTTACTCAAGTCATCTTGATGGAATTTTTTGTCCTAATCCTCCCTTCATCTCAGGGGCCTTTACATTTACATGTAGTTCAATTATTGATATATGTTGTCATTACCTTTGATGATTGTTATATTTTGGGAATTTCACCCCTTAAATATCATAGTTTTGTATTCAAATGTATCCCTTGACATCTTAGAGATCCATATACTATATTTCATATGTAGGTATATTTTTTTAAGTTCTTCATCACCATAGAGGTCTATTTTTTAGTTGTAGGAACAATAGCAATAAAAATCTATAGGACCCCTAGTGATTTTGACTCTTTGTCTATCATAGAGAAATGGTGCTACATCTCTGTGATAACACCACAATAGTGTTATTGCTTGAATAATAGTTTTTATATAGAAATTGAATGCTCCTTCCATTTTTAAGCATTTATTTTTCTTGTCATAAAAAAATGAGGGTCTAATTAATCTAACCAGATAATCATCTACTTATATGTGATTAAAAAGACCTCCTAAACATAATCCCAATTATTTTCTAGTCTTTTTTATAGGTATTGCTATAATAGCATTGGAAATCTACGATAATGCTAGGGTAGAGCTAATGTTGAAATTTAGTGCTTCTGCTTAGACATTAGAATTAGGTGCTTCAGTTTTTTATTTTTTATTTTTGGTTTTTATAACCTAATTTTCACTATTTTTCTCTTTGTTATTGTATTATGTTATCTATTTCTTAATAAATTATTCATAATGGAAAATAATAAACTCTAGATCAATTTACTTTGTCAAATTTCTCTAGGTAAAGGATCCCAAAGGCATATAGTTACATCTAGGTTGGTTTGTGTGCTTGCACAATTTCTTATTTTCCCTTAAAAGGAAAAACTATTTTATTTTACTTATGATCATTGAAATTGAAAGAGCATGTAGCTTAGGTTCAATATTTGTTGCATATGTGTATTCTTGTATCGTTTACATTTTTATTTTAGATTTTAGATTCCTCCTTAAAAGGTAATAGGGCTAGATTTTATAAACTTAAGTAATTTTGTGAAATTATACATAAAATATTTTCTTAAGCCATAAAAAATTTAAATAAAACATATTGATGTAGACCAACCCATGTGATTTTAGGTCTCTTTTGGAAAGGGACTCGGGAACTCATTCCACATGCATATTGCTAACTACACAGGGATAAATCCCTCATAATTATTTGTTCTCATCTTACCATAGGTACATTTTCATGATAAAAGATAGTCATAGAAAGTGTTGGAGATGACATCTCTATCATATTCATGTAAATATATATAAGCAAAGTAACCATGTTTAAGAAAAAGTTATATGTTAATAAAATATTTATCTTCATGAACTTCATTTAATGTTAATATTAATATTTAATATATTTTATTAAATATATTTAATAATGGTAATAAGTATATTTTCATGATAAAATATAGTCATAGTAAGTGTTGGAGATGACATCTCTATCATGTTCATGTAAGCATATATAAACAAAGTAACTATGTTTAAAAAATGTATATATTAATAAAACATTTATCTCGATGAACTTAACTTAATCTTAATATTAATATTTAGTATTAGGTTCAAGGTTCAAACCGTGGCATACCGTGGCATGGGCGAGTGTGTGAGGGGTGGGTGTGTGTTAAATTCCCTATTGATAAGTATAGCTCTCGGTTTTATGAGAAATCATGGTTGAAAGGAGACTGCTCAACGATCATAAAATTTTCTCACAATAACCAAATCAAAAAAAATATTAATATTTAATATCTTTTATTAAATATATTTAACCATTGTAAAAAAATAAAAAAAAAATTAAAACTTCTATTATATATTTTAATATTATAATTTGGCTGCTAAAGAAATAGGTAGAGGTCCTCTCTCCTCTCCCACCTCCACCATTTAAAATCCCTTTTTAAAAGGGCCTTTTTATAAACAAAACATGAGACCCTAGATTTGTTTTTTTTAATTAAATAATTTTTTTTAATTTATTATTAAAGTAATATTTTTTATACACATATATCCGCATGTTGTGGTTTACTGGTAAGTACACCACTTGATTATCGGTGATGTGACCCAAGTTCAACTTCCAAGACGGATATGTATATGCATAAGAAGTATTTACTCAATAAAAAAATATTTCTTATACACATTTACTATGGGGATTGAACCCGGGTCACATCATGGATAATAAAGTGGCATCCTTACCTTAGGAGGATGAACTAAACACTTTTAATCTAATTGACATAGCATAACTTAACTTTTCAACCTATATACAAAATATATATTTTATTATTAATTTGTTTGGATAAGGAGAGCATAACCTTTTAAATCTATCACCCCAACCTTCCAAATCTATCATGACATTTTATTTTTCATACCCCACCTTTTCACCTTATTAAAAAATTAAAATTATATATTTTAAAGTGGCCCATATACGGAGCACAACCTTCCAAATCTATCACTACATTTTATTTTTGGTTCAGAGTTACTATTAGTACATCTGTGAGTAAAAAAAATCATATTTTTATATATAACCGACAATTTTATAATATTTTTAAAACAATATCTATTTTTTTGGCTGGAGCATTTCATCCTTCTTCTGTGTTGAGGAGCATAGATATAACGAAGAAAAACAACAGAAAATGTCACCCCACCCAACAACTAACTCAAGAAACCGTGGAACCTGTTAGAAAAATTAACCCAGATTTCACGCCTGTGCCCAACTGCGCTCCGAACCTTGGGCGAAACCGGATTGCGCTCCAGACATGGGCAAAGTCGGACTGCGCTGCCGTAGTCCGGGATCCCAGAAAAGGGCTGACATGACGCCGAACCTACCCTCTGACTGATGTGATGCTAGTGCGGCAATTGGTCGAAAACCCTAGTTGAGGGCCTGTCAGAACCTGTCAGAGGACAAACCCTAATCCTCCTCTTCTGCGGCTATATAAGTCGTCTCGGGTATTTCAGACCGTTTAAGAAGAAGAGAGGAGCAAGAGCAGTGAAAGAGAGTCAGGAGCAGAGGCAAAGAAGAGTATCTCAGTGAGCATTTTGACTCAGCTGATTAATGTCTAAGCAGCCGACTCGACATTTTGTCTGTTTTAGTTTATCCTGCAGCACAGCCTGCAGATGTTGTAATTTCTTCGGTTGAGGAACTTTGTAACCCTTGTTTAACATAAATAAAGTTTGTTGTTTGTTTTAGGCACCTTTAGGGTTTGTAGTTCCTTGCTCTCTGTTCCGACGTCTCTCTCTTCTCATACGGGTGTTGCCAAGCCAGGCAAACCCAGCAGCAGCCGCGAAAGAAGAACAAGTCTGAAGCGGCCTTTCCAAGTTCGCTGCCGAAGTTCGTGGCCAAGACTGAGTCAGCTCGAGTGCGCGAGAGAAGTCTGAAGTCGGCCGCAGTCCGCACTTCTCCCAGCGCAAGTCCGTCGGCTGACCGAAGAGCGAACTTCGCCCAGTTTTGGGCGAAGTCCGGCTGCAGCCCGAAGTGCGAACTTCGCCCAGTTTCGGGCGAAGTCTGGCTGTGGCCCCGAAGTGCGAACTTCACCCAGTTTTGGGTGAAGTCCAGCTACGCAGCCGAAGTGCGCACTTCGCCCATTCCTGGGCGAAGTCTGTCTCGCACTTCGCCCGACTTTGGGCGAAGTCCGTCGGCGTGGCCGAAGTTCGAACTTCGCCCAATTTCGGGTGAAGTCCGTCGGTGCGGCCGACGTTCGCACTGCGCTATCTACGCTGTGGTGTTTGGAATTCGGCGTGTGTTGAAAAATTTTAAATTCTTCAAATTGGTATCAGAGCTGATAGTGTCGTGACACGAAGATAGAAGCATGGCTTCCGAGAGAAACTCGCTGCAGTTGCAGATCTCGTGATTTAACGGTAAGAACTACGATTACTGGAGCATCCAGATGAAGATCCTATTTGGATCTCAGGAGCTATGGGAGTTAGTCGAGAACGGCTACCCGAAACCGACAGATGTAGTTACACTGGCCACCCTCTCTCAAGCAGACAAGGATCTGTTGAAAGAGCACAAGAAGAAGGACCAGAAGGCCCTCTTCTACATCATGCAAGCGATTGAGGAGACCATCTTCCCATAGATTACATCAGCCACCAAGGCCAAGCAGGCCTGGGAAACCTTGGCGAGTTTGTATCAGGGCACCGACAAAGTGAAGTTGGTGAAACTGTAGATGCTCAGGAGAGAGTTCAAGAATCTGTAGATGAGCGAGTCCCATTCGATGAGCGACTTCTTCACCTGAACGACGGACATTATCAACCAGATGCAGTTGAACAGAGAAAATGTGCAGTGCCAGAGAATCATGGAGAAGATTCTCAAAAGTTTTCCTGCGAAGTTTGACTCGGTTGTGATAGCAATCGAAGAGTCGAGGGATCTGACAACCCTCTCGACAGACGAACTCATGGGTTCATTACAGACCCATGAACAGAGGTTGAGCCATTCATCTTAGACCTCTCTAGAGCAAGCATTTCGGGCTCAAGCCTCAGTCTGAGACAACGGCAGACAAGACTCCCACCACAGCGCTTCTAGTTCTCAAGGAGGAAGAGGCAGAAGCAGGCATGGGAGAAGGAACAAGCAAGGAGGGAGATAAAACCCTTAGGACGTTGAGCCAAGTTGCAACTTTCATCAGCAAGGAGGAAGAGGCACTGGCAAAAATCAGCAAGGAAGCTCTCAGCAGAAGAAGGACATGTCAAAGGTCCAATGCTACTACTGCAGCAAGTTCAGCCATTATGCCTCACAGTGCAAGAAGAAGATGGCGAACGAGAATCAGCAGCAAGCCCATTATATGGAGGAACCCAGAAATGCGACAGGAGGTAATGTACTGCTGACTTGCAGTATAGAAGACGAGAGCAAGAAAAACATCTGGTATCTTGACAGTGGTTGCAGCAACCACATGACTGGGAACAGAGAGATGTTCTCACAACTGGATGAAACAGTCCGGTCCGAAGTCAAGATGGGGAACAACAACAAAGTTCCTGTGATGGGGAAAGGCAAGATCCTCATCCGCACCCGACACGGTGATAGAAAAACAATTCAAGATGTTTTTTATGTGCCTGGGTTGAAGCACAATCTGTTAAGTGTTGGACAGCTTGTGCAAAAGGGGCACACTGTACTGTTTAAAGACGGTGTCTTTTCCATCAAAGACAAAGTCCATGGACAAATTGCAACTGTGTCCATGACGAAAAACAAAATGTTTCCACTGCAGATTCAGAATGAATCATTGATGTCTCTGAGTGCAGTTGAGAAGGATGCTACCTAGCTATGGCATCTCAGATTCGGTCACCTGAGCTTCGGTGGCCTGAATCAACTACACAAGATGCGAATGGTGAAGGGTCTACCCCTGATAGAGCAACCAAACCAAGTGTGTGAAGGTTGCCTAGTCGGCAAGCAGCATAGGGATGCATTCCCTGTAGGATAGTCTTGGAGAGCATCACGGCCATTGGAGCTGGTGCACTCAGACATTTGTGGTCCGATGCAGACCACCACATTTGCCGGCAACAAATACTTCTTGACATTCATAGATGACTTCAGCCGGAAGACTTGGATTTATGCCATCAAGCTGAAGTCAGAGGCATTTGCCGATTCAAGGAGTTCAAGGCTCTGGTGGAGAAACAGAGCGGTTATTATGTGAAGACTCTTAGAACTGATGGAGGTGGAGAGTACATCTCCAACGAATTCCACAACTTTTGCAAGCAACATGGAATTCGAAGACATTTCACTGCCAGATACACGCCACAGCAGAATGGCGTAGCTGAGAGGAAGAACCAAACCATCATGGAAATGGCACGAAGCATGATGAAGGCGAAGGGATTGTCGCATGAATTTTGGGCAGAGGTTGTAACATGTGCGATCTACTTGTCGAACAGATGTCCCACCAAAAGCGTGAAGGACAAAATCCCTCAGGAGGCCTGGAGTGGAGTGAAGCCAAGTGTGGCTCACTTATGTGTGTTCGGGTGCATTGCATATGCACATGTTCCATAAGAGAAGCGGCAGAAGTTGGATGATAGAGCTGAGAAGTGCATTCTCATAGGGTACAGTGAGCAGGCGAAGGCATATAGGCTGTACAACCCTATGACGAAGAAGCTCATCATTAGCCGTGATGTGAAGTTTCTTGAAGATAAATCCTGGAACGGGAAGTCAGAGACTGGCCAGTCAGAGCCAACAGTAGTACAGCCTATTGACTTGGAAGAAGGAAGTCTGCACCCACCTGCAACTTCCAGCAGCAACAGCGGTGCCAGCAGTAGCACAGCCACTCCATCCCGGTCACCTCCACTTGCAAGCAGAATTCAAAATCTGAGGACTCCTGCGAAGACTCGGAGCTTGCAAGACATTTATGAGGCAACCCAAACCCACATAGATGAAGAGCACTCTGACTTTGCATTCTTTACTGAAGTTGATCCAGTAGAGTTCGAAGATGCAAGTCAGAATCAGAAGTGGGTGCAGGCGATGGATGAAGAGATAGCAGCCATTGAAAAGAATGCAACATGGCAGCTGGCTGATCTTCCAGCAGGGAAGAAGACCATTGGGGTCAAGTGGGTGTATAAGACAAAGTTCAACGCCCAAGGAGACATTGACAAGCACAAAGCCAGATTTGTGGCGAAGGGTTACAAGTAGAAGTCAGGCATCGATTACCATGAGGTATATGTGCCTGTAGCCCGACTTGACACAGTCAGGATGATCTTGGCATTGGCAGCCCAACAAGGTTGGAAGATGTACCAAATGGATGTCAAGTCAGCCTTCCTCAACGGAGTGTTGGAGGAAGAGGTCTACATAGACCAGCCACCAGAGTTACAAAATTGAAGGCCAGGAGGGCAAAGTCCTGAAGCTCAAGAAGGCCCTGTACGGTTTGAAGCAGGCGCCCCAAGCTTGGTACAGTCGGATTGATGACTATTTTCAGGAGAATGGGTTTCAGAAATGCCCATATGAGCACACCCTATACATGAAGACAAATGCAGTAGGTGAGCTCATTATCGTCTGCTTGTATGTGGACGATCTGATTTATACTAGCAACAGCAATGTCCTGTTCGACCAATTCGAACAGCCATGAAGAAGGAGTTCAAGATGACGGACTTAGGGTTGATGAAGTATTTTCTTGGCATTGAAGTTGACCAATCGGTAGATGGCATCTTCATTTCTCAGGGCAAGTATGCGAAGGATGTCTTGAAGCGCTTCAAGATGGAGGACAACAAACCTACCATCACACCTGCAGCCACAGGTTTGAAGCTGAGCAAATTGGATTCAGGGAGGAATGTCGACCCAACCCTGTTCAAGAGGCTAGTTGGCAGTTTGATGT
The DNA here is from genome assembly GCA_028583015.1 of Wollemia nobilis. Classification (NCBI taxonomy): domain Eukaryota; kingdom Viridiplantae; phylum Streptophyta; class Pinopsida; order Araucariales; family Araucariaceae; genus Wollemia; species Wollemia nobilis. Next base: position 6,003,105 of record JAQPPZ010000715.1, read on the forward strand.
ATTTGATCGCAACCCGACCGGATCCGATGTTCGGAGTCAATCCAATCAGCCGTTTCATGGAGACTTCGAAGGACACGCATCGGCAAGCAGGCAAGAGGATCTTGCACTATGTCAACGGGACACGAAACCATGGCCTATTTTACGCCAGACAAGACCAGTTGGAGCTAGTGGGCTTCACGGACAGTGACTGGGCTGGCAGTACCGACGATCGAAAGAGCACCTCCGGGTATGCTTTCCATCTCGAATCAGGGGCAGTATCATGGGCGTCTAAGAAACAACCCATCATTGCATTGTCCACAGCCGAAGCAGAATATGTCGCCGCCACGTCAGTTGCATGCCAGGCAGTTTGGCTACGAAGAGTTCTGAGTGAACTGAACTTTCCTCTGGATGGCGCAACAACAATTTTTTGTGATAACAATTCGGCCATTGCACTCTCAAAGGATCCTGTGTTCCATAACGAAGCACATAGACATTCGGATCATTTCATTAGAGAGCTGGTGAAATTTGGCGAAGTACAACTATAGTTTTGCAGGTCCAAGGAGCAGTTGGCTGACATCTTCACGAATCCTTTGAAGGAGGAAGACTTCAGCAGATTGCGAGAGCAGCTTGGAGTCAAAGCGCTCGTGAAATTAGGCTTAAAGGAGGGTGTTAGAAAAATTAACCCAGATTTCACGCCTGTGCCCAATTGCGCTCCGAACCTTGGGCGAAACCGGATTGCGCTCCAGACATGGGCGAAATCGGACTGCGCTGTCGCAGTCCGAGATCTCGGCAAAGGGCTGACATGATGTCGCACCTACCCTCTGACTGATGTGACGCTAGTGCGGCGATTGGTCGAAAACCCTAGTTGAGGGCCTATCAGAACCTGTCAGAGGACAAACCCTAATCCTCCTCTTCTGCGGCTATATAAGGCGTCTCGGGTATTTCAGACAGTTTAAGAAGAAGAGAGGAGCAAGAGCAGTGAAAGAGAGTCAGGAGCAGAGGCAAAGAAGAGTATCTCAGTGAGCAGTTTGACTCAGCTGATTAATGTCTGAGCAGCCGACTCGACATTTTGTCTGTTTTAGTTTATCCTGCAGCGCAGCCTGCAGATGTTGTAATTTCCTCGGTTGAGGAACTCTGTAACCCCCGTTTAATATAAATAAAGTTTGTTGTTTGTTTTAGGCACCTTTAGGGTTTGCAGTTCCTTGCTCTCTGTTCTAGCGTCTCTCTCTTCTCATACGGGTGTTGCCAAGCCAGGCAAACCTAGCAGCAGTCGCGGAAGAAGAACAAGTCTGAAGCAGCCTTTCCAAGTTCGCTGCCGAAGTTCGTGGCCAAGACTGAGTCAGCTCGAGTGCGCGAGAGAAGTCTGAAGTCGGCCGCAGTCCGCACTTCTCCCAGCGCAAGTCCGTCGGCTGACCGAAGAGCGAACTTCGCCCAGTTTCGGGCGAAGTCCGGCTGCAGGCCCGAAGTGCGAACTTCGCCCAGTTTCGGGCGAAGTCCGGCTGCGGCCCCGAAGTGCACACTTCGCCCAGTTTTGGGCGAAGTCCGGCTGCGCAGCCGAAGTGCACACTTCGCCCATTCCTGGGCGAAGTCCGTCTCGCACTTCGCCCGACTTCGGGCGAAGTCCGTCGGCGTGGCCGAAGTTCGAACTTCGCCCAATTTCGGGCGAAGTCCGTCGGCGCGCGCCGACGTTCGCACTTCGCCCTAGTTTTGGGCGAAGTCCGTCGGAGCCTCCGACTGCCGCACTGCGCTGTCTGCGCTGCGGCGTTCGGACTTCGGCGATTGTTGAAAAAATTTAAATTCTTCAGAACCAACATCCCACAAGAGTTCTGGGGAGGAAGGATCAGCTCCATCAGGCGTCTGCGGCAAAATTTGTAAGAACTTTTGTAAATACAAATTTTTGGGACCCTGTTACAAGAAATTTTGTATTTTTTTATTTATATATATAATTTGAATATATTCTTATAAGCGAGAACTTCGTATAATTATTTTAATCTTAAAAAATAACTCATTTATTGCGGATGGATATATTAGACCGTAAGATGTAAGATAATCATACTCAAAACAGACGGCCATACTTTGACTCCGAGCAAGATTAAGATCGATATTATAGATTAGTAACTACATTGATTGTTATTTAGGCATAGTTTGCCTAAAATAATGCAATTTGGCAATGTAGATTAGTAACTACATTGACTATACTTTTAGGCATAGTTTGCCTTAAATTATGCAATTTGGCAAAGTAGATTAGTAACTACATTGATTGTTATATAGGCATAGTTTGCCTTAAATAATGCAATTTGGCAATGCAGATTAGTAACTATATTGATTGTTATCTAGGCATAGTTTGCCTTAAATAATGCAATTTGGCAATGTTTTCTTAATTGCCGTGGAGTCTTCCACAAACAATCCTCTGTCATTCTTTCTGGCTCAATGCCACATAGGTTTTTTATGAACATGTTTATGCCAGAGTAAGCAAGCACGTCTCTCAGTTGTTGTTCCAAATTCCAGGGAATTTCTAGTTTCGTTGAATATAAGAAAACGGAAGAATATTACAGTTCAGAACACACAATATTTGAATGCAGGCGTTTTTGGTCTGTCACGTGTTAGCAACCTTAATTCCAAGACAAGAGTTTATTATATCTCAGATGTAATAGCAGAGAACGACCAAATTGCTTTAAAAAAATTCAGGGAATCACAGCCTTGAACTAAATTATTTGAAACGATAAAAGGATACGGAAGAGCAAAGAATCAACTGTTATGGGGATTAAATAATGTTATGATCCCTTGAACAAAAAAACAGGTTAGCAACTTTAATTCCAAGACAAGAGTTTATTATATCTCGAATGTAATAGCAGATAGAACAACCAGATTGTGTTAAAAGATGTCAAGGAATCACTGCCTTGAACTAAATTATTTGAAATGGTAAAAGGAAATGAAAGAGCAAAGAATCAACTGTCACGGGGATTAAATTATGTTATGATCCCTTGAACCGAAAAAAAAAAAAAAAAGTTATTATTTTACGTTGCATCTCAACCCTAGTCAACCTTGATACGGGGTAAGGTCTTCGATATTTTTCGTTTACCATGTCCTAACAGTAGACAAGTGCAATGAAATGCAATGAAAAAAGGAAGATGCCCAACGCCCGGTCTATTAATACTCTTTAGTTTGGACGGCTACGAGATAAGGAAGAGGAAGGAAGAGGAAGAGGAAGAGGACGGCTACGAGATAAGGAAGGGGAAGGAAGATGAAGATGAGGTTGGTACACGCTTTGAATGAGTAGCCTCTTCATTTAAGATAACTAAATTTTATTATAGAACTAGGTTATTAAAAATAATTTAATAGTTTTTTATTATATATATAAAGATAATTTATTTATAATTGACGGTTAAAGTTATTTAACAATTTTTTTATAACATGGAATCTTTTTTCAACTATTCAATCTCAACTTATTATTATTTATATTTGACAATTCAATTTTATTTTTTTATTAGGTAAACAATGAGGGTTTTAAGAGGAATCCATAACTCGGTACAAAGCTCCAAAAAAAAGTTCTTGAAGGAAGTCAAAAGGGACAGAGATCCTATAAGGAATCCAAAACCAAAATCAGGCAATCACCAATAATAGAACAGTAATAAACACACCTGAAAATAGAGAACAAACCAAAGACCAAAAACAACAGCCAAATGAAAGGACAACTCCCAAATAGAAAGAAATAAAAAATTCAATGCAAGGCTTGGGGGTTGAACATCGGATTATTGCTAGAAGATACCATCTCTAGAATGTCGTCCATCAATTTGTTCACATCCTCGATAAAATCCATCGATATCATCAATTTCCTTGATCACCTACAACAAGGAATGATGGGGTCTAAATAAGAGGGATCCAAAATTGCCACCCCATCTAGTTGAACATCCAAAACTACCTCACGCAGGGCATTAGGATTTGATTGATCAACCATTGTGTTTGAAGCCTCCTTTAGAGCACCCTTAGTTGACAAGTGCTTGGAACGATACTTCAAGCAACCTCTCATTCCTTGAGACATCACTAAAAGGCCCTTACTTTCACCAAAATCCTTAGAGGACAATGTTGGACTCACACTACAAACTAATTCAACAAACAAAGGGTTAAATATAGCAGCCCCATGCACCTTACCATCCTGAACACCTTGAGTAGAGACAGAGAGTTTTTTTACCAAACGACTAGAGCAAGATCCAGAATGACCAGGGTAAAATTCTAAATCACTAGAGACAACAAATGAGTCCTTAAATTCCAATAATCCAGGAGATTTCAGTAGGTTGGATTCTATAAAATTGAATATTTATGCAAGCTGCACTTTCCTTTCTACTACAACAAATTCCATGATTAACAGTACCAAGCCTTGATGCAACAGATTCATGCCCCTATCATTCTTAACATCATTCATCAATTTCTTTAAGAAATAAAATAGAAAAGTTAGGATGTTCATCCTCCTTGCCCTCCTCATATGATTTAGAAATATAACATGATAGCTTCTGATAACTTCTCTTAAGGGATCCAATGTAAAATAGTCCATGATGACTTGAATTACTCGATCCCAAGGAGGCAAAAGGTCCTTGGCCTTAAAGCCATTATTTTCTTTAGTTAATAATTTCTCCATGTCCAAAAATAAACCTAGCTCCATTAATAGAGAATGCCCATCATGATTATGAGGGAACCTATCCAGGGAGAGACCAGTCACCTTAGCAATGAGGGCTTCAACAATCAAAAATATGAGGTTCCCCATGCTAACCATACCTTCATTCCAAAATAAAGCCAACCATCTCGATGAAAGAAGATTATATCCATGAAATTTGCTAATGCAATCCAATAGGCCACCCTTATTCAAAATATCAAAAATCTCTTCACCCATACACAGGAAAGCAGGTCTTAAGCGAAGCTTCAAGCTAGCAGGTCTCATGTTAAGATATTTGGATCTCACCTTCTTCACCAAACATACTCAGCCATAACCTGAACTTCACAGGAAATACTTCACTCTAGATATAATAGAACTCTAGTAAAATAACAACACTAAAGACCCTAAGAAGCTTAGGAGATTCGAATCAACCAAAAACACAAAAAAATCGAGGATAATAAAGGTGTCTGGTTAGAAAAACTCAAGCTACTTTCTTCCTAAGTAATGAGAGTAGATGCACGAGAGAACCAATTCCTGAATGGGGGAAAACCAAATGCTAATATTTACAAGATAGGGAAGTCCCAAACACTCAAGGAAAACTTTGTGGCCAAGGTGAACCAGGAAGAGGGTACGTGAATTGAAAGAAACAAACAAGGAGCCACAGACCAACACAGGTGCCACAAAGGAAGCCAAACCACCATAGAATACCTGGCAAGGATATGAGTCCAATCAACTAGGGTCAACTCGATTGAGATTGGATATATCAGCATCAATAATAGAATTTAGGTCTTTAGGAAAGTTCATTTGCCAATCAAACCTATCCAAATGGGTCACACCTCAGTTAGCCAATAAGTCCACCCCTTTATTGCATTCATGCCAAACATGAGAAATTTGGACATCCTCCATAAGTAGGAGAATTCTTTGTGCTTCACAGACCATATTATAAAGGTACCAATTCAAATATTTATTAGAATTCAGAAAATCAATAAGGCTTAGAGAGTCCTCATCCACCACTACCTTCTTAAAATCTAAATCCTAGAGCAACAACACACCCATAAATATTTCTCTATATTTAGGAAAGAAAGAGATTTGGACCAATAAATGCTCAACGAAGGCAGCCACCACCCTACCACTAAAATATCTAATAATTTTCCCAACACCATCCATGCCTAGGTTCCCTTTAGAAGCATCATCGAAGTTGATCTTAATCCAATCCATCGAGGATGGGATCCATCTGGCATGCAGTCTCAAGTTTGAGATGATACTAGGGGTGCTTGCCAAAGTTAAACCAATAGAACGTACCAGAGATATATTCCAATTGGAATAGATTTGATTCCTCTTCTCTTGCTTTTGACCAAGGTTTTTCATACTTTCAACCTCTTTCCAAAGGGATCTAAGTCCTACCTATCGATATTTGTGCTTAGAATCCTTGAAAACTCGAGCATTCCTCTCTTTTTAAGTCTTCCACATAATATGGGGGAGAAACAATCTCCATAAACTTATCAACTTTAAAAAAGATAAAGGTGGTTCCCACTGAATAATAGTTTTCATGAGAGAGTTGGGGAACACCCATTTAACAGCTAGAAGGTCTTGCACCACCTTACAACCTCCTCTAAAAAAGGGGCAATAGAAGAAGAGATGTTCAATTGATTTATGTCTTGATTCATAGAGATAGCATCTGTTTGGGAGGATCATGCCTCACCTCTTTAAATTTTCAATGGAGAGAATTTTATCTTGGGTAGCAAGCCAAAAAATATATTAATTTTGAAAAACAGGATCTTAATCCATACCTTGAAGTTTGGTCTCCAGAAGTAGGTATCAGGTTTAGACAATCTATAAGCTGACCGAATAGAAAATAAACCATTGGATTCTCCAACCCAAATAATCATATCATTAGCATTTGATTAGGGGATGATCTGAGGGTTTAAAATATCAATGATCTTAACACTGATAGCATATAGCTCTCGATCATCATAATTGATAAAGGAGAGTGACCAATACTTAATACTGTTAGACTCATTAATGAAGTCAACAACCTTCACTTAACTTTGAATCCTAAATATCTGATGCAAGGGACTAAGACCGAGATCAAGAATGAACGATTGATCAGAAATCCAGAGTCCATCCAAAAATCTATAGAATTTCCATTCCCTAGGATCCATCGTCTACCTTGGATAAGGATAGGATGAGTCTTCAACTGGCTCTACTGAAATTGAGAACATTCTAAAAGAAGTTGATCTGAAAAAATTTCTAAAAGTGGTATTTATCCTTCAACAACCCGGTCCACTCTGACTAGTCACTGAAAATTAATTTCCAAGCTTGTTTGGCCACTAAGGCCATATTCATATGTTGTATATCCTTTAGCCGTAGTCCCCCAATTTTGAAGTTGTTGCATACCTAGTCCCACAAGACTAGATGGAATTTACCTTTCAATTTTGGGCCCATCCATATAAAAGCTTTGATAATTCTTTCTAAGTGTTGAACCACACTTCCCAACATTCTGAATAAAGACATGAAGTAAATAGGTATGCTTTTTAGATAATTATTGGCTAACACCACCTTACCAACTTGACTTAGCATAATTTCTTTCTAGCTAGCCAGTTTCTTTTGCATTAGATCAACGATAGTCCTAGAGAAAATTCAACAAGCACCCATGGAACAATGGGATACCAAGGTACATCGATGGAAAAAAAGAGATATTACAACCCAAAATATTTGTAATATTTCTTTGATGATCAATAGGAGTATTAGAAAAAAGAAGAAAGCTCTTGCATAAATTAATGCATTGACCTGAAGCTTTTTCATAACATATCAGAGTCCTTTTAATTTCATTGGTTTGCACTACTAACATCGGATAGGTAAGCAAAGTTTCATTGATAAACTACTTGTAATAAATTGGATTGTATAAGTATATGGCAAAAATGCCAACCAAGGAGAGGTTTTGGGCAATAGATCTCCCCAACGCTTCAACCATTAAGATGAACAAATAAGGAAAAATGGGGTCTCACTATCTAATTCCCGATGAGGCACTCGCTCGAGTGCCATTAACCATAATAGAAAATCTAGCAATTGAAACACAAGCTGAGATCAAATCAATCCATTTATTATTAAAACTATATTTTCCAAGAATTTTGAAGAAAAAATACCAAGATATTCTATCATACGCTTTAATCCTGTCCACCTTGAGGAAGAGTCTAGCCCAATTACTACTAAAATGAAATGGATGAGCTCATGCATAATGATAGCCTCATCAAGGATCTACCTTCTAGTGACCAAAATACTTTGAGTCTTATCAATAAGTAAAGGAAGAATTAGTTTTAATCTATTAGCCAAATTTTTAGTTAGGATTTTGTATATTGTATTGTACAAGCTGATAGGCCTAAAATCATTTAAGGAGGCAACTTCGTTGGATTTAGAGATGAGCACTAAAAAAGTGGTATTCAAAGAGCCTGGAACTATATTAGATTGTTGGATCTCATTGATCACCTTAAAAATATCATTGCCATAAATATTCCAAATTTTTTGGAAGAATAATGGTGGAAAGCCATCTGGACCAAGAGCCTTTAAAGCCTCCATCTCCTTAACAGCTGATTTTAGCTCTTATTTAGAAAAATTGATGTTTAGTCTCTCATTCATCTCTTTCATAATCAGAGAAGGGATTTTCAAAAGCAACGAGTCTTTCACCTACACATCTCTAGGGAGTAGTTACCTAAAAATGAATTGAAATATAGCACCACCTCTGCTCTGATTTCCTCAATATCAGTAGTTTTATTTTCATAAATATTGGTAATTACTCTAATCCTGTTAAAACCCCCGTCTCAGAGTCAATGAATGGAATAATTTTGTGTTCTTATCACCCTCTTTTAGCCATAAATCCCTGGACTTCTATTTCTAAAATAGTTCTTTGCTAACTAAAGTATTATGCATCTCAACCAATATGTCCTTCTCTTTCTAGGCGATCTCTTTGGAATAGCCTTCAGTTTCAATTATAGTCTCCAAAGCTCGGAGATCAAATTTTAAATTTTCTTGACATCTAAAATTATCCCCAAAGATGGACTTATTTCACTCTTTCAGCTTACTCTTCACAAACCTTAGTTTCTTAATGAGCTTCATACGCTATCACCTGGGAAATATATGGACCATTAGCTTTTCACCATAGCTTCTAGATTTATATGATGACACCACATGACCTTAAATTTGAAATATCTAGGGTGGAAGGAAGTGTTGACATCAAACTCAACTCTATTATTACCTATGATTAATTTTTTTTTGTTGTCTAGGAAACCTCTATAAATTATAGCAGGTAAAGACAAAGCCATCTATGCATATTAAAATATATTCAAACTGTTTAATATAATAGGAAGGGTGTTAAAGATATTACATTGTTTGGTATCATGTAGTAGCAAAGGGTATATTTATATATTTCTAAATATTAGATTATGAAAATTGATTTATATTTCCTTATGTGTGTATCAATGTGTGAAAAGAGTTGAAGGGTCATGTAATAAATTCAAGAGTCATAGAATGAAGTGTCAAATATACGAGCTAAGAAATATGAGATTTTTACCATATGTAAGGAACACAAAAGGATACATCTCCTAAATTTTTAAGAAGACCAATAGTCTAGTATTAAAGAGTTGTTTTCTAAGGTTATATTATGGAGATAAAGCTCTATGTATTGTATCATAAACTTGTAATAGAGATCATGTATATTTGATCAATAATATTGTAAGTTTTATTATTGAAATATTGTTTCATAAATATGATTGATTCATACTCTTTAGATATTTATATGCTTCAATATTGTGATTTATTAAGATCTTAGATATTATGATCTATAATTAAATCTGGAAGAATCATCATTAATGGTATCATAGTTGCACTCTAACCAAATTGTGACTGTCTAATTTTTTGAAGTTAGAATAATTCAGCTGGTGGTTCAAATTGATTGAAATATGGAAAATTAATTATTGGAGAGAATATTGGAAAATAAGACTAGTATCTTGAGGAGAATTTATGAATAATATTGGATGAGTGAGAGAAATATTGGATGTTTGGAGAACATTTATTGTAATAGAAAAGTTACAAATTGAGGACATAGATATTAGAATATTATTAGAGTTGTACTCCAAAGATTAACGTCCAAAAGTTATTGATGTTGAAGCCAAATTGGAAGTAGTCTATTATGATGGATTGGAAATTGGAGGTAAAGTGCCTATGTGAGGTCAAGTTGAAATTTATAAAGATAAGAAGTTGAATTGGTGGAAGCCACCAAAAAGCAAGGAGTTGGTTAAAAAAATGTAATACATAGTCATCAGGAAAAGAGATTGTTGAAAACTAAAGCTCTAAGGAATTTGAACTGAGAACAAATAATATTGGACAATCTAGACAAAAGTACCAAAGTGCCATAGTAAAAGCATTGAGGAGGAGGAAAACAAAATTCCAATTGAGAAAAGTTTGAGAAGAAACCTAAGAATATATAAAGTGAGAAGCACATGAACCAGGAAATGCAGAGGAAACACTTGAAATATTTATAAAATGCTTGATGGAGAAACGTTGATTTGTTAATTCCATTAAATCAATGAAGCATTTGTGAACCTACTTGACATGCCTTACATAGTATGACAAGTGTGCAGCTATTTATAAGGTGAGTTTATAATGTGAAAAAAATCATTTTCAATTATTTGGGCATTCTTTATAGGAGTCATAAGGAAATTATTTAAATTGGGATTTTATTTATCTCATTTATTTATTTGGAAGTATAAGGTTGAAAATATTTTATTTTATAAATTTTTATTTTAGAATAAATAAGGAGAGATTATTTTATTAAAAAATTAAAATTTGATTTGGGAGATATATGTAGAGAATTTAAAATGTTAAAATTTGGAGGAGAAATTGTGAGAATAAATTAAATTGAGAAATAAAAAAGGAAATAAGTCATGAAAATAGTTAAAACATATAATGAATGAATTTATATCATTTATATATTGACTTGGAAGCAAGCAAGCAAATGACTGGTAATAAACAATGGGTTAATACTTTTCAAGAAAATTTTGAGAAACTAGTCGCTATAGCTAATAATAGAACATATGAGGTCAAAGGAGTAGGAGATATTTTAATAAATTTATCTACTACAAAAGGTATAATTAACAATAGTTTTTATGTGCCTAGATTAACTACTAACCTACTCTCAGTATCTCAGATGATGGATCAATATGTAGTGATTGAATTCGTAATTATTGAAAAATATATATATCTTATTACTAAAAAAGAAAAGCTCATAGTCTCTGGTTCCTACGTAAATGGTTTATTTTCCTTAGACACATCATCAAATGTTGCTCTATTAGAAAGAATATTAGAAACCAAAAAACTTTGGCATAAAAGGTTAGGACATATAAGTGGTTGAATTCACAATTATTGAGAACAAAAAGAAATGTCTTATTACTAAACAAGAAAAACTCATAGCCTCTAGTTCCTACATAAATGGTCTATTTGCCCTAGACACATTATCAAATTTTGATCTATCGACAAGAATATTAGAAACCAAAAAAAATGTTATAAAAGGCTAAGACATATAAGTGCATCTTCTTTGAATGAAATGAGTAGATACCAAATTGTTGGAGTATATTACATTATTTGGTACATGCTAATGTACCTCCATTATACCTATGGTACAATATAAATATTAGAATATATTTTGAGTCTATATTTTAGGGGAGTGATTTATATTTTACCTTTTATATAAGTGCCTAGGTGTAGGATATGCACAAGTGTCATGTATGTAGGAGTGCAAGTGTAATGAGAGAAAGTGCAAAAGTGTTATGTATTAGGAGTGCATGTAGAGAGTCACGATTCATTTATACAAGTGGCAATATGAGAAGCCAAAGCACATATGAGGCTTGTCTTACATAAATAATAGGAAAATTTACAACTCCCAAATATATGATTGCAATAGTCATTTATTGAATAGTCGCATATCTAGAAATGTATGACACATTCAAACATGAATATTAAATCTTATATATATATTGAGAAATTATAATATACGTACTCTTCATGTTATTACATGAATCATTTTGGTCATTTTATATTCATATTTGATATTATATTTAATATTATTATTATTTATATTGGCCAACTATGTTTTAACTGCTCTTATATTTTAAGTCTACTTTAGATCAAAGATATTGGAACCTAATATAATTTGGCTTAAAATCCAATAGTGGTATCACAACTACTATTATACTCTACCCATTTTTGTTAGAATTATATTCAAAGCTACTTCAAGTAGTTTCTATTGCTACCATCAAAGGAAGTCTTCAATGTGATTGCTAAAAATTTGCAGATTGTTATAGGTCCTCACTCAGAGTCTTTCCACTTTAAAGGAAGTTAATACTAGGACTCCGTTCAAAGGTTTGAAGAGTAGAATAAAATGGCCAAGTATAAATAAATTTGAATATGAGAGAACATTCAAAGCCATCTCGATACTAATTGAATTCTCTAGAAAATAGGAGAATCACATGAAAATATTATAGTAGTTTAAAACCATAATTGAAGGACAAAAAGTCCTTATATATTGTGTTGGATGAAGTGTTCAACATGTATTAAATTATTGGAGGATGAAATAATCCTTATATTTAATTTTTTTTAAATATAATTTTATGATCAAGTGGAAAAAAATTTGAAGCACCAAAAGGTGTTATATGAGCCAAAGCATCCAAGGCTAAGAGAAGTGGCTAATTGTCATTAAACAAGAAGCATTGTTATGTTGCTATTCATATATGAGTACCTAAAAAGAAATAGCAAAAGCATTATTTATTTAGGTTTTTATATGTTTAAGATCTCCTAGAAAATATAAAGCAAAAGTTCCATCCTGAACCAAAAGATCATTTGTGTTGTCTAAGTCGAAGCACCTAAACCAAAAGGCCATTCATGTTGTTTAAGCTAGAGCACCTAAACTAGGGATTCATTTGGGTCTAATTCAAATAATAATTCATATGAGAACCTAAACTAGGATTCCATTCATACCCAAGTTGAAGCACTTGAACCAAGAAGTCATTCATACCCAATCTAGAGCATCTAAACTAGGGAACTCTTTAGGCCAAAGTTGGAACATCTAAATCTAAGTGCTATTTCAATTCAAGCTAGATTATTTGAGCCAGAGCTTAATTTTAATTTTGAACCAATATTTTAAATGTAATTCAAAATTTAACTAGAAGAAGGTAAACAACATGTTGGTCACGAATCCACCTAGTTACAAAATCTATGCTTTGTGCACCCTATACCCATCCAACATTGAAATGCTAGAATAAATAGATGTCCTCCAGGCAAATATCTAGAGAGTTTTGGCTCCCTTCCTAATCTACTTTGGTTAAAATCTTAGGGTAACAAGAAATAAATAAGGAAATATGGCTATAAGCTGACAATATAGATGGGGTAGACTAACATCTAAAATTCCACCAAGCAATAATTAGAAACATAAAACACAAATATAAGTATAGAAACTTCTAGTAGTTATACAAAATCAATCCCAAAGGGTATTTCAGTGTTCACTCCCTAACCAACAAAGATTAAATTTAGAAACAGAATTTATTCACAGTAAATAATGGAAATGAAAGCATTTAGAAATGACACATAGGGAATTATCAAATGTAACACTTCTCAAAGAACCAGAAGTCGATGCATTTCTATTGATGCAAAAAACTTGAAGTGTTTTTCTACAGAGTGTCCATCTTGCATCTTACATGAAAATGACTAGTATTTATAGAGGGTTGCACTTCTTTCAATTAATGCACTTACAAACAAAATGTTGATAGATCAAAAACCAATGATAATAATTCCCTCCTCGACATCGGTGATGTTCTAGTCAAAATTTCTTCCATGGAAACCATAATCCAACTTTGGTGGGATAACCACATAGAGAAAATAGCATGATTAAATGATAGGAAGCAACCTTGAGCATAAGTGCATCGGGATGTAGTGAAATCTCCTATAAATTGGGAGCTTGGTCATTGAATTCACTTTGCCTTCATGCCTTGGAACTTCACATTCGCTAAGAAATTCCACTAAGCATTAAATATGCCTTGAAAATTAGCAAATTTGATGGGCAATGTGATGGAAATGAACAATAATAACCTCTAATCTTGCAAAGGTGAAGCAGAAATCCTGGAAGCACTGCTTGCATTGCTTCAAAAATTAAATTTCATATTTCTTCACCTCTTCCCAAGAAAATATGCAAAATCATGTCTTTGAAAGCAATGTTCCTAAGAATTCAATTCCAAGGAATTGATTTCACCCAAAAATGAGGTGAAATAGTCTTTTCGGGGCCACAACAGGTGACAACACAGCTTGCTAGTCTTGTGACTGACGTCTTGAAAATTTTACCCATTAACTGCTTCTTCTTTTAACCATCTTCTTTGATTTCACTTCAAATGAGGGTGATAGGGATTTTCACCCCTTTGGGGAGGTGACACCACTTTTTAATTATTTTACTTTGACGTAGTCACGTGGCACAATGCTTTCGCTTGAAATTCATTTTAAAAACCTCATTCACCTCCTTGAGAGGTGAAACCACATGACGCCTCTCAATAGGGGGGATTTTGATTTGTTGTGCTTCAAACCTAGAAGCAAATGCTACCTTTTAATTATGTCCTAATCGTGAGTGAGAACATTAAATAAATTAAGGTAGACCCAAGACGTCAATATTTTAAAATATTCAACATTGCCCTATTCACCCCAAAGAGGGGTGACAATGGGTTTTACCCCTCACTTGGGGTGAAATCCCTCTTTAAAATTTGCTTCAATTCTTTGGCGCCTATCCCAGGAAGCACCATTTTAAAATCTTATTTATGCTACGTTTCGTCCCAAATAGAGGATGAAAGGGAGTTTATCCCCACTTGGGGGAAAGTGCTTTTAATTTTTAATTTATAGCCATCACACTTCAAAAAAAAATCACCCCAAAGAGGGATGACAAGGGCTTTTGTCCCTCAATTGGTGTGAAAACATTCTACTCTTCCATTTGAAATTTAATACTTTCACCCCTTTCCTCCTGTCGAGTGAATTTGTCATTTTTAATTACATTTTACCTCCAAGAGGGGTGAAAGTAAGTTTTACCCCTAAATTGGGGTGAAACTCATCTCATTCCTCCCTTCAACTTTATTGTTGAATTAAATCATGATTTCTATCTATTTTTTGGGTGAAATTCCTTGCAAGTGAAGTTTGGGGTGAAAGCATTTAAATTCATTGCTCCTTCTTATAATGTGGCTACCAATTTTAAAACAAGCCTTCTTTATTCACCTTTACTTCATTTGGGTGAAACTATTCTTGTGATAATCTTCATCTCTAAAAGAGGTGAAAAGGACTTTCACCCCTGGCAAGGGGTGAAACAAGTTCTTTCTTTTTTCTGAGGTGCTTCTCCTTTTCAAAATTGATCTCCTATCGGTATTATTTCTCCTTAAACATTTTTCAACAAAGTTCTTCGTTGCATTCATGACTTCTATTTTATTTACAGCAATGCAATATTACTTAAAAGAGGTAAAATATAGTAAAATAAACAACAAAATTTTAGTGTCTTCCTTCGATTATTTATCAAAATATTACAATCATAATTCAACAAAAGTTTAATGTGGCAAAGTGACAAAACTGCCAACACAACCAAAGCATTATCACTTTAGATTTTGAGTAGAATGTTGAGGCAACATTAGAGAAAAGCTACAAATGAGCACTACAAAGTAACATTTTCATTCACAATTTACCATTATAATATTACGCATTGTCAGCTAGGACTAGGTTCATTTAGAAATTTCATGAGACCTAATTTGGAATTCAAAGGTAAGCATATTACCTTATAATTTAATATTTATTAAATTTGATATTAAAGTCCTAAGTTGAGTTTAAATTTGAAGGAATTGGTTAACTTAGGGAATATTATTTAAGAGTGGGAGTTAAAATATTTTCAACTCCATAGGAAAAATATATTAAGGTGGGAGTTATAAGGACTTCAACCTTATTTTTAAAATATTGAAAAATTTTTGATATTTTATTATTTGTAATTGATTATTGCAATATATTTGATTTTTGAAAATTTTGATATACTTATTAGATTTTGGAGAGAGAAGGATTTCTACTCCAAAAAAGAAAATTTTAAAATTTTTGAATATTCATAAAATTTTGAAAATTTTGAAGAATTTGTAAATTTAATTATTAGGGACATATAAGGTTTGCTACTTCAAACCTTTTTGAAATTTTTAAAATTTTAAATTTGCAAATTTATGTTTGAAAATTTTGAAAAAGGAGAATTTGAAATCTTGAAGTATTTGAAGTTGCCATTATTAAACTTTTAGAGTAATAAGGAATTCAACAAAAAATGAGAAAGTGCAAGTGTTATGTATTAGGAGTACATGTAGAGAGTTAAGATTCATGTATACAAGTGGCAATATGAGAATCCAAAGGATATGTGAGACTTATCTCATGCAAATAATAGGAAAAATTTTGACTCCTAGATATAAGGAATGGAATAGTCAAGTACTAAAGAGTCACCTTTCTAAGATACATAATGGAGATAACTCTCCATGAAATATATTTGAAAATGTATGACACATTCAAGCATGAATATTGAAGCTTGTATGCTTATTTTGAGAAATTATACTATAAGTTTTATTCATGTTATTGCATGAATAATTTTGGTCATTTTACATTCATATTTGATATTATCTTGAATGTTATTATTATTTATATTGGCCAACTTATATTTTGATTGCTCTTATATTTAAGTCTACTCTAGATCAAAGGTATTGGGACCTAATATAATTTGGATTAAAATCCAACACAAATGACAATATGATTACCTAAACTATCATGGGAATCTATAGTATGTCTAGAATATCTTATAGAAAAACAACATAGCATACCTTTTGAACTCAGTGTATACAGAGATCGAGAGCCACTAGAAATAATATATATATTTATGTGGACCAATAAAAACTACTAGCCTTGGAGGACAAATTTTTTTAGTTGTTTATCGATGATTATCCCAAAAAAGTGGGTATATTTCTTAAAACTTAAATCAAATTATTTTAGTTAATTTAAATTGCTCAAGAAATTGGTAGAAATAGAAACAGGGAAATCAATCAAAAATATTCAACAACAAGATAATAATCTAATTCCATATATAATAATCTAATTTCATATATATATAATTGAATTTATTTTCTTATCCTATAGAGTTTCTCTTCTTAAAATAAATCTTCCTTCTATGTTTCCAACAACAAAACAACTTCTTTAATACTAGTCATCCAGGTTTAATCGTTGAATGAAGAACTCGTGAGATTGTGGTGTCATTGTAATTTAAAATCACATGATATGTATAGCCCTAATTGTTCTCTTAACTTCTCATTTCTTAATGGAGTTATTGTAAGTGACTATATTTCATCATAAATGATAATATTATACAATAAATGCTTTAGCCTTTCATAAATATGAATGATCTATAAGTTCTTACCTAATAGACTTTAATAGCATGTACTCCTATTTTTTGACTCAATTTTCAATTACCTTTTCTTAGTTGCTTGATCTAAGTTCTTTATTGTATTCTTTCTAATACCACCAAACTGTTTCAACTACCCAAACTCAGTTGTACTATTACCTATGATTAATGTTTTTGGTTACCTAGGAAACCTCTATAAATGATAGTGGGTAAAGATGAATCTATATCTGTACATCAAAATATATTCACACCAAGTATTGTAAGAGGAATGGTGTTGAAGATATGACATTATTTGGTAGCATTTGGTAGCAAATGGTACATTTGTATATTTATAAATATTAGATTAGGCATTTTGATTTATATTTCTCTAATGTATGTATCAACATGTGAAAATATTCCAAGTGTCATATAGTAAAGTAAGTCAATAATAATAGAGTGAGGTGTCAAATACACAAGCTAGGAGATATGATATTTTGGTCATATATAAGAAATAGTAAAGGATGCATCTCCCATATGTTTGAGAAAATAAATAGTCTAGTATTTACGTGTCATTTTCTAAGGTTATATTATGTATAAAAAGCTCCATGTATTGTATCTAAAAAATGTAATAAATATCTTGTATATTTAATAAATAATATTGTAAGTTTTATTATTGAAATATTTTTTCATAAATATGATAGATTTATATTGGTCAGGTAGTTATATGCTTCAATATTGTGATTGATTAAGATCTTAGAAATTGGGATCTACTTGATGAAGCAACATTTATTTGTTAATGCCTTGATATGAATGAAACGGTTGTGAATCTACATGACATGTCTAACACATTCTAACAAGTGTGCAACAATTTATAAGGTGAGGTTATAATTTGGGTGAAATAATTTTCAATTATTTGGACATACATTATAGGAGTTGTAAGGAGATTATTTAAATTATGATTTGATTTATGTCTCATCTGTTTATTTGAAGATATAAGGTTGAAAATATTTTATTTTATTTTATAAATTGTAATTTTAAGAGAAATGAGGAGATATTATTTGATTAAAGGAAACTAAAATTTGATTTGGGAGATATAAGTAGGAAATTAAAAGGTTGAAATTTGGATGAGAAATTATGAGAACAAATTAAATTGAGAGATACAAAGATAATAAGTCATGGCAATATTTAAAAGAGATTATGGTATAAATTTAAATTATTGGTATATTGACTCAAGATCAAGCAGGCATGTCATTGGAAATAAACAATGGTTTAATACATGTCAAGAAAAATGTGAGAAAGTAGTCACTATAATTGATAATAGAACATATGAGGTCAAATGAGTAGGAGATATTTGAATCAATTTATCTGGTATAAAATGTATATTTAACAATGTGTTGTATGTGCCTGGATTAATTGCTAATATACTCTTACTATTTCATATGATGGATCAATATTTAGTGGTTGAATTCAAAATTATTGAGAACAAAAAAATGTATTAGTACTAAATAAGGAAATATCATAGCCTTTGGTTCATACATAAATGATCTATTTTCCTTAGACACATTATCAAATTATGCTCTATCAACAAGACATTAAAAACCAAATAAATTTGGCATAAAAGGCTAGGACATATAAGTGCGTCTTATTTGAATGAAATGAGTAGATACCAAATGACAATAGGACTACCTAAACTATAATAGTAATTTGCAATATCTCCAAAATGTCTTGAAATAAAATAACATAGAATACCTTTTGAACTCAATGTATACAGAGCTAGGAGCCAATATAATTAATATATATGTATTTATATGGATCAATGAACACTAATGTCCTTGGAGGAAATAGATATTTTTAGTTTTTTGTGGATGATTATTCCAAAAAAACATGGGTATACTTCTTAAAACTTAAATTAGAAGCTTTTAGTTGCTTTAAACAATTCAAGCAATTGATAGAAATATAAATAGAAAAATTAATCAAAATATTCAACAATAAGATAATCATAAAAATCCATATATAGCTAATTGAATTTATTTTCCTGTTCTAATACTTGAATGAAGAACTCATGATATTATGGTGTCATTGTAATCTAAAATTTCATGAAATGTGTAGCACTAAGTGTTCCTATAACTTATCATTTCTTAATGGAGTGATTATATGTGACTATAGTTCATATTAAATGACAATATAAAATAATAAATGCTTTAGACTTCCTCATAAATATGAATGATCTATAATTTCTGAAGGGATGTTGAAAGGGTTCCTGAACCTTTTACAAAGGGGTTTTCCCAAGTTCCCCAAATCTATTCATAAAATTTTTAATAAGTACAAAGAATGGAACAGGTTCAATATCATAATTGACCACAGGGAAGAGAAATCAAGCACCCAAAAAACAAAACATTTCAAATAACAACCCAGTAAAACAATATAATAGACCCTGAGCACCAAAAATGAAACATTTTAAAAGCTCCCACTCATACTACAAAATCGAAAAGAAAACCAGTCTTTCATCACGAGTAAAACCATATAGCAAAAAACAAACCTACCAAGTGGAAAAATGAGAATAGAATCCCGAATGGATTATTGAAACAAAACAAAGAGAAATAAAGTGCCCAAAATTTTGCTAAATAGCCCAACAATTAACATGGAATAAACCTAGTAGATTGAAACACGAGCGAAAAGGAAAATATTAGAAATTGAAATGTTCACTCAAACTTTGGAACTTCCCAACCAAAATTATCAAAATTGCTCGACGAAAATAAAAATCAGGAAAGCCTTGAATTATGAAACCAAGGAACTGGTAGAGATCATCTAGAAAAAATACACACCAATGATCAACATCTTAGTCCACTAAACTTGCAACCCTTCTCAAATCACATTCTAAAAAAAGAACCCCATCCAAAAGGGGACCTGATACCGCCAATATGCATCGTTTGGTTTAAAATATGAGAGTACAGACCCTTTCAAATTGAAGTACACCTAATAGGAAACTTTTACTACCTAGAAAGAGAAAAAATAGGGGATCTTGGTAACTAGACCATCAAAATCATCCAACATAGCAATAAATAGGATAGTCCCTTAGAAGAAATGCTAATAAAATAAATACAATACAAGAGAAAAACCTACCGGTACAAACCTCAACACTAGAAACACCAATCAAGACCACTACATAAAAAAACTGCACACGATTTAAAATAGGGTCTTGGAATATTCCACCAACAATGAAGCTCAAGGTGAAAAAAGACCCTAAATTTTAAAAACTCTAAGGGCACAAAAGGATTTAAAATTTTGTATTCCTACTCAATAAATAGTTGATGCCTTGCAAAACTCTCAGTACAAACATCTATTAGGAAATCTGCACAAGAAAGCAACACATGAATGCACCCTCCTATCCCATACAGGATGCATATTCTTGGAACCCTCCACCAAGAGGTGGCCAAAAGCAACAATAAGCCACCAAAAAATACCACTAGCCATTGTAGATCCTTTAGCTGAGTTAATCTCCTTCCTTGAGGTCCCAAGTTTGGGTTCCAACTACACAACCTTCCTCTCAACCAACTAGCAAGAAGTTGCAAGGTCATTTATCACTACCCAAACATCTCAACAACCCATAATTAATGTAACAATAGACCAACCAACAATAATTTCAACCATTATAGATCCATAATCAAGGTTCCAACCTCCTTATCCTAGGTCCATAATTAGGGTTCCAACTGCACATCCTTCCTCTCAATCGACCAACAAGTAGTTACAGTGTCGTTAGTCACTGCCCAACAAGAGATATGCTAGGTTGTAGGAGATTTTCCAAATATCTGGATTCACAACCTTCAGATCCATGGAGCCCATAAAGCCACTGCTTGAAATTTTGAAAATCAATTGCCAATGCTTTTATTATTTGACTCATTTTTCAATTGACATTTCTTAGTTACTTGATCTAAGTTATTTATTAGTTTCTTTAATCCCCAAGTGCTTGGTTGGAGTTCTTATTTATTCTTGTTATCAAGTTATTATTTACATCCAAATATATGAATATGCATATTTCTTGAAAGTTAACATGATCTAAGTAAATTAAGGGTTGCTTTAATCTACAAGGGTAATGATACCATCACACTTCTAACATGTAGGCCTTGATACCCATGTAAAATTTTCAATTTTTCACTAGATAGGCTAATGTCATACTTCCTCATGGTGCTAGCTTGACTTATGGCATTGTGACCACTATGGTATGAACTTTCCTAGGTTCCAATGACATATAAAGGAAAATATATGGTGCATTTCATCATTAAAAAGTAGAATACATAAAGGAAATATTTTTAATATCATGTATCAAGAACACATTTTCTCTCATTTATTTTTTCAGCTAACACTTCACAAATGGGCGCTAGTTGTAAGGAACACAAAATGGGCAGTTTTTAAAATTCCATCAAAACTATTTCTTAACTAGTAGGGGAATTATATCATTTCATCTCCTAGTTTTTTAATAATTATTATACATTTTTATATAGCTTAGTAATGTCTTAGGCTAGCTTCTACTTTGGATAAAAATTATTTACTCTCTTCCTATTCTTCTAATACTTCATCATCATGATTTCAACTATTGTTCTCTCTTTAATATCCTTCTAAGTTCCTCATTTGTATATTTATTGCCCTTGAGACTTATTTTATCTCTATAATACCTAATATTTGTTCCACCATTACTTTTACTATATTTAAATAGAGTTCTCAACATCCTCCTATTCCATGCACTCCACATATTAAGTGTTTGTACTATTTTCAACATGGTTGTGTAGGCCTTGTGTTTTGAAGTGTATTTATATTTGATTTATCTATAAATAAAGTTACATATTTATAAGAAATATTTTATTATGACATATTTCCTATACAATTTTGAATCATAAATCACATGGCACCACAATTTGGTCAAAGGAGTTATATTATAGGCCATCACATCTTGGTCCTTACAACTCAGATCAACTAGTATTAGAGGAATTTATATTCATATATTTTATTACATATTATTTTATCTTTATTATAGTGGTTCTTACCAATAATATATCTTCTAATATATTCATTACTTAATATCAACTCATTTATATGCAAGGCATAATAAGAAATATGTAACATTAGGGTTCATGTCCAAGAGCTTGAAGAAGATCAAATTTTTAAAGGAGTGTCAAAGATGGAAAAGTCATAAACAATAGAAACAAATATATAGGATGTCAAAATTATCATTCAAGATACCCTAGAAGAAAATAATAATATATGATTTGGATAATTTTTAGGATTTTATGATTAACATCGAAGACCCATACATAGATACAAGTTCTACACTATTTTAGAGCCATAGCTCATTCAATCTATAGAGAGATATTGGCATTCTAATATTTTTAATATGAATCAATGTCAAAGAGTTATACATACAGATTCAATAGGAATATTTATACCTTTATACTAATCATTTTTCTATTGGAGATAATATTATGTTTGGGTTCATGAAGATATCAAATTTGGTTGCTTGTTGTTGGCATGATCTGACTAAAGTAGGGGTTGCTCAAAGTGTTAGGGTAAAATAGGTAGTATATTGCATTATATACTACATAGGTAGATTATTACATTTACTTTTCTACTTTCTACTTTCTACCATGTAGATATTTACTGTCTTAAATATCTAATGGTAAATCCTAAATATCCTAGGTTAAGAGTTCTAAACCTAACACTCTACCTACGTTAGCGTGTTAGTTAGCGTGGTTATAGAAAGATTAGTTTCTTTCTCTATTTTGTAATCTATTTAATGAAGGCTTTATTCCTAAGCTTATGTTAATGCAATTATTCATTTGATTAAGCCTAACTATCTCCTGGTCACATTGGTACCAGAGCTGGAGCGAGGAGTTTGACTGGAGCGAGGAAATACGACACCATTCTTTTTGGTGACCCTTAATTATTTCCTAAAGCCCGTTTTTAATACTCCTAAGCTAGGTTTAATTTTTTAGTTTGGCAATTTTTTTTTGTTAGGCATTTTTAATTATTGCAGGGCGTAGATCCCGACGTAGGGTGCGGATCCCAACGTAGGATGCAGATCCCGACGTAGGGCCATTTTGACCCTGGTCGTAATCGCAACCCATGGGGAATTTTCCGTCCCCACGCGGATCGCGACCACCAGCTCATCAAGCCGATGATTCGACCTGCGGGCCCGCAGTCCCTTCCACGGGAGCGTACGAGGGCAGGCGGCCCTCACACTCCCCATGGCAAGGGAAAGCTTTCTAAGCTTTCCCTTTTGGGCATGCATCCCGAGACCATGGTGGGAATGCCTAGAGGGCAGGAGCGCCCTCACGTTTCCTATGGCATGGATCCCGAGGCAGGGAACGCTTCGAGGGTAGGAGCGCCCTCACGTTCCTCGTAGACCTGCATGCACCCCGAGGCGGTGCTGACCTGGACCTGCACGCACCCCGAGGTGGTGTAGATCTGACTCAACCGATAGCTAGGTGACACATGGCACTCTGGCCACGCGCCACCTGGCACCTGACCGGAACTGACTGGACTGGACACGTGGACCTGACACGTGGACTGGACACTAGGACACGATAGGACACGTGGACCCCCCTTGCCGTGCCACGTGGATGCCGCCAACAAAAAGGAGGGCCCGGACTCGATTGCTCGAAGGCAATCACGAGCTTAATTGCTCGTCGAGGCCTTTAAAGGCCTTTGCATCCTTTTCAGGATGCATGTGGGATAAATCCCACTTGTTCCAAAAGAAGCCCGTGGGCTTCTTTAAATCTCAGGCGTCTTAGCCTGAGAACCAAGCCGCGGGCTTGGTAAGTTGGCCAAGGCGGATGCCTTAGGCCAACAGGAGTCGGCGGTTCGACTCCCGCGCCCGCCATACAACAAGTTTATTTTTTTTATGCAAATTAATTTGTTTTTTGGCATAAGTCAAGCTTTATTTAAAATTTTATGCTTAACTTTAATCTTTTTTAGTTTTTTAAATTAGAATTTCTCATATTATTTTTTAATAAATTATATCAATTTTTTTTTAACTATTAAATTGATGTTTTTTATTTCAAATTTTATGTTAAATTTTCTTTTAAAAAAAAAGCTTTAAAATTTTATTTTTTATAGCATTTAAATTTACAATAGAAATGCCAAAATCCTTATGCAACTATACCATTGTTGTTCTTTAGTTTTCTCCGCATGTGGAGATAAAGAGACAAGAAACAAAGACACATTTTGTTGCTTAAATTTCATCAAAATTTCCTATATTTTTCATCATTCTTCAAAGTTTTCATGAAGATCAAATCTTGGGTAAGGAAAGCTCTTCGTAGACAAAGAATCATCAGAAAGAGAAATGAATTACGAAGGCAAACAACACGATCACTTTTTCGTCGTATGCTTCGTGAATATCGTAGATCCATTCCTCACTCACTTATCTATACTGATCCATGGAAGGGGTTGGACAGAAGCTATGGTCCCATGCGGATTCGTGAGCCTTTTGATCCTAATGCACCACCTATTTTTGAGTGTTGAAAACAAAAACCAAGTCGTGTGTCGACTGGTCTGGAAGCCTTTCAAACGCGGGTCGTGTGTCGACTTGTCTTGAAAGGAGT
Source organism: Wollemia nobilis (assembly GCA_028583015.1). Classification (NCBI taxonomy): domain Eukaryota; kingdom Viridiplantae; phylum Streptophyta; class Pinopsida; order Araucariales; family Araucariaceae; genus Wollemia; species Wollemia nobilis. The sequence continues at coordinate 6,027,793 of JAQPPZ010000715.1, forward strand.
GCTTGCTTTCTCAATTTTGTAATCATTAAGGGGGGATAGAAGTTACATTTGTGCTTCTATTTTTTGCAAAATTGTAAAGACAAAGGGGGGATTTTCTAAAACTAATAAAGGTGCATTCTCGATTGTACTCGACACCTTTTTCTTTTTCAAAAATTGGCTTCATTAGGTGCATTTTCGGTTGCATCCGACACCTATAGTGATAAATAATTTGGGTTGCTCTTTTTTTTATTATTGCACTATACATCATTTTGCAATTAAACAATCATAAAAATTGAAGAGCACTTCACACTTGAAAACCCAAATTTCACTACAAATCGTGCTACATCTTGCACAGGTTAAACAAAGTCAATTTTTTAAATAATCCTCACCCAAAGGTCCAAATCTACAAACACCTTGATTAACTCTCTTTGTTTGGCTTAATTTCCTCAAAATTTCCATCCTTCTTGAAGGGTGTTAAGGCAGGTGCCATTAAATATCCTAGAGAGCATAATCAGAAGTATTTCAAAACCTACCCCTTTAATTTGCTCTATTTTTTTGGCTTAAAATCCTCAAAATTTTCATCCCTTGTTAAGGGTGTTAAGGCAAGTGCCATTAAATATCTTATAGAAGCAACTTAAACATCTTCCATATACTCTTTTGAGGGTATAGTGCAAGATACAACCATCTTAGTCCTATCAATTTGAAACCTTCACCATGGCCATGATGCACAAGTATCTCACTGAGAGCCAACTGCTCAAAGGTTCAAATTATTCTGCATGGAAGACTAAGATGAAAGCTATCTTAACTGTAGAGGATCTATGGTCTATAGTGGATGGAAGTGAAACTAGACCGCAATCAGCAGGAGCAGATCAAACAACATTTGATAAAAAGGATAGAAAATTATCCTTAATGATCTTGCTAGCTATTACTGATGATATCCAACCTCATATCAGTGAAGCTAAGAATGGTAAGGAGGCATGGGATGCCTTAACAACCATCTTTGTGGGGAAGAATCAATCAACAATTCTTCACCTCCAAACACAACTTCATACTCTTCATATGAAATCAGGCGAAATAGTAGAGCTATTCCTCTGCAGAGTGGCAGAATTGAAAACAAAACTGCAATCCTTAGGAGAAAAAGTGGAAGACCAAGTCTTGACCTCTATCATTTTGAGGGCTCTTCCCGACTCCTACAGAATGTTGATCACTTCATTACAAGTCTCTGGAAGGACAGTGACTTTTGTCGAGTTGGTAAATATGCTTCAAATAGAAGAAGCTAATCAACTCCAAAGAGATGAGGCATCCAACAATGCTCTTTTCTCAAACAGGCAAGGTGGTAAGAAAAAGTGGAATCAACAACAAGGTTCTTCTTCTAATAAAGACAAGGGTAAAGGCAAAGAGACTCAGAAGAAGAAGCAGTATTGTAAGATTTGTGACAAGGACACTCATGAAACCAAAAGATGTTGGTTTAAGAACAAACCGCCCAATGAACAAGGAAACAAAAAGGGCAAAGGCAAACCAAAGAACAAGAATAAACAGCAACAGGGACACATTGCAGCTGAAGATTCTAGTTCGGACTCTGAACGAGCACACAAGGTGCTCATGACACATACAGATTCCCTTCACAAGGACATTGTGTGGTACATAGATTCAGGCGCTAGTAAGCATATGACTGGCGATAAGTCCTGGTTTGAGACATTTGAGACTCGAGAAGGTAGACCGGTCACCATTGCTGATAATCAAACCTATCGAGTTCAGGGAGAAGGAAGTGTTTCTGTCTCCCTTCCAGATGGAGAATGTAAAATTCAAAAAGTTCTTTATGTACCAGGATTGAAAAATAATCTCTTGTCAGTTCCACAAATCCTGGACAATCACATGAATGTCAATTTCAAGGTGGACAAAGAAAAGAAACGTTGCTTTATCACCAAGAAAGGAAAACAGATAGCAACAGGTTCATACAAACATGGTTTGTTTGTCTTAGATGCAATTACCTCAACACATACTGCAATGGCAGTAACCACAAAAGAGGCCACATCTCTATGGCATAAGAGATTTGGGCATTTAAGTTCAGGATATTTACTAGAACTCAGTAAATATCAAATGGTGAAAGGATTGCCTACTCTTTCATCTACTTTGCCAGTATGCTCAGATTGCTTGTCAGGCAAGCAACACAGAGTGCCCTTTGAACCTAGCTCCTTTCGAGCTAAGGTACCTTTGGAGTTGGTTCACACAGATTTGTGTGGTCCCATGTCTACTAGTTGTGGAGGAAAAAGGTATTTTCAATTGTTTGTCGATGATCACTCACGCAAGATGTGGGTCTTCTTCTTGCAGTTGAAGTCTGAAGCATTTACCTATTTTCAACAATTCAAAAAGCTTGTTGAGAAAGAATCAGGATGCTTCATCAAGACCCTCCATTCAGATCGAGGGGGGAATACACATCAAAGGAATTTTCCTCATTTTTATAGACTCATGGGATAAAAATATAGTTAACCACAACCTATTCTCCTCAGTCAAATGGAGTTGTTGAGAGAAGAAATCGGTCCATTATGGAAATGGTTCGATGTATGCTTAAGGGAGCGAATCTTGAGCAAATTTACTGGGTTGAAGTTGTTCAAACTATAGTATATCTTCTAAATAGAGCACCCACAAGGGCTCTTGAAGGTATGACTCCTCAGGAAGCATGGAATGGAAGGAAACCCTCCATATCTCATCTACGGGTGTTTGGGTGTAAGGCTTTTATGCATATACCCAAGGAGAAAAGAAATAAATTAGATGAGAAGTCCCTACCATGTGTTTTTCTTGGATATGATGAATTTTCAAAAGGCTATCGATTGATAGACCCATTTACCAAGAAAATACATGTCAGCAGAGATGTAGTGTTTGATGAAGCTTTCACACCCAACACTACATCAGTATACCTAGATGATGAGGAGCAACAACCACTTCCTTCTCCACAATAGAAAAATCCTCCCAAATGGTATACGAGCACAATGAAAGATTCCAAACTCACTTCCCCACCTGATCTTACTCTCAATCGTCCAAAGACACGAAGCATGACTCAACAAGAAAATATTGAAGCATCCACTTCAGTTGATGATCTTTGTGCAGATTTTCAAGACCTTTCTATTGATAGAGAGTTAGCAAGGGAAGATGATATGGAAATAGATGAGGAGAGGGTTTACTTATCATCATTTGATGAAAATGAACCTTCTACAGTTGATGAAGCACTTAGACTGCCTCAGTGGAAGGCAGCTATGGATGCAGAACATAACTCCCTCATCAAGAATAAAACATGGAAGCTGGTAGATTTGCCTAAAGGAAAGAAACCCATAGGCTGCAAATGGGTTTACAAAGTCAAATATAAGGCAGATGGTACCATAGACAAGCATAAGGCCCATCTTGTGGTGAAGGGCTATGCTCAAAAGGAAGGCCTTGACTATGAGGAAACCTTTGCTCCTACAGCAAGGATGACCACCATTCGAGTTCTTTGTGCTATGGCAGCACAGTTCGGATGGAAATTACATCAGATGGATGTAAAAAGCGCCTTTCTAAATGGTGACTTAAAAGAAGAAGTGTACATGACTCAACCTCCTGGATTTGCTGAGGAAGGCCATGAGCAACAAGTTTGCAAGTTGGTCAAATCATTATACGGGCTAAAACAAGCCCCAAGAGCATGGTACATAAAAATGGATAGTCACCTACTACAGCATGGATTTAAGAGAAGTCCATCTGACGCAAATCTCTATATCAAGAACACAGGTTCTGAAATAGTGATTCTTGTGTTATATGTAGATGATCTGATCATCACTGGCAATTCAGAGAAATTGATTAAAGCCATGAAAAATGACTTGAAAGAGTCATTTGATATGACAGATCTAGGACTTCTCCACTACTGTCTTGGCCTTGAGATAGAACAAAAGAAGAATCATCTTAGGGTGACTCAGAAAAAGTATGCCAAGACTTTAGTAGAAAAATATCGTATGACTGATTGTAAGCCCAAAGCAACACCGATGGAATCAGGGCTTCAATTATCATGGTATGATGACTCACCATAGGTAGATGGCACGCTATATCGATAGATGATTGGAAGCCTCATCTATCTGACCAACACTAGACCAGACATTACTTATGTTGTAAACTATCTTTCTCGGTTCATGCAGGAACCAAAAGTCTCTCACTGGAAAGCAGCTAAGAGGGTTCTTCACTACATTCAGGGTAGTGTAGATTATGGTCTAGAGTATAAGAAGAATAACTCATTCTTCTTATAGAGTTATACTGACTATGACTATGTTGGATCCCTAGATGATAGAAAATCAACATCAGGATATGTATTTCATCTTGGATCTGGTCCTGTCTCATGGCATAGTAAAAAGCAACAGGTGGTTGCTTTATCTTCAACTGAGGCAGAATATCATGCTGCACGTGGAGCTGTGTGTGAAGCGATATGGTTAAGTCGCATCTTGGCTATCATGGGCCTACCAAAGAAATTTCCTATTCACATGTTTTGCGACAACTCAGGTGTTTTGAACTTGGTCAAGAATCCAGTCCATCATGAACGCACAAAGCATATTGACACAGATTGTCATTTCATTCGTGATGAAGTTCCTAAACATAGAATCAAGCTCCAATACATTCCCACCGACGAACAGGTTGCTGACATCTTCACCAAGGCACTTGGACGTGTCAAATTTGAGTTGTTTCGAAGTAAACTTTGTATATCAAAGTAATGTAATAAAGGGGGGATGTTAGGGTAAAATAGGTAGTATATTGCATTATATACTACATAGGTAGATTATTACATTTACTTTTCTACTTTCTACTTTCTACCATGTAGATATTTACTATCTTAAATATCTAATGGTAAATCCTAAATATCCTAGGTTAAGAGTTCTAAACCTAACACTCTACCTACGTTAGCGTGTTAGTTAGCGTGGTTATAGAAAGATTAGTTTCTTTCTCTATTTTGTAATCTATTTAATGAAGGCTTTATTCCTAAGCTTATGTTAATGCAATTATTCATTTGATTAAGCCTAACTATCTCCTGGTCACACAAAGTTCCTCCAAGCATGTCACTCTATCATATTTATAACATTATCCTTGGAATACATTTAGTCTCTTCACTAGAGATGATATCACCAACTCTTGATTTATTTTTAGGACTCTTATTTCCAGAAGTTTCATGACTACTTTAGTATCAACAAACCTTTGGTGACCATAAAAAAATGATAAAATATTGTTGCTTGAACAAGTATGAAAAATAGCTAACATCAATGCTTTACATCACCATTAGAAGCCTATTAGATATATTTCAAACCAATTTATCCAATTGCAATCTTTAAGAACAAGCACCTAGATTTCCAAGACATAATAAGTAGATTCTTAGTTGTTTCTTGCATCATGTAGATGCACTAGAAGTTGAAGTATTTCATCTTACACCTTCCTTTGTATCATTGTACATTCTCTATAAATGTAGCTCAATGTCTTTTATTTTTTCAAATCGGAAACCAACCTAGGACTTTTTGCCTTCTCTTTCAATTCTTCTTATCATTCCTACATTTATAGAATAGAGTGTCTTGTTCCTTTAGTGATAATTGTACTTAGTATCTATAATGATATCTTTTTATTAATATAGGAGTTTATATTCTTGATTCTATTTTTACATTTGCAACATTCTTTTGTATGAGCCTATTAATGTGCATTTAAACCAAATAATATATCCAAATATTTTGCAACATCACTCTATCTATAACTTATAGTTACCACTGCCTAGTCCTATAGATTATTCTATGTTAATTATTCTAGGATATATTACATAGATCATGTTGGTATTAATGCAAATTATTATCCATTAAAGAGATAAAAATATGAAGCACTCATTGCATCCTCCTTGACTCCTCATGCTATAATCCTTTCTTGTAGGCACCCTTGCCTAGTGTATTACCTTCTAGTATGCTCCATAATTGGATATCCATCCATGCACTTTATTGGTGTATGAAGTAAGGTAACACACTAGGTTCCACATATGAGTAACCTAAAGTAAATTGTCATTACAAAGAATCTCAAGCAATGGCAGGTCCAACATTTTTATTAGAAAACCAAGAACTCAATATTTATTCTTACCTTCTTTTTTTTTTAGTCTTACTAGTATTGCACCTTTGTAGAACATAGAACTCTATTCCTTACAGTACTAACTATACTTAGAAGTTCATAAATAAGTATATGGCATCATAAACTACAAAATAAATTATGAATTCAATTCATAGTTACTTTTATACCTTCCATAATTATGAGAATTAGTACAAGTGTTTCCAAAATTTGTTTCAATACAAATATCAATCTATTTAATAGAGCACTAATAATTTCAATGAACTTCTCAATCAATTATGCATTAACAATCATGAGAAGCACCAAGTATTAAATTAATTCATAGGGCTCTATTACCATACATAACTACCAACTTCTAACATACCAATTTAACATCAAAATATTAGCTTTTAAACTTTTTTATTGAGAAACACATTCATATTTTATTATTGATATTAATAGTAAAATATAAATCTAAGCATAAATAAGAAGAAAGAAATGAAACATGAGCATAAAAAAATTATATGGAACCTAGCCAATATTATTTTTTTATATATAAATCTAAATATTCAAGAGATAATTACATATAATCAATTGAGGGCTTGATAGTGAAAAACATAAAAATAAATAGTGTATGTATAAAAAAAGTGAAATAATAATAATATTTAGTTATCCAAGTAGATTAATTAACATATTTGAGAAGAACCTCTAGCTAACACATAATACATATTAAAATATTTGAAATTAATTTTTTTTTTTAAATTACAATTGTAATAATTGTTATAATATTTTGATCAAAAACCAAACAACTAATCTAAAAAATAGTTTATAGATATAATCATAATAAATTTCCATGTTGAACATAATAAGTGGGTGATTATAATCAAGTGGGGTTAGCTCAACCCATTATATTCCTTAATATTTCAAAGAGAATATCTAGGTTCTAATCTTATCAAAATGATACATAAATCATTTCTAAGCTTTGTTGTAATACTACTATGTGATGATGATGTAATATAAGTAGAATCCATTTCAATTCCATATAATTCATTAAAAAAAATTATAATAATTATCAATTAAATTTTATTAACCCAAGAGTTACTTAAATTCATATACAACTCCTGGTGCAAATTAAATAAGATCACCTATATAACAACCAAGTACATTTTTTCAAAAGCAATTTTCGTTTGAAATTTTAATTTTGCTATCTTACAACTTGCAAATTTAATGTTTAAATGCTCTTAAAAGGTAGTAGTCTTTTTCATCTTTTATAAATATCTTTGATTTTATAGAAGAGTATTTTTTATATAAAAATTATACCAAGAATAATTCATTTAACAAAGAGGTAGCACTAAAATAATTGATCATGTTGCTTGATTTAATACCTAGCATAGACAAATATATAAATATTGTTCACATACAACAAAACATATTAAGGTCATCAAAACACATACCCGTACTCAAGAAATGTTCATAGTGGTAAAATTATAAATAATCCCATTATGTTCTACATGTATTAAAAATAATTTATAATAAATAATTAATTAATTAAAACATAAACTATGACTACATAGTATATTAACCACAAAGAATAATGTTGGATATTTTGAGTCCTTAAGTAAAATTTATCATTGATGTCAAAAAAAGAAGTCATCATTAATGTCAAGGAATTTGTCAAGAAATAAGTTATCAAAGTTGTCATTGATATTCAGGAAGAAGCTTCTAATAAAGTCAAAGGTCAAGAGGAACAATGCAAAGGTTAAAGGCAAATAGCTCCATAATATTTTTAAATATTATGTGGAAGCATAAGTTAAAAAAATTTCATAAAAACCTAAGAAAGTTTATTGCAAAGCTAAAGGAAGGTTTAATATTTATTTGATAAATTATTTAAATTTAAGATGAATTTAAATTTTATAAATAAATATTATTTATTTATAAAACCAAAGGATTTTAAACCAAGGTGCAAAGTGAAAGATGGTTTAAATCAAACCAAAGGATTTTAAAAAATTAATTTATAAATTTTAAATTCAAATGAATTTAAATATTTTATAAATTAATAAGCTCCAAAGGTAATTCGAGCACCAATGTCTAAAAAATATTGAAGGAAATATGAACACCGATGTCATGAATGGAGGAAGGAATTTGGTATATAAGCTAATGCCTTAGAGGAATTTTAATTCATCCATTTTCTTGATAATCGAATGCATGCAATTGTGTTTGAATTCATGAGGGAAAAAGAGAAGCAACCATTCTATTTAAGCACCAAATAATAGTGTTTAAGGGGATTTTCACCAAAAGACCAAGTGCCAACTAGCCAGGTGGCCTTGTGGTAGAGAGGATAGTGTTAGGGTGTTGGTTGCAAGGAGTCCTGCATTCGAAATGCAGCGACAACAGGTTTTAGCAGTTGCATTGGTGTTGGAGAGCGCCAAAGGAAAGGTGCACGTTTTGTGCAAGATGAGCGAGGAATTTTTTGGAGTACATGGTGCTCGTTAGTACCCGAGCTAATGTCTAGCTTGCATGACATTGGGAGCCATGGCTAGAGCGTTGGTTGATGTTGCGTGGTGTGTTCGAATCCCCTCCAAGGCAAGGTAATAAATTTTGATATTAATCTTTGTGTGTTGCCTAAAGTTTGGATCTAAAAGGGTGCATGAAAGGATTGTTAGTTGGAAATGATTTTTGATAAGTTGGAGGAATAAGGTGTTAAGGTTTATTTCAATAAAGTATTTTATCATATTGATTTATTAAAATATTAAAAGGATAGAGGGAGATTTTTGGTTTAGGTTATTTTGAAAATAAGAGTGCATTGAATATTATTGGGAGATTATAAGGTGTAAGTGGTAATTTACTTTTTGTAAATGTTGATGAATGTTTTATTAAAGATGAAGTGATAACGTGTATGTGTGTTTTGATGTTTACATTGTATTTTGAGGAATTTAATCACCTTATAATTTCTTTGAGCTTGGCAAGAAGTGTTTGAGATTTTTTGCAGATTTAGAAGATTCCTTCATCATCAAGAAAAAGGTATGAGCACATTTTCCAAAGTTTAATTTTTTTTTGGTAGGTAAAGTAAAATTTATTTACTTACGGGTTGAAGGGATCCGCCCCTATTTACAAGAAGATCATCTACATTCAAAATGCAGGCCAAAAATACCAATTTACAATAGTTCATCTGCATTCATAATGCAGGGAAAAAACATCAGCACTACAGTCAAAAACCAACAAAAACTAATAGTCAAGCTAAACCAAAACAAACTAACCCTAGCACACTAAACATCAGTAGAAACAACAGACAACACCAGTCCCACCCCGAGGTTCAGTTCCTAGGCCCATGGGCTCTGCACTCCTGAAGGAGAGTCTCTAGGATGCCTGGGATTTTACGGAGATCTTCAGTAGCTCTGTGCATGAGGTCAATTCCTTCTTTGAGGATGTTGGCTGCTGATATGTACTGATCGACAGCCTTTAGAGACTCGAATGATAGCCACATTATGGAGAATTTTGTGGACATCTCGTTCTTGGCCATGAACCCTCGTCTCATTCTTCTTGCCCTGCACCATCTACTCCTTGGTTTTCCCGCTCAGCTTGGACAGATCCTCGGGCTAGTCTTTCTCCTCACCACTAGACAGGTTCTAGAAATCAAGGGTAACATCAATGTTGGTCACCACCAACCACCTAGAAATCCACATTTTTTGCTTAGTCCTGATGGCTTTCTACTTGGGGTGAGCTCTTTTGCGAATAAAGAGTTTTTACTCTTGATCAGAGCTTGGCTCGCTCTTCAGGGGAGGGGAGATAAGATCAAGCTGGGCAGAGACTAATGCATGGGCTGGGGAAGAGGATTGAGGGAGCGGATTGGACTCTCGAAAGGACAAACTCAGAGACTGAGTTGACAATGAACCGCCTTCTTGGACCAACTCAGAGGGGGGTAGAGGTTTTGACATACTTAAACTACCATAGGGCCTGTGGCCAAGGACGTGCTTGTATAGAATGAGGAAGAGGCCCTGGTGTTGAGGGGGCTTTGGGTTTTGACATTCCCTAAAGATGGATACCGAGATGGATATGGAATGAAACAAAAAATTGGGAACATTAATCGGGCGAATATCATGAAGATGATTCACAAAATCCATACTATAAGCCCTAATGGGCTTAACGGGGTTGTCCATAGTAATGTACTAGAGGATAGGGACTATGGCAGCATCCTAGGGCCCAGGGAGCAAGGTTCAGTCAATCCCTTTACCCTTCCAAAGGAGGTCTACCCCTCTTTCAAGGAATTTATCCAGTACTTCTTTAAAATTATGTTCATTTATATGAATTGTTCTACCTGAGAAGAATAAACTAGTTACCTAGTCGATGGACTGAGGGGTGACTATAAAATGAACTCCCTACATGTAGACTTCACCATATTTCCACTACTCAACAAAATCCCTGGTGAAATCCTTGTTCGCTCCCTTGAACATCCTAAAAAAACCCATAAACCTTTTGGGGGCAATATTTCCCACTATGTCTGGGTCGATGTTAAGAGTGGCTAGGTTGAGCAAGGCCATGGGGATGGGGAGAAGTCGAGCAGTAGAGGAAACACAATCGTAGGTGCTATGGTTCTAGGACAAGTAGTGGGAATTAATGAGGGTGATGGATAGAGACTTCCACACAAGGCGAGACACGTGAGCAGTGATGGAGGCGACATGGCAATGACATGGCGCAAGCGTGGAGATAATGAGCGAAAAAGGGGAAAGTCTGAATGAGACAGCGGTAGAGGCCAAAATGTGGACATGGTCGATTGTGGTAGTCTAGAGTGTGCGATAAGACAATGTCGAACTACCTAGCTGGCCGAGGCACGAGTGAGTGGGAAAACAATGGAGGTGAAACATCTAGAAAAAATGCTCGAAAATCTCCACACATAAATCAAGACTTGGAACCATAGACTGAAGCAAAAATGAGGTGTTGACAAACATCGAACTGGGATTTGATACCCATACATGGTGGGGAAAGCCACCTTTGATTCGGTATAGGACCGATGGTGTCGAAGAGACACCTTTTAGGTGGTTAGAACCATCGATAAAATTTGGCCACTGATGATTGGCCTTTGCAAACATTCTAACAGTGTTAGAGAAGAGGCGCCCTCCTGCTTTAGTAGATCTAAGTGTTTGATATTTTGTCATTATCCAGGTTGACTTTCTTGATGACTTTCATGGGAAAGTTGTCTTCCCAAATGGTGAGGGATCTCTCTTTGATTGCTCTATTTGCCAAGGTGTCGGCCACTTGATTGGCCTCCCTGAACACATGCTTGATCTGGGATTGCTCATTATTGCAAAGGCCTAGCTGGCATTCCTAGATAATGTTCTCTATATTTTTCACACCCTTGCTATTTCTTTGGATGAGTTTGACAATGATCTTCGAGTCCCCTTCGAAGATGACAGGCACTGCCAAGTTTTTGGAAATTTCAATACATCTCCAAAGGTCCCTAGCTTCTATGAATTTGTTGGTTTGGGACCCCAAATTTTCAACAAAGGCCTTAAGGATTTTGCCATTATGATCTTTGAAGACCCCTCCTGCTCCCACTTTTTCTTGGTTCCCTTTGGAGGCACCATCGAAGTTAGTCTTAAGCCAACCTTGGGGGGAGGGACCCAAGTAACCTGAGATCTATATTTTCTAGGTTTTTGAGACTTACTGTGATCTTGGGGAATCTTGAGGGTGGAACAAAGCAATTCTTAAATCCCTGGAGTAGGTCTGGCCTGACAAGGGATGAGTCCAAAATTTTTGGTGGTGTAAGCAAGGGCTCTGGCAGCTACGACTTCATGGGTTCTAGGAACTTTGTTGAAAAATCGCCTATTACACTCCAACCAGAGCTACCAGAAGATGTGATGTATGAGGAATTTCCACAAAAATCTTAGCCTGGGATGCTTGAAGGGCTTAGGCCATTGGCAAATGAACTCCTTGAAAAAGTTTGACCAGGTCTAGCTAACCTGAAAGCTTTGGGTGGCTAGGGAGAAAATACTTCTGGAGTAGGGGCAATCCATCAAGATATTATGAATAGATTCCTAGGCTTGGAGGCATAGGAAACATCTATTCGGCACCATGATCCCTCGCCACATGAGATTTTCCCCAGTAAGGATTTTATTGTGGATGGTCATCCAACAAAAGTACATGATTTTGAGAATGAGGAATTTAATCCACACCTTGTTAGTGACCACCTTCTCGTAGTTGGAGGTGCCCTACGAACCCATCTTCTCAATAAGTTGGGTCACGGTCTTGACAAATAAATTCATGTTATTGGTACCTTTCCAACATCACTTATATCTCATGTTGACACGAGAGAGGAAAGTTGATCGTTGGATCTCCTGAATCCCTTTCATGTATTCCCTGATGGGTTCATTTCTTATTATAAAATTGATCTTCTTCCACTCCTGGTCTTTCGGGATGGAGGAAATGAATTCTGCAATCATAAGCCCGAATCTATTGTCAATCAAATGCCTAGGAGGGATCAAAACTAGATTTTTGATGAGGGGAGAATTCCTGACCTAGGTATCTTCCCAGAATTTGATGATGGCCCCATTCCCCAGCTTCCAAGAAGACCCTTCAAGGATGATGTTCTGGGTATGAGTGATGGATTTCCAGAAATGGGAATTGTTGCACGTGGGAGGAACTTGGAGGAAGGCTTTGTGTTGAAGGTACTTTCTTTTCATTATTTTTACCCACTCAATATTGGCCTTAGTCACTACTCTCCAAGCCTTCTTGGCTAGGAGAGCTAGGTTGGCAACTGAGATTCAATGCAGACCAAGACCTCCCTGATCTTTGGGGGAGCAAACTCTATCCCAAGCTACTAGGTGGAGCTTTCTTGAGGCCTTCGATCCAGACCAAAGTAACTACTTTTGAATTTTTTCAATGGCTTCTCCCACTAAGGCCAATATTTTGAACACAGACATGAAATATGTGGGGATGCTCTGCAAGACATATTTGACCAAATTTGCCTTCCCTACACTGGTGAGCAGGGCCCCTTTCCACCTAGCTAACTTGTTACGGATCTTGTCCACCATGTTTTCCCACATGGTTGGTCGGGCCCTACCATGGAACATGGGGAGCCCGAGGTAAGTGGTCGGGAACTCAAAAATGGAACATCCCAGGATTCTAGTGATCTTGCACTATATTTTGGCTAGGGTATGGATGAAGAACAACTTGCTTTTAGTGTAATTTATTTTTTGGCCAGCAGCTTCCTCGAATATCCTTGATCATCTTTGCATCTGCTATCGAAGACTTAGTAGCCATCAATGTGTCATCTATAAACTGCTGGTGAGTGGTGGGGAGAATCCTGGATGTTGCATTGATCCTAAAAATTTGACTGTAGGATCAGGCCTCCTTGATAGTTCTCCCCAAACTCTCTTCCAGGATGATGAACAGAATGGGGGACAGAGGGTCACCCTGCCTCAAGCACCGAGAACTCGAGAAGTAACCCATAGCAGAACCATTTACCATGACATATAACGAAGAAGATGAAATGCAGTTATAGATCAGGTTTACCCAGGACTCATGGAACCCAAACTTGAGAAGGATTTGGCTGAGGAATTCCCTGTTGATTGTGTCAAAGGCCTTGTTCATGTCCATCTTAAGGAAGAAGATAGTTATATCTAAAACCTGGGCTGAATTGATCAATTCATGGATGGTGATGACCCAATAGAGAATATTACATCATTTGACTGTGCTCCCCTAACACGAGTCAATGATGGACAGAAGAATGTTGGATAGCCTAGATGTCAGTGCTTTGGTGAGGATTTTGTAAGTGACATTGCATAGGCTGATGGGTCGATAATCAGAGAGGGATCAATAATTGACCCCTTTGGGGATGAGAGCCAAGAAGGTGGAATTCATATCTCTAGGAATGGACCTAGATATTTGCATTTCCCTAATGGTGTTATAAATATCCTGCCCCACGATGTCCCAAAAAGTCTAGAAAAACCTGGGTGAGAACCCACCAAAGTATAATTTGATTGGTTGGTTTTCTGGAAAATAATTTTAGAGTGGAAAGGACTTGATTAGGGTTTTCTTTTGAGTGTGTTTGAGTTAATGCATCAAGGTTTTCTAGAATAAAGAGTTGTTTTTAAAACCTTTTTTAATAATCATTGTTGTTAAAAACATTGGTTGTGTGAAGAACTTGAACTAGGTTTTGAAAATAACATGAGTATCATTGTTATATGAGATTTTTTGTTGAACATTGTTGGAAACATTTTGATTGAGTGGTCATATGATTGGACTAGGGTTTGTAAGCAAGGTTTTTTTCATTGAGTGATTGGTTGAGTAGATTTGGTTGAGCCTAGTCAAGTAGATGTGTGAATTGATTATTCAGTTCCATAAAATATACTATTCTATAATTTTATTTGAGTTGATATTGAGCATTGAGTTGAAACATATTGGGCCTCTAACAATTCTCTTTATGTTTCTATGATATTGGACAAGTTATGTGTGGACTTGTTAAGAATATTTGAGACAAGCTTTGAGAAGACTTGTGGACTGATTTTGTGTGAGCTTTTTGTGGAAGCGTACAATACAGATTTGGTTAAGTTCTAGAGAGGACTTATTGAGCAGATTGAACAAGTTCTGTGTAAACTTGCTAAGAAGTTTGGACAAGTTTTGTGTGGACTTGTTGAGTAGTTTGGACAAGTTTTGAGTGGACTTGTTGAGTAGATTTGGACAAGTTTGTAGTGGACTTGTTGAGCTGATTTGTGCAAGTTTTGAGTGGAATTGTTGAGCTGATTTATGCAAGTTCTGAGTGGACTTGTTGAGCTGATTTGAGCAAGTTTTGAGTGGACTTGTTGAGAATATTTGAGCAAGTTCTGAGTAGACTTGTTGAGCATATTGGAGCAAGTTCTATGTAATATTTTTTAGCAAATTTGAGCAAGTTCTGAGTGGACTTGTTGAGCATAATTGAGCAAGTTCTGAGTGGACTTATTGAGAATATTTGAGCAAGTTTTGTATGAGATTATTGAGCATATTTGAGTAAGTTCTGTGTGAACTTGTTGAGTTTATTTGAACAAGTTCTGAGTGGACTTGTTGAGCTCATTTGTGCAAGTTTTTAGTGGACTTGTTGAGTTGATTTGAGCAAGTTCTTAGTGGACTTGTTGATCAGATTTGAGCAAGTTCTAAGTGAAATTATTGAGCAAATTTGAGCAAGTTCTGTGTGAGCTTGTTGAGCAGATTTGAGCAAGTTATGTGTGAACTTGTTGAGCATATTTGAGCAAGTTTTATGTGGACTTGTGGAGCATATTTTGGTATAGATTTGAGAATAGGTTTATGCCTAACCAGATATAGATATTGAGCAAATTTGTGCTAGATCGAAGGACTGAGTTTAGTGTAGATTTGAGATAGAGCTTTTAAGGTGATAGAGCAAAAAGGATAGTAGTCTCTAGTGGATAGAGATCCATAAGCTAGGATAGTGAGGATAGGTCTTCTGAGTGGGGATAAGAGTCTTCAATGGAGAGATATCCATAAGCCATTGTAGTGGAGGCAGTAGTCTTCTAGAGGATCACCAACCAAAGTAGAAGAGAAGTTATCCTATGGATAGAGATCCACGAACTTGATTTAGGGTATTGACATATTCATTGGATAGAGGTCCATAAACATTGTAATAGGGAAAGGATTCCCAAAATATTATTTGAGAAAATTTTATAAGAAATATTTTCTCCGTGGAGGTAGCCATATTTGGGTGAACCACGTTAAATTGGTGTATTTATTATGTGTGGTGATTTATGCATTTCTTTGATTAATTATATTGATATTGTTATCTATACATTGCATAGTATTGATTTGAAAATAAGAATAAAAAGTGGTCTTATACTGTTCACCCCCCTCTCAGTATAATTTTGTGTTCTTAAATTAGTATCAAAGCCAGGTTTCTTCAAAAGAGTGTAACAGCTTGAAGAAAAATCTAACAATAACATAATGGATTTTAAGTATGGGTCCTTAGATAATTCAACACCAGTATTTTATGGAAGTGACTATATGTATTAGAGCATGAGAATGAATATCTACATGATGGCACTTGGTAATGAAATTTGGGAAGCATTTGATCTTGGATACGATCCCTTAATAAATACTTCTATAGATAAGGAAGGTACAATTTAAAAGCAATGAGTGCACTTTTGAGAGGTTTTCATAGAACAAAGTCTATGAAAGTTATGAATTGTAGAACTGTAAAAGAAATGTGGGATAAATTACAAGGTATATATGAAGGAGATAAAAGTGTCAAGAAAACAAAGATACGAAATCTCAAAGGACAATTTGAAGCATTAATAATGAATGATGAGGAAAATATTAGTGCTTATCTAATTTGAATTCATGAGGTTGTTAATGATATTCAAGGACTTGGAATGAATATTGATGAATCAGATGTTTGTGATAAAGTCTTAAGAACTCTTCCAAAAATATTCAGTGAAAAGGTTTCTTCTATAGAAGTGTCAATGGATGGTGATTCTTTGACAAGAGATAAGTTGCTTGGTATGCTTATAGCTTTTGAGATAAGAACAAAATATCCTATTCCCTAGAAGGAAGCAACCTTCAAAGCAATAAAGAAGAAAAAATGTAAAAGTTAGAATCAAACAATGAGTCATCCAGTGATGAAGAAGCTAATTATGGTAGAAAAGATAAATATTCTAGAAGATCCAGAGATCTAAAATATGTAAGTGTTTCAATTATGGAAAATATGGATATTTTGCAATAGATTGTCAAGAACCCAAGAACAACAATGGTGAAGAAAAATAGGATCACAAGAACAGGGAATTAGAAAGATACAGGCACCAGAAGAAAAGCAAGGATGGACAAAGCAGACAAGGAAAGAAGTTCTTTCAAAGACAAAATAGGAGCTACTATGCGGATAAGGCAAGTAAGTATTCAAGTGATAGTGATGCTAGTTTTTTAGACAATGATAGAGATGAAGTCCTATTTATGATTGAAGAAAAAGAGCAAGTTAAGAAAAGGACTCCAATAATTCTCAAGTGTTTTAGATGTGGTAACTTTGGACATCTTGAAGATAGTTGTACAAGGGATGGTTATAGTTTTAGTGATGATGAATATGAGGATGCACTTGAAGGACTAGATGAAAATATTCTAATGACATTAGAAGAAGAAGTAAGTGATCCTATAGAAGATAAGCCAATAGAAAATAAATATGTGGACAAAGGTAAACAAATAGAGGAATATTTAGAAAAGGATGGTTATGATCTCAAGGGAGAACTTATTTATGCCCTTGACATGGTAAATAAGGTAAGAAAGCAACACTCTAAACTTGAAATTCAATTTCAAGAATGTGATGAAGAGAGAAGATTGCTCATAGAGGATTTAGAAAAATCAAAGGCTAAGGCAAAAATGTTCAAGGATAAGTTAGAAGCAAAGATCTTAGAATGTGAGAAGTTAGCACAAGAAGTGGCACTACTAAGAGAATATTTAGAGGACTCCAAGGTCAAGATGAAAGGGTTCAAAAATAGCTCAAAGAACTTGGATAAGTTCATCAAGACACAAAAGACTACATCAAGCAAAATAGGTCTTGGATTTGAACAGGTTCAAAAGAAATGGGAAGGAGAGTCAACCTCAAGTTTTGGAGGAGAAGAAACTTCATATGAAGATATTTTAGAAGAAGACAATGTAAAATAAAGTGAGACATCTGAGGATGAGTTGGACAATAGAGAGTTCAACAAATATAGGAACAATGCACAAAGAAGATACAAATGGAACAACAATCAGAATAGGTCAAGAGATACTAAGAGACCAATGAGGTCAAGACAAGGAAACTTCAATGGAAGATGTTTTTCATGTCACAGGTTTGGGCACATGGCTTCATAGTGCAGGACACATGAAAGACAAGAATATGGGAACAGATAACTTTTTCATGGGTATTGCTACTCATGTAATCAGTTTGATCACAAGGCAATGAATTGCAGGGTTCATGATAGAAGAGGATATGGCTTCACTAGGAGAAATCCTAAGATATTTGCACCTCCAAGGAACAATAATATTAAGTGTTACAAGTACAACAATTATGGTCACACAACAAAGTGGTGTAGAGCAAACATTCCATAAATAGGTATGAACAGAAACATGAACAAGAATATGAATATGAACAAGAATAGGAATAGGAAAAAGAACATGGATATGAACAGGAACATGAACATGGATATGAATAAAAAAAGCAACAAGAACAAAAACATGGATATGAACAGAAACAAGAATAGGAACATGGATATGAATAGGAATAGAGATAGGAATGTAGACATGGATAGGAACATGGACATGGAAAGAAATAGTCAAATAAATCATAAGGATCAGATAATAAGGAAATAGGATAAAGGTAAAGAAGAGTGCTTTTTGGGAGTAGAAATACTCCCACCCCAAAATTAACCACCTCAAGAGGAGGTGGGGGAGGGGCTAAGCTAAGAGGCTCATTCTTAGCCCCAAGCCCCAAAGGTGACCCTTTTCCATTGATTTCAAAGGGGGAGATATTTGAGTAAGGAGGAGAGATTTGGTATTTGAAGAGAGCATTGAGCCAGGGGGAGCAATGTCCTAGGGGGAGCAGAACATAAGAAGAAGTCAAGTTTTCGGTAAAAATAATTTGGGTTGCCATTAATGACAAAGGGGGAGATTGTTGGACATTTTGAGTCCTTAAGTCAAATTTGTCATTGATTTCAAGAAATGAAGTCATCATTAATGTCAAGGAATTTGTCAAGAAATAAGTTATCAAAGTTGTCATTGATATCCAGGAAGAAGCTTCTAATAAAGTCAAAGGTCAAGAGGAACAATGCAAAGGTTAAAGGCAAAGGGCTCCATAATATTTTTAAATATTATGTGGAAGCATAAGTTAAAAGGTTTTCATAAAAACCCAAGAAAGTTTATTGCAAAGCTAAAGGAAGGTTTAATATTTATTTGATAAAATATTTAAATTCAAAATGAATTTAAATTTTATAAATAAATATTATTTATACCAAGGTGCAAAGTGAAATATGGTTTAAATAAAACCAAAGGGTTTTAAAGAATTAATTTATAAAATTTAAATTCAAATGAATTTAAATATTTTATAAATTAATAAGCTCCAAAGGAAATTCGAGCACCGACATCTAAAAATTGTTGAAGGAAATTTGAGCATCGACATCATGCATGGAGGAAGGAAATTGGTATATAAGCTAATGCCTTAGAGGTATTTTAATTTATCCTTTTGCTTGATAATTGAATGCGTGCAATTGTGTTTGAATTCATGAGGGAGAAAGAGAAGCGACCATTCTATTTAAGCACCAGCGAATAGCATTTAAGATAATTTGCACCAAAATACCAAGCACCAACTAGGCAGGTGGCCTAGTGGTAGAGAGGATAGTGTTAGGGTGTTGGGCACAAGGATGCCTACATTCAAAATGTAGCGGCAATGGTTTTTGGCAGTTGCATTGGTGTTGGAGAGCACCAAAGGAAAGGCACACGTTTTGTGCAAGGTGAGCGAGGAAGATTTTTGGAGCATGTGGTGCTCGTTAGTCCCAAAGCTAGCACCTAGCTTGCATGGCATTGGGAGTCATGGCTAGAGCATCGGTTGAGGTTGCACGGTGTGTTCGAATCCCCTCCAAGGCAAGGTAATAAATTTTGATTTTAATTTTTGTGTGTTGCCTAAATTTTGGAGCTAAAAGGGTGCATGAAAGGATTGTTAGTTGGAAATGATTTTTGATAAGTTGGAGGAATAAGGTGTTAAGGTTTATTTTAATAAAGTGTTTTGTCATATTGATTTATTGAAATATTAAAAGGATAGAGGGAGCTTCTTGTTTTAGGTTATTTTGAAAAGAAGAGTGCATTGAATATTATTGGGATATTATAAGGTGTAAGTGGTAATTTACTTTTTGTAAATGTTGATGAATGTTTTCTTAAATATGGAGTGATAAGGTGTATGTGTGTTTTGATGTTTACATTGTATTTTGAGGAAGTTAATCACCTTATAATTTCTTTGAGCTTGGCAAAGAAGTGTTTGAGATTTTTGATAGATTTAGAAGATTCCTTCATCATCAAGAAAAAGGTATGAGCACATTTTCCAAAGTTTAATTTGATTGGTTGGTTTTCTAGAAAATAAGTTTGGAGTGAAAAGGACTTGATTAGGGTTTCCTTTTGAGTGTGTTTGAGTTAATGCATCAAGGTTTTCTAGAATAAATAGTTGTGATTAAAACCTTGTTTAATAAGCATTGTTGTTGAAAACATTGGTTGTGTGAAGAACTTGAACTAGGGTTTGAAAAGAACATGAGTATCATTGTTATGTGAGATTTGTTGTTGAGCATTGTTGGAAATATTTTGAGTAAGTGTTCATATGATTGGACTAGGGTTTGTGAGCAAGGGTTGTTTCATTGAGTGATTGGTTGAGTAGAGTTGGTTGAGCCTAGTCAAGTGGATGTGTGAAGTGATTGTTCAAGTTCCATAAAACAAACTATTCTATATTCGGATTTGAGTTGAGAAAGTGATTGAGTATTGAGTTGAAACATATTGGGTCTCTAACAATTCTCTTTATGTTTCTATGAGATTGGACAAGTTCTATGTGGACTTGTTAAGCAGATTTGAGACAAGTCTTTGAGAAGACTTGTGGACTGATTTTGTGTGAGCTTTTTGTGGAAGCTTACAATACATATTTGGTTAAGTTCTAGAGAGGACTTATTGAGCAGATTGGACAAGTTTTGTGTGGACTTGTTGAGTAGTTTGGACAAGTTCTATGTGGACTTGTTGAGCAGTTTGGACAAGTTCTGAGTGGACTTGTTGAGCAAATTTGGACAAGTTTTGAGTGGACTTGTTGAGCAGATTTGAGCAAGTTCTGAGTGGACTTGTTGAGCAGATTTGAGCAAGTTCTGAGTGGAATTTTGAGCTAATTTGAGCAAGTTTTGAGTGGACTTGTTGAGAAAATTTGAGCAAGTTATGAGTGGACTTGTTGAGAATATTTGAGCAAGTTCTAAGTGGACTTGTTGAGAAAATTTGAGCAAGTTTTGAGTGGACTTGTTGAGTAGATTTGAGCAAGTTCTGAGTGGACTTGTTGAGTAGATTTGAGCAAGTTATGAGTGAGCTTGTTGAGAAGATTTGAGCAAGTTTTGTGTGAACTTGTTGAGCTAATTTGAGAAGTTCACTGTTGAAAAATTGAAGGCAAATTTTAGCAAGTTCTGAGTGGACTTATTGAGAAAATTTGAGCAAGTTATATGTGAGCTTATTGAGCAGATTTGAGCAAGTTCTATGTGAACTTGTTGAAAATATTTTAGCAAGTTCTGTGTGGACTTATGGAGCAGAGTTTGGTGTAGATTTGAGGATAGGTTTATGCCAGACCAGAGATAGATATTGAGCATATTTGTGCTAGATCAAAGGATTGAGTTTAGTGCAAATTTGAGATAGAGCTTTGGAGGTGACAGAGCAGAGAGGATAGTGGTCTCCAGTGGATAGAGATCCATCAGCTAGGGTAGTGAGGATAGGTATTTTGAGTGGGGACAAGAGTCTTCAGTGGAGAGAGATCCACAAGCCAGTGTAGTGGAGGTAGTAGTCTTCTAGAGGATCACCAACTAGAGTAGAGGAGAAGGAGTTCTCCTGTGGATAGAGATCCATGAACTTGATTTAGGGGATTGGTATCTCCATTGGATAGAGGTCCATAAACATTGTAATAGGGAAAGGATTCCCAAGAGATTGATTGAGAAAATTTTAGTGAAATATTTTCTCCATGGAGGTAGCCATCTTTGGGTGAACCACGTTAAATTATGGTGTCTCTATTTTGTGTGGTGATTTGTGCATTGCTTTGATTACTATTGTTGATATTACTATCTATACATTGCATAGTATTTATTTGAAAATAAAAGTAAAAAGTGGTCTTATACTGTTCACCCCCCTCTTAGTATAAGCTTGTGTTCTTCAAATAATTTCCTTATATCTATACTAGGGTTTCACTTAAACATTGAAATTATAAGTGACATAAATTGAAATATATTCCCTAATATATCATCCTTAAAATAATTTAATAGATAGGAAAATCAGTAACATAATTGGATGTTGTTACACACCTTAGTTTTCTAAGTTACACGAAGTTAATGGGATGTAAAATTTTTAACTGGAAAACACTTAGCCCCTATCATCAACCTATCCTCTAGGTATGTTATGGTTTGAACCTTGGACCTCCTCACAAAGAGGCTAATACCCTAACCATTGTGTTGTTCTTGTAGGATTTATATGGATAAGTGTAGGTTTTTATGAGGGGTCATGTTCCCTTGTACCAAGGTTTGAACTTAAATTTTTTGAATAAAAACTCAAAAAATTACTATTATGGTATCCCTAGCAACACTAAAAATTAAGTTTACACGAATTTTTATGAGAGATCTTTATAGTATCCCTACAAAATATGACTACATGGTATATTAACCACGAAGAATCATCTCCTTATATCTATACTAGGGTTTCACTTAAACATTGAAATAATAAATGACATAAACTAGAAATGTATTCTTTAAGATACCATTCTTAAAGGTTTTTTAATACATAAAGGAATCGGTAAATACCTTTCCTTTTTGAAAAACTGATCATAGTTTCAAGTCATATTGCCTCTGATCTTAGTTTTAAATCATGGTGCTACCACTATAACCCCTATCTCACCTCGATAAATATAACTTGGAGTGAAGGAGACCGCGGTGGCTTGGGGTTGATACTATCATCATCAAGCTAGTGCACACTCAACGAACTCAAGTCAAACTACTAATTTTTCCCTAGATTGGGCATACCCACAAAGTTTAAACCTTTCTTGACAAGTGCCCAATTTCTTACCAATCCACCTAGCCCTTGTGGACCATCCTTAATAAAAAACACAATTGGGTGTTGTTATAAATCTTATTCCATTAGGTTGCACAAAATCAATGGGACTTTAGGACTTAGGACATTCGCTATCATTATCCTATCCTTTGGGTATGTTATGATTTAAATCTTGGACCTCATTAAAAATAAGCTAATACCCTAACCATTACATTGTTCTTGTAAGACTTATATGGATACAGTGTAGGTTTTACGAGGGATCATGTACCAAAAATCCAAGAATTTATCATTTTGGTATCCTCATGGCACTAAAAATTGATTTTACATGGTTTTTATGAGGGGTCTCAATTCTCTCTCATAATAGGGTTTGAACTTAGATATCTTAAATAAAAACCCAAGTACATAAGGTCTCAATCTCATAAATGAAAACCCAAATATTTTTTTTTTGAATTCAAGTAGTGTGATAAATTGAGTTTACATGGGTTTTTATAAAGGGTCTCAATTTCATCTTGAACTTGGACCTCCTAAGTAAAAACCCAAGGACATTATCCCTCATAGAGGTCTCAATATCATAAATGAAAATCTAAATACTTTTTTTGAATTTGGGTAGTGTAAGAAACCCCTACGACCAACCACCAACCATGAACCTCATAAGAGTGAGGGATACATGGATTAAAACATAGCCATACATGCTATGGTTTGAACCTTGGACCTTCCTAAGAATATCCAAACCCCAAACAATTGGGGTGTCCTTCAGGACTAATGAAAACTCAAATACTTACCACTATGATATCTTCATGGATCAAAATTATTCTTGCATGAATAACATATCAAAGATATTTGAAGGATAAATTTTGTTTGATTTGCAAACTTATATGAAGGTTTCATCCTCAACCACAACATTATTATATGTTGTGCATATTAACTTATTAAATTTACCAAGATTATAAATTGTATGCATAATGTTACTTCCATAGTATCTTTTTTTTAATTTTTATATAAAATTGAAATAAATTTTTTATATATTATAAATTTTATAAATAAATATTATTATAAATAATATTTATTATAATATAAAATATTGAAAATGAATTGTATTTATGTGATTATATTTTATTTATAATTGCTTGAAGGCACCTTACATCAATTTATTATTTTAAAAAAAAAAATTATTATTATAATAATATAGCTCTCAACTTTAAAAGGGATTGTGGTTGGGAAGAGACTGTGGTCATAAAAGTTTCTCACAATAACCAAATCAAATATATATATATATATAAAATAAAATTAATAATAAATATTTAAATAAAACTTTATTTCCTTCTTAAATTAAACTAAAATAATTTACTAAATATAAAAACTAAAATAAAGTTTCTCACAATAACCAAATCAAATATATATATAATATAAAATTTATTAAATAAAACTAATAATAAATATTTAAATATAACTTTATTTCCTTCTTAAATTAAACTAAAATAATTTACTAAATATAAAAAAAATATTTTTAAGAAAACATAAATCGTGTTTCATTCTTAGACCCACTAATATAATTCATTTCTAATATGAAAATCCCATAACCAAGAGTGTTTTTATTTGTATTTTCCAATCCTTCGGTACCGTAGTACTCATGGGTGTGTCTGGTTAGTATGGTTGACCTCGTACAAAGTTTATCCCGATACAAGTAGAGGTTATAGTGAGCAAAATGAGGAAGATTATGTAGAAAACCTTAAACACTCACAAGATCAAAGATAGCCTTGCGAGAGGTAACTTAAATGTAGACAACTCAAATGCAGACAGGTAGAGAAACAGAACAAATTTATTAAGCAATAGATTCATTACAAAGGCTCTGTTGAGCATACAACTGCGGTATACGCCGCCTATGGAATACACTACCAAAATGCAGTAAACACTGCCGAATGCAGACTGATCTGCCGAATGCGGATTGGACCGCCGAAGGGCCTGCACTGCTGGTGTGTAGGGAACCTGGTGCTACTGCACCCAGATTACCGAAAGAGACCTCAGGGACTTGCATTTATAGATCTCTCCAGGTGCTTTGGTGGTGGCGGGAATCACAAGGCCAGTTGGAAATATCACCTACTGCATTAACTCAGCCTTACTTCTTCTGCCATAGGACCAGACGACAGTACACTCCCGACGATGAAGATACGTGCGAATGGTCTGTCCCCATGTCAGGCAAGAACAGTCAAAATTTAGATTAAAATATTTCCAACATCCCCCTTAATCTAAATTCCAACTAAAACATACTTCAATTTGAGCCACTCGCGCTTCTAATCCACCGTCTAACCGAACGGATCGAAATACTTGTTGCCCGGGTAAAGCCTTGTCTCTGGGTCCAAGTTCTTGTTCCTCTCGATCTTGATGTAGCCCATAAGTAGAATCTCGACTAGCACCAGAGTCTGCATGTTGAAAGGCAAAGGGAGGCCAAAATAACTTGACCCCTACCGAGTGCGCAAAGGAACCCTGCGACGTTAGGTTGTGAGGGGTGAGAGACACAAAGGCAGGAAGATGCGAGGTTCAACGTCCGGCTATGCACAAAAGTGAGTGTGCAGTCTGATTGCACTGCACAGTCGGGCGGATGGCTAGGACTTAGAAAATTTTGGGTCTCGTCCGATTGCACACAAGAATGCTTGCGCAGTCGGGTTGCCTAGCGCAATCGGGAGGGCAAAGAAACTTTCAAAGGAAAAAACATTATGCCTCGCTGTCGATGATCATGAACGAGAGGCTCTGCCCCCACTTCGATCTCGCCATGCCCATATTCCTTAAGTTCGTCGAGTACAAGGCCGACATTGTCCCCGTCTTGCACAGAAGGGTTCCCTTTGTGAGGAAGGGTGGAGTGCGGTTCACCATTAATGGCTTCAAGTACTTCAACCTAGTTTTGATCACCAATGTGGCAAGAGCAAGGGACATCGAGAGGGTGAGTATAAAAGGGGCTAGAATCGGGTGGATGTCAATGTCGAGGAACTGGGGCCAGAACTTGCAATCCAACTCAATTCTTGTGGGGCACCGATCGCCTAGTTGCGAGAATGGTCCAAAAGGAGGTCATAGGCGAATTTGCAGGCCACACTGCTACAATCGAACAGAAATCTCCTTGGCATCAGCAAGATCTCTGACCTTTGCCTGCTGAAATCCTGTCACCTTGCTCTGATACCATGTAGAAAATCTTAAACACTCATAGGATCAAAGATAGCCTCATGAGAGGTAACGCTACTACAATCGAACAGAAATCTTCTTGGCATCAGCAAGATATCTAACCTTTGCCTGCTGAAATCCTGTCACCTTGCTCTGATACCATGTAGAAAATCTTAAACACTCATAGGCTCAAAGATAGCCTCACGAGAGGTAACTCAAATGCAAACAGGCAGATAAAGAAAACAAATTTATTAAGCAATAAATTCATTACAAAGGCTCTGTTGAGCATACAACTGCAGCATACGTCGCCTACAAAATACACCGCCCAAATGCAGTAAAAACTGCCAAATGCAGATTGATCTACCAAAAGCGGCTTGGCCCGCCGAAGGGCCTGCACTGCTGGTGTGCAAGGAACCTGGTGCTGCTACACCCAGATTACCCAAAGAGACCTCAGGGACTTGCATTTATAGATCTCTTCAGGTGCTTTGGCGGTGGCCGAAATCACGAGGTCAGTTGGAAACATCTGGAACTCACCTACTGCATTAACTCAGCCTTACTTCTTCTGTCATAGAACCAGATGACGGTACACTCCCAAGGCGAAGATACGTTGTCCCATGTCAAGCGAGAACAATCGAAATTTACATTAAAATATTTCCAACAAATTTCAACATACAAAAAATATAAAAAATTATAATATGTTACCGATTCCTTTAATACAAACCCTTTGTGAAAAAACACCTAATAGGGTATCTTACTATTCCTCTTTATCACACTACAGTTGGTAATAACATACTCAGAAGTTTAATTGTATATGCCTTCAAGGATTTCATTTCGCCATTTTTGGTCTTTTCCGTTCTAATATTTAAACTTTGTAGACGTTATCCACGGGTGTGGAGATTTGAGATCTAGAGAATATTTTTTACTCGATCTCTTTACAATTAAGATCCTTCACTCTTAACTTAACTAAGACCTTAGATTTAAAGTCAAAGCTTATCAAATAACTAAGACCTTAAAAATAACTAAGACCTTAAATTTAAAGTCACAGCTTGACCAAATTGGTAAATTTACATGACTGTCGTTTGGAAATTGATGGGTGCATTTGAGCACATGTTTTCGCCCTCTCTTCTGTAATGCACATGCATTACGAATCTTAATCATTCAGAAGCTTTATTTTCTGTAAACCTCCGACATTTTAACCTATATTAAACTATTCCGACCTTTATTAATCTATTCCGCTAGTGTAGTTTTTAAAACATTTAATAACAATCAAAACATTCAACTAAAAGCCACTCTTCCTATAAATTAAAATTAAACCATTCTTTCCTTAAACGCCTTTAGGAATCTTAAACATTCATCGAGCTTTATTTTGTCCAACCTCTGACATTTTAACCTATATTAAACTAATCTCCTATATATTTTGTTATTGTATATCATGCCGCCGACGTTCATTTGACTCTTCTAGGAAAATAAATAAAGGAAACGGCTTAAAGAAAGCGCTTTCGTTTCTGGTTGAAGTTCAAAAGATGTGCCGTATCCTTTTTTATATGATAAATTGGAGACAGAAAGTTGGCAATTCCCCCGTAGTAAATAGATTGTTTATTGATATATTTCAACAGAATGAGATGTTGTTATTGCGACGTGTTTTTATAATTTCATGTCGGGATATACTGCACAAAAATTTGTGTCCCAGATTCCTAATCCACATGAAGATGCACAGCAACTTAAGTTTGTCTACTGTCCACGTTTCTCTGCATGACCAGAAATAATAATAATCTATGGAACTTCCATGTCCGCGCTTGTGGAGTCTTCCACAAACAATCCCACGTCATTCCCCGTCTCTGTTTGCCAGATATATACGATGGCGCTTTTGGCCGTTATGATAACGACAGCCCACGCGTCTCAGTTCATCCGGAAATTCCAGTCCCGTGGAATATAAGCCAACACAGTAGTAGGAATATTGAAATTTAGATTAGTAAGCCCAAATCTCACATTTGCTACAGAGCAAAGCTGTTGTTTGTGCTGCATTATCACCCTTGATTGCCGAAGAAACAATTTTCAAATTTTAAATATGCGCACACCAGTGAGGCCAGAAGATTGCTTTAAAATCCAACAAGGAATCCCAATCGTGAACAAAGTTCTTAAATTATTTTTATGGCTATCTTCAGAATCCGGGATAAGCTAGCAAAGATTCATTCTCATCCCACTTATTCACCCGGGCGTAACAGATATAAAACCGTGGAAGCAGAACGACTTGTAGAAATCAGTATCATTTTTGGGTTTGGGTATTAGAAACAAAAAAAAAATGAAGGGATCGAGCTTTCTGTGCGTTATGGCGGTGGTATTGAGTTTATGGGCGTGGGATAGTGCAACGGCGCAGTCCGTGAAGCTGGGGAGATGGAATCTTCTGATAGAGAACGGCGGGGTCTCGGCCATGCATATGACAACGACCCACGACAACACCGTGGTGATGTTCGACCGGACCAACTTCGGCCCGTCACAGCTTATGCTGGACAACGGGCGGTGCCGCGACAATCCCCAAGACCAGGCGCTCACCCACGACTGCTGGGCGCATTCCATAGAGTACAACGTGGGGACCAACCGGATCAGGCCGCTCATGATATTCACCGACACATGGTGCTCGTCGGGAGCCTTCGCGGGCAACGGCACCCTCGTGCACACCGGCGGGTGGCGGGACGGCGGCAAGAGCATCCGCTACTTCGTTCCGTGCTCCAACGGCGCCTGCGACTGGGACGAGTCGCAGGCGCCCAAGCTCGCCGCCAACCGCTGGTACGCCGGCAACCAGATCCTCCCAGACAACCGCATCATCGTTGTGGGCGGCACCGGCGTCTTCAACTACGAGTTCGTGCCGAAACGGCCCGGGGAAGGGACATTCGCCCTGCCGTTCCTCACCCAGACCAGAACCAGCGCCCAGGTGGAGAACAATCTCTACCCGTTTCTCCACCTCAACTCCGACGGGAACCTCTTCATCTTCGCCAACCGGGACTCCATTCTGCTGAACTACAAGACCAACGTTGTGGTGAAGACCTTTCCGAGGATGCCGGGGGACGGCCCCCGGAACTACCCGTCCACGGGCTCGTCGGTGATGCTGCCGCTCTCCGCCTCGGACGGATTCTCCAAGGTGGAAGTCCTCGTCTGCGGTGGATGCCCTGACAACGGCTTCGCCGCGGCCAAAGCCAATAATTTCACCGAGGCCCTGCGCAGCTGCGGGAGGATGGTCATCACCGACCCCAATCCCGTGTGGAGCATGGAGGACATGCCGGGCCCCAGAACCATGTCGGACATGCTCATTCTCCCCAACGCCGAAATCCTCATCATCAACGGCGCCAAGAAAGGCGTGGCCGGGTGGGACATGGCGACGGATCCCATTTTGACGCCCTATCTCTATAGGCCTGCGGCGGCGGCGGGGCTGCGTTTCTTCGTGCTGGCGGCTACGGGGATTCCGAGGATGTATCACTCGACGGCGAACGTGATGGCCGATGGGAGGGTTCTGGTGGGGGGCTCCAACCCGCACGCGGGCTACGTTTTCACAGGAACGCAATTTCCGACGGAGCTGCGGCTGGAAGCCTACAGTCCTTATTATCTGGAACGGGTGTATGCGACTTTTCGTCCCCGGATAACGTCGGTGTCCTCCAGCGCCGTCCAGTACGGGGCCGCGTTCACCGTGGGGTTCTCGGTGCCCACCGCTCTCGGCAGCGGCAGCGACGTGCAGTTTCACGTCTATGCGCCGTCGTTTACCACTCATAGCACTTCGATGAACCAGCGGATGCTGATTCTGGCGGGTACGGCTCCGGCTCTCGTTCCCAACGTGACAGGCAACGTTTACTCTTGTTCGGTTACGGCTCCTCCGAGCGGGGTGGCTGCGCCGCCTGGGTATTACATGCTGTCTGTGGTGAATGGAGGCATTCCTAGCGTGGCTCAGTGGGTTCAATTCTCGGCTTGAGTTCCAAGCACTTTGTTGCAATGAATTGTTTTAGCGGATGCACCGTAGGGGTGACTTAGATGCTATCCAGTTTAATTCTTTGCATTCGTTTGGAATAAATTATCCAGCACCATTTGTGGTTTAACCGAAAGTTTAAGAGTTGTAAGGTTGATATAAAATAAAAATCAATTCTTAACGTTTATACAGTGTATATTTTTAAACCTTTAACTGATAAGTTTCCATTTAAAAAAAAAAAATTCAAATTATTTAGCAAAATCTGTGGAGGAAACAGATGTTTCTTTTCAACTATTTGTTTTTTTAATTTTTTTTTGGATTTAATTATTGTGAGAAACTTCTTATGATCAATGTGCAAGGCCGAGAAGTCTCCTCCCAACCATGACCCTTCTTAAAGTTGAGAGCTATCCTTATCAATAGGAAATTTAATACAAAGCCACTACACACCCGCCCACTAAACCTTGGATCTCTATAAGTTTAAGGAATAAGAGCCAAAGCCCAAACAGCTGCACCCCCTTATGGTAGCCAGTTGTTTTGAAGAATAAATTAGTAAGGTTTTTATATCATTTTTATTTATATGTTTGAATTATAAATTTTGAATTTTAAATTTTATTATTGTATTTACATTAAGTTATATATGGCTTTTTAATTAAAGGTTATTTTTATCATAAGTATCAAATCATTATTTTTTAAAATTTATTAAATCAATAAATCTTATAAGAAACAAAGAAACAAAGAATCCCATAACAATAACCTTTACAAGGGGTCAGAAAGAGACCCCAATACCACTGAGCACCCGACCAAAAGACACCCAACAAACAATAGTCTTAATCAAGCATATCTGCAGCAATCAAATTAGCAAGATGACGAGAACAAATCCAATGGAAGCTGATCTCATTCCCTAAAATTCTAATCTTCCTGGAACTTAGAAGCCTGAACCATCTATTGGACTTTGCATATCCACATCATGTGAGGAGGAGAGATTTGAACTTTGGAACCTCTCTTTTCCAAGAGTTTTAACTACCCACTTGCTCTCCAACTCCCCCACATGAGCATATTCATAGTTATCAATTTAATTTCCATATTACTCTAAATAACTAAGAAAATCTTGTCATTTTTTCTCTTATTTCCATTGAAAATGCCATAAAAATTTAAATTCCTATTTTACCATACATTAAAATGGGGATTATATGTTAACTCCATTATTATAAATAATCTGTTGTAAATATATTCAAATCCTATAACCAAGAGGTAAGCAAATTTTTTTTCTGAGACTTCTTATAATAAGCACAATACTTATAAATATTTACAAGAGAGAAAATTATCCTATTAAAAACTTTAACATGATTTCAAGATTTGTTTTTAAAAAGTTATATTATTCTATCAAGCCATATATATTCAAAGAATGATAGTATGACCAATCCTCCATAGAATGAGTAATACATTAGCTTTGAAAAAGATCAATTTATGACTTCATTTATTTTTTAAAATTGACAAAACAATCTAATATATGTCATTTTCTTTTTTTTAATAGTCTTAAATAGTGTAAACAAATAAATATTTGTACAAGTAAATCATATGTTGTTTCTAGATTCTTCTTATATAAGGTACACCTTAAAGGTTCATGATATCTTCTTCTTTGTAAGATATTATTTATAATATTATGTTATGAACCAATTGTCAAAGGAATTTCAATTAAAATATTTGAAAATACAAAATTTTGATTACTCCAAAGCCTTATATCTCAACTATCCACCGTTTTTTATATTTCTACAAAAAATGGGCAAATAAAAATCTTAAAACATAATTTGAAACCCTTACAATATTTTTTGAGGTCCTTTCCATCAACTAGGATGCTAATAAAAATTCTTGGTCTAAAATTATTGCTCAAATTATTTTTTTTTAACCTTTAAACCTCTACCATCTAACCACATGTGTCCAAGCTAATGATTGTCATTTTGAATTAAAAATAAGAGGTAAGGTTTTAACTAAGTATGAGACTAAAAATTTGTAAAATCTTCCTCATTAACCACCTAATATGTTTCTTGATCAATTGTAAACTCTATGATGTAAAGTAATATTTTATTGCTCCAAGCTTAAGTACTATTTATTTTCTTAACAATTGTATTATATTTATACAACTTATATATTTTCAAAATAACATTTTGGTCTAAATATTTTTTAATATTTAAACAATTACTAACCAAGTTTTATCCTTAACATAAAACTCATAGATTTACAAAATTTTAATCCCTCTTTTTTACTTTTCTTTTCTTTATTTATGAAAAGAAATCTAATTTTTTTTCAACTTACAGATATAATTAAACTTTAAATAAAATATTGTTTATTTTATAATATAATATATTTTAAATAAAATAATTTTTCTTTCTTAATATCAATAAATTTATAATTACAAGTTTATTATAATGCTAAAAATTTTAACATAAAGATCCAAAAATGCTAAAAGTTTTAAGATAAAGATCCAAAATTAAACCTCATTTAATCTTAGATCTCTGAAAACTTTTTATAAAGAAAACTTTATGTGAAATCACTGAACAAATATCAACTATTTATCTTTTAAGTTCAACTATTTATATTTTAATTGCTACTTTTCTTGTAAATCACTTTTTAAATTATAAGACGAACATATTCTAGAAAAATAGATGAAACCACATTTTTAGATTATGAGAAATGCATACAATTTATCATATAGAGGGATAATAAAAGTTCTATGTGGGTGCATGGAGGCATTCCTAGCGTGGCTCAGTGGGTTCAATTCTAGGCTTGAATTCCAACCACTTGATTACAATGAATTGTTTTAGCGGATGCACCGTAGGGGTGCCTTAGATGCTGTCCAGTTTAATTCCTTGCATTCGCTTGGAATAAATTATCCAACACCATTTGTGGTTTAAACGAAAGTTTAAGAGTTGTAAGGCTGATATAAAATAAAGATCAATTCTTAATATATGTAGTGTATCTTTTGAAACCTTTAATATATTTTAAAGTATTCAAAATTTATAGCAAAATCTGTTGATGAAACAAATGTTTAATACTTGTAGGTTTGATATAAAAACCAAAATCTTCTTCCTTTATTATTTTGATGAATAAATTAGTAAGGTTTTTATATCATTTTTATTTACATGTTTGAATTATAAAATTTGAATTTTGAATCTTATAATTTTATTTGTATTATTGACGATTAATAATTTTTTAATAAGTTATATATGGTTATTTAATTAAAGGTTATTTTATGTAAGTATTAAAACATTATATTTATTATTAAGTTAATTAGATAATATTTAGCTTGTCTTTCTATCAAATATAGTCTTTATATTCTTCAAGCTATTCTTAAATCACTTTCATTTGAAGTTAATATCTTCCTAAGCCAAATTTCTCAAAAATTATCAATAAGAGAATATTAACATTGTAACTAGCTAAATTATCTATTATTTATTTCCCTCTCTATAGGTATAGGTATCATAACATTTCCAAGATATTGCTTTCAATAATAGTTGGAGTTCAAAAATATTGTTGATTCTATTTCCTGTTCATTTTCTTAAAAATATTAATAATAATTTATGAACTTTCCTCAATTTAAATATACCTTCATTTTTTTTCAATGTTCTAATTTTTATAAGTGATCTATTATCTTCATAGTTATGAATTTAAGTTCCATATGACTCTAAATAACTAAGAAAATCTTGTCAGTTTTCTTCTTATTTCCATTGAAAGCACCATCAAAATTAAAATTCTTATTTTACTATATATCAAATGGAGATTGTATGTTAACTCCTTTATTATAGATAATCTTTTGTAAATATATTCAAATCCTATAACCAAGAGGTAAGCACCTTTTTTTCAACACTTGAGACTTCTTATAATGAGCACAA
Organism: Wollemia nobilis; assembly: GCA_028583015.1. NCBI lineage: Eukaryota > Viridiplantae > Streptophyta > Pinopsida > Araucariales > Araucariaceae > Wollemia > Wollemia nobilis. The sequence continues at coordinate 6,061,618 of JAQPPZ010000715.1, forward strand.
TACTTATAAATATTTACAAGAGAGAAAATAATCCTATTCAAAATTTTAACATGATTTCTAGATTTGTTTTTAAAAATTTATATTATTCTATCAGGCCATATGTTCAAAGAATGATAGTATGACTAATCCTCCATAGAATGAATAATACATTAGCTTTGAAGTGATCAATTTATGATTTCATTTATTTTTTAATATTGAAAATATAATCTAATATATGTCCTTTTGTTTTTTAAAATAGCCTTAAATAGTGTAAACAAATAAATAAAGAACAAGTAAATCATATGTTATTTCTAGATTCTTCTTACATAAGGTACACCTAAAAGGTTCATGATATCCTCTTCTTTATAAGATCTTACTTATAATATTTTATTATAAACTAATTATCAAAGGAATTTCAAGTGACAACCATTATTCCAAGTAAAATATTTGAAAATACAAAAATTTATTACTCCAAATCCTTATATCTCGACCAAGTATCCACCATTTTTTCACAGATTCCAAACCAACTTATATTTCTACAAAAAATGGGTAGATAAAAATATTAAAACGTAATTTGAAACCCATACAATATTTTTTTGAGGTCCTTTTCATCAACGAGGTTGCTAATAAAAATCCATGGTCTAGAATTATTACTCAAATTAATTTTTTTTAACATTAAAACCTCTACCATCTAACCACATGTTTCCAAGCTAATGATTGTCATTTTGGATTAAAAATAGGTAAGGATTCAACCAAGTATGAGACTAAAAATTTATAAACTTTTCCTCATTAACCACCTAATATATTTCTTGATCAATTATAAATTCTATGACGTAAAGTTATATTTTATTGCTCGAAGCTTAAGTATTATTTATTTCCTTAACAGTTGTATTATATTTATATAGTTTATATATTTTTAAAATAAGATATTGGTCTAACTCTTTTTTAATATTTGAATAATTACTAGCCAAGTTTTATTACTAACATAAAGTCATAAAGTTATAATTTTTTAATCCTACTCCTTTAATTTTATTTTCTTCACTTATAAAAAAGAAACCTAATTTTTTTCTCATCTTAACGATATAATAAACTTTAAATAAAATATTGTTTCTTTTATAATATTAACAAATAATATAACATATTTTAAATAAATATTATTTCTTTCCAGGGTTATGCATAAGCATGAAATATCGCAAATTGGATCTATTTAGGATTTTCAAGATTTTAAATTGGCTAATTTTGGATCCTTTCACTAGGGCCCATTCGCTCGCAATTTACGGGGTGGAAGTTTTTTTGGGGTAAATTCACCCATCGTTGATAATCATGAACCTAATTTTATTTTAATTCATCGACCTCAAATTACAAATGATTTTGATTTTTTTGCCCAATTCACCTTCAAATTATAAATGAAATTATATGTCCCAGCCAAATCGTCTTCAAATTATAAATGATTTTATTTTTCCTGCCCAAATCGCCTCATATACTACCCATATATATACTATATTGGGTATCGATAAACATACATCAAAAATACTCTAACTCAAAAATAGCTCTGAAACAACGAAAAACTTGACAAGGTTGTAAAGGAGTATTTGTCGAAATAAGTTGATCGATTGCAGAGTTGTCTCTATTGACATAAGATGATTGGTTGCAGAGGTGTCGATCGGTATTCATTTATCGGTTGCAGAGGTATCGATCGATTGTAGAGGTGTCGATCGACATCAACCTATCAGTTGCAGGGACTGTCGATCAACATTTAGCTATCAGTTATAGAGGTATCAATCAGTATTAGTCTATGGATTACAAGATCGTGCTTATCGACATAAGAATATCGGTTGTAGAGGTATCAATCAGTATTCGTCTATTAATTATAGAGGTGTCGATCGATTATAGAGGTGTCTATCAGTATAAGAATATTGGTTGTAGAGGTATCGATCAGCATTCGTCTATCGATTACAGAGGTGTGGATCGGTTGCAGAGGTATCTATCAATTACAGAGGTGTCAATTGACATCAGCCTATCAATTGTAGGGATTTTTGATCAATATTTGTCTATCAATTGTAGAGGTGTTGATCGACATTAGTCTATCAGTTGTAGGGATTGTTGATCAACATTTTTCTATCAATTACAGAGGTGTCGATCGATATTAGTCTATCGAGTTGTAGGATCATTTTTGTCGATATAATATGATCGATTGTATATGTGTCAATTGGTATACCTACAACTGATCAATATGTCTACAATCGATCAGCATGTATGCAACCGATCGATATGTCTGCAATCAATCAGTATGGTTACAACCGATCGATATACCTACAACCAATCGAAATGACATATCTACAACTGATCGGTATGTTTGCAATCGATCGACATGTCTACAAATGATTGACATGTTTGTAACTGATCAGCATGGCTACAACTGATCAGTTTGTCTATAACCGATTGGTATGGTTGTAGTCGATCGGTATGGCTATAGTTAATCAGTTTATCTACATTCGATCAATATGTCTGCAACTGATCAGTATGTCTACAACCGATTGGTATGTCTACAATCGATTGGTATGTCTACAACCGATCGACATATCTGTAATCGATAGGCATCTCTACAACCGATCGTCATGTCTACAATCGATCGACATGCTTGCAACCGATTGAATTTTATGTCTCAAACCAATCGTCATAAATCATAAAGGCTAAAAGCCTTTCTTTTCAGCCTAAATCCTTTAAGTTTGTCATACATTTTTAGAGTTTATAATCCGATATTCATGGCCCCAAACACAGAAAAATTCGCCATGATTTGAAAAAAATTGGAGAAAAAACTTTGAAATTCGCCACGGTTTGAAAAATTTTGGAGAAAAATAATTGCAATTCGCCATGTATACTTCTACATATTTCATCAAGATTCCAAGACAATTCGCCTTCATTTTATAAATGGATTTTGGGGTCGACCCCTTATGCATAACCCTGTTTATTTCTTAATATTAATAAATTTATAGTTGTAATCTTATTGCGATGGTAAGGTATTTGACATCTCTTTGAGAGGTCCGAGGTTCAAACCCCACTTTACAAGACGTACATATACTATAAAAAATATAAAACCATATTTTAGATTATAAAACATGCATACAATTTATCATATAGAGGGATAAAAAAAGTTCTAGTTTATAAATTTTATTTATTTTGGATAAGGTAATCCTTATAATAATTGGTCATTTATATCCTTTTCTATGAAATTAATTCAAAACTTACACCATCATTTAAACTTCTTCAAGACTTATACTAATAAAAATTCTAATTTATCATTTTCAAATTAGATGTAATAATTTAACAATTTTTTATTAAATATTTATAGATGTATTAAATGTAATTTATTATTTTAAAAAAATTAGAAGACATAAATCTAATGAATAAAATCTAGGTTTAAATCATTAATTAAAAAGAATTAGTATAAATCTAAATAAATTAATTTAAATTAATCTATAAATATGAAATAATATAAAAATCAAAATATTTAATTAAATTATTATAAATTACCAATATCAACTATAGAAGGGAGTGTAGGCATGTCATAGGGGCAAAAGAGCAAAAGTAAACCCTCATTTGTAGCTACTCTCAAAGAAAAATGTAAAGCCTCAACCTTTGGTTATAGATTTTTTTCAAAATTTCAATAAAAAAATTTTGATAGAGGATGAAATTCCCTCCATTCCACTTAGCAATACCATTAAATAACATGTTATATTTCTAAATCAACATAATCTACTAATGCATGGGAGTGCAATCGAATTTTGCATCTTTGAACAATTGGATCAAAAATAAATGGGCTTTAAATGGGAAGATTTTATTACTTTAATACCAAAGGGTTTCTTAATGGTAACCTTCACTAAAAAGAATGACTATAACTGGGTCTACATGGGAGGGCCCTAATTTTAGGATAATGTTAGTCTATACATGTGTCATTGATTACTAGGATTTAACCCTCATATAGATGTTGTTATAGAATTCTTGATGTGGGTATAGTTGTTCACCTATCCTTAGAATTTTGGGTAGAGGTCTTTCAAAATATTGAAAACACTCTGGAAAAAATCATCTCAATGGCCTGTACAATTGTAAACAAAATCTAGGCTATTTTAACTTGCATTTGTGTGAGGGTATACCTATAAAAAACCTTATTAGAATAATGGATTTGGTTTTATGTTTGGGTAAGCATAATCAATAGGTTGACTATGAAAATATACCCTTTTGATATTATCTCTACCATGCACGCAAGCACTTGGTAAGCTTTTATCTAGTGAATAAATGACCACTAAAATAATACCCTCAAGGATCAATGAAGAAGAAGCCACAACAAAATTCATTCACCATAAAGCCAATTCTATAAAATAAAATACAATTAATCACACCAAAAGCAAAACAATTAAAATGAAAGATTTTGAAAATAGTAGAATATAAATAAATAGTTCTAGATACACAAAATCCTAAGGAAGGTATGGAAGAAGGAAAAAGAAATGCAAAAGATGAAAAAGATAAACAAGAGAAAATCATAATGAAGGATGCCTAAGAAACTTTTTTGAAGAAATATAAGGAACCATAATTGAAGGGGGAAGAGGTAGAATACAAGGAAGAGGATCAACCTTCTTAGATAGGGGTAAAGGACACTTGCAAACAAGTTGACATAGGAGGATTTAGATGAGGAAGGGATGACCCTTAGGAAATATTTTATAAACTAAAGAAGTAAAATAAAAATGGTATATGATAAAAAAAAGTTGTCTTGTTGATGCCTTTACAAGGAAATCCAAACCCCTAGCCAAAGGTAAAAAATAAAATTATTATCCTAAAATATGAGGGGTCTAAATGCCCCAACCAAATATAGACTGCTAAAATATTGTATTGGTAGACTATATATCAATATAGTCTTATTATAGGAAATAAAATTAGGGGAAAATAAGTCAAGAATAGTAGGCAAGAAGATCTTGCATCCTTATGAGTTCTAATAGAGGGAGATTTAGGAGGTTTGCTAACTCTTTGAAACCTGATATTTTTTATGGAGGATTGGGTCATCAAAATCAACATCACCTTACAATCCACTTTAAGCATTGGCTCACAAGTAAATTAGACTTCATCACAAATATTTATGCACATAATTTTGACAAGCATAAAAAATTATTTAAAATCTACTTAACAAAAATAGTCAAAACTTAAAAATTTAGAAATGGATGGTACTTAGGGATTATAATACATCGCTGGCCCTAAATGATAATAAAGGAGAAGTTCCTTGTTATAAATAGGCCATGAGAGACCTACTAGATTTTTTTACAAAGATAAAATTGATAAACCAACATTTAAATGGGAAACTACACTTGTAATAATAAAAGGATGAATGATCAAGGTATTAAATTTAAGATTGGATAGAATTCTTATGTCTCCTAAATGGTATATGGAGGGTTTTCAACTAAGACTTAGAATAGGATCTTAGATTAGATTCAACCATACTTCTTTGATATTGGAAATGGGGAGAGATAGGGCCAATAAAAACTACCCTTTTGTTTCAAAATGATGTGGACAACATACCCCAATATAGAAGGAAAAAATAGGTAATAGTGGGGTACATTTGTAACATGGATTCATATGTCTCAAGTTTCTGAAAAGATGAAAATAATTCAGAGATGAAAATATGGAATCATGAAGTTTTTTAAAAAAAAATTCAAAGGAAGGTCAAAATGGAGAATAGTTTAAAGAATATTCAGAAACGTATGGAGATAGAAGGGAATATTGAGGGATTGATTTATGAGAAAAATGATGAATCTATGTATATAGTATAACATTTTAGTAGAAAAAAAAAACTACTAGAAGCATAATTTTAAATCTTTATGGCTTCAAAAAGGAGATAGAAAAAACCTAATTTTTCATGTCACCTCCCTAATCCTCTAGACTATGAATAATATCAATATAATTACTCTAGATCAAGGGGAGGTTATAGATTAGGAGGAAAGGATGGAGATGAAAACTATTAATTTTTTCCATAAACTTCTAACAAAAAAAGGGGGGTAGGAGAAGGCCTCTAATGACTTTCTAAATAATATTCCTCAAGTGATCATAGTGGAAGATAAAAATTTGTTAGGCAAAACCTTCACAAAAGAAGAAATTGAAGAGGTAATGTTCTCTATTGGGAAGAAGAAATATCTATGGCTAGACAAGTTCTAGATAAGGTTCTTATAAAATTTTTGGTAATTAGTTAAAAAATATGTCAAGAAATCGATAAGGGAAGCCCAAAAGAAGAGGAATATTTTTAAGGAATGGAATAATACTTCTATTGCACTTATCCCTAAGAAGTCTAAGGTGAAATACTGCATTTAATTTATACTGATAAGCTAGTGTAACATAGTTTATAAAATCTTGACGAAGGTGATCTCTCTAAAATTGAAAACCCTTCCCCTAGATTTGATCTCAAAAAATTAGGGGTGATTTGTCAAGGGTTATTGGATTTTGGATGGGATTGTAGTGTTTCATGAGGCTCTATATTCCTTGTATAAAATAAATAGGAGGGGATGGTAGTTAATTTGGACATGAATAAGGCATATAATAGGGTCTCCTAAAACATTCTTTAGAAGTTGCTTAGAAATTTTAGGTTGGGGAGGTCTAGAAGATCTAGTTATGATATGTGTAAGGACTTTAAGATACTTTATCCTAGTGAATGGAGTACCAACTAGTTTTTTACTAGCTCTTAGGGTCTAATAAAAAGTGAGAGGTATCTCCCTACCTATATATCCTACTTTTAGAAGCTCTAAACTAAACATTACTAGAAAAACCTAGACTAAAGAAAATCCAAGGCCTAAAGGTTACAAACACCATGAAGTCTTATTCACGTTATTTTTTGTAAACGATAAATTCTTCTTGAATATTAATAATGCAAGGAAATGATGGAGAGCTATGAGAAGTTTGTAGGTCAAAGAGTCAATAACGAGAAAAGCATGTTGTATTTCATCAATAACTAGCAAGGATGCAAGGGAAGATGAATGAAATTTTGGATCATAAACTAGGCTCCTTGCCCTTGTTATACTTGGAAATACCTCTCTTCATGGGTATAACAAATAAATAACATAGAAACCCTATTTTTATCGATTATGTTGGCTTTTAGGCCTTACTATCTCAAATTATCATAAGTCCAAAAGTAAATAAACCACAATATTATGGGTCAAAATATCAATATCAAGAGTAGAATTATATATGTGAGCAATCAAATATATATATCCATGCAAATATAATAATGAAATAACATTCACTTATAATATCAAATGAGAATGTAAAATGGACAAAATCATTCATGTATATACATGAAAAATATTTACAATAAAATTGCTCAAAATAAGTACATTAACTATCATATTTTCTTCCTAGTATATAATCAAGAGATTTATCTCCATAATATAGCTATATAGGATGTCTCTTCAAGTTCTTTATTGTATGACCTTTGGCTTCTCATCTTGCCACTTGTATGTAAGACTAATTACTTTACTTTTATGACACTTGTGCACATCCTACACATAGAGACTTACATAAAGAAAAATATAAATTACTCACTATAGATCAAATAATGTCAGAAGGTGATTGTAACTCTCAGTTATTTCATGCTTCTACTTTGTGAAGGAGAGATCGTAATAGAATTAGAGAGATTGATAAGGCTAGTGGAGGGGTTACTTCAGATGTGATGAAAGTCGAGGAGGAAGTTGTTAACTTTTTTAGCTCTCTACTTTGCTCGATGCCTGATCGTGATCTTCTTATTGAAGGTGAAATATTAGAAGCTATTCCAATGATTGTTTTTGCATATTGAAATATGATTGTTATGGCTCCCTTCTCGTATGAGAAAATTTATGTGGGTTTTAAACTGATGGGTTCTCTTTAGGCCCTGAGGCCAGATGGTTTCCCTCCTATGTTCTTTCAAAGGTTTTCGCATATTTGTGGGGAAGATGTTTGCATGGATTTAATAAATGTGCAGAGTTATTTTTTTATTTCGAAATTAGTGAATTCTACTTTCCTTTTCCTTATCCCCAAGAAATATTCAGCTTCGTATTTTAGTTATTTCAGGCCCATTAGTTTATGTAATACTATTTATAAGATTTTATCTAAGACTATTGTGAATAGGCTTAAACCACTTCTACCATTGCTGATTGACTCGGTGTAGAGTGGCTTTGTTTTGAGAAGGCAGGTTCTAGACGGAGCTATAGTTATTCATGAATTAATGCATTCTATTTTCAAAAGTGGTAGAGCGAGGTTTTTCCTCAAGTTAGATGTTAATAAGGCGTATGATCGGGTATCCTGGGCCTTTATTTTTAGTGTTTTATAGAAATTTGGCTTCTATGAAGGTTGGATTAAGTTAGTAAAGGTGTGCATCTCGTCAACTTGGTTTTTTTTTCTTGTCAATGGCTCTCTGGTAGGATTTTTTTAGTATTTTCATGGTCTCCATAAAGGTGATCCAATATATCCCTTTATTTGTATCCTTATGGTTGAGGATCTTTGAAGGTCTATTTCTCGATGGCATAATGATTTTGGGATGCGCTCGACGCTTCCTTGTAACCTTATTTCCCATTAGCAATTTGTTAATGACACTGATTTCTTGTGTTTCTTCAGTGGTCATCACCAGTGAAGTCAAATCTCTTTTACATTGTTATGAAAGGGTAGCTAAGCAGTAGATAAATTTTTTTAAGAGTAATTTATTTTTTATCAACACTCCGAAAGTGAGGCAAAGAAGGATTACTGACATTATGAATTGTTGGATTACCTCTCTTCCATCTTCCTATCTTGGTCTTCCTCTTTTTATTGGATGGGCCAAAGACGCTCTATGGACTTTGGTGGTTGAAAGAATTCATCAAAAATTAGCATCCTGGAAGGGGGCTCTTCTAAGCCAAGTGGGGAAGGTGGTGCTGGTTCAAAGTACTTTGTAGAGTATCCCTATCTACTTTATGTCCTTGTTCCACCTTTCGGGTAAAGTGGTAGCAAATTTGGATAGTATTTGCAAGGTCTTTTTATGGGTTGACCTGAAGCTTAAAGGTAAATTTCATTTGGTCTCTTGGGAGTAAATTTGTATAAGGAATAAAGATGGTGGTTTAAATCTTAAGTGTTCTTCTAGAATGAACAAGGCTTTGGTGGTAAAGCTAGGTTGGAAGGTAGCCTCTAATGTTGACTGTTTGTGGTGCCAAATTTTGAAGGCTAAGTATAATTTTGATTCTTTCATTTCTGATTTCCTCCCTTCTGGTGGGTCGACTTTTTGGAATAGTCTTGTAAAATCTAAGGAGTTTATCAATCTTAACTATAGATGGATTATCAATAATGGGAGGAACATGAATTTTTGGGAAGATGCTTGGTTGAGAGATCATCCCCTGATTTAGGATATTCATTTTAGAGACTTAATTGAAGGGTCTTGGCTTGTTGGGCTTTTGAAAGTGGTGGAATTTATTGAGTATCATGGTGGTAAAATTATTTGGACCAATCCTTCACCTGTGGTGAGGAATTCTAGGGATCTCCAGCTCTGGAACTTGCTTATGGAGGAGCTACATTTTTACATGGTTTGGCAAGAGAATGTGGAGGATCGATTGATTTGAAAATATTATAGTGCAGGTTTATATTTAGTTAAGTTAGCTTATAAGATCCTTTGTGTGGAAGAGGATAGATTTTTTCCTCGTGATCTTATTTGGTTAAATCACTTAACCCCCAAATTCAATATATTTTTTGGTTGGAAGTGCAGAATAATATTCTTACAGTTGAAAATCTTCATAAAAGAGGTGTGTCTGGTTAACAGGTGTTATATGTGTAAAGGAACTTGGGAATCATCTTCACACTTACTTCTTAATTGTGGGGTATTTTAGAAAAAAAAAATATCTATCCTCTGTAGGATTGGTGTAAGTTGGATTCTTCCTAATTTAGTAAGAGACTATGTTTTGCAGTGGGCTTCTCCCTTTTCATTGCCTAGACCTAAGTGATTTTAGAAATTTCTTTTACCTCATGTGTTGTGCAGGGTGTGGAAGGAGAGGAATACTCATTTTTTTAAATATAAATATTCTTTGCCCTTCCTCTTGAGCTCTTGTATTCTTTGGAGAATAGTAGATAATATCTCGAGTGCTTTAAAGAATTCAATTTTTGGAGGCTTAGATTTCCTATGAAGTGTCAATTGAGCATAGTCTTGGTTTTGGGTATGTTGATCGCCCCCCACCAGCTCCTGATCCTAGGAGTTTTGTTCGTTGGACCCCTCCCCTTGTTGGATGGTGTAAATTGAATTTTTATGGGGCCTCTAAAGGTAACCCAGGGTTAGCTAGTGTTGGGGGGGTCATTCATGATAATAGTGGCAATCTGGTTCTTGCCTTTGCTGAAAATCTTGGTGTTCACACATCCTAGTTTGCTGAAGTAAGGGCAAAATTTTTAGGTTTGTCTTTGATTAGAGATTTTAGAATTTTCAAAGTTATTCTTTAAGGTGATTCTTTAAATATTATTAACATGCTAAAAGGTTATTACCACATAATTTTAAGGGTGGCTAATTTGATTGATGAAGCCATTGGAATTATCCAGTCCTTGGACGAAGTTTTTATTATGCACATTTTTAGAGAAGGCAATTCAGTAGTGGACTTGATGGTAAATCTAGGGGTATATCATCCAGGATATTCTATTTGGTAGAGGGACTTCCCTCTAGAGATTATCCATTGTGTTAATAATGATTTTCATTAATTCTTGGTAGGAGGTTTGCCTTCACTTGCTTTGGTGGGTGGGGCTTTGGTGCAGCTGCAGTAGTTGGTCGAAGTGCAGGGTGGTGGTTGGTATTTACTCCCTGGGCTTCATGGAGATTTTTTCCTTTCAAATTTTAAATTTTGAATTTTGTCTTCCCCTTTATTGTTGGCATTCAAGAGTATCTTGAAGCTTCTTTAGCTTTTGTTGGAATGCGCCCTCTGCCCAAAATCCTATTCTTATTTTTTTGTGTCGGTTATCCTTGATTGTTCTTGGTTTTGGGTACTAGCATTGTAATTTGGATTGGTTCTATACCTTTTCCTTTGTGTCTACTCACTTTTTTATTAGGTGTTAGGGGTTGCTCCATTGGTTTTGATGTGTGCTAAGTACTCGGGATAGTGTTAATTCCCTTTCTTGGGATTGGTTTTGGGGTAATCATTACTAGAGTTGATTTTTGTGCCTACGTATGTTGGTCCCTTTCCAGATTATTACCTTGGTGTCATCTCTTGTGATGTGTACTTTTTATTCTCTTACACTTACCTTTAGATCTTTTGTCCTATGGCCAGTTGGCAATGTGTGGAGGATTTGTCTGCTTGGGTGCATTTTAGGTGGTATTTTCCCCTTTATTGTTAGGTTTATAAGGATGCCCATGTTTATGCTTTGGTTTTTTGTGCTCCTTATCATTATTGCTCTTCTACATTTTCCTTGGTGTGTTTTATTTTTTTAGAGTATGTGTGAAGAATATTTGGTTCTTTGGCTATTCCTGGTGTTCGTGAGACCCTATTTTTGTGGACTTTCATATTTGACTTGGGATTTTTCATTTGGCTTATGATGGGAGTGAATTTTTATTTATGCTCATGCCTATTATGGGGCCTCCTATGTTTCATAGTTTGCTCAGGCATATTTTTCTTTGGATTCTCAGTGTGGAAGAGAGTGGTTTTAAGGAATCGAATTATTGTATCCTATTTGAAGATGGGGAAGGGTAAAGTTTTCAGGCTCAATTCAAATTAAGTTAAATCTATGGTGGATCATAATGCTCTGATGGCTAATGAAAAGGTTATTTCAATTCTAAATAATGGGGGCTTACTAGATTATGTCCAAAAATTTCATGGATATAACCTAGTTATTTCTAAATGGATGGATGCTACGTGGAAGGAGGGATGGGAAAGATTAGGGTCCTAGTCCTTTCAGGTTTCTGTGGAGTTGATAAGTCGCACTATGAACTTGGTGCTATATGGCACATATCACAACCAGGATAGGCACTCATTATTAAAAAAATCAGCTTCTACCTAGAAGGAGATGAATTTTTACCCAAAATTTAGAATGGCTATAGCGCCAAGGTTGTCTCTAATGTGGGATAGGGTGATTAACGTTGTTATGGAATTTTTTACGTTAGATTATATGTATGATGTTATACATAGTTTTCATGCTATATTTTTGAATCATCTTAGGAGACAAATGTGGATGAATATCCCCTTCTTTCTGTTTAATTCTATGAGGAAGTCGATGTTGGCAGTTCAAGGTGGACATGGTCAGTTTCCCCTTCACCAGGGTTTGGTCCTATTGGTTTTTGAATAAGTTGTGGTTGAGAAAGAGGTTGCGGTGGAGGATATTTTGAATTCGTTGGATGTTATTCCAATCCTTGCACCTGGTCAAGCCTTGGTGGCTTTAGAGAGTTTGAGTGAGGACTCTAAGGATGTTTATTCTGATGGGACTGAACAAAAGGCCTTATCTTATTTACAAGTTATCTTACAATATATAAGCATCAAGCTTAGGAGGGAGATATGACAAGTGTCATAAGCTCCACTCCAAGTGTCTTTCAGAAGACACCACTCCAACTCAAACTGAAGACAGGGACAAGTGGCAGAAGACAAATGTCAACTTGTCAATTATAGGCATAGTGCACATTATAACAATAATAATATTCTAACATTCCCCCTTAATGTGCACTATCCTAAAAGATAAGTCAACATTAGATAACATTCCCCCTTAATGTTGACTTCTTGTACATAGATATAGCAAATTGCTAAACCGAGAAAACTTGTCTTTCCCAAGTGACTTGGTGAAGATGTCTGCTACTTGATATTGAGTTGGTACATACTTCATGTGTATAATATCTTCTTGGACCATTTCTCTAATGAAGTGATGATGGATCTCAATGTGCTTTGTTCTAGCATGGAAAACTGGATTCTTGGTCATCTTGATGGTACTTTGATTGTCACAATATATATATGTTGGACCATGTATGAATAGCCCAATATCCTGAATTAATTGCCTCAACCATATTGCCTCCTTAGTTGCCTCAACTGCTGCTCTATATTCTACTTCTGCTGAAGATAGTGAAACTGTGTCTTTGCTTCTTTGTGCTCCATGAAATAGAGCCTTGGCCTAATTGAAAGCAATAACCTGATGTAGATCTTCTGGTTTCAGGACAACTGGCCCAATCTGAATCTGTGTATCCAATCAAAGAAAAATTATCACTTGATTTATACATAAGGCCATGATGAGGTGTGGCCTTTAGGAATCTCACAATCCTCTTAGCTTCTATCCAATGGCTCTTCTTAGGATCCTGCATGAATCTGGAAATAAGGCCAACTGAATAGCAAATATCTGGTCTAGTTGAAGTTAAGTAGATCAAACTTCCAACTAGTTGCCTGTAAAGTGTACCATCAACCCTTTCTTCTTCATCATTATTTAGCAATTTCAATCTAGTTTCCATGGGAGTTAGAGAGGGCTTACACTCCTCCATGCGAAACCTCTCCAAAATAGATTGAATGTACTTAGCTCTGTGAGATAAAAATCTTACCAAGTTGTTGCCATACCTCTATTCCTAAGCAATAGTGGAGGAGGCCTAAATCTGTCATCTCAAAGTTCTTGCATAAGTCCTCTTTGAGCAACCTTATGCCTTCTATGTCATCACCTGTAATGAGGAGATCATCCACATACAATGTAATCAAAATGATGCGGTTCCTCCAATGTTTCACATAGAGAGTAGATTCTGCTGCAGATCTAGTGAAACCAAGGTTGAGGAAATAGGAGTCAATCTTTGCATACCAAGCTCGGGGTGCTTGCTTCAACCCATATAGAGCTTTCTTTAATCTGAGGACTTTGTTGTTTTGGCCTTCAACTATGTACCCTGGTGGTTGTTTCACATACACTTCCTCCTTCAAATGACCATTTAGAAATGCACTTTTGACATCCATTTGATATATTGGCCAATGTTTTTGAGCTGCCATAGCAATAACTGTCCCGATTGTAGTCATCTTAGCCACGGGAGCAAAGGTCTCCTCATAATCAATTCCCTCTTGTTGCTTATAGCCTTGAGCTACTAGGCGAGCCTTGTAGCGATCTAGTGAGCCATCTCGCTTTATATTTTGCCTTGTATACCCATTTTGTGCCTATGGTATATTTTCCTTTGGGTAAATCAACTAACTCCCAAGTGTGATTCCTTTCAATGGAATCCAATTCCTGATCCATGGCATGAACCCATTTAGGATCACCAAGTGCTTCTTTGACATTAGAAGGTTCAGGTTGGCTAAGGACTTTGGCCATTAGGGCATAATTCACTTGGTGTCTTAGGGCTGAAGGCCTTTTACCTGTATAGGTGGGCAAATGATTTTGGGCTTCATCTATTGTGGCTTGAACCCACTTGGGTAAAGGATTGGATGTTGTTACTTGATCATTAGGAGGAGGAGATGGAGGACATGGATTATTTGTAGGAAGTTCTTCTTGTGGATGAATTTCTTGATTTATGAGTGAAGGAGAAGAACGAGATGATATTGTGTGCATGAATGGAGCAACTATTTCATTAGTTATTTCTAAGGTGGGGGTTTTAGGAGGATTAGATGGAGGATACTCATGAAAGGTAACATCCCTAGATAAAATGATTTTCTTGGAAATAGGCTCATATAATTTATATGCATTGGCACTATCACTATAGCCAACAAAGATGCATTTTTGGCTCTTATCATCAAACTTCTTCCTTTTCTTATGAGGAATATGAGCATAGGCATCACATCCAAATATTCTCAAATGGCCCACATAGGGCGTTCTTCCACTCCATGCTTCTTCAGGTGTTCTTTCATGTAAGGCCTTTGTGTATGACCTATTAGTCAAGTATGCAGCAGTAAGAACAACTTCTCCCCAAAATGAGTTAGGTAATATAGCAGCATGTAACATTGATTTTGCCCTATTTGTGATTGTTTGATTCATCCTCTCAGCAACTCCATTTTGTTGCGGGGTATAAGGGGTTGTGAATTGCCTCCTTATCCCATGATACTTACAAAAATTAAAGAATTCATTGGAGACATATTCTCCACCATTATCTGATCTTAAGGTGGAGATTTGATAGCCACTTTCTCTTTCAACAAGTGCGATGAATTCTTTGAACTTATCAAGGGCTTGCCACTTATATTGAATTAGGTAGATCCATACCTTTCTGCTGTAATCATCAATGAAAGTGATGTAGTATTTTGCCCCAGTATAAGATTGAACAGACATTGGCCCACAAATGTCTGAATGAATCAATTGCAAAGGTCTATTAGCTCTCCATGCCTTTCCTGTTTCAAATGGTTGCCTATGGTGTTTGGCTATTACACATGGCTCACAAAAACATTTTGACTCCTTAAGATGTGGGAGTCCTTTAACTAATCCTTTTGTAGCCATCATTTGAAGATTATTAAAATTTAAATGTCCCAATCTTTCATGCCACATGTACTCCAAAGAGAAAGTAGTTGTTGTATGCAAAGATGTTTGTGTTACTGATTTTGTAAGGAGGTAGTAAACACCATCCTTTTTCACTCCCATGGCCTTGACATTGCCATTGGGTTCCTTAATGTAGCATTTTTCTTTTTCAAAATAGACATTATAGCCCTTATCAGTAAGTTGTCCAATAGAAAGAAGACTCCTTTTAAGACCAGGCACATACAAAACATCTATTGCAGGAACATTATTACCATCATGCAAAGTAAGTGGTGCCTCCCCAACACCTTCAATGGGTAGAGCACTTTCATCACCAAAAGTAATGAATTGATTTGATGTGGGCTGAACCTTGGTCAACCAATCTTGCCTTCCTGTCATGTGCTTTGCTGCTCCAGAATCAATATACCAACATTCTTTATCTTCAACATTAACTTGGTTGGCTGCATACAATGTGTTCATATTATTATTTTGTGGTTCTCCCTGTTCTCTTTGCCTTTGATAGCAATTAGCAATATTATGATTCCATTTTCCACAATATTCACACCCTTGTTGATTGTTGTTTTGACCCCCTTGAGGTCTTGTTTGCCATATTTGTTGCTGCTGGTACTGCTACTGTTGTGGCTACTGCTGGTACTGTTGTTGACGTGGTTGCTGATGGTACTATTGATTTGGCTGCTATTGGTACTGTGTGTATCTCTGGTGTTGTCTACCCCTTTGATTCTGATTATGCTGATTTTGACCCTTGTTTTGTTTAGGCTGTAAAGTTGCCTTGGTGGCAAAAGCTGCTGATGTGGCTTCAATTTCTTCATCTTTGATTAGGGCTTGCTCATGCTTCTTAAGTAGGATCTCAATATCCTCAAGTGTTGAATTCATTGTTTTACCACTCAAGTCTAACATGGTAGCATAGGAGTGAAACTTTGAAGGAAGACCATGCAACATTATTGGAATTAATTCATTATCATCTAGGGTTTTACCAACAGCTAAGAAATCATTTTTAATAGACTTCACTTCCATAAGATAATCGGTAAGTGAGCCTTTCATACATAGATTGTGCAATTTTTGTTTGAGATACAAAATATTATCTTGACTTGGCCTATCAAACAATCTATTGAGAGCATCCCATGCTTGTTTAGGTGTTTTTGCAGCCCTTACAGTTTCTCTGCATTGAATTCCTGTAGCTAGCTTGATTAAACTTAAAGCTATGTTGGAATTCTTCTCAAATTGTGCTTTTTCTTTAGGGTCTGTAGGTGCAGTGAGTGGGTCTTCATTAGCCTGCCTATCTCTCACAAAGTCCCACATGTCATTCATCATTAATATTGACTCCATCTCATACTTCCAATTTGCAAAAGTCTGTGCTCCTTCAAGTTTCTTTGTAAGTCCACTTAATAGATTTGTAGTAGCCATGATTTAGAAAAGGATCAAAAGAAAAGGGAGCTCAACAAAGGATGAAGTAAGAACGACAAATGCCAAATTAGATCCCTCAAAAAAATCTAGGGTACACCGTTGAAGATCCAGAGGAGGGTTCGCCTAGTTTTTCCACTCTGAATCTTCAAGAGATTCCAACAGTGGGAGGGTTAAGTTGAACATAAGTGCCTTTTTCTATCCAAAGAGAGTAAGAATTAGAATTTTTCCAGACCTTTATACCAAACTTCTCAATATACCCGCCCTTACGTGAGGGAGACTGTAAGTATTTGAGCAGTTGATACGTGGAACATAGGCGATTCTAAAAGGGAATAACCTGCCAGACCTTTATACCAAACTACTCAATATACCCGCCCTTACGTGAGGGAGACTATAAGTATTTTGAGAAGTTGATACGTGGAACATAGGCGGTTATAAAAGTGTGATGCTTGCTTTTTGTAGAATTATTACAATCAATGTGCCAATGTATTATTGCTGAAAAATGCTTGTATGTGTTTGCTTGCTTGTATATGGCTTAGTGTCAAGTGTGTATGAATTGGAACTACACTTGATTACAATTATAAAACCCAAAGTCATGCAAGGGTGATAGCAAGCATAAAATGTATACAAATCCCAAATAGAAGATGCAAGCAACAAACACCTAGTGGCCAAGAGAGTGCCACAAAATGAATCCACTGACAAGGGACAAGGGGCCCTAAATCACCCCTTAAGTTGATGATTTGTATTTGGCTAAAAAACAAATTAGCCCCAAATGTGCCTCCAAAAAAATGAGACAATATCAATGCCTCCTTTTACAAGATTGCCTTCAAACTTGCCAAATCAATGAATGACTTGGCATAATGTCCTCCCTAAAGACTTAGAATTGTGCCTCTTACAAGCTTGTCAAACTTATCCACCAAGAGTGTCGGATGCAACCGAAAATGCACTCTTTTTACAATATCATCTTTGACTTAAAATTCAGTTGAGTAAATGATCTCAAAACTGAAAAATAATTGCACCAATGGATCCCCCTCGAAATTCTCTTTCCAACGACTATATATAAGCCTATAGTCGGATACAAATTGATGCTTCAACAAAGCAAAAAAAAAAACAATGGCCTTTTTTTTTTTTTTTTTTAAACAAAATGTGTAGCTCCGGGACATTCCCAAATGTCCACCCATCCGAGTTGTGCTCTGAAATTTGATGCTTGACTTGGGAGTTTTATAAAGCATTGTTACCAATATGCCAATCTTCCTTATGAAGACAAAAGGAAAACTTTCAAACTTCAAAAGTGCATTAAAAAAAAAAAACTTTGAGCGGCAAGCTTGAAATGAAAATAAACCCCCCTTTGGTTATCTTTTCAATAAAAAACTTAAAATATTGCAGTGGGCGGAAAGAAAAAAAATTAGTGACAGATTTCGACATCGAATCTTCAATGGTCCTCCTATATTTGGATGCTAACTTGGAGCTCACAAACGCTCAGGCCAAATCACGTCGTCCTCTGCACCTTACACCTGTGGATGGGTCGTATTATGGTCCTCAATTTTGCAAATTTAAATTCTGCTGGCTGCGTCTACAACTACCGAAACTTGCAAACTTTAAGGTCGATTCAGGGATTCTTCCACTAAAACATCCAGGCTTTTTGAAAGTCACCTCATATTGTCAGAAATTCACTGCAATCCATAGCAAATTCGACCATCTGTCCACGCAATCAAATCATTCCCTTGCAAAACGCAGGGCAAAGCTAGCAATCACACACACCTAGCAATCCAAGTCGGCGAACGTGCAAGAGGCATCAAATTTGAGGACGAGTTCAACTACGCTCAGAGGTCAGCTTCACACTTCTTCAAAGTTGCCACCTGTCCATTCTTCCACGAAATCTGTGTAAAGTGGTTTCAAATGCAGAGCAATTTGGACGCTCTGTCCGTGAAGCTGGACCTAAATCTCCATGATTGTGGTTGGCTGGTGAAAAAATGGGGTCCTAGGTGAGACGACGCTGTTGTTAACGTTCACACGGTATGCCTCCGGGGTGCGGCATAGGCAGTTGTTGATGCTACAAACAAAGCAGTCATAGCTGCATGAGATGCTATCCACCTTTTAAAGCAAAATAAACTTCACAAATCAAGTAACATCAACATCAATATAAAAATGAAATTAATTATCGCAGTCACATGGAGTCGGAAACAATTCCAGAAGACAGAAACCCTTCAAGCCCTATATCAAATCTGTCCCTCCATGGCCTCGATCCATCGTCTGTGAAGCAAACGTGGCCCTCTCCTGTCTTCGGCTCAGAAACCTGGTATCTGCATATTCTTATACTTTGTGTGGAGTGATTGGAATGTGGGACTATGACACAGGAGAGTTGGAACCGAGAGAAGGAGGAGACGAGATGCCAGGTTTCTAAGGGCCTGAATTTGTGCGCCAACAACTACGGCTTCTTTGGTAGAACAATCCCCTAGTTTCGATGTCGAGACCTGAGGCCGATGCGCTAGAGTTTTGATCCAAACGGCTACACCTTTGCATCAAAATGGGGAGCTATGGAGAAAGCACTATAGAGGGGTGCAACAGTGGCCATGGGAAAATTTGTAGTGGAAATACGAGATTTCGCCAAGCAGGGCGCTAGAGTTTGGCTGGGCACCTTCGACACCGCGGAAGCCGCAGCGCTTGCATATGACCGTGCTGCCTTCAAAATCCGCGGATCCAAAGCCTTGCTTAACTTTCCCCTCAACTTTGTTACCTCTTCGTCGCGTACTACTAACTCTGATGAAGGATCCCAGTCATAAATATGTCACCTCTGCTCACATGCATATGTTGCCTTTTCATTCATAGTGGAATGTCTTCTGAAACTATTCGATGCTAGCAGTCCATTCGTCCATGAATTTATCAATGTAGGAGCTTGAAACATAAAGTGAGTGGTGGGAACTGCTCATAGCATCAGAAATGAGCATGCAGGCTAAGTGTTGATGTTGCTTATTTTGTAGAACTCGCTCATACGGGCCTCCCAACCCACTAAAGCTCATATGAATTTTAAATACTCTATGGAAGGCAACACTAACCAAAAAAAAACTTTTCAGACGCTCAAACTCTTTCTTCTAAATAGAAACTCTCAATCTCTAAAAACAAAAAATAAAAATCTCAATGGAGGAGCTTTTGGTTTCTGATCCACTCAATGAGTGGAGAGCATACTCCCTGACTCCATATTCCATAGGCGGATCTCACCGCTCTGATACCAGATGATGGGACTGAACAAAAGGCTTTATCTTATTTAGAAGTTATCTTACAATTTATAAGCATCAAGCTTAGGAGGGAGATATGACAAGTGTCATAAGCTCCACTCCAAAGTGTCTTTCAGAAGACACCACTCCAACTCAAACTGAAGACAAGGACAAGTGGTAGAAGACAAATGTCAACTTGTCAATTATAGGCATAGTGCACATTATAACAATAATAATATTCTAACATATTCATTTTCTATGGGTTCTGGATCAAAAAAGATCTTCTGTAAGGTTCACGTTTCTACTAAAGGTATTAGGGGATATGCGATTAAGAACTCTACTACGAAGGTGACGAAGAATTTTATGGTTTTTTTTGTTGCTACTCCAGTGATTGGGGGTCATTCTTCTGTCAGCATGGCAGAAGGTAGTGGCACCCGCTAATCGTTATGGCTTAATGGTAAAAGGAGGGATGTGGTGGAGTCCTCTCCCTTATCCATCGAGGAGGATGTGGAGGTTCTTCCTTGAGATTTTGTCAAGGATAAAATGGTGGCTGATGTCTATTCCCTGGGGGAAGCTTCTACGAAGAAAAGTGCTCTTTTGCATAGTTTAAAATTGATCAAAATTAAGCAATGTGCGGTTTGGAGTTCTATTAAGATGGCGATGGATTATGCTAAGGAGGTTTCTCAAATGTTTGGTAATATTACCCACAAAATCAACTCAATGTTGTAGAACTCTCTCGGTTCTCTCATTGTTTGATTTCATATTTTTTTTTCCTTGATGTTTTTTGGAGGGCCTCTTTTCTTGGTTGTGTTTTGTGGTTTTCTCTTCTAGCTCTCTTTTAGGCAGGTTTATCTATAAAATATTGTGGGGTCCCTTTCAAAACCCTCTTTCTTCTTAATAGTACCAAAAAAATAACAATGTAATATTCTCTAACACCCTTGATTGGATGTAATGTACTTCAAGAATAGTAATGTACACATAGAGACTTTTATTCTCTATTGGATGTAATGTATTTCATGAATAGTTCACATTCTTTAATGTGAACTATTCTTGAAGTACATAGATTATTTTGAAAATTTTGGAACTTGTTTTGATCAAGTACTTTTATAAAAATATCTACAACTTGATCTTTAGTAGAAATATGTTTCAACTAGATATGATGATTTTGAACATAATACTTGATAAAGTGACATTGAGCTTTAATATGTTTTTTTCTTTCATGAATAATTGGATTTTTGTTAAAATAAGTACTCCTTTGTTACCACAATTTAATATTGTAGAAGTTATCTTTATTATCATATCTAATAATATATACTATAGCCAAATTGCCTCACAAACTGCATTGTTTGCTACACGGTATTCAACCTCTATAGATGAACGTGCTACTACATGTTTTTTATTGTATTAATAAATCAATCCAAAACCAATATAGAATACATGGAATAATGTAGATTTTATATCATCTATAGATCTAGCATATTCAGAATCAATATATCCTTATAGATAAAAATTCTTATCATCTTCATTTTCATATATATCAATGCATATTCTATAGTTTTGCTAATATATTGTAGTATTCTTTTTGTAGCTTTCCAATGACTTTCTTTGGGTTCTTGCATAAATCTTGAAAGATAATTTATAGCAAAAACTATTTTTGGTCTTGTGTTTGTTAAATATAGAAGACTTTCAAGTAATTGACAATAGATATTGGTTGAAACTAGAGTTTTTTCATTACATCTAGACAATTGTAATCATTGTGTCTTAGTTGTATCTTTGGATTTACAATTCTTTATTTTGTACTTTTCAAATAATAGTTGTGCATACTTTTTTGTGTTATTATGATATTATTTTCATTTTGATAAATTTTTAAACCAACACAATAATAAAGAAGTCCTAAATATATCATTTCAAAATATTTTTCTAGGTCCCTTTGACTTCATCTATCATAATTTTAGAACTTCCTATGATTACTATATCATCAACATATACTATAAGTATTATCCTGTCTAATCCAACACGTTTTGTATAGATATTTGGATCTAATAAACTTCCTTTAAAACTATGTTGTAATAAATGATTATTAATCTTTATGAACCATACTCTTGGTACCTACTTTAAACCATATAAGAATTTTTTCAACTTGCAAACCTTTTGTTCTTGTCATTTGATCATAAATCCTTTTGGTTGTGACATATATATCTCTTCTTAGAAATCACCATTAAGAAATACATTTTTCACATCCATTTGATTAAGTTTTCATCCAATATGTGTTGCTAAAGGACAAATTATTTGAATAGTAGTCATTATTTTTGTGGTTGCAAATATTTCTTCACAATCTATTCTTTCTGTTTGAGTATATCCTTTTGCAACTAATCAATATTTTTATTTGTCAAGAGAACCATCTGCTTTGAATTTTATATTGTAGATCCACTTACATCCTACTACTTTATTTTCTTTAGGTAGTTCACCTGGGTTCCATATTTTATTTTTCATTAACATTGCATATTTTGATTCCATATTTATCTTCCATTCTAGATGACTTAAAGCAATTTGAGTAGTAGTAGGTTATGTTGCAAAACTTATCAATCTCCTATTTATTCTAGTTAAGTTGTGAGTTTGAGGTATTGTAGTAGTAAGATCTAGAATTTTCTCTAGCTTTGAATATTTAAGTATATTTGTAATTCATATTAGTTATTTTTTATGTGGTGTTGTAGTAGTTTCTAGATTTTCAATGTGTTCATCATATATTTATTATTCTAATTCTCCACTTGATGAGTCTTCTTCTTTTAAAATATGTAGAATTATTCTTATATAATTTTTTGGTTCTTTAATAATATTTTTGTTTCCCTCATCAAACACTACATCTCTACTTATAAATATATTTTTTGTAGTGGGATCAATTATTTTGTATCATGTTGAATCATCATCATAACCAAGAAATATTCCACACATAGTTTTGTCATCCAGTTTAGTTCTTCTTTGCTTTGGAAAATGCATGTATGCTTTACATCCAAATATTATTAATTGTTCTACTATTGGTTTTTATCCTGATCATACTTATTCAAGAGAAATATTTTTTAGTATCCTTGTGAAAGATCTATTTTATAAGTACACAAATATTTTAACTATTTTTTCCCAATTTGATGATCAAGATGAGCTTCCTTTGCATACAAAAAACCATTTCCATAATAGATCTATTTCTTCTTTCTACAATACCATTTTTTTTAGGTGAATATGTTGTTGTAAGTTGTCATTCTATACCATTTATCTGTAAAAAAAAATGAATTCCTTTGCTAAAAAGTATCCCCCTCCATCTGAATGAATATTCTAAATTAATTTTCTTGTTTCTTTTTCAACTAACTACTTGAATTGTTTGAAGCAACTAAATGCTTTCTAGAATAGTCATAGAGAATATATTAATTTTCTAAAATATATTCATAGTTTTGTAGAATAGTCATCAACAAATAGTTGATAATATCTATGTCCTCCAAGGCTAGTAACATTTTTTGGACCACAAAAATCTAGATATATTAATTCCAATGATTCTTGAGCTCTATATAGACTAAGTTCAAAAGTTATTCTATGTTATTTTTCTATAATATGATTTGGATAGATTGTAGATTTCTAAGAGAGTTTAGGTAAACCCTTAACCATTTGAAATTTACTTATCTCATTCAATGAAGATGCACTTATATGCCAAAGTTCTTCTGTTTCTAAAATATCTATTGTTAAGGCCATATTTGTTGATGTGTCAAGAACAAATAGAATATTTTTTGTATGAACCAAAATCTATGACTTTTCCTTGTTTGATAATAAGGCATTTTATTATTTTTGAAAAATTTGAATTCAACTACTAAATTTTGATCCATTAATTGAGATACTAAAAGGAGATTAGCAATTAATCTATGTACATATAGTACACTATTAACTATCCCTTTTTTATTTGATAAATCAATTAAAATATCTCCTACTCCTTTGACCTCATAAGTCATACTATCTACTACAGCAAAGGGTTTTTTATGTTTCTCTTAAAATGTTTTAAACCATTGTTTATTTATTGTCATATTCCTCCATGCTTAAAAATTAATATACTAGTAATCCATGATAGATTATAAATTCTTAAATCCAGTTTGAAGTAGAAAATCTTATTACTCCATACTTTATTATTAAAAACTCAAAAATTAAAAATTTGAAATATTAATTTTAAACTATAGTGGAAAATCTTATATCTCCTAATAATCATAAAAAAATGTTACAACAATTAAATCACTCCTGTCTAATAATTAACTTATAACTCCAAATAATTTAAGTAACTAAACTTAGGTCTTTAACTCTGCATTAAGGTAATATAGCTTAACTTATTTACCATCTTGTTAACTTTCCTTTTCAACATTTCTTCCTTGCTTTCTTATTCACCTTACTGCCATGCATTAATGTCTTTGAAGTCTACAAACTTAATAGAGAATAAGGTGAAGAAAAATACCGAGAGTTTTATCTAGGATAGTAGATGTAACATCAGTTATCTTTGAGCAAGAGTTGTAACATCTATTGCAATGACAACTAAGTTAGAATATCTTTATAAAAAAATTATCTGGATAAGAATGGATGAAAAGAGAATATTACCTCTTTTGAAATAAAAATATAATTTACCAACCTAAGAAAAAGGGAGGTGTAGGTTTAAGAAGAATCGGTTAGATGTACACAACCCTAAGTAGAAAATGACCTAGAGATTAATGAAAGAAGCAAATAATATTAGTATAGGATTCTATGACCTAAATACTTAGAAAAATAGGATCTTGAAAGAATCTTCAATGAAAGATAATATTGCAAGGGCTCAATCATTTGGAACCATCTACTAGAAAGCAAGGACATTTTGAGAAAAGTAGTGAAATAAAAGGTTGAAACTGAGGAATGCATTAAATTTTGGTAGGATATTTGGTTAGGGAGGAATACTCTACAATAGGATGAGAGATATAATGTTCTACCCAAGATGCATAAAACACTTATAGAAATAAAGTGAGCACTTACTATCATAAGAATTAGGAGGGCAACATCAAATGTGTCCTAAATAATTGGATAAAATACTCTTGAACCAATGGAATAAATAAGTTCAAATTATTTTATGGAGATTCCATTCTACCTATATTTCTCTAAAGGGTAAAGGCACATGTTACTGATAAACAATCCTGAATGAATAATACTTAGTCAAAAGTGGTTACGCAAAATTATTTGAGGAAGGTTTGGAAAAAATATGGGAAAATGCAAAAATCCTAAATATTAAGATTTTTAATTGGCTAGTTGATCATAATAGAATTTAACAATAGATAATGTTTTAAAGAGAGGCTTTCATAGGCCTTCTCATTGCACTTTATGTGAGGCAAGGAAGGATATAAACCATCATATGTTCATGAAGTGCTAGTTTAGTGGAGAGATATGGAAAAATATTGAAATGGACTTCTCTATTGGGTGGGTCTAATCATAGGGGTTCAAGGATTAGTTAACCCAATGGATAATTCCCTTAAAAATGAGAAGTTTTTGGCTCTTTGGAACATGATTTTCTTAATATTCCTTAAAAATGTGGATGGAATACAACCACAATACCTTTTAAAACATGAAAATGGATGTTATTAAAATTTATAATCAAATCAAATCCTTAATCATAGAATAAATAATCATAGTGTATGTGAATGAAACGCATACCTAGTGATAGAGAACTATTGTAGAGACCTTCTAACTGAACCACTGGTAGAAATAATACAATCAAGAGAAAAACTTATATCTATTATTCCCTCGATGGTCACCCAAGAGTAAAATGAAAGTCTTACTAAGATTTTTAGTCTAGAATATGTGGAAGATATTGTTTTCAGCCTAAAGAAAGGGAATTCTCTTGGGCCTAGTGGATTTTCCATCAATTTCTACCAATTCTACTAGGATATCATTAAGAATGATATCCATAAAGTGGTGGAGGAGGCTTGTAACTCTAAGAAAATTCTAAGAACCCTAAACTCCACTTTTCAAACTCTAATACCTAAGACCCACCAAGCTACTTTTATGGATAATTTTAGACCCATTAAGATACTCATATGGAGAACTTTAGATCCATCTCCTTGTGTAATATGACTTGCAAAGTTATCACTAAAGTGATGGCTAATAGACTCAAGAAGAATCTGGACTCAATCATTTCTCAAGAGTAGGGAGGATTTATACATGGAAATAAAATCCTAAACAACATCCTCATCACTCAAGAAACTATCCACTCCATGAATAATAGTAGATCTAGGGTGATACTTATTAAGTTAGACATGGCTAAATATTATGATTGAGTTAATAAAACATTCCTTTTAAAAATCTTGGAAATCTTTGGATTTTATCATGACTGTATTGAGTGGGTGAAAGCTTTCGTCTTCTTGGTCACAGTGGTAATCTTGATAAATGGTTCTCTTACTAGGTTCTTTGTTCCTTCTAGAGGCTTGAGATAAGGGGACCCTCTTTCTCCTTAACTCTTTATTATTTTTGTAGAATTTCTAGGGAGATTGATCCAAAAATATAAGATCTATGGTCACTTAAAGTGTGTTTATATGGCCAATGATGAGCAAAATATTTTCCACCTCTAGTTCATGGATGATAGCTTACTTATAGGTGAATCCACTCTCATGGAGGTATGGATATTTAAGGAGAATTTAGATTATTATCTGGCTACCTTTAAAAGGGCAATCAATATGATGAAGTCGAAGGTTTTTTTCTTCAACACTCTTATTCATATCTAAGCAAATATTTCTAGGTTTCTTAGCTTTGAGAGGTCCTCTCTTCCTTTCAAGTACTTGGGTTTTATTTGACTAATTCTAATCCTAAAATATTGGATTGGAGTGAAATTATCTCTAAATTTAGAGAGAGGTTGTAGGGATGGACTTTCAAATTGCATTCCTTGGTTAGCAGATTAACCCTTCTCAAGTCCATTCTCCAAGATCTTTTGGTCTACTTCTCTACTTTATTAACATTATATAAGGTTTTAAAACAACTTAAAAAACTTCAAAAGGACTTTTTTTGGGTTTGTCCCTCTAGAAAGTAAATGGCCTCTTTTTGCATGGAAATATATTTTAAAACCTCTCTAGGAGGAGGCCTTGGAATTAAAGATCTTTAAATCTTCAACAAAATCCTTAACAAGAAATTATTTTGGATATTCTACATTGGAGAAAATCTGTTTTGGACCAAAATTCTTAGGCAAAAATATATCTCTTAGGTGGACCAGAAGGAGTTAATCAGGCTTGAAAACTTTTCCCTAGATTCTAGACAAGCCTAATGTTCCACAATGCATGGGTGTGTTTTGTAGCCTTTTAGAATATTAGGTATGGAAACCATGCTCTCTTCTAGGAGGATGCATGGAACCAATATGAACCTTTAAGAGAAGATAATTCTTGATTAGTTTGAAGCAGGAATTCAAAGAGGAGGGTTGGAGATGAGTCAAGGACTACATTCAAGACCATCCCATTCCCCATGAGATAGGTAGGGTGGTTTTTATTTATGGAAATAACCTTGATCTTGGCCTAGTCAAGTCAAGGAAGCTGATAAATAAAAACTTTGGGAAATCATCTCTAGTAGGAAGCTTTCCTAATATAAGGGCTCAAAATTGTTAATCTAGGGAAGAAATGGAGATGATAAATTTACTACCAAAAAATCTTATAATTTTCTTATGGAGGTAAACTTCAATGGGGATAGGAATCAAATCTAGTAGAGAATATGGAGGAAAGGTGTTTGGCCTAAAATCTTAATTTATTTCTGGTTGGTGGTGTAAAAGAAAATCTTAACTAGTAATAACTTGATGAAGAAAGGGTACTATGCCCACTTTAGATGCCCTAATCATGAATATAAGACTAAAACCATCAACCATCTCCTCATATCTTGCCCCTTTGATCAATCCCTTTGGATAGAATTTGTAAACTCTTGGATAGAGCCCCTCCATAATTTTCAAACAATAAGGGATATGATTTTGGAGTGGGTTGGCAAAAAATCTAATCCTGACTTTACTAGATCCATCTAAGAGTGGACCCCTACTTACATTATTTGGTCAATTTGGTTACGGAGAAATAAAATTATTTTTAGGGAGGAAAGAGTACCCCAATTCAAAACATGGATTTCTACTCAAAGGATGATGGTTGAATCTATTTTGGTTAAGTAGTGGGAGGATTGGAATAAACCCTTAGATAGCAATCTTAGAGATATCAAGAATCAATGGTTGGGCCAACATTTAGATGACAAAAGCATTTGGTGCCCAATCAAGAAAAATAAAAACTCTAAGAATCATACTAAAATCAGTTGGCAACCTCCCCATAAAGGGTTTATCAAGTTCAACTTTTTTAGTGCTCCCTTAGGAAACCCAGGTAAAGATAACGAGGGTGGTATTTTTCATGATGACCAAGGGAATGTGATAGGTTATTTTTTCTTTAGCCTTGAAGATACCATTAACAATCATTTTGAGGCATAAGCCCTCCTTGAAGGGCTAATGTGGGCTCTTAAACAAAACTAGAAAAATATTTATGTTGAAGGGGATTCTCAAGTGATCATCAATCAATTAAAAGACCAGAATTGGTATTCCTCACTCTCTAACTAGAGGTTGGTAGATATTATTTAGACTATAAAAGAACTTTGTAACTCATTTCAATCCTTAGAGTACTTTCATATGCAAATATCTGCAAACAAGGTGTTGATGTTATTGCTAATTAGAGAGTGGATAGAGTTTTGAGAGAGATCACTTGGATCAACCAGTTAGCTTACATGGATGCTCTTGAGGGCACCACGTGTAAAATTATTTCTTTGGTCAATAAAGATAATGAGGGTATTTCTAGTGCTAGTCATGGTCAAAGTAGGATGGAGAAAGCCTTTTGACAACTACAATCTACATGAGCCTTGAGTAATTTGTTTTATGTTGACCTATTCTATCGGTACATGTGTGGCTTGTTTGCTTATTTACTTTGTTCTAGATATTCTCTTTAAGTGTGCCAAAGGGGACATACCATGTGGGAGCCCTAGGAGATTTTGGTGAAATAGATACCCCTACCTCCTTGGGACTTACCCAAAAGTAGCACCTCAAAATGGGTATTTTCTACAAACAAAAATATATATACCTAGAAATGCAAGACCCTAGAAAGATAAAATATTTGTCTACCTTCTATCACAAGCAGTGAATAATAGAAAGTATATAGAGCAAAGATAACATGTAAATGACCAAGGTATGGCATAATATGAATATTGATGGAGCTTCCAAAGGGAGTTCTAGCTCAATAGGAGGAGTGATAAGAGATAATAAAGGTATAATTAGAGTGACATTTGTATATAAATTCAATGAGACTACCACTGTTGTGATAAAATCCAAGGCACTACTTATCAAAATTAAGTTGGCACTTATCATAAGTGCTAGTAAATTGGCTCAACAATAAGAATAAATCTAACTGGTAGGTGATGATAGAATATATTCACACTCTACTAAGTGGGTTTGAGAATAACAAGATTCAATATACCTTTTATAAAGGGAATACTTTGGCAAACATTTTAGTAAATAAAGGAGTTTTGAAATAGGAGAGCTAGATTTAGAGGGATGGTGAAGATATTTCAACCTCAATAAGGGAAATTTGGGAGTCATATCAGATAAAATTAGTAAAGCCTAAAAATAATAGAGTTTTGGATCAATGATTCAAAGGAAAGGTTAGCTCCTCGAAGCCTTTTTTGTCCATGATATGAATTAAATAGTTAAGGTTTGTATTTTTTCATGTTTTAAGGGTTAATAAAATACCTAATATAAAATATTTTAGAACTGATTTAAAGACCTAATAAACCTTATTCACTATAGTAAAAAAACCATGAATTTGTTTTTAACCTAATGTTACCATGAATTTGATATATGTACTACACACTCTAGAATATTCAACATCAAAACTAAAAAAAATAATTATTTAAATTTTATCTTAATTGTACAATTTGTTAAAGGACACAATATTACTTGAAATTAAAAATTATGATGTGGTCTTTAATGGGATAGATATTATAAAACAAATTAAAAACTTAAATTTTCTAGAAACTCGATGTGAGCTTATATGGATTTATTAATGCACCAAAATTAAAGGCGGTATTCTAAAAAATTCCATATCTTACTATAAGTCAATGGATGAATAGAGATTTGGGTTATTGAGATAACCATGTACTTTTTTCCTTTCTAGGTGAACTAGAATTTGCGCAGTTATGTTGCTAGGCTTATATACTCATTTAAAAATATTTAATTTGTGTTTAAAGTTTTTTTTAATTTGTTGAAAGGGTTTTGAAAGGGTCTCTGAACCTTGTACAACAAAGAAAATAGACTAGCAAGAGAAGGCCCTATAGGGGGAGGGAGGGGAACAACTAGAAAGGAGAGACCTGGGAGGCAGCTGGTAAAGCCCCTCCCAGCAGAGATAATAGAGACTGGTGGAAAAGGTTACCCCCTTGAGAAACCAAACCAAAGAATCCCAAAGGGACAATAGAAACTTCCTGGAAACATAAATACCAACATAAAAAAAGTAAGCACAAATACACAAAGGCAGCTTACTCCTAAGAGGTTTCCTCCGTGTCATTGATTTGTGCAGGTAATGTGGCTTTGGCTTCTTTTGAGTTAATTTCATTGATAGATTTGGAAACGTGGATTCGTTAGGTGTTTCAATACCCTAGACCCATCGCCCTGACGTATAGGTGGAAGCCTACCTATCTTACATTGTACACACATTTGAGTTGGTGGTTTCGGTATTAAGGCTGATGGGAAACGAGTCCCGCAAAACCTGAATATTTATTTTAGACACTCCTTTGTTGGTTAGCCAGTCAGCCACTTTATTGCCCTCTCTATACTGATGTTGAATCACAAGGTGGGCGTACTTTGTGTTTAAAGTTACACATATACAAGTTTTACATTTTGTTCTTTTTTTATTTTTTATTAAATATTTTTATCTATCATTTGTATATTTGTATGTTTTTGTATGTTATTTTTTATATTTTAATTTTTACTAATTTTTACATATAAACATTGAAGTTAATTATATTATTTATTTTATATTTATATATAATATTTCAAAAAAATTAAATTAATAATTTAAATCATAGTGGTTTAAGGGGTTTAGAAAATGTGGTTAGAATTGAGGAATTTCACAAAATAGACCAAGGTTTAAATTCTATAGGTGAACTTTAACATTTGATTAAATAGCATGAGCTCAATAGGTTAAATACCTTGACTTTTAAGTAGAGACATAGACTCAAATCTTCCTAGGTGATAAATAGATAACTCCAACAACAAAAAAAAGTTGTTGTAATACAACTATTATCACAATGTAATTTAGGTATTTTAATCTCATAAACTAATTTAAAATTTAAAATTTAAAATTTAAATTAACCAATTGATTTCTTGTTGATAATGTTAGGGTTCACCTATGAAAATTAAATCTTAGTTTAGAGTGAAATTCCTCAATTCCAACCAATTTTCCTAAAACCATGGGCAAATGTTAATATTCACCTTTGTGATTAAAACCCTGGTTTATGGTGTAAAACTTTTGGCTCCACGCCCTTGTCCTAAACCCATGAGTGATATGAACGATATATTATTATAATATTGAAGTAATTATACTCACATTCAATAATATTGTTTCCTTTCATTTTTTGTTGCATTGGGAACCTCTACAATCTCTAACCCATTGGGTAAAGACAAATTCAAAGGGACATCAACCATCCAAGGAATTTAACTAGGGTAGATCAATGAAAAACACTTAATCGCTACCAACTAGCCTATCCATTTTGGATAAAAATTGAGTTTAAAATGTTGGTTTTTATGAGGGGTCCAGGTCTCCTTGTATTTTGGTTTGAACTTAAATGTCCTAAATGAAAACCCAAAGATATACCACTATGGTATCCCTCATGGGATAAAAAATTTGAGTTAAAAACATGGGTTTTTATGAGGGGCCTATTAGAAAATGGGCTCAAAGATATCACAAGTCCAATTTTCCAAGATCATAAAATCACTTGCAAATAATATCACACAATCACAACACCAATATTGCACAAAATAACACTTTATTGATAATAAAAAATCTTAATACAAACTTCATTCGATTACATAGCATGGAGCTTTGTCTCCAATATATAACTTTGCATAACATCTCTTCAATACTCCTCACTATTACTCTTCTCAAACTCATGGGAGATGTAACATTTCACATGTCTTACATTATGACAAAGTCTCATGATTACATAACCTCCTAATTATAATCTTGACACATCTCATATGACTCTTCACTTGCACACTTGATACCTATCACTTATTCCTCTTCACTTGCACACTTGACACCTTTCACTCACACTTGTATACTTGACAACTTTCACTTGTTAATTACATGACACATAAATATTCTTCATATCTTGATATAAATATCAAACACATTCCTAATATTAATATTTGCAATGGTACTCAATGGTACCAATTAATATAATACCTGCTAACACCCCCTGTATTACATTATTTTATGTGAAGGCTTTTAGCCTTCAATCTTCAACTTTTTTTCTTCTTCCTTTAGCCTTTTGTTTTGTTCTTTTTTTCTTGGTCTTGTTATTTTTATTTTATTTCTTTGTGTTATTTCCTACTCCTGTTAGATTCTTTAACAAGTCATCACAATAATATGACTCATATTCTTCAACTTATCATTTTTGTCCTGTTTGATTTGTTATTATATGTAGAATGTAAATATTAATTGTCCACTAATTGATTATCATGATTTGATGTCTTCATATCATTTGCATATTTTCCTTCCTTGTTCAAGTCTTTTTTTCATCAATTTCTTGATCGTAGTATGTGATATTCAATAATTCTTTTTTCTTTTTATGAACTTGAACTTCTAAAGAGAGTAATTTCATATATGATATTTTCCCTATATCAATAGGTATTATAATAGTATTTTTGGAGTCTTCACTTGCTTCAATCAGTTTTGTGCTTAGATAATATTCAAGTGTTACAAATTATTTATCTCTAGCTTCTTTGATTATTATTTGTAAGATCCTTTTTAATTTTACATATGTTTGTTTTCTAGCATTCTCTATCATACTTTGTGTGTAATGTTTTAAATTCTCCAACATTTCATTATTATCCTCTAAAGATGCATTTTGAGTAATTTATTCCATGATTAATTTCATAAAGTAATCTCTATCCATTTATTTTGTATATTTCCTTTGTTGCTCTCAATCAAAAAAATCAAATTAAATCCCAATAAACTTAATCAATTTCTTCAAATTCATTTTTCCTCTTCTTATAACTCCTAATTTTATATTTCAAATTCTTCCTCCTTTTAAAAAATTTTAATTTCTTCTTCAATTTCTTAAAATAATCAATTTCAAACTTCTTATGTCTTCCCAAATTTTAATTTCAATTTCATAAATTCTCCTTTTAAATTTCAATCCCAATTTATCAAATCTCATTTTATTTCATTTCAATTATTTTTTAATAAAATTTTAGATAAATTATTTCATTTCCTTATTCCTCCTAATTTATTCATTCCCTTTTAAATTCATTTTAACTCCCAAATTTGACTCTTTTAATTAATAAGACCTTATAACTCCCCAACTCTTAATAAAAAGTAAATATATCGCTTCAAATAATGTTTGAATGGATAATTAATGTGTGCCTTTCTTAATTATTTCAAAACATTAAAGATTTACCTTGAATATAATGCCATGTATCAAATCAACTTGATTTAGGGTAATGTCTTAGGCATTACACAAAATCTTTGTATTCTAACCTTTATCATAGTCATTATATTCTGGGGGCTTCAGTGCATGTTGATTCTCTTGCCATTCCTCTAAAACATATCTACACTTAGGTTCTTAACGTTTCTCCAACGTCAATCTCACTATCCTTTCAACTCAATATTTTATCCAATTCTAGGTTCATTTCAATCTTTGGCTCCTTAAACATCTCCTTAAATATTTTGGCTCCTCCCTCATTTAATATCTCCTTCTCTCTGCTATGTTTAGATCCTTTTGTTGCTACACTCTGAAGTCACTTCACTTTGCTGCTATCAACCAATATGCATTCCTTAAAAAATAATTACTCCACATTCTATTGCTCCAAAATCTCTCACATAGACAAATATACTCTCAATACTACACTCATACTATTTCCAACAAATTATCTTCCATGAATGTCTTTCAACAAATTTCTTCCTCCAAATTTCTTCTTCTCACTCCTATCTTCTTCCTCCTTCAACATTCTTCTTCTTCTTCCAATCTTCTTATTCCTTCAATCTTCTGTCTTCCTCACATGTCTATGTTTGCACTTGTTCTTTCAC
Organism: Wollemia nobilis; assembly: GCA_028583015.1. Lineage (NCBI taxonomy): Eukaryota > Viridiplantae > Streptophyta > Pinopsida > Araucariales > Araucariaceae > Wollemia > Wollemia nobilis. The sequence goes on from JAQPPZ010000715.1 coordinate 6,095,966, forward strand.
AATCAATATTCTTCTCATCGTCCGTAAAACTCTTTGTTACTAGCAATTCTTCACTTTAACAATATCTTCTCCAAAAATCTTATGTTATTCTCCTTCAATATTTTCACTCTTCCTCTCTCTCTCCAACCTAGATAGGGATAGCTAAAGTTTCTCTAATACCATTGTTAGCAAATGGGCCTAAATATATCATAGGTCTAATTTCCCAAGATCATATAATCACTTGTAAATAATATCACACAATCACAACACTAGCATTTCTCACAATAACACTTTATTGATAAAAAAAACTTCATTTATTACATAGCATGGTGCTTTGTATCCAATATATAACTTTACATAAAAACTCTTCAATACTCCTGAGTATTTTTCTCCTCAAACTCATAGGAGATGTAACATTTTACATGCCTTACATTATTACAAAGCCTCTCATGATTACATAACCTTCTACTTCTAATTTTGACATATCTCATATGACTCTTTACTTCCACACTTGACATCTATCACTCATGACTCTTCACTTGCACACTTCACACCTTTCATTGACACTTGAACACTTGGTAACTTTTGCTCATTAATTACATGACATAGAAGCACTCTTCATAACTTAATACCTATTATTGACACAAATAAAAATTACACTCCTAATCTAAATATTTACAATGGTACTCAAAAATATTATAATACCTACTAATAGGATCTTGGTCCCCTCGTATTTGGGTTTGAATTTAGATCTCCTATATGAAAACCCATAGATATTCCACTATGGTATCTCTCACGGGACTATATTTTTTTATTTTATTGTTATATTGTGTTTATTATTGATATGATATTATGTAGGTATTTCTATCTATAATACAAATATTTATTACATATGATATATAAATTTTTTTTGGTATGGTATTAATAAAAGAGGTTTTTGAAAGGAACCCCAAAAACCTTATTTACAAAATATGGAGCACTAGGTAACCTAGGAAGAATCTAGAGATTCCCCATAAAACTAGTAGACCTCACAATCCAACAAAACTAACCAATAATCCAACTTTCCTTAAAGAAACCACTAACCATACTCCAACTGATAGCAACAATTATAGAGAACATAAGAGGAATAACCCATATAGGGCCCATAGTCTCCTAGCCCAACAATAACACCACCATAACTAATAAAAACTAATTTTGTTGTATCCAATATACCTCAAATTGAAAAGGAACATCATCCAATGACAATTTGAAATTTTAAAAAAATACAAATCCTACCAAGGCCAAGAATGTGAATCTGCTCCAAGAAAATTCAAATAAGTCCAAAGGCATTATTTTTACCCATAATAAATGGGGACCAATCGAGCCAAGGGACTTACTGTAGCACAAAATCCAAAAAAAAATCTAGCTCACCAAGAGAGCTCCACCAACTATTGGGCATACATCCCAAAACCACAAGAACTTTGACTACCAAAAATCGCATCCTTAAAATTTGAAATAGCATGGATACTGCATTGAAACATCATTGAACCCATAAATTTCCAAGGGAAGAGGTTCTGAGAGAAGATCCATAAAGACCTCCCCCAAAGTTAATAAATGAGAGGGAAACTCCAACCCTCCTTAGCTCTGGATAAATAAATTCCAACATCTACAAAATCTAAAAAATATTGGATCCACAAAATGACCCAACATCTGAATAAACCTAGAAATACTTTGGATCTACTCAAGGGCCCATGATGGCAAAAAAAAAACAAGTTTCAATGGTAGTTATGGCTAGGATTCCATTCGCAACAGCACCAGAATGAGATCCCAAAAAAATTATATGAACCACACTCAGGTCCCAAGAAGACAAACCAACCCAACACAAACTACAAAACAGGGTCATCAGTTAGACAAAGAAGACCAAGAGGGAAGTCCCTCCTCCATACAATGAGACCAAACTAATATATCCCTAGGTTAGCAAGAAAATTAGCAACACCATTGCCTTCTCTATAGATATGCTGGAGACGAACATCAACCCAAGAGTGCATCAATCTCTTAGCTTCCCAAATTATGTTTAAAACATTCCAACTAGGGGTTTGGGACCCTTTCATGGTGTTAATAATATTAAGGAAATATCCCTCAACAATAACTCTTCTAATATCCAAAGAGCTCAACAAAAATAATCCTTGATAAAGAGCTCTAGCCTTGATGAAATGATAGGTTTGGTCATCTAGGTTTTCTAAAAAATCCAAAATTAGAGCTCCTTTATCATCCCCTAATCACCCCCTTGCACCTACCAACCTTGGTTTCCCCTTTGAGGTTCCATAAAAATTTTACGTAACCCATCCTAGAGGATGTGGTTCCTATTTAACAAAATCCCTCAGTCTAGACTGAGTATTACCAACCTTCGATAGTGGTTTAAAATCTAGAGCCAACTCCAATCTTATCTCATCCTCCTTGCCTCCATTTAAGTCCACCTTGATGCAAGATACATTTTCAATTATAGTTGACATCATTTTGAGGTATACAGTGGTGATATCTCTACTAGAATTATTAAAGGCCCTTCTGTTTTGCTCCTTCCAAATGTTCCAACAAAGAAATGGAAAATAAAATTTCCATATTAATTTTAACCTTAGAGTTGAGAAAGGAGTAAGCCATTGTTCCCAATAGTCTAAGAAAAGTTTCATAAATATCCAACAAACTCCTAGAGAATTCAGCACATAAGTCAGCACCCCATGAGAAAAGGGACATTGAAAGAAAATATGGGTAACTGACTCCTCCTTTGAGTTATAGAGATAACACCTATTTGGAAAATACATTCCTCTTTTTTGCAAGTTATCCACAGTCAAAATTTTGTTTTGAATAGCTAGCCAAAAGAACATGTTAACTTTAGGAGTGATGCCTTTTATCCAAATTTTAACTGAAGGAAACCAATGCCTAGGATTAGAATCCAAGCTGAGATAGGCTGATTTAATAGAGAATGAACCATATTTCTCTCCCTTCCAAAACCTAAAATCCTCTTCTTCCCCATTCTTAATAACCTAAAATTTCAACTTACCCAAAATAAAGCACTAGGTCTCTCTCTCCATTTGATTCAAGGTAGACATATCCAAGGACTTCCACCTCTTCAAACCATTGATTGTTTCTAAATACTCATCCACTTTGACCCCAAGGTAAGCTCTAGTAATAGGTTTCACACAAGATAGATTATCATAGAGCAAAAGAGGTTGATCCAACAACCAAGATTCATCCCAAAAATCAATGGTTCAACCATTACCCAAACACCATCTACTCCCATTAACAATAGTAGACCTTAACTTTAGCAATCCTTGCCAAAAAGTAGAACCCGAGGGTGGAATATGTTCCCTAAAAAATCACCATCATCCTATAAATATTTAGCTAACATAATTTAGACCCATCCAACATTCTCCTTACTAACTAATTTCCATGCTTGTTTGGCCAGGAGGGCCTTGTTCATTAAATGGATCTTCCTGATGCCCAACCCACCTTGAACCTTACTACTATAGGCCTATTCCTAGGACACCAGGTGGATTCATTTTTATCATTGACCCCTAACCATAAAAAATATTTTTGGATGCACTTGACCTTGCACAGGATTTTCTTTGGAATATAGAAAATGGACATAAAGTACATTAGAATACTCTATAAGGAGGATTTGACAAGCATAGCCTTACCTACAGAGCTCAATAGAGCACCCTTCCACCCAATGAGTTTCTTACTAAATCTATCAATCATAGGATCCCAAAATCTCTCTTTGAATCTACCTTTAAATAGAGGTAGCCCAAGATACATAGAAGGGAGGCTTGCAATCTCACACCCCAAGATATTGGTGATTCTTCTCTATCTAGTCATCGGGGTATTGAAGAAGAAAATATTGCTTTTCAAAAAATTAATTTTTTGACCTATTGCTTTCTCAAATGATATCAAAATATTCTTCATTGCTCTGGCCTGAAGGACCGAGGCAACAAAGGAAAGGAGAGTGTCATCCATAAACTGGTGATGCAAAATAAAATTTAGAGAAAGAGCAGGTTTAATACCCTCCACCTTAGATGATGCCTTAATGGATATTCCTAATGCCTCTACTAAAAGGATGAAGAGATATGGAGAGATAGGATCCCCCTATCGTATACCTCTACAGCTACTAAAATAACCCATTGGGGAGCCATTGATGATGACTAAAATTTTTATAGAAGATAAGCATGCCTTAATAAGATTTATCCAATCTGGGCAAAACCCAAAATTGGATAGCACTTTCAACAAAAAATCCTAGGATACCGTATCATATACTTTGTTCATATCCAACTTTAAGAATACCCTTGGTCTCCCACTTTTATCCATAGAATGCACCAATTCATGAACAACAATGACACCATCCAAAATTTATCTCCTAGGAACAAAACCAAACTAGGCTTCATCAATTAGAATAGGCAGTTTTAACCTATTAGCCAACACTTTCATCAAGATTTTATAGAGAGTATTGCATAAACTGATGGGTCTAAAATCTCTAAAATATTTCACCTCAACCGAATTCATAATCAGAGTCATAAAAGTGGAATTTACCCCATAGGGAATAAATTTCATCCTTTGAATCTCTCTTAAGGCCTCTGCTACTTTATTTCCCAAAATGTGCCAATACTTTTGAAAAACAAAGGGGAAATCCATCAGGTCCAGGGGCCTTCAACCCCTCCATAGAAAATTTGCAATTCTAATATCTTCATAATTAAAAATAAATGATATATAATTTTCATTATATAATATATATTTACTTATTCATATATATTGTTATAGTACATTTTTATCCATGATTATACATTGATAGAATTTCTACATAAAAAATTAAAAAGGATTGAAACAAAAAATGGTTATTTAAAAATGATTTATAAGTAGTTACATTTTTAGAAAGGTGTAACTTGATAGACAAGCAATCTATTTCTAATACTCTTTGTGTATGTGTGTGTGTGTGTGGATAGATATATAGAAAGATATGTATTTTCAATCTCTATCAATTGGAGCATCTATCTAATGTAATCAATTAATATCAACTATAACGAGAGCAAATAAAAACATTTAGTGGTACTATTACACCCAACTATAAATCCTTTTTTTTGTTCTTGGTTATGCTAACCATTTATCATGGTATTAGATATTTAGAGAGACAAAGCAAATCACACATTGATTGAGATGTAAATATTTTTTTCATATTAGCTTCCAAATGGACTCACGTGCAATTCCTATTCTCAAATCAATTAAATAGAAACATTATTTATGATTGGGTTTCTATAATGGATATATTCTTAACTCTAAATAATGGTTATGAGATTGTGATTTATAATGAATAAAAGGTTGTTAACCTAGGGACAGATCTTAACAATTAGAAAAAGAGAAACAATTAGTTACATAGACCAGCCTTAATATTTTTTGAAGATGTGCTTCCTAAATTTTATAATTAAATAAGTGGACTCATAGCTTTGGGCCACATTGAATAAATTATATGAAAACTTAGTTGATATCTATGTTGAAATGTTGGTAGTCTACCCTTAGTATCCATGGTCGGCAATGATGATATAAGCCTATACATACTCTTGATGTAAGCCTATGGTTATTCATGATGATTTTTTTCTATAATTCCATGGGTATGATTCTATGTATTTAGCTCTAGTCAAATCAGTTAAACCACCAATAAGGTTAACCATGTAAATTTGTAATTAAACTTTTAATTTAGCATCTAAACCCTTAAGCTATGTTAGCTTAGGTGAATATGACATGTAATTATTATTTGAAATTTTGTATTTGCTATAATATTACCAACCATTGATCCATTGCATTGATGTGTGACATTAATGAGATATATCTTTAGGTGCCCATGGGAACCCATCAATTCTATTTCATTTATCTATGTTTATTTATTTATTGTTCTCTTATGTCACCCCTATATTTTTTTCATATGATTTGTGGTTAGTGTTATACTTTCAATAATTTTTTGACGTATTAAATATCTAACATGGTATTAGAGATAATGTAGAGCAATGTCACTCAATCATGCAAAAATATCTCATTTCATTTAGTGATGTAAGGAACAATATAAATAAAAAAACCCATTTTTAGTTTAGAGGAAAAAATCAAAAAAAATTAGTTTAAAATTTTAAATTTTAGTACCAAAATTTGTGCATTAGTCTTTTTGCATCAAGGTGCTTTCAAAATTCTAATGAGGAAGTCATTTCTCTATGAGGCATGGTCATTTTACTCATAATAAACATCCTAGACATATTAGTGAGTGAACAATTGATAAGTATTTTATAGCCCACATGTTAGGATTTAAATTTGGATAATAAAACCTTTGTTGGATCCATACATATTAGTTCTTCAAGAAGGACAATATCAAAATTAGAAACATGATAGCATTTCCTATGATCTCATCTAATGCAACAATATTTGGGCCTTTCAAACATACGGTCATGGGATCAAATCCCAAGTAGCATTCCTTTATTTGTGAAGAATTATGTTTATGTATCTTGAATTTTCAAGGTTGATCTCCTATCAACACTCGATGCTTAATAAAATCATAGTTATAATTCAAAGAACCAAGGTTTAAATCCCTTCATATCATTTTTTGGTTTTGATTGTAGTTCCTTATGAGATTATTCTTTGATATATATTTTTTGGTTGTGCTCAATGCTATCATGACTAGAACATTAGTTTTTGGTTATTTCTTAGGATTATTTATCATAATTTTGAGATTATGGCATCATTATGGAATATAGTTGCATGTTATATTTTGTGATCATAGATGGAATATTTTTTTGTAAGGTTACTCCTCATTCCTACAAACACTAGCAATCTTGATGGATAGTGGATGATGATGTAAAATCACATCCAAGATATCATTGGTTTTATTTTGACTACCAATGACAACCTCTTGGAGCATATTCTCTCATCTAAACTTGCTCACTTGCCATTAAAATTCTATGGTATTTTCTTCCCAACTCAATGCATTGGTGTATTGGCTAGCATAGCCTATTTCAAAATAATGTAAGCATATGACACAAGTTTGAATCATTTTGCTCCTTTTATTTCTTGATCCAATGATTCATCTAAGAAACTTCGCTGGCTAATCATTAAGCAATAAGAATTGTATTATTCACTAAGACATAGTCAAGGCATTTGAAATGTCAAAGTTCCTAGTTCAACTTCTTGGCATTGCTTTTTTGGGAAGGACATATAAAAAAAAATTCAAGGAATAACCTCCTTTCTTGTCCCAACTAGCACTTTATTCTTGATTGGATAGTTCACATAGTTTTAAGACATTCGCAATTAGAACATCATAGGCTCAAACATGTTTGCAACATTATTTTTAGATGCATATCTAGACATCTATATTTTTTCCATATTTATGGAATATATTTTCTATCCTTAACCCTATGGTTAGGCACATTGGCCAGCATAAGTGTGTTGGAGATTCCTATCTAGGATGACAAGGTTCAATTTATAGTAGAAATAGTGGACTTTCTTTTTGGTTTTGGATGGGAATGGCACTATGTGTGCTTTGGGCCTCTAATCACCACAAGATTTAAGTGCATCCGTTTTGCTTTGAATCTAATATAGGGGTTATTAGCTATCCCAACTAAACTAGCATGCTTATCTCACCAAGATCTCTAATTTGAACCCCTTCTTCTTCCAATTTACTTTCATTCTATCTGTTGGATGATGTGGCACCAACATGGCCTTTCAAAAAATATTCATATATAGAGAGATAGAGAGAGAAATATAGATATATACACACAAGAAATGATAACCAATCAAACCAATACATGTGTCACTTCTCTATTTCCCAATATGTATATGGAAGATAAGTGGTAAAGACCTTACAATGAGAGAGTGGACATGTGGCAAGTCATGATTGAAATTTTTACCATATAAGTTTTGAAGGTTCTATTATTTTTTGCTAATAGACCCAATCTTATAGAGGCCATAACTATTGCATATGGAAGTATTTCAAGCCCCTTTTTTTAAATTGCATTATTTTTTGAGATCTATTATTTGGTGATATTATTTTAATGATCTATTACAATGTAATAGAACATTTTTTGTTGAAAGAAGAAATATATACTAGATTTTCAATACAATATATGTATTATTTCTATGGTATCCTCTAAAATGATAAGGGTTGACCATCTAGATACTTATTCTTATTGTTTGGATTGTCTAGAAATTTTCTCTATTTACCACTTTCTATGGATGGGAAGCACTTCATGTTGGCAATTTTGGGTACCTTGGGTACATTGCCTTTTTGCTCTAATGTAGTTGTTGTCATTGATGTCAAAGAATTTGTCTTGATGAAGGTTTCAGCATGGACAGTGAGTTTCCAGGAAGATCAGGGTAGCCCAGTTGCAAAAGATCAAGAAAAAGACAAGTAAGAAAAAGTTTGAAGGCGACTGGAAAAACTGTCACGATTTCATGACATGTTTTAGGAGAGAGAAATCATTGGCAAAACTGTCATGATTTCGTGACATGTTTGAGGAGAGAGAAAGTTTGGGCAAAACTGTCACGATTTCGTGACATGCGGGAAGGCAGAGACGAAGCAGGAAAAACTGTCACGATTTCGTGACATGTCGCATTTTCGTGACTCGGACAATGCAGGAAGGCAGAGAAAGAAAAGTGTTACGATTTCACGACATTCTACAAAGGAGACTATACAGACGAAAACATGTCACGATTTTGCGACATGGTGTAGAAGAAAGAGTCCGCAGTGTAAGCTGTCGCGATTTCGCGACAAGATTGAAGAGAGAGAAAGTGATTTAGGAACTGTCGCGATTTCACGACATGATGCAAAGTTCCAAGTAAGGGCTGTCGCATTTTCATGACATGCTGCAGAGGTCAAGTTGAGGACTGTCGCGATTTCGTGACATGCAGTAAAGAGAAGAAGCTGAAAGCGTCGTGATTTTGCGATAGGCTACAAAGAAGTTGTACGGATGAAGGAAGTGTCACAATTTCATGATAGGTTGAGTTGGCAGCTTGCAGTTAGAGAAAGTGTCGTGATTTCATGACAGAAATAGTTAGCAAGTCTTAAACAGAAGAAGTGTCATGATTTTGTGATGAATTGAAGAAGGAAGAGCTCGAAGGCGAAAGCATCGTGATTTTGCGACATGTTCTAGTTTCGTAGGCATATGGCAAAAAAGAGCTTAAGGCAGTGAAAGCATCCCGATTTCATGACAGAGTGAAGATGACGTCAGCAAAAGTAGAAAGTGTCATGATTTCACAACAGAATCTGAGAGGAAGGGCATGAAGACAGAAGGGTCACGATTTCACGACAGAAGAGAAGATGACGTCAGCAAAGACAGAAAGTGTCATGATTTCACGACATAAGCAGAAAGGAGGTTGACAAAGGCTATAGTGTCATGATTTCATGACAACAGGCAAAAGAAGGCATATGGCTATAAAAATGTTGCGATATCGTGACATGTTGAAGTTTTGCGCTAGAAGCTACAGGGAGGCAGTGGAGCCGATAGAGTTAAATCTGGGCCGATGCAGCGTAGGGTTTTGCGCTAACATTGTTTTAGGGATGTGCAGCCAACTAAGATCAAGGTTCTAATCTTGAGATTATGAGTATAAAAGGAGGGCTGCTTGAATATTTTAACCATCGATCGAAGTGTACGTTTGAAGTGCGATTTGCGTAGATAGAGTGCAGGGAGAAGTTCGATCGTAGAAGTGCATAAGTGGAAGTCTGATCAACTGATGTTTTTATGCGAAATGAGTGATGATTGTGCTACTGTGTTTGCATAGAGGTTGCAAAGATAGTGCTATCATGTATGAGCAAAGAGTGTGAAGATTGTGTTGTGTTTGCTCTGGATGTGGGAAGATTGTGCTGCTGTGTTTTCACAGTAGAGCATAAGTTGATTGAGTGCTGCTGTATTTGCGTAGAATGTGAAAATTTGGTTTTGACCAAGTGCAACTATAACAAAAAAGGAAAGAGAAAGAGGACAGATTTGTGCCAGACCAAAGGACTGTGTTTTGGTGCAAATTCAAGGACCAACTTTGAGGTGACAGAGTTGAGGACAGAGATCTCCAGCCAGAGCAGGAAATACAGGTGTCTTCTATGGATAGAGTTCCACTTGCTAAGGGCATAGGAGGTAGAGGTCTTCTAGATGATCACCACTAAGATTAGAGCTAAGGGAAGGTGTCTCCTTTGGGTTGGTGCCCATAAACTTTGTAATTGGGAAGGTTTCCCAAAGAACTGTGATATAACTTTTAGAGAAAAGTTTTATCCGTGGAGTAGCCCACTTTGGGTGAACCATGTAAATTGTTGTGTCACTTTTTGGATGATGTGTTGTGCTTTGTTTTGATTTCTACTGCTATTATTGATGTCTATTCACTGCATTACACTATTTTGTAAGTTGATTTTAAAGCAAATTAAAAAGTGGTCTTATACTGTTCACCCCCCCTCTCAGTATAAGCTTGTGTTCTTCAATTGGTATCAGAGCGGGTTCCTTCAAAAAGGTTTAACAGCCAGAAGTAAGAACTAGTTAAGAACACAATGGATTTCTCAGGTGGCAATGCAGCACCTATTCTTGATGGATCAGATTTCGGTCTATGGAGTGCAAGAATGAGAGTTTATCTAATGGCACTTGGTAATGAGGTATGGGAAGTGATTGAAGATGAATACACTATTCTTGAACATGGTCCTTATACCAAAGAAGACAGGCTCATGCTTCATAGCAATTCAAAAGCCATGAATGCAATCCTGAGAGGCTTACAGAAAGCAGATCTCACCAAAGTTATTCACTGCAAGACAACTAGTGAAATGTGGAAACAATTGCAGGTGGTTCATACAGGTGATGCAAATGTCCGAAAGGCCAAATTGAGACATTTTAAAGGTATGTTTGAACAACTCAAAATGAATGATGATGAAAATATTAGTGACTACATGCTTCGTATGGATGAGGTTGTTAACTCCATGAAAGACTTAGGTCTTGAGGTTACTGAAAATGATGTGTGTGATAAGATTCTAATATCTCTTCCTAATAGATTTAGTGAAAAGATTTCTGCTATTGAGGAAGCTAAATATTTAGATAAATTGAAAAAGGATGAGCTCCATAGTATTCTTATAGCATTTGAGCTGAGAACTCAAGTGAAAGTTGATGTCAAGAAAGAGGCAGCTTTCAAAGCTACCAAGAAATCAAAGGGCAAACAGATTCAAGAGAGTGATGAGTCTTCTAGTGATGAAGAGGCATACTACAACAAGAAAGGCAAGTTCTCTAGAAAACACAAAAGCAAGAAAAACATAAGATGTTTCAAGCTGTGGAAAGTTTGGTCATTATGCTACTGATCGTACTGTTTCCAAGAATGAAAGTGATGAAGATATACGGGATGTTAAGAGCAAGGATTCGAAAAGCACAGGTATTACGGAAAGAACAAAGATGAGCACAGCAATCAAGGAAAGAGGCATTCACACAAGAATAAGAAGAGCTTCTACCTAGACAAAGCAAGTAAGTGTTCTAGCAGTGATAGTGAAAGTTCTTCTAGTGATGATGAAAATGAGATGCTATTCATTTCAAAAAAAGAGGAAGAGCCGAAACATAAATTCATTGTCATGAAATGTTTTAGATGTGGAAATTTTGGGCACCTTGAGGATGATTGCACAAATAATGAATTGGTTGCTAATATGTATGAGGATGCTTCAAAAAATGATAAGGAAGATGCTTGTATGGTTTTTGAAAAGGGTAGCACCTCTAGTGATAAGAAATCTGAAAAAGGCCTTGATGATCCAAAATGCAATAAAATAGAGGATCTTGAATGTGAACTTACTAATGCTCTTAGTGTTTTGAAAAAGGAAAGAAAGAAGAATGCTAGACTCAAGGATAAATTAGATGAATGTTGTATGGAGAGAGATGAACTCATAGAAAGTCTTGACATCTCTATGGCTAAGACACAAGAACTCAAGAATGAGTTAGAATCTAAGATGCTTGAGTATAGTGAATTAGAACATAAAATGGCTGCCATGAAAGAGGAAAATAAAGAATACAAGGATAAGCTATATAGGTTTCAAGATAGCTCCAAAAGGGTTAAGTCTCTCATCCAAAGTCAAAGAAATCCATCAGATAAAATAGGTCTTGGTTTTGTTAAACCACACAAAAAATAGGTTGGGGAATCAAGTAAGAGATTTCAGAAAGAAGAGAGTTCTAATGAAGAGAGTATTTTAGAGAAAGATTCCGTGAGTGATAAATGCACAGAAATAGAAAATAGAATTCTTAATGCAAAAAAGAAGTTTTCGGGACCCAAGAGGTCAAATAGAAGAATATTTCACGACAGATGTTTTGCATGTCACGGCTTTGGCCACATGGCTTCGTAGTGCATGACTCAAGTAAGGAAGATAAATGACAATTTTAGGGGTCGTAATTTATTTCAAGGGTATTGCTACTCTTGTAATCAGTTCGGGCACAAGGCAATTTTTTGCAAGGCAAATAACAAGAACTGGGTTAGTCAGAATAGGCAGATTCAAAGAACAGCTATGCCCGAAAGAAATAATATTGTTACTTGCTATAAGTGCAACAATGCAGGTCACATAGCCAGACAGTGCAGAGCTAATCTTCCAAGATACAAGAATAGGAACAGTGGTATAAACAGGTCCAAGGATCAAGGTATGGACAAGAAAAGAGATGAGAACAAGAACAAGAAAAGTGACAAGGACAGAAACACTGACAAAGAGTTCAAGAAAAGGCCCGACAAAGAAATTGTAGACACTGATGATGATGAGTGGTTAATGGGAGTTTCACTCCCACCCTTGTTTTAAATCACCTCATCAGGAGGTGGGGGAGGGACTAAGCTAAGAAGCTCATTATTAGTCCCAAGCCCCAAGGGTGACCCTTTGCCATTGATGACAAAGGGGGAGAGATATGAGTAAGGGGGAGAGCTTCAAGTAAGGGGGAGAGCTTCAAGTCAGGGGGAGAAAAAATTTAAATGCATATTCTCAGTTGTTGGATCAATTGATTTTAGTTTTGGCTCTTGAATATGTACTTTTAGTAAAGGTTTGCCATCAATGACAAAGGAGGAGATTGTTGGCAATTTTGGGTACCTTGGGTACATTGCCTTTTTTCTCTAGTGTATTTTTTGTCATTGATGTCAAATAATTTGTCTTGATGAAGGTTTCAGCATGGACAGTGAGTTTCCAGGAAGATCAGGGTAGCCTAGTTGCAAAAGATCAAGAAAAAGACAAGTAAGAAAAAGTTTGTAGGCGGCTGGAAAAACTGTCGTGATTTCATGACATGTTTTAGGAGAGAGAAAGCACTGGAAAAACTGTCAGGATTTCGTGACATGTTTGAGGAGAGAGAAATTTTAGGCAAAAATATCACGATTTCACGACATGCAGGAAGGCAAAGACAAAGCAGGAAAAACTGTCGTGATTTCGCAACATGTCGCATTTTCGCGACTCGGACAGTGCAGGAAGGTAGAGAAATAAAAGTGTCATGATTTCACGACATTCTACAAAGGAGATTGTACAGACAAAAAAATATCACGATTTCACGACATGGTGTAGAAGAAAGAGTCCGCAGTGTAAGCTATCGCAATTTCGCGACAAGATTGAAGAGAGAGAAAGTGATTTAGGAACTGTCATGATTTCGTGACATGATGCAAAGTTCCAAGTAAGGGCTATCGCATTTTTGTGACATGCTGTAGAGGTCAAGTTGAGGACTGTCATGATTTCACGACATGCAGCAAAGAGAAGAAGTTGAAAGTGTCACAATTTGGCGACAGGCTACAAAGAAGTTGTACGGATGCAGGAAGTGTCACGATTTCGTGACAGGTTGAGTTGGCAGCTTGCAGTTGGAGAAAGTGTCATGATTTCACGATAGAAATAGTTAGCAAGTCTTAAACAAAAGAAGCGTCATGATTTCATGATGAATTGAAGAAGGAAGATCTCGAAGGCGAAAGCATCGTGATTTTGTGACATGTTCCAGTTTCATGGGCATATTGCAGAAAAGAGCTTAAGGCAGTGAAAGTGTCACGATTTTGTGATAGATTGAAGATGACGTCAACAAAAGCAGAAAGTGTCATGATTTTGTGACAGAAGTTGAGAGGAAGGGCATGAAGACAGAAGGGTCACGATTTCGCAATAGAAGAGAAGATGACATCAGCAAAGACAAGAAGTGTCATGATTTTGTGACATAAGTAGAAAGGAGGTCGACAAAGGCTATAGTGTCACGATTTCATGACAATAGGCAAAAGAAGGCATACAGCTGTAAAAATGTCATGATATCGTGACATGTTGAAGTTTCGTGCCAGAAGCTACAGGGAGGCAGTGGAGCCAACAGAGTTAAATCTGGGCCGACGCAGCGTAGGGTTTTGCATCGACGTTGTTTTAGGGATGTGCAGCTGACTAAGATCAAGGTTCTAATCTTGAGATTGTGAGTATAAAAGGAGGGCTAATTGAAGAGTTTAACAATCGATCGAAGTGTGTGTTCGAAGTGTGATTTGCACAGATAGAGTGCGGGGAGAAGTTCGATCGTAGAAGTGCATAAGTGGAAGTCTGATCGACTGCTATTTTTATGCGGAATGAGCAATGACTGTGCTACTGTGTTTGCACAGAGGTTACGAAGACAATGCTATCGTGTATGAGAGCAAAGAGTGTGAAGACTATGCTGTTGTGTTTGCTCTAGATGTGCGAAGACTATGCTGTTGTGTTTTTGCAGTAGAGCATAAGTTGATCGAGTGCTGCTGTATTTGCGTAGACTGTGAAAAGTTGGTTTTGGCCAAGTGCAATTGTAACAAAAAATGAAATAGAAAGAGGACAAATTTGTGCCAGATCGAAGGACTATGTTTTGGTGCAAATTCGAGGACCAGCTTTGAGGTGATAGAGTTGAGGACAGAGATCTCCAGCCAAAGCAGGGAATACAGGTGTCTTCTATGGATAGAGTTCCACTTGCTAAGGGCAGAGGAGGTAGAGGTCTTCTAGAGGATCACCACTAAGATCAAAGCTAGGGGAAGGTGTCTCCTTTGGGTTGGTGCCCATAAACTTTGTAATTGGGAAGGTTTCTCAAAGAACTGTGATATAACTTTTAGAGAAAAGTTTTATCCGTGGAGTAGCCCACTTTGGGTGAACCACGTAAATTGTTTTGTCACTTTGTGTATGATGTGTTGTGCTTTGCTTTGATTTCTGCTGCTATTACTGTTGTCTATTCACTGCATTACACTATTTTGTAAGTTGATTTTAAAGCAAATTAAAAAGTGGTCTTATACTGTTCACCCCCCCTCTCAGTATAAGCCTGTGTTCTTCACTTCAAGTCAATGTATAAATTATTCTTCTTCATGGTGAGGTTTAGGATAATATCTATATATAATAGATATGTTTATTTTATATTTATGGATATATTGTGGTAATTGTTGATGATCGTCTCATAGGAAGATCTACACCATTGATCTAGGAATGGAATCATGGATAGTGATCTAGTATATATACCTTTGGTAGAGTAGATAACAAAATTTATGACCAATATTCTTTGGATAATTTAAGTATTCATTATGGGGGAGAGATATAATACCATCTCTAATGTCTTGTCTCATTGGCCCCTAGATTAGTTTTTTGAGGGTGTTGGAATATCAATAATATGACCTTGTTGGTCAAGCATAATAATAATGATGTACGTCTATGAGCACTCTTGATGTAATCCTAAAAGCGCTCTTGACTTAATCCTACGGATGTGTCTAACATACTCTTTATGTGATACTATGGGTATGATTTTATGTATTCAACCCTAGAAACATTAGTTAAACCACTAGTATGGTTAACTGTGTAAGGTGTAATTAAACTTGTAATTTAATCTCTAAGATATAAGGTTATGTCAGCTTGGGTTAGTATGACATGTAACTATTATTAGGGATTAGGTTTCTACTATAAATTCTTGTTAGATTTTTAGCTAAATTATCACAAGTACCAATGTTAAGGATCAATTATATGATTAATATTTGAGCATTTAATATATATGTCCAATATTAAATAACATAGAATTCATATAAAATAACAATAATATGAAGTAAAATGGCCAATATCATTCATGTAAAAATATGAATAAAAATTACAATAGAATTGCTCAAACTGTATACAAGCTTCAATATTATAATTGCTTGAATGAATTCTTCGATATACAACATGGACCCTTGTTTCTATAATATAACCTTAGAAAGTTGACCCTTGGACTGTTTTTCTATTGCTCTCCTTACATATCTAGGAGATGCATCTTTTTCTATTTCACATATAAGATAAGTCTCTCATGTCTTTTGGCTTCTCATTTTTCCACTTGTATACATGACTCTTGAATCTCTATTTACTCTTACACACTTTAAGACACATTCCACACTCCTACATCTATACACATGCACACTCTATTACATAACACTTGTACATATTTTTACTCCTCAAATTTGCACAAATAATTACATGACACTTGTGCACTTCCTACACGTGAACACATACCTAGAGGGCAAATATAAATCACACTCTTAAACTATAGATACACACCGTAATCTATTACATGTTTACAATTGTACCATTAAGGTACTATGGGGGTACATTAGCATGTACCAAATAATGTAATATTCTCTAACACCCCTTGTACTACATTATTTGGTTATTGAAGACTTTAGTCTTCTTTATTTTACTTTTTTATTGTTATTGGTACTTGTTTTCTTCTTAATCGATTTCGACTAAAGTTTATACTCTTTCCTTGACCATGTCTGAAATTAAAACAACTTTTCTTAAGAAATCCTCTTAGTGCTATTCTTGTAATAGTTTCTTCCAACATATTCAATTTATTCATGCTTTTCCTTTCATGATTTATATTATCATTTTCTTTGTACCAAAAATGCCATTGAGGACAATCAAGTGGAATTAGCTCAACCGGTTAGATTCCTCAACATTTAAGGAGGAGACCAGGGTTCAAATCTTGCCAAGCGATATATGGATAATATACAAGCTTTTTTATAATACCACTATAAGGTGATGATGTAATATGGGTGGGACCTGTTTCAATCCCATATAACCAATTGAAAAAACAATGTCTTTGAGGATAATTGGTACCTCAGCAAATTTTACAACAATAAAAATTTCACATTTCTATCTTGTCACAATGTTTACACTTGTTTTCTAAATGTTTTATGTCTTCATTATTTTTTCTTACAATATTACAATGTTACATGTATTGTATTTACATTTCTTGTCTAAGTTCAAATATTTTGTGTCACATATAACATTTGCTTTTGAGCATTTTTTTTATACTTATTTTGGATCCTTAAATATCATAATTCACTTTTTATTTTTAGTGAAGATCACTAGTATCACAACATGCATCTGACATTATTCGTTTTATGGTATCACAACTTATATTTATTGACATAACTCTCAAATCATTTGCTTCACAAATACAATCTATAATCTTATCCTTCATATTCTTAATTATTTCTTCTTGTCTTCTATTCTTATCCTTAAGCACTTCATTAGAGAGCAATGTCATCTACATAATATTTTCTATATAAAAAGGTAATGTGAAAACACCTTTATAATATTCATCTGCTTCATCAAGTTTTGATCTCAAATAATTACTAAGCATTGAAATATTTTCATCTTTGGATTCTCTCAAAATTGAGTATAACATCTTCTTTAACCTTATTGATAAGTCCTAGCAAGGACATTGTAATATAAAAAGTCATTGGGATCTCTTAATGGAGACCCAAGTTCAAATCACGAGAAGGTTGGCCCCTAATATGCCCTTGATTTTAAATCTCTTCAAAAAAACCTTTTTGATAAATATTTGTGTTCTTCAATATTTTATATCATGTGTTGTGTACAACACTTTAGATTTTGCAACATTTCCTTAGTATCTTCTAGTAAATTTTCATAAATGTTTGTTTATTCATTTTGAAGGTATAAATTATGTTTATCTTCTTCATTTGCTTTTGGCAATCCATGTTTTGGTTTTTGATTATATATTTTTTCTTTTTCTTGTTTATTTTCTTGTCATGCTTTGTTTTTAAATGTTTATTTGATTTAGAACTCCTTATTACTCCAAAGTTTAAATAAACAATTTTTTCAATTTGCAAATTCAATAAACTTTCAAATTATTTGGAGTAGAAGACCTTGTGTCTCCCAAATTTTAAATAAGCAATTTTATCAATTTTACAAACAATAAAACAAATTACAAATTCTATCAATTCCTTTGGAGTAGACAACATTATAGATCCAAAGTTAAACTTATCAAATTTCCAATATGCAAAAATATTCAATATTTAATTTTCAAAATTCAATATTTAATTTTGAAAGTCAAATTTTTATTTGGAGTAGAAAACCTTATATCTCCAAAATTAAAATTTCAACTAAATTCAATTTGAAATTTTCTAATAAACTCAAATCTTAATTTGTCCTTTTTCACTCCTAAAAACTTCAATAAATTTTAATCAATATCTCAAATATTGTGTGCCTAAAGTATTTTGAAAAATAAGTCAATGTTGCATACCTTTGAATGGTATAATCATTCATTTCCAGTTAGTATTTAACTCCTCCATGCATTGGAAATTATTCTAGCATAGGTATTTTGGGATTGAATATGCTCACTTTCCAATATTGGTGCTTCCAATTCTTTATGCGATATTACTTTCTTCTTAAGCCTTGGATGGTTGAATTTTGAGGCTTTTTTCAAAATTTTAGTTAGGATTCTTTAACGTGGAGATTCATCCATACCTATTTCAGAAAACAAGGATGAATACGTGTAGAGTGGCTCTCCTCCACACCTTCCTAAGTATGGACTATCACGTAGAGATTTTCTCCACACCTTCCTTAGCAGTATAGAATTTTTATGCAGGGTTTGTTTTTATCCATGCTAAATAGAGATGTATCATGCCTCCTATAGCAGTTGTAATGTGGTGCCTTAAAATAGGAAAAACATATTTTATAATTTTTCTCCCTTTTATTTTTGTTGTCTTCCTTTCTATTGTGGCTATCATACCCTAAAAGCTTGACTTGGTGAGCTATACCTCTTTGTTGGATATTTTCTTATTGAGAAATATTTAGTAGCTCCTTATATTTTGATGCAATACGTCTTTAAAAATATTTTTCTTTGTGGCTTAATACATACATCTATTGGTTTCTTGTTTCAAAGAATCATTTTTATCATTGTGACTTTTGATTGTCCCCTCGTGTCTAACTTCTTTAGAGTTGGATCTCTTTAAAACTGCTTATATTAACATACTTTTATACATTTCTATATGCTTGGACTTTATTGACTCTAACATATTAAACTTATTTAGGAAATTTCCTTTATTCTACACTTCTTCATAGGCATGACTATTCTTCAAGATGCTACTTCTAGGGTGCTTCTAAGGTTATTTTTCAAATTCTATCATTCTTGCAAAAAATTATGGCGTTGCTCCTAGATTATGTCAAGCACTTATTCCATTATATATCTATAAAAATCTTTTCAAATATTCACACCAAGGGGAAACTTGATGCTAGCATAAAAATTTGACTCCTCAAATTTGAATGGAGTATGGTGGTAGCTTTGATACCACTATTGGCTTTTTAGCTAGATTATCATAGGTCCCAATGTTTAGGACCAAGTTTATGATTAATATTTGAGCATTCAATATATAATTCCAATATTCAATAACATAACATTCATATATATCAAGTGGTATTAGCTCAATCGATTAAATTGTTCAACATTTCAAGGAGACCCAAGTTCAAATTTTGCCAAATGATACATGGATAATATCCAAAAATTATTGTAATACCACTATGTGGTGATGATGTAATATGGGTGGGGCTCATTTCAATCCCATATAACCCATTGAAAAACATAACATTCATATAAAATAATAATAATATGAAGTAAAATGGCCAATGTCATTCATGTAAAAACATGAAAAACAATTACAATAGAATTGCTCAAACTGTATACAAGCTTCAATATTATAATTGCTTAAATGAATTCTTCGATATACAACATGGAGCTTTATCTCCATAATATAACCTTAGAAAATTAACTCTTGGACTCTTTGTCTATTGCCCTTCTCACATATCTTGGAGATACATATTTTCCTATTTCACATATAATATAAGTCTCTCATGTCTTTTGGCTTTGACTCTATATTTACTCTTAACACTTTACTCTATGATAAATTGTACACTCCTACATCTATACACATTCACACTATATTACATGACACTTGGACACATTCTCACTCCTCACACTTTCACACATAGTTACATGATACTTGTGTACATCCTACACATGAACACATATATAAGGAGGAAATATAAATCACACTCTTAAACTATAGATACACATCCTAATCTATAATATATTTACAATTGTACCATTAAGTTACTATGGGAGCACATTAGCATGTACCAAATAATATAATATTCTCCAACAATATCCCCAACCACTAATATATTGCATTAGTATGTGACATCAATGTGATATATCATTAGGCTCCCATGAGCACCCATCCCTTCTACTTTGTTTATGAATATTATTTTTATTTATTAGACTCTTATTTCACCCCTTTAATCATTTTCACATGATTTATGGTTAATGTTATGGTTTTAATCCTTGCCTTGATTCCATTTAGTCTTGAATTTATCATTGACCCAATGGCTATTATGAAGTGTGGAAGTGTGTTGAAGCCAAGAGGACATGGGTTCAAATTTTATTTTATAGAGGATAGCATGTGCCTTGGCTCATATCATATGGATGGAATATCTCTTTGTTGAAATTTTACCTTTGAATTGAAAGGAGAAAAAAAAGCAACAATCTCAAATTTGGTTTAAAATTTTGAATGGAGAGCTAAAGGTACTTCGATAATAACAAAGTAAGAAGATTTGGTAAAAGAAATTCATAATTACTACAAAGAATATAAGAGAGTAAATTCATCTTGTAGTTTTAAAGAAGAATTTAAGGGTTCAAAGGTACTTCTTATGTGACAAAACAATTCCATGTCACATCTTCTCTAATACCATGTTACAAATCACAATATCTCCATAAACAAATAGAAGCAAGAACATTCACTCAAATCTTATACAAAAATAAAAAGGATAAAAGAAAGAAATTTGGTGGGCACTTGTAGGCACCATAAATAATTACTATATCCATAGATAATATTAGACAACACTCTCTAGAAGAAAAATAAATATTACACAATACTCTAATAATCAAATGAGGATTGGTAAGGGGGTACTTACACCAATACCAAAACCCCAATTACATCATAAAGTTTAACCTCATTCAACATAACAAGAGGTATTTAGGTTAATTACAAACTATAAAGAAGGTTTAACCTTAACAATGTTAACCATAGCCCATAGGGCTTACATAATAAAATATTACATAAAATTTTATCTTCTACAATAAATTCCCTTAGGCCTATCCAATACATATCATAATCTCAACCTTGGCCATGTCTCGAATTATAATTTCAACAACTTGTCATGTAAGAGTCATATAGTTGGGAAAGCATTATGTGGAAAAGTGCATTGGTAAGGCTAGATGAACCCTCCTATCTAGTATCTAGTGTATTATAAAGGTTGTGCAATTGGATTATTGTGTCCCATGGACCTCACAACCAATGGAGGGCATGCGAGGTATTTCCATCAAGGAGGATTAAGGTTCAAGTCCCTACACTCTCACTTTGCATGGGTTGTTATGGTTATGTGGTAGTTTTTGGTTAGCATCATAATTAATTGGAGGAGTGTAATGATATATTTTACCTATAAAATGGGAATAACCAATCTTAAAATACCACATTATGACCACTTATATATCATATTCCTAGTCACCTATATAGTCAATTAAAAAGTCAATAAAGAGGTGACACCCCCTTATTTATAACATCAATAACACTTGTAAATAATGAATTCATTGGAGGTAGAGATTACTTGCCAAGTGACTTGCACAATCAATGCATAGGTGGCATTCCATTGACCACCAAATTGATACACTTGGCAATAATGGATTTTTTAGATAAGTTAAACTTTTTAAGTGCTTCAAAGGATTCTATAGCATTTTATTGATGTAAAATCTAAATTTCTAGGGATCATATATTCTTCATATTAAAGTGCTTTAAGCCTATTTTTAAATCACATAGTTTTTTTAGCTCTCTGTTATTTCTAGTTATTTTTACACATAGGGCACTATAGTTTTGCAAGATTAAAGTAGACCATTTATCATGTGTCCTTGCTTTATGGGTCAAATTTCAATATATAAGTTATTTTGCATAGTAAGTACTATTGAGATATATTAATAAAGTTACTATTAAGACTTGTTCTAAAGATAAGGATACCTACATGGTCAATAAGGTGGAATCACATGGTGTGATTACTCTTCAAGTAGATAACATGTATGACAATCATATTTCTAGTCGTTTTGACCCTAAGGACTTGTTGGATGTATTTAAGAAGATGTGTGATTGAGTTTATTCTTCTTATATTTTTTTATTAGAAGCAAAGCATGCTACCTTGAGTATTAATAGTTTCAAAATAGTTTAGTAATATATTAATAGTTTCAAGAAATTGTAAGAGGGCATTTGTATTTCCAAAGGAAATGATGAAGATAATAACAATGATATTAAATACCTCAATATGGTCATAAAAATATTTCAAAAACCTATGACATGGTAGCTACCTTCTTTAGATGACATTTTTCTAATTTTCTAGTTCCTAGGCTTGAGGGTGTGATTTCCTATCTTCTAGCTTAGTAAGTCTAGAAGATGTGTAGAATGGATGGATATCTCTATATACTCAATATCATGTAAAAATAATTCCCAAATCCATATTCTAAGAATGCTAAAAGGAATCCAAAACAATAAAATAATAAATACAATAAGAAGCCCTCTAAGTAGACTATATATAGCTTTTACAAGAAGGAAAAATACATAGTAAATTTTTAACTACAATAGATCAATAAACTTGAGGAAGTAGCCAAGAACAGGGGTGGTAATGCTTCTATTTATTTACACAAGATGATTATTATTTTTGGGAGAGAACTCACATGCACATGTTGTTATTCATTCATCCTATTAGACCTCCTCATCTTTGGAGGAAAAAATCCATATTTAGGGGTAATATAGGACATGATGAAGCATTTTAATATTTTTATTAATTATAGCACACAACATCATGGTGATTGTATGGTCATTAGATATGATTATTATTTTTAGGGAGCTAAAAATGGTGAGGTGAATCTTGGATTCTCATAATTTGGGTAATTCCTTTATGTTTTAGATGTGGGCCCTAACTTTATTTCCATTTATTGCATCACTCATACTAACAAAAAATATAATATTGTTCTAATATATGTATGATTAAGGACATTGATGATAGTTTAAAAATATTAAGTTTAGATTTTTATGATGAATCAAACTAAATTTTTAAGTTTAGTGCACATCCTTCTAGGTGGCGGTGTTATGGCATATAAGGTAGATGATATTAATAGGCATGGGCATCATAGGCTTGGGTACATTAATTATATTTCCTAAAGGTACATAATTCAACTTCAAATATAAAATATTATTCCTTTCATTACTCCCCTAGTGATACTTGTGTGGGTTATGGTTGGGGAAACATCATCGAGATTCTTTCCCAAAAGTAAAACCTAAGCATGCTAATCAAACATTGGAGCTTATTTATAATACAATTTATGGGGCAATACCTCATAATTATCTTTTCAAGTATAAATACTTATTTATATTTATTGATAATTTATCTAGGTACTTATGGATCTACACCATTCACAACAAGTAAAAGGCTTTTAAAAAGTTCAAGATTTTCAAAGCCCTTGTAGGGAATAAATTTGAGAGGAATATCAAGTGCATTCAAATTGAAAATGGTGGTGAGTTACTCATGTCTTTAGTGATGTTTTGGAACTTGATGGTATTTATGTTTAGAGGACTTTTTATTATACCCCAAGTAGAATGGGGTTGTCAAGTAGAATAATAGAATTATTTTGGATATGGATATACATATGTTGTATTCCAAGAATATAGATCCTCTTCTAAGGTGAATATATGACTTATGTTATACATATCACCAATAAGACACCAACTTAGGTAATCCAAGGTATGATACCTCTTGAGAGATTGACAAGAGATAAGCTTTATGTTTTCTAACTTTATATCTTTGGTTTAGATGCATGGGTTTAAATTCTCAATGATAAATAGGATGATCTTGATGCAAAGAATTACCATTGAATTCATGTGAGATATCCAATACTTATAAGGCTTATCATATATATGGCCCAGTTAAATGGGATATCATGATTTGGTGTGATGTACTATTTTATGAGGTTCTCCAATTAGCTTCTTCTTGTCCACTTTAGTGGATTTTCCAAATGATCCTATCCTACTTGTTATTTCTACTCTTCTTCTACATGATTGTGTTGCTTCTTCTTCTCCCTTAGACATTCTTTTTTATTCTTATCTAGTGATTTTATCTTCTTATCCTATTGGATTGAGTCCTCTACTAGGTCCTAGTGATATGGTTGTTTCCATTTGTTAGCTTTTTTTGGCTCTAATACCACTATTAGCTTTTTAAGATTTAATAATTAATGTAAATCACCATAGGAAAATAACAACAGAATCTAATATAATGAAGTTGCAATATAATGAATCAAATAATAATTCATAAACAACAATACTCATAAAATAATCATATAAACATGATCACAATATTGGACATGAAAATACTAAAATTACTATTGAATAAAGGTCTACTAATGCAAGCATAAAGCTTTGCATGTTTTATTGATATTATATGACTTTTCATATGCTACACTCTTGACCTTCACTCTTCTTTACAACTCTTCACTTTCCTATTCTAAGTACACATGTGCACACTTACATATTAGAAAATTGTGCACATTTACACTTATAACACTTGCATACATATTTACATGATGCTTATCCATTTCCTACACATTATTACATTACATAAAATATTAACTCACACTCTAATCTAAGACACAACCCTAATCTAATATTTACAATGATGTGCCAAGGTGGTACATTGTCATGTACCAAATAATGTAATATTCTCTAACATGCCCTTGTATTAATTATTTGGTTGTTGAAGACTTTAGTTTTCAATATGATCTTCATCCTTCATGTGATTTTGATCTTTATCTTGTTCTCCTCCTTGCTTGTCTTCATATTTGATTTTAGCTTCATGTTCTTCAATATTTGTACTTTCTTGAGCTTTCACATTGTCATTAGATTCTTGCAAAATAATATTCTCTTTACCTTTGTCCTTCATATCATATGTATTCTTCTATATAGAGACTTTTGAACATTCACTTAAAGCATCATGATAATATTCTAAATTAGATGAACTTGGAATATCAATGCTACAAGAAGAATGAAATATTCTCTCAAATAATTATTCACTTGTTTTCAATGTATTTTTGAGAGATTCTATCAACTCCTTTTGTTCTGAATTTGTCTTTGTAAAACTTGAGTGTAATAAGTTCCATATATACTATGCTACCAATATCCAAAGGTATCATAACACTATATTTTCCATTATCAATTTTACAACAATTCTTGCATGTAGATAGTATTCTAATATTTTAAAGTTATCTTCTTTTTCTTCACTATAAATCAATTTTGAAACTAGATCCATTTTTCCTTTATATTTCTCAATCAATTTCTTGATTCCAAATTTTATGATATTTGTTCTTTCTTATCTAATCATAGTTTTCATATCCATTGAATTTGTTGAATCCTTGAAGTAGACATCCTTACAGCTTCCTAGGATTTGAATAATAACTTCTAAGTTTCTAAATTTTTCAAACCTATGTAGTAGGATTCCTTATATCTCCCTAATTGATTAGAAACTAGAAAATAAGAATTTTGCAAATTTAATATTCCTAAATTTGAAGTAGACTTCCTTATCTCTCCAAAATTAAATAATTTGCAAAAATTCTATGAGCTTTTGTATTTCAAAAAATATTAAAATAAAATTTTCAAAATACTTTAATAAAACTACAAAAAAAAAACCTTAATAATTAAATAATTTATCTCTATAACTACTTATCACTTCAAAATAATTAGAAAATTTGATTAATATAATAATAAACCTTATCACTCCTAATTAATCTCAATAATAGCTTTATAAAATGATTAATAAAAAATTAAACCTTATAAAACCAATTATTCCTTATCCCTCCATTTAACCTTAGGCCAAAAATTAGATTTCAAAAATAATATGCTTTTGAAACCCTAGAATATACTTGTGCATTGATGTCTTGCACTTGGCACTCATGTTCTCTGACCAAGGGTGTTTCATTGTGTTTGAAAATATGATGCTCCTGATGCTATTTTGACTTCCTTAATATAATGCTCTCACTTGAAATTATTCACTTGGCTCATGAATTTTTCATTGTCCTCAATGTATTGCTTCAATGTTTGGAGGTTCTCCAACTTAGGGTGTTTTAAAAAAATTTCACTCATTTGTCATTTCACTTTTCCATAATGTGGCATTCAATGGTGAAGTTATTCTCAAGTGGTGCTTTGATTTTGAAAACCTTTGGACTTTCAAATGCTTTGTCATTTCAATTTCTTTAGCACTTGATTCTCCTTTCAAGATCTTAGAATGGTATTATCTCTCCTCTTAAATGATGCATAGCATTCCTGAGCACTTCACTTACCTTTACCTCGAGCTAGATGCTTCACTCCATTCTAGATGCTCCACTTAGCACAGTTCCCTAAGCTTATGCACTTGATGCTTAATGCTATGTTCAGATAACACTGGTGAGGCATTTGAAATTTTATTTTAATTCTTCTGTGTTACGATTCATGTCATCACTTCAGCTCTTATCCTCTAACATCTCCTCACTAGGTTTTATATTTTTACATTGATGCTATTGACTTCTTGCAATTTGATTAGAAATATTTCAGTTTTGCATCATTTCAATTATATAATTCTCTAACTCTACGCACTCAGTTCTTGGCTATAGGTTCCTGTGACACTTTACCCTCATTTCTATGTTTATATTTTAGAATGAACTTTTCTTGATGATTATGAAGTTACCTTTAGCCTTTATTGACTTCTCCAATGGCAATTTTACTGTGACTTGGTGTAGGTTTAGGTGGTTTTGAGATTACCTTGACTTTCAACTTGTGCCCTTATTCTTTCATTTTCATATGCAACCTAAAACTTCCATCATTGCACTGCCATTGCATGATTGTCTTGAATGCTTTAATATCCCTTGTTGTCGAGTCTTTCTTGATGCTTACCTAGCACTTATTTTAATTTCCACCTTGATCCTTGCTCAATATGAATGATACTACTATGGTGCTTCTTAGTTATAGTGCTACTATGGTGCTCAATGTTCCAATATATAGAATTTGGTTTTTGAACACTTGCCTTCTACTTTCAATATCCAAGTGACTCTTGATTTGACCTATATCTTGCACTCTTTCAACGTTAATATTTCACTTAGCTCTTGCACTTACCTTTGGCTATTTTAGTGTGATTATTCAATGTTATTTTTAGATTACAAGGTTGATACTTCAATATTTCTTGTTGGGTGCAACGATGAAGCTTCTATGCTAGTGTTTGGATTGGGTTACGTAGGATTCCAATGTATAGAACTGCACTGCATTCGGCTCTAAGGATAGCTCTTTTTCACTTCATTATGGGGGGACCAGGAAAATACACTTCTTCAAACCCTACTTTTCATTAAAATATACTAGAAATATACATCAAAAAAATAGCCCGCAGGCTTTACAATGACCAGCGCTCGGCTTGGTCTTCTCTTCTCGCTTCTACGCTCTAAGTGCATTCCCCGATCCACCACCCCGACTAATACATTCAAATCGGTTTTTATAGATGTCCGACCCTCTTAAGCATCAACTCATGCATTAATCGGGACACCAACCCGATTAATTACAAAGACTAGGTTTTTATAGAGGCCCCGACCCTCTCAAACATTCTTCGTGAAAATCAGGATACCAACCTGATTTTAAATCCCACTCCGCATGGTCCCTGTCACCGTCGCTTCCTATCAGGATACTCTGCACGTCCATCCTCTTTGATTCCCGCACTTCTTGGTCTTGTCTACCTTCACTGCACCTTGTGCCACGTGTCATTCTAAACGGTCCCCGAAAATACCACCTGTCACAGTTTTCCCGCCATCTCCTTCTCCTTCTTCGCCTTCTTCTCTCTCTGTTGTGATATCGTGACATGTCGTGATATCGCGACATGTCATGATATCGTGACATTCTGGCCTCCCTGTGCTTCTTTCCCATTTTGGTCACGATATCATGACATGTCGCGATATCGTGACCATTTTTCCTTCGGGCCCTGATTGCAATTTTTTGTCGCGACGTCGCAACATCGCGATATCGCGACGTCCCCACTGCATTCTACTCTGCTCAATTTTTTGTCGTGATTTCACGACAGTCATGATTTCATGACATGTCACGAAATCACGACACTCCCCCACTTCTCTTTGCACTCCCTTGTTGGTGTCACGATTTCATGACATGTCGTGATTTTGCGACACCCTCTGATGCCAAGTCTTCCATGCCATTTGTGTCATGATATCGTGACACAATTCCTGTTGCGATATCATGACAGTTTCTACCTTCAACCTTTCTTGCTCATCTGTCTTCGCCTTTGAAATCTGTCATAATTTTGCGACGTCGTGATTTCGCTACTCCTTTCTGCCTCCTCGTCGTGATTTCACAACGGTCATGATTTCGTGACACATCGCGAAATCGTGGCCCTTTCTGTTGCACTTTCTCTCTTCTACCGACTGTCACGATTTTGTGACATAGCAAAATCATGACAGTTTTTGTTGTGAACTTCCTCCTTGCCTTCTACTTCTTCTTCTTCCTGAGCCGACTCTTCAGCACTGGCTTTCCCACAACTGGATGCCTCTACATCAGATGTCCCTGGATGCTCCTACATCAGACACCCGAGGTAAGTGGAGAAGTGATCTTCACTTCTACATGGTCTGGTTGCTGCCTCCTGCAACACCTCCAAACATTCCTCTGCCTCTGCAGTCTGCTTCAACCCCATCTCCTGGTCCACACAACTTCTATCTTCTTCCAGACAGATTATACTACTGCACACTTCTTCATCTGCAGCCCGCTTCAACTCCTCCTCTTGCATAGAAAAATTTGTGTCTTCTTTCGGGCAGGTTTCGGCACTGTTGCACACCTCTGCAGCTTTATTCAACTTCAACTTCTGATGCACTCCATCATCTCTCTTTCTTTGTATTTCTTCATGCCTTTTGCACCGCTCATCTTGCTCCCATAATTTTATGCTTAACCACTCCTCCTGCAGGGCTTGAAATTGCCACTACAATGCCAAAAACTCTTCTTCTGGCACCATATCTTCCTTGTTGTCCCGGCTTCTTCGGGGATGCATTTTTCCTAGCTTTACTCACAAAGCTCAACTGATTTCGGTGTAGCTACCTCACGTCCGACGATCTGCCAACACGCTTAGGAATCCTAAACTCTCTCTCCTCTCTCAGAACCCTCCCGTAGATCTTGGCATAAACTGCCTCACGACCGACGATCTATTTATGCACTCGGGAACATTAGCTCTGATACCACTGATGGGGGGGACCAAGAAAATACACTTCTTCAAACCCTACTTTCCACTAAAATAAACTGGAAATATACATCAGAAAAACATCCCGCAGGCTTTACAATGACCAGTGCTCGGCTTGGTCTTCTCTTCTCGCTTCTACGCTCTAAGTGCATTCCTCAATCCACCACCCCGACTAATACATTCAACTCAGTTTTTATAGAGGCCCCGACCCTCTTAAGCATCAACTCATGCATTAATCGGGACACCAACCCGATTAATTACAAAGACTAGGTTTTTATAGAGGCCCCGACCCTCTCAAACATTCTTCATGAAAATCGGGATACCAACCCGATTTAAAATCCCACTCCACACAGTCCCTGTCACTGTCGCTTCCTATCAGGATACTCTGCCCTTCCATCCTCTTTGATTCTCGTGCTTCTTGGTCTTGTCCGCCTTCACTGCACCTTGTGCCACGTGTCATTCTGAATGGTCCCCGAAAATACCGCCTGTCACGGTTTTCCTGCCATCTCCTTCTCCTTCTTCGTCTTCTTCTCTCTCTGTTGTGATATCATGACATGTCATGATATCACGACATTCTGGCCTCCCTGCGCTTCTTTCCCATTTTGGTCGTGATATCATGACATGTCGCGATATCGTGACCATTTTTTCTCTGGGCCCTGATTACAATTTTTTGTCGCGACATCGCGATATCACAACGTTGCGATATCGCGACGTCCCCATCGCCTTCTCCTTTGCTCAATTTTCTATCATGATTTTGTGATAGTCGTGATTTTGCGACATGTCACAAAATTGCGACAATCCCCCACTTCTCTCTGCACTCCCTTGTTGGTGTGCAATTTCGTGACACCCTCTGTTGCCAAGTCTTTCATGCCATTTGTATCGTGATATCGTGACACAATTCCTGTCGTGATATCGCAATAGTTTCTACCTTCAACCTTTCTTGCCTCCTCGTCGTGATTTCGCTACTCCTTTCTGCCTGCTCATCGCGATTTCGCGACGATCGTGATTTCATGACACGTCACGAAATCGTGGCCCTTTCTGCTGCACTTTCTCTCTCCTACCTACTGTCACGATTTCGTGACGTAGCGAAATCATGACAATTTTTGCTAGGAACTTCCTCCTTGCCTTCTGCTTCTTCTTCTTCTTCTTGAGCCAACTCTTCAGCACTGGCTTTCCCGCAACTGGGTGCCTCTACATCAGATGTCCCTGGATGCTCCTGCATCACTTCAACTAATGTTGTGTTATGATTTTCTTACATATCTTGCATGTTGTTCTAATACTCTTCTCCTTCCTATTAGTGTAGGTGTAGGTGTAACTATAACTTCTATATATTTTCTAGTGCAAGATATTTAAATTTTTGATAACACCTTTATCTCCTTTGCAACGGTTGTGCTCTAATAACACTGATATTACTAATTTTTTATTTATTATTTGTTGCACTTATATTTACCTTTAATGCTTATACTTAGGTTTATTTTTATTCAACCTTGTTGTTGTCTTCAAATTTATCAACCTATAAACTTAATCGTGTTGTCCTCTGTAGTATAGTTTCTCTTATTATCTAAATCTCCTTATACTAAGGTTATGCTACTTTCAAAATATTTCTCTTACCACCTTTAGCCAAATATATCCTCTATTCCACTTTCCCTTCTTCTATGCAAACTCTTAAATTATGGCCTCAATACTTACTTTATAATAAACTATGATGGACATATTTCAACTAGGTATCATTCCTCTATAATCAAAATTTAATGGGACCTCCAATGAATCACCTTAATCTATCTTATATGCTTGTCATTGAATGGTGATAATTATCCCAAATCCAACATAAGCACTCTTGTTGGAGTTCTCATTTCTTTGTCTTATTTTGTTTATGGGGACTCTTTCAACGGGTCTCCTCTTATTATCTTCTATCTCGAATATAAAAGTCTTCTAGGATATTTCTCCTTATGACTCCTTCCTTTCTTAATCAAATATGACTTCTTTAAGAGCCACTTATCTCCACTATGGACCTCTTTCTCTAAAGTATCTCAAATCTATGATTCTTTGAACTCTATCTCTTAATATTGGTCTCTTCTCTTGGACCAATTTGTCAAGGTCTATAGGACCTGAATCATTGAAAATTTTATCAAGGTATTTTCCTTAAGACCTGAATTCACTATATCAATATCAAGGTCTATCTTCAAGACCTAGATCAATATTATAGACTACCTTCTATTTCAAATAGTTTCTTGGAATAGGTAAACTCAATCTATCTTATCAAGGTCAATATCTTAATGACTTAAAACTTTTATCAGGGTCTATATTTGAGACCTAAAAATTTTATCAAGGTCTATCTTTGAGACCTAAAACTTTTGATAGTCTACAACTTGAATCAATCCCTACTTGAGGAAAGCCTTCAGCCTTCTAGCACATGAAGATGAAAGTATTATCTATCTGTTGTAGGAAGCTTCTCAACTTTTGAAGATCAATTTTTACTATAGCACTATCTTAAATAGCTTTCTCTAGCATTACCTAAGAATCCAATATTTGAGTTAGGATGACAATCTCTTGAATGACCAACTTTCTCCTTTGTTGGTTCTTCTTGCAATATTCAATCTAAAAAAAACTTCAATCAATAATTATTCTCTTTCCTTGAGAGAAATATCAATATCAAGGGATTCTTGTCCCTTCAATGTATTTTATCAATGTTAGGGTTATCTATTCCCTAAATAATCAACTATATTCAAGTTGATTTTGTAGTCTTCACCAATTGTTTTTCAACCTAGTGGAAATACTCCTTCATCTTCACTTATTATTATTCAAACTACTAGAAAGACTCTAGTTGAGTCCTAGTATTCACAGGTTAACCTTCAACCTTGTGGAAAGACCCTAGCTTATCTAATTTTTTGCAACTCAAAAAATCTTGTGCAAGCAACCTTGTTGTGGATCTGATACCACTATTAGCTTTATGTGGATCTAATACCATTGTTATATTTTGAAGCTTTAATACTTAATGTAAATCACCACAAGAAAATAATCACAAGATCTAATATAATGAAGTTGCAATATAATGAATCAAATAATAATTCATAAACAACAATACTCATAGAATAATCATATAAACATGCTCACAATATTGGACATGAAAATACTAAAAATTCTATTGAATAAAGGTCTACTAATGCAAGCATAAAGCTTTTCACGTTAAATTGACATTGCAATGCTTTGGCACAAATATATAATTGGATGTAACTTTTCATATATTGCACTTTTGACCTTCACTCTTCTTTACAACTCTTCACTTTCCTATTCTAAGGACACATGTGCACACTTATATATTAGACATGTGCACATTTATATTTATTACACTTGCACACATATTTACATGACACTTGTGCATTTCCTACACATTGTTACATTACATAAAATATTAACTCACACTCTAATCTAAGACACAATCCTAATCTAATATTTACAATAATATACCAAGTGGTACATTTTCATGTGTCAAATAATGTAATATTCTCCAACACCATTATAGATTCACCACCAAAATTTGTTTTAATTATGGATCATGTTTTTTATGAGGTTGATCCCCATATGCATCATGTTACGGAACTACATGCTGATATTTATGGTGAGCATGTGTTGAAAGCTTTAGTTTCTTCTTTTAATGGTATCTCTATATAGGATATGCCCTATAATTCTATGGATTATTTTATGACTAGGTAGGCTTCAACCCTCCTTTGATATGCTCAACCCAATCTCTCTTAGAAGCAACATAAAAATCCCCATTCTTCTCAAGACTTGGTCTTGAAGGTTAATAGTTTAGGAGATCCTCTTGCTTACTCCTAGCCCAATGGGTGTCTAGATCAGGAAGATTCCATGCTAGCAAATTATAATCCTTGATGAAATTCAAATAATAGAGCTTGTTCCTTTGCTTAAGGGTAAGAACGTTGTTAGCTATAAGTGGGTCTACAAGACCAAGTATACATCTAATGGTCATGATGAGAAGCACATGGTATACCTTGTTGCTAAGTGATTTTCTCATAAGAAGGAAACTAACAATTCAAATAAATTTTTCCCTATTGCATAAATGGATTCATTTCTAATGATTCTCTCTATTGCTACTTATTGTGGATTAAAAGTTAATCAAATGGACATGAAGAGTGTCTTTATTCATGGAGATCTTTAAGAGGATATTTATATGTGATAGCTCTTCATTTTAATCTTGATTTACCCACTCCTTGGGTTTATAATTTTAAGTATTTTTTAGGCTTAAGTAGGCTCTTAATGCTTGGTATGTAAGGATTCACTCTTTGTTCCTTAATTATGGCTTTTGGAAATGTGAGGCAAAGCATGATGTGTACATCAAGCATCCATATGAACAAGTTTTATTAATTGTGTTATATGTTGATGATCTTGTCATCACAAGAAGCTCAACATGCTTCATCTAAGAGATAAAGTCATTGATTCCTAACACTTTTGAGATGATAGCTATGGGACTTTTCCATTACTTCCCTGGATCTAGATAAATCAATAAATCACCCTTTGGGATTAATAACTTATAACCCAAGTATACTTTGGATATTTTTACATGGTTGTGGATGGAGTGTAATCCTGCCTAAACTCTATTTGCATTAGGATTGAAGCTTTGGGTAAACTATACTACTCCTTCAATGTATGCCACCATATATCAGTCACTTACTAGGGGACTTCTCTACCTCATCCACACTCCATGGATTTTTTTATGAATTGTTATTATAGTTATATGAATTTGCCTATTAAGATTCACTACATGGTGGACAATAATATCCTTTAATACATTAGAAGTATATACCAAATGGTCATTCACTATTTAATTGGAATTCCCTTGGTTTTAATAGAATCTCTTATGTAGATAGGGTAGGTGATCTAGACTATTAATGTTTGACCACAAGACTTATGTTTCATCTTGGTTTTAGATTAGTCCCTTGATGTCATCAATGGTAGTCCACCATATCTCCTTCTTATATAAAAGCTAAGTATTATGCTACTAGTAAATTCACTAAACATCTTCAATCAATGCTCATGATTTTTAAGCAATTAGATATTTCTAAGTAATTTTAGTGACCCTTTTAGTGATAATTATATTTCCATCAAGCTTGTCCATAATATAGTCTTTCATCAATATACAAAGTATACTGAGGTGTGGATAGACTATGTTAAATGTATTCATTCTCATGTGATGCTTGATCCAATCCATGTAACTTTAGCAAAGTAAACAATAAATATCCTAACCAAGGTCATGCTTGAGATGTTGCTTGTAAAATTGTTAGAGTGTCTTGAAGTAGGAGTGTCTTTTATGATGGATGATTGGTAAGGGTCTCTATTTGTGTCCCCTATTTAGTTTAAGGGGGATGTTGAAATATGTGGTGTTAATCTTCACTTGATTCCATTGTCAATCTTGTATGGCATTATCTTGTACATTGTTCCATGGGACATTATACACCTTCTATAGGTGGCTTTATTTTTTAATATGGTAGGAAGAGGTTTTAGGGCCCCCAAACCCTTACAAAAGCCATAAATATATATTTTTCTGCATAAAAAACAAGTAAAATACCACTTGTTAGCTACATAACTCGTTGATCATTATAAAACCACCCTTACAAACATAGACTAGTGGTGAACTAAACTATAATCTAAGAAAAACATAACCAAATACAAACTAAACAATAATATCCATAATAAATAGTCAGGATATCCTTCCTCATTCACCATAGTAACACAAAAAAACATTTGTTTCTTCACTTCGGCTACATATCCTTCCTCATTCACAATCATCTAAAGTTGGGTTACCCTGATCTGGTAGGTTCTCATCATCTGTGTGAACATTATCCAATATGATCATTCCTTGCTACTCCACCAAGCATACATTCCTTATTTTCTCCTTTACCCCCATATCCTATAATAACTAGGGAAATTATCTGTCTAGGATCTACTCTCTTCCAATGAAACTCCAATATTGACCATAACATCTATAACTCCATTCCCTTCTTGATAGATATGCTAAATTCTAACAAAATTAGGTTGTGTTAAGTTCACTCTGTATTCATCAACCATATTTGCTATTATCCAACTCACTTATTTTTCTTCTTTGAGGGATTTTACTATATTCAATGAATCACCTTCAATTATGACATTCATTAATTTCTAAAAATATCTAAAACCTAATTGCTTTGTATTGAAAATTATAAGGTTTATATAGGTAAAAATATACCCATAATACATAACAAGTCCCATATATCTCACATAAAGCGTATGAATAGGGAGGAAACAATAACATTAGTGTAGTGCTCCTAATATCTAGATAATAACTAACCTAATATGTGTTAAATCCAACTAGTGACTAAGCATAGCCTACATGAGTGTTTAAGCTCATGCAAGAATTATTTGTAAATCATATAACCTAGGAATAAATATAACCTAGGAATGTGATACCCTCATCATACCTCCCCACTCAAGAAGCATTGGACTCCAATGATTTTACAATAGGAGTGGAAGGTGGAGTCACCAAACACTACAATAAGGCTCATAATCGGGCGGAAGAACATCGTGGAAACCATGCAATGTCGGTGTAGAGAAACAACATCGAGAGAACTCCCTTGCCAAGTGAAAAACTAGGACAAGGAGTAATGACCTATTGTTGGATCTACAAAGGCTACCGACCAATTGAAACCTGTGAATATGGCATTGAAAGAGGTCATTGCAATACTCAATGTGGAACAACAAGAGGAGCAGTAGGAGCAATAGGAGGAGGTATTGATGATGGAGGAGGAATGACCTCCTTAGGAATAGAAGGACGAATGTCCTTTGGCCATGAGACTAAAGAAATCCTTGGTGAAGACACCAAGAATTGTGTATGTGGAAGATTACGAATAAGAAAGCTCTTACTCTGATGATGCAAAGAATATATTTTGTGATAAGCATCATATATATCCCACTTATCATATTGATAAGGCTTTTTGTTAGTGCATATCTTTAGCATATACTTAGGTTATTACATTATTTTTGGGTTGTTCATATTGTTGCAACTCCTACCTAATATCAACTAGTTAGCTTCGGTAGTTATGGGCTAATCTAAGTGCTCATTGTATTATTTAAGCAATGCTTAATTAATTATAAGGGTTGATTACTCTAACATGGTATCAGAGCGGGGATACCTCACTCCAATTTTGGTGAGGTTTAATTTATGACTTGGCGACATCTCATTTTTTTGTGAGGTCTTTGGATATTTGGATCTGATCCACCTTCAGATAGTCCAGATTGGATTTTTGGTTTTGTGTGGATCTATGGGGGACCCAATACGAGCCCAGCCCAGCTTGTGTTAGGCTTAGCTCAAGCCCTGACTCAGACTCGAAGACACCTACTACCTATGTCCTCGGGACTAACCAGATTATGTGGAGACTTTGGCATAAGTACCAACTTACTAACATAAACTATGTTTTTTGGATTGACAGTACACATGTGGGATGATTGACCTAGCAACTGGATGATTGGACCTGACCAAATCCGATTGACTAGATAATTTGACAACAAACACGTGATGGCTAGGAAACGTGGGAGCCTACTAAAGGGTATAGACCAACTACCTAAGGACTTGGGTACTAGACCCTACTGGACCTGTTGATGCAACCTACACCTATATGTGGATAGCTAAGTGGAGGACACGATGGATAGGACCCTTGTGTATGTGGTAGTGATAGATCAAGCTTGAAATATGAGTCATGACTAAGGGGTGGACACCTAAGTGATGGCTATAGTGTGACCTAGACGGTGGTGCATGGGACTACAACCTAAGATACTAAAATAGAGGACCCTAAGTAGATATGGCAAGAGAGGACGTGTTAGCGAGGACCTAAGAATGACATGTGGACCCTCAGGATTGGCTAATCTAACGAATGCGGGTGGACACCTAAGTGATGGCTATAGTGTGACCTAGACGGTGGTGCATGGGACTACAACCTAAGATACTAAGATAGAGGACCCTAAGTAGATATGGCAAGAGAGGACGTGTTAGCGAGGACCTAAGAATGACATGTGGACCCTCAGGATTGGCTAATCTAACGAATGCGGATGAATTCCGATGGTGAGGGACAAAAGGCTCGTAATGATTCATCCACCCTAAGGTGGACATTTAATCATTGGTGCTCAATTCTTTTTAAAGTCATTAAAGATATCTTGCACGATTCATGTGGGACTAAATGCATAAATTTTTTTTGTGATCTCTTCCTCCGACTGGACCATAATATCTATTTCTACAACGTCAATTGGTTACAGTCTCTGTTGATCTCTGATAACTTTTCGAAGGAGCCCATGATTTTCTTGAGGGCTATGAATTGGGGAAGTGTATAAACTCACACAGAACATATGAGAATTTGTTTTTGTTTTTTGCTCACGTTAAAATTTTTTGATGCCCTGTAGCCTTCTATCCCATGGTGGAATTCAACCCCTGTAGCCGATAGGAGTCCCAGTCCACAGAGTTCGTGAGGACTAAGATTTATGACATTGATCAAGGACTTAGAACGGAGTTCAAACTCACAGATCGTTGATGCAAAGTGATCAAACCTTACGTAGTGGAAGTATTTTAAGCCCATATATCAACCTACAGTCACTATGATAGAGCTAAGGAGATAGCACAGGTGACAAATCCATGTCGATGCAAAATATTTGTAGCAGAATAAGACAAAAATTATCTTTCTCCCATGAATGATCTGTTGAAGACAGTGAATAGAAGTCAAGGTTTATGAATTTATGCCAGGAGTCCCTAAGCCCGTTGTGACTATCTATATCTGGAACAATTGTAGGTATTATTCAACACTACAAATTGTGTTGATCATGGTATTGTGGAGAACACCAACTCCATTTGTAGGAGTGATTTCGGAGACGAACCATACAGCAAAATTTATAGACAAGTTGTCATTTCTTTGTTTCATGTGAATAAGAAGGGACAAGCTGCACCCTTCATTAGAGCCCACTGTTGTAGCTATGGAGAGAAGGAAACCACCACCTCCCAATGGAAGCAGTCACCCTGAGAGAGCGTGCCACCCAGAAGGATGCAGTGCCACCAGAGGTAGCAGAACATTATGGAGGTCGTCAGGCAGAGGGGCGCCCAATAAATAGGAGCTCACGTTCTCCAATTCACATCGATGATGCTAGTCAGAGTGGTAATATTTTAGGTGCTAAGTTGCTTATCGACCGCCAAGTCAGGGGTTCAAACCCCACCGACAGCCAAAAGGTAAAAAAAAAATTGGCAACTATTAAAGTTTATCATTTTTAATAATATAATATACTTTTTGTTTTTTTAAATCAATTTTATCTTTATTAATTTTTTAAAACAAAAATTATTTTATTATTAATTAAATATTTAATTCACTTTTTTTTATTTTGCCAATTATCTTAAAAGTAAAAGGGGAATACATTTGCACATTACCAAGGAGGGAAGTTTTGTCACACCCAAGCCTTAGAGGCTTTATATTTTTGCAACAAGGGGGGATTATTCTAATTTTTCTCCATCCTAGCATATTTTGCAAAACAAAGGGGATTTTCTTTTTGATGAATTATTTTATGACAAATTTGCACATTTACCTAAGAGGCAAAATTTTGTAAATCCCAAGGGGTTTTCTAGTTGCATTTTTGCACTAAGGGGGGATAACATTTTTTCTCTCCACTATCTCCTATTTTGCATCAAAGGGAGGATATAATTTTACAAAACAAATTGGGGAAGACTTATAAGGGTGCATTTTCGACAGTGACCGACACCTTAGTCAAATTATTTTGCAAAATTTCTTTGTAACAGGTGCATTTTTGGCAGAGACCAACGCCTTAAGAATGGGCAGATCAAAGAAGAAAACTATCCCAAAACCAACTGATGTTGCTAAATCAGTTAAAGTCCCATACTTTTCCCCACACATGGAGAGGATAAATTTTTATGAAGATGGCACATTTCTCACACTATGAAATGGTGTAGATGCCATAATCAATGATTCTGCATCTTCTGAAGACATGCAGAAAAATGGTGTTCTAATCCCTATTGGCACTGTAATGGAAATGTACATGTTATTTTATGCTCTTGACATTGCATAGCGTAAAGATAACAGGGACATTAGTGAGGAAACATAGGTCAAACCCCTAATGGTCGATGTTTGTAGTGACACAAGTGACCTTTAGCCCATGGTGGTGAATGCTTGTTGTGACACATGTGACCTTGAGCCTATGATGGCCAATGCTTATTGTGATACAGGCAACCTCCTACCTTCTATGGTATATATAATTTATGGCACAGGTGATCTCATCACAATAGCAAATTTTTCTTATGACACTAGTGACTTAAAAATTGAACCTCCTAAAAATAAACTCCATAATCTCATCAAAAGTGACAAATGCCATATTGTAAAAAACATTGATGAAGATGATGAAATTACGTGTTTTGAAAACACACCAAAGGATATGGATCCAAACTAATGAATAAAATGGGATTCAATGGTGAGATATTAGGTAAACAGGAACAAGGCATTAAAACTCCTATAATGTTAAATGTCAAGGTAAAGCATGAGGACCTTGGCTATACTAGACATGCAAGTACCAATAATACCATATTTGTAAAAACTAAATATCCTACAAAGCATTGTTGTAGTCATTATGGAAAATAGGACATGTTGCAGCTAAGTTTTGGAAATTATATCCTTGTGATTCATGTGGATGTACGAATCACTCTTCTTCAAGTTGTTGGTACAAAGTAAAAATGGACAACAAGGTTCATATTGATTGTGGATATACAGATCACACACAATGGACCATGATGAAAGAGATGTTTTATGGCTTCTACCAAAAAGGTAAAACCTATGGTAGACCCTTATAAAAATCCAGTAACAGACCTAGTGGAAGCCCCAGAGATAATGACCCAAAGACAGACCTAAAGACAGACCCAAAGAAAAAGTTCTAGAGGCAGATCTACAGGCAGATCCAGAGGTAATGATCTAGAGGCAGATTCACATGCATATATAGAGATAGACCCAGACATACAAATCCAAAGGTATGCTTAGAGCTAGAGCCAGAGCCATGAGCCAGAGCTAGAGCCGAAGACAAAGCACGAGCCACCATTCTTTCATTTCTCTTATTCTTCACTGTATTGGGGCAGTTATATACTTTACCCAAATATTTTTGTATGGGGGGATGATAGTGTAGCTAGTAGTTATATTATTACCCAAATAATGTAATAAGGGGGGATGTTAGCATATATATTTAGCATATACTTAGGTTATTACATTATTGTTGGGTTGTTCATATTGTTGCAACTCCTACCTAATGTCAGCTAGTTAGCTCCAATAGTTATGGGCTAATCTAAGTGCTCATTATATTATTGAAGTAATTCTTTATTAATGATAAGGGTCAATTACTTTGAAAATAATAATTCCACACAAGTCCATGGGAGTCATGTCACAGGGTCGATTACTTTGTAGAAGCAGTTCCCTCATCCTTCCAACCAAGTGAATATGGGGAAGGATGGTATTTGACTGGCAAGTTGATTCAATCAACCATGGATTGAGAAATTAGATTGGTCGTGGAGCCATTATCGAAGATGAAACTCATAGAAAAATTATGGAGAAGATGAGCTCTTGTGAATAACATACTATCTCTATGTTTTTGTCAATGCAGGAGGATCACTTGGTTTAGTTTCCCCGAAGTTATGGATACACCCTATCTTCTCCTATAGACTCAATGGGCCCATCTTGTGGGGCCTCCTCTTGAGGTTGTGCAAGCAATTTTTTCTTCTTTCTGAAGCACTCAACCTCGATGTGTCCTCATTTCTTACAATGATTACAAAAATTTTTTCCATTATAAGAAGAGGAAGAAGAAGAAGAAGAAGGATTTTTTGAAGCCTTGTCGAATTGTTGTTATTGCTACTATGGTGGCCCTGGTTTGGGTGCCTTGAATGAAGCACTTGACTTCATAGCAATTTTATCTTCCTCCATTTGTGCCTTATTATACACTTTATTTAAAGTGGCACAAGGTGTATATTTCAACTCTCTAAAGATTTGATCTTGCAAACCACTCTTAAATTTTTTTATAAATTTAGGAGTGGGGTTTATGATTCCATTTAGAATTCATAATTTGTTGAACTTCCCAATATTTTTTTGAACACTCGTGTTGTGTCCTTGCCTCAAACGAAGCCATTGGAAGTCTAGATCCTCAAAAAAATTGGAAGGATAGAATGTATCCTTCAATGCTTTGACCAAATCATCCCAAGTTTCTATGGGATCCTAAGTGCTTTGACGATCCTATACCAAAAATTTAGCAATGCCAAAAAGTTTCAATTTTGCAAAAGCAAATTGGTCATATTTTTTAATTTTGTTGTAGTCAAACCATGTATCCATGTCAAGAATCCATCTATTGAGAATGTCTAGATCCCGAGAGCCATTATAAATATTAACCTCACATTTGATTTGAGGTCGAGGTTCATGATTTGGACTAGGTGGACTAGACCCAGTCATGTTTTGAACCTTATCAACCAAGATGCTGACTACTTCAGCTATGGCAGCCACTTGTTCCACCAAATCAGTAGCCATATGACCTCTGGTGTAAGCTAGGAGGGCTACAAAAACTCTTCTCAAAAAGAGTTACAAAATTTGCCTCACAGGGCAATTACAAGTGTGCTATGATTTTCAAGCATTTACAATGAGCACAATTTTACTTACAATTTGTTTCCTCTTAGGTAATTTACAAAAGATTTTTCCACTTTGTGGGATGCAAAAATTAGCAAAAATTGTGAGCCTCTTGGGCTTTTACAAGGCATTTGCAATTTTGTAAAAATGAAGCCTCTCAGGCTTTTTACAATACTTTTGTAATGTGAAAAATCGTAAAAAGAATGTGCAATTTTAATCATGTGTAATTAAAGTAATTAAAAAAAAAATTAATTAATTTAAATTAAATTAATTAAAAATAATTTAATTTAAAAATATATCCTTTATACCTTTATGCAAAAAAATTTTGCTCAAGGCGCAGGTATAGCATTTTCTAGTCAACAAAGAGAAAAAATAGAACTTTGTCCCCTTGCCACATGCCTGTCAAATAGGTCACCTACAACTGGTCACCTACAGCCTAATTGGTCAACACCACAAAGGTGGACCAAAGGTAATAGTGAGCTACCACCTTGTTCTGCTCCATAAGACACCACCCCACGGATGTGGGATTAATTCTTGGATATGCCCGCAAAAACCTTCATTGGTGTATTTTCCTATCAGCTTAAAAACAACCACCACCAAGGACAGCTACAAAGAGCTCATCGATAATAGATCTTCTTAGGAATTATTGACCATAAACATAAATCATCATATCATTTCTACCCTAGAACTATGGATCGGACTACATGAAGATCATCACCTTCTTTGAGCCTATTTCATTAACAATGGTCAAACAAAAACTTGTGATTCACACATGAATTCGATCAAAACTAAGGAACCTTAACATCATGATATTCTAGTATTGGTGATTCACTATAGTTGTATTTTTATTTCTGCAATGTCCACAGCCACACAAATATCGAGTAGTGGGGTTTTGGCAAGCTGTAATAAATGGAGGTCAATAGAAACAATCTTCAGTAGTCTAGGAAAAAAATACCTACAACACATGCAAATTCAATGTCACTACAAGCAAATGAGTGATGGGATAGTTATTTCAATGTCCTCCACTTTGTAAAGGGATCTACAATTGTGAAGATGGTGATCTAGCTAGGTGAAGGAAAAAC
The DNA here is from genome assembly GCA_028583015.1 of Wollemia nobilis. Taxonomy (NCBI): domain Eukaryota; kingdom Viridiplantae; phylum Streptophyta; class Pinopsida; order Araucariales; family Araucariaceae; genus Wollemia; species Wollemia nobilis. The sequence goes on from JAQPPZ010000715.1 coordinate 6,139,309, forward strand.
ATAAAATGGTTTTAGTGCATTTTAATCCCACATGGGGAACATGGACGATAACAAAGGTGTATAAAATAAAAATATGTTGAGGTATTTATGACCACCACATGGTGGTCGTTCTTCCCTTACATGCACTCACTTACACTAGCTAGAATCATTGTTACCATGTAGCCCCTAGGACATTCACCCTTCTTCAAACTATTGTCTTGAAAATCGTGTCTAGATTTTTTACCTGTCAAATCCTCCTACCATTGCATCAACAGTCGGTCCTTGAGTTAGGTCCCCATGTGCCACTATGTCAATATTTGATCCCCGATTCAGGTCCCCACGTATCATTTGTTTCTATTAGTTCACCATTGAAAACCACACCTTTTTTATCTTTGCCCTCATGCTTCGAACTGGTTTTCTTCCTACATAAGCCATGTAGTAGTTGACATAGCCATTAGTCTTGTTGATCATTTTCTTAGTCGCCAACGGCTTATTCTAGCCTCAAAGTGAAGGTGGACTCACCATCAAAAATTGTACCTTTGTTTCTTCACCCTCACACTTCGAACTAGTTCGCTCCCTACGTAAGCCATGTAGTAGTTGATGTAGCCATTAGTCTTGTTGACTATTTACTTAGCTGCCAAAGGCTTAGTCTAGCCTCAAAGTGGAGGTGGAGTCTCACCATTAAAAATTATATCTTTGTTGTCTTCGCCCTCACGCTTTGAACTAGTTTACTCCCTATGTAAGCCATGTAGTAGTTGACGTAGTCAATAGTCTTGTTGACCATTTTCTTAGCCACCAATAGCTTAGTCTAGCCTCAAAGCGAAGGTGGAGTCCCACCTATGTTTGACCAACAAATTGAACTTTACTATCAAAAAAATTGTGTGAACCCACCATTGAAAATTTGCAAAATTTGTTGCCCAAAAATTGCCCAACAATTTATGTGACCAACAATTGCAAACCCAAGAGCGACGGAGGCCCAAAAAAAAATGGAGCAATGAAATCTAAATTGAAATGTCAATCGCCAATAGGAGCCCGATCAAATCGATCAACTTTGATACCAATGAAAAGGTCTAAAACCTAATTGCTTTGTATTGAAAATTATAAGGTTTATATAGGCACAAATATGCCCATAATACATAACAAGTCCTCTAAATCTCGCATAAGGTGGATGAATAGGGAGGAAACAATAACATTAGCGTAGTGCTCCTAATAGCTAGCTAACAACTAACCTAATATGAGCTAAATCCAGCTAGTGACTAAACATAGCCTACGTGAGTGTTTAGGCTCACGTATGAATTATTTGTAAATCATATAACCTAGGAATAAATCTAACCTAAGAATGTGATGCCCTCATCACTTTCATTTGCAATAAAATACGAGTTCCCAACAAGAGACATCTTATCTCTAAAAAATGATTAGTCTAAATACCAAGAGGTTCAACATATACTAGAAAAAATTCACTTGTCTCATATCTTATTATCCCCTACTCCAGTAGCACCCAAATTCTCTTTTGAAGCTCCATCAAAATTAAGCTTAACCTAGACTTTTGGAGGTATTTTCCAATACACATCAACTCTAGAAGGCTTGAACGAATATTGAGAAGATATATTTATAGATTGTCAATCTAGAAGAATTGAGATTTCTATATTGAGGTCTTCTTTTGGAATATTTAAGGGAGCTTTAAATTTATCCTCTAAGGCATTCCCAACCCTTAAAATGATCGAAGAAACATCTCTCTTTCTACCCTTAAAATTTTTATTATTGTGCTCTCGCCATATCCCAAAAAAAATGTGGAAGACAAAAATACCATAAAACACTCAAGCTCTTAATATTAAAGGGTGACTTTCAATGTAAACATAGATCCACTATATTGTTAGGCTTCACCCATGAGACTAAAAACTTTTGGAGTAAATAATTGAAGACTTCAGATGAAAACACGTAATCCAAAAAGAGATGTTGAACTATTTCCAAATCTTTTTCACACATAGCACACATGTTTACAATTCGGAAGCCCCTATTACAAAGATTACAATGGTTGAAATCCTATTCTAAATAGTCAACAAAAAAAAATATAATCTTGGGAATCAAGTTTTTAATTCAAATCTTCTTAACTAGGATCCAACCAACTCCCTTCTTCTCCAATAGAGAATAGACTGATTTAATTGTATAGCTCCCTTTACTTTATTTACTCCAAATCAAATAGTCATTACTACTCTTAGGCTTTAGAGGGAAAACTTTGAGTAGGTTAAAAATTTTATGAGTTGCTTTCTTTTGTTCTTTATTCAACCCTTCCAACCTAACATCTTTCCAACTAGTTCTCTTAAAATTCAAAATAAGAAAATCCTTCATATTTTCACCTAGTATTTTTGATAAATATTTTCTAATAGGTTGCAACTTGTTGTCATACTCAAGGGGTTGGTTTGTCAATCAACTATCCTTCCAAAAATTTACTTTCTCCCCATTACCAATCCTCAATCTTGAGCCTTTATTCAAAAGATATTTTTTATGCATTAGATTATTCCAAAATGTAGACCCCTTGGACAGATGTTTTGAACATAAGAAATATTTATTATTTCTTAGGTATTTTACCTTTAAAATTTTTACCCAACCTATCTAATCATTATTAATCAACTTCCATACCATCTTACCAATTAAGGCCTCATTTAGTAATTTTATGCGTTTGAAGCCTAAATCTCCATATTCCTTTTTAGAACATACTTGATGCCAATTTAGTAAGGACAACTATTTTTTATCCTCCAAACCAAACCATAAAAATGATCTTTGGATCTATTCTAATTTTGTTCTAATAACAAAAGGAATCTTGAAAACTAAAATAAAGCAGATGGGAATGCTCTACAAGGTGGACTAGACTAGTTGTGCTTTCCCTACTTGACTCAATAAATTACTCTCCATTTGGATAACATTTTTACAAACCTTTCAATGACTAGGTTCCACATCTCATATTTCATTCATCCTTTAAAGAGTGCCATTCCCAAGTAAGAAGATAGAAGTGCACCAATATCACAGCCAAAATGTCTCTTAATACTTATTTTTCTAAGCTCTAGAGTATTTAGAATGTAGATCATACTCTTATTGAAATTAACTTTTTGCCCTACTTCCTATTCATAGTTCTCTAGTATATGTTTAATTTGCTTAGCTTGACGAATAGAGGCTTTGGACATAGTTATAGTATCATCAATAAATTGTTGATGAGATATCGTATCCATCAAAGGAGCCATCTTGAAACCTCTAAGACTTCCTTCATATATTGTTGCTACCAAGGAACAACATAAGGGCTCTACAAGAATAATGAAAATATATATGGATAATGGATCTCCCTGATGAATTCCATGATTTTTGTTGAAGTATCTTTGTAACAACCGATAATTAGACACTACATGTCCACTAAAAAAAAAATTATATATAGTCTCATTGTTCACCCATTGATAAGTCAGAATTATAATAAGATACCAAGGCAAGACTTCCCATTCAAGGTAAGTGATCCGATTTACAATAGATTAGGTGTATAGAAGCACCAACTTCTATAATTTATTTTAAGCTAATTGCAAGTAGGAGCACCGACTCCTACATTACCATCTTACCATCCCATACTGGTAGATGAATATTGGCATACAAAGGCTTTACTCCCTTTATGTTATTGCTATGTAGGAAGGAACATCATATGGTTGTATCAACCACTTAGTATAGGGTTCCTCACCAAAGGATAGCCCTTCTCCAAATTTCCACACTACCATTGAAGGCTAGTGCTTTAGGAGAATCATCATTCTCTTGCAGTTTATGGTCACTTACATATAACATGGGTTATATATCTTAAGCATTATTATAAGGCTCACTTATCTTCGATGTATTGTCAAGTTTGGTGGTGGTGGTACTTAGCCTATGAGTTTCGAGTTTTGGGAATGCCTCTTCTATGTATATGTTATCCATGAATTAATCTTAATTTAACTATGTTTCGAATGATTGCTTCTCATGCTTATATTTCTATAACCTTAAATAAATAAATATACAAGTAAAATAGAGAGACACTTATATTTCAACATACTTTCATCGAATGATATTTCCAAAACTATACATCATCTTTACCTAATTGACATGATGATATAAATTACAATGCTTCCTTGTTATATATCATTTGCTTACCTAATGGAGATGCTTCCATCATTGGAGTACTTTCTTTCTAATTTACAAGCAGTAGTTATCAAAGAGTATTCAAAAATGACTTTCTTGAATCTTCCCTGGTTCTCTTGCATCTTCATGAAGTGAGAGAGATGAGTTTGTAAGGGATCAAGACAACTCTAATGTAGAATATGCATCACAAGCAACCACACTGCTTCACACTTAAATGCATACATGCTTTATTAATTTTGCTAGTTGCATTTCAAATTCTAATGAATATACTCATTACGTAGAGAATGGCTAATTCACAATCCATATCATTGTATGAATGGTTAATTTTCAAACCAAATGGAGATTCCCATACCTCTTCCAAAGGAAAAGACACCAATATTTTCCCTTCTATGCTAAAATGTTACCATGCTTATGTTGATAAAACAATCAAATAACTTCATTGCATTACCAAACACTTATTTTAGATTACAATATATTTCTTGAATTAAAATAATCAAACCATATAAATATAAAGCCTACACAAGAATTAAATAGATCTCTTGACAAATTTTTGAAATCATAAATGCTACAATTTTTCTTCCATTTGAATCACAAATTCACTTATGTAATATCCTTAACTTATAAAAAGCAAGCCTAATAGTGTTTCTATGCACAAATAATACACAAAGTATATGGACTTACTCAGACTAACCCTTCTACCAATGCATGATAACAAAATATAGAAAGCACACTGCATTTTAAAGCAATATGTAAATTATGAACCTCATTAACTCATTTAAGTCTGAAATATACTTACAACTAGTTCTTATAGTGGAGCTTGCCCTCATGCTCTTGCTTTGAAAATAGTGATCCTAAGTTCATTGATAGGTAGAAACAACTTTAATACAATGTTCTATTATGTTCTTCTATCCGAACATAGGCATCCTGAAGCTATTTAGGCAGTGGATTCCAAGAAACACGTCTAACATTTCTTAAATTTGTCACAAACATGACCATATGCGGGTTTCTAGGTTTTCTATAGAATAAATCGCCATGACATTCATAAATAGGGTATTTGGTGGTGTAGGACAAATTTTTGTTACATATCTCGATTCTGCATCATGCATACAGGCAGCATAAAACCAGATACCTTTCTAACACGAAGAGTCATCGCGGTTTCGGATAGAATGGTATTGACTGGTTAGAGTTTTCCCCCCGGTGACCTGATGACTTGATAATAGATATGCGACATTGTTTGGAATCCCTTTCATAGATGATTCATTGAACACATAGGCATATACTAAGTTAAACTCAGACCCACAATTGAAGGGAAAGAAAGCAGCTTCATCTAGCCTCGCTTGATAGATGGCTATGCACTTCCAAGGAGTAGTGAGTCCTATAGATTTTTGGCAGAAGTTTGGTCTTCAATAGAATGCTAATACACTATTTTTCCATCATCAGGTAGCAATACACACTTAGGTCTAACGGTGGTTTATTAGAGGAGAACAAATGCAAAGTATACATATAAAATCAACACCCAACTGGCCAAGTTATAAGGCATCGCCCGAATATAGTTCAAATTGTAGATTGATTAACCAAGCATTAGATAGTGACATAGTTGCTAATCACATTCTGAGATGATATCAATTTAGTTACTTTCAACTCCCCAAAAGGATTCTTGGCTTACACATTGGATTTTGGAGGACATCCTTTAAGAGGAAATCGGCAGATACGGCTACGAGTCTAATTTAAACTTTTCAGTCATAGATGATCACAATATCTAGTTTATTAGAATGCAGGCTATAAATTATTTCTACATTCCAAATTCCTTAAGGTATCTAACACATGATGAGCGTGAATGGATCTAGATTTAGGATATAATAATACTACTACGTGAATATCAATCCGTAACGGGTGCCATTCAAAGCATCCTTGACATAGAAAATCAGTCAAAACGAAGCAAGATTGCATAAAAGCCTAGTTGTCGATGCAATTATAGGTGTACTCCTCTTACACCTATGGCTTCTAACATAATACAAAAGTATTACAGCTAATGCATTGAGCCAAGTGAAATTCATATTCCAAATGCTAACTATCTGGTCAAAAAGAAGGAAAAATTCCATAGTGGAGTTTTCCATAATGTAGTCAGGTGGCCAGATTCGTATATCTTACTTTAGACATATAGCACATAATCACTAAAACAAAAAGCAAGTAGAATGTAAACCACCTTTCATACGACATTTTACCCAAGACATGAGAGTAAGAAATGCATACAAGATATACAATTTAATATTTCATAAGGAAACAAGGTAAGGAAACTTCCACACCTATTTTACATAAAGCCTCACTAACCAATGAGATTGAAGACCCTTCTCTTCTAATTCCATTCAAGGCTTATTCTAAACTTCACAAGACATAGCACTCCCTATTTTCACAATCCTTAAGACAATTTATAGGCTTATTTCCTCTAAACAGTTAAGAAGCTTTTCAATATTTTATTTCTTTTCTATATTTTCCTTCACATGCAAGCTTCTTCACCAATATATTATTTTAATGCAGGGAAGGATTCCCTAAAGATAATTTAGAGGTTGGCTACATATCCTTTTTCCCCCAACCTAAGAGCACTAATACTATTGAGAGTATGGGTGTTCAATTTTGGAACTGTTAGAGATAAGAGAGGAATCCCACCCCTTACTGCAATCCTTCCAAAATTTGCCATGTGTAGGAAAGATATAATATTTTATTTATAAGGTAGTATTTTCATTTTTTGGTCCAATGAAATTTGGACAGGTCCATAAAAGACAAGCCACCTAATTTCCTTTCAAAAATAGGGTCAATCAATTTAAACAAGCATGCTCAAACAATTAATCTCTACTCTAGAGATTTTTTAAATTGTATGCATAAAGGCATATATTTTAAAATAATAAATCACCAAGCATTAATAAATATGCATTTTATTTTTAAGCTAGACTTTCTTCATGCAAATTTAATGATGCAACAAATGTACTCAATACATTTTCTCTTCATTTCCCATCACCGTTTTCCTTTGAGTGGTGGGATTTTGGGAGTGATTCCTCATGTGACACTGCCATCAGGGAGGTAACTAGTGGTGATAGAAATAAGAGCTTTACCTTATGAGTTTTCTTTGTCATCATTTCCCTTTTTTCATATCTTGGTGGTAAATCTTCCACCTATGAGAATACCTGTTCCTACAAATAGTCAATGCATGCAACATCATTTTCTCTTGACTAAAACCAATATAATGCAAATATATTAAGCATTACAAATCAGCTATCATAATACAAATAGCATACTAATAGAGTTCCTCCAAGGTGGGTCGTGACATACTCCCCCCTTAGAATAAACACAGTCCTCTGTGTTTCTTGTAATATTACATATTAATCAATAAAACATAAGGTTTGCTTAGTTCCCACTTTCATAAGTGGTAAATGTATCAACCTGTATTATTACATAGCATTATCAAATAACATCATCAAATAAATAAGGAAATTTTTTTTTATATCCTCCACTTTTTCCCAAGTGGAATTATTCTCATAATATTGGTCCCACTGGACCTTGCATTGCTCAATGTTCCTCTTCCTCATAGCCTTGGAACAAAATTCTAAGATATTCATCGGTTTCACCTCAAAGGTTGTCGGATCTTCCATCTGCAAGTTAGAAACATTTAACACATGATTAGGATCAGCAATATATCTCCTAAGTAGGGATACATTGAAAAGTGTTATGGATCTTTGATAGGTTAGGTGGTAAGTCAAGTCGGTAGGCTACAAGAATTATCTTTTCCACAATCTCAAATGGTCCCACAAACTTAGGATCCAATTTGGTTGATTTAATCGAACTCTTTTTAGGTTTCACTCTCAAAAAAACCTTGCCCACCATAGATAATTCTCTAGGAGTTCTTTTCAAATCTGCATAACTCGTTTGTCTATCCGAGGCTTCCTTCAGCCTTTTTCGGATTAGTTCTAGTTGCTCCTCCATGATTTTAACCATCTCTGGTCCAATGACAACCTGATCCTCGAGATTTTCCCATGACAATGGTGTCCTACATTGTCCACCATACAAAGCCTTGAAATGGGGCCATTTTCAAAGAAGAATGATAGCTATTATTATAAGCAAACTCAACTAGATATAAATAGTCCTCCCAATGGGACTTCTGGTCCATGCAATACATGCGTAGCATATCTTCTAGAACTTGGTTTACCCTTTTCGTCTGTCCATCTATTTTTGGATGATACACAGAACTAATATTCAAGGTGGTGTCAACTACATGATGGAGGGCTTGCCAAAACTCAGAAGTAAACCTAGAGTCCCTATTTGAGATTATCATCTTAAGAAATCCATATAACCTGAAAATCTCCTTAGAAAATCTATTGGAAAAAACTATAGCATCATCTGTAGTAATAGCTGCTATGAAGTGTGCAACCTTAGTGAGTTTATCTACTATCACAAAAATTGCATCATGCTGATATTTTGTATTAGGCAACCCAAAAATAAATTCCATTGAAATCACCTGTCATTTTTAGTAGGGATGTGATGAGAGAACAACTTTCCTATTGGATGCTGGTGTTCGGATTTCACCTTTTGACATTGTAGGCATCGTGCCACAAAATCAATGATGTCCTTTTTCATGCTAGACCAATAGAAGATATTTTTCATATTTTCCCTCATCTTAGCTCTCCTAGGATGAGCAGAATAAGGCGAGTTATGAGCTTCTTGCATAATAAGTCTTCTTAGATCACCCTTTTTAGGAATTATCACATGCTCCTTTAAGCATAAAAGTTTGTCCTTTATGCTATAATCCGGATCCTCATTCAGCTTTTGTTCTAGTTTAATTCGAATTTCTTTACACCCTAGATCCTGGCACTGCATTTTCTTGACTCGGTCCATAATATCCACATGACTACAAGTCAATGCTGCTATATGTCTTCTTCTACTTAAATCATAGGCAACCTTATTCTCTTTCCCTTTGATATACTCAATACCAAAGTCATATTCGGCTAAAAATTCTATCCATCTCCTCTACCTAGCATTTAACAATGGTTGAGTGAAAATGTATCTTAAGCTCTGGTGATTAGTCCTTAATTCAAATGGTTTACCCACCAGGTAATGTCATCAAATATTTAAAGCATGCAACAAGCTCTAGGTCATGAGTAGCATAATTGAATTTATGCTTTTTGAGTTTCCTAGACTCATATGCTACCATGAAGTTGTCTTGAGATAGGACTCCCCCAAGTCCTTCTAATGAAGCATTGGTACAAAATGAAAATTTTCTATATGGATCCAATATTTTCAAAATAGGGGTCATGGTAAGCTTCTGTTTAAGCAAATTAAATGTTGTTTCGCATTTTTTAGTCCACTTGAATTCCTTTCCTTTTCTTTGAATGTTGGTAATAGGATAAGTAGTTTTGGAGTAGTCCTTCACAAATCTCCTATAATAACATGATAATCCCATGAAGCTTATAACTTCTATCATATTAGTTGGAGGTGGCCAACTCAAAATAGCTTCTATTTTCTTTGGGTCTACAACAATACCATATTCTGATATTATGTGTCCCAAATAATGCACTTGGAAAACATAAAACTCACACTTAGACAAGGTCCCATAAAGCTGATTTTTCCTTAATAATTTTAAAACTATCCTCAAATGCTTATCATGCTCTTCTTGGTTACGAGAATAAACCAAAATATCATCCAATAAGATCAACACAAACTGATCTAGCTGATTTCTAAACACACTATTCATCAAATTCATGAATGTTGCAGGTGCATTGGTCAACTCGAATGGTAATATTAAATCCATAATTACGATATCTAGTATTGAATGTGGTTTTGTGTGTGTCTTCATCATGGATTCTTAGCTGATGATACCCTGATTTTAAATCAATTTTGGTAAAAACGGACGCACCCTTCAGTTGATCAAATAAATCTTCAATCCTTGGCAATGGGTATCTATTTTTTATTGTTGCCTTGTTCAGCATTCTATAATCTATGCAAAGTATCAATGATCCATCCTTCTTCTTAACAAATAATACGGGTGCTCCCCAAGGTGATACACTCGGCTTTGTTTATCCTTTATCAAGCAATTCTTGAAGCTACACCTTCAATTCTTGCATATCGATGGGATTCATGCTATAAGGAGCTCTATGGATAGGCTCCATTCCTAGAAATAGTTCTATGGTGAAATCAAACTCACGTTTGGGTGGCAACCTAGGTATTTCATCAACAAATACATCCTGATATTCTTGTAATAGTGGAAATTTGTTAAAAATTTCTTCCCTTGAAATCTCATCTATTTCTTTAATTTTTACTGCATAAATCAATCCTCCTTTATTGATGGACTTCTTCAATTGCATAACTGAAATTAACTTAGGATGGAACTCCCTCACTTCACTATACATTCTTTGCCTTTCCTTGCTTTCATTAGTAAACTCAATCCATCTTTCATGGAAGTTTACCAAGGCTTCATGAGCCTTAAACCAATCTATTACCAAGATGATATCAAATGCATGTAAGGGTGCTACAAATAGAGGCCATCGAGTAAATCCATTAGGTGAGGTAATTTGAGTTGAGGAAAAATATGTTAACTTGATAAGTATGTCCTGACCCATACTCAACCCTCCACCCTTGTGTCAAATATCCTAGCTTTTAGGATATATCCCTTGATAGATTACTAGAAATAAAAATATCTGTAGCTCCACTGTCTATTAGGATTTTAACATTTTTATCAAAAAATTTACCATTCAGAAGTAGAGGAATGGCCTGACCATCCAAGTCTTGCATTGTTGCTGTATAGATCTTGTAATTCGTCCTATCTTTACTGGTACTAGCACGCTTTGGGCAGTTGATAGCATAATGTTGGCCTCCACAATCAAAACATCTTATCTTTGGATTTGAATGTCCCTCCTGAACCTTCTTCCTGATGTCTATTGTTCGTAGTGGAGTTGGATGTTGAGGAGTTTGGAAGTCCCTGTTATTATTCTTATAGCAGAATTATTTCCTAAAATCTTTCTTGCCACCATTATCGTGCTTCCCAAAAGTTTTAATTTCATTTGTTCTTCTGTTTTTTCCCATTATCCCATTTTCTCTTCTTCTGAAATTTCTATCCTTTGTGTGTCCACTTAAGGAATTATTTTGGGCTTCCTTAGCAACCTAATTAGCCTCTGCTCTTCGGGATATATCATAAGCTTTCTGCATATTTTTTGGACATGCATGTTTACACTATCTCTAATTGCAGGCCTCAGTCCTTGGATAAACTTCTCTATCTTCATTTCATTGTTTAGATTTTGAGATGGTACATACTTAAGAATTTTTACAAATTGCTCATAGTATTCCTCCACGGAGAGTGAGCCTTGTTGAAATGCGAAAAACTCCTTATACCTATTCAGATAAAATTGCTTGGTAAGGAACCTATCCTTAAAGGCTTCCACAAAGACTTCCCACCTCAACTTATTAGGGGATATGTCAAGGTCCTTACTATAGGCATTCCACCAGTCAACTCCTCTTTCTCCTAGATGAGAAAGAGCGAATATCATTTTAGTGGTAGAATAACAATTTATCATGGTGAAATGAAGTTCTAGTTCTTCTAACCACGCTTTCACCGCAATCTCACCTCCCTTTCTAGTGAACTTAGTTACTTTAATATATTTCAGATCATTGCCAATTTCCTTCTTTGTGCGGATCCTATTTACATATTCTTCAAGGTCTTCATTTTCTCTAGCTTCATCATCTAACATGTCCGTCTCTTGATTTTTGGTGGGGTTATGTTGAGAAATTATAGCTTGTAGAATCTTTTGGAATTGATCTTGCATTATAGACACAGTAGCGGTAAGGTTCTCTACTTCCTTATTCGAGTTTCTATAACTTTCCCCTAACTTTCTGGCTTCAGGAGTATTGGGACTAGCTTGTTATGAGGTCATTGTCCTCTTACCTCTTCCTCTTGTTGCCATCTTAACCTGGGATAAATAATTGTATTAATACTTGCTCATTTCTAAGGTTCAAGATTCTAATTAACTAGAACAGATTCTAAATAGTTTATTGTTGCTAGGTTGAATCCTAGTTTTCTTCTTCTAACTCAGATTGAAAATCATACATACTTGAAGTAAGTAATAAGTAATTCATGAGACACAGATTCTGAGTAGTTTCCCAAAATATTCTAGGGTACACCGCTCAAAACCCATACAGGGGGGTTCGCCTAGCTCTTCCACTTTTTGAACGATTGTGGATCTACTCGTGGGAGAAAGGAGCTCGTGCACCAGTGATCTCAATAACTGACTTAATCCTTAACAAATATGCATCTTCAATATTTATGAAGTTCATGTTTTGAACCATGTCCCAAATCTCTTCTCTAACCTAGATTTAGCTAAAATCTATTAGTTAGCCTAAGCTCTGATACCAAATGTAACAACCAATAATTTGACACTACATGTCCACTAAAAATTTTTTTATATATATATAGGCTCATTTTTCACCCATTTATAAGTCAGAGTTATAATAAGATACCAAGGAAAGACTTCCCCATTAAAGGTAAGTGATCTGATTTACAATAAATTAGGTGTATAGAAGCACAAACTTCTATAATTTATTTTAATCCAATTACAATTAGGAGTACCGACTCTGACATTACCATCTTACCATCCCATACTGGTAGATGGGTATTGTCATACAAAGGCTTTACTCCCTTTTATGTGATTGCAATGTAGCAAGGGACATCATATGGTTGTATCAACCACTTAGGATAGGGTTCCTCACCAAAGGATAGCCCTTCTCCAAATTTCCACAATACCAGTGAAGGCTAGTGTTTTTAAAGAATCATCATTCTATTGCAGTTTATGGTCACTTACATATAACATGGGTTATATGTCTTAAGCATTATTATAAGGCTAATTTATCTTCGAGGTATTGTCAAGTTTGGTGGTGGTGGTACTTAGCCCATGAGTTTCAAGTTTTGGGAATGCCTCTTCTATGTATATGTTATACATGAATTAATCTTATTCTAACTATGTTTCTAATGTTTGGTTCTCATGCTTATATTTCTATAACCTTAAAGAAATAAATATACAAGTAGAACAGAGAGACAATTCTATTTCAACATACTTTCATTGAATAATATTTCCAAAACTATACATCATCTTTACCTAATTGACATGATGATATAAGTTACAATGCTTCCTTGTTATATATCATTTACTTACCTAATGGATATGCTTACATCAATGGAGTAATTTCTTTCTAATTTACAAGCAGTAGTAAAAATACATCCAATATTACATCACTTGGCTTTATCTTTTCAGCCATCTAGAAAAATTACATAAATGGACATAATAATATATATATATATATATCAAAGAGTCTTCAAAAATGGCTTTCTTGAATCTTCCCTGGTTCTCTTGCATCTTCATGAGGTGAGAGGGATAAGTTTGTAAGGGATCAAGACAACTCTAATGCAGAATATGCATCACAAGCAACCACACTACTTCACACTTAAATGCATACATGCTTTATTAATTTTGCTAGTTGCATTTCAAAATCTAATGAACATCCTCATTACATAGAGTATGGTTAATGCACAATCCATATCATTATATGAATGGTTAATTTTCAAACCAAAGGGAGAGTCCCATACCTCTTCCCAAGGAAAAGACACCAATATTTTTCCTTCTATGTTAAAATGTTACCATGCTTATGTTGATAAAACAACCAAATAACTTCATTGCATTACCAAACACTTCTTTTAAATTACAATAGATTTCTTGAATTAAAATAATCAAACCATATAAATATAAAGCCTACACAAGAATTAAATGGATCTCTTGACAAATTTTCAAATCATAAATGCTACAATTTTTCTTCCATTTGAATCACAAATCCACTTATGTAATATCCTTAACTTATACAAAGCAAGCCTAATAGTGTTTCTATGCACAAATAATACACAAAGTATATGGACATACTCAGACTAACCCTTATACCAATGCATGATAACAAAATATAGAAAGCACACTGCATTTTAAAGCAATATGTAAATTATGAACCTCGTTAACTCATTTAAGTCTAAATATACTTACAACTAGTTCTTATAGTGGAGCATCCCCTCACGCTCTTGATTTGAATATAGTGACCTGGTGAGGATCAACAAACATGAACAAAAAAAATCCAAGGAGTTAAATTAGAATTATTTTCATAATGCCACTGGATGCTCCTACATCAGACACCTAGGGTAAGTTTGAGAAGTGACCTCACTTCTTTGTTGTTGGAGGAAAACCAAGGCGGTCAACCTTAGACTTGGACAGCCAAGTCAAATCTTCTATAGGAATTTCCTTCCATTTCACCAGATATTCTTCATACTGCCTGTTTCTTTTAATTTTGTTGATGCGGGTATCCAAGATTTCCTCTATCTCTTCTGTCATTGGATCCAATGTCGGAACACTCTACAACTCTGCAACTGGTTCCTTAAAACTGTCACCTTCATGATACTCTACCAAATCAGAAATATTGAACACATGTGATATGTTCAATCCACTCGACAACTCCACCTCATATGCATTTCCTGAATCTCTTTTCTGTATGATCCTACATGGTCCAAACTTCTTCATTTTCAACTTGTTATATGTTTTAGAAGGAAACCTCTCCTTTCTCAGGTGCACCATGAATTCATCACCAACCTAGAACTCCTTAAACATCCTTTTCTGATCAACCTTTGTCTTGTACTGAGTGTTCATATTATTGATGTGTTGTTTTACTTCTTCATGCAAATCCTTCAAGTGCTCTACAAAGTTCTCAGCTTCAGCACTATTATTTTCTCCCTTGTCTAACTTCCTCAACTCATAAGCATTTCTTGGACTACTCCCATATACAATCTAGAATGGTGATTTACTAGTACTCCTGTTGATAGTCCTATCCATAGTAACTGGGGTTGTACAAGCTCTCCAAGATTCAACAAAATCTGGGTCTTCAGGGTACAAACCCTTAAGTTTTTCAAACCCTACAACTTCCACTCTCATTGTTGTCAGCAAACTCTTTTCATCCATCTCCTTCAGTGGCTTCAGTTTATGGCGCACTCCTTCCTTTGTTAGGGAGTAAGTGTTGGCATGTCCATCATGGACTACACGGTGATCAAACTGCCATGGTCTTCCTAATAGCATATGGCAAGCATCCATAGGTAGGATATCACACACGACCTCATCCTGGTATCTCCCAATATTAAACTTGACTAAGCATTGTTCACTAACCAATGCCCTATGGTCCTTCTGCAACCACACAATCTGGTATGGATGCGGGTGTCTCCTCCTCTCTAGTTGTAACTTAGTAACCATTTCTTTAGAGACCAAGTTATCAATACTACCATTATCTATAATAACATTATAGACCTTACCTAAACATTTACACCTTGTGCAAAATAGGGTCTTCCTCTGGTCTGGTTCCTTCTCCTCATTCAACAAGGTTCTCCTTGTGACCATAACTTCTCCTCTCTCTACCTCCTTAGAGTACTCTAATTCAGCTCTTTCATCTATAATAGCAGCTTTGGAATTACCCGCTGGTATCATATTTGGCTTCTCTTGGTGTTGTGCACATTCATATGCTCAATGTCCTCCTCCACAGTTGAAGTAGGTTCCACAAAACCCTCTTTCTCTATTTCCTCGACCAGATATACCTATTCCTCTTGGGTAGTTGTTCTGACCATGGGATCTGTAATCATTATCTCCCTTCTGAACCTGATTGTTGCTAGCTTCTTCTTTCTAAACATATCGTCCTCCATATTTTCTTCCACCAGTTATTTCTCCATGACCTCTTCCTTTTTGCTTACCCTCAAACCTTTTTTCAGCTTCTCTTCAACTTTTAGAGCAAACTGGTAAGCATCCTTAATGGTGCTCATCCTAAACAGACTCAACTCTTCTTGAATACTGGTTCTCAACCCATTGATGTAACGGGCTACCTTCTCCTTGTTAGCCTCAGAATGGCCTGTTCTAATTAGGATCTTATAGAAGTCCTTTGTATATTCTTTGATAGACTTACTTGATTGTCTCAAACCCTGCATTTTCTTGAGTAGATCCAACTCGTAATCAGTTGGAATAAATTGTCTCTTCAACTTCTCCACCATCCACTCCCACCTTGTTATCCTTTATTTTCCTCTTTTGTTTATGTCTAGCTGCACTCCCTTCCACCATATGCTAGCATGACCCTTCAGCTTGGTCTTAGCAAACTTGACCCTCTTAGGATCTTCTACCTCCTCATACTCAAAGTATTCCTCCATGTCATTGATCTAGTCGATCAACTCTTCTAGGTTGAGATTTCTAGAATATGTGGAGACATCAAACTTTGGTCTCTTTCCAATCTATGATATGGCCTTATACAATCTGGCTTGTGCAGGATCTACTACCTCTTCTTCTTCTTCTTTAAACTGGGCCTCTTCTTTTTCAACTTCATCTTCACTCCCTTCTTCTCTCCTTGGCTCAAACCCTCTACGCAGCTCCTCTTACAGAGTTTGAACTTGCCTCTGCAAAGATCTGAAATCTTCTTCTGGCACCATATTTCTCCCACCACCACGATTTCTTTGTGGAGTCATTATGTTCACTTCTCCCATAAATCCTAGCCATAGATCTTGGTGTAAATTGCCTCACGTTCGAAATTTTATTTACACACTCAAGAACCTGGCTCTGATACCACTTGGTGAGGATCAACAAACATGAACAAAAAAAATCCAAGGATTTAAATTAGAATTATTTAACTCCTTAGATTTAAAGGAGTTAATTTTTGCCTAAAGGGGCAAAAATTACAATGCCAGACTTGTTCAATATTGGAGCCCAATCCCAGATTGAAAACTATATTTCTAAATCCAAAATCCCATTTTAAAATCTACCTTCCCTGCCCAATTGGTGGCTGAGAAAATTTTAAATTCTACTTTCCTGCCCAACTAGCGGCTGATAAAATTTTAAGTTCTACTTTCCCGCCCAACTAGCGGCTGAAAATTTAAATTCTACTTTCCCGCCCAACTACCGGTTGACAAAATTTTAAATTCTACTTTTCCGCCCAACGGGTAGCTGATAAAATTTTAAATTCTACTTTCCCGTCCAACTGGCGACTAACAAACACCAAGGCAAAACACTTAGAATTTTTTTTTTGTTGATGCAAGATTGTTCTGCTGTCACCAGATGCTCCTGCATCATGACCCTAAGTTCATTGAGAGGTAGAAACAACTTTAATACAATGTTCTATTATGTTCTTTTATCTAAACGTAGGCATCCTAAAGCTATTAAGGCAGTGGATTTCAAGAAAAACATGTCTAAAATTTCTTAAATTCATCACAAACATGACCATATGCAGGTTTCTAGGGTGTCTATAGAATAAATGGCCATGACATTTATAAAGAAGGTATTTGGTGGTGTAGGACAACTTTTTGTTACATATCTTGATTCTGCATCATGCATACAGGCATCATAAAACCAGATACCTTTCTAACATGAAGATTCATCGCGGTTTTGGATAGAATGGTATTGAATGGTTAGAGTTTTCCCCCCTGGTGACCTGATGACTTGGTAATAGATATGCGATAGTGTTTGGAATCCCTTCCACAGATGAGTCATTGAACACATAGGCGTCTACTAAGTTAAACTCAGACCCACAATTGAAGGGAAAGCAAGTGGCTTTATATAGCCTCACTTGACATATGGCTATGCACTTTCAAGAAGTAGTGAGTCCTATAGTTTTTTTGTAGAATTTTGGTCTTCAACATAATGCTAATACACTATTTTTCCATCGTCAGGTAGCAATACACACTCGGGTTTGACGGTGGTTCATCAGAAGAGGACGAATGCAAAGTATATATATAAAATCAACACCCAACTGGCCAAGTTATAAGGCATCGCCTGGATATAGTTCAAATTATAGATTGATTAACCAAGCATTAGATAGTGACATAGTTACTTATCATTCTGAGATGGTGTCAATTTAGATACTTTCGAATCCCCAAAAGGATAGTTGCTTATCATTCTGATATGGTGTCAATTTAGATACTTTCGAATCCCCAAAAGGATAGTTTCTTATCATTCTGATATGGTGTCAATTTAGATACTTTCAAATTCCCAAAAGGATTCTTGGCTTACACATTGGATTTTGGAGGACATCCTTTAAGAGGAAATCAGCAGATACGGCTACGAGTCTAATTTAAACTTTTTAGTCATAGATGATCACAATCTCTAGTTTATTAGAATGCAGGCTACAAATTATTTCTACATTCCAAATTCCTTAAGGTATCTAACACATGATGAGCATGAATGGATCTAGAGTTGGGATATAATAATACTCCTACGTGAATATCAATCCGCGATGGGTGCCATTCAAAGCATCCTTGACATAGAAAATCAGTCAAAACGAATCAATATTGCATAAAAGCCTAGTTGTTGATGCAATGATAGGTGTACTCCTCTTACACTTTTGGCTTATAACATAATACAAAAGTATTACATCTAATGCATTGATTCAAGTGAAATTCATATTCCAAATGTTAACTATCTAGTCGAAAAGAAGGAAAAATTCCATAGTGGAGTTTTCCATAATGTAGTCAGGTGGCCAGATTCTTATATCTTCCTTTAAACATATAGCACATAATCACTAAAACAAAAAGCAAGGAAAATATAAACCACCATTCATACGACACTTTACCCAAGACATGAGAGTCAGGAATTGCATACAAGATATACAATATAATATTTCATAAGGAAATAAGGTAAGGAAACTTTCACACCTATTTTACATAAAGCCTCACTAACCAATGAGCTTGAAGACCCTTCTCTTCTACTTCCATTCAAGGATTCTTCTAAAATTCACAAGACATAGCACCCCCTATTTTCACAATCCTTAAGACAATTTATAGGCTTATGTCCTCTAAACAGTTAAGAAGCTTTTCAATATTTTATTTCTTTTCTATATTTTCCTTCACATGCAAGCTTCTTCACCAATATATTATTTTAATGCAGGGAAGGATTCCCTAAAGATAAGGTAGAGGTTGGCTACATATCCTTTTTCCTCCAACCTAAGAGCACTAATACTATTGAGAGTATGTATGTTCAATTTTGGAACTGTTAGAGATAAGAGAGGAATCCCATCCCTTACTGCAATCCTTCCAAAAATTACCATGTGTAGGAAAGATGTAATATTTTATTTATAAAGTAGTATTTTTCATTTTTTTGGTCCATTAAAATTTGGACAGGTCCATAAAATACAAGCCACCTAATTTCCTTTCAAAAATAGGGTCAATCAATTTAAACAAGCATGCTCAAACAATTAATCTCTACTCTAGAGATTGTTTAAATCATATGCATAAAGGCATATATTTTAAAATATTAAATCGCCAAGCATTAATAAATATGCATTTTTTTTTAAGCTAGACTTTCTTCATGCAAATTTAATGATGCGACCAATTTATTTCACAGAAATATCATGCAAGCACTCAATGCATTTGCTCTTCATTTCCCATCACCATTTTCCTTTGAGTGGTGGGAGTTTGGGAGTGATTCCTCATGTGACACCGCCATCAAGGAGGTAACTAGTGATGATAGAAACAAGAGCTTTACCTGATGAGTTTTCTTTGTCATCATTTTCCTGTTTTCATCTCTCAGTGGTAAATCTTCCACCTAGGAGAATACATGTTCTTGCAAACAGTCAATACTTGCAGCATCATTTTCTCTTGACTAAAACGAATATAATGCAAATATATTAAGCATTACAAATCAGCTATCATAATATAAATAGCATACTAATAGAGTTTCTCCAAGGTGGATCGTGACAATATTGTTGTTGCTCCATTTACCAAAACTGATAACTTGGTTGTGGATATGCAATTCATAGTCATCTTTACCCATTTCTCATTGAAACCAAACTTTTTTAAGATCCTTGCTAAAAGCTTCCAAGAGACTCGATCATATACCTTATTCATGTCCAATTTTAATAGCATTCCAACCTCTCAACTTCTATCCATATAGTGAATAACCTCATCTTTATTTTCTAATGAACCCCCTTGTTAACATCAATAATAAAAGGTAAAATTATTTTAATCCTATTAGCTAATATTTTTTATAGGATCTTGTATAAGGTATTGTAAAGGCTTATTGGTCTAAACTATGTAAAATCTCTAGTCCTTGTATATTTAGGGATTAGAGCTAGAAAAGTGGAGTTGACATATGTAGGGATAATATGAGTTTATTGCACCTCCTTAATAGCTTCCACCACATCCTTGCCCACCAGATTCTAAAAATGTTGAAAGAAAGCTACTGGAAAACCATCTAGCCCTAGTGCTTTATCACCTCCTAAATCAAAAATTATCTTTCTAATCTCCTCTTCAATGAAAGTTGGAAAGATAATCATTTAAATTAACCTATATGAGATGGGGAATATTATTAAGCAAAGTTTCCATTTCTTCTAGATATTTCCTTTCCTGAGTTCCTAAGAGATCCTTGAAGTAATTTGTTGCCTCCTCTCGAATATCATCAAGCTTATTGACTACTGATCCATCTTGTTTAACAACTTCCTTGATCTTGTTGTAGCTTCTATGACAGAGAGTAGAAACATGAAAAAAAATGTATTATGGTCTCTTTCCTTCAACCATCTAATCATAGACTTTTATCATTAGCAAAGATATTATGGTATTCTACAAGAAGCTCCTTCTCTTGTTGTCTAATTTCCTCTATGAGTTTTCCCTAACTCCTAAAATCTAGTTCTAATAACTACTCTTTCACTTTATATTTCCTCTTTAAAAGGTTTCCAAACACCATTCTATTCCACACCTTAATATTTTGCTTGATCTTAATTTTCTTGCTATCTGATTAAGTTTGGGTCCTGAAAATAGTGTTTTTTACTCTCTCCTTTTATCCTATTGGGGTTTCAATTAGTTTGGTATTAGAACAATATGGTATCTCTTTAATAACATTCAAACATGAGAATGGATTTGATAGGGGAATATTATTGTTCAACTCATTAGGGTTTAGGGATAATTCACTTACCTCCTTATCAAGATCCTTCATTGCTCCTTCCTTTGATGTCTCCTAATATCCTAATCCTATCACTTACTTTTTTATCCTTCCTTCTAAATCTGCATTTTAAAAACCCTTCATTGAAATCTTAGCTTGTTGATGAGGAAAAACTTTCTTTTGAATCCATTTATGCTTACCATGAAACTTATTTGTGTGCATTGCATGCAACACTTGGATATCCTTCCTTTTTACAAACCCCACTCTTAATCATCAAGTTTTCATATTCTATGATTTTGTTCCAGGATCCATACTTAGAAATCAATATTATGGATTTGGAGAGTTCCTAATTCAAGTCCGCATTTACACAAAATCTAGCAAAGAAAATTCTTGACCTAGCTAAGATTGTTGGATCCATTGCAAGTAATTGTCCTATATTTCTTGCCACGCTCGTTAAAATCTCTTCATGCTAAAGGTAAATTGGGATCCTAGGGAGACAAATCTAGATCGGAGCTACATCAATGCATTATGATAAAGGGTCAAAATTAGGGCTCCATTTTGCAATAAAATCCCTCTTCTCCCATAGAACCATAGACCTCCTTGGAGGATTTTCTCATAGTCCATCGAGCAGTTCAATTTTACCCCAAAAAATCCTCATGGTAAGGCCACAATGTCCATATTACCTAGGGGTTTCCACTTCCCTACTACCCACTTCCTAATCTCTTCCAACCCTAGTTGCACTCCAATGAATTTTCCAACTAAAGACATATGATTGTTCAACTATTAGGTCTACCAGAGCATGTGGGATTTGTAGTTTTATAATTAATGATTGTAGTTTGAAGCACCTCTCTGAGATATTTTTCTTGCCTTTCAAAATATTAACCTAGTATTGAGCACATGGGTCAAAATTTTTTGCCGTACCTTTGTCATAATTTCCATCATCAACTCCAACATCTTCTTCATGTTGTTTATTTTGCCCATCTACTGCCCCTATCAAACCTGTCGTCCCTCCCTACCTCAATATTTCCATTTCGCTTCCACAAAATATCCTTGTATTTTTTGCAAACTCTTTGATATTTGTCTGATTGTGTTAGAAGTGAAAATTTGTTGTCCTTTTTAGTGCTACCAATGTTATTGCAAAAATACTAAGATCTGCAACAAGTCATTGTTGGAAATATTGAGCATATTGAGTTGTCATTGATGTCAAAGGATTGATGTCAAGAGTGGTCATTGATGTCAAAGGATTGATGTCAAAAGGTTACATGGTATTCAAGGCAGAAATATTCTTCAAGGTAAGGTATATCTAAAAGCAAGGAAAATTTTTATAAAGAAAAGGTTTATAATATTTAATTTAAATATTATAAATAAGGTCAAAGAGGTTTGGGTCCAAGGCTTAAAAGGTTAAGGTCGTGGTTTAAAAGAGAAAGCAAGTTTAAATTATAAAGAAATGAGGGTTTGAAGGCCAAGGTTTTAAAAAGGGGATAATATTATAATATAAAGTTTACTTTGGTGTCAACATCTAGAAAGAAAAATGAAATTCAAAATTATAATACATTTCCTAAAGCACCGACATCATGGATAAAAGTAAAAATCCATATAAATGTGGATTGAAATTATTCTTTTGACTATGCTTTTCGATTATTGCTAAAATCGAATTTTTCCTCGTGCGAAATCGTGAGTTACAAGTGACAAGGGAAGAAGACGAAAATCTAAAAGGCAAAAATTGGAGAATTTAAGATATTACTCTTGCGTGGTTGGTTCCAGCTGGACGGCTAGCCCAAGCGATAGCCTAGCTTGCACTAGGGTGCAGACGGATAGGAGGTCTCGGGATTGATTCACGATGGCACCATTTTGGCTAAGGTTTTTGACCAAAATAATTTTGCAGCGGCACCTCAAATTAGATAATGTGCCCTTCATTTTTCATTTGGGCGGTTAGCTCGAACGGCAACTTAGCTTATGTTATGACGTAGGCGGATCAGAGGTCTCATGGTCGATTCATAGCGGTAACTTATTATCTTGTAGTTGGGTAGAAGAAAAGGTTTTAAAATAATTTTTGTGCGCTTTTAGTTCCAGTGGGTGGGCTAGCCTAGCTAACAGTCGAGTTTGCGCTAGAGCGTGGGCTGCGTGAGATCATGCGTTCGACTCTCTTCAATGGCAGAAGTTGGTACGAGCATATAAATTTTTGTTTAAATTAAATTAAGATTAGGGAGGCATAAGGTTTTTGTGTGGTTTTATTATGAATTATTATTTCTGGGAAGTATAGGGGTAGAGAGTATATTATCATGCATTTTATTGAAAAAGGAAATTAAGGGAATATTGTTGTATTTTCAAAGTATTATTTTGATATGCAATTGAAGAAGTGTGATTTTTGATAATATTGTATTTGGCACATTAGAAAGGAAATATAAGGTGTATTGTGGTTTTTTTGTTGATTGTATTTTTGCATGATATTTTAAGATTTTTTTTGTTTATTCTTAAGAGCTTTATCTTGTGAAACCAAAAAGGATTTTTAAGGCATTATCTTCAGGTATTCTTATGCACATATTTTTGAAAGGGTTTTATGTGGATTATTTGGAAAGAAGTTCTGCTAACTTGTTTTGAGGTAGCCAAAGAAAGGGAATTATTTTGAGACAGGTTTTTGAGGGCACATCTTCATCAAGGGAACTTTAGAGGTATGGTGATTTGATTTCTTTCTCAAGGTGGTTTTGCTTAAGAAAAATATTTTTGATATCATATGGTGGAGATATAAGGATTGATTTGATGTGCTTGAAGTTGAGAATAAATGTGCATTGTCTTGATTAAAATTGGAAATATATGAGCTAGAGTTTAAAAATAAAGTTGTGCATTATTATTGAATGACATTGAGACATATGTGCTAGGGTTTGAAAGAAAATTGGTGCATTAACTTTGAGTGATATTGGAAATGAAAATGTAAGAGTTATAGATCAGATTTGTGAAGCCAATTGTGCATCTTCATGATTGATTGTGTGAGTAGATGAGAAGGACTTATGCATTATGATTTGTTTTGAAGTGAAGTTGCAAATTAGTAAATACCAGGTCAGTTATCAAGTGCTAGACTAGAGCTACCTTTAGAATGCAATAAATGTGAGACATGTGAAAGCGATAGACTTAATGAATGTGAAGAACATATTGAGCATTTGTTAGTGCATATCATTCTCTATATGTTCAAGAGGTTAAACGAATTTTGGGTAGAATATGTCTAAACTTCTTTATTCAAATAAAGCACATTGAAGATTAGATAAAGCACTTGATGACATCATTATGCAAGATAGATAAACAACTTTTGTATACAATGTATTATGAGCAGATTTGAGCATGTGTTATGAGCAAATTTGAGCATGTGTTATGAGCATATTTGAGTATGTGTTATGAGCAGATTTGAGCATGTGTTATGAGCAGATTTGAGCATGGGTTATGAGTGGATTTGAGTATATGTTATGAGTAGATTTGAGCAGGTCTTATGAGCAGAGTTGTGACAAAGTTTTGGTGATCAGATTTTAGCAAGCCTTATGTATAGGCTTGGAGCAAATATGAGCAGAGTTGAGAGCAGGTTTTGATGATTAGATTTGAGCAAGCCTTGTGTGTGGGCTTGAAGCAGATCTTAGCAGAGTTGAGAGCATGTTTTGGTTATCATATTTGAGCAGGCCTTGTGTGAAGACTTGGAGCATATCTAAGCAGAGTTGAGAGCAGGTTTTAGAGAAGGATTGTGCAAGCCCTGTGTAAAGGCTTGTAACAGAGTAGTGCAGAGGGAATTGAGGTGTCTTGTGGATAGAGGTCCACAAACTAGAGCAAATGGGATTGGTGTCTCCTGTGGATAGAGGTCCACAAACTTAAGCATAAGGGATTTGTGTCTCCTTTGGGCTGGTTTCCATAAGCATTGTAATAGGGAATTGGTTCCCAAGAGATTGATTGAGAAAATTTATAAGAAATATTTTCTCCGTGGATGTAGCCCACATTGGGTGAACCACGTTAAATCTGTATCTCTCATGTGTGTGATGATTTGTGCATTGTTTCATTTATTGCATTGATATTGTTGTTGTTATTATTTGGAAAGAAAAGTAAAAGTTTGATCTTATACTATTCACCCCCTCTCAGTATAAGTTTATGTTCTTCAATCATCAACCCTTGCATCTCTTCATCAGATCTATCATTATCAAAGCTCACTGGATCTGTCATTGTCAAATCTCACTAGATATACCACTATTGAAGCTCTCTAGATCTACCACTATCAAAGCTCACATAATCTGTTGGTGCTAAAGCTCCTAACATTGTGATTGTTATTGTGAAAGGGAGTTGTCGTATAGGTGGCTTTATTGTAATAGAGTAAAAATAAATCTTAAGATTGATTATTTAACATCAACCTAAGGTCACTTGTAATTTGAATATTTATGCCTCTTGAATCCAACTATTTCTTCATAAATTAGGAATATTTTTTCTTTTCGTAGTGATATTATTTGGTGTTTAGCGATAACTTTCATTTTGTGTTGTGCTTATATGAGATTTATCTTTTGTTGGGTAATGTCTTGATTCCTTGTATTCCTAAGTATATTGATAAATATGACAATAATAATAATTTTTTAAAATATATACTATAAAAATCAAATCAACTACTATTATAATATTTTAATTGATGAGTATAAATTACTCACTCATGGGGTTTTATGGTAAACTAATTGAAATAAATTCCTTATGAACATTAATTAATAAATTTAAATAATAATAATAAGTTTAAAATATCAAATGGAATTATCTCAATCATTTATATTTCTCAAACTTTCAAGAAGGAGCGCTAGACTTGATTCTGGCCAAGGGAGACATGCATAATTGCCAAGTTATTGCAATACCACTATGTGGCAATGATGTAATATGGGTGGGGCATGTTTCAACCCCATATAATTGATTAGAAGAATAATAAGTTTAAAATATTATTATTGAATGGCATTACCTTGATCAACTATATTCCTCAATTTTGAAGAAGACCAAGGTTCAAATCTTGCCAAGTGATACATGCACAATTGCAAAATTATTATAATACCACTATATGGTCAAAACCACTATGTGGCCATGACGTAATATGGGTGGGATTATTTCAATCCCATATAACCGATCTAAAATATTAAAAATACCATAAAGAAATTTTAAACTTTAGTCATTTATTTAAATGGATTATTGAAAAACACAAACAAAATAATAATTTAAATATTTATTATGAATATTAAAATTTAACAACAATGAACTTAAAATATATAATAAAAATTGTAATATAAAGATATTAAATACAATATATATATATATATATATATATATATATATATATATATAACATTTGAACTAACAATATAACTATTATGACCCATGAGAGGATACCATAGTGGTAAGTCCTTGAGTTTTCATCCAGGAGACTCAAGTTCAAATCTTGATAAGAGGGAACTAGGACCCATCATAAAAACCCATGTAAACTCAAAAAAAAATGTAAATATCCGTGAGGAATACTACAATGGTAAGTCTTTGGATTTTCATCAATGAGACCCTAGTTCAAATTTTGATATGAGGGGACTAGGACCCCTCATAAAAATCCATGTAAACTCAAATTTTTGACCCATGAGGGATACCGTAGTGGCAAATCTTTAGGCTTTCATCCAAGAGACCCAAGTTTAAACCCATGTACGAGGGGACTAGGACCCATCATCAAAACCCATGTGTAAACTCAAATTTATTATGTTTTAAACAAATAATACAACTATTATGAGGTTGCAATCCATAAGCAAATGTGAGTTGGAAATGAGCCTCACATTTTCTTGTTTTATATCTCTAGGGAAGAGCAAGAAGATTGCAAATAGGAAGCAAGTACAAGGAGCCCTTATCTATTCTTGCTCCATATCATTGGAAAATTTTAAAAAATAAAGGATTCATATGAGGAAGAGCAAGGTGACATGGAAGAAAAATCATATTTTAAAGTCCTAATGGGAAGAATGATGCCCTAGTTGAAAGTATGCATGCTCAAGCTAGAGATAACAACAAAAGCAAATATTTGACAAGTTTGATCTAGAAAGCAAATGTAACACCAAAGTGATTATAAAGGATAAGATGATTGAGCATGATATAATGGTTCTTAAAAGCAAATGGTTAATATACAAGTTCCATAGATGTTGGTCAAGGTTTTTGGAGATTCAAAATGAGATCAAGTGGAAGTGATGATTGAATTCAAATTACTCCATGATTTTTCTTCCTAAAGGTCTTTTGCTCGTCATTTTTCAAATTTGGAAATCAAGGATAAAATAATGGGTAGCAACCCATGGTGTAGGGGAAGAGATTATCTATATTTAAGCCATGGAGTAAGAATTTTTTTGTCAAGACAAAAACTATTAAAAAGATTCCAATATAGGTTAGGCTTTATGAAGTTCGTATTAGCTTCTCAATAAAGATATTTTGAAGAATGTTGACAATACCCTAAGGGAATTCATCCAAGAGGGACCAACTACTAAGGAGCAAAAGCATATGTACCTAGATATGTGTTGCTATGGATGCTCCAAAACCTTTGCCACAATTTATTAAGATTAAATCTGACTGAAGAAAATCTGATCAACAAGTAGATTATGGAAACATTGCATTTCGATGCCATAAATGTTTTGAGGCTAGACACATGGCAAGAGATTGCAAAGTGAAAATGATAGAGAAAGAGATAAAATTTTGATCATAAAATAAATTTCAAGATGGAGACACTATAGTAGAATTTGGATTAAATCAAGGAGATTCCACTTCTAAAAAAGGTAAAGAAAGCCCATCTACAACACCAATTGACAAGGGTAACATAGTTCACATGGATCAACCATTAGAAGAAATAAAGAAGAATAAAAAGGATGAGGAAGTACAACATGCAAGCTCAAATTCATAAGAAATTAAAGGTGCAAAGGATAATATGGAGGAAAATAATAAAATAAAAGAGGCAAAAGAGATCAAGTTTATTTTAGGTAAATCGCATTCATTTTTCTCAAGTATTATGAAATTCTTTACTTGCAATAGAAATGAAATTAAGTAGAGGTTATCCCTTGCACCTTATGGTTTTATGGGCAGCATAATAAAGAAATAAGGATTGTAGGTATCCATAGTAATTTAGGGTTTTTAAGTAAGCATAAGGAGTAACTAATATGGAGGAATGTCCTTGCACCTAAAAAAGAAAGTGTCTTTGAGGTTATTCCTTGTACTTTATGGTTTCTAGGATAACATAAAGAAGAAAGTGCCTTTGAGGTTGTTCCTTGCACTTTTGATCCTTTAGAGCAAGACAAACCTATAGATTAATTCTCATTATGAACAGTATAAAAATATGGAAGAGGTTGATGAAGATGAAAGGATTGTTGGGAATGAAAAAAGGAGAAGACCCAAGAAGCAAACATAAAGTGAAAAGGAAACTCATGAATATTGATATGGAAAAATAAAAGCAAATATCACTAGTGTTAACAAGAATTTGGGCCAATCAAGTGGCATTAGCTCAACCGGTTAAATTCCTCGATATTTCAAGGAGGAGGTCTAGGTTCAAATATTGTCAAACAATACATGGATAATATCCAAGCTTCGTTGTAATACCACTATGTGATGATGATTTAATACGGATGGGGTCTATTTTAATCCCATATAACCCATTGAAAAAAATAAGAAGCTGGCTTAATCCCACAAATAAAAACAAAAAGTGATGATAAAAATATATCTTAGAATATTAGGGGCATAAATCAGACCCCTAAAAAATAGGCATTAGGAAATTGACAAGTTGTTATAGCTAGTATATTTATAGAAAAGAAAATTAGGTAGCATTGATCTTTGTCTTAGAAAATTTCAAATTTTAGAAAGTAACTGGTCAATTGAAATTCTATCTCTTAATGCAAATGATATCAAGGAGTTGACTGCAAAAACTTGTTAGTTTGAGGAAGATGGTAAATATTTTTTATAGAAAGGAAAATAAGAAATATATTTGACAAAAGCCAAGTTTGATATGGTTTAATTAACTTGACAGTAATGTAATGTTTTCTTATTTTGATAGGAGTGATCCCCAATAGAAGTCACATTTATTTTAAAAGATAATACAAGCATTATTTAGAATGAAAATGGTAACCATTGGTTGGCATTTGTTTAGCTTGTGTAGGTTTAAAATAAAATATTATATTGATGTAATAATTTTATAACTTAGATTTCTTTTAGAAAATTGGTTGAGGGAGAAGACCTCAAACAAGTAGTAGATGAATGCAAAAAAAAACTTCAAGAGATCTATTTGCCCATTTTTCTATGAAAGCAAGAACTGGTTTGGAATCTATCAAATGATGATGGATACTTTGTCAAGTTAGGATATAAAGCTTTAGAGTAATTAGAATCTCCCACTCTTGAGGCTTCCCTTGGGATAGTTTCTAGTCACTTAAGATCCTCCCTAAGGCCTCAACATTCCATTAGTTAATAGTCCAAAATAAAATTCTTACAAGAAACAATCTAGAAAGAAGAGGATATCATGGACCTTTAGGATAGCCTTAGATAAGGAGGAGCTAACAACTTTTGATCATCTACTTCATTGTTCCTTTGTTTCTCCCTTTGGGAAAACTTTTTTTAAATCATAAGAATATTTTGGTTTTCTCCATCACCATTAGTAGAGCTAATGAGACGTTTGATATATTGTTCCAAAGCTCAAGCATTATGCATTTCATTTTATGGAGGATCAGTTCTATCATTATTTGTTGGAACATAAATCTTGAAAGGAATAATAGAATTTTAAAAAATATATCTTAAAATCACACCAAATTCATATTTGTATTGATATCTCTCTTACAAAATGTTTGCATACATGGTATTCATCATGGGAAGTCTTAGGTGTAGAAAAAGATGCGCTAGCTACTTGGTTACAAGGTTTAAATACACATGTAAAGGTGATCTACAATAATTAAGTTAATACAAAAGATCTATGTAGACTCATGATAAAATAAAAATATCTAAAAGGTGGGTTCATCAAGATTAATTTTGATGGTGCTTCCAAAGAAAACCATGAAACTGCTAATGAAGGCAACACTTTTTTGGGATAATCAAGGCAAAACTCCCCTTGCCTACTTAGAATCATATGGAACTTCAACAAGCAACTATGCAAAGGCTAAGGCACCTCTTGCAAGGACAAAAAAGTTAGATACATATATCAATTGGTTGGAATTCATAAATTATCATTGTTGTTGTCAAAAAAATGTGTGGAATAGATGAACAACAACATTATTTCAAATGTCCAATGCTGATTTATGGAGGCAATATGTTGGAAATACCAACATATCTATAGAGAAAGAAATGGGGTGATAGGTAATTTAGCCAATTGTGGAGTTGATCTTCATCTTAGCAAAATTTTAGATCTTAAAAGGCAACTGAGCAAGAGCAATGCTATCTCTTAAATAAAAAAAATACTGAGAATTTGATAGAGGAAATGTAGCAATGTAAGAGAGTAAGGCAAGCTAATAAATGGTCTAATAAATTGTAGATTTTGATAGGAAGGCAAGCTAATAAATGGTCTAAAAAACCTCATCAAAGATATAATGTTGAGTTTTTTTTATGGGATTAACCCCTAATAAAAGCTAATAACTTATTTAAAATATGATAGTATATTGGTCCCATTATGTAGAGCAATTGGTAAGGAATGAAGAGTTTCACACTTTAACCAAAGTTCAAATCCCATGGGTAAAACTTAACATTTTTGCCCATAGGCTTTACAACAAATGGTTACAAGTGAAGAGTTTCACTCTGTAAACCGAATTTCAAAATCCATGGGTGAACTCTAACATTTTATCAAATGGTTGAGTTCAATTAGCTAATTCCTCAACTTTCAATAAGGAGACCTAGGTTCAAATCTTGTCAAGCAATACATTCATAATTGTCAAGTAGTAGTAATGCCACTATTTGGTTATGGTACAATACAAATGGAGCATGTTTTAATTCCATATAACCAATTGAAAATAATAATAATAATAGCACATTGTTAATTGTGATTGGAAAGAATGTCCCTCTAAACTTCTATTTAGCGAGGGTTTAAATATTTCGAATTGATGTTAGACAATGAGAATTTCAAATAATTTTGAGTTTAATAGGAAAATAAATTGAAGGTTGATCCATAGGGATAGTAGACTCGATGTTGCAAATTATATTTAATTATGTTACTAACATGTGTTTATGAAAAATAGTCAAAATTAATGAAGATTGTTATATTTATTTTGTGGGATATCTTTCATCTCCTTCTAATTACCACTTATTCTCCATCAAATTATTAATATCATTTTCATTAAGAAATAAAACCTCCCGTTATCTTCTAAAATTTGAACTTTTCCAAAACAAAGATTAATACTATAATTAATCAAATTATTATCATCTTCATTCTTTATTTATATATATTAACTTCAAGATATCGCATTCATCTATTTGTGTACAAACAAAAAAAAAATATCGTTAATCCAATCTATGCATCCATTTTTCTTGACAATATTGTCAATACTATTTGAATCACTTTTAAAATTGGCAACTTTGTTAATCCAATTTGTGCATCCATTTTTCTTGACAATATTGTCAATAGTATTTGAATCACTTTTAAAATTGGCAACTTTGTTCATGGTAAAAGGTACCCTACCCTTTAGTTGCAAGCTTACTGCAATGGTAAGGGATTTGGCCTTTCTTTGAGAGCTCTTTGAGAGGTCCAAGGTTCAAACCCCACTCAGTATGAGGGGACCAGGACCCCTCATAAAAACCTCTATACACTCATCGAAAAAAAATGTACCCCACCCTTTGCTTAGATGTTCATTGGACCAAGACCCCTCATAAAAACTTGTATCCACTCATTGAAAAAAAAAGGTACCCTACCCTTTGCATAGATGTTCATTTAAGTTCCATATGATTCCCAGTAGGTGAGGAGAAATTTTTCCTCATTATTTCAAAGAACACAACCTCAAATAGCTTTCCTAGTGTTTCCTTTGAAAGTGTCATCAACATTTAGTTGTTGAAATTAACTTTTGAACATTTCTATTTCAATGTGGATCATTGCAATCCTTTGCATCAACTCCATTACCATAAATCACCTCCACGTGTATATTCAACTCGAGTAACAAAGATCCTAAAACATCTTTTTCATATTCAAGACTTCCATAATAAGCATTGTGACTTTGAACACTTCACAAGAGAGACAACAATATGAACCAAAACTTGGATATGTTTTAGAGATTTGTTTTTATTAAAAAAATAATAATAATTCAAGCCTTAGATCCCAACCAATAATGTTAAGACCAACCCTCTACAAAATGCTTCATGTTATAGTTTTTGAATTACCAATCCAACATTTCATCAACTCTTCCAAAGTTAATGGGGTGATCCAATGATTCTCATTTTCATTAAAAAAAAAAAAAAAGTAGCTCGTTTGGAGAAATAAAAGTGACAATATTGAAGTAGATGATCTAATGTTTTTAGCTCCTCGTAGAGGTCAATGATACCCTCTTGCAAACACTCTTATATGAAGTTTCATCTTGGTATTCCCCTAGGTAGGTTTTGTTTCTTTAACAACTTTAAGATATCTACAAAGCCTATATATTTTTTAAGTAACATTTTTGCCAATTGTTTTGCCCATAGTGCCAAACTCTTAAATCCACATTTTCTCAAGTTTGCACCTTCAATATTCTTTCCTTTGCAAGCAATATCCCATTTGGAAAGAAACCTAAAACTCTTACATTCTTTCCAAACAAAATATCTTTGAAGTTGGTCAAATTCAAATGTTTTACCTACTAGCATTCTTAAAAGTAGCATCATATATATATAAGGATCTCTATGAGTTATAGTCTTTTAGAACAGTAGGATGTTAAGAGAGTTTATAGAGCCACATGCACTCTACAACCTTGGATGCAAAGAATCATAAACATTCTATACACCCAACCAGTTTCAGGAAAACAGGCCAAAATCCAGCTTCTCAGCTCTAATGAGCAGTTTTAAAAGCCAAGAATTGTGAAAGCAGCATAGCAACATGCCACATGAAACCATGAGCTGTTAGTATCTAAGAAATCTGCTGTAATGATAGGTTTATTGTATCATGAGCCAAAGGGTATAGAAAGTGGAATGTTAAATATCTGCTTTAATAAATTTCTAATCAAATGAGTATTCTTTGATTTCAGCTAGTCTTCTACAGTTTGGGCCTCAAAGGGTCTCAAACACCTTTCTCCATCTGAGTGCCCTTGTTTTGACACTGAACATTTCTCATGAAGACGGCAACTTGTATGCAGCTCTTTTAAAATCACTTTGCATTCCTTGAAGTCATTTCCTAGTGAAAGAAGTTGATTGTAGTTCACAGTTTTACATTCACCTTCATTTTGAACAGTGCTACAAAATTCAAGTTCGTGTTCGAGTTCAACAACATTAAAATCCAAAATTAATTCAACATGATGAAAAGTTGAGAATATAATTCGTCATCAAATTTGAGATAGTACAGGAATAAAATATATTCATAATTTTATATTTAAAAGTTTTAATTTACTAATTGCAAACTATATATCAATTGCCAAACGCTCAACTAGTTAAAACTTGTACGCTAACACAACTTAGGATATGTAATTCGCAAAAAAAATTTGTAGCATTTAGCGCTTACAGCATATGGAAAATAGTTTTGAATTTCATTTGCAAATTTAGATGAACTTATTCAAGACACAATGAAAATCGATGAATTTCAAATATTATCCTTTACATTCACCAAAACCTGTAACATAGATTTTGAAGAAAGGGGAACATCAACCATCCCCGTGCGAACAATTTTTTGGATGCAAATGCCAAGCATGTTTCAATAAACTATCTAATAGAAGGATCCGCAACTTTGTCAAAAGCAGCTGCTTTTAGACAATTGTAGAGCAATGAACAACCAGGTTTGAAATTGACACTATTTTAAGGCCCAATGCAAATATGAACAGTACAAAGAGAGAAGGGAGTCCTTATTATCCTATGATTTTCATTAAAAAAATGTTCCTCAATTTCACACCTACAACAATTGCTTGAACGTGAAGTACAATGCAAAGCAGTTTACTGATAAATAGAAGCAACAATAACAATATATTTTACCGAGATTGCTTTTTTGTATATCTGTACTACAATTTTGGGATCACTATAAGGATATTCAAAACTCATAATCTCCAATTATGTTTTTCTTCGTAAAGTTTTTGGGCCATAAATTTTGGTGTTATATATATAAGATTTTTGTTAACACTCATGTCCAGGAGACCATAAACACCTGAGAATTGATAGCTTACGAATAACACTAACTACATGGCACTGATGGAGAATTTCTACCATTCATAGGTCTCCAATTTTCACCTCGGCTTGCAGTCCATTCACAAAAAAGTTGTCATGCTTCAAATCACAAAAAATAATGAGGTGAAAAATGGCTGGATCCCAACTGTGCAGGTAGAGGAGACTCTGAAAAAAATTGTCTTGACAAATTTTTGATAGCTCTTAGTTCTACTTGCTTGTGCCTTTTACCATACCTGGAAATGATTAAAAGATCAACCGTTTTAAAACTTCAAGTGAAATGAATGCATGAAGATGTCCCAGGGTAACTCAGGCTGTAGATCCCACTACCACATCTGCCACAAGCATTAGATCCCATATTGCATGTGAACATGGGGAGCAACCATTGAGAAAAATTATCCATGTCCCATCGGTTCACATGAAGAATTTAAAAAATGTCCTTCAGATAGAATCCAATGCTCATAATCATGACACAAGAAATCACTTATTGTCTGAGGCCTCCAGATGTGAATATCTATGTTATAAGATTTATGTTATTGTTATCTGTATCCACCCAATGGTTCTAGAACTTGATAATGGTTATTTGCTTGAGTTTTAAGGAGGCGGACCTCAGATAACAAAAGTTCCAAATCTTCATGCCCTTGTGTAACTTCTCTGCCTTTCATTTGGTGCCAGTCAAGCTCAATGCCCTTGTCAGAGGCCCAGTAGTTGAAACGTGGGTTAAGAATGCACACAAAGCTAAAAAGAGGATCTACTTAAAAATTGCAAATTAGATCTTGGATAAAGAAATGAATATACGGTTGTAGTTCCTTTTCCAAGAATCTTCTTATATTGCAAAATATGTCTTAAGATATAACGAAAAAAACTTCAAAAAGGGGACAACTCAGTGCTAAAGATTCATCAATAATGCCAAACAGACATACAAAAGCCTACGTTATGCAAATACTCAAACCCTCTTGCTGCAGCAAGGGTTGTGCGAGAACATGCCTTCTAGTCAGGCAGAGTTCAATTTGCTCCTCTATTACCTAAAGCAAACAGCTGACCCACAACTCCAACAGAAAGACTCAGAATTTTTTTTTCCTTCTGGTTTTTTCGGTCATAAATTTCAAAACAAACAAAATGATACCAGAAACAAATATTTCAGCCCAATAGTCCACAACAATTTTAGAACAGATTTCCATTCTTTAAAATCTCATAGACACTTTTCAAACATTATGGACTCAATTCATCATTAGTAACCAACACATTTACTATAATTTTTCTCTTCAAAACAATGTGTAAATTTATGTTCTTGGACACAATTGTTTTGAGAATGGAAAATACTTACAGAA
Source organism: Wollemia nobilis (assembly GCA_028583015.1). Classification (NCBI taxonomy): domain Eukaryota; kingdom Viridiplantae; phylum Streptophyta; class Pinopsida; order Araucariales; family Araucariaceae; genus Wollemia; species Wollemia nobilis. The sequence goes on from JAQPPZ010000715.1 coordinate 6,175,028, forward strand.
CCATCAAGTCATGACAACAAACAACATAAACCAAAAATAAAATATTTATTTCAAATTTAAGGAAACAGTTTAGGAAAACGAAACAAACATCAGCAAATATATAGTACTTTGCACAATCCTTCTCCATTTTGATCTGTACGAGCTGTCCTTATGTTCAGCTCAGTAAGAATTCCACCTCTTGGAATGATGATAAGCAGTTTCCTGGGAAAGCCTGTTTGAATTGTGCTTTAAGCAGTTGCACAACTCGGCCAAATCTACTCTATAGTTGCACTGTATAAAAGCAACTGATGTTTCATATCATCCTTATCTCCTATTGCCTACTTGCAGTTGTGCACTGAGGCAGGTTTTAAAGATAGTGGTGTTTATATTCATTCATACCTTGTTTAGGAATCAAGTTTACAGCATGTATTTTTATTGTTTTGAGACTTGGAGTAGTCATGTTTTGTTTTGATGCTCTGTGAATTGCCTTGGATAGGCAGTGGGACTTTAAGGGCCACTTTGTTATTTGAATTTCTAGGGAAATATAAATCAATAAATGCTATGTTCATATAATTGGAATGTAGGGAGATCTCTACTCCTAGATCATGGACAATGTTGATGTAATGATATTGTATCTTCTTAACCTTTAATTATCTTGAATTTTTTATCCTTTAGTGGAAACATAAAAATAAAAAATAGTTTATGCAATTCACAATTTGTCTCTACACCTATAACAACACATCCTTCAAAAATTAAATATAAAAGCAGAAACAGGAGTCAAAATGAACAAAGCATGCACCTAATATCAACTATTTCAAACAATTAAGCACTTTCAGCCCCAGTTAATCTGTAAGGAACTTAAACCACATGAAAAAGGAATAGGTCCTATCAAATGGCGTGACCTCAAGTGTTAAAAATGTGGACTTCCAAGCTGGAGACCCAGGTTCAAAGCTTGTCAGATGATATATGTACAAGTGGCAAATACCAGTATGTGGTTCATTGAAATACCATGGTAACGAGGTCATAATGTAATATAGGTGGAGCCGGTTTCAATCTCATACAACCAATCATAAAAAGGCAGAGATCCTAAACTACAATGTCCTAATATACAACAATCAGGATGCTACTCCATAAATCCTCTTCCTTAGGTTTATGCAGAAATCGATAAATTAAATCCAACTTTGATGGATTTACTGCATCTATAAAATCCACAATTTGTGTTTACTCCTATAACACACCCTCAAATATCAAACATAAAAGTAGAAAAAGGAGTCCAAATGAACAAAACATACACCTGATATGAATGATTACAAACAATACGAGCTTTTTCTATCCCAGTTAATCTCTTAAAAATTTTAACCCTCAAGAAAAGGTATAGGTCCTATCAAATTGCATGAACTCAAGTGGTTAAAAATGTGGACCACCAAGGCAGAGACCCAGATTCAAATCTTGCCAGGCAATATATGAATAAGTGACAAATACCACTATGTGGTTTGTTGAAGTACGATAGTAACAAAGTCATAATGTAATATGGGTGGGGGGGCATTTCAATCCTATATAACAAATCAAGAAAATGCAGAAGTCCTAAATTACTCTACCCTAATATAGAACAATCAGGATACTACTCCATAAATCCTCTTTCTTAGGTGTAGTTATGCAGAAGTTGATAAACAATATCCAACGTTAATGGATTTACTGCATGTAGACAGGAGTCCAAATTTTCATGAATGAAGTTCGATGTTTGACCCACTTAGAGAAAACATTGAAAAAGAATAGTTATTTCCCCTTAATTCTATCCAATCCACCATAATTTAGTTCTTTTCAGACACAAGGCAGTGTCATGAATGGAATCAAAAAAGGGAATTATTATCATGTTGCATTACAAAATTTGCCATAGTGATTTCCAAGATCCCTCCCTGCTCACAAGAACAAAGACTCTTTCTGAAATTTAACTCTAGCAGATTTCAATGGAGAAATTTAAAGCACCAACCTGACCATAAGGCCTGAAAGGACTTGATTCAACAAAGTGCATATTGATATTATCACGCTCCTCTTCTGTGGAGTAAACCATATGTTCATGCACCACCTCCATTGCCACTTCAAATGATCAACAAATATCTTAAAACTTGAAAAAATCTAAATCTTCCATGTTCCAAAATTGGCAATGCAGTGACACACTATAAGTATCATACCCTCATCATGATGTACCCTACCATCGCCACTGAGGCCTTTTATCTGCTTCCTCCTCCATCATCTCCAACATTAGTTTTCCCGTTTGATCCCAGCTGAAGGTCAGCAACCAAACAGTACTGTTAAACACATTCTCCTTTCAACACATCAGATAGATCAACGTGTATGTGGCAGGATGTAGAAAGTATGACAAGATGTTGAGATTTGAGTTGTATGTATTAGTTAGACTTCTATATACATCTAGGAACAGTAAACTGCTAGCAGTTTCAATTATCAATGGTTATATCTTATGATTAATGAATGGTTGTGAGTGATTTCTCAAATGGGTGTATCACAATATATGGTACATGTTCATGGGATACATAATTTGGTGGAAAAATTCAACTCCACAGGAAAAACCCCTATCGGGGTAATAAATACATCAAAAGCTCTCACAAGTTCCTCCACCACTTTTCAAATTTTCTCCGAACAATTTCAAACATCTAACTAAACTAAACCAACAAGTCAAAAAATCATATAAATAAAAGATCAAAGCAAATATAAATTGACATCCCTTAACCAAGGCAAGCTGATTACAGTCTTCACACTAGTACCACTTTAATTAGAAAATCTTTCTTGAATCTATTAGATGCTTCTTCATCTTGCTTTAAATCTTTCTATGCCACTTCAAATAGAAACCCAAAGAATAAGCATCACAAAAATGGAGGTAAAAATCACATGCAACAGCTAAAACTCTTATAATGATCCTTAACATAATGCATAACAATGAATGACTATCTGATTATATCCTTGCTCTGGCATACTTAATGATCACAGTTCTTAACTTACGATTGTTACATATCTCCATATCTCCAACATTGTCAAGAGCTTCCCAGACATGCAAAAGGGCTACATTTTGTCTTTATGTTATGAACCTGCAACTTGAAATATGAATTGAATGCAGAAAAGAATCGCTGTTTGAATAGAATCGCAGTTTGTATTGAAAGGCAGAAACCCACAATATAATAAATTAATGTTCTTGGATGATCTTTGGAGCATCCTCCTTGTCCTATTTACATCTTATCTAAAAGGTGTGAATGGTGAAGGGATGTGTCCCTTTATAATACAATATAATATATAATATGATTAAGAGTTACGTTAGGAGGGTCCTAACATGCCACCCTCCTTTGAAAAAGCTTTGTTCTCAAAGCTGGAATTGCAAAAATTGTTGTTGAATCTGGTGGAGTGTCTCCCACGTAGCATCCTCTGGAGGTAGACCTTTCCATTGAATCAATACCTCGGTGATGGTGTGGTTACGAAGGCGGCGCATACGTCGGTCTAGGATAGCTTCTGGTTCAACCACAAGAGCTCCATTATCTGAAAATTCTGGAAGTTGAGTTTGCGTAACGATGTTAGTGCCTATTACGGCTTTAAGACAAGAAACATGAAATACCGGATGGATTTTGGAAGATTCTGGTAATTCAAGTTTATATGCAACAGGTCCAATACATTGTAGAATTTTATAAGGGCCATAAAATTTTGGTGCTAATTTTTGCGACCCTTTTATTTTCAATGAAGTTTGACGATATGGTTGGAGGCGGAGAAATACCATATCCCCTTCTTGAAAAACCCTTTCAGTCCGATATTGGTCCGCTTGTTGCTTCATGCGGTGTTTAGCGATATGTAGATTGTCCTTCAGAGCGCAAATGATATTATCTCGAGTGACCAGCTCCATCTCTACAGCTGGTACTTTTGTACTTCCTGGAAGATAAGAGGTTAGAGATGGGGGTGATCGGCCATATAATGCTTCGAAAGGGATCATTTTTATGGTTGTGTGATATGTGATATTATACCACCATTCAGCTAGTGGAAGCCATTTAACCCAGTGAAAGGGTTTGGTGGAAATAAAGCATCGGAGATAGGTTTCTAAGCACTTATTGACAATTTTAGTTTGACCATCCGTTTGTGGGTGGTAAGCGGAGCTCATCCGAAGTTGCGTACCTTGGAGTTTAAATAATTCCTTCCAAAAATTACTAGTGAAAGTGGGATCACGATCACTAATGATAGTAGAAGGCATGCCATGTAATTTAAAAATATTGTCAAGGAAGATTTGAGCAATAGTACTAGCGGTATAGGGGTGAGCTACTGGAAAAAAATGGGCGTATTTAGATAAACGATCTACCACCACTAGGATCATTGTTTTTCCTGCGGATTTTGGAATACCTTCAATGAAATCCATTGAAATATCCTCCCATGTCCTGGTTGGTATGGGTAGAGGTTGAAGAAGGCCCGGTGTTGCCACTGTTTCACCTTTATTTCTTTGGCATGTTTCACATTCATTGACGAACTTCTTGATATCATTTTTCATCCCTCGCCAATAAAATGATTTAGTCACTCTTTTGTAGGTTTTTAGGAATCCAGAGTGGCTTGCAGTAGGTGTAGCGTGTAGCTCATGTAGAAGCTTTGGACGATAAACCGATGTAGGTGAGAGGACCAAACGTTCTTTGTAACGGAGCATGTTACCTTGCCAAGAGTAGTGGGGTTTACTCATGGGATTTTGTTGTAGTTGTTGAATTATGGTGTGTATAGTAGGGTCCGCATACCATTCATCCTTGACTTGTTCGATCCATGGAGGGATGGGGCAGGAAAAAGCATGTAATTGTGAAGTTTCTTCGAACTTTTTTGGAAAGTGCATCCGCAACCATGTTATCTTTCCCTTTTTTGTAGATGATTTCATAATCATAGCCTAATAGTTTTGTTACCCACTTTTGTTGTTCTGGAGTGGTTATCCGTTGTTCAAGAAGGTATTTTAGGCTATGGTGGTCGGTGCGGATAATGAAATGTTTTCCAATAAGGTATGGTCTCCAATGTTGGATAGCATGGACCATAGCTAACATTTCTTTTTCATAAGTGGAACGTGCTAAATTATTTTTGGAAAATGCTTTACTAGTAAAGGCTAAGGGCTTCTCATTTTGCATGAGCACCACTCCCATTCCCAATCCGGAAGCGTCGCTTTCAATAATGAATGGCTGAGAAAAATTTGGCATAGCTAGGACAGGGGTGGTACACATGGCGTTTTTAAAAGTCATGAAAGCTTCATTCGCTTTTGGAGACCATATGAAGGCATTCTTTTTAAGTAGGGTTGTTAAGGGTGCTGCTATTTTCCCATAATCTTTAACAAATTTGCGATAATAACCCGTTAATCCTAAGAACCCATGCAACCCTTTTAGAGTTTTTGGAATTTGCCAATTTTCCACATCTTCAATTTTTCGGGGGTCTACTTTAACTCCTTCCTTGGAGACAATATGTCCAAGATATTCAATTTCCTGCTTCCCAAAGGAACACTTTGATCGCTTTGCGTATAATTGATTTTCTTCCAAGATTTTGAGTGCTTGCGCTATATGTGTTAAGTGCTCTTCCCATGTCTTGCTGTAAATCAAAATATCGTCAAAGAAAACTAAAATAAATTTTCGAAGGAAGGGAGAAAATACCTTATTCATAAGACTTTGAAATGTGGATGGAGCGTTGGTGAGGCCAAAAGGCATCACCAAGAATTCATAATGTCCCTCGTGGGTGCAAAAAGCAGTTTTGGGTATATCGCTTTCCTTAACTCGAATTTGGTGGTAAACTGATCGTAAATCGAGTTTAGAAAAATATGCGGCTCCATTTAGTTCATCGAGTAGTTCATCAATGATTGGAATAGGAAATTTGTCTTTAATCGTTATTTTGTTGAGAGCGCGAAAATCCACGCATAGGCGCCATGATCCATCCTTTTTTCTTACTAGTATGACTGGCAAAGAGTAGGGACTTCTACTAGGTCGAATGACCCCTGCCCTTAGTAGGTCTTGTACTAATTTTTCTATTTTCGTCTTTTGTAAGTATGGATATCGATAAGGTCTAATATTTGGAGGTTGGTGTCCCGGAAGTAATTGAATAGCATGATCATGGCTTCGTTGTGGAGGTAATCCCTCTGGTTCTTTGAATATTTTATCATGTTTCTCTAGGAGTTCTATTAATTCGGGTGCCTCCGGTTGCTCTTCGGTGGTGTTTTGCAAGGAAAATAGTTGGGCAACCATGCCTCTTCCTCCTTTTCGAAGAATCTTTTCCATTCTATGGGAACTTACGATTTGTGTGGGACCTATTTTTAAACCTTGAATTGTGTATGTTTGGTTGTTTTGTATAAATTGCATCCATAACTCTTCAAAGTCCCATTGAATTTTGCCGAGCGTTCGTAGCCATTGTACTCCCAAAACAATATCACATCCTCCTAATGGTAGTACATACATATCTGCTTTCATGTTATATTCCCCCATCGTGAGTTTGATATTCCTGCATTTGCCTTTACATGCAATTTTTTCTCCATTGCCAATCATGACTTCGAAGTTATTGCAGGGACATATAAAGCAATTAGCTAGTTTGGCCAAACTGGGGTCTATAAAATTGTGAGTGCTACCAAAGTCTAAGAGCACAATAGGGTTGTGTTTCTTAAAATGCCCTTTTACCTTCATTGTTTGTGGAATCGAGTATCCTGCTAATGCGTTAAAGGATATTTCTGTTTTATCTTCTTGGTTTTCTTCTGCAACCTCAGTTATTACTTCCACTTCTATGGAATCCTCCTCTTTGGGAGTGCAATCAACTGTGTCCAAAATATATAATTTGGGTGAGATGCATTTGTGGTTGGGGGTAAACTTTTCGTCGCAGTGGAAACATAGGCCCTTTTCTCGTCTTTCTTTTAGCTCTTCTTGGCTAATTCGTTTAATTGGTAAGACCTTATTCAGTTTTTGGCTGGTGTACGTATTTGGTGTTTTTCCTGAAAAAACTCTTCCTATTCGCCTTTGGTTATTGTTCTTCTCTTCTATCATTTGTGCTAATGCCACTGCATGCATCATATCGATAGGATTTTGTATTTGTACCTCCATTCTAATGTCTTCTTTTAGGCCACTAATGAAACACTTTGGAAGAAAGATGCATCTAGTCCTGTTGTGAGGTTCGCCAATTTCTCAAATTGTGCTTGGTATTCCCTTACGGTGGAGGTTTGCCGCAGTTTAGTGGGGGCTCCTGTGAAGTCTTCAAATTTAGTAGGGCCAAATCGCAACATTAAGGTTTTTGTGAATTCGATCCATGTGGGCAGACCTTTTGTTTTCTCATACCATTGATACCACTAGGTAGCAATTTGTTCCAAGTGAAATGATGTGATACGGACTTTCTGAATCTCCGGAATTTGATATAAGGCAAAATATTGGTCTGCCCTATATATCCAATTTGTGGGGTCGCCTCCATCAAATTTTGGAAAATCTAGTTTTGTGGTACGGAGAAGGATTGATGTATGTGGTCCCCCTATTAATGTTTGTTGTGGTGGCGTAGTGTTTTGTTGTCCATTTTGCATGAGCAGCAAATTTTGCTGTACTAAGTCCATGGAATGGGTTGTAGCATCCAATTTAGTGGATATATATGTATTCGAGTTGGTGATGTTTATGGTTAGGTCTGCTATTTTGGTAGCGATTTTATCTTCTAAATTGTCCTTCCAAAACACCATTCCTTGCATCATGTCTCTCATTTCCTTGGAAAACTGCGAGAGTTCTTTCGTAATTTCTTTTGAAACCTCCTTCGCAATCTCCTTCGTTGTGTCTTGAGATCGTCTTCCCTCGGCCATTTAGGGTGTGGTTGGTTTATAAGTGAGTTGAATATGCAGAAATTAGTTTTGTCGGAAAAAATTGTCTATCTCCGCCGCGTTTAATTTTGCGTACTTGCTGCTCTTTGTTCACACCGAATGATATTTTCCTCGCCTGTACTCGCTGTTGGGGTTTTCTAACTCCGGTAATGCATGATGCTGTCCAAAAAATTTTGTATGCTACCTTTGCTGGCGACTGTGGCCTACTGTGTAACAGTTCCATCAGTAATGGTTAGAATGTGTGCTGAAAAGAAAACGTTGTCGAGTAATGGCCTGTCAGTAACTAGAGCGGGGTGGGGAAAAAATTTCAGGTCTTTTTAGCTCTGATCCAGTTGTTATGAACCTGCAACTTGAAATATGAATTGAATGCAGAAAAGAATCGCTGTTTGAATAGAATCGCAGTTTGTATTGAAAGGCAGAAACCCACAATATAATAAATTAATGTTCTTGGATGATCTTTGGAGCATCCTCCTTGTCCTATTTACATCTTATCTAAAAGGTGTGAATGGTGAAGGGATGTGTCCCTTTATAATACAATATAATATATAATATGATTAAAAGTTACGTTAGGAGGGTCCTAACACTTTACCTTCGATTGAAGTTTATGGAGCATCCATGGATATATCACTTCTTCCTAGAAATTTAACACTTCAATGCAACAACTAAAATAGAATTGAAGCACCATTATCAGCTCTAATTTAATAATTAAATTCCTGGGAAAACGTTTTTTTTTTATAATGGTAAATCAATGACTTCTGTTACATTTCAAACGAAATATATAATGGCAAGTTGCTATGTTATTGCAAACGACAAAAAAATGTACTCCATATATGGAGGGTTAAGGCATAGTATATACACATGATAGCCAAAGATAAGTACCAGATATTCAAAGAATCCATTATTTTAGCATAAATATCATTGAAGGTTAACTGCCTTCCTCCATAATTTTATTGTCCATGTTTTTTAAAGACATTGATATTGGCTTCCTTTCTTATTTTTGAAGTCCAATATCTTGCAGGGATTTTGAAGAAGTTTTGCTTAAAATTACAATAAGTATGTATTTCATGTTTGAACTGGATTTTTCATTCACCTGTTTCTATTTGAGGGAGTCATTCTCATCCAGCATTGAACTGATCATCATAGACTTGATCATGGGCTTCTTGCTGTTTAATGACTTTCAAATCCTTATTTGTATGTTTTGGAATGCTTGCTTTACTGACTTCTCATTTGTGAGAATCTCATCCATATCCACCTTCATTCTCGACAGACTACATGCACTCCTTTCTATAAAAATATAATAACGATTCAAATAGTTTTCATCCTGGCAAACCTGACTCCATGACCTTTAAAAACCAGTTCTATGGGGATGCCAGAGCCCTCGAAGCTGTCTTGGAGAAAAACCCCCACCCCCACTGACCCCTTGGGTCCCAGAGACATCTCATGCCTTCCTGGAAACTTATCCCACTGTCTCATGTTATAGCTGTCCCGAAGACTTCATGCAACATACTTGGAATTTTTCCTGGTAACTTTTTTCAATTCCAGATCTATATGATTTTCATCACTCTTTCCTTCCTAGCAAAGCATTGCTAGCATTATATGATCACCAATTTTCTACTTCAGATTGTTTGGGGAATATTTTCCATACTTAATTTTGAGTGCTTCTTCCCCTTAAGTATTGCTCATTCAGGGAAGTCGTCTCTTCCTTCTAACTACTCAATTTTTACAGATTTTAAAAAAAGTCAAATTCCAATCAAGGTGCCTGTATTCATACAAGAGGTCCATTTGAATGGAAATCCAGTTGTTTCTCCAATGTGCAACCCAAAAGCTTGAGAGTGAACAGAACTATTAAAGGATTGTCTAGTCACGTCTTTGCATAACCTGGACTAGTATAATTGTTTATTTGATGAGATGAATACAACTAGGATCTCACACATTTGCCAAACTGATCAAACATCTTGCAAGTTCAAGACACAGTTTGCAAGAGTATGAATCTAAACACAGATTGGAGCTAAAGGAGTCTCTTTGAGGTGTTGAAGCCCAGTGTTCAAACTTTCAAGAAAAATACTGCAGTCTCTATAAAGCAGGAAGCCCTTCAGACGTTGTGTCCTTCAAAACCTGAAATATTATAAGAAATGTTCCTCTAGCAACATATAGGGGCCTGCAGAATCATGCAACTTACAATTACCCAGCATCCAAATTCTAATTGCTTCCACCCTTTGCCAAGTACCCATAAAGCAGCATAATAGTTTTTTTTTTTTCCTTACAAAAATGTTGTGTCATATAAGGTTTTAAGTCAAAGCATGATTATGATTTTGGTGAAAATTCCATTTTCTTCAGCAAAGGGACAAAGCTTGCATTTCTTCTTAACAAATTCCTTAGAATTATCAATGGTGCAAGAAAGGCAGGGACCTTCACCATTTTGTCTTTACAAGCCTGTTAGGACCAAGATTGCGCTAAAGATCCCGGATCATTGAAACAATGGCATTGTTAGGATGTCGGGATTGCTGGACTCTGACAATTGCAGGGAAGCTATGGCCAAGCCTAGAATGCAAATATATATCAAAGATAAATCGGACTAGATAGCATATGGTTTCATCCACCTGTAGGGTGTCTAAAGTTATCATGTTCAGTACCTTCAAGAACTAAATTATCAACTTTGTTTCTCAGAGGCAACATGATCCCTCATGAATAATGATCCATCTGCCACTATTACAAAATCTTTCACTGGGAGATGTGAATAGAACAATACCAACATCGATAATTTCAGTTGTGGTGGCTTGATTGTGTTAGCATCATCAATAACATTCACAAGAACGTGGTCCATCCTTGAAATGGTTGCAATGGAAAGTGTTAATGGCTTGTTTAAAGTAGCATCACCAATAATCCCCACAAGAACACAACCCATCCTTGAAATGATGGAAACGATTGGTGTCCCTCACAATAATTTCTCGCTTGACAACCTTGGACATGAACTTGGTGGCAGTGTGGCAGTCACCACAAACACGGAGGTTTTTGGTGATACGAATAGGTGTTCCATTGCATGTGTTTATTAGCCCAAATACAATGGCAATCCTCTCACTGTGGCTGCATAGGATGCGTTCTTTCTCCATTTCTTCAACATCATACAGCACAAATCTGGTGTCTGGCACATATCCTAACCCCTTCATCTGCTCAGTCAAGCTATCCAAAGCAGAATAAATTGTCTCCGTTTGAGGGTGACGTCTGTCTCCTGAAAGAAACACATGAACCTTCTTTTGGAACTCAATCCAACTGCATCCAGGGTTCTTTATTATACCTCTATCTTTCATCATTTTTCTCACCCTTTGTACACCATCCCATCTGCCTATTGTAGCATAAATGTTTGATAGAAGAACATAATTTCCTTCATTTTCAGGCTCTATCTCAAAAAGCTTTTCTGCAACAAGTTCCCCGAGTTCTACATTGCAATAATTTCTGCAGGCACCTAACAAGGTACCCCATACACTTCGATTGGGCTCTATTGGCATCTTTTTTATGAATTCATATGCTTCATGTAATTGCCCTGCACGACCAAGAAGGTCAACCATGCAGGCATAGTGCTCCACTGTGGGTGTAATGTGATATTTATCAAAAATTTGATTGAAGTATTTCCAACCTTCATCCACTAAGCCTGAATGACTGCAGGCAGATAGAATTCCAGTAAAAGTAACTTGATCTGGCCAGATGCCCCCTTGATGCATTTGGCAAAAAAGTGTGAGGGCTTCCCTGCCATGCCCATGCATACCATACCCTGAAATCATTGCATTCCAAGAGACCAAATCCTTCTTAGGCATTTTAGTAAACCATTTCCATGCATCTTCAACACTCCCACATTTGGCATACATGTCTACAATGGCACTCCCTACAATAGTATTCAACTCAAAACCATTTCTGATAACATAATCATGGATCTCTTTGCCATGACGTAGATTTGACAAGTCGGCACATGCTGAAAGAACACTCACAATGGTAAAGGCATCGGGCCTAATACCTGCACCCTGCATTTCACCAAAGAGCTCCAAGACCTTATTAAAATAAGAATTGTGAGCATGACCTGCAATCATAACATTCCATGCAACAACATCTTTCCTCGACATTTTAGTAAACACCTGAAACGCATCTCTGATCCTCCCGCACTTGGCATACATGTCCATAACAGCACTCACGACAATCACATTCAACTCAATTCCTCTCCTAAACATATAAGCATGGATCTCCTTACCCCACTGCAGAGCTCCCAAACAAGAACACGCCGGAAGAATGCTCGAAATACTCAGCGAGCTAGGCCTCACGCCAACCCGCTGCATCTCTCTGAAGAACTCCAAGGCCTTATCAAACCTACCATTTTGTGCATACCCAGCTATCATAGCATTCCACGAAGCCACGTCTCTCTGAGGCATTTTGTCAAACAATTGGCGTGCATTCTCTATTCTTCCACATTTGGCATACATGGTCACAAGCCCATTTCTCACAAGCCCATCCCCCTCAAACACATTCCTAATTACGCACCCATGGATTTCCTTCCCACCCGGAAGCCACCCTGATTGTCCACACACAGGCAGCACGCTCACCATCGTTGTCGAATTGGGCTTCACGCCTTCCAACCCCATCCGCCTAACCAGCCTCAACGCATCGCCAAAACGTCCGGCATGACCATATGCAGCAATCATCCCGTTCCAGGACACCACATCTCGCAGAGGCATTTTGTCAAACACTTGGTGTGCAATCTCCAAACTCCCGCACTTCGCATACATTGCAGCGAGGGCATTCCCAACATAGACATCCGACTCAAACCCTAACCTTAAAACGTCCTCATGAACATCTCTACCATATTCCACATCGCCCAAGCTCGTGCAGGCCTTGAGAACAATAATAAATGTAAAACCATCAGGTTGAACACCTTTGGACCTCATTAAATTGTAGAGTCTCAGAATCTCTTTGTTCTCTTGGAATGCAGAAAATCCCCTCAACATGGCATTGAATGCAAAAACGTGAGGGTTTTTCATGCCATCGAAGACCACCCGAGCTTCTGCCAGGCTCCGACACTTACCATACATGGTGATCACATTGGTTTCTAGGAATAAATTGTCATGTTGGGTTATGTTTTTGTTTTTGAGCATGTGGGTGTGCACCTGCTTACCTTGTGAAAGAGCTTTCATCTGACCGCAGGCCTGGAGGAGGGAGGCATAGGTGGCGGAGTCCACCGGAATGTTTTGGCGGTCCATGTTCTCCAAAATGGCGACGGCTTCGCCGAGCCGGCCGTTTCTGCAGAGAACAGAGATTTGTTCATTCGTAAGCTGTATGGGCATGGACAATGACAGACGTTTTTGTTGTGCAAGAGCCAAACCGCAAATATGTCTGCGCATTTTGTGGTTTAGGTAGTGTGATGGTGCTATTGATATTGTTGTTTGTCCAAGTTGCAGGGGAAGAGTTCCCATGGAGATCCGGGGAGAGGGAGAGTAGCAGGAACATGAATAACAATACTTACCATAGTCTTCCTCACGGTGAATGCATTTTCTTACATGGTTATGGACAATGCATCGATCTCGTCCGGGCTCCCTGTCTATCTTACTTCTTATACACATCCGCCCTGGGATTGATCGCGGGTCACATCATTGATAATGTAAGTGGCCTCCTTGCCGTAGATATGATTATTTCTCTTTTGGTCAGATTTTTTTAAATACAATTATTTCTCTTTTGGCTTATGCCAGATTTTTTTATTTTATCTATTTGCCGACTTATTAAAAAGAGACTTAGGTTCAAATTTTTGGGTTATGTTTATTGTAAAGGTAATAGTCCGATTTAAATCTTCTGAGTAAGTGTCAAATCTAGTGCGTCAAATCAACAGTGACATTACACATACCTTTCATACCGGGGCATCAACAATGAGGTGGTATAGTCTTGTTGGGAGCAGTTCCTATGATTTAAACCACTAAAATCAGTGTGGATGTAACCAACTCGAACTTGATAACTAAGTATATATATAAATTAAATTAGAGGGAGTTAGTTATCAAGTTCGAGTGTGTGTTTGATTTCGACACTTTTGAAGTTTGAAAAAAAATTGACATGTAATAAAATTCGATATATTATAAATGAAATAAAGTAGTTGATACATGAGTTAATATATCTCAAGTTTAATAAAAATTATAACTTTAGGGGCAGAAAGAACCGTAGACATCTTCCTTGAAGATACGGCCAAAGTACATAGCGGATCGATATTTGCTGCATAGTTGAAGATATCTTAGTTCTTTAAAGTTCATTAGTATTCTTCCATTGGTAGACGTTTTAATTCCCAATGTCATTAAATTTACCTGTCTTTCTTCGACTACGTGTTCATCATCGTCAAACCACACTCCTTTAATTTCTTTCGCCGTCCTCTGCTAAAACGTAACGGGTATCAAAAATGTCAAAAAGGTAGTTTTATTAGTATGTAAATTCTAAATATGGGAGAAATAAATACCACCTGATCTCTTGTAGCTGCATTCCACCCCTCCCTATCCGTGATTCTGATGGATTTAGACATACTTCGCCCTTTTGCACGAACGACATCATGAACATTTAACCACTCTGTACCCATAAAAAGGTTTTCATAGGACATCTCCTTGTCGGGTCTGACTGAAGTATTGACTAACATTGCATCTATCAAAAATCCAAGTGCCTGGGCTCCCACAAAATAATCCACCTTTTGTCAATCCCATTTATTGAAGAAGCAACAAATATCTAAAAAGGCTTCTTGTACAACATTTTACAAATTTAATTTTTTTTTCGCGTGCATTTCTTCCTACCAATCTTCAACATTTTACAAATTTAATTTTTTTGTGCATTTTTCCTTGTTTGCTACGAAATTTTTTTCCTTGCCGAAATTAGGATTTATTATCCGAACTTACTCGTTAAGGTTTTAAATTTGACGAATTTCAAAATTTATCTAAAAAATTCGATGAATTTGGTCACTAAGTATATATATATGTATATGTTCCTGTTGTTGGATTCTCATCTCAAATATTTATATTTGAATCAAGTCATAAAGAGGGCAGGACCCTAAGGAGGGTGGCCTCCAATGCATTTCGGGTTCTACTTTATTTTTTTTTAAACATGTATGTGTCCCTCTTGAGGTCCTCTAAGCTCTTCTACTTAAGGCACTTATTTGATCCAATGATTAATCTCAGCTTTGTCTTGTATCCGTAGTATTCCACAACTTTAAATTTGCAAAATAACTTCACAAAAACTTTAGAAAATATGGTTAGCATTTAGGGGCCTGCTTAGGCCGTTGTAAGACTGATCTTGAAAGTGCAGCAGTCAAGCCTCCTACGTCCTTTTAGCTAACCGTTCGTAATAAAATGAGCTTTGACCTTTGGAACAAACGCAACAAAATATGATATCATGGAACAGTAAATGAAATGCAAATAGAATGAACACAATAAAATGAACAAGAATGCAACTCTAAAACCTAGGGTTTTGGGAACAAGTGTTTGCCCCCAAGCTAATGTGATATGAAATGCAAGTAAAACAGAATGATGGAAACTTGAACAAACAAAAACAAAGATGAAACAATTCTCAAGCACACAAATCAAAACCATAGGATTCTGGGACGAACAGTCACCCCAAAGTCTACCTAGATCGAATTCATGCCTTGTAAGTTACCGAGCGTGTGTTCGGTAACAAAGAAGAAGTGGACATAGAATTCCCAACGGGCGAAAGCAAAGCTTTCATCGAATTCGCACCTTGTAGTGAACGAGGTGTGAATTCGTACAAGAGGGTTTAAAACCCAAAAACAAAGACCAAAATGCAACACTCATAATAAAAAAAATAAACGATCTAATTAATGCAAAAGAACAACCTAGTGATCTTATGGAAGAAGTAAGATCAAAGGTGGAAGACCTCTCCTCCTTTAAGAAGACAAATTGTCGTCAAGGCTTTCTCCACTTGCAAATAACAAGGAACACACTAACAATAGAGCACTAAAGCACCAAGAGCACCAGAAGTTGCATAAGAAGCCAAAAGAATTGTTATTTTGCGTGAACTTTCTTAGATTGCTAGCTTGATAGTCGTAACTATCTTTGTAACAGGGTAGAAAAGGGGATCCAATCCCTTTATTTATAGAGGGCTTGGAGGGCTAAAAGAGGAGAAATAAAAGTTAACCTTGATTAAGCCAACACCCTAAAAGGTTGGCTTAAATTTAGGTTTTTTTAATAAAACCCTAAATTTGTCGAATCTATGCCCCATAATTTATCGAGCACAGATTCGATCAAGGTTAAGAAAAGCAAGGTAAAACACAAGAAAAAGGGGCCAAACTTAGCAAGTTTGAGAGCCTCTTAAAGGAACCTAAGGAAAAATGACTCATTTGGGTGGGTCAATTTTTTATGTGTATATTTTGCCCCCTCTTTAATACATTTATGGCATAGTAAATGTGTCAAAGAAAAATGTAGACTCCTATGGGCAAAAAGGATGATAGACACAAGGAAAAAAAGGGTGGTCAGTTTAGAAGAAATAGGTGGTGCAACAATGGTGTCATTCCAGAAACTTTAAATATTTTACATGTAAATCAAAGAATTAGGAACATTTATGCCTTTCAGGCCAGGGTGCCCCCTCGAGTTTTGAAAGGAACATAAAATTCCTAAGGAAACCCGAAATGATGGACTTAGAAGAAAAGAGAGCAGCAAACGATGAAAAACGGTATGGATTGAAGCAAGATCCAAGAGTTTGGTACATAAAAAATGATGATCATCTATTACAACATCGTCTCACTAGAAATCCCTCTAATACAAATTTTTAAAAAGTTGGATATGAGATAGTGATACTTGTGTTATATGTTGATGATCTGGTCATCACTGGAAGTTCTAATGATTTGGTAAATTATGTGAATAATGATTAAAAATATTATTTGACATGACAACTCTAGGACTTCTGCACTATTATCTTGGCTTGGATTTATGGCAAAGAATCATATTATGGTCTTACAAATGAAGTATGCCAAGACATTGCTTGATAAATATCAAATGATATATTATAAATCAAAGGCAACACTAATAAAGCAAGGTTTACAACTATCATGATATGATAATTCACCATAGGTATCTAGTACTCTTTATCGTTACTTAATTGGAAGTCTTATAAACCTAACAAATACTAGACCAAATATAGGCTTTGCTATGAATTATCTTTTAAGGTTCAACGAAGAACCTAAGGAGATTCATTGAAAGGCAATAAAAATGATTTTGTATTATGTATGTGGTACAATGGAATATGGCATGGAGTATAAGAAGAATGGTCAATTCTTCTCGTAAGGATACATATACGCAGGTTATGTCAAATCTATAGATGATAGGAGGTCATCATCTAGATATGTGTTTCATATAGGATCTTGTCCTATTTTGTGGATTAATAAGAAACACTAGACGATCGCATTATCATTTACATATGTAAAGCATCATGCTACATGAGTTATGCACAAAGTGATATGGTTACATCACATATTATCAAATATAAGTGCTCCTAAAATACAATTGACAATACTAAATTGAGACAATAAGGGTATTCTGAAGTTGGTCAAGAATCTATTTTTTCATGATAGAACAAAGCACATTGAAGTTTAGTGTCATTTCATTTTAGAACAAGTTCAAAATAACCAAATTTAACTCCAATCCATTCCCATTGAAGAATAGTTTGTAAATATTTTTACAAAGACACTTGCACATGTCAAATTTGAATTGTTTCATAGTTTTATTTGTATACCAAACAATGTGATAAGGGGATGTTAGGATTTATTACATTATTAATAAATGCTTATTGCACTTCAAGTTGGAGCGGAGAGAAGGCTAAAAGATTTGTCATAACTATTATTCATGGTTATAACCTACTAGTCTATTTTTACATATGGTTATAACCTTTATTTTATTAATATTGTTGGGTTGAAGGGTCCCAATCCCTATTTACATAAGGCTATTATCTAGCGTCGAAGATACAAAAACAGAACAACCCCCATAGACATAGGGAAGAGTTGTGCTAGTTCCATGGGAACACAAAAAAAACAAAGCAGAAGATTCCAATAACCTTTTTCGACAATAGAAAGAAAACTAAGGATATACCCAACAAAACAAGGAAGGTTCAGTAACAAAAACTAAACTCAAAAATCCCACTAACCCAGAACCTAGGAGTACTGGGCTTTATCACCATCTTCAGTAGCATTATCTTGCTGATGAGCGAGAAAAGCACTGAGCGACATCGAAAGATCTTGCAATTCCTTGATGTTAAGAGAGAAGATGACCCCATCTTCCTTGATCATATTGCCTACTGCCAGGAGTTGGTCAACCCCCTCCGAGACATGGTTGATGATTCTGGAATGAAGGGCTTTAGCAGCACAGCTAGTAATATTTTCAGCTTCATCCACAAACTCAATTTGAAACCCTCTAACATGAACCATTCCATCATTCCACGAATTAACAAACTCATCAGTAATGTTGTCATCAACGCCGGAGAGGATCTTGGAAAAATAAATGAAGCCTTTAGTGGGGTGGCTAATGTGAAAAACATGGAGAAGGTTTTGCACAGAGGTGAAAACATTAGCCTTGTGATGAAAACCACAATTTTGAAAAAGCCCGCAATTTGAAAGGAAATATGTGGGATCCTAAAACGGACAAGGAATGGTGTTGACAAAACACCATAGACAAAAGAACAGGGTGTTTACGAAACACCTTATAGCATTAAAAAGAACACCTTTGTTGGAACTAACAATAGTGTTGAAAAAACACTTGAAAGGAAAGACACCGGTGTTGACAAAACACCTTATGGTGTTGAAAAAAACACCTTTACTGGCATTTATGTGATTATTAAGAAACCTGCTCATTTTCTTTTTGAACAATGCTGATTAAATCCTCCGGAAAGCAGTCTTCCCAAATAATGCAATCAGATTGGTTTGCTGCCAAATTAGCCAAAGTGTCAGCAGCAACATTGGCTTCACGGAAGACATGTTGAACTATACTTAAGGGAAGCTACTTGAGAATGGCTTGAATTTCCTTAATAACATTTTGAATATTCCAACCTGGTTTCGAGGAACCTTTTGCATGATTAACCACAACAAGGGAATCACCTTCAAAGATGATTGGGTTAGGAAAATATTTGCATAGAACAAGACACCTCCACAGGGCACGAGCCTCAACATAATTATTTGATTGAATCCCCAGATTTTCAATGAAGGCCTTGATGATCTTTCCACTGTGATCCTAGATTATACCACCAGCCCCAACATCCCCAGGATTGTTTTTAGATGAACCATCAAAATTTGCTTTTAGCCAACCCAACGGTGGAGGTTTCCACTTAGTATTGATCATGTCATTGATGTGAACTGGTTGCTTAGAAATTTCAATGGAAATATTGAGAACTTTAAACAAAAGCATTTCTAAACCTGGATCAGGGGGTTTGTCACACTAAATTAAGTTGGTGTTCTCAACAGCAAACCTCACTGCTTTGTTGGCTACCATCACTGGATCCCTGGTCTGATTATTGAACACTCTGTTATTTCGCTCTAACCAAATTTGCCATAAGGTATGATGGAGGGAAGCTTTCCATATAAACTTTAATCTAGGGTGGAAAAACACAGGAGGCCATTGGGTAAACATATCAGCAATAGTATGGGGCCATACCCATTGAACTCTGAAGATACTTAAAAGCACTATAAAAACATCATAGGCAAATTGAAAGTCAACCATAATATGTTGCACTGATTCCCAAGCTTGGTAGCACAAATAACATCTATTGGGTAACATGACTCCACGCTTAATCAAATTATCAGTAGTTAAAATTCTATTCTTAACAACCAACCAAGAGAAGTGAGCAACTTTGGGGATAATGTTTTTGAGCCAAACGCATTTGAAGATCAAAGATGTCGCTTGCTCATCTTGAGAATCATAATTGTCGTATAACCCATGGGCCGATTTGACTGAGAAGTTGCCATCCTCACTGCATTTCCTAGAAAGGCCTATCTTTTTCTTGGGAAGCTGGGATAAAACTTGATCTGAGAATGGACTGCATGGCCTTAACAGCTTGGGAAATTAATTCATCATCCGAATTGAAACTTAGTTGTTTCCACATGGGATGCTCCTGGGTTTGGATGATGAAGTCAACAACTTTTGGTCCCATATTTGCATCTGTTAAGGGTTTTAGGACAACAATGTTTTGATCATTTATAAGAGCCTCATCCTTGACCCAAGGATCATGCCAAAAATTGATTGTCTTCCCATCACCAAGCTGCCATCTTACACCTCTATTGAGCAACGGTCTTGTTTGGAGGATAGACTTCCATAAATGGGTTCCAGCTTGAGGAACTTCCTCATCCATAAAGGAATGGTGTTGTAGATATTTCTCCCTTACGACAGATATCCATTCCAAGTTCTCATGGGTAAAGATCTTCCATGCCTGTTTTGCCAAAAGGGCATGATTCATCTTGTGAATTCTTTGAAAACCAAGACCCCCTTTATCTTTTGGGGAGAAAACATTATCCCAAGAAACCAAGTGAAACTTTTTCTGATTATCAGTTCCTATCCATAGGAAGCGCTTTTGAATTTGTTCTATTTTAGATCCAATTGTTGTAGGCACTTTGAAAACAGACAAAAAATAAACAAGAATGCTCTGAAGAACTGACATGACCATCGTGGCTTTTCCTGCCAAAGAAAGCAAAACACCTTTCCAACCTTGCTAATTTCTTGTGAATCCGCTCAATGACATTATTCCACATTGCATATTTTGGATGACCCACAAACATGGGCAACCCAAGATAGGCAGTGGGCAGATTAGCAATGGAACATTCCAGGATATTAGCAATAGAAGTTTGGCGCGAGACAAGAGTATTAAGAAAAAATATTTTGCTCTTGGAATAATTAATTTTTTGCCTAGCTGCATCTTCAAAGAGGTTAAGAATAGTCTTGATAGTACGGGCTTCTGGGATGGAAGCTATGGTAGCCAACAAAGTGTCATCAACAAATTGTTGGTGGGTGGTAGGTCTTAGGTTGGAAGCAACTTTTATGCCAAAAATTAACCCCAGAGAACAGGTTGACTTTATAGTTCTGCCAAGAGATTCAACCATAATGATGAAGAGGATGGGGGACAAGGGGTCCCCTTGTCTTAATCCTCTAGTACTTGGGAAGTACCCAGTTGTGGAGCCATTCACCAGGACGAAAAACCAAGAAGAGGAAACACATTGCATAATGAGATGGGTCCAATCACTGTGAAAGCCAAACTTTAGAAGGACTTTAGATAGAAAATCTCTATTGACCCTATCAAAGGCTTTGTTCATATCCAACTTCAAGAAGAAAGCACTTTTTTTAGATTTATAGGCAGAGTGGATTAGCTCATGAATATTTATCACACCATCAACAATATTTTGACCTTTAACAGAGCTGCCCTGACACGGGTCTATGATGTCTGGAAGGAAATATTTAAGTCTGGTGGCCATAGCTTTGGTAAGAATCTTGTAGACCACATTGCAGAGGCTTATAGGATGGTAATCAGACAAACTCTTGGCAGTAGGGATTTTAGGGATAAGGGCTAGGAAAGTAGAATTTACATCTCTAGGGATAAATCTGGAATTTTGCATCTCTTTAATGGCCAGGCAAAGGTCAGGACCTATGATTTCCCAAAAAGTTTGGAAAAAATGAGGGGAAAACCCATCAGGCCCAGGAGCTTTGTCTGGTTGCATGGAAAAAAGAGCTTTGTGGATTTCCTCATCACTAAGGGGTTTTAGGAGATTGGCATTCATTTCATTAGTAACAATTCTCGAGAATGTGCCTAAGGAGGGAATCCATTGCTTGGGAGGATTGGATAGGTTGGGATCCCAACAAAGACTCAAAATGATGAACAACCTCATCCCTAATTTCATAGATGCCAGTTGTGTACGACCCATCACTCTTTACCATACCCTTGATCCTATTTGCTCCTCTGTGTTTGAGGGTTGAAATGTGAAATAATTTAGTGTTCAAATCCCCATATTTTAGCCATAAGTGCCTAGATTTTTGATGCCAAAAAATCTCCTCTTTCTTTAGAATGTTGTGGTACTATGAAAGAAGCAATTTTTCCTCCTGTCTTGAATGAGGACCCTCTTGTCCTTGTTGAAACTGATTTTTGATTATCTATAATTTATCCCTTATATTCTGTTTATTTTCAAAGATGTTTCCAAAAACCTCCTTGTTCCAAATTTTTAGCTTGTTTTTGATAGAGCGTAATTTTTGAGAAAATTGCCTGATATGAGATCCAGGAAAATTTTCTTTCCACCATTCACCAACACACACCCTTAAATCTGGGTGTTGAGTCCACATTGCTTCAAACCTGAAGGGAATTTTGAAGGAAGGTCTATTGGCTGATTCAAAAATCAGAGGGCTATGATCAGAACCAATTTTAGGAAGAGCTTGGAGAGTGGCATCACCAAACATAGGCAGAGCATCTTGGGATAGGAAAAATCTGTCAATTCTCTCCTAAATAAGATGTGCTCCAGCTCTTCTGTTACTCCATGTAAATTGATACCCTTCCAGATGTACATCCATCAGATCATTAGTGTTCACAAAATTGTAAAAGTATTCAGTGGATCTAGGATTGATATCATTTCCTCCTCTCTTCTCTGAGGGGTAGAGAGGAGCATTAAAATCTCTCGTGAGAATCCATGGAATATTAGAAAAGGTTTTCCTCATTTGGGTGAGGGTATTCCATAAAATTAGCCTATCCTGAGGACTATTTGGGGCATAAATATTTGTCAAGACCCAATACTGTTTAGAAATCAGATCATGGAACAAAATATTGGAAATTCGACCTTGATTGGAAATCACCCTTCCCTCCACTTTGGTAGGATCCCATAGACATAGGAGACCACCAGATGATCCAACTGAAGGGATGAAAGAAAATTCACACTATTTCCAAATAGTTTTAGCAACTTGGGGAGAAGATTGTGCACCCAATTTTGATTCTTGCATAATGAAAATAGTCGGTCTAAACTCCTTTCTTAATGAGATAGCAATTATTTGTTTTACTATCCCATTAAGCCCTCTCGCATTCCAAGAGAGGACTTTCATTTGGAATATTTACTAGGTTTTCTCCCTCCTTTGGTTTGCTATAGAGGAGGTTTGGTTCTATTCGGTTCATCTCCATTGGATGCCATGATATCTGGAAATAGGGTTCGTTGAATGCCATTAGCTATCTCTTCTTCTATATCTCTTTTTCTTTGTTCAACTACAGAGGGTCTTCCCATTTTTCTGTCACTACCAACATCTATCTGATATTTCTTATAACTTCTAGTATGCTTAGGACTCCAAGCTCCAAGGATCCCGCACTCCCATTCTAGATTAACAACCTCATCAGATCCAAGGATGGGAGGAGGGTGAGAAGGTCTTGACCCAGAGGGTGAAAGAGGATTGGATGGCGGAGGAGAAGAAGAAAGTGGAGGTGGAGGCGGGGGATTGGGAGGGCGGAGGGATTCGGTCGCATCATTGGCAGAGGGATTTGTTGGATGGAAAGAAGCATCATTGATGGGGGTAGTGGGATTTGGATCAAAAATATCCAGGCTAGGGCATTCATCTTTATTGCCATCAGAAATAATATTTGATTTATTTAAAACACTAAAATGATTAGCCAAAGCATAATAAGAACTTGCCTTTTTCTTTACACCAGTCGGTTGCTTTTCCTTGGATTCATGACATTGCTTGGCCTTGGAAATCTGGTTATCCTGGTTCTTGGATGCTAAAAAGCGAGAATGTTGTTGGAAGTCTTTGCTCATGCAATCTTGCCCTTTTAGGGTATTTTGGCTAGGGTGCAGCTTCGGGCATTGATTTCGAAGGTGACCCTGGGTGTTACACTCAAAAAAAAAAGTAGGCCTGTTCTCATATTCCACAACTTGACTTTTACGATAAGATCCATAGATTAAATTTACATGAGTCGAAAGTTGAGATTCTAGGTTCGCGTTAACACATATACGAGCCTGCGTAAATCTTGATCTAGCTTTCGTCGTCGGATCTATGGTGACTAGTTCTCCAATGGTTTTGGAAATCCCATGGAGAAACTCCTCATGCCAAAACATGAGCGGCAAGTTGGGGAGCCTGACCCAAATTGGAGCGAAGTTTATGTTCTGGGTTTTCGAGTCAAAATCTTCTCCCCATTTGTGAAGGAAGAGACTTCTCCTCCCAAAGAACCAAGGACCACCGAACAGGATACGATCTGTGTCCTCTTGATTGTTAAGACGAATTAGAAAGAAACCTCTGGACATGGCAATGATTTCCAAACATCCTCGCATTTTCCATTTAGCGACCGCCCAACGTCGAATAGCTTCTATATCAAGTCTCCCTTCGATAAATTTTCCCACTAGGGAGAAATATTCTATGGATATGTAGTTAGCCATAATCTCCTTCGGAATAATCAGATCAACTCCACAGGGGATAAAAGTATGCTTGGGAACCGAAGGGGGTTTAGGGCCTCCTCTGACTATTTCGACAAAGGAAATAGTCCCGGATGCTATGCCATTAGGGCAAACTCGTTGCTCATTCCTCATTTCCTCATGATGTTTATCTAGGGGTTCCTTCCTCCAGATATTGTCAGATTCATCCTTCAAAATCCTAGATCCACTTCCCTTACCACCCATTCCATCCTCAATCTCATTCCCTAGCTTAATCGATCCGGTTCTAGCTCCTTGTCCGTCGAAACCCTGGTTCCTGCTAGCTTGAGAAAATGAAATCTCGCTCGCACTCCTCATATCACTTCGTCCTCTTTCCAAAATAATAACCAATATAGCACATGATTAATGAAAATTGTTTTAATTATTCCCATTAGTGCCTCTTTATCTTGCCGAGTATCTCACATCAGCCTGTGTAGAATACAAAAACCCCCCAACTATCCTGAGGGGTATTACCCGGATGGGACAAACCTCATGGAATGGAAAGTCCTGGCCCCCAGGGGATACGAGGAACAATTTTACTTAACATAAGGTTTTATCTACACTAGGTACCTTACTGGAAAGTTTCCTCAATCCTCGAAAGGAGGTACATGGTTCAAGCCTGACGACCTACGTCGGATACAAAAAAACCTTTGGCTAGCTTGATGGGTATACCTGAATGGGATAGACCCTGTGGAACAAAAATTCCTGGCCCCTACGGGATACGGGGAATGATTTTCCTTAACATAAGGTATTAATTCACACTAGGTACCTTACTGGAAAATTCCCTCAATACTCGAAAGGAGGTCCGAGGTTCATGCTTGGCGACTTGCGTCGGATACAAAAAACCCCTCGGCTAGCCTGAGGGGTATACCTGAATGGGATAAGCCTCGTGGAACGGAAATTCCTGGCCCCTAGGGGATACGGGGAATGATTTTCCTTAACATAAGGTTTTATCCGCACTAGGTACCTTATTGGCAAGTTCCCTCAATCCTCGAAAGGAGGTTCAGGATTCAAGCGTGGTGGCCTACGTTGGATACATAATAAACACCTTGGCTAGCCTAAGGGGTATTCCCGAATGGGATAGGCCTCATGGAACTAAAATTCCTAGCCCCTAGGGGATACGAGGAATGATTTTACTTAACATAAGGTTTTATCCGCACCAGGTACCTTACTGGAAAGTTCCCTCAATCATCGAAAGGAGGCTCGAGGTTAAAAATTGGCGGTATGCGTTGGATACACAAAAAACCCCCTCGGCTAGCCTGAGGGGTATACCTAGATGGGATAGGCCCTATGGAATGGAAATTCCTAGCCCCTAGAGGATACGGGGAATGGTTTTCCTTAGCATAAGGTTTAATCCGCACCAGGTACCTTACTAGCAAGTTCCCTTAATCCTTGGAAGAAGGTTTGGGGTTCAAGCCTAACAGCCTACATCGAATATAAAAAACCCCCTCGACTAGCCTGAGGGGTTTACCCATATGTGACAAGTCCCGTGGAACAAAAAGTCCTAGTCCCAAATACGGGGAACAGTTTTCCTTAACATAAGGTTTTAATCTGCACCAGGTACCTTACTGGCAAGTTCCCTCAATCCTCGAAAGGAGGTTTGGGGTTCAAGCCTGGAGGTCTACGTCGGATACAAAACCCCTTTGATTAGCCTGAGGGGTATACCCGGATGGGACAGACCCTATGGAACAAAAATTCCTAGTTCCAAGGGGATACGAGGAATGGTTTTCCTTAACATAAGGTTTTAACCGCACCAGGTACCTTACTGGCAAGTTTGCTCAATCCTCGAAAGGAGGTCCAAGGTTCAAGCTTGGCGACCTGCACTAGATACACAAAAAACCCCTTAGGGTAGCTTGAGGGGTATACCTGGATGGGATAGGCCCCGTGGAATAGAAAAACCTGGCCCCCAGGGATACGAGGAATGATTTTCCTTAATATAAGGTTTTATCCGCACCAGGTACCTTACTGACAAGTTTCCTCAATCCTTAGAAGGAGGTTCAGGGTTCAAGCATGACAACTTGCACTGGATACACAAAAAAAATCCTCGACTAGCTTAAGGGGCATACCCAAATGGGACAGGCCTCGTGGAATGGAAATTCCTGGTCCCCAGGGGATACAGGGAATGATTTTCCTTAACATAAGGTTTAATCTACACCAAGTACCTTACTGGAAAGTTCCCTCAATCCTTAGAAGGAGGTCCAGGGTTCAAGCCTGACGACCTGCATCAAATACACAAAAACCCCCTGAATAACCTGAGGGGTATATCCGGATGGGATAGGCCCTGTGGAACGAAAATTCTTGGTCCCAAGGGATATGGGAAATGATTTTTATTAACATAAG
Source organism: Wollemia nobilis (assembly GCA_028583015.1). Classification (NCBI taxonomy): domain Eukaryota; kingdom Viridiplantae; phylum Streptophyta; class Pinopsida; order Araucariales; family Araucariaceae; genus Wollemia; species Wollemia nobilis. The sequence continues at coordinate 6,201,610 of JAQPPZ010000715.1, forward strand.
GTTTGTATCCACACTAGGTATCATATTGGCAAGTTCTCGCAATCCTCGGAAGGAGGTTCGGGGTTCAAGCCTGGCGACCTGCACTGGATACACAAAAACCCTATCAACTAACTTAAGGGGTATACCCGGATGGTATAGACCCCGTGGAATGAAAAGTCTTGGCCCCTAGGGGATACGGGGAACAATTTTCCTTAACATAAGGTTTATCCGCACCAGGTACTTTACTGGCAAGTTCCTTCAATCCTTAGAAGGAGGTCTGGGATTCAAGCCTGGAGGCCTGTATTGAATACACAAAAAACCCCCCGGCTAGCCTGAGGGGTATACCCGGATAGGATAGGCCCCGTAGAATGAAAAGTCCTAGCCCCTAGGGGATATGAGGAACAATTTTTCTTAACATAAGGTTTCAAATAATTAATTGCTTTCTTTGTAAAATATTTTTCTTCCTAGATGCAAGGTTACTACAGTGCTAAGGGATTTGGCCTCTCTTTGAGAGGTCCAAGGTTCAAACCCCACTCGATATGAGAGGGCCAGGACCCCTCATAAAAACTTGTATAAACTCATTGAAAAAATATCTTCTTCTTCCTCAATATTTCTTCCATCTAGAGTTAAAATATTTTTGATGTTGTCCCAGGGGGACAGTGAAATAATTCAGGCTTTGGCTCTTCTTCGGTAGGTCCAAGGTTGAAACCGTGGTGTGGGCGAGTGTGTGAGGGGGTGGGTGTGTGGATGTGTGTTAAATTACCTCTTGATAAGCATAACTCTCGGCTTTACGAGGGGTCATGGTTAGGAGGATACTGCTCAGCCTCGTGTGTTGGTCGTAGGGGTTTCTCACACTAACCAAACAATTATATATATATATATATATATATATATATATATATATATAGATATATAGATATATATTTGATGTGAAGAAAATAATATGTTGTTTTTTTTGTAGCATAAAAAGATTGGCATTTATTTCTTTGTCGTTGAGGCATTTCTTCCTTTATTTTTGGAACCAATATGTCTCCTCATTTTTCAATGCATTACGATAATGTTAGGTACCCAAGATAAGTATTTAATATTATAATATTGTATAAATATTATAATATTATATTATATGTAATTATCCCACATGCATTGATAAGTGGAAGTGGTGGGTAGTTGGGCATTATAAATATGGGCAAAGATGTAATTATCCCACATGTATGGATAAGTGGGAGTGGTAGGTAGTTGGACATTATAAATATAGGTAAAGAATCATAGAGAGGATGAAGAGAAGAATATTGTATTTATCTCATGTTGAGATATTGTAAGGAGTGGTTTCCTTCCAATAAGGAGCATTGTATGGTGTTGCCCTACCTCAAGGGTTTAAATTATAATTTGAAGACATTGAAAAAGAAGCAAAAGAACCTAAAATAAAGGTGAAGGAGGAGGTAGTAGCAAAAATTAAAGAAGAAGCAAAAGTAGAGTCCACGGGTAAACCAAAATATGAGAGCATGATAGAGAAGCATAAATGAAAAGAATAAATTATTGAACAATTAAATCTAATAGAGCATCATATTAAGGTTGAAACATATCGCCACCCACACCACCAGAAGCGACAATAACCTTGGAGGCATGGATTTGAAAAGCAGTATTATGGTTCTTCATGGAATCAAAAGGGCAATGACAATGACAATATTTGGAAAAGAAATCGTAGTGACTCTAGTTTTCAGAGTGGTGTAGTAGCATCAAGGAATAAATGGACCCATCATTTGAGTTACCAGATTAGGGCAACAAAAGCATGGAGCCAACAAAGAAATCTTAGATACACAAGTAGCAAACACAAACAAGTATGGATGAAAAATAGTAATGTTTATTGCTTGCAAAAAGATGCCTCCAAATCATGGAACCAAAGGATTACTTCCAAAAATTCAAATAATAGAAGGGCATTTCAGCATCAACAAAGACCACCACCAATCAAAGTTTCACTAGGATGGATGGATGATCAAGATCGGTACCAATTCACAACAAGGCTCAAAATATCATATTGTTTAGTCTCTTCTTATATTTTGAGGATGAAACATTTTGTAAGGGGGATGGAATGTTAGGTATCCAAGATAAGTATTTAATATTATAATATTGTATAAATATTATAATATTATATTAAATGTAATTATCCCACATGCATTGATAAGTGGGAGTGGTAGGTAGTTGGACATTATAAATATAGGCAAAGAATCATAGAGAGGATGAAGAGAAGAATATTGTATTTATCTCAAGTTGAGATATTGTAAGGAGTGGCTTCCTTCTAATAAGGAGCATTGTACGATGTTGCCCTACCTCAAGGGTTTGAATTATAATTTGAAGATATTGAAGAATTTACACATTTGTATTGTTTTGATTTATATGAATTATTAATTGTGGCTATTTATTTCATATTTCTACAAATTGTAATAATTTTTGTGAATGAGAAAAGGAGGTTCATAATATATAATATGAAACTAGGTCTAGCTACCGCTACCATAGTAGGTTGTGGTTGATCCATAATCATCATCGCCTAATGACAACTAAAGACCCATCTGTAATTTTGATGAAAGCTCGGACTATGAAGGAGGTAAGCATTCCTCTTTATTACATTTAATTTTTCTTTGAAAGAAGTTTTTGCAATCATGAAGTGCATGCAATGAAGCTAAGATTTGCAAAGTGAAACACAAAGGAATTAAATCGAAGGGGTGAAAGGATTTACTTTGCTAGGGAGGAATATTTATATGCATGTGAACAATAGTTTAAAGAATTTTGTTGGCTAGAAATGCAAAGTGCACACAGTAAAGTTAGGGTTTACAAGTGAAGCACGACGAAAAGTCAAAAAAATACAAGAAGTGATAGTATTTTATTTTCCCTAAAAATAGAATGTGCTCGGATCTATTCATATGAATAAAATGAAGGTGGGTCCAATACTCGACTAATATATTTAAAAAATGACACAAGAAGCATCGTCATTTTTTAAAACCAAAGTGCACTCAAATCTATTCATGTGAAGAAAATGAAGGTTCGACAACTTACTTTCTAGATTCAAAGCATGCTAAATTTGAAAGGAGTTACTTTAATAGGAAGGAATATTTTTGTGCATGTGAACGATTATTTGAAGAAGTTTATCGATTGGAATCATGAAGTTCATGGAACAAAGCTAGGGTTTGCAAAATGAAAATATTAATTTTTATTTTTATTTGGTTTTTTTAAATGGCAATATAGTTTGAGAATTACATCCGAGGATTAGACCAATTGGTTCGACCAAACCTCGTAAGGGGGGCAAAGGTCCAAAGTTCAAATCTCAGGCCTCTCCACACTTAACACTTGTCCCTTTCCTGGTGCTTTTTGTTCGAGAATTTGATTTATTATTTTTATGGAGACTAAAGAGGAATGTTTGGACTTCTCAAAGGACCCCTTTGAGGGCAACACATCTTTTCACCTAGAGGTCCTTGGGTTTTTTGAGTGGCTAAAATAATACTGTAGGTTATCAGACTTTAGTGGGCAAAGGAGAGTCTATATCAAAAGGTTCAAATTAGGACAATTGTCCTATTGATTGCTCACTCTCAATTGTCTCAGAACACTATAATAAAGTGATGGGTCTAATGAATGAGCAAACATTTCATTACGGGGAAGAAAAACTCTAGCAAGCTCTAAACAACCCAAACTTACTTTGTCTAACAATGTTTCCTTTGTTTGATTTTGGTTTATTGGTAAAAGTCTTGATTTAGAGGCCCTAAGTGGAGTGGGTCCAAACTTTCAATCAACACATACTACAACTCTAGTTACTAAAGTTCATAAGGTACATAAAGTGGTTAAATAGATAAGGTCAAAGATCATAATGGTACTTGGGGAAGACCTAAGGATGGAACAAGTTTTGGAGTTTTTGAGTAAGGTCCTTATTGTAAAGTTTCATGGACGTCAAATAGTTGATAAAACACTAAATGAGTGGTTGCAGAAGGCATGGGTCCCAATTTTAATATATGGGCCAATTTTTCACTTACTTGTCTGAGGATGGATATTGGGGGTCTTCTTTTTTAGCGTTGAAGGCTTGGACAACTTGATTTGATCCTAGGGCTGAAGTTTCTAGGAGAATCTTGATCTAGATAAAACTTCTAGGTCTACCAATGGAATTATGGTTAGAAAGAGCTTTGAAAGAAATTGGAGATTCATTAGGTAAAACCTTGGATATAGATAATTTTTTCAAATCTAGTGGTTTTTGGTCTATAGCTTGCATTTTGGTTGAGATGGATATTAGTGAAGGCTTACCAGACTGTATGGAGATAGTTTTGGGAAATACAGTTCATAATAAAATCTTGGACTATTTGAAGATTTCTTTTAGATGTGTTCATTGTCATGTTTATGGATATATTGTTGAGGAATGTTCTCAATATTTCACACAGAAAGTATGGAGAAGAAAACAAATGACTAGTGAGTATTTCAAGTCAGCTAAAAATAATCAAGATATACCTATTTTTTAGAGCTCAATAGTGCTATCTGATTTGGCACAAATAAGAAAAAAGAATTTTGTTGAACCTAGAATCTAAAATCTAGAGAAAGAGGAAGAAGTTTTGGGCCTAGCTTTATCTCCATTTCACTGTTCACAAGCTGTTAGAGAAGGAGACAGAGTCATAAAGAAAACTATGAAAGGATTGGAACCCAATACTATTAAGTTTGTTGGTCAATAATCTAAGCCTTATGATAATTATTGTCCAATACATGTGGATAATAATCTAGACTGAGGTAATAAAGAAGTTTGTACACTTCCTTATGAATCTTCGAAGAGAAAACCCAGGGACAAGGATTTTTCTAAGATCTTGGACAATGGGTTAACAACCTCAAACACATTGAATAGGAATTATGATCCAAATATTATTGCTATTGGGGGAATTATTTTTGACCTATTAGGTGAATCTTCTAGGGAGGTATCTATTTCAAGGGATGGTTTGGATATGGGCTCCTCTTGCAGATATTTGTTACATTCTAGGAAAAGGGAATCTGAGTTGAGAACTTGTATATTTGCTGGAAGGTTAGGATTAGATCTGGACCTTATAAAGGAATATTCCACTTCTTTAGCTGGTAGGAAATATTTTTTTGTTTCATGCATAGGAGAAGACTTTGAGGGAAATTCAATAGGATAAAAAAAAATCTATCAAAAGGGTCCTTAGAGCAGGATAAAACCCCTCTAAGATGTTTAAATGATTTTGTTATCCCTTAATATTTGATGTATTGGCAGTCCCTCTAAAATAATTGCCTTAGCCAGACTAGTGGAAATTCATAATCCAGATGTTATCCTTCTACAAGAAACCATGGGGGCAAATACAAAAGTATTGAAGGGTTAAGTAAATTGCTTTGGGACTGGGAGTTCTTGGCTCTAGATGCTACCAAAAATTTAGGGGGTGTTTTGACTTGTTGGAAGAACTCAATATCCTTAATTAATTCTTCCTTTATGGTTTCAGGCTTGTGGACAACATTCTTTTTTAAAGACTTGGGTTTAAGGTTGTAAGTTATTAATTGTTATGGTCCCTATGAAGATAGGCAAGTCTTCTAAGATGATTTTTTCTCCCAAAGGTGTGTTAGGTATGAAAGAGTTACCATTGGTGGGGACTTAAATTTTACTATGAATAGAAGTGGGGTATGGGGAGAATCTACAAGACTTGATAGACTTGCAAATTACTTCAGACATATTGAAGAAGATGGTTTAATTGATTTGAAACCAATAAAATTAATGCCTACGTGAAGAAATAATAGAGTTGGGGAAGCTAGGATCCTAAAGAGGTTGGATAGTGTTTTGATCTCAGAGTCATTATACAATAAAATAGATAGACAACGGTCATGGGTTGATACTGGAGGTGGCTCAGATCATTCTCCTATACTTCTTCAATTAGAAAGTAAAGAGGCAAAACTTGCTAGTTTCTTTAAGCTCAATCCAATTTGGTTGGAAGAAGAAGATGTTCAACAACTGATTAAAAAAGAATGGATTGGCTATGACCAAAGTTCTAGGTCATTGATAAGTTTTCAATTTATTATTGCTTTAAAAAATTAAAAGGGGGTTTGTCATTTTGGATTGTAGTTAAAAAGGAGAGTATGGATAGAGATCTTAAGTTGGTGGAGAAGAAAATTTAAAAAATCCATAAAAAGAATGAGGCTGGTTTGTTTAAAGAGGAGAAGAAAACAAGACTGGTTGAACTAGAAATTAAGAAGAACAAATTCTTGGAGTGGAGGGAAGTTGAATGGAGAATGAAAAGTAGAGTTATATGGTTAAAAAATGGATGAAAATACTAAGTTTTTTCATAATTTTGCTAATCATAGGAAGAAGGTTAACACTATCTGGGAGATGAAAAATGAAGAAGGGGTCCTTGTTAAGAGTTTTTCTAAGTTAACATATTTGGGAGTCGAAATTTTTTCATCTATCTATAAAGAACCTAATAGAGTCAATATTGGAGAAGTTTTAAAGTTAACTACTTTCTTCCCTAGTTTTGTGATAGAGGAGGACAATCAGTTGCTTATGAAGGAGGTCACAAAGGAAGAACTGAAAGTTGTCCTGAATTCTTTCAAAAAGGATAAAAGTCTAGGGCCTAATGGATGGCCTGTGGAGTTTTTCCTAGTTTTCTATGATCTTGTTGAGGAGGATCTTCTCAAAGTAATGGAGGAAGTTAGGTTGAGTGGTCAGGTTTTGGAGGCTTTTAACTCCACTTTTTAGCTTTGATTCCCAAAAAGGAGAGGCCTAAATCCTTTGATGAATTTAGACCTATTTCATTGTGTAACTGTATCTATAAAATCATTGTAAATATTTCGGTTGTTAATATTTTCTTTGAAGTTATTTCCCAAGAAAAATTTGGGTTTATAGTAGGTAGATAGATTTTTGAAGCCATAGGAGTTGCACAAGAGGGCCTTAATTTTATTAAAACTAAAAATCTTCCTGCAATGGTCCTTAAACTAGATATATTTGAAGCTTATGATAGAACTAGTTGGTTGTATCTCATTTTGATGCTCTTGCATTTGGATTTTAGCTATATAATAGTAAAGTGGATTATGGGATGCATTTCTTCTGTATCTTTTATTGTTCTTATCAATGTATCGACTTCCAAATTCTTTAGATCCTCGAGAGGACTGAGATAGGGATTTCCTTTATCTCCTTTACTTTTTTTGTTGGTTGCTAAAGGATTGAGTAGAGCTATTTTGGATGCAAAGAGGGTATGATCCTTGTTTGGGATCAAAGTGGGGGTCCTTTATTTATCCCATTTATTATTTGCTGATGATGTATTATTGTTTACAAATGGCAATTTAAAGGAAGCTAGAAAGTTGAAGGAATTCTTGGACACTTATAGTATTACTACTGATATGGAGATAAATTTTCAAAAATCCTCTATTTGGTTTAATGGTCTAGAGCAAGATACTGAACAGGGTCTAATCAAACTTTTTCCTTTTAATATCTTAGATTTCCAAGAAGGTTTTAAGTATATGGGTTTTATATTAAAGCCAAATACTTACAGAAAGAGAGATTGGGATGGCTTTTAGAGAATATTGAAGTTAGGATTAACCATTGGTGTAATATATGGTTGTCTATTAGTGGGAGATTAATACTTGTAAAATCGGTTCTTGAGGCAATTCCTGTATTTTGGTACTCCTTAGCCTTCATTCCCAAAGGAGTTCTAGAGAAACTAAGAAAATAGTACTTCAGATTTCTTTGGGTTGGATGCAAGGAACATGAAGGCATTCCTTTAGTTAAATGGTAGAGTATTGCTAGGCCAAAGGAGGAAGGTGGCTAGGGACTTAAAAATATCCATATTTTTGGTTATTCTGTGGCAACAAAAAGTTTATGGAGTATTTTGAGCAAAGAAAGACTATGGAAGAAGATTATTGAACAAAAGTATAATCTCCTTGGGACTTTTATGGATTGGATCAGAAGGCCACAAAAAAACATTAAAAATATTTCCATTCAATAGAAGGCACTAGTACATGCCTTTCCTATGATTGGAAAATATTTGGCTTAGAAAGTGAGCAACAATGAACAAGTTAGAATAGGGGTTGATTCTATTTTGGGTTGTGGAAAAAACATTCTGTTGCCAGAAGCTATGATAAGTTCTTTACAAGACAAGGGTTTTTATTTTCTTCATCAGGTGGGGAAATTATATTCTTCAAGTCATTGGACCCAAGGATGGAAGTAGGCTCAGGTCTTGGATATTTCTGATAAGCAGACTTTTTTGTGGAAGTCTTACACTGGTAGTCTTAGTAAGAGTCACATAAAGTTGAGAGTTGAACCAAATACTATTGCTTGAATATATAACAAATCTGGGGGTTAGTATACAACTAGAATTGGTTATAAAGCAAGTATTGACCCTCATCCTCAAGGGCCTACTTGGTGGTGGAAGCAGATTTGGAAATTTTCCAAAAAAAAAACAATTATTTTCATGTGGTTAGCTTTAAGAAATGAGGCTTTGACTTGGGAAGTTTTATAAAGAAGAAGCAAACAAGGTCCAAGTATTTGTATGTTGTGTCAGTCAAAGGAGGAAAATATCACACATTTGTTAATCAAATGCTCTTTATCTCAACAAGTCTGGTTAGAAGCTAAATAGATAACTGGAGTACAAAAAAATTGGGAAGGAGAAACAATGGAGGTATGCTTAAGACATTGGTTTTTTAAAAAAGAGCTAAAACAATTTCCTTCTTTACCATGTCTTATATGTTGGGGTATATATGGTTGGTACGGAATGCAACTATTTTTGAAGGGAAGTCAATACCCTGATTTCAAATTATTTTTTAGATGAAGACTTTGGTCTCAATCAATAAAGGGTATGGCAAACATAAGAAACCTGGACAAGTAGACAATTTGTTCATTAAAAAGTCTCAACCATGGGGTTTTTTTGATGGGGCTAGTCAAATATAGTCAACGTTTAGTAGTGCATGAGGCATTATATACTTATCAGATACCTACTATATCAAATTTAAAGCAGGTTTTTGGAGGTTCCAACAATTTTGCTAAGTTTTAAGCATTGAGATTGCTAATGAAGTGTGTTGTAGAGAGAAATGTGAAAAAATTACAAATTTTTGGGGATTCTACTCTATTCTTCAATTGGATTAATAGATATACTCAATTAAAAAATAATATACTTAGACCAGTGGGAGATGAAATTTTGGAGGTAATTTCTCTTTTTGAAAATATCTCCTTTACTCATGTTTATAGGGAGTTAAATCAAGAAGTAGATAAGTTATCAAAAGAAGGTCAACAAGTTCTATAAAGTTTCTTGCAAATGGAAGAGAACAAGGATGGAGTTTCTTCTTTCATCCACTTATCATACCCCTAGTTTCTACTATTGGTATGTTCATTTGATTAGAGCTTTATGGCAGATTTTAATTGTTTCTTCTCTTTTTGCTGGTTTCCTTTTCACTGATTTCTATCTAGGTTTTGGACATGTAGGTTATTTGGATAATTAAATATTAATATATAAGGATATTTATCCTTATTATCCCTATGTTATTTTGAATATGAGTTTTTTTCTCTCTAATTTGCCCGATTGTAATTATATTTTGACTCTCAGTAATATGCTTTTATCTAGGTTTTTGTTTATGCCAAGGCACATGAGAAGTGTAATTTTTTTTCATTCTTGAAATAAAATTACGATTTTTTTCTTGTTGGAGTTTTCATGGTATTATTACTTCTTATAAATCTGGCAAGATTTATAGAGCTCTTTTGCCTAAGGTTTCCTTGCATATTGTGTTGAATAGGCATTGGGGGATTGTTTGCCTTGAAAAGAAATGGAAAACAAGACTTGCCCAGATATGGAAGTTTAGGATAGCTCCTCAACTCAAAGTCTTCTTATGGTTATTAATTTTTTAGGGTATTCATTGTAAGGCTAGATTGAAAAAATGGATGAGGATTTCAGATCAATGCAATAGTTGGGAAAGGATGGAAACTGTCAAACATATCTTTTGGGACTACAAAAATTCAAAGAAAGTTTGGAAGAACCTCGAGTGGACATATTTTCCTATTCTTGAGTATCGGTTTAGCGGGAAAATGGTTTTGTTTGGTGATGATTTTGGTTGTCCTCGACATCTATTGGGTGTGTGGACTACCATTAGAGTAGCTGCTATGTATTCTATATGGAGGACCAAGTGCAGTTTGGTCTTCAAGGATGAAGCACTCAGTGCTTCAGGGATTGCTTCTAGGGTTGTTATTGATATCCAAGATCAATGTAGAGCATTTAAGAGGTTGATGATGAAATACATTAAATATTATTCTGCTCAAGGCAAATCTGATTGTTGGATGTCCTTGAGTAGGTTTTTGTAATATTTGTATCTGCAATGTATTATGAATTCTTTTTAGTATATAAGTAGTATCTATTCATATATATATATATATATGTGCGTGTGTGTGTGTGTGTGTGAAAGTAATTGTTTTTCTTGCACATAATAATCCTAGTTCACTCCATTGATTTTTATTATCTCTTGTAATATTTTGAGCTTGGATTTAATTCCTTCTTTTCTTATAAAAACTTTACCAAAATATTTGGCATTCCAGATATTCATTTGTCCCTTTAGTTGTTTCATCTTTTCAATAAACTTGTACATACATGATACTTCAAAATTTGCTTCATCCTACTATAACATAACCATCTAGAAGAAATCAGGGTATTGAAATCACATAAATAGAAGCAAAAAGTCTTTGGATGACCTTTATTGAGTAAATAAAAAGCCAAAGAATAATTTGTGATCTAATCCTGATTGTAATAAAATATCTTAAAATATTTTAAACTTTGTTTGCAACCATGTATTTCATAACAAGAATCTATCCAATATTTCTATTATATGAGTTTTCCCAATATGTCTATTATCCATGTATAATGAAAAATTAAAGTAAAAAAATCCCAAAGGAACTTTGAACTAACAAATGAAGCAAATAAAAGGTTGATTTAGATCATCCAAGAGTACACCCTTCTTTTCCAAAAGGATATAGAACTATGTTGAAGTCATCCCCAATAATCCATAGATAAAAATTATGAGTCATCATTGTGTCTAACAAAAATATGCTAAGGTCCTTCCAACATATTTCATGAGGAGTAACTATAGTTGAAGCATATACATTTATAACCTCAATTTTGATGTTTTCCTCTTTCTTACAAAATAATATAGCAACCCAATTACTTTTTACTTCTAATAATTGTCCATTCCATTTGTTTTTTCCCTATATTATTGCAAGACTACTCAAAGATCCTATAGAATAAATTGGTAAGCAATCCTGTATCTTCCAAATATTTTCAAAAACATCCCTACATTCCTCACTACTTAATTTTGTTTCTAGTATTAAATAAACTCGAGACTATAACAACCTATTAATTCCTCGATAACTTTTTTAGGGCTTTTATTCATACCCTTAATATTTCATGATACAATTTTCACCATAATTTTTTTTATTATTATTAGTGGGTTTGGCCCCACTTTTTACTAACACCTAGGATATTTTTATTTGGTTTCCAAAATTGATATCCCTTTGACTTTATTTTATCTTTGTTTAGGCTTTGATGGCCTTCCTTTCCTTTTTCCATTCCCACCAATACTTTCATCTTCATCAATCTCTTATTTTTTGTTATATTAATCATAATGAGACTTCTCTTCTAAAGATTTATGTTACCATAAATAATCTAAAATGCAAGGAATAATCTCATAAACACTTTCTTCTTTATGTTGCCATGGAAACCCTAATGTACAAGGAAGATCCTCCACAGTAATTACTTCTTATGCTACCCTAGGAACCCTAAATTTCTATGCATATCCTCCACATGCATTTCTTTATTATGCCACTATTGAAACCCTAAAGTGTAACGAATACACTTTGTACTACTTTTATTTTATTATAAGGAGAGGATTTTATGTTACTTGAGGAAAATGAAGATATTTTACTTGGATTAATTGACCTCCTTCATCTCATTCACTTTAAAATTTATCTTTCTATATTCCTTCGCACCTTTAGCTCCTAAATTTGAGCTTGTGCATTGTATTTCCTCATCCCTTATGTCATGTTTTTTTTAATGATTGATTCAAGTAAACTACAATAGCCTTTGCCATTTGATGATGGAGAGGATTTTTTTGCTACTTTCTTAGGAGTGGAAAATTATTGATTTGACCTAGCTTCTACTATGATATGATATCATTGTTTTATATTGAAGTTTATCTCTTGTCCAAAATTTTCCATCTCTTTCTTCATCATTTTCGCTTTGCAATATCTGGTAATGTGTCAAGTCTCATGACATTTGCAATACTAGAATGTATTTTTTTATAATGCACTTATTGATCTCGTTCACTTGATTCAAAATTAATCTAAATAGACTCCATTGAAGGTTTTGACATATCCATGACAATATATATTCGAGTGTTTATAGCATGCCTTCTCTCCTTAGTAGTTGGTCCCTCCTAGATGAACTCTTCTAAATTTTTGTCGATATTCTTCAAAATCCCCTTATTGATGAGCTAATTATGAAGTCCAAAAAGCCTAATCTATACTAGAAGCCTTTTAATAGTCTTTGTCTCTACAAAAAAGGTCTCACTCCATGGTTTTAAATATAATACCTCTTTGACCCTAAATCAAGGGCCACCATCCATTATTTTATCCCGTATTTCTTAACTGGAGAAGATAATGAGGAAAAATCCTTTCAGGAAAAAAGTCATGGAGTATTTTGAATTCAATCTCCACTTCCACTTGATCTAATTTTTCATCTTTCAAAACCTAGCTTGTACCCATGGAACTTATATATTAACCCTATGCTTTTAAGAACCATTAATCATGTTCAATCATCTCATTCTTGATAATAACTTTTTGTGTAGTTTATACTACCTGGATAAGGTTTTCTATAAATTTTCCCTTTCTCTTATCCCAAACTAGGGCCTTCATACTTCCAACTAGGCCATCCTTACTTCTAACCAGGCCATTATTACTTCTAGTGAGGTCTTTCAAAAATGACTTTCTTTCTATATTACCTAGATTTTCTTCACATAAATTTTTTAGTTTTTCTTTCTTTTAAGATCAAGAACAAGGACTAATGTTTGTTCCATGCTTGCACTTTGCTTCCTGTTCATGCTTCCTACTCATAATTGTAACATTTGCCTACTTTTTAAAATAAGAAAAATGTGAGGCTTTCTCCTGGCTCACACTTGTTCCCATATTATTATTTTTTTATGATATTATATAAATAATATTTTTAAAATTGGTTTTTATTAATTTGAAACAAGTAAAACTCAAATTACAATATGACCACATAGAGATATTACAACATGTTAGAAATTATGTATGTATGTATCGTTTGAAAATATTTGGACTTTCGAACCTCCAAGTCGAGAAATTTAAACAATTAAACTAATGTTATTTAATATTATGTAAACAATGTTATTGAATAACATAAAATTTGTTCAAGTTTTGATAAAGATACTCATGCCAAGTTTAATTTACATAACTTATAATTACTTAGTTCACCAAACAAATACTTTGTGATAATCATGAATGATTTATATGCAAACTTAATTCAAGTTAAAATATTTAAAATTAATTTAAAATTATTAAAATTAAAATCAAAGAAAATGAAAACAACAAAAAGCATTAGGTAATAAAATTTTATGCCAATAAATCCTCTCAAAGTTTAGAACATTAATAAGCAAATATATAGTCTTATCTTGTATATCTATGTTTTTTATACATGTTTTAAAGCATCTCTTATGTTTTCTTTCTTATCAAAACACCAAATATTATCCATGTAATTCTTGGAAAGATTCAAATTTGGAAAGGTTCAAATCTGTGTTTGTGTCTAAAATATAATCAGTTAAACTAATATTATTTTATAATTTTTATTTTTAATATTAGTTTATTTAAACTTTATTTTTTTTAATTAATTGTATAAACTTAAAACAACATTATATTATGTTTATATTTTTATGTGATCAAATCAAAAATATTATTTTATATTTTATAGCATTATACTAACAATATATATATATATATATATATATATATAGAGCGGAGTTGGTTACATCCACACTATTTCTAATAGTTGCCAAGTGTAGGGTTCAAACCACAGGGGCTGTTATCAACTATTTTTAGTATCTACCAAGTGCAGGGTTCAAACCACGGGGGTTGCTCCCAACAAGCCTATACCACCTCGTTATTTTTTACCTAGTGTGAGAGGGACCATCAATCACTCGTGATTCATATTGTCATCGTCGTTTGACACACACTCAAAGGATTCAAATTAAATTACTACCTTTGCAATAGACATGCCCCCAAGGTTTGAACCTAGGTCTCTTCTTAGTAAGTGTCTGGCCATACATGCAACTACCAATCCACCTAGCACTTGAGAGCTTATATTAAAAATGTTATTAAAGAACATCAAAAATACTTATACCAAATTTGATATATACCTATAATTCTTTTTTAATCAAAGTATAATGGGTCACTTACACCTGCCCATAGTTTGAACTTGAATCTCTTTGATGAGAACCAAACATTTACCAATTTGTACTCCCACATAGACAATTAAACAACTTACAATTACTTAATTCATTAAATACTTTATTATAATCATGAGTGATTTTATTTTAACATAACAAATTATTGAAACTAAATAAAAGAAACTGCAAACAAATTCACATGCGATTGGATTGACTTCATCTTTATCCAACTAGCTAAGGTTTATAAAGGTTTTCCCATTGAAAAAACAAAAACAAAAATTATATAGCAATAACTCCTCTCAAAGTTCAAAGCACTAATGAATAAAGAAATATATGTCCTAGGGGACACCACAATAGTTTGGGTTTTATTTTTCCTTAAAAGGTCTGAGGTTCAAACTACGTGTGTGGGACTGTGTGTTTTATTTTTATCCATAGGGGAGTTGATTACATCACAGTCCTTTTCTACTATCAAGCAGGGTTCAAATATTAGAGTTGTCTCAATAACACCTATTCCACCTCATTATTTTATTATTTGGTGTGAAGAGGATCACTAGTTTTTTGGTATCGATACTATTATTGTCGAGCTGACATGCACTCAATGGATTCAGGTCAGACTACTATCCTTTCAAACAGACATACCCCAATATTTGAACCTAGATCTCTTATTGGTAAGTACCAAAACTTACCAATCCACCTAACCTTTGGAGACTGCATGTGGGGTTGTGTGTTAACCCTCTATTGATAAACTAAAAAATAAAACATAAATAAATGAATAAAAAATTATATCTTTATGGTCATGAATCTATGTTTTGTTTATACAAGATGTCAAGGATTAGCTTGTTGTGGAAGACTTATGTTTTCTTCGTACTAAAGTAACAAATCAAAATTTAGTGAAATATGGATGGAGGTAGTAGAATGACTAGTTTTTGTTAAGTTTTTGCTAACTTGAGGTTGGCGGTTCCAATCCTGAGCTCCTCTGACGTACCTTTCATTTGGAGTAAAAGTTTATCAAGGTGGGATGGGGATATAATGGTAGATTTCTAAATTCAAACTGCAGACAAAAGATAAAATAATGGAAACATTGTCAATTCCATGTATAACAAAAAAAAAAATTAGTAAAAAATTTACTTTTACTTAACATTATTAACTTTTAGGGCAGAGGTAGTAGACCAACAGGTTTTCCGTTGAGTGTTTTCCAGCTTGAGGTCAGTGGTTTCAATCTCAGGCCCCTCCAAGACATTTCAATTTTTGGATATTTTTATTTTACCATAGATTGAAGTAGATCATTTGTTTTAATTTTATTGTCGTAGATGATTCTTCCGTGTATGTTCAAATCATATAGCCAAGTTATTAACACCTCTTTTTCTACAATTGAGACTTCCCATAACAAGCACCATTTATGTAGACATTTTGCAAGAGAGGCACTAGTACAATTCCAAACTTGGGCATATTTTTTATATTTAATTTTAAACAATTTATTATTTTTTCAAGCCATAAATTCCAATAAATAATGGCAAGGCAAATCCTACAAAGAGTATATAATTTTTTAGCTTTGAAATAATTTAGCCAATATTTTATCAACTCTTTCAATGTTGATGGAGCTACCCAATGTAATTTTATATTTTTTAAAAAATAACTCCAAATGGTATAAACAAAAGGACAATGAAGAAGTAAATGGTTTGACATTTCTAAATCCTTCTCGCACAAGGCACATTTAAAGACCCATAATATCCTCTTCTTTGTAGAGACTCTCCTGTAAGAATCTTACTTTAAAATGCTAACCAAAGAAATGTTGAGGCCTTATAGAGAGCCTCTAATAACTAAAGGTTCTTCCAAGGAAAATCTTTGGGAGAAGGAAATTTTGATTATACTAAATTCTCATATCCCAACTTGATCGAGTATCCACCATCCTTTGATAATTCCAAACCAACTCATTCTTTTGTGTAAAAAATGGCAAATAATACTCTCAAAGCATCTTTTGAAGTTCATCTACAATTTGTTTGAGTTCCTCTCCTTCAATCAGGTTACTAAAAGAAATTCATGATCTAGACTTTTTGCTCGTAATAATATAATCTTTGACCTTTGGACCTTTACATACTAGACACTCTTGAGCCAATGGTTTCCATTTTGAGTCATAGATAAGAGGATAAGGCTTCAACCAAGCATAGACAAAAAAATTGCATAACTCCCCTCATTGACTAATCATCTAATATGTTTATTTATCAATTACAAACTCTCTAATATGAAGTTCCATATTGAAGAACCTTTGGGTAGTTCTTTTCCTAAACAATTTTATTGCATCAAGAGAACCTATATATTTTTGAAGTAATATTTTTCCCCAATTCTTTTCTTGATCTCTGAATAATCTCCACCCAAGCTTTGCTCCTAATACATAAGACTGCTCCTCCAATATTCTTTCCTTTGCAAACCCTATCCCACTTACAAAGAAGAAACCTAAATTTTTCCTCACAACCTTTCCATAGAAAATCTCTTTGAATTTTATCAATTTCTGATGCAATACCTTTTGGCAGTATTGAAAGTGACATCATATAAATATGAATGGATTGCAAAGTAGTATTTATAAGTTGTAGTCTTCCTACCGTGGTTAAGAACTTGGCTTTACAACTTGCCAAGCAAGCTTTCATTCTATCCAAAAAAGAGATCCAAAGCTCCTTTTTATTTCCTTTATCAGACAAAGGAATACCCAAGTAGGTTGATGGAAATTTTTTAATTTTAAACCCTAAAATATTCACAATAATTTGTTGTAAATCTAGGGTAGTATTAATGAAAAAATCCTAGATTTTGAAGTATTTACCAACTGTCCAATAACCTTCTCATAACATGATAATATTAATTTAAACTCCATGGCCTCACTGATTGAGGGATGTCACAAAAAAAAAGTATCATCAACAAATTGGAGATGAGATTCAAAGGGACCATGTTTTACAACTTGAATACCCTTGATTTTTACTTCCATTTTTTTTTTGTGTGGAAAACATCCCAAAAGGGATGCCACTTTCGGGTAAGACCCAAGGAGGTAGGGGTATCCATTCCGCAAAAAATGCCCAGGACTTGGACTTGGCCTACCACCTTTGACATACTCAAGGAGCAAACAAACACACAAAACCAATTTAAAAATAAGTAAATAACAACAAAAATAATAAAATAAAATAAAAAACATGCTCCTTGAGTGTGTCAAAAACAAAAGCACAACCAAACACGCACAATAAGATAAAAGAAACCACATAGAAAAACACAAGAACCACATAACAAAACACAAACAAGACAAAAACAACAGAACACTACAAAGACAACCCAAAAAAACATGAAAAATAAACACAACCAAAACCTAAAAAAATAAAAAATAAAATAAAAATAAAAATAAAAAACAACCAACAACAAACAATAAACAAAAACAAAAAACATAGAAAACACTCACACATAAAAACATGAAATAACACAAACAAAGAGAAAACCAAGAACAAGAACGAAAAAACACAAGAACAATAACAAAAAACATTAAAAAAAAAAAAACAATAAAAACACAAGAACAACACAAAGAACACAAAAACAAAACAAAATAAAAAAACCCACCCACCTTAAAAAACTAAACAAAAAAAACAAAAAACAAAAAACAAAAAAGAAATAAAAAATGAACAAAACAATGACCTATCTAGACCAGAAGACTATTAAGGCAAGAATCAACAGAGGAAACAAAATAAAGAATAGAATGAGCTAGGGAACTAAAAAAAAATGAATGAACCAAAGAGAAGCAAAAAAAAAAAAACCAAGAAGAAACTAGGTACCTTCAAAACTGGAGCCATCCAAAGAAATGATAGAAAGAAGAGCTTCCCTAATTTGAGAAGCCCACCATATAGGAGGGTGGCCATAACAAGTAAGATCACCTTTGTCCAAAGCCCAATTAGATAAAGCATCAGCACTCTTGTTTTGATCTCTGACCACATGATTGTAATCAACTTTCAAAAATCCCATCTAGATTAATTGAATCTTCTCAATAATTCTTTTTATTCTCCAATCCACCTTATGATTCTTAGAAGGATTCTTCAAGAGATTAATCATAAGTTGAGAGTCAGACTCAACTAACACCTTTTCCCATCCAAACTTAGTAGCCTCCTAAAGGCCTCTGAGGATACCATACCCCTCAGCAAGGTTATTGGAAAGAATACCCAAATTCTTAGCAAAAGTAAAAACCAGGGAGCCATCTAAAAGTCTACCAATTCCTCCCACATTGGCTTTTCTAGGGTTCCCTCTAGAGGCTCCATCAGTATTAGCTTTTCCAAAATCCTTAGGAGGAGGTTGCCAATTTCTATTCCTATCCATCTTACTAATACTCACATTACCTTTAAGTTGGTTGCCCTTAGAAGGTTTAATCTTCAATCTTTGCATCACTTGATCCCATCTTTGGTGGGAGTTTTGGGGGTGATTAAGGAGATGATGGACTGATTCAACTAAGTTGGCTATGGTCTTTTGCCAAATATAGTGAATATCCTTCCTATCTTGATTAAAAATTCGGTTGTTCCTTTCATTCCAAAGAAGAATGGTAGAACCCATCCAAACTAATTGCCTAATAAAATGATCAACACCCTCTTGATTAGGCCAATCCCTCCAAAGTTGTTCAAAAGTAAAAAAATTGGACCATTGTAAGCCAAGTAAAGTGGCCATTCTCCTCCATAGCTCAGAGGCTAAAGTACACTCAATAAAAATATGGTTGATATTTTATACATTCTCTTCACACATTTCACATCTAAAAGGGCCATGAAAACCACGTTTCATAAGTTGCTCACTAGTAAGCACCCTAGGATGCAATAAAAGCCAATTAAAGAACCTCACCTTAGGCCAGAGCTTTTGAGCCCACAATCGAGAAAAGATGTCAGAATAATGGTTGGGATTATTATGGCATAAGGTCAAATAACCTTAAGCAACTGAATAGTCACCCTTAGTAGTGTTGTTCCATCCAAAACAATCTTTTTCATGGGACCAAGAAAGGGATCTCATATGAAGGATGCCTTGGATATCTTGTCTTTGCCTTTCTAGGATTTGAATAGGCCAGTCCTCAATAGGGATTCAATATCTACCAACCTTTGAATTACCAGTATGGTACCGACAATAATTATCCACCTTTATCCAATTAGCTCGGTGAAGCTCCTCCATCCAAGGCCTCCAATCGCGAAACTAAGTTATCAAAGGCTTGTGACCATCCCAAGAATCTGTCCAAAAATTTGCATGTTGACCATTATGAATGATCCAAAAAAAAAAATTCTTTATCAAATCCTCACCAGTCTTAAGAACTGCTAAAATGGGAGAACCTTTGGTAGGAAGTTGATAGCGAACAAGGTCTTTAGGACTTTTGTTCTCAGCATATTTAGCACGAAGATTATTGACCCAAAGAGCATTGGGGTTATGCAACATCCTCCAATATAATTTAGCAACTAAAGCTTTGTTGTTATTAATTGAAGACCGTAATCCTAACCCCCCTTCACTCTTAGGAAGACATAAAGTATCCCATTTCACCAAGGCCCATTTTCTTTTCTCCTTAGTACTAGAAAACTAATTTATAGTGGAAAACACCCCTTTCGAGGTGCCACTTTCAACAGGTTGGGCATAGGAGGAATGGAGCCTTGTCGGCCTCTACCAACACATAGGACATTCTTAACTATACCATATATCTGCAGGATGGAGACAAGGGGAATGGAACCTGGGTTGACCTCTACTAGCACCCAGGGCATTTACCACTGCACCACAACAAGCATATATTTTTACTTCCATTTTTACCTTTGAAAAGGTTCTCCCTAATGCTTTCGCCAAAATAATGAATAAATAAGGAGAAAGAGGATCACCTTGATGAAATCCACAAGATGACTTGAAGTATCCAATAGGAGAACCATTGATCACAATAGAAAATTGTGTAGTGCTATAACAATATTTAATCTACTCACACCAGCTATAATCAAAATCAAACTTTCTAAGAATAGCATGTAGAAAATTCCAAGAAACCCTATCATATGCTTTGTTCGTATCTAGTTTCATAAGCATACCTAGTGTTTTCATGGAATGAAGATAATGTATGGCCTCTTGTGCAATAATTATACCATCAAGAATTTGTTTACCCTAAACAAAGACACCTTGTTCCTTTGAGATAAGATACTACAAAATGCCCTCTAACTTGTTTGCCATAATTTTTGAAATGATCTTATAAATCATATTACAAAGGCTTATTGGATGAAAATTATCAAAATATTTTGTGTTGCCTTTCTTGGGAACCAAGGTAATAAAAGTAGCATTGATCTCACTTATTATAGCCTTCCTTTTTTGGGCCTCTTCAACCGCATCTAACATATCACTCTTCAATAAATCTCAAAAATTTTGAAAGAAAATTGCAGGAAATCCATTAGGACCCGGTGCCTTGTTAGGATGGAAAGAGAAAACTGCTTCATAGAGCTCCTCCATAGATGTCTTCTTCATCAAGCTTTCATTTTGTCCCTGAGCGATAATTTGATCAAATATTTTGCAAAATTTTTTCTTGTGCCTCCTTATCTTGCCTAGAATCTAACAAAATATTTTTGAAATAATTTATTGCTTCCTTCCTTATATCTTCTTCGTCCTCAATATTTGGAGTTATAATATTTTTGATGTGACAAATAAAAAAATTTGTTTTTGTTGTAACATGAAAAAATTGTATTTCTATCTCCTTGAGCCATTTCTCTCTAGATTTTTGGAACCAATATGACTCCTCCTTTTTCAATGCATTATGATAATCATAAAGTAATTGTTTTTCTTTCACATAAGAATCCTGTCCATTCTATTAATTTTTACTATCTCTTGTAAATTTTTGAGCTTGGATTCAAATTTTTTATTTCTTTAAAAATATTACCAAAAGATTTGACATTCCATATCATTTGCTCATTTAAATATTTCAACTCTTGAACAAACTTGGACATACATGATCCTTCAAATTTTGACTCATCCTACCATAACATAAACATTTGAAAAAAATCAACATCTTCGAGCCACATAGACTAGAAGTAAAATGGTTTTGGATGACCATTGTTAGGTGACTCACAAGTCAAAATAATGGGTTTGTGATCTGATCTTGCTCGCAATAAAATATCTGAAGAGATTGTATACTTTGTTTGCAACCATTTATTGGATAACAATAATCTATCTAGTCTTTCTAATATATGATTTTTTTCAATGCGTCTATTATCCCATGTGTATTGAAAGCTTGAGGGACTAACATCCCAAAGGTCATTTGAATTGATAAATGAAGAAAAATCTTGCATTGATTTAGACCATCCTAGAATGCCACCCTTCTTTTCCAAAAGAGATAAAACAATATTAAAATCACCCCAAGAATCCATAGATCACAATGAACTAAGATACTTCTAACATCTTTCATGAGGAGTAACTATAGTTGGAGCATATACATTTATAACCCCAAATTTGATTTTATCCTCTTTCTTGTAAAATAATCCAGCAACCCAATTACTTTTTGCTTTTAATAGATGTCTATCCCATTTGCATTTGTCCCATATTATTACATTACCACCTAAAGCTTCTATAGAACAAACTGCTAAAAAATCACCTGTCTTCCAAATATTCTTAAAAGCATCCCTACATTCCTCATTGCTTAATTTTATATCTTGTATTAAAATAAACTCAAGGCTATAACAACCTATTAATTCCTTAATCTATTTTTTAGGGGTTAAATTTATACCCCTAATATTCCATGATATCATTTTCATCATCAACACTTTTTGTTTTTATTAGTGAGCTTAGCCCCACTTCTTGTTAAAATTTGTTATACTTTTATTTGGGTTACTAGATCAATATCCTTTTGAGTTTCTTTTTCTCTTAGTTCTTGCTTTGATGACCTTCCTCTCCTACCATTCCCACCAACACTTTCGTATTTATCAATCTCTTCCATTTTTTTCATGTTGTTCAAAATGAGACTTATCTTCTAAAGATTTATGTTGCCCTAAAGAGTCGAAAGTGCAAAGAATCTCCTCATTAGCATTTTGTTCTTTATGTTGCCCTGAAAACCCTAAACTGCATAGATGACCCTCCATAGTCATCACTTTCTTATATTGGCCTAAAAATCCTAAATTTCCTTGGATATCCTTCATAAGATTTTCTTTACTATACTGCTCTTGAAAACCTAAAGTGCAAGGAACACACCTAGTACTACTTTCATTTTTATTATAAGGAGAGGATTTTAAGCTACTTGAGGATAATAAAGGCGATTACCTAGATTAATCTTGATATCCTTTACCTCATTTGTTTTAAAATTCATCTCCCCATATTCCTTTGTATTAAACTTTACCTTCCCCTATTCCTTCGCACCTTTAGCTCCTTCTATATTTGAACTTGCGCATTGTACTTCCTCATCCCCCATATCATTTTTTTCTTCTAATGGCTAATTCGAGTGAATTGTAATCGCCTTTGCCATTTGATGATGTAGAGGTTTTTTTCTAGCCACTTCATTAAGAGTGGAAAATCCTTGATTTGACCTAGCTTCTCCTATGATATGGTCTCCTTGTTCCAAATTGAAGCTACCCTCATACCCAAAAATTCCATCACTTCCTCAATTTTCACTTTGTAATCTCTTGCCATGTGCCCAGTTTCATGACATTTGCAACATTATAATGCAATGTTTTCATAATCCACTTGTTGATCCCATTCTCTTGATTCAAATTTAATCCTAATCGACTATGGTAAAGGTTTAGAAATATCTATGGAAACACATATTTGAATGTATACAACATGCCTTATCTCCTTAGTAGTTGGTCCCTCCTGGATGAATTCATCTAGAGTATTACCAATATTCTTCAAAACCTCCTTATTGATGAGTTGATAAGGAAGTCCAAAAAACCTAATCCATACTAGAAGCCTTTTAATAGTTTTTGTGTCCACAAAAAAATTCTCACTCCAAGGTCTTAAATATAATGCATCTTTGCCCCTAAACCATGAGCCCCCATCCATTATTTTATCCCTTATTTCTGAACTAGAGAAAATAATGAGGAAAAATCCTTTTGGAAGAAAAGTCATGGAGTAATTTGAATTCAATCCCCAGTTCCACTTAATCCAATTTTGAATCTCAGAAAAACTTGGTCAATATCCATAAATCTTACAAATTAGCCCTTTGGTTTGAAGAATCATTATATCATGCTCAATCATCTCATCCTTGATAATCACTTCTAGTGTCTCATCCTTGATAATCACTTATGGTGTAGCATCTGCTACCTGTACTGGGTTTGCCATATGTTCTAGCCATTCATACATTCAATAAGGACTTTCACAAATGACTTTCTTTCCATGTTACCTAGTTTTTTTTCAAATGAATCCTTTAAATTCTTCTAAGATCTAGAACAAGAAGTGACACTTGTTACTGATCACACTTTGCTTTCTAGTTTTTGCTTTCTTGCTCACACTTCTTCCTCACTCCTAGCTTGCGCTCTCACTTGCTTTTGGCTACACTCAATTTCGACTCACACTCGCACTCGTTTTTGGCTACACTCACTCTTGGCTCACGCTTGCACTTGCTACCAATTGCACTCACTATTGGCTTGCACTCATAATTTTGTTTCTAACTGCACTCACTCTCAACTGCATTCGCTTTCGACTACGTTCACTCTCACATGTACTCACTCTTATAGCAACCCTTCAACTATTAACACATATTAGTTTTTTTTACATTTTTCAATGAGTTTACATAGGCTTTTATGAAGGGTCTCGATCCCCTCATATTGAGTGGGGTTTGAACCTTAAACCTCCCAAAGAGAAGACAAAACCTTTACCACCACAGTAAACTTGCAACTAACCTTGATTTTATCTTTTAAATATTAAATATTTTTTAAAATTAATTATATGAAATTGAAACAAGCCCACCTATACTACATCATCACCAAATTTGAACATTTGTCTTCTCTTTTAAATATCGAGGAATCTAATCGAGCTAATGCTATTTAATAGTATATATTTATTTTTAACTATTTAATACAATTTGAATATATATATATATATATATATATATATATATATATATATATATAATATTGGTTAGTGTGAAAAACTCTGTGACCCACGCTTGCGGTTGAACGTTCCCATCCCAACCATGTCCTTCGTTGAGTGTTTGCGCACGCTTGCGGTTGAACGTTCCCATCCCAACCATGTCCTTCGTTGAGTGTTTGCGGGGTCGTGATTTTAATCTCGAGCCCCTCTAGGTCCCTAAAGTAAATACTTGTATTTGAAAATTCAAACATGTTATATATTTATATTTTATTTTATTTGGTTAGTGTGAAAAACTCTATGAACCATGCTTGGGGTTTAGCATTCCCATCTTAGCCATGATCGGTTTTTCGTTGAGTGTTTACGGACTCGTGATTCTAATCTTGAACCCCTTTAGATCCCCAAAGTAAATACTTGTATTTGAAGATTGAAACAAGTCCCACCTCCACCCATTTTACACCATAACCAGATTTGAACGTTAGTGTTATCTTTTAAATAGTGAGGAATATATCTAGTTGAACTAATGCTATTTAATAGTCTATATTTATTTTTAACTACATATAATTTGAATATATATATATATATTTTGTTAGTGTGAAAACTCTGTGACCCACACGTAGGGTTGAGCATTCCCATCTAAGCCATGATCGGTTTTCGTTGAGTGTTTGCAGGCTCGCAGGTTCTAATCTCAAGTCCCTTGAGGTCCTTGAAGTAAATACTTGTATTTGAAAATTGAAATAAGTCTACTTGTATTACATCATCACTAGACTTTTTTTTAGTATGGGTGTTGGTTACAACCACTATTGAAACAAGTCCCACCTCCACCCATTTTACATCATCACCAGATTTGAACGTTAGTCTTCTCTTTTAAATATTGAGGAATCTATCTAGTTGAACTAATGCCATTTAATAGTCTATTTATTTTGAAACTACTTTATACAATTTGAAAAAATATATATATATTTTGTTAGTGTGAAAACTCTGTGACCCACACATAGGGTTGAGCATTCCCATCTAAGCCATGATCGGTTTTCGTTGAGTGTTTGCAAGCTCGTAGGTTCTAATCTCGAGCCCCTTGAGGTCCTTTAAGTAAATACTTGTATTTGAAAATTGAAAGAAGCCTACTTGTATTACATCATCACTATATTTTTTTTAGTACGGGAGTTGGTTACAGCCACTATTTTTAGTAACTAGAAAGTGCAGGGTTCATAGGGACTGCTCCCAACAACCTATTTGTCTCATTGTTGTTGGCATGAGATGAAGACCACCAGTAGCTCTGGGTTTATATTGTCATTGTCGGTCTAACATACACTCAGAAGATTCAACACTTACTATTACCTTTGTTAAAGCTGACAACATGCTCCCAAGGTTTGAACCTGGGTCTCTTCTTGGAAAGTACTTGACCAGTCAGCCTTTGCCAATCCACCTAGTCCTTGAAGGTTTTTTTAAGGTGAAGTTCGAGCATCAACACATCATCACTAGATTTGGACCTTGGTCTTCTCTTTTAAATATCGATGATTTTTTTAATTGATTATATGAGATTGAAACATGTGAGTTGAACTAATGCTACTTGATAGACAATTTGAAAAAAAATATTTTAACTATATATATTTTTTATTTGGTTAGAGTGAGAAACTCTACAACCTATGTTTAAGGTTTAACATAACCTCTCGTAAAATCGAGAACTAAACTTATTAATAAAGAATTAACACATCCCCACATGCCAAAATTTAAACCTTAAACCCATGAATTCCCAAATCTATGAACCTTAAACCTCCCAATCCGCTGTCCTAAACTTGGAATATATATTTGGCTAGAACAAGAATTTCACTAAGGAGATTCTCATCGATACTTCTGTACACAACTCGAATGAATTCTGCTCGATATGTTCCAAAGGCGGATGACAAGACTTTATAACAAGAAGCTCAAACTTCATTCATTTCTGAGCCATATGCATACGCATTTCAATCCACACTCCTGGATTTGTTCTGCAGTTCACCAGCCCCTCACAAAAGCACTAAATTGCAACGAAGCCATCATCACCCTGTGCAAGGATGGCCGACTCAAGGAAGCCCTGCATCGCATGGATTCCTTGACCCGAAGCGGCGTCACACTCGGCTCGGAGACTTACGCCTCTCTGCTGCAAGCTTGCGCCGACGAAAATGACTTAGAAGAAGGGAAGCGACTCCATTCCCAAATTATGAGCTCTAATTTCGAGCAAAATCTCTTCCTACCGAACAAACTCATAAGCATGTATGCCAAATGCGGGAGCCCGCTGGATGCTCGGCTGGTTTTTGATGGAATGGATAAACCCAACTTGATCTCTTGGAATTCCATGATCAGGGGATATGCCATGAATGGATTTTATGAAGAGTTGCTTAAACTTTGGTGTAAAATGCAAGGAGAGGGAATAAAGGCTGATAATTTTACATATCCCTGTGTTCTTAAGGCCTGCGCTGGTCTATCTGCTCTGGAACAGGGCAAGGAGATACATGCCCTGGTAATTAGATGTGGATTCGAGTCGGATTTGGGAGTGGGAAATGCGCTTGTGAACATGTATGCTAAATGTGGGAGCGTGGAGGATGCACGCGAAGTGTTTGACAAAATGCCCCTGAGAGATGTGGTTTCGTGGAATGTCATCACTGCGGGTTATTCCCAGAATGGGTGTTGGCATGAGGCTTTGGAAGTCTTTGGTGGGATGCGGTTGTTGGGTGAGAAGCCCAATGGGGTCACTGTTGCTACTGTTCTTCAAGCTTGTGGAGGCTTGGAGGCCATAGAATTGGGAAAAAGTGTGCATGGTTATTGTATTAGGTGTGGACTTGAACCAGATGTTCTTGTGGGCAACGCTCTTGTAACCGTGTATGCAAAGTGTAGGGGAATAGAGGATGCACTTCAACTGTTCGAAGGGATTAATCAGAAAAATGTGGTTTCCTGGAATGCCATGATCGCAGGTTACGGTCAGATTGGACACTGTGATAAGGGTTTAGAACTCTTTTGTGAAATGTTAATGTCAGGTGTGAAACCAAATATGGTAACCATTCTATGTGTTATCTCATTGTGTGCCTCTTCTGCAGGCTTGACGCAGGGCAAGGCAATTCATGGTTATGTAATAAGAAGTAGACTTCAGTTAGATGTTTCTTTGGGGAATGCTCTTGTGGATATGTATTCTAAATGTAGAAGTATGGAATATGCAAAAGAAGTATTTGACAAGATAGATCAGAGAGACAGAATTTCCTGGAATGCAATTATTGGAGGTTATGTGCAGAATGAGTATTTTGCTGATGCTTTAGACCTGTTATATCAAATGAAACAGGCAGGTGTGAAACCTGACTCAGTTACAATTGTGAGTGTCCTTCCTGCATTTGCCCATTTAGACACTGTTAAAAAAGGACAGGAAATCCATGCTTACGTAATCCGAAATGAAGCATTGAATTGTAATGTTTCTGTGAGCAATGCCCTGATAACTTTTTATTCAACTTGTGGGAGACTAGAGATTGCATATAGTATGTTTGCGGGCATGACTGTCAGAGATTTGATCTCGTGGAATGCCATGATTTCAGGTTATGCCCAGAAAGGATGCTGTAGTAAGGCCATAGACCTATTCCGTCAAATGCAAAAGACATACTTGAAACCAGACCCAGTCACTGTTTCGAGTGTTCTATCCGCATGCGCTGACCTCTCTATTTTGAAGCTGGGAAGGGAGATCCATAGTTACGTAATTAAAAGGAATAATTTGAGCACAAATGTTTTAGTGGGCAATGCCCTACTAGATAGGTATGCCAAATGTGGGAGAATAGCGGATACATACCATAAATTTAACAATATGACATACAGAAATATTATCTCACATAATGTAATGATTTCATGTTATGCTAAATATGGTGATAAGAAGAGCGCAAAAGATGTATTTGACAAAATAAGTGAACGGAACATATCTTCGTGGAATGCAATGATTGCACTGTATACCCAGCATGGCTATGGCAATGAGACCTTGAATAGCTTCCGAAAATTGCAAATGGCAGATGTCAAACCTGACAGTATCACTGTTGCAAGTATTATTTCTGCATGTGCTCATGCAGCAGCTCTGCAACGGGGCAAGGAGATCCATGCATACATAATCAGAAGAAGTCTTGATTCAGATGTCTTTGTGAGGAGCACCATTATAGATATGTATGCCAAATGTGGAAGCCTAGAGGATGCATGCCAAGTGTTTGAAAGGACGGGTAAACTGGATGTGGTCACATGGACTGCTATGATTTCCGGATATGCTATCCATGGATATGGAGATGATGCCCTGTCAATATTTTACCAGATGCAGGAGGCAGGTTTGAAGCCAGACCATGTCACCTTCACTGCTGTTTTGTCTGCATGTAGCCGTGCAGGTCTTGTTGATGAAGGGTGGCAATGCTTCAATTGCATGATTGAAGATTATTCCATCTTGCCCAACATGGAGCATTATGCTTGTATGGTAGACCTTCTTGGCCGTGCTGGGCATCTACATGAGGCACATGATTTTATTAAAAAGATGCCATTGAAACCAAATGAGAGTGTATGGGGGGCCTTGCTTGCTGCCTGTAAAATTCATTGTAATATAGATCTAGGAGAACATGCTGCAAAACAACTTTTTGAGTTGGATCCAAAAAATACCGGGAACTATGTTCTTTTGTCAAATATTTATGCTGCAGTGGGGAGGTGGGACGAAGTCCAAAGGATGAGAAGACTGATAAAAGAGAAAAGATTAATTAAGATACCAGGATGTAGCTGTATTGAGGTTAAAAATAGAGTGCATGCATTTTTAGTAGAGGACGTATCACAACCACAAATAAAAGTCCACAATATATTGCACAACTTTGGTCTGAAGAAGGGAGAAGGGCATGCTTCTGTCATGAATAGTCCATAGTTTAGAGGGGACGAAAGGCTCACTTATTCAAAGAACTTGTTTAACCATTGCTTTTGGGCTTCCGAGAATATACTCTATGATACCTCTGACCACCCAAAACATTACTGATCGAAGTGATTGCCACATAACCCCCCAATTTTATTTGGGAATGTAGTGAATTTAGAAATATGTGTGACGATTCATACAATTGTCTATTGCCTCAAGCTGTCAGGCCTATGCCCTCCGCAAATGGCACTGCAGGTAGCACATTGCAAAGATGCAGATGAGACACATACGATTGAAGAACATTACAGAATACAACATTTAGAGAATGTAAACAACAAGAAAAATGAACAAGTAGTAGAAAATCATTATATAAAGGATTTTTATCATATTCACTCTCCAGAGACCCATTGATAAACTCTAACTGCAGTCAGCAGCATCACAAAAGCCATATGGTTGTGCCTCAACAGACATGTGCACTGGAGAATGACTCTAAAAAGTATAATCCATATTTGACCAGAACCATATTTAATGAAATTTTCTATACCATTTATGGTGAAGTACTTGTGCTTCAAGGAAAGCAGATTAAAGGAATCAATTGTGTTCTAGATGCAAGGTTTTTCTGGACAATGAAGAATGCTGTTCTGAGTGAAAGATCTTTTGGAGAATGATGGTAATTTGTTATTGGTTCACCTTTTGACGTTGAAGGATTTCATAAACATGATTAAAGATTGTTGAGAAGAGGAGCAAAGAGAAGTAGAAGATATGAAAGGAGAAAGGAATGGTATTTTAGAGTTGGTATTTTAGAGTTCTCCTCCATTGAGGAGTTGTATAGTTGTTATGCCCATATTGTACAAGTTTTGTTGAGTTTCTTAACCAAAAAAGATATGTAAGGAGGAAGGAATTGTATTTTAGAATTCTCCTCCGCCGAGGAGTTGTATATTTGTGAAGCCATATTGTAAGAGTTTTGTTGAGTTTGTCAACCAAAATTGCAATTTTAGAGCTTATAACAACCCATATAGTCTAGAAGGATCCTCTATGAAACGAAAGAGTTAAAAACAATATTTATTTGCTGCCTGACATCAACATACAGAAAATAAACTTTATCTTGATATGTAAGTTGTAGTATTAGCTATTGGGTATGACAGGATACGAAAAAGATAAAATTTGCCATTAAGTTCGAAAACCTATGGTCCTATATATGTCATAATCAAACATCACAAATTAACATATAATTTTAAAATATAAAATTATTGTTTTAATTAGTTATGTGAGAGTGAAAGAAGGTTTATTTGAATTACATCATAATCACACAGTAGTATTACAATAATTTGATTTGTACAGTAGTATTACAACAACTTTAATATCCCAACTTTTATATCCCTATAAGATTTAAACTTTGGG
The DNA here is from genome assembly GCA_028583015.1 of Wollemia nobilis. NCBI lineage: Eukaryota > Viridiplantae > Streptophyta > Pinopsida > Araucariales > Araucariaceae > Wollemia > Wollemia nobilis. Next base: position 6,232,352 of record JAQPPZ010000715.1, read on the forward strand.
TCTCCTCATTAAAAATTGAAACATTTAACTAATTAAACTCGTACCATTTGATAAATATATAATCATTTATTTCAAATTATTTATATATATAAACAAATATAAAATTATAGAATTATAATATGTAAAGCATATAATTTCTAATATTCTATCACTTTTTCACCCAAATATAAGTCTTCACTAAGATGGAATTAACTTTATATACCTAAAAATAATAATATAAACTTTCAATAAAGTTAACTTTTATATCTAATAAAAATATCAAACTAAAATAAATTATAAAGATCATGGTATAATTCACATCTGTTTTTTTAATGGTAACATCAAATCATATTAAATAGTTAAACCATACAAAACTGGGTGGGTGGAATTAACACACCCCAGTGTTCACACTAACCGATACGGTTAGGAGCAGCAATCAACAATACATGCCAACAAAAAAAAAAACACTAAAGAACCACATGGGTTAGGACCATTCCCAAAATAGCATAATGGCCCCAACCATCAATACGTGCAGAGGGCTCTGGAACCACATCCCAACCAGAATGGCATGAAGAGCTCCTACCAGCAAAATTGAGCCGCTTTCTATTTGGAGGAGACGACGATCAGTGTTGCTCCTGAAACGCAGGACACAGAGGCCGAGGGGTATGCCTGAGACGAACCCTAGAAGAGGAAGGATCTATGGGAGATTGAGGTGGAACGCAATTGACAGTGCAAGGAGCATTGCCCCAATGGGCCATCAGATTCTGCAGATGTTGAAGCTCAACATTCACCTTCTCAACCTGAACAGAAATCTATAACCAGCAGTCATAAAAAATAAAATATTTGTCAGCAAGAGAAAATGTAGGGGATACATCTTGTGCGGAAAAAATAGCATGATTGTGAGTCTTCCACAAGTGAAAAAGAGTGCTGATTCTGAAAATATTCTAAACTGCTTACATATTATCAGCAAAATCAATATGATCTCCCAGAAAAACATAAGACCAAGAGAAAGAGCAACCTAGATCCCTCTTATTCCCTTGCCCCAATGTATTTTGGGGCACCTTGTTGCCAAAGTTTTTGAGGCGGAAATAACTACAATTCTCCATCCTATATGGTAGTTCATCCTACTCATGCTGTGCACCTTACACTCATCTTGTCTCACACAAAAATAATGGACCATACATTAGCTCTAATAAAATAAAGAAAATTCTTTGTTGTTCTAGCAAAAATAACACACACAGAGAGAACATAAATGTAGAGGGAAAAGGAGAGAACATCTCTCTTTTGAACATGGAAAATGAATGCAATGGATAGAAATTGTAGTGTTTACTATTTGAATTTGTTTATTTTATTCATCAAATTAAAGTGAATAAATCTAGAAGTAGAGAATTTTCGTTGAATTTGGAACTAAAGGGGTAAAATTTTAAGAGTACAATAATTTGGCTTTTTTTTTAATATGTAAGGAGTTACATCCACACTATTTTTAGTAACTGTCAAGTGCATGGTTCAAACCAGAGGAGTTGCTTCCAACAAGCCTATCTCACCTTGTTATTGTTGACCCGACGTGAGGGGATCATCGGTCGTTCGAAGCTCGAGATTCGTAGCATCATCATCGGTCTGGCATGCATTCGGAGCTGGGGATTCATAGTGTCATCGTCGGTTGGCCTAGGATATTTAACTTGTTGCTAATCAAATTCCTAACATCTTGATATGTTTACTCGTATTGGAGATGTTTAAAATAATTTTGATGTCTTGTGATGTCTCTTACACAACTCCTAGCATTAGCTACTTTAAAATAAAAGGTTATTTTCCGTCCAACTTATTACATTTTATGTGGTCTTAATTAAAACTAAAATGTTGGAGAAGTTATGGGTTATTTGTTTTTTTATTGAAAAGAAGCATGATCTAAGAATCCATAAAACAATTTATCTATCAATATATAATCAAAGAATTTGAACATGATTGGACACAATTTGGACAAGGATGTAATCTTCAAGGAGGATAGAGAATATTTAGACAATTTTGTGTAAAGAAGTTGCCCCTTTGAAGAGGTTAACGATAGTAATATTACTTATCCCAAATTTTTACAAGTACTATAATTTGTATTTCTATGTTTTATTTAATGAGTGCTTCAATTATTAGATATATTATATTAGTGTTGCTTTTGTCAATACTCTTTGCAATAGTAGTCTTTGCAATCGTAGTTAAGATTACTCAAAACTAAGAACTTCAAGGTGAAATATTCGCATGAGAAGAAGAGGTCTATTGCAAGTGGTATCAAAGCTCTTTCCAGGGCATTGTAAGCTTCTCTTGTGAGTTAAAATTTATTAAAAAGGTAATATTTTTCTTTTCCTTCTCACAAAAAAAGGGTAGTATTTTTTCCAAAAGAAAGGGGTAATATTTTTCCTTTCTTTTAAGCCTAGGTCCTATAGGTTAGAAACGATGTTCCAATCATTTTAAAATAATATGAAGGAGCTATCGTAATTAGCTAAGCTAGATAGCCCATAAAACATCTAGTGAAGTGAGGGGCAATCAAGCTCTAGTAACCAAACCTCAAACAACACTTGTGCATGGATTTTAGCTCCCATATACCTTGCATATATCGAAAGACCATTTTTACAAACCCTGAGCCAAAACTTCATATATAGAAAACAACTCAACCATGTAATATCTATAGTGCATTGAGCACAACAATCTGGAAGATCATCTTTTCGTATTTTTCAGAGAGGCGGATAGTGCACCCAAGAATATTGGCTATATCTTCTTTGGATAGTGGCCTAAAATATTGGTTTGAGCATTATTGATCGCTACTACAATATAATAGAGGGCTATGGAGAGTACACACACCTTAACCTAGAATACTTCCATTTCCTATTTACCTTATCAAGAGAAAATCTCATGGGGAATTTTTTTTTGAAATTCAAAGTGTTTTGAGGAAGATATGCTACCTGAAATCTATTACTTGAAAAAAATTAGGATTCTTGCCAAAAATAGTAACTACTAAAAATAATAGTTCTATTTTAGTAAATGTGCTTGAAGACCTACTATCAAGCAATGGAAGCTAGAATACAAAATATGGAGGAACACCTCATCAAAATGGATACCATAATTGATCTCCAACGTCAACTATCTTCCCTCTCCACCATGATAGTAGATTGCCAACATAAGTAGGTCAAAATGTGTGAGGATATTAAAGTTCTTAAGATTAAAAATCCAAAGTTTGATGGTTATGTTGAAAATAGCCTAGAAGCTCAAAGGGAGGAAAACTATTGAATGACCAAACATCTCTAAGGTCTTTACTAAGGAAAACACTCAATAGATAGGAAACCATAAAAACATGATTCTTTGACTTCTTAAAATAGATTTTCTAAGATTATATGGGACCGAGCCACAAAGTTGGCTATTTAAGGCTAAGCAATGGTATGAATTACATGAAACTCCCTTCGACCAACATAATTTTATAACCACTTTTCATTTTGGTCTTAAAGCACTGCATTGGTACCAATGGTTGCGGAAAAAAGTTCCAAACCTTGGATGGAGGCAATTCAAGAGGGCACTTATTAGTCGATTTGAGCCATCAGAGTTTGAAGATTTTACTAGTGCCCTCACTAAGCTTCAACAAACAAGCACTATACCTGAGTATTATTGCATTTTATAAGATCACCAACATAATCAAAGCTCTTCTAAATGACCTTCAAGAGTTGTTTTATTAGTGGCCTTAAGGAAGAGATAAGAACCGAGGTCCAACTGCTCAAGTCAACCATCTACATGATTGCCATAGGGTTAGCTAAACTTACAGAGAACAAATAGAATGCCCAATGAAAGGCTTCTAGATCCCCTACATTTTAGAATAGAACTTTTATGTCCATAATTAATAATGCTCCAAAGTCTCCCACCATCAAGATGCTAACACTAAAGGAGATGGCAAATCATAGAGCCAAGGGAATCTATTATAAATGTGATGAAAAGTGAGCCATTGAACATAAATACAAAACCCAATACCTTTACCTTATGGATATGAGCAGTATTTTGTCTTCTTCTGTAAACATAGGGGATGAAATTATGGATTCAGTACAAGAGGAACCATAATTAATGGATGTAGAAACTCCAATCGATAGTCATGAAAAAGAAACTCCCACCCTTTCATTGAATGCTATTGTAAGCATATTGACATTCCAATGCATGATAGTCCAAGTATTTCTCAAAGGGCACAATGTTTTGATACTATTGGAATCGAGTAGCACTAATAACTTTATTGACCCAAGTGTAGTCAAAAGAACATATTGGTTCGTCTATGGTCATGATCAAATCGAGGTGAAAATTGCTAATGAGGATATCATGATTTGTAATGGGGGGTGTTGGAATGTCTGCTTATGTATAGGTGACTATCAATGTCAAACTGATCTCTATGCCGTCCCATTGGAGGGAGTGGACATTGTGTTGGGCTATCCTTTGGCTAAGAACTTTGGGATGGATGTTGTGGGACTTATCAACAATAAAACCCATCCCATTCAAGGAGTGAAATATGGAAAACCTAAAGTTATAGGATCCCATCAAATGCAAAGGCTAATTAAAAAGGATCATAGGGTAGTAGTGGGTAGTAGATTTTTCTAGATGCAGTTGTGTGCTATACATGATGAAAGGATGCCTTCAAACTTGTTAAATATTTTAATCAATAATCAAAAGGTCTTTAGTGAGCCTACATAGTTATCACTTAATTAGTTGGAAGATCATATAAGTAACTTGGTACCTAGGATTCAACCCCCAAACATTCATCCATATAAGCAACGCTTTCACCAAAAGAATGAAATTAAGTAATTGGTAAGGGAATTGTTGGAAGCAAGACAAATTCATCCAAGCACAAGCCTTTTTTTAGCCCCATTCTTACTAGATAGGGAGAAGGATGGATCATGGATAATGTATGTGGAATTTCATGAAATCAATAATATAACCATCAAAGATATGTTCCCCATCCCCATGATTGATGATTTATTGGATGAACTACATGGTGCTCAATACTTTACCAAATTGGACCTCAAGTCAAGGTATTATCAAATTTGCATTCATGACAAGGATGTTGCCAAAATAGCTTTTGGGAATCATGAGGGGCATTACAAGTTTTTGGTTATGCCCTTTGATCTCACTAATGCACCGTCGACTTTCCATGGATTGATGAATAGAGTTCTAAAACCATATCTTTGCAAGTTTGCATTGGTCTTTTTTGATGACATACTAGTCTATAGTAGAATATGTGAAGAGCACCTACAATATGTCAACCAGGTTTTGGAGCTTCTATAAAAAAATTAGTTGTATGTCAAACAATCAAAGTGCACCTTTGGGACAAAAAAGGTTGTGTACGCTTAGACCCAACAAACATTGAGGCCATGGAGTGGCCCAAACCCCAAAAATTGAAGAGCCTTTGTGGATTCCTCGACCTCATAGGATAATACCAAAATGTTGCTACGGACTATGGAGAACTTATTTGATAGTTATGCTTTGTAAATATGCATTTGCATGGGATAATGCAGTCGAGCAAGCCTTTCTTGACTTTGAAGAATGCTATGTATCACATCACACACTAGTATTAGCAATACCTAATTTTTCCAAAACCTTTGTAATAGAAAGTGATACCTTAGGACTAGGATTGGAGACAATACTTATGCAAGACGGTCAACTCATTACATTCATAAGCAAGGTCTTATCAAGGCAAAATATTGCAAAATCAACTTATGAGGAGATGATGACTATTGTCTTTGCAATTCTCTATTGGTGACCTTACTTGTTAAGGTAACACTTCATCATCAAGATGAACCATCACAGTCTTAAGTACCTCCTAGAATAGATGATTTCTTCTGTTGAGTAGTAGAAATGGGTCACTAAACTCTTAAACTATGATTAGGAGATAATTTATCATAAGGGAAAGGAAAAAGTGTCCATTGATGCTCTTTCTAGACTGCCAAAAACATAATATACCCTCTATGCAATACCCATCCTTCAGTTTGATTGGCTAGAGATAATCGAATTAGAATGGTAGGAAGATCCCACACTTGCAAATACCATCTAGGACCTTTAGACAACTACAAGGAACCATACTAATTATTCATGGAAACAAGGATAATTGTGCTACAAACATTGGATTGTTATCCGACCCACTTCAAACCTTAAATCCTAGATTCTCATAGAGCTTCACTCTTCTCCAATAGAGGGACACATTGGCTTCTTACAAACCTATGAATGGGTAAAATGCAACTTCTATTGGCTTGGGTTGAAGTCAGATGCCAATAGTTTATGGTTGCTCGTGATACCTATCAACACCAAAAAGGGGAAACCATAAACACTCTAGGGTTGCTTCAACCTTTATCCATTCCAAAGTCACCATGAATAGATATTTCCATGGATTTTATTGAAGGGTTTTCTCTATCTGGTGGAAAATATGTTATCATGGTGATCCTAGTATGATCATATTTGCTCCTTAGTTCATCCCTAAAATATCAATATAGTGGCATAAATTTTCATGGATTAAATATTTGGCTCCATGAGACCCCACATTCCATAGTAAGTGGTCACAATAGGGTATTCGCTAGTAAATTTTAGGAGGAGCTCCATCACATCGAGGGAATATACTTGAAATGAAGCACATATTATCACTCACAGACTAATGTCTAGACGAAGATGGTAAATAAATGACTTGAGATATATCTTAGATGTTTTGTCTCGAATAACCAATCCAAATGGAATCAATGGCATCCCTTAGCCAAATGGTGGTATAACACCACTTTTCACACAACTATAAGGATGATATTGTATGAATATGTATTTGGCCAACTGCCTCCAACACTTACTTCCTACTTGCTAGGTAGCTTAAAGGTTGAAGCAATTGACACAATCCTCAATTGAAGGAAATAATTCGTAGTAGCTCTGAAACAACAAGTCAGTAAACACAAGAATAAGAGAGAATTTACCAAGGATGACATGGTATTCCTTCATCTTCAACCTTATAATAAAATACCTCTCAAACAACAAGGTCGACACAATATGACACCTAAGTTTCATGGACCCTACAAGGTACTTAAAAAGATAAGGATGTTGCTTACAAGTTGGAACTACCAACAACATCCAAGATTTATACAGTTTTCCATTTATCATTCCTAAATAATGTGGTGGGCATGCACATCCAAGTATAGGCAATCCTTGCAAAATTGCATGATGAAGGATGAATTCTTATGTAACTAGCAACCATTGTAGATTGTAAAACTCAACATATTTGCTCTCATGATATCATTGAAGTGCTTGTGCAGTGGTAGTGAATGCCACCAAAAAATACCACATGGGAGCCATTAGAGAAATTTTGTTGGCTTTTTAGCCAGATTATCACAAGTCCCAATATACATGATCTTGACTAGTCTCAAATATAAGATAAATTAGTATATTAAATAACCAATATAATGTAAAGAATATTCATAACAATAACAATAATATGAACAAAATGGTCAAATATCATTCATGTAACAACATGAAGAAACACTTATAGTATATTGCTCAAAATATGCATACAAGCTTCAATATTATTAATGCTTGAATGTATCTAAGATACTTTGATAATCTTCAATTCATATACAATACATGGAGCTTTACCTCAATAGATGAATCTTTAATACTTGACTATTGCTCTCCTCTTTCATCTGAGAGATGCAACCTTTCCTATTTCATGCATAAGATAAATCCTCTCATGTCTTTTGTCTTCTCATCTTGCCACTTGTATACATGACTCTTGACTCTCTATTTGCACACTTTATTCTATGACACTTTCACACTTGTACACTTTACTATATGACACATTGCACACACCTACACATTCTATTACAAGACACTTGTGCACATCCTCACTCTTTATATTTGCACACATAATTACATGACACTTGTGCACATCTTACACATGAACACTTACATAAATGGGAAATATAAATCACACTCCTAAACTATAGAATCATACCCTAATCTATTACATATTTACATTTGTAAAATAAATGTGCCATGAAGGTACATTAACACGTACCAAATAATGTAATATTTTTCAACAAATTTTAACAACAATTTCTAACCTTTCATCTTTGAAAACAAAGCTTCTCTAAGGGGGCTGGCATGTTATGTACCCCATTAATGTAATATATGTTGGCCTATGTTATTTTCCATATGGCATATATGAAGAAGGCCACATGTCAAGTTAGGAATAGATAGGAAAATATTGTCATAGAATATTGTACTATCATAGAATATTATGTTGTCATAGAATATTGTATTATCATAGAATATTGTGTTGTCATAGAATATTGAGCTATCATAGAATATTGTACTATCATAGAATATTGTGTTGTCATAAAATAGATGTGTGCAACATTATTAAAAGATAAGGATTAAACATTCAAGTGAGATAGAGAATATTTGGACTATTTTGTGTAAGGAGGTTGCCCCCTCAAAGAGGCCAGTGATATTAATATTACTTGCTCCAAATTCCAACAATTACTATTTCACTTAATGAATGCTTTTGTTATTGGATATATTATATTAGTGTTGCTTTTGTCAATACTCTTTGCAATTGTAGTTAGGATTATCTTTGGCACTAAATTTCTTATCTCAGTATAACTCAAAACTAAGAACTTCAAGGTGAAATATCTAAATGAGAAGAAGAGGTCCATTGCAATGGGGTGGGAATAAAAGCTTAACAATAATATAATTATCACAAATTAATCCATGAGTGATGTGGAATCATTATGAACTACATTATAGCAACAAGAGAGCCTTTTAAAAGGTTTATGTATTACTAAAATCAAGCATATACAAAGATAGACATGGAAGATAAATATGGGTTTACAATAATTGACATACTTGAATCAACTAACTAGGAATATTTGAATACAAATATATTAGAAATTAATTAATTAGGAGGATTACAATAACAAATTCAAAAGAGAGTTGATATGATACCAACAAACACACTAATACCTATGCTAAATCCTTATCATTCCTCCCATCAATAGATGTTGTTGACTCCAAATATTTTAGAAGGTGAGGTAACTTTATCGCCAACATTGATTCATGGTAAGTTTTGAGAAGATTAACACTGACAATATCATGAAAGCATAAGTGTGTTAGAAAGTCAAAATTGAAGGGCATTCTAAAAAATCTATTAAATAATGAAACTGTTTCCATATTGAAGACACTTAACCTTGTTGTAGTATGTGTCCTTGAAGCATCGATTATCCATGTAAAGCCAAAATTTGTCACAAAACTAAAAATGATGATGAATAAAATATCAATCCATAAAATATTTTTATTTATCTTGAGTCTTGTGAAGTTTGGAATTCATATTAGACTGAAGATTTTGCAAATGTTGGATGAACACTTATGTATTTCTCTTTTTTAAAATGGGGTGTATAAGAAGACAATGATAAAGGTTACTTTTGTGAAGCCAAAGACTAAATCAAAATGTGAATAACTTGTGGAAGAATGGACTACTTGGTTGTAGGCATGTTCAATGTGGGTTAAGCTTAGGTCCCACGTGATAGGAGAAGGGTGATGGTATATTTTAAAACTACACGAATATGATTAGAAACTTTTGTTTTACCATCATACAATGGATGAAAGATAGTGAAAATATTGAGAGACTCATAAAATTTTCCACAAGGAATGCCAGGAGTGACCTAGAAAACATGAATCATAATTTGACACAATGTTGGTGGGAATATAAAAATATCACCAAACCAAGTCAAAGAATAACTTGACTAAGTCACTTGTAAAACTGATCATTTTCCATGGGATGAACTTATCCATTTTAGTGAAGAAATTGACAACCAAAAAGATATAATCATGGTGTTAAACGGTCATCAGGTCCATAGAAATGCTTTCCCAAGAACAAGTGGAAATAGTTAAATACAAGTCAAACCTAAATTCATGTTAGCTAATTTGAAGTGATAAGAGATTGTATAACATCTCAAGAAGCGAAGGACATCATATTCTATGTGTGGCCAATAACAAAACATTGCAAATGATGAAGTCTCTTCAAAATATCTACTATAGAGTAGAATGTGAATTTTTGAAAAGAGAGATATAGTGATCACAAGTCAGACAATTTATCAAATTTGTGCAACAACCCTTCCTTGATGTGAAAGTCTTGAAAAGGTATTATCTTTGAAGAAGATGGGTGAGCAAGCTCTTATAGACTTGGCTAAAATCAAGTTTAGTAGGATACAAGTAAACCATGTCTAAAACCCTAGATGTGAAGTATCAATCACTATAAAAGCATGAGTTGATGAAGGATGACTCAAACAATTTGCAATATTATTATTTTTACCATTTTGTACTTGATGACTAGGTGAAGTTGCTCCAAATAAGATTACCACTTCATATGTTAAGCCTCTTCAATTTTATTTTAGAAATAAAGAAACTATAGAAACAAATTATCAATGTGCATAATTATCTCTTTGTTGAGAAAATATTGTCTCTAGTTCCTAATGGATTGCACACAATCCATGCAATTATTTATCACATGAGTACTTTTTTTGTTGTAGAGAAAGTTTTAGAATTACACAATTAAATGACCATTTTTCTTAAGAACTACTCAAAGTTTAAATTGTGAAACATTTATCTCGATCTTGGAAGGTTGAGATAGATCAAACAATATAAGGATAGGTGCAATTGTTTCAATGTGTGAAACATTTGAGAATGTTTCATGGTCTACTAAAAAGGAATAAGAAATTTCTCAATTGATGTAATGGACAAGCAATATAAAAATAACCAAAGATGAACTTATGGTAGAAGACAAAACCAGAAAAACTTTGTAACTTTTTGATAGTGGTAATATTTGATGACTTAAGAAGAATTCCCACTTTGTTTGGGTCTACTTGAACTCCTTGAGCCTCAATGAAAAATTCAAGATACGAAATGGATGTTTGAGCAAAAGAACACTTGGGTAGGTTTGTGTATAGTTGATTTTGTTGAAGTTTGCAAAGAACTTGGTAGTGTTGAATATGTTCTTTACATTATTTATAAAATATAATAATATAATATAGACAGTTTATTATAGATTATCCAAGATAATTTCTAAAAATTTGATTCATCAATCTCATGAATGTGGCAAGTGCATTGGTAAGCCAAAAAGGAACTATAAAACACTAAAAAAGACATTTTGATTTTGAAAGTAATTTTTTGTGTACTTGTCCTAAACTATGATATAATGGTATCCACTCTTGAGATCAATTTTTGAGAATAATAATGCACCTTGAAGCTAATCAAGCATGTCATTGATTTAGATAAGGAGATATTTGTTCTTGGTGATAGTTTGTTAAAAAATGAAAATCAATATAGAGATGCTAAGTACAATCCTTCTTTAGGACCAATAAGATAAGAGCGACTAAAGGAAAAGTACTTTGTTTAATAGAAACTTTTGTCCATAAACCTATGAATTAGCATTTGCTTTACCCCAACAGGGATGTCAAATTGTGATACAATGGGACATTTGGAAGAAAAAAATCCAAGAGATCAATTGCATGATTGATGTTATGATTTGGAGGGAGTGTCATAGGCATGTCAAATATAGAAGAAAAATATTATAAAATATTATTTAAAACTTCATGTGATTTAGAAAATTTTGCATTTGTAATCAATGACTATGATATTTGTTGAATGAAAATAAGTACTACAACAACCACATTATTGAAAACTTTATGTGCTTAATTGACAACTTTACGTGCTTGTCAACAAGTGAGCTCTAGGTGTGTGTTTTGAAAATGGATATTGTGTGTGGATTAAATACTACTTGCATTTTTATGTAACATATATGTATGATGTGAGAATGTGGTAGCCGCAGAGATAGGGTTTCGACCAGCAGAGTAGCAGAAGGGTGAAACCAACAGCCGCCAACAGCCGAAGAGTGGAGCAACAGTCTCCAAGTGCGGGGAGGGAGGAGATGTCGATGGGCGGGAAGTCATCTACAGGGGAGCTCGGGAGCGGCTACGGTTCGTGTCTTGGGCGCAGCGGAGCAATCGAAGGGCACCAGGGATCCGGAGGTGCGGAAGCGTCCGGACCCATTGAAGAAGACCGGGCTGTTGACGGTGTCAGTCGGGGTAAGGACCCACCAGACAAAGGGGGTGGTGGGGCTCAAAAGTCTTATGCCCAGGCAGCGGCCTCAGAAACCCTAAACGAGTTTTTTACCAAAGAGTTGTTTCCGGTTGGGGATGAGCTGGACATCCCGACGGAAGTTCTTTCAAGCTTCATGGAGTTTGAGAAATTTACCCTCATAGGCAAATTCATTGGCGGCCGTCCCGACATGGAAACTATTCGAAAGTGGGCAGCAAGCAAATGGAGGACTTCTGGTCATATGGAGCTAGCGGCCCTATCCCGAGGTTTTTTTGCCATTAGACTGAACAATAAGGAGGATTACTGTAAAATTTTGGCTGGCGGGCCATGGTTTCTGGGCCATAGAAGTTTATTCCTTAGGAAGTGGGACATGGATTTCAGTCCTGATACCCAGAACATCAACATTGCCCCAATATGGGTTAGGCTCCCGAATCTTCCCCTCTTTGGCTGGCATGAAAATGTCATAAGGGGTATTGCGCGCTCCATTGGGGAGTTGGTCACCATTGACCCACCCACCCGAGCTCGAACAAGGTTTGTCCAAGCCCGTTTTTGCGTTATGGCAGATTTGGAGGCGGAACTCCCAACTTTCATCACTCTTCGGTCTGGAGGTACCTTTCTTCATAAACAAGCTATTGTCTATGAAAATAGACCAGCTTCCTACCCCCAGTGTCGGTCCCAAGGGCACCTCCAATCCCAGTGTCCTCTTCAAAAATTGGGTAAGCAGAAGCATGAAAATGGCAACCCCCTGGAGCATGGGGAAGGTCAGGCGAAGCAGTCAAATCTTCCAGATGCGAAGGGTCATGAATCTCTAGGCCCCTCTAGAGTCTGCGTCGGACTCTCTCAGCCTAAAGAGAATCCCACTCTCCAATCGGACCCCGAGCAACTTGAGGCTGACAATCAGCAAGGAGCAGACTCCCACTTGGAAAGTGAATCGCAGGAAGAGAAGGAACGGACCCCATCCCAAATTGTGACTCAGACTGTTTCTCTGCCCCAAGATATGGGTCATCCCGATTTTAGCCAGTCGCAGACGATGCTAGAAGATTACCTCTTAGGAAGGAGGGGTGAACAATCCGGTCACATTAGCCCTCGAAACACGAGGAGCCAAAAGCAAAGTGTGGATTTTGGTAGTGAGAGGAAGCAGGGTCGTCCTCCTAACAAAGACAGGCGGGACAAAGAGACAGCAAATGACGTTGCAAATGGAACCCAGCGTTTGTTGGTTCTGGATGACTGTGGCGCTCAGACGGACGAAGCGCATGCATCAAAACCTCCCCCTCAACAAGGAAGGGGAGGCAAGAAAAACCTCAAACTATCCAGATGAAAGTCCTCTCATGGAATGTGAGAGGACTGAACAGTGCAACCAAACGAAGGTTAGTGGCTGATCTCCGTAGGAGGACTAATCCTTCCATCCTTATTTTGCAAGAGACCAAGGTCGATGCTATCTCCTCTGATAAAGTTGCGAAGGCCATTTGGGCCAAGGCAAATTGTCTGTCCAGCCCTGCAGTGGGAACAGCGGGAGGACTCATGGTTCTGTGGGACCCTTCGAGGTTTGAGGGCAGCCTGCTATCAACTTCCAACAGAATCATCAATGTATTGTTCCAGTCCAAAACCACCAATTTTTCTTGGATTTTGTCCAACGTTTATGCTTCAAATTCTGCCACAGAGAGAGCAAAAATGTGGAAAGCTATCTCTCAGATGAGGGAGAATTTTAGTAATTTTCCTTGGGTTTTAGGGGGTGACTTCAATTGTCCCCTTCATCCTTCGAAAAAAAAAGGAGGATCCGACCACTTCAACCACAGATTGGAGGACTTCAGGGATTTTGTCTCTACTAATGGCTTGCTCGACATCGAACTCAAAGGGGCTTCCTTCACTTGGAGTAACAGAAGGATTGGGAGCGGTTTGATTCAAGTCAAGCTCGATAGATTTTTTATGTCCCAAGAAGCCATTCCTATCCTTGGCGGGGCTATCCTTTCGGCTCTTCCAAGGATTGGGTCTGACCATAACCCTATTTTCTTGGAGGCGGATGATGGGCCTATTTTTAAAACCCCCTTCAGATTTGAATCCATGTGGATCTCTCACAAGGACTTCAAAGGTTTGGTTTCAACGTGGTGGCAATTGAAGGTGGAAGGAAATGCTCCTAAGAGGGTGGCTCTAAAGCTCAAAATGGTCAAAGAAAAGCTGAAAGTTTGGAATAAAGAGGTTTTCGACAACATTTTTGAGTCCAAAAAATCCATCTCTGAGAACACTGAAGGTTTTGGAGGAAAGGATGGAACTCGAAGGTTACATTGAGGGTCTCGGGGAGGAAGAGCGGAGTCTTTTGGTGGACTTTCATTCTATTCTCGCTAGGGAGGAAACGTTACGGCACCAGAAATCTCGTGACCTTTGGTTGAAGAATGGAGACACCAACACGAGGTTTTTCCATGCGTCTACTATGAGGCACAGAGGGGCCAACAAGATCAGAGAAGTGGCTTGTAAGGATGGGCGCATTACCAGGGAGATAGAGGAAATCAGGAGCGAAGCGGTTGACTTTTTTAAGGATTTGCTTGGCACTCCTCCGGACAGCAACCTTCAGGTCCAGAAATCTCTGCTCGCCAATTTTTTGACTAAAGTCCCCCATGAGGTAAGCATTAAGCTTCTGGAACCTTTTTCCTCGTCCGAGATTAAGGAAGCATTGTTCTCCATGCAACCAGATAAGGCCCCTGGCCCCGATGGTTTCCCCCACCAATTCTTCCAAGTCATGTGGGAGGTCGTGGGTCCGGATGTGTGCGATGCTATTCGGGTTATTCAAGCTTCCAGATCCATCCACCCGAAACTCAATTCCACCTTTCTTGCCCTCATTCCTAAGTCTCCTGCCTGCAAAAGTTTCTCGACTATCGGCCCATCAGCCTGTGCAATGTTTTTTACAAGATTCTTACCAAGTCTATAGCCAATAGACTCAAAACAGTCCTCCCCATCTTGATTGATCCTTGTCAGGGAAGCATTGTTAAAGGCAGAAACATTCTTGATGGTGTCATCACTTTCCATGAGACCCTTCATTCCGCTTACCGCTCCAAGAATGCTTGGCTCTTTTTCTTAAGCTCGACATGAACAAAGCCTTTGACCGGGTTGATCAAAATTTTTTGTGTGCAGTCCTCCTCAAGTTTGGCTTTCATCCCCATTGGATTGACCTTGTCTACAGTTGTATATCCACTCCCTTTTTTTTGTCCTGGTCAATGGGTCCCCAGCTGGGTATTTCCAAAGCGCCAGAGGCCTCAGACAGGGCGATCCTTTATCCCCCATCCTTTTCATTCTTCTGGCGGAGGTTCTGAGTTGGTCCATGAAAGAGGCTCTTCGTCAGAACAAGATTTCTGGCATTTTGCCGACTTCTAGAGTTGATCCTGTCACTCATCAACAATTTGTGGATGACACCCTCATCTCCACTGGGGCATCCGTTGCCCAAGCCAAATCGCTCAAGCGGATCCTGTCCCGTTATGAGCAAGCTGCAGGGCAAAAGGTCAATTACATCAAGAGCAAAATCTATTTTATTAACACTCCCCTATGCAGGCAACTTCGGATTGCTAGAATTCTTGAATGCACTATTGATTCCCTGCCTACGTCCTATCTGGGGTTGCCTCTATCTTATAGCGGGCGGGCGAGTGGGGATATGTGGAACATGATTCTTGAGCGCCTTCACAAGAAACTCAGAACTTGGAAGGGCAAACTCCTGTCACAAGCCAAAAAAGCCACCCTTACCAAAGCTTGTCTTCAGGGGATCCCGACCTACTTCATGTCGGTGTTCATGCTTTCGGTTGCAGTTCACTCCAAAATTGAGAAGATTCAGAGGACCTTTCTATGGTCTGGCAGCGAAGAGAAATCTAGACTCCCCCTTGTTGCCTGGGACAAGGTGTGTTCGAGGATAGACCAAGGCGGTGCTGGGGTTGAGAAGATCAAGACTTATGAATTTGGCTCTGATAGCGAAGCACGCTTGGAGGATTCTATCTAGCGACCCGGTGGAGTGGGTTAAGCTGGTTAAAAAGAAGTATCTTGGCCCCATTTCCTTCTTGGATGCTGAGACCTCCTCCATGGCATCGACCTTTTGGAAATCTGTGCTCCAAACCCGACATTTGATCAGCCTGGGAGCCCGTTGGATTTTGGGTGATGGCAACCTCATTTTCTTTTGGAAGGATAGGTGGGCGACTGAAGAAGCCCTTGGGTCGAGGGCGGATCTCGTTGGGCTGAGAGGTTTGACTGACCCTAACTCCCAACTCAGGGTGGCAGAGTTCATAGACCGGAGCACCCATTTTCCTCGATGGAAGATTCCGGTTGTGGAGGGGTTTAATAATGAGGTTACCTTTCTTGCAAATATCCTCCAGTCGATTTTAATTCCTTACGCCAGGAGGAATGACAGAATCATCTGGAGTGGTACGGAGGATGGGATTTTTTCTGTTAAATCAGCTTATGAGTTTCTTACCACCAAGACTGCTCTGGACTACGGGTGGAATACTATGTGGAGGAAAGGAGTCGTCCCTAAAATCAACTTCTTTGCATGGATTGCTTTCCACAACAAAGCCTTAACAATTGACAACCTTCACAAGAGAGGTTTTGCCTTCCCCAACAGGTGTTACTTGTGTCTTGCAGATTGCGAGACGAGGGATCATTTATTCTTGCATTGCCCATTTTCCCACTCTGTTCTTAGTATTGTCCTATCCTCCTTCCAAATCCTATGGTGCTCTCCCCGTTCCCTCAGAGATGCTTTCCACCAATGGCCTAATCCTTTCAAGAATCCCAAACTCCGCTTCCTCCTCGAGGCCTCCTTCCATCATTCAATTTGGCAAATTTGGTTAGAGAGGAATGCCAGAATCTTTGGCAGAGCTCCTAGAGGGCCCCCTTCTGTTGCTCAAAGGGCGTTGTCCTACGCCATCGAGAATTCTATTGTTGTTCCCAGTCCCCGTCCCTACCTTTCGAGCGAAGAAGCGATTCTCAAAATGATGAATCTCTGGCCATTTTTGGAGGTTGTTAAAGGGCCCTGTCGAAGGAATATTGTTTGGACCAAACCCCCCATGGGGTGGATTAAATTAAACTTTGATGGAGCGGCTAAGGGGAATCCTGGGCCCGCTGGTGCTGGGGGTGTTGTCAGAGATCATGATGGGAATCTTGTGATGGCCTATTGTGAAGATTTGGGCTCCTAGACAAATCACTATGCCGAAGCCCGAGGCGCTCTGAAAGGTATTCGGATACTCTCTGAGGATCCTCGACCTCTTATTATTGAGGGTGACTCGCTCAACATCATGAATTACCTTCTTGGCACCAAAAATCCATCTTGGAAAGTCTACAACATCATCCTCGAGGCAAGAACGCTTCTCTCCTATCGTGGTAGGTGGAAAGCAAATCATACTTTGAGAGAAGGTAATCGCGTGGCTGACCACATGGCCAACAAAGGGCTCATGACCACGTGTCCGGTCGTGTGGCAGTCTCGCTTCCCATCCGAGGTGGAAAGGTTGGCCAGAGCAGACATCCATTCATGAAGCTTTCCTTGCACAATTTTTGGAAAGCCCCCTCCGACGAGTTTTGGTGTGGCGTGGCAATTTTGTCTACTTAGCTGTCCATGGTGTCTTGTCTATTTTGCTTTCCTCATTTCATTTCTTCGGGCTCTACTTGGTGTTCCTTCGGTTTTGTCCTGTTTCTTTTTCGTTGGGTTTCCAGGCCTAAAAGCCCTTTTTACAGTTTCCAAGTCTTTAGCATTAGGATGGCTTTACTTGCAATTAGGCTTATTGTTACAGCCAAGAGGTATGCTGCATCGTTAGAAATATGGTTAATTTTGTACATAAGGTTTTGGGATCCTCTATAAAACCCACTGTTAATATATTAAAATAATTACCAAAAAAAAACATATATGTATGATGAGTTATATCACCATGGTACTTCCTATTATATTGATAGGGTTTTCCTAGAAAAAAGACTTGATGTAGAAGCATCCTATAAAAAGTGCAATCCACATCACAAATAGAAAATATTTTAAAATATATTGGAGTCATGCATGTATACATTTTTAGAAACACTTATCTAATGGATAAGATTGAGGGTGAAGGGGGATCAACAAGATTAGATCCATGTATTTAAATGAAGTTCTCTTGATATTAATAAAAGTATTTTTTAATGCTTTTTAGTAATTACAGAAAAAAGTGTCTTCTTAATACATGTTAGGATGCATTAATAAAAGTAGATATAAAAGTAGCAAGTTTTTAAACATAGTCTTATGTATTTAAATTTACAAAAAAAATTGAAGAACAAATAAGGAGTTTGACTATATTTTTCTCCAGGTTTCCAGATTGATAAGTTGAAGAATTAGTTAAAAAGTTTGTTTTTTATTTGCTCCATGTTATTGATTGCATCAATCTAAAGTTTTTTTTTTTCTTTAATTTTTCATTGTTTTTTATAACTATTTATCAATTCCATCAATTTGGTTTTAAAACCAAAATAACTTCAAAAAAAGAAAATCACTTTAATAGGATTACCATAGAAGGAGCGATAATAAGTGAAGTTGTCAAGTCATAACATGTCTCCAAGGAGAGGGGTAAAACTTAGTACTAGAGAAGGAGATAATGCTACCAATATGATATGTAGAATGCATGATATGATGTGTTTATTAAGGTGTATGCAAACTAGGTAAGAATCAATGGAAAAATATAGGATAAGGGGCTTCCTACCAAGAGGAGATGTTAGTGATGAAGAAAAACTAGAGGGTGGGGGGAATTGATTAACCTAGAATGTTGAAGAAGAGAAAAATGCAACTGAGAATGGATTTATTAAGGCCATTTCAAACTTTATAAATGATATTCATATAGAAATGCCAAGAAATTGTAGAATGCTACATCTAGAAGAGCTCATCAATTAGATCACAAAGATGAAAAAGTTTTTTGAATTTGATAAAGTGAAGGATCATAAGAAAGTAAATATTGCACAAACCAAGTTTAAAAGGCATGCTGCCTTGTGGTGGAGAGAAGTGCAAATTGAGTGATATAGGAAGGACAAATAAAATATCACAAGATGAGATAATATGCTCTCCAATTTGAAAGGCAAATTCCTTGCAATTGAGCTAACTCAACCCATTGAAGAAAATTTAGTATTTGGGGCTAAGAATCAAGTTTAAAAGATTACATAGAGGATTTTTATAAGATCACCATTTGAGCTTGTTATAGTGAAGTAGACCAATAAAAGGTGGCAAGGTATGTCAATAGACTATGGTTGAACATTTAAGATGAGATCAACATAATAAAATTGGGTACATCAGATTGGAAGCCTATAAATATGTTGAAATTGTAACTTGACTATGGACAAGGCCAAAATTATATAATATAGTCTTGTATAGGTTTACAGGAAAGCATTGTACAATTAATTATTTGAAATATTTTATTATGTAATACTTATGGGACATGGATAACTTTGTTATAGTTAAACCCACCATATAACTTGTAATTAACCTTAATCCCTCTTGTTATGTCAAATCATGTTAAACTCTTTAATATAATTAGGATTCTGATATTGGTATACATGCCCCCACAACTCTGTCCATTGTATCACAATGTTGTGATTCATATCTATGGATAATATATTGGTTATTATTGGTACCGATGGGTGCCCACTATATATTTATCTCTTTTGTCCTTTTTATGCTTTTTATATAATATTTGATTTGATGGATTGCTTCTGTTCATTTATGAAAATGGGTGTGAATTCCAAAATGGATTAGATTGGGTATGGAGTGGCATTATTTAGTCATGTGGAAAGCTCATTTAAAGCCTCCAATCTCTCTTTTGAATCCTAGGATGCATTTTTTCTCAAGGCTTCATACACATCTTCAACATAAGAGGTAGAGATTTTTTTTTAATCTTTTTATTTAAGGTTTTTAGAGACATTGTCAACTCCATTTTTTACTTTGTTATCATCAAAGTATTCTTTTTTTAAGAGAAAAATCCCTTGCGGGGCCGCCTTGGTCTGAGAGACCACGACCAGGGGGTTATACACCGTCAAAGTCACCCAAGAGTCGCACCCAGTCCTGTCCACACCAATATTATCAATTGGATTTTGGGTACCCAATTCAACTGTTTGGTAGGGTGGATATTCAAACCTGGGACCTCCCTTGGAGGATTGCCCTCTCCTCTCCAACTCACCTACAACACCTGGGTTTATCATCAAGGTAATTATTGTCTACATAAAAGTTCATATTTTTTTCAGTGTAATAGCTTATTCTTTCATCACAATGGAGCCATGGCTAGTGGAAATGAGGGCACATTTTTTTAAATTTGAATTTAAAATTTTATCCCTTCTCTCATGCAAAATGGTGTGCTTTAAAAGGGTCCATGTTATTCATTCTCTTATTCAAGGAGAAGATATACCTTTGAGCTCATGTTAGTATCATGGCATAGCCAAATGGAGATGGGGGCATAACATGTAGAAGATCAAGGGTTTAAATACTTATTATTG
Organism: Wollemia nobilis; assembly: GCA_028583015.1. NCBI lineage: Eukaryota > Viridiplantae > Streptophyta > Pinopsida > Araucariales > Araucariaceae > Wollemia > Wollemia nobilis. The sequence continues at coordinate 6,252,926 of JAQPPZ010000715.1, forward strand.
TTTTATATTTTTTGACATCGAAAAAGGAAGGACTTTGTGTAATATTTCCAAATGTAGGAATGAAGTTATTACGTTGTGGACTACTCAAAAAATATTGTTAAAGCACTTAAGCAATGAGAGAGCCACAATTCAATGGACAAAGTGCACTCTTTTTTGTCCATTACAAACATTGCATTAGATGTTTTCTACTAAAGTGCTAGGGTGGCTATCACTGTAGTGGGCACTATTTATTTATGAAAATATTGCTAAGGTCCAATAACCACTATTAACTTAGGTTCAATTCTCTTGGAATTATCCTTTTGTCATTCTAACAAGCACCAAGACCTTTTGATCATGATGAAGACACCCAACTTTATCTAAAAAAGTGATTTCTCATCTCAAATCGTTGCTTTGGCACCTTGGCTAGTGTAAATAAATTCACCTATGGGAGACCTAGGTTTGACTTTCATTTTTAGTTTCAACCTCCAAAAAATGACTAACTACCCATCTAGGTAGCTGATGTGGCTAAATCCCATGCCACATGTACACTCTTTTTGCATCCTAACACCTTGTTATCCAATCAAATGAAAACAAGTATCATAATCACAGATAACCCAAAAACTTAGTGGTATTCAAGTGGCACAAATATGTGGTAGACATCAACAAATGAGTGATTGACACATGGTAGGTTATGATTGGACATATTTTTTTAAGGTTTGGGGCTTTATTTTTCTATTTCGAGGGCTATTTCAACAAATTTTCTAGAGGCCATAACTTTTGCATATAAAATTGTTTTGAACCCCTTTTCCTAATTATATGATTGTTTGAGCTCTATGCATTGGTGACATTATTTCATGGACCTATTACAATGTTAGAGGATGAATTATGTAGGATACTCCTCAAGGTCTATTGCCCTATTTTGAAAGGGTAAATTTACCATATGTTATGTATTCAAAATATTTGGTCTACATTTATGGAGATGCGGTTAGATTTGTGATAGTTGCATAAGTTCCTGATATTTTTGAAGACGCATAGAAAAATGATTCAAAATATGCTTTCGCCAATCCCTTTATCCCCTTTGAGATGTTGATTCAACTTATTCATGCAAATCTAATATTCCATGATCTCTTCCTTCTATTATTTGTTCAAGTGCTCTTGAAAGATTGTAATGTTTTTTTCACAAATAAGTCCACACAAAGTCTGTTTTATGATGGAAATAAAGTAGCCTAATGACAATATGAAGTTTCTAAATAAGGTGATATATGTTAAAAAAAAGAGCTATCTCTTCAAGTTTTACCTTATGTGACTATAGAATATTGAAGTAGTTTTTCTTTAGAGGTGGTACTCTTGATTTATTTTCCTCATTTGGTGTCTTAGTAGAAGTGTTATTTGGATATTTGTAGGTGTATTTGACAATGGTAGTGATGACTATGGTCCAACCTAAGAATATTCTTGTGTAGAGGTACTTTTGCATCAACAAATTTTAGATGATGAGGGGGATCCATATGAGTCTTCCTCAATTGTGGAGGACCATAAGAGCATCCATTATGGGGGTAAGATATTATTGTCACTAATTTATTCTCTCCTTGTCATCTCACATTAAATTGTGAGGAGGTGTTGAAAGTGTAATTTGACTTATGGTTAAGCCTAACATTATATGATGTAATATTGTATAAACATATGTGTAAGTACTATTTAATTAATTATTTGTAATATTTAATTATGTAATACATATGGACCACATTTAACCTTATTATGGATAAACTTACCTTATAATTTGTAATTAACCTTACGCTCTCTTACTATGTCAACTTAGGTTAAACTAATTTATATAAGTGGAGTTTTGATATTGGTATAAATACTTCCACTACTCCATCCATTATATCAGAGTGTTGCGATTCTTATCTATGGATAGTATAGTGATTATTTATGGTGCTGTTGGTCACGAATCTGCCACAGGAAAGGATTTTTACAATTGCGCCCTAGACCTGGCCAACATTGAAATGCTGGAAGCAAGAAATGGCTCCCAGACCAATCTCCAGAGTGGGTTGGTTCCCTCTACTATTCTAAAATTGGGTTTAAGATAGGGTTCTTTGGAAAGAGATTTAAAAGGTTGCGAAAGAAATGGGAAATATGGCCACATGCCGAAGTGATGGGATCGAGAAAAACAATAGCGAGGAAACTACAAACGCAACAACGACAAGTAACATAAGAAATCGGATTAATCTTCGCACAATCACATGCCGCAAATCCCTCCAAACCCACATTCCAGGAATCGTACCCTGACCGCAGTATTTAAATCCAGTATGCAAAATTTAAATGTAATAGCAATGCGGGAGTACGAATGCTATTAGAAATGCAGAAAACAGAAAAGAAATTCATCCATGCAACGCTTGAAAAATTAGAAATTGATCCTTTTATTCCCGCAGATACAATTCCAGTTTCTAGCAGCAAGTTTTTCCAACCTCCGTAAATGAAAATTACATTGGTTTTTATAGAGGTCCGTCCTCTTTGCAGCATTAAAAACTTTAAACCGACCTTCTTGAGATCTACAATTATGCGAAGGAAACGAGGAACATGATCCCCTTAATCACAGTCTCGAAGAAATAAAAATTAAAGGCCATGAAACGTTCACGGTCCTTCATTAAATACGATTCTTCGAACATGTGCATGAAAACCGTTGAATTAATCCACGAACAACAACTTCGAACCAATAAACCCTTTAATTTTGGTGGCCTGGGCACTCTTCGACCTTAACCGCATCGGAAATCCGCAAATTATTAAATTTGGGTCAGCATTAAATCGTCGAAACCCAAAAATATCTCCTCGGCCGTTCATATTGCACTTGGCGGGAAAACAATTATAGGTCGCAAAAACGTGACGGGTCGCGAAATCGCGACGTGTCACGAAATCGTGACATATTTTTATGTCGTACGCTTCGCTGCTGAAGACCCGCGAAAACGGAACATGTAGCGATTTCGCTACATGTTTCCGTCGTTGGCTCCTCCCTGCGCTCTGCCCCGCGAAAACGGAACATGTAGCGATTTCGCTACATGTTTCTTCTCTCTGCACCAATCGCCATTTTCCGTCTAGATTCGCTGACATGTCAGCGACGCGCTGCAAGTTTTCACTTTGTGCCTTTGTCACCGACCGACCCGCGATTTTGGAACTCGTCATGATATCGCGACGGTTCCGCCCAACCTGCCTGCGTTGACTGCGTTGACCTCGATTCTGCAACATGTCAGCGCGTCGCTGCAGTTTTTTGACTTAACCATTTTTTTCTCAAATTTTCTCCTTTTTTCACCCAAGCTGCATCAATCAAAGGTCAGATTTCCAACAATACACGAATGCATTAATCAATGAGAATCAATGTGGAAAAAATGCCAACATTCTTGGCGGCTCGCGGGGTATACAGCTCGCTGTATGCAAGAATCCAGGCCTTAGTCCATTGGGCATAGAGTCATATCCGAACAGAAGGCGGGCTGCTGCAATACATGTTCTGCTGAAAAATTGAAACTGGAAAAAACCTGCATATAACTGATTATGAAACAACTAATGGAACGTGATGAGGGAGTGAGCTCTTGCGATTGCGCAAGCGGTGACTGCAAATGGAATGATGAAATGAAAATGAACGAAGTTATGAAGTGGGAATGGAACTAGAAAAGCTGTGAAATGAAATGAACTAGACTGCGAAATAAATGCATAAATGCATAAAATACTGGGAAAAATAGAAAAGGGAAAAAGAAACAACAGTTGTGGCTTATTTTGTTTTAATGCAGAAGAAAAAGAAGGAAGAAGAGGAAGAAAGGAAAGAGAGGAAACGGGGAAGGGAAAAGAAGAAAGTGCTAGAAAGCCACCAAACTGTTGGGAGGAGAAAAACAAAGGAAAAACAAGCATCTACGGCCCGCAGGCAACAAGAGCCGAGATGAACAAATAAAAACAATACCACTCTTTTTTTTTTCTCTTCTTTTTTTCTATATTTTTTTTGTTTTTTTTCAAAATACTATATACAATAATTCACGACATGATTGGCATGTCGCCACCAGACATCCAATCTCAGAATGTTATCCGGTAAATCTGCAATGTCCTGACCAGATCTGATCATACTTAAGTCGGTCCTTGAAATTGGGTGGCTCCTTCCTGAAGTTCTCCATGGTGCGAATAGGATGCAATGCGACAGATTATCCTTCTTACTAGTACCCACATGGAAGACTTCTTCAGGTACTGGATGTAGTGGCTGGAACCAACACCACCACTTTGCAGACTTTACTGGCTGTGGGTTGAGTACAGGCTCCTCTAACTCCTTAATGTGATCACGGGGCTCTTCAAGTGAGAAATCTAATTCTGGGATCTCCTCAGGCTCGGAATTTGAACTTGTTCTTCTACTTGGCCCATATCTTGATGAAAACTGCAAGCAACCATATTGTTCATTGCTGGAAAAGTGCTTGCATGTTCCAATCCTTGACTTTGGACGAGATCTGTCCCTTGAACTTCACATGACTGCATCTCAGGTTTATGCTCAGTATAAGGGATCTGGCATGAAAAATACTGTGCAGGGTAAACAGGAGCAGCAACCACCGGAGAAGGTAATGGAGTTTCTCCCCACGGTAACTTTCTTGATAAGAGCAACAGCTGTTCTGCTCGCACTGCTTCCTCAAAGATTTATGGGAACCGTAGTTCACCTGACTGCAGCAAAAAGAGACCTATGTCAGAATTAAAAGCTCGAACATAAAAGAGGTGGGCTTGGGCGGGTGATGGACGGATCTTCTCTGGAATTCTCTTCCAACTTATCAAGAATCGAACATTGAAGTCCATGATGCTTTCTTGAGGTGCTCTCTTGATGTACATGAAAAAATGATAGAGATCCAAAGAACTGTAGAAAGGATCTTCGTCAAATATTTTGATCAGTGCTCCTGCTAGATCATCCCATGAACTGATGCTTTGACATTTGAGCAATCTGTACCACTGCAATGCTCTTCCTTCCAAAGACTGAACCAGAAGTCGGATCATAACATCTTCGTGTTCTATGACATAGATCATGGACAGAGTAGCAATGTCTTCAACATGTGCTAGAGCCATGCCTTCGGTACCATCATATTTTGCCAGGTTCTTCAGGGCACCTTCGGGAATTTCATGCCAAAATTGGAGATTCAGAGGGCCAGGATCATCCCATCTAGAAAAAACCCTCACCTTTGTGGCAGTGGTCTGCGGAATCACGGCCATCGCCATTAATTCAGAGTCGCCAGAAAAAACATTTTTTTTTTTTTTTAAACAAAAATAGGCATCCACGAACAGATCTTCAACTCAGCAAAGTCGCCAGATGAACTTACAAATCTCCGCTATGAGGCCAAGACAGCTCATCAAATCTTGAGGCCTCCGGGTGTTAAAAGCGTGCCAAAACTGTTGGCACCGGTGGGGTTATCACTTTGGAAAATTATGCGTATCCCACCGATTATGAATTCTTGGAGACAGAAACAGTCTGTCCCACCGGGCGTGCCAAAAACTGTTGGTCACGAATCTGCCACAGGAAAGGATTTTTACAATTGCGCCCTAGACCCGGCCAACATTGAAAGGTTGGAAGCAAGAAATGGCTCCCAGGACCAATCTCCAGTGGGCTGGTTCCCTCTACTATTCTAAAATTGGGTTTAAGATAGGGTTCTTTGGAAAGAGATTTAAAAGGTTGCAGAAAGAAATGGGAAATATGGCCGCAGGCCGAAGTGATGGGATCAAAAAAACAATAGCAGGAAACTACAAACGCAACAACAGACAAGTAACATAAGAAATCAGCTTAATCTTCGCACAATCACATGCCGCAAATCCCTCCAAACCCACATTCCAGGAATCGTACCACGATCGCGATATTTAAATCCGGTATGCGAGAATTTAAATGTAATAGCAATGCAGGAGTACGAATGCTATTAGAAATGTAGAAAACAAAAAAGAAATTCATCCATGCAACGCTTGAAAAATTAGAAATTGATCCTTTTATTCCCGCAGATACAATTCCAGTTTCTAGCAGCAAGTTTTTCCAACCTCCATAAATGAAAATTACATTGGTTTTTATAGAGGTCCGTCCTCTTTGCAGCATTAAAAACTTTAAACCGACCTTCTTGAGATCTACAATTATGTGAAGGAAACGAGGAACATGATCCCATTAATCGCAGTCTTGAAGAAATAAAAATTAAAGGCCATGAAACGTTCGCGGTCCTTCATTAAATACGATTCTTCGAACATGTGCATGAAAACCGTTGAATTAATCCATGAACAACAACTTCGAACCAATAAACCCTTTAATTTTGGTGGCCTGGGCACTCTTCGACCTTAACCGCATCGAAAATCCGTAAATTATTAAATTTGGGTCAGCATTAAATCGTTGGAAACCCAAAAATATCTCCTCGGCCGTTCATACTGCACTTGGCGGGAAAACAGTTACAGGTCGCGAAAACGCAACGGGTCGCGAAATCGTGACGTGTCGCGAAATCGCGACATATTTTTATGCCGTACGCTTCGCTGCTGAAGACCCGCGAAAACGGAACATGTAGCGATTTCGCTACATGTTTCCGTCGTTGGCTCCTCCCTGCGCTCTGCCCCGCGAAAACGAAACATGTAGCGATTTCGCTACATGTTTCTTCTCTCCGCACCAATCGCCATTTTTCGTCACGATTCGCTGACATGTCAGCGACGCGCTGCAAGTTTTCACTTTGTGCCTTTGTCGCCGACCGACCCGCGATTCCGGAACACGTCGCGATATCGCGACGGTTCCGCCCAACCTGCCTGCGTTGACTGCGTTGACCGTGATTCTGCAACATGTCAGCGCGTCGCTGCAGTTTTTTGACTTAACCATTTTTTGCTCAATTTTTCTCCTTTTTTCACCCAAGCTGCATCAATCAAAGGTCAGATTTCCAACAATACACGAATGCATTAATCAATGAGAATCAATGTGGCAAAAATGCCAACAGGTGCCTATGGGTTTCCACTATATTTATCTCTTTCATCCTATTTATGCTTTCTGTGTAATATTTGAGTGGATGGATTACTTTTGTTCATTTCTAGAAATATGTGTGAATTCCAACGCAATATGCTTTAAAATCATAAAAAATAGCTCAAAATCTTTAGAACTCATCAAGAGATAGAGGAAGAAACCAACAAGGTACCAAAAGAGGATAAATCAACAAGGAGATGAATCAAGTTTGTCATAAACAAAAAATAATTCATCTAGTGAATTGAATTTCAATAGAGAAAAAGAAAATTACAACCAAGAAAAAATTAATTTAGTGGAAGTTGTTTCCAATATGGTCATGCTAGACTTAAGGTATTTGAATGCCCTAAATTTAATCAAGATAACAATAGAAAAATATATGAGGTAATCATGCAAGTGGTGAAAGAAAAAAAAGAGTCAATGGGAGCATTTGTTCAAATAGAAGAGTCTAAGTAAGGAGAGAACCTCATGTTGAGGAATATTTTGTTGATCCTATATAAGGAGAAAGGACTAATTCAAAGAAAATTTTTATTATGAACCACTTACATGTGACGAGATAGATGCTACAAAGTGATCATAAATAATGGTAGTGATATGAATTCAGTATCAAGTGAAATGTTAAAGAAAATTTTACTAAAAATAGTTGTGCATCCCAATCCTTATAAGGTGTTATGGCTTCATAAGGTTCATTTAATTTTTAGTGAAAGACCAGTGTCTAGTTAATTTTTAGATTTGATCTTAGAAGGATAAACTTTGGTGTGATGTAATACCCATGGATGTTTATCATGTATTAACAAGAAATCCATTACAATATGATAGGAATGTCATTCATGATGTAATATAAAATACTATAGTGATTGAGAAGAGTGCTAAAAAATACAACTTAAATCCTTTGAAGGAAAAAGAAGACAGAGTAAGCTAAAATAGCAAAGTTCTTTTAATGATGGGTAAATAATTTTTAAGAATAACAAAGAGGATGAAAGAATGTTATACCATCATTTCCAAACCAATAAAGTTTGGAATGAAAAATAAGATAAGTGACATTGCAAAAGGAATGAGCAAGTTGCTTGAAAAACATGAGGAGATCATTCCCAATGATCTTTTGAAATATTTTCTACTAATGAGAAGTACTAGTCAACTCATATATTTGATACTAGGATCGAGTCTTCTAAATAAAGCAACCATATAGGTCAACTCCTATATACAATGAAGAGGTTTATTGACAATTGAAAGAGTTGTTAGAAAAAAACACTAATTAGAGAGAGCTTTAGTCCTTGTGTTGTACCAACATTATTAACACCCAAGAAAGGTGAATGGAGGACGCGCACTAATTCACAAGCCATAAACAAGATTATTATAAAGTATTAGTTTCCATTACCTCTCATGGATTTTCCAAATGGAGATAATTACTTTACAACATATATTTAAAGAGTGGTTATCATCATGTTAGAATCATCATGTTAGTTTCCTTTAAGGCAAAGAAAGGGCTATTTGAATGGTTGGAAATACCTTTTGGGTTTATAAATGCATCAAGAACCTTCACACAACCAATGTATTAGACATTGAAATCATTCTTAGGTATTATTATAGGTTGAATACTATGTACAATGAAGAGGTTAATTGACAAGTAATAGGGTTGTTAGAAAAAAACACTAACTAGAGAGAGCTTTACTCCTTATGTTTACTAACATTATTAACACCCAAGAAATATGGTGAATGTAGGATGTGCACTAATTCACGAGGCATAAAAAAAATTATTATAAAGTATTAATTTCCATTGCCTCTCATGGATTGTATAAATGGAGAGAATTGCTTCTACAAGATATATTTGAAGAGTGGATATCATCAAATTAGAATTTAAAAATATGATAAATGAAATACTATCTTCAAGACAAATAAAGGGTTGTATGAGTGGTTGGCAATACCTTTTGGGTTTATAAATACATCAAGAACCTTCATGAAACCAATATATTAGGTATTGAAACCATTCTTAGGTATTATTATTATTGTGTACCTTGATAATTTTCCTATATTTAGTAAAATAAAGGAGGAACATATGTTGCATATGAGACAAGCATTAGAAAAATTAAAAGAGAGAAGTTATTGATCAATTTAAAAAGTGTAGTCTTATGAAAGAGGAATCGGTTTATTTGGATTTTATAATATTTCACGATAAATTCAAAATGTATTAAAAAAGCTAAAATCCATAATAGTGTGACATACTCCAAAATGCACTTTTGATGTGAGAAGTTTCTATGGTTTGACAAGCTTATATAAGAATTTCATTCAAAATTTTAGTAGGACATGTGTACCACTCATAGAAACCATAAGGGTATACAAAAGGAGTTTGTAAGGACAACATTAACACAAATAATATTTGAGCTACTAAAAATAAGGTTACGAAGTAGCCTATATTAACAATGCTAGATTTCAATACTGATCCAGGTTGACTATGATGCCAATGTGAACACAAGTTTAGTCTAAGTCAAGAGGGGTAGAACCATAGTATATTTTTGTGAGAAGCTCCATGATGCTAGGAGGAAAAATCAATCTTTGATCAAGAGTTCTATGCCATAGTACAAGCTTTTAAAAAGTGAAGACACTATTTTCTACCCAAGGAATTCTTCTTATACACTGATAATAAGCCTTGTTGTATATAAATAGTTGAGGTAAGTTAAATAAATTTCATATGAACTAGATTAAAAATCTATTCATTTTTTCTTAAACATAGAAGTGTCAAGTCTAACAAGGTACTTTATACATTAAGTAGAAGAATTTTTTTAGTTGAATGAGATGTAAGTATTAGTCAATTTTGAGTGTTTGAAACTGTTGCATCAAGAAGATGTAGATTTTAATAAAGCATAGATGTAATTTAAGAATCCCATTGGTTAGGATAAAACTCCATGGATGGATTATTTTCTATAGGGGTTGTTTAGAGGACAATAATTATGCATGACCTAAGGGTCCATGAGTGATAACTTGATTGAAGAGATATATTGGTGGATTGGTAGAACATTTTTGCATTGATGACAATTGAATAGTTGAATGAGAGATATTATTGACCTAAGATGGCAATAAATGTAAATATATTTATAGAGAGTTTCAAAATATGCCAATTTGCAAAAATGAGGAGTCATAATAGTGGTTTGTATAAACTATTTCCATTCCAAAGAGGTCATGGGAGTGTATTAGAATGGAATTTGTCTTAGAATTACCTGAGACACAAAAAGGAATAGCTCTATTTTTATGATAGTTGGAAGGTTTTAAAAAATAGTTCATTTTATGGATTACAAAAAGACTAATGATACTATGAATGTGAAAAAATTGTCCTTTTAGAAAGTGATCCATTTGCATGAGTACTAGGGAGCATAGTATCTTATAGAGACACAATTTGTTAGACACTTTTTAGAGGACTTTATGGAAGAAACTCAACACCAAGTTGTTCAACTTAGCCTATCATCCTAAACTAATGATCAAATAAAAATTGTGAATAGAAGCCTTGGAAACACACTAAGGTGTTTTATAGGTGATAAACTAGGAAGTTGGAATCTACTCTTAAAAAATCTAAAATTTATTTACAACTTAGTTAATAGAATTACAAGTAGAACATCATTTACAAGAGGGGTTTAAAGTTGAGATATTTATAAGATGTTGACATGAGAAGTGTTGAAGCGAAAGATTTTGTTGATTTCATGAAATAAGTAAATGAATAGTAAGAGAAGAACATTTTTAAGTGTAAGAAACATGATTTGAGGAATAAAAAATTGAACTTAGAGTTTGGGCACTTAGTCCTTGCTTATTTAAGGAAATATTTTCAAATGGAACTTATAATAAGCTCAAGTTGAAAAAGGTAGGCCCACAAAGGACACTGATAGGATTTTCATACAATGATTATAATATATAATTGTCAATGACATTGATATCTCACCTATATTTGATGTGGACAACTTGTATTCTTACCACAAAGGAAAACAAAGTGAGAATGTTTTTAGGTCAAATTTTTTGATTCTAGATTAGAGACAATAATTACTAAATAAGGAGGAGATTGAATCAATCATTGACTCACAAGTAGTCAAACATGAGGGAAATAGTAAAAGGAATAATAGTTCAAATCGAAGGACATAAATATAGAAGAGGATAAATGGATGAGTCTATATGAGATTAGTTATGGTTGGTCACTGGATGCACTTACTTATAATAGATGAATTGGAGCTTATGACACATTTTCAACCTATAGTGTTTAATGCAAGAGCATCCTAGGCATGGTGCAACCACATCACTAGAAAAAAACATTTTAAAATTAATTGAAATCATGCAATGTTGATATTTATAGAAACACTTTTCCAATGGATAGATTGGGGGTGAGAAGAGAAGATGCATATACTAAAAAATTATTTCTTGGACATTAAGAGAATTATTTTCTTAATGCATGTTGGGATTTAAAAAAGAAAATTTTCTTGGGAATTATGAAAGGTAAATATATATGAAGCATTGTTTTAAATATAATGTTATGTAATTTCATCCAAAGTAAAAAGGTAAAGAATGAATAGGGAGTTTGACTATAATTTTATTCTAGTTTTCGGATTGAGAACTTGAAGGATTGATAAAAATTATGTTTCTTATTTCTCCATATTATTGATTGCATCACTATGGAGATTGTTTTTTCCTTTGGTTTCATGAATTTTGTTATAATGTTTTATTAAATACATCAAAACCACAAAAAATCATGTCAACTATATTAAAAATAACTTTATCCATAATTTTTGGACCAAAAACAAATGACATAATGAAAATGGGTGTGAAGTGAGTGGATGAACCATTATCCTACCAACTATGTGAATATACAAGATGTGGTTCCACTAACATTTTCAATTTTATGAATATAGAACTTATGAGTATACAATCAAGAGAAAAATAATGTGTGAGATAGGCTAAATGATAAACAAATAGTCATGACCTTTGAATCATGATGATGATGTACCAAAGTCACCTTGTCATGCAACTCATCATAATTTTGATCTTCACTACATATTTCGATGGACTGCCATGCACTTCTACATTAGAAGATATTAATATAAAGTTTTCTTATTCAACTTAAAATATTTATTTTATCATGTCCTTTTTATTAAAGATCCCTACAAAATTTGCATGAATGCTTCAACTTTGTAGGTGGAGAAAAAAGAGAGTGAGAAGAACCGATAAGAAGAGTCTATTAAAAGGACTTAAAGAATTGAAAAGAGAATTTTGAGAATGATAAGATGAATATGATTGACATAAATCAAGCAACATGCTTCTTCTACTATATTGAGAATTGCTACCTCCACATACTTCACTTCTTGAAAATAATTCTCAACAATATCACTCTTTAATTTGAAAATGAGTTTGATTTGATTATGGATTATGTTAAGCAAGATCCTCGAGTGGTTGTATTATAGGATACAATCATGCACAAACTAATAATATCATTGCCAAAGATGAAGTCTTTTGATTTCTAAATATTATAAATATTTAGTAGGATGAAATGCTTTGTCTAATGTGTTGACAAGCTCAAACCAAGTTGTAATATATTATGTGAATGTAATAAAGATCAAAATTTCCACATGCAACAAAAGCAAATGAAAAATATGCTAGTACCCTATCCTAACATCATTATGTAATGGTCTAATATGGGTATAAATGGCATCTAGTGTGTATGGATCATTATGATATAACCATTACTTTGTTATAAGCATGAGTTAATAAGGATGTAATCATTTATTTATGTAAGTAGGAGTTACTAGCTTAGGTATTCCTCTTGCATGTGGACAAACCCTTGAACATTAGGGTTAGGGTTAATAAGATTCTATAGAAGGGAAAGGGTGGAAATGTAAGGTATTAAGTCTTTTTATCAATTTGTAACAAAGCTTCACTTCTAAGGAGGTTGCCTACTCAAAGAGACCTATGATATTAGATTATATTGATTAATAAAGTTTGTTGCATTTCTTTTTCAAGCACTTTTTCATTTATTTTCTTGCTTTATTATTAATTTCTATAATTACTAGTATAAATGTACTTGATTTTATCTGAAGGTTTCTAACAAGTGGTAATAGATCACATTCGAAAGTTGTGTTCTATAGTAGTAGTAAAAATTCTTAGCCTTCTATTTAATTCCTATTTGGTAGAATTTCTTTATTCTAATCATTTTTGTTAAAATACCTTGCAAGAAAGATAATTTTTTTCTATTTTAGTGGGTTAGGTTAGAAACCTTATGCCATGGGTTTGAAAATATCATGGAGGATTTGTTATTTTTGGTTAATATAGGTTATATATACATCATCTAGTGAAGTGAGGGGTTCTTAGACTCTAATACCTAGCCCTTGAATATCACCCATACATAGCAATGAGCTTCCATGTATCATTAGGAATATAGGGAGACCCTCGTTGGATTAGAAGAAGCCTTCATCCATAGAAAGATAGTGATCATTAAAGTATTTTGGTGCATCAATAAGAAACTAGCCCTGAAAATTTACTCTCAAAGTACACTAAAAAATAGATAGTACAACTATGGGTGCTGTTGAACCCTACATAGTTAGAGCTTTGAGATATTGGACTAGTCACTAATCATGATAGAGAGAGTATATAAGAGATCCTACAAAACCAAACACACCTTGACTTAGATTAGTCTTACTAGAATTATTTTGTGTCCTTCCCCAACCAAAACCATAATTCAAATTTGATAATACTATCACAGGGACAATTCATCTCATAGATTAACATTACCTAAAATACCAAGTAAGACAACACAAAGGATCTAGTTGAAAACTCTAAATAGTTGGGTGATAGTGAGTAGCAATGTAGGCAATTATCAACAACTAGTTGAATATAGAAATTAATTAGTCCATAAGTTAGAACACTCTATTGTTAATAGTTGAACCAAAAAAATATCATTATATTAATTGTGGAATAACTGGAATTCATAATTTTGTGGTATAGTTCATTATGATCATCTCTTTGAGCTAACAATTTTGACATATAACATCCATAAGCTTTGTTTGTAGTCAAAATTCATCATTTTGTGGTATAGCTCATCTTGATCATCTCTTTGAGATGATCATTCTAGTATATAACACCCATAAGCTGTTTGGAGAACCATAGGGTACCTAAAAATGGCTAGAGGTACTAGAAGTGCTTAAATAGAGCAAGTAAGTGAACATGTTAGCTTCTTAATACAATAACAAGACATATGGGTAAGCTTTTTACCAAGTTAGAAACCAAAATAAATGACTTTGAGGGTCATGTACAAGGCTTAGATACCAAATATAAACAACTAGATAGAAGGGTAGTGGGGAGGCAAGAAAGTAGTTTTGAGGCTAGAACATGGAATTTCTTGCCTATCAATCATAGAATACAAAAACTCAATTTCCCAAAATTTGACAAAGAAGATCCCTTTAGTTGATCACTCTTCATGATATTCCCAAAAATTAAAGGCTACCATAGTATAATTCAACTAATCTGATGCAATTCAATGATACAGTGGATTCATACACTAGGCCCAATAGTCTAGGAGTTTTTTGATATTTAGAATCAATTCACTTAGTAGGGGAAGTAATACACTTTTTGTGGTATTCTCATAGGATATACCCAAATTATAATCTCCCATAAAATGGAAATTATTTTTAAGAAATCATCTCAAGGGATGATGGTGCAACTTTTTGCGATTCATAATTTAAATACTAAGATACAATTCAACCACAAAATTTACAACTAATTATGGATAAACATGCATTAGTGTTTGTTGAACCACAAGGATTGCCACCATAGCACACCCATGATCATGCCATCCAACTTGTTCTAGGTAGCTTACCACTCAACATTTTCCCTTATAGGTACTTGTATATACAAAAGACTAAGATTGAAAGGATGGTATAGGAGTTACTGGAAACAAGGGTCATTTGGCCAAGTGTTAGTCCTTATTCCTCTTCATTTTTTTTTATTTGTAAAAAATATGGGCTCTGGTGGTTATGCATGGTTTTTTCAAACTTAACCATAAAAAAAATTCTCCATTCTTGTCATTAATGAGTTGTTGTTTTTAGAAAGACTACAAAAACATTTCTTATGGGATGGCACTAAATACAAAAAATGTATACATCTGGTGGCTTGGGATACATGTTGCCAGCCTTTACAGAATGGGGGTCTTGGTTTGAGGAAGTTGAGATATCTAAATAGAGCCCTTCTAGCTAAACATGGTTGGAGGCTTTGCACTGGAGCATTAGGAAAATGGGCTAGCATTATCCAAAACAAATACTTGGAGGGCAGAAACCACTTTATCAGTTGTTCTAATCCTCCACATGGGTCTGTTTTTTGGCAAAATATAATCAAAAGCAAGAAATTTCTATGGAAAAATCTAAAATGGAAAGTAGGTAGGGGAGACAAACCTGAATTTTGGAAAGATCCTTGGATTCAAGAGGATCCTTTAGCAAACTATAGAAAGTTCAAAGATATTAAAGAGCATTTAACCGGAACCTATGGTAAGAAAATTAATGGTTACATTCATAAGGTGGGTGATTTTCAGGAGTGGAAAATCATGCTAGAAGATATGCAAGGCTCGGGGGGTAAAGATCTGCAAAACCTCCTAAGGAGTTATTATTTAGGTAGAGGTTTAGAGGAGGATCAGATAATTTGGGGAAGAAAATAGCAAGGCCAGTATTCAGTGAAGGATGGATATAGAATCTTGGACAAAGTAACCTCAAAGAAACCCCAACTTAAATAATTTGGATGTTAAAAATCATCCCTAAAGTTGCTATGTTTTTTTGGACTTCCATTCTCAATAAGATCCTTACAAAAGATAATATGTTCAAAAGAGGGATTGTGGTTCCAACTGTTTGTGTCTTATGTAACAAAGAGGATGAGTGTGTGGACCACCTGTTTGGAACTTGTGATTTTTTTGTGATATCCTAAATATGTTATTGAGATAATTTAATGTTTCTTGGGTCATTCCAGATTCTCTAATCAATATTTGGGAACAATGGCACTTAAGAAGCAGTATTTTTTGGTAAAAATGCATTCCACATATTTGTTGGGGGATTTGGCTGGAAAGAAACAGACAAGTTTTCAAACATAAAACAAGAGGAATAATTGGGGTTTATGCCAGGATAAAAATAGCCCTATTGGAGGATTGTATTAAAAATATTGTTGTCCAAGAAAATCTTGTAGTGATCCTCTCTAGAGAAAAATATATCTTAAATATGGAAAAAATCAATAAGGTGAGACTAGATACCATATGGGAACGTCCCCACAAATATTGGGTAAAAATTAACTTCGATGGAGCTGCAAAAGGTAACCCGGGTCATGCTGGTGGTGGGGGTCTCATTAGGAATGACAGAGGTCAAGTAGTGGCTGCATATGCTGAGGATCTAGGAATTACCACAAATCACCAAGCTAAAGCAAGGGCAATGCTTACGGGTCTCCAAATTGCAGTGAATTTGGGTTTTAGGAGAATTATTCTTGATGGGGATTCCAAAAATATTATAAATTCCCTTAAAAATGGGAGTTAAATAATTCTAGTATTTTCCAAATAATTACAGATGTGAAGAGTATTTTGGGAAACCTAGAAGAAATTCAAGTTAAACATATGTATAGAGAGGGAAACAAAGCTACTAATAAAATGGCAAATATGGCAGTTAAATATGAGAATTTTAAGGTTTGGTCATATGCCCTCATGGAGTTGGAAGAGATTATATGAATTGATAATGAAGCTAGCAGATAAAGAGGGTGGCCCAAAGTATAATAATTATTGGGATCATGCGATGAAGGATTTGAGCACACTAAATTACATTATTGTCAGCTATTTTTTATCAGTTATGTACAACATTGAGCACTGCATCAATTATATTAAATAGAAGGATAGCAGGAGGAATTTTATTTCAGCTTCTCCATCAACAGGTTTAGCCCAGGTTTTTTTTTTTACTAAGATGGGGCTATCTTGCATTTGTATGATCTTCTCTTATTTTTTCTTGTATATCTTTCAAGCTCGGTGTAAAGGGTCGGGGCCCTTCAACCCCTTTTTTTATCAATACCAAAAAAAAATAATGAGTTGTTGGATGAGCTCCATGGTGCTCATTTTTTCTCCAAGTTGGATCTTCATTCAAGATATCATCATTATATTATTGGAGGAAGATATTCAAAAATAGAATTTTGGACTCATGAAGATCATGAATTTCTTGTCATGAATTTTGGTCTTACCAATGCACCTTCCACTTTTTAGAGTCTCATTAATGCTATCTTTCACCCCTTTTTGTGCAAATTCATTTTGGTCTTCTTTGATGATATTTTAATTTATAGTCGCACATGGAAGGAACATATACAAAATTTGAAACATATATTGCAACTCTTGGTCAATAAATATTTGTGTGCAAGGTGGTATAAATGTTCTTTTGAAATGTAGAAAGTGGAATATTTAGGCCACATTTTTTCATTTAAAGAAGTTAAGTTGGATCCAAAGAAAATTATTGCTATACAAGAATACCCTAAGCCTCACACTCTGAAAGGTCCTCAATATTTCCCTAGTCTTGAGGCTATTATTAGAAATTTATCTATTATTATGGAACAATGATGTTGAGAAGAATCTCATTTATGTGGTCAACTAAGATTTCGCACCTCAAAAAAACTATGTTATCTATGACCATGCTAGCAATGCCCAATTTTTTCAAATATTTTATGGTTGAAAGTGATGCTTTAGGAAGTGGAATTGGTGTAATACTTACACAAGAGGGATGATTGTTGGATTTCATGAGCAAGGAATTATCAAGGAAAAAAGTGTGCAAATCAACCTATGAGAAGGACATGATAGTGATATTACATATTGTTAATCACTGGAGACCTTATCTCATTAGACAATATTTATTAATCAAAATAGATCATCATAGTCCAAAATAGTTTTTGGAGTAGTGGGTCTCCACTCTTGGATAATAAAAATGGATCCCCAAACTATTGGGGTCTGACTAGAAAATAATTTATAAGAACAAAAAAGAGAATATAGTTGTTGATTTCCTTTCCCATAAATATGAGGACTAAGTAATGTTATGTTCCATTTCAACTCCACTCCCTCATTGGATCCACAAGCTTCAAGAAGAGGTAACCCAAGAATCTACCTTACAAGCTTTAATTTAACAACTTCAAAATTATCCTAGCTCTCAACTTGGATATACATAGAATGAGAAACATTTGAGTTATTGAGCTCACCTTGTTGTTCCTTCAAATTCATCATTTTCGAATCTATATTATAAGAAATGCATAACTCCTTGATGTTGGAAATTTTTGGTTCTTAGAGACTTATGAGCAAGATAAACACACATTTTTATAGGTATATATAAAATGGGATATTCAAAATTGTTTGGTAGAATGTGATACTTGTCGACATATAAAAGGAGAAACTATATGCACACTAGATACACTCTAGCCTCTTCATCTTCAAATGACCTTTTGGATGGATATTTCCATGGATTTTATTAAAGGGCTTCTAAATTTTGACAACAAAAAAATCATTCTTGTGGTGTTGGATCATCTCTCAAAGTATGCTCACTTTTATCTCCTAGCCCACCTCTACAAGACCTCAATGATTTCCCATATATCCATTGATTTTATTTTTTCCTTAATGGCATGCAACAATCCATTATTTCTAACTATGATGCCACCTTCACTAGTCATTTTGGCAAGTTTTGTTGAAACTATAGAGCATACAACTCAAAATGAGCTTGATATACCATCCCCAAATAGATGGATAAATAAAAATTGTTAGAAAGTGTTTGTAAATGTACCTCCATTGCTTTGCATCCAAGCATTCTAAACAACTAATACAAACATGGACATTGATAATTATCAAAGATCAAGATTTTTATTTTCATTTGACAAAAGGGTTATTTATAGCCAAATACATCAATCGGGAAGGAATGTAACAACCCAAAATCTACCAACCTAATTTTTTTAAAGAGAACTTACAACAAAGGCCCGCAAAGAAGGAACCTTCCTTTATTTTATTTTAGAATGTAAGGCTTTACCATATTTGAGTTCTAAGTCATTGTAGATGATACTCAATGGACAATAGTGGCCAACTCTCGTAATATTTTGGGATTCACCTTACTAAAACCAGTACATTTAGAAGGATGTCATTAAGTGGTTCTCCCACCTTTCCTATACCTTCATCGAATAGAAGCCATTCAACCACAGTGTAGAGATTATACTTTAAGACCTATAACACTTAAAGAGGATGATCATTCCCTAAACTTACTCTAAGTCCATCTCCCTTAGGTAGGTTATCCAAGCGTAGAGTCTTGGTGCTTAGTTATCACACCTCTATGGGCTAACTAAGGTCATTGTCACTTTGATGATAGCTAACATGATCACTTGACCCTACACAATCAAGGGATCACTATTGTTGCCTGGTGAATGGTCTTCCCATACTTTAGATGGGACATACTTGATCCTACATGTTTAAGGTGTGATTATTCATGAGTACCCTAGATATTGTATTCACATAAATCCTTCCAGTTTTATGATATCCTAGCTATTACATTCTTGGAACTCCTTCTAGGACTCATTTCTACCTGGTTATTGCATTCATGCAACTCCTCCCAATATTGGGCTTTATGATTTACTAGAAGAATATTTCTACCCATCCTAAGATCAAAAAAGCTATTGCATAATTTACTCTAAAAGATAACAGTAACAATAGGCATGCCATAAACCATCAAATATGAAATTTTAGAAATGTAAACCAAAAATATTCTCTTAACTAGATTCCACATTAACTTAAACCAAAATTGACACTAGTTCAAGTGCTCATATAACATAATGTTGTAAAAAAATTAACCAAGAATTCCATAATAAAGTATGCATTCTTTAAAAATAAGTGACATCATATAATACCTTAATCAAATTTCCAATATTCTAACCAATAACACTCAAAACTAAATTAACCCCATTAATGATTGCTCAAACACTTTAATGATTTAAAGAACATAAAATTTCAGTTTGTACAATAATAACTTTTACAAAACTTAATAAACAACTCAATATTTACAAAACCTTTATTCCACATCTACTAATGATTCAAAAATCTAGGAAGTCTTTCCCAAAATTCATCAAACCAACCGCAAACCAACAAGTCTCTTTGAAAGGATATTACCATCCACAACGTTATAAGGTATACTTGGGGATAAAAACAATACTTTGTGCAATGCAATTCTTACTCATGCCATTATCTATTATGCCACAACCATGCATAAAACCAAATAATCACAACATTCCAAAACAATACAAGAGAATCCCATACTTCTATTTTTAATGACTCCTTAATCCACACAGGTCTCAAGAATTCATTATAATAGTTTCAATAGTACATCAAAATAAAGTAGCCCATACTTCTCCATATAATAATCCTTTAACTCACAAAGGTCTCAAGAGTTATTATACGAGTTTTTTTCAAAACCATAAATCAACAATACATCAAAATAGAGAAGCCCATACTTCTCCATATAATAATCCTCTAACCCACAAAGGTCTCGAGAGTTATTATATGAGTTTCTTTTTTCAAAACCATAAATCAAAAATACATCAAAATAGAGAAGCCCATACTTCTTCGTATAATAATCCTCTAACCCACAAAGGTCTCGAGAGTTATTATACAAGTTTCTTTTTCAAAACCATAAATCAACAATACATCAAAATAGAAAAGACCATACTTCTCTATATAATAATCCTCTAACCCACAAGGGTCTTGAGAGTTATATACGAGTTTTCTTTTTTTTAAACAAAAATACAACTATCTCTAGACTACCTTTCTTTTCAAAGCTTAGTGTTTTAATAGTAAAAGAAGAAGGATTCCCATCTAAAACTCAAGCTTAAATATCAATGAAATATAAAGCTTCTAAGAGCAAGCAAATAGATTCAAATTTAAATCTAACATAAAGCTTCTAAGAGCAAGCAAATAGATTCAAATTTATATGTAACATAAAGTTTCTAAGAGCAATCAAATATATTCAGCTTTAAATCTAACATAAAGCTTCTAAGAGCAAGCAAAAATATAACCGAGGCAAGTGCTAACTATACTTGAAACAACACTGGAGGAAGACCAAGGTAACACAAACATTCCTCAACAAACACACCTAGCTGACAAGATAAAAATAGGCTATTCAAAACATAGCAATGAATATCCCAAAGTGTATATAGCCACCTAAGACTACAAAAAGTAATTCTAGCACATAGGTAGACAACAAGAGGATGTTCAACTCAAGGGGTAATGAAACCACACAGATCATACACAACAAGCACCACACCAAACACAACCCACCACCCTATGAAAGGGGAAATGAACCAGATGAACTAACCTCTACCATGCAGACCATCATAAGACACAGGTGCACTCTACAACCAATAAAATGCTATAGCCCATAAAGCATAATATGTGTATCAACAAAAATGTAACATAGCATGGTTCCCACAAGCAATAAAGGTTGAAGAAAAGTGCAGAAGACATCAACAACCGAACCAAGGGTAATTCAAAACTTAACACAAAAGGGTAGGGAATATCAATATCAAGCAAAAAAACTAATGAGAGCGCACCAGTAGAAGAAATAAAAATGCATAAAAGATAACCAAACAATAATAAAGCAACACAAGAAGGAAGCATATCTAAAATAGGAACAAACACTTAAAACAAAGGTTCTAAAAACTTCCTTGGATTGCTCCCCAATGTTGTTGTCTGGTCGCTATCTTCTTCCTTCGCTTTCACCACTTCCTCAAACTTTAATTACCCCTTTATGCTCACAGTCATCTTGGATTTAAGGGATAAGTATTACCTTCATTGAATGAATGTTCTTCCCATTATCAAAGAGCATTACACTCTCCCTTGCCATGCATGATCGAGCAATTTTTATTGCTCAAAATTTCAAAGAAATCGAAGCTAACCTTTGGATTCCTAAGGAGGATTACCATAACATATCCGAAGACCACAATCCAAGGTACTTAATTCTTGGTTCCTTGATTAATATTTTAAAAATAATGAATATAAAAAAAAGTATACAATGCTTGATTAGCTGATAAAGTTAAAGTTGACATACAAGAAAAACAAGGGTATAATAAGCTAATCAAAATATAACATCTTCTCTAGCCATAAGTAACTAAGACAAGCATGGCACAACATCCTCAATATTCTACACCACTATTTTATCCCCAAATAGGTGGCCCTTTTTATGATAGTACAAGCTATCACTAACCTTATAGAGGAGGCTCATTGCAAGAAACATCCTGGCCCAATGGTGTGAATATGGAGACTCAAAATGATATGCATCTACATGAAGGTAATTTTTTCATGTTTACCATGAGCTATTGATGAATTAGTCATCATCATAACTTCCCTAAATTAACTCTCAATATGGGTGGATTATCCCTACATTTCCACCAAAGAGAGGTACCTAATCCTGCATCCACAAATGCATCAATAGTACCACATTATATACTTGAAAACACCAAAAATATTCCATCATATAGACATAAACAAAAAATATATACCATTTATCAAACATATCCTCATATAGTTCATTATTCATAAAAGTTCTGCCAAGTATTGGTGTTACATACTTCCCCTTGGACTAAACACAATCCTCTTCGTTTCTTGTAAAATGTAGCATACATGATTTATTAAAAACAATATGGAAATTGTTGTCTCATGACTTCAACATCTTCCTACATAGCACAATTTTTAGAATGTTGGTCCCAATGGACCTTACATTGGTCTAGATTTTGTTGCCTTAGCATCTTGGAATGAAACCCCAGAACCTTAACTGGTTGCACCTCAATAGCTACAAAATCTATCTACAAGTTAGAAATATTCCACACGTGAGTAGGGTCAGCAACATACTTCCTAAGCAGGGATATGTGGAAATTTTCATGGATATTTGACAGATTTGATGATAAAGTGAGCCTGTAGGCTACTAGACTAATCTTCCCAATGATCACAAAGGACCCCACATAGCGAGGATTTAACTTGTTGACTTGATGACACTCTTCATGGGTCTTACTATTAAGAAGACTCTATATCCTACAAATAATTCTCTTGGTGATCCTTTTAGATCCACATAGCTCTATTGGAAATTGACCACTTCCTTGAGCCTAAGCCAAATTGCTTTAAGTTGCTCCTCCATTTTCTAGAAATGTACAATTTGATTATCACTTAGTATTTCATATTATTCCATGAAGGAGGGGTTATGCATATATTACCATACAAGGTTTCAAATGTTAATATCCCCAATGATGCATGCCATTAATTATTATAAGAAAATTTTACAAGATGCAAGAGATCTTCCCATTTTGAATTTTGATCCATGCAATGCATGCATAGCATATCTTCTAAAATCCAGTTTACCCACTCAATATGACCATCTATATCAGGATGATAAGAAAAATTAATATTCAGCTTAGTGCCTACTACATGATAAAAAGCTTGCCAAAACTCTAACATGAATCTAGAATCCCTATCAGATATTATTACTTCAGGAAACCCATGTAATCAAAAAATTTCTTTGGTAAACGTATTTGCCACCATGGCTGCATCATCCTTAATGTTCCCTAGTATGAAGTGAGCAACCTTGGTCAACTTTTCAACCACTACCAAGATAGCTTTATGCTAAATCCTATTCTTAGGTAGCCTTACAATAAAGTCCATAGAGATTACCTACCACTTCTATGCAAGTATCTCATGTGGCTACAATTTTCCTGCTAGGTGATGATGTTTTACCTTCACTTTCTAGCATTCTAAACATCTTGTAATAGATTTATTGATGTCTTGCTTCATCCTAACCCAATAAAAGATATTTTTTATATTTTAATGTATTTTAACCCTCCTAGATGGGTAGAATAGGGAGAATTATGCACCTCTTGCATAATCATTCTCCTTAAATCACTTGATTTGGTGAGATATTTTGAAGCTATAAACTTAAAGGAAATGCTACTGAAAGTAATGAAATAAGAAGACAATGTTATAACTATGATTATGGCTATATACTAAGCATGTAGAAGTCATAATAAACTTCTATGATAACTCAATAAAATTGCCATTAATTAAAGCTCACAAAAATAGTATAATTAAATGAAGCTCTACTAATGCCTACTATGAGCCATGCTCTTTCTCAATTTTTATTACAATTATTAGTCACAAATATATAAGAGTATGTGACTCTTCACTTTATTACTCTAAGGACACGTACATTCTGCATGATGGACACTTGTCCACATGCACACCTAACTAAAGACACTTATGTATTATCTGCACATTATTACGTTACATAAAATATAACTCATATTATAATCTAAGATACTTATAATCTAAATATGTACCCAAGGTGGTACATTAACATGTACCAAATAATGTAATATATTCTAACACCCCCTGTATTACATTATTTGGGATGAACTTCTCTTGGTCTACATAGATAATCTTTGAATGCTTAAAACTTGTTCTATCCTAAATATTTTATAAATATATCTGCAAACTTTTCTTCTGTAGGTATATACTTCAAACTAATATGCAAATTCTAAAAATTATCTCTAATGAAATGATATTGTGCTTCAATGTGCTTAATTCATTCATGTACAATTGGATTTTTTATCAGATTGAGTACTCCTTGATTATCACAATATATTGAGTTGTAGTTCATTTGATTCCCATGTTAGATAATATATATTCTAACCATAGAGCTTCACAAGTTGCATCTCTTGCTACATGATATTCTACTTTGGTAGATAATTGAGCTATTGTATGTTGTTTCTTATTGTGCCAATATATTGATCCTAATCTAAGATAAAAAAAAATGTACCCTAAAGTAGAATTTCTATCATCAATAGAACCAACATAATCAAAATTTGAGTATCCCTATAGACAAAAATCTTTAATATTCTTCATATAAGTTAGTCCATAATTAGTAGTCTTCTTAATATATTGCAATATTCTTTTTGTATCTTTCCAATGACTCTCTCTGCTCTTGCATGAACCTTGAAATATAATTTACAACAAAAACTAGATCAATTCAAGCATTTGTTAAATGCATAAGCCTTATAATTAGTTGGCGGTACCTTGTAGCTGAAACTAAAGGCATTCCATAATTTTTGGATAATTGAATCCCTTGTTCCATAGGTGTATCTTTAGACTTACAATTATTCATTTTGTATTTCTCAAGTAGAGCTTTTGCATATTTTGACTGTGTAATTGTAATATTATCTTCATTTTAATGAATTTCTAGACCAAGACAATAATTCATCAATCCTAAATCTGTCATTTCAAAATCCTTTGCAAGAACCTTTTTTTTATCTCACTTATTAGTTTTCTAGAGCTTCCAATAATCACTATATCGTCAACATATATTATAAGAATTAATATATCATTTCCAAATTTTTTTATATAGACTTGGATCGGATGTACTTCATTTAAAACTATGTTGTACCAAATTATTATTACATTTTATGTTCCATGCTCTAGGGGCTTGCTTTAGACCATATAAGGATTTTTTTAATTTACAAACCTTATGTTCTTGACCTTTAACAACAAATCCTTCTGGTTGTGACATGTAGACTTCATATTCTAAGTCACCATTAAGAAAATAAATTTTTACATCCATTTGATGAAGTTTCCAACCCTGATGAGTTGCTAAAGCACATACTGTTCTAATAGTAGTCATTCTAGTTGTTGGTGGAAACATTTATTCATAGTCAATTCCATTTGTTTGAGTATATCCTTTGGCTACTAATCAAACTTTGTACTTGTCAAGTGATCCATCTGCTTTATACTTAGTCTTATAAACCCATTTGCAACCTACTAATTTCTTTCTTAGAGGTAATTCTACTATCATGTCTTGATCCATAAGTTGTGAGACTGAAATAAGGTTGGTAGTCAATACAGGAACATATAAAATATTGTAAATTATTCCTTTTCCATTTATTATATTGACTAGAATATTTCCTATCCCTTTTACTTCATAAATTTTACTATCTGCCATAGAAACTAGTTTCTCATATTTTACTTATCTCAGATAATTGAACCATTGCTTGTTTCCAATCATATGTTTACTTGCTCCTGAATCTATGTACCAATAATCCATAATTAATTTTTTGGTTTGTATGAGGTTGACTACCTTTCTAAATTTCAAAAGTCCTAATTTGATGTTGAAGTACTTGTGGTTCCCAATTTTGAATTTTGTAAACTATATTTGCAAATTTTGTAACCCTAATTTGATGTAGAATTCCTTATTTCTCCAAATTTCAAAATATTTGCAAATATTAAATATTTTTTAAAACTTGATAAATTGTTTACAAAATTTCACAAAACCTTCTCAAAACTTGAAATTAAACTTTCAACTTTATTCAATACTTTCCAAAAATAAATATTTTGCTTTCTAAGGTTTTAATTTCCACTATAATGTCTTATCTCTCCAAATATTTTCTTAATTAAGGTAAAATATGAATTAATCAACTTAAAACCTTAGGAAAAATAATTATTTTCACCCTTATAACTCCAATATGAAAAAAAATGAGTTTAAATATTTACCTCCTTTATGAGGCATGCTCATTTTTGGTTAATGACACTTGAATTTTCTAAATAAGCATTGCTCACTATTTCCAGCCAATACTTGTTCTCATGCAAGTCAACACTTGTCCTCACTATGCCTTGGGGATGTTACAAATTCTTAATATCTCCCCCAATTTATAATGGTTATATGTTGAGTGTTCTCCTATCGCCTTGTAGCATTTAAATTTGGTGCTTCCTAATGTTACAATGCTTTCGTTTGTATTTACAAACTTCTTTCTTCATTGTTGTAATCTTCAGCAAGTAGCTCATCGTTGAGCTTCCAATAAAGCATCTGATTCACAATGTCAATGACCTACCCAAGGTGGAAATCCTAGAACCTCGTTATTACCATTGACTAAAGAAGTTGGTCGGAGTCAAGGTCATTGTTAAAATCATAGCTCCTCAATTTTGTGCATCCAAAGAAGCTAAGTAGAGATAATATAGTGGAAATGGTATTACTACTAGGATCATAAATTCAGTTTGCCTTCCCTAGTTAATAGCCTCCAAAGGAGACAACGATAGAATCATGATTCCTAGAGTGGTACAGGTTTACAATTATCTTCAGTTCATGAGTAATGATATTGGGGATGAGAAAGTGAGATACCAAGTGATACCTACTAGTGATAAAAATAGAAGGGTATGAATCAAAGGCATGTACTAGTGGACTCCTAACTGAATTTATGTTGACACTGATAATATGGATTACTCCAACATGGATTTTCTCTTCAATATCATCAATTTTGAATGAGCATACGATAGCGTTGCAATGCCCAAGCAATAATTTATTTTGTAAATGACTTACCATCAATAGTAAAATTGATTGTCTTTAGGTGGGTGTCAACTCCATAAAAATATATGCATGTATAGGGGCGGCAGAACCTTTGTTAGATCATAAAATGCACACCATTAAATATGACCTCAACAACGCTACAATCTTTGACCTCCAAAAATTGGTTATTAGCAAAAATGCTACCATCAATTGTTCCAACACCGTGTCTAGTGTTGTGATTCCCTTATCATATTATGAAAATAAATATTCTAAGGTGGTCTATGCTCAAAGTATTATGAGGTATTCTAAGCTCAACGTCACCCCTGTGCTACACTCTTCCAAAAGCAATTATATGATGCCATCATAGCGTATCTCTAAAACCAATATGACTTTTACCAACTTTACTCTGATACCACTGAGAGATTTTGGAGCTATAAAATTAAAGGAAATACTATCACAAGTAATAAAATAAGCATGCAATGTTATAACTATGATAATTACTATATACTAAGAATATAGAACTCATAAGAAACTTCTGTGATAACTCATAAAACTACCATTAATGAAAGCTCACAAAAATAGTACAATTAAATGAAGCTCTACTAATACCTACTATGATCCATGCTCTTTCTTAATTCTTATTACAATGATTAGTCACAAATATATAAGAGTATGCGACTCTTCACTTTATTACTCTAAGGACACATGTGCTTTCTGTATGGACACTTGACCACATGCACACATAACTAAAGCCACTTGTGCATTATCTACAAATTATTACATTTCATAAAATATAACTCATATTCTAATATAAATATGTACCAAAGGTGGTACATTAGCATGTACCAAATAATGTAATATATTCTAATATTTTGGTATGACTACCCAATCCTTGAAATATAAATCCCATATTTTATGTTGAAACCCTTTCTCTCTTCAAGAATTCCTTTTGCTTTACTTTGAATCTCCATGCAATATGGGTCTTGTAGTTGTATTTCATTGAATCTATCCATTAATTCAATGTGGCTCTAGGTCAAGGTGACTATATGCCTTATTCTACTCAAGGCATCTGCAACCTCATTCTCCTTTCCTTTGATATATTCAATACAAAAGTCATATTCTGCTATGAATTCTACCTACCTTCTCTATCTCACATTCAACATAAATTGGTTAAAAATATACTTTAGACTTTGATGGTATATTCTTACCTCAAAAGGTCCACCCAATAAGTAATTCCTCCAAGCATTTAAGGTATGCACAACTATTGCCAATTCCATATCGAGAGTGGCATAGTTTACCTCATACTTCTTAATTTTTCTAGACTCGTAGGACACCATGACTTAATCCTAAGATAATACTTCTCCCAAACCTTCTAGAGAAGTGTCAGTGCACATAGTAATTTTTCCAAGTGAATAACATAAGCTTATACTGAGAGGGGTTGGTGAACTGTATAATACCACTTTTTACTTTTTCTTTCCAAATCAATATATGCAATGTATAGATAGCAATATCAATAGTAGTAATAAAATCAATGCATAAAATGCCACATACAATAGAGACACCATAATTTATGTGGTTCACCCAATGTGGGCTACTCCACGGAGAAAATATTTCACTAAAATTTCCTCAATCAACTTCTTGGGAATCCTTTCCCTATTACAATGTTTATGGACCTCTGTCCAAAGGAGATACTAATCCCCTATATCAAGTTCATGGATCTCTATCCATAGGAGAACTCTTTCTCCTCTGCTCTAGCTGGTGATCCTCTAGAAGATAACCGCCTCCTCTGCACTGGCTTGTGGATCTCTCTCCACTGAAGACTCTTGTCCCCACTTAGAAGACCTATCCTCACTGCCTTGGCTAATGGATCTCTATCCATTGGAGACTACTATCCTCTCTGCTCTATCACCTCCAAAGCTCTATCTCAATTTTGTACTAAACATAGTCCTTCGATCTAGTACAACTCTATGCAATCTTTGTCTCCGGTCTGGTATAAACCTATCCTCAAATCTGCACCAAAATCTACTCTCAAATCTGCACTAAACATAGTCCTTCGATCTAGCACAAATCTGTCCTCAATCTCTGTATTCAAGCCTTACCTCAAATCTTGACTCAACTCTGTTGGATCTACCCCAAACCTTAACTCAAGGTTTGAACAAATCAATCAACTCTACTCACAAGTCTTCTCAAAGACTTGTCTCAAATCTATCTTGTAAGCTTCCACAAAAGCTCACACTAATCTATCCACAAGTCCTCTCTAGAACTTGTTCAATCTGCTCAATAAGTCCTTACTAGAACTTATCCAAATATACTCTCAATCTGTATTGTAAGCTTCCACAAAAGCTCACACCAATCTATCCACAAGTCCTCTCTAGAAGACTTGCCTCAAATATGCTCAACAAGTCCACATAGAACTTGTTCAAATATGCTCAACAAGTCCACATAGAACTTGTCCTAATCTGCTCAACAAGTCCACACAAAACTTGTCCTAATTAGCTCAACAAGTCCACACAGAACTTGTCCAAATCTGCTCAACAAGTCCACATAGAACTTGTTCAAATATGCTCAACAAGTCCACACAAAACTTGTCCTAATATGCTCAACAAGTCCACACAGAACTTGTTCAAATATGCTCAACAAGTCCACACAAAACTTGTCCAAATCTGCTCAACAAGTCCACACAAAACTTGTCTAAATCTGCTCAACAAGTCCACATAGAACTTGTCTAAATCTGCTCAACAAGTCCACACATAACTTGTCCAAATCTGCTCAACAAGTCCACACAGAACTTGTCTAAATCTACTCAACAAGTCCACACAAAACTTGTCTAAATCTGCTCAACAAGTCCACACATAACTTGTCTAAATCTGCTCAACAAGTCCACACAAAACTTGTCCAAATCTCATAGAAACATAAAGAGAATTGTTAGAGACTCAATATGCTCTATACTCATCACAATGCTCAATCACTTTCAATCACTCTCTTAGAA
The DNA here is from genome assembly GCA_028583015.1 of Wollemia nobilis. Taxonomy (NCBI): domain Eukaryota; kingdom Viridiplantae; phylum Streptophyta; class Pinopsida; order Araucariales; family Araucariaceae; genus Wollemia; species Wollemia nobilis. The sequence continues at coordinate 6,283,236 of JAQPPZ010000715.1, forward strand.
ACATAAGGAGAATTGTTAGACTCAATATGCTTCAAAATCAACTCAATGCTCAATTCAAAATATAGAATAGTTTGTTTTATGAAACTTGAACAATCACTTCACACATCCACTTGACTAGGCTCAACCAACTCTACTCAACCAATCACTCAATGAAACACTCCTTTCTCACAAACCCTAGTCCAAGCATGTAAACACCAACTCAAAATATTCCCAACAATGCTCAGCAATAAATATCACATAACAATGATACTCATGATCTTTTCAAACCCTAGTTCAAGTTCTTTGCTCAACAACTCACTTCAACAACAATGCTTATAGAAATGATACTCAAACCCTAGTTCAAGTTCTTCACACCATCAATGGCTTCAACAACAATGCTAATCAAACAAGGTTTCAATAACAACTCTTTATTCCAGAAAACCTTGAAGCATTAACTCAAACATACTTAATAAGGAAACCCTAATCAAGTCCTTTTCACTCCAAACTTATTTTTCATAAAACCAACCAATCAACTTAACTATGGAAGAATGTGCTCATACCTTTTTTCTTTATGATAAGGAATAGACCTCACAAATCTGCCACAACCATAAACACTTCTTTGCCAAACTCAAGAAGGTTAGAAGACAAAATATTATTCCAATATTTCCTTAAAGATATTCCTTGGACCAAAATATAATCAATGCCTTATTTCTTCCTTTTTTCAATTACACTCAACAAATCATACATAACAAAATACTTGGATATACCTTATCAAATCCAATCTTAGAATAGTGACCAACACCCTAATATATCAACCACTCTTAAAATAATATCCACCACCATAGGATATTAACCACTCTTAATAATATTCAACACTATAGAATATCAACCAAACACTTTTCACTCCACACAAAACCTTTGAGCAAACAATATTAAAAATTTAATTTTGCCAAAACTTATAACTCCCTTGCAACCTTAGAACCAAATAATAAACATGCAAAATTAATTTTTAAATTGCCCAACTAAACTTTCGAAAATTTTGGAGATCAAATATTTTGCATACCTTGTACTCCCCACAAAAAGGGGATTCGGCGTGACTCGATCCACCGTCTCCTCTAGCCTAAGCGCTAGGCACTTGGGCACTCACCGCGTGGGCTATGAAGACCCACATGAAGGAAGGATAAATACCTTCCTCTTATGCCTTCAACACTCCTCTTCTCACGTGAAAATCATGTTTTCTCTCTCCCTTGGTCGCAATGCTGATTACTATGCTCGCACGATCTTCTAAGGCATGGTAAATATTAATGAGGTGGGTGCTCCCCCTTATATACTTTATTTGACATTCCTCCTCACGTCGATGCTTTTCAAAATTGTATTTTTGAATTTCAAATCTAAAACCCACTCTAGGGTTTTAACCTTAACTTAAATTAATTTATAATTAATAAATAAATTAATTAATAATTAATTTAAATAACTTTTCAAGTTAAGTAAATTAACTAATAAATTAATTTATAATTGACTTTAAGCTTCCTTAGTATAATAAAATTATTATACTTTATTTTCCAATGGTTTTTATGAAAAACCTTTTATTTTCTCCTTCAATGGTTTTAATGGAAACCTTTGTTTTCCCTTCTTGAACTTTTTTCCTTCTTTAGGTTAATGAAAACCTTTTATTTTCTCCTTCAATGGTTTTAATGGAAAACCTTTTATTTTGCTCCGTCAGGGTTTTAATGAAAAACCTTTTTGGTCATGCTTCATAAGACATTATGAAACTCTTTTGGAACCAATCAATTGCATTCCTTTTGACATCAATGACAACTCAACTTTGCTTACAAACTTGCTCAAATTACCAATAATCTCCCCCTTTGTCATTGATGGCAACCACTCTTTAAAAATGCCAATACTAAAATTTTTTTTGCTCCCCTTGACTGAAATATCTCTCCCTTACTCAAATATCTCTCCCTTTGACATCAAATTTCAAAGGGTCACCCTTGGGGCTCAGGGCTAAGAATGAGTCTCTTAGCTTATCCCCTCCCCCACCTCCTCTTGAGGTGGTTAATTCTAGGATTGGAGTATTTCTACTCCTAGAAAGCACTATTCTTTACCTTTATCCTCTTTCCTTCTTATCTGAACCTTTTGTCTCCTTTGACCATTTTCCATGTCCATGTTCCTATCCATGTCTACATTCCTATCCCTATTTTTGTTCTTGTTCCTGTTCTTGTTCATATCCATGTTCTTATTTCTGTTCATGTTCCTATTCCTGCTTGATTCTAGAATGTCTGCTCTACACCACTTTGTTGTGTGACCATCATTATTGCACTTATAACACTTAATGTTATTATTCCTTGGAGGTGCAAATATCTTAGGATTTCTCCTAGTGAAGCCATATCCTCTTTTTTCATGAACCCTGCAATTCATTGCCTCATGACCAAATTGATTACATGAGTAGCAATACCCATGGAAAAGTTATCTATTCCCATATTCCTGTCTTCCCTATGTCCTGCACTGTGAAGCCATATGCCCAAACCTATGATATGAAAAACATATTCCATTTAAGCCTCCTTGTCTTGATCTCATTGGTCTCCTAGTCTCTCTTGACCTATTCTGATTGTTGTTCCATATGTATCTTCTTTGTGCATTGTTCCTATTTTTGTTGAACTTTCTATTGTCCAAATCATCCTCAGATGTCTCACTTTCACTTACACTATCTTCTTCTTTTGAAGTTTCTTCTTCTAAAGTTTCTTCAAAACTTGAGGTTGACTTTTCTTCTTGTTTCTTTTGAACATGTTCAAATCCAAGACCTGTTTTGCTTGATGTAGGCTTTTGTATGTTGATGAACTTATCCAATTTCTTTGAGCTATTTTTGAACCCTTTTATATTGAATTTGGAGTCTTCTAAATATTTTTTGAGTAGTGCCACTTCTTGTGCTAACTTTTCACATTCTAAGGTATTTGCTTCTAACTTATCCTTGAACCTTTTTGCCTTAGCCTTTGATTTTTCTAAATCCTCTATAAGCAATCTTCTCTCTTCATCACATTCTTGAAACTGAATTTCAAGTTTAGAGTGTTGTTTTCTTACCTTATTTACCATGTCAAGGGCATAAATAAGTTCTTCCTTGAGATCATATCCATTCTCTTCTAAATATTCCTCTATTTGCTTACCTTTGTCCACATATTTATTTTCTATTGACTTGTCTTCTATAGGATCATCTTCTCCTTCTTCTAATTCCATTAGAATATTATCTTCTGGTCCTTCAAGTGTATCTTCATATTCATCATCACTAAAACTATAACCATACCTTGTACAACTATCTTCAAGATGTCCAAAGTTACCACATCTAAAACACTTGAGAATTACTAGAGTCTTTTTCTTAACTTGTTCTTTTTCTTCAATCATAAAAATAACTTCATCTCTATCATTATCTAAAATAATAGCATCACTATCACTTGAGTACTTACTTGCCTTATCCGCATAGTAGCTCCTCTTTTACCTTTGAAAGAACTTATTTCCTTGTCTGCTTTGTCCATCCTTGCTTTTTTTTGTGCCTGTATCTTTCTGATTCCTTGTTTTTGTGATCCTATTTTTCTTCACCATTGTTATTCTTGGCTTATTGACAATCTGTTGCAAAATGTCCATACTTTCCACAATTGAAACATTTAACAGATTTTAGATCTCTGGATTTTCTATAGTCCTTATCTCTTCTACCATAATTAGCTTCTTCATCACTGGATGACTCATTGCTTGATTCTTGCTTCTTACCCTTTGTCTTTTTTATTGCTTTAAATGTTGCTTCCTTCTAGAGAATGGGATATTTTGTTCTTATCTCAAATTTTGTGAGCATATCGAGCAACATATCTCTTATCAAAGTATCACTATCTATTGACATTTCTATAGCAGAAACCTTTTCACTGAATCTTTTTGGAAGAGTTCTTAATATTTTATCACAAACATCAGATTCATCAATCTTCATTCCAAGTCCTTTCATATCATTAACAACCTCATCAATTCGAAGTAGATAAGAACTAATTTTTCCTCATCCTTCATTCTTAAGTCTTCAAATTATCCTTTGAGATTTCGTATCTTTACTTTCTTGACACATTTATCTCCTTCATATATATTTTGCAACTTATCCCACATTTCTTTTGCAGTTTGACAATGCATAACTTTCATAGACCCTATTCTATATAAACCTCTCAAAAGTGCATTCATTTATTTTGAATTATAATGTTGTAGGAGCTTACCTTCCTTATCTATAGGAGGATTAATCAAGGGATCGTATCCAAATTCAAGTGCTTCCCAAATTTCATTGCCAAGTGCCATCAAGTAAATCTTCATCACCATACTCCAATATATATAGTCACTGCCATCAAATAATGGTGCTAAATTACTTGAGGATACATCCTTAGATTCCATTATGTTCTTGTTAGCTTCTCCTTCAAGCTATTAAACTCTTTTGAAGGAACCCGCTCTGATACCAATTAAATGAACACAAGCTTATACTGAGAGGGGGGTGAACAGTATAAGACCACTTTTTACTTTTTCTTTCCAAATCAATATATGCAATGTATAGATAGAAATATCAACAATAGTAATCAAAGCAATGCACAAAACACCACACACAATAGAGACACCATAATTTATGTGGTTCACCCAATGTGGGCTACTCCATGGAGAAAATATTTCACTAAAATTTCCTCAATCAACTTCTTGGGAATCCTTTCCCTATTAAAATGTTTATGGACCTCTATCCAAAGGAGATACTAATCCCCTATATCAAGTTCATGGATCTCTATCCATAAGAGAACTCTTTCTCCTCTGCTCTAGCTGGTGATCCTCTAGAAGACAACCGCCTCCTCTACATTGGCTTGTGGATCTCTCTCCACTGAAGACTATTGTCCCCACTCAGAAGACCTATCCTCACTAACCTGGCTAATGGATCTCTATCCACTAGAGACTACTATCCTCTCTGCTCTGTCACCTCCAAAGCTCTATCTCAAGTTTGTACTAAACATAGTCCTTCGGTCTAGTACAACTTTGCTCAATCTCTATCTCTAGTCTGGTACAAACCTATCCTCAAATATGCACCAAACTCTGCTCTCAAATCTGCACTAAACATAGTCCTTCGATCTAGCACAAATCTATCCTTGATCTTTGTCTTCAAGCCTTACCTCAAAGCTTGACTCAACTCTGCTATATATACTCCAAACCTTAAATCAAGGTTTGAAAAAATCAATCAAATATACTCACAAGTCTTCTCAAAGACTTGTCTCAAATCTATCTTGTAAGCTTGCACAAAAGCTCACACTAATGTATCCACAAGTCCTCTCTAGAAGTTGTTCAATCTGCTCAATAAGTCCTTACTAGAACTTATTTAAATTTTCTCTCAATCTATATTGTAAGCTTCCACAAAAGCTCACACTAATCTATCACACTAATATTCTCAACAAGTCCACATAGAACTTGTCCTAATCTGCTCAACAAGTCCACGCAAAACTTGTCCTAACCAACCCAACAGTCCACACAAAACTTGTTCAAATCTACTCAAAAAGTCCACACAAAACTTGTTCAAATATGCTCAACAAGTCCACACAAAACTTGTCCTAATCTACTCAACAAGTCCACACATAACTTGTCTAAATCTTCTCAACAAGTCCACACAGAACTTGTCCAAATCTGCTCAACAAGTCCACACAAAACTTGTCTAAATCTGCTCAACAAGTCCACACAGAACTTGTCTAAATCTTCTCAACAAGTCCACACAAAACTTGTCCAAATCTGCTCAACAAGTCCACATAGAACTTGTCTAAATCTACTCAACAAGTCCACACAGAACTTGTCTAAATCTACTCAACAAGTCCACATAGAACTTGTCTAAATCTGCTCAACAAGTCCACACAAAACTTGTCCAAATCTCATAGAAACATAAAGAGAATTATTAGAGACTCAATATGCTCTATACTCATCACAATGCTCAATCACTTTCAATCACTCTCTTAGAAACATAAGGAGAATTGTTAGAGACTCAATATGCTTCAAAATCAACTCAATGCTCAATTTAGAATATAGAATAGTTTTTTTTATGAAACTTGAACAATCACTTCACACATCCACTTGACTAGGCTCAACCAACTCTACTCAACCAATCACTCAATGAAACACTCATTTCTCACAAACCCTAGTCCAAGCATGTAAACACCAACTCAAAATATTCCCAATAATGCTTAGCAATAAATCTCACATAACAATGATACTCATGATCTTTTCAAACCCTAGTTCAAGTTCTTTTCTCAACAACTCACTTCAACAACAATGCTTATAGCAATGATACTCAAACCCTAGTTCAAGTTCTTCACACCATCAATGACTTCAACAACAATGCTAATCAAACAAGGTTTCAATAACAACTCTTTATTCCAGAAAACCTTGAAGCATTAACTCAAACATACTTAATAAGGAAACCCTAATCAAGTCCTTTTCACTCCAAACTTATTTTTTAGAAAACTAACCAATCAACTTAACTATGGAAGAATGTGCTCATACCCTTTTTCTTGATGATAAGGAATAGACCTCACAAATTTGCCACAACCATAAAAACTTCTTTTCCAAACTCAAGAAGGTTAGAAGATAAAATATTATTCCAATATTTCCTTAAAGATATTCCTTGGACCAAAATATAATCAATGCCTTATTTTTTCCTTTTTCAATTACACTCAGCAAATCATACATAACAAAATACTTGGATATACCTTATCAACTCCAATATTAGAATAGTGACCAACACCCTAATATATCAACCACTCTTAAAATAATATCCACCACCATAGGATATTAACCACTCTTAATAATATTCAACACTATAGAATATCAACCAAACACTTTTCACTCCACACAAAACCTTTGAGCAAACAATATTAAAAATTTAATTTTGCCAAAACTTATAACTCCCTTGCAACCTTAGAACCAAATAATAAACATGCAAAATTAATTTTTAAATTGCCCAACTAAACTTCCAAAAAATTTGGAGATCAAATATTATGCATACCTTGTACTCCCCACAAAAAGGGGATTCGATGTGACTCGATCCGTAGTCTCCTCTATCCTAAGTGCTAGGCACTTGGGCACTCACCGCATGGGCTACGAAGGCCCATGTGAAGGAAGGATAAAGACCTTCCTCTTATGCCTTCAACACTCCTCTTCTCACGCAAAAATCATGTTTTCTCTCTTCCTTGGTCGCAACGTTGATTACTATGCTCTCAGGATCTTCTAAGGAATGGTAAATATTAATGAGGTGGGTGCTCCTCCTTATATACTTTATTTGACATTCCTCCTAACGTCGACACTTTTCAAAATTGGATTTTTGAATTTCAAATCTAAAACCCACTCTAGGGTTTTAACCTTAACTTAAATTAATTTATAATTAATAAATAAATAAATCAATAATTAATTTAAATAACTTTTCAAGTTAAGTAAATTAACTAATAAATTAATTTAAAATTAATTTATAATTGACTTTAAGCTTCCTTAGTATAATAAAATTATTATACTTTATTTTCCAATTGTTTATATGAAAAACATTTATTTTCTCCTTCAATGGTTTTAATGGAAAACCTTTTATTTTGCTTCGCCATGGTTTTAATGAAAAACCTTTTATTTTCTCCTTCAATGGTTTTAATGGAAAATATTTTATTTTGCTCCGTCAGGGTTTTAATGAAAAACCTTTTTGGTCATGCTTCATAAGACATTATGAAACTCTTTTGGAACCAATCAATTGCATTCCTTTTGACATCAATGACAACTCAACTTTACTTACAAACTTGCTCAAATTACCAACACCAAGTGGATCGAGGATCTTGAGAATTGGTATTGTTTTCAACATATTTTTTAGATATTTAAATGCAGCCTCACACTTATTCATCCATTTTAACTCCTTCCTCTTTCTTTGAAGATTGGTGATTGCTTAGGTAACTTTAGAGTATGCTTTCACAAAACATCTATAGTAGCCTGTGAGTCCCATGAAACTCCTAACTTTAATCACATTCATAGGTGGGACCAACTTAGTGTGGCCTCAATCTTCTTTGGATCCACAACAATTCCTTCTGTTGAGATAATGTACCCCAAATATTAAACTTGTGAAGTATAGAACTCACATTTGAACAATGTACCATATAGTTGATTCTCCCTCAGTACTTCCAACACCAACCTAAGATGTTGGTCATGTTCTTCTTTAGACCAAGAGAAAAACAAAATATCATCCAAGAATACTAGAACAAACCGATCCAAATATTTTTTGAACACATTATTCATTAGCTTCATAAACATTATTGGTGTATTTTTCAACCCAAAAGGTAGCACTATGAACTCATAATGCCCATATCTAGTCTTAAAGGTTATCTTCTGGGTGTCATCTTCTCGAATCCTCAATTGATGATACCCTTATCTTAGATCTATTTTTGAAAATACGGTAGCTTCTCTTAGTTGATCAAATAGATCATCTATTACTAGTAAAGGGTACTTGTTCTTGATGGTCATCTTATTCAATAGTCTACAATCTATGCATAATATCAAGGATCCATCCTTCTTTTTCACAAATAAAATAGGAGTACCCCAAGGTGACACACTTAGTTTGATTAGACCCTTATCCTAAAGGTCTTGCAGTCACACCTTTGGTTCATGCATTTAAATTGGAGTCATTATGTATGGTGTCCTAGAAATAGGTTCAACTCCTGGCATTAACTCAATAGTAAAATTGAATTCCCTTTGAGGGGATAGATCTGGAAGGTCTTTAGGAAATACATCCAAAAACTCATGAAGAATTGGGTGTTTCCTAAAAATGTCTTCATCCCTTTTTCTCTAGTCTTACCATTGATTTTCACTATGTAGAGCATGTTACCTCTTTTGATAGCCTTATTTAAATGCGTATATGAAAGTAAGTGCGGTTTATAATACCCTCACCCACTTTGAACTCTTGCTATTATCATTGTATTCCATCCACCTATCTTGAAAATGATTAAGGCTCCATGAGCCTTCAACCAATCTATTCCTAGGATGATGTCAAAGGTATGAAAAGGTGCTACATATAGGTGCCACATATTAGGCCCTTCAGGTAGAGTTATCTTTAATGTAGGTAAGCATTGGTCCACTAAGTGGGTTTGCCCAGACCCATACTCGACTTTCCACCCTTGTGCCAAAAATCCAGGCCTTTTCAACATATCCTTGATAATACTAGGGGAAATAAATCCATTAGTTGCTCCACTATTTAAAAATAAATTATCAAACAACTTACCACCTAGCAACAATAGAATTGCTTGTTTGCTCAAATTCTCGGTATCCACATAACTTTGATGCTACCATTCTTTTGATTGGTTGCTTTTTTTGAAATGTCATAGATACTTGTTGCCATAGTGAGGTCCCCCATAGATGTAGCACCTTGCCTTAGGGAAATGGGTTCTTGCCTTGCCCTTCTTACGAGTTCTAGATCTATTGTATCCTTGTTCAACAATTATTTCTAATATCATCTAATGTTGCCCCATTTGGTACTGAAATGACCTTACTGATGACTCCAATTACTTTATTCCCTTTTGCAATTGTTGAATTAGGGATGCATCATTGGTTAGGCCCTCATCAGAGTCCTTTTTGTATCCCTCCATGTTTTCAAAAGTTCTACAGATAACTAAAACCTTATTTTTCCTTGCCAAATTCCTTAACCCTAGGTATTTTTTAGAGGTATACTTCAGTATTCCTTTGAATAAGCAAATCTACTTTCTTGAAGGACCTCAATATAGGTGTCATCTCTATACAACAAAAAAAATGGGATAAGTTAGAATCCTCCTACAATTGTACTTACATTCTTTTAGCTTCATTCTTCACATGAACTAACATAAATTATTATCACCCAGTTGATAATATTTTAGGGTCACACTTGTCTACATGCAAGGTTCCTTATCCAAATTTGCACATCAAGTCAATGCTCAACCTAGTCATACTCCATGAAATTTTCTAGTCCCTATGATCTAGATCTCTAATACCAACTGTAACAACCCAAAATCTACAAACCCAATTTTTTTAAAGAGCACTTACAACAAAGGCCAACAAGGAAGGAACCTTTCTTTATTTTATTTTAGCATGGAAAGCTTCACCACATTTGAGTTCTAATGGATAGGAGTGGCAAAATTTCATAATATTTTGGGGTTCACCTTACTAAATTTTTGCACGTTTAATAATACCATTAAGTGGTTTACCCAACTTTTCCAAACCTTCATTAACTAGGGACCATTTAACCACGGTATAGGAATTATCCTTTAAGACCCATCACACTTAAAGGGGGATGCTCATTCCCTAAATTTAATCTGAGTCCATCTCCTTTAGGTAGGTTATCCAAGCGTAGAGCCTTAGTGATTAATTACTACACTTCATGGGATAACTAAGGTCATTATCACTTCAACAACAACTAACATGATCCTTTAACCCTACATGATCGAGGGATCACCATTGCTGCATGGTGAATGGTCTTCCCATCCTTCAGATGGGACACACTAGATCCTACATGTTTAAGGTGTGATAATTCATGAGTAACCTAGCTATTGTATTCAAACAACTCCTAGGTTTATGAGTTCCTAGCTATTTCATTCTTGCAACTCCTTCTATAACTTATATCTACCTGGTTATTGCATTCATGAAACTCCTCCCAGGATTAGGCTTTATGATTTACTAAAGGAATATTTCTACCCATCCTAAGGTCAAAAAATCTATTACATCATTTACTCTAAATGATAACAATAACAATAAGCATGTCATAAACCATCAAATATGAAATATTAGAAATGTAAACCAAAAATTTCCTCTTAAATAAAATCCACATTAGCTTAAACCAAACTTGACACTAGTTCAAGTGCTCATATAACATAATATTGTAACAAAATTAAACAAGCATTCCATAATAAAGTATGCATTCTTTAAAAACAAGTGACATCATATAATACCTTAATCACAGTTCCAATATTATAACCAATAGCACTCAAAACTAGATTAACCCATTAAGGATTGGTCAAACACTTGAATGATTTAAAGAACATAAAATTTCAGTTTATACAATAATCACTTTTACAAAACTTAATAAAGAACTCAATCTTTACAAAACCTTTCTTCCACATCTACTAATGATTCAAAACTCTAGGAAGTCATTCCCAAAATTCCTCGAACCAACCACAAACCAACAAGTCTCTTTGAAAGGATATTACCATCCATGGTGTTATGAGGTATACTTGGGGATTAGAAATACTCTTCATGCAATGCAATTCTACTCATGTCATTCTCTATTTATACCACAACCATGCATAAAACCAAATAATCACAACATTCCAAAATAATACAAGAGAATCCCATACTTCTCTTTTTTAATGACTCCTTAATCCACACAGGTCTCAGGAATTCATTATAATAGTTTCAATAGTACATCAAAATAGAGAAGCCCATACTTATCCATATAATAATCCTCTAACTCACAAAATCCTCGAGAGTTATTATACGAGTTTCTTTATAAAAACTATAAATCAACAATACATCAAAATAGAGAATCCCATACTTCTCCTTATAATAATCCTCTAACCCACAAAGGTCTCGAGAGTTATTATACGAGTATTTTTAAAAACCATAAATCAACAATACATCAAAATAGAGAAGTCCATGCTACTTAGTATAATAATCCTCTAATCCACAAAGGTCTCGAGAGTTATTTTATGAGTTTCTTTTTCAAAACTATAAATCAGCAATACATCAAAATAGAGAATCTCATACTTCTCTGTGTAAAATCCTCTAACCCACAAGGGTCTTGAGAGTTATTATATGAGTTTTATTTTTTTAAAACAACAATACAATTATCTCTAGACTACCTTTATTTTCAAATCTTGGTGTTATAAGATTAACATAAGAAGGATTCTCATCTAAAAAGTAAGCTTAAATATCAACGAAACATAAAACTTCTAAGAGCAAGCAAGTAGATTCAACTTTAGCACTAATATAAATCTTCTAAGAGAAAGTAAAACTCTAACCAAGGCAAGATCTAACTATACCCAAAATAACTTTGGAGGAATACCAGGATAACACAAATGTTCCTCAACAAATACACCTAGCTAACAAGATAAAAATGGGCTATTCGAAACACAATAACTAATAGCCTGAAGTGCAGATCACCACCTAAGACTACTATGAACAACTCTAGTACATAGGTCGATAACAAGAGGATGCTCAGCTCAAGGGGTGATGAAAGCACATGGATCAACCACAATAAGCACCACACCAAACACATCCCATCGCTCTACGAAAGGGGAAACAGACCAAATGAACTGAACTCCACCATTTGGATTAGTGTAAGATGTAGGGGCACTCTACAACCAAGCAAATGAAACAACCCATAAGACACAACAAGCGGATCAACCAAGAATGTAATATAGCATGGCTTCCACAAGAAACAAAGGCTGAAGAAAAGCGTAGAAGGTGTCAACAACCAAACCAAGGGCAACTCAAAACTTAACACAAAAAGGGTAGGGAAGATCAACATCGAGCAACAAAAACCAATGAGAGAACTTCAGTAGAAGAAATAACAATACATAAAAGATAACCAAACAATGATAAAGCAACACAAGCATGAAATGTATCCAAAATAGGGACAAACACCTAAATCATAGGTTTTGAAATCTCCCCTAGATTGCTCTCTAACATTGTTGGCTAGTTGCTATATTATGCCTTTGCTTCCGTTGCTTCCTCATATGTTGATTACTCCTTTACACCCACCTTCCTCTTGGATTTAAGGAAGAAGCATTACCTTCAGCAGATGAATGTTCTTCCCATGATCAAAGAGTGTTACACTCTCCCTTGCCATGCATGAATGAGCAGTTTTCACTGCCCAATATTTCAAGAAAATCAAAGTCGACCTTTGGATTTCTAAGATCGCTTACCATAACATACCCGAAGACCACAATCCAAGGTACTTAATGCTTGGTGCCTTGGTTAATATTTTAATCAAAGCATAAATATAAAAAAACTATGCAATGCTTGATTAAGTGTTAAAGTTAAAGTTGTCATACAAGCAAAAAAATGGTATAATAAGCTAATCAAAATATAACATCTTCTCTAGCCACAAGTAACTAAGACAAGCATGGTACAACATCCTTAATATTCTACACCATTGTTTTATCCCCAAATAGGTGGCCCTTTTTATGATAGTACAAGCTATCATCGACCTTATTGAGGAGGCTCATTGCAAGCAACATCTTGGCCCAATGGTGTGAATATGGAGACTCAAAATGATATGCATCTACATGAAGGTAATTTTTCATGTTTACCATGAGTTGTCAATGAACGAGTCATCATCATCACTTCCCCAAAGTAACTCTCAATATGGGTGGCTTATCCCTACATTTCCACCAAAGAGAGGTACCTAAACCTGCATTCATAAATGCATCAATAGTACCACATTTTATACTTGAAAACATCAAAAAAATTCCATCATATAGACATTAACAAATAACCTACACCATTTATCAAACATATCCTCATATAGTTCATTGTTCATAAAAATTTTACCAAGTAGAGGTTTTACAAGGAACCTCTAGGAGACATCACATTAAATGCAATGTTGGTCAACCCAATGGAGGAACCTTCTAGAAAGAATCACATTAACTATAATGTCAGAATGTTTGCCACATAACTATTAAATATAAGGAATATTAGATGTTGCATTAATCATGGCCACAGGGAATATTTAATCCCTATCATTCCTCCCCACCATAGAAGAGTTGGGCTCCAATGCATATAAAAGGGGAAGAAAAAAATGTAAACCATCTAGTGGTGAGAACATATTGAAAGCAAAAGCAAAAGGAGAAAAAATAGGAACAAGAACCCAGGTGTTGTAGGTGAGTTGGAGAGGAGAGGGCAATCCTCCAAAGGAGGTCCTAGGTTCAAATCTCCACGCTACCAAAAAGCTGAATTGGGTACCCAAAATCCAATTGATAATGTTGGTGCGGGCAGGGTCGGGTGCGACCCCCGGGTGACTTTGACGGTGTAGAACCCCCTGTTCATGGTCTCTTAGACCAAGGCGGCCCCGTAAGGGGTTTTTCGCTTTAAAAAAAAAAAACAGGAACAAGAATGGAAGCAATAGGAATAGGATCAACAACAACAACTACTGAAGGAGCAAAAACTATAATAATAGTAGTAAGAGCAGGAGTAGGAATATCAACTAGAGTAGGGGCAATAGAAGTGGTGAGAGTAGAAGCAGATGCTCGATGAACACCTACTTGAAAAGGTGCAACAAACTGAGCAAACAAAAGGACTTTTTCTTAAGGAATCATTAGACTATGGCCTACTAAAAACTAATGCAACCTTCTGTGTTTAATATAGATTAATATGGACCATATGTGTAGTAGGTTGGATACTACATATAAGAAAGGTTTGGTGCTCATGGTGAAAAGTATAGGTATTGTGATATGCATCATACTAAGCTTTTTTGTTATATTGGTAAAATTTACCTAGCAACGAACCACAACAATCCATAGGAATGACATCATAGGTAAAAATATCCACATCCTTAGGGTCAAAACAAAAGACAAGATGCAAGTGTGGGTGATCTAGGAAGTGGTGTCATTTTCCTTCCATCCAAGGAAGTATGCATTAGGATATGTATGTATAGACAACTACAACTTATCAACAATGGGCTTTGTAATCAAGTTTTGTTGTGAGCCATTATCACTAATACAATCTAAAAAAAATGGAATGTAATATGAGTATGAGTAGTAAAAAATAATCACGTCCTCTTGTAGAAGATCAATGATTGAGTAAGGTAACGTTATTGAGTCAACCTTTTAACTCATCATAAATAGTATCCTTTGAAACATTTTGAGTTTCCTTATCAAGAGACTATACAAATAAATTTATCTTTTGCTTTTAAATGACAAAATATAACAACAAAATGAAGGGTTGTAGAAGAAGAAAAAATAAAGGGATAAGAAGAAGAAAAAGACTTCTTGCTATTGATTTGAATAACTCAGATTTGAAAGTGCCTATGGAGAAAGAAGACTGAGAAGCACCTTTTGAGAAGGAAGACCACAATGCATGATAAGAAGTTTCTCCTCGGCAAGTTGTGTTTGATTGAATGTTGCCTCAAGTATGACATCTTTTTGCTGTCTACTCGTCTTTTTTACATTTCTAAAAATTCTGCGATGGATTCCCTCCTAAGGCTTTTAGGATTGGCGATTTAGGAAATCCGAAGGATATTCGAAATCAGATGCAGGATGCCCACAATGTTGAAAAGGACGTGAAGCAGGTGCATGCTCAAGTAACAGTAATTTATGTGGGTATTCTGTTTATTACGTGAGTAATGTTTTTTTAGTAGTCTGATCGTTTAGGAGATTGCGCATAGAGGGAGGCAAAGAAGAGTTAACGGCCTGGGTGATAAAAGTGCCAACCGATTGTTTAAAAAAAAAAAAGAGATTGGGTGTTCGCGTAAAACCTTGATCCATGTGTCTATGTTTATATAACTTTTGCCGCCACATTCAGCATTCCAGGAGGTCTGGAGGAACATGGCAGGAACATGGGATTGCGGATATGGTTATGAGTAACCCCATTGCTTTTTACATATTTTTAGTCTCGAACACCGTAGTATTTTTAGCTTCTTTGATGGGGGTTGTCATTATTGTGACTGTGGCAACACCGATAAGGGTTTTGCAATTCAGCAAATGCCTTGTGTGGGTTACAGCAACATTGCAATCTCAGCTTTCCTGGCCACTGGTTATCTGGTGGTGCTGTCACAGAGAAAGTTGGTTCAGCTGTTGATTGCGGTTGGACGCTGACTGTCATATGTTCATCATCCTTCATTCGGTTAAATGTTCTTCAATCTTAATCGTTATTTGAGAGCCCTGAATGTTAAGAATGGAGTCTAATTATGAGGAGGCTAGAGAAAGTTTCTGGATTTACTGCAGGACAGGGTAGATAAAGTTTTCAGATTTACAGTCTGTTAGTTTATCAGAGAAAGTTTCTAGATTTACAACAGGACAGCCAAGGAAAGTTTTTTTGTTTTTATCTCAAAATTAAATGCTGGGAACTCAGTGTTAATCTTTGAATGTATTAAGAAAAGCAGTTTTTTTTTTTTTCTGTTTTTTTATTATATATAATTGTGAGGAAAAACAGAGTATACAATGAAAAATTACTGTGTTGATTCCTTGTAAATATAGAGAGGAAATTACAGCAGATGTTTGTTGTAGGTTGTAACCCTCTATTGCTTGGATTGAGAAAGAAATGACTGAAAATTCTCAATGGATGTAACCCACATTGGGTGAACCACGTTAAAATCGTTGTCTCTTCTACTGTGTGTGTTTGTCTTATTTTGTTAATTTTGTTGTTAAAGTTTGAAACACTATAATTGCTTTTCTATATTTTATATAGTGATTTACTCTAACAAGTGGTATCAGAGCGTTTGTTTTGTTGGGTGCACTTGACAGAAGGAGAATTTTCTGGATCAAGTGGGAGCAATGGCGGAAGAAGAGAGGTTTAGAGTTGAAAAATTCAATGGCCAGAACTTTCAATTCTAGAAGATGCAGATGGAGGATTACTTGTACCATAAGGATCTTTACTTAACTCTTGAGGGGGAAACAAAGAGACCTTCAACTATGTCTGATGATGAGTGGAGTCTCCTTAATAGAAAGGCATTGGGTACTGTGAGGTTGTGTTTGGGAGCCACCGTAGCCTTCAACATCTCCGATGAAAAGACTACCAAAGGAGTCATGGATAAGTTGGCCAAGATATATGAGAAACCATCAGCATCAAATAAGGTATTCTTAATGAAAATGTTATTTAACATGAAAATGAGTGAAGGAGGATCTGTGCATGATCATTTAAATGAATTTAATACTGTCACTAATCAATTGCATTTAGTAGGATTGGATTTTGATGATGAGCTTAGGGCATTATTAATCTTATGCTCTCTTTCGAAAAGTTGGAACAGTTTGGTAATGGCGGTAAGTAACTCTGCTTCGAGTTCAAATAAATTAGAATTTGATGATGTGGTTGGTGTGATACTCAGTGAGGACATGAGAAGAAAAACCACAGGAGAATAATCTAGCACCGCCTTAACTGTTGAGAATAGAGGAAGAGGAAGAGAAAGAGGCAAGAGTTCACATCGTGGCAAATCCAAAGGCAGATCCAAATCACGTGTAAAAGGAAAGCTACAATGTTGGCACTATGGCAAAAAGGGTCATCTCAAGAAGGACTGTTGGCAAAGAAATGGTGATGGAAATGAAGGTAATGATAATAATGGTAACACTTCAGAAGCCAATATTACTAGACAAATTCTACAAGATGCTTTAATCTTATCTCTTGATAGAAATAGTGATTATTGGGTAATTGATAGTGGTGCTTCATTCCATGCTACCTCACATAAGGAATACTTCATAGATTATGTTTCTGGAGATTATGGACAGGTTCTATTGGGAAATGACCAACCATGTAAAATCGTGGGTATTGGAAAGATTTTGATTAAAACCCCAAATAGATGTCAATGGGCTCTTACAGAGGTGAGACACATACCAGATTTAAAGAGAAATATTATATCGGCAAGTAAGCTTGATGGTGAAGGATACATGGTTGCATTCGAAGAAAATGCTTGGAAAGTTACTAAAGGTTCATTGATAGTAACTAGAGGTAAATTGGTGGGTACTCTTTATTTACTTACTGATTTTTCTCACTTCTCCATGAATTTAGTTTCTACAGGTGAGAGTGCATCTTTGTGGCACTAAAGACTTGGCCATATGAGTGGAAAAGGTATGGAAATTTTACATTCAAGAAAGTTATTGCCTAAGTTAAAAGAGATTGATTTGGAATTCTGTGAAGATTGTGTTTATGGTAAAGCAAAGAGAGTTAGATTTCTCAAGGATGGCAAGGAAAGGAAGAAAGAGAAATTGGAGCTTGTGCACTCAGATGTTTGGGGCCCAGCTCAGGTAACTTCTTTTGGAGGTTCCTCTTACTATGTACTTTTTATTGATGATGCAACAAGGAAAACATGGATATATTGCATTAAGAATAAAAGTGATGTATTTAATACCTTCAAGAATTGGAAAGCATTAGTTGAAAATGAAACTGGAAAAAGGTTAAAGTGTCTAAAGTCGAATAATTGTGGAGAATATTGCAGTAGAGAATTTGATGTGTTTTGTTCTAAAAATGGAATTAGAAGAATCAAGGTAGTTCCAAGAACACCTCAAGAAAATGGGGTTGCAGAAAGAATGAATAGAACCATCATGGAGCATGCTAGGAGCATGAGAATACATGCAAGCTTACCATTATTTTTATGGGCTCATGTTGTTGATATTGCAGTATATTTGATTAATAGAGGACCATCTAGTGCCTTGGATGGAGGAATTCCGAAAGAGCTTTGGACAGGTAAACCAGTAAATTATTCTTTCCTTCAGGTATTTGGATGTGAGGCTTTTATGCATATAGACAAAGAGAACAGAAATAAGTTAGATGCTAAGGCCCAAAAGTGCTATTTTATTCGTTACGGTATTGATGGCTTGGGTTACATATTATGGGATTGTGATAACCGAAAAGTCATTAGAAGTAGGGATGTCATATTTAATAAAAAAACTTGTATAAAGATCGATTGCAGGGAAAGAAACAGAAAGAGGAAATTACTGAATACATAGACCTTGATGGACACATAGAAAATGTAACTTCAAAAGTGGTAGAAGATCAAAATGTACGACAACAATAAGCACCTCAATCTCCAGAAAGTGTTGTTAGATGATCTACCATGATAAGTAGAATTCCTCAACGTTTCTCTGATTATGTTTTGTATACTGATGTTTGGTGAGCCAGAATGTTTTCAGGAAGCATTACAGATGGATACCAGGAATAAGTGGGAGCTTGCCATGAATGAAGAAATGGACTCTTTATTCAACAACCAAACTTGGGATTTGGTTGAGCTACCCAAAGGTAAAAGAGATTTGACCAATAAATGGGTGTACAGGATTAAAGAGGAGAATGAAGGGCATAAGAGATACAAAGCAAGACTAGTGATCAAGGGATTCGCTCAGAAAAAAGGTATTGATTTTGATGAGATTTTTTCTCCAGTTGTAAAAATACCTCTATTAGAGCTATTTTGAGTCTTATAGCTATAGAAAATTTGTATCTGTAGTAATTGGATGTGAAGACAACATTTCTTCATGGTGATTTGGAGAAGGAAATTTATATGCACCAACCAGAAGGTTTTCAGGTGAAAGGTAAAGAGGATTGGGTATGTTAACTGAAAAAGAGCTTGTATGGGTTAAAACGAGCTCCTAGACAGTGGTAATTAAAATTTGATAAGTTCATGGCTAATCGAAGGTTTGAAAGATGTCAAAGTGATCACTTTGTATATTTTAAGCAAACTGGAAATGATAACTATGTTATTTTGCTATTGTATGTGGATGACATGTTAGTTGCAGGAACAAATATGCAAGATATAAACATGCTCAAGAAGAAGTTGGCTAAATCCTTTGCCATGAAGGATTTGGGAGAAGCCAAAAAAATCCTTGGTATGAGGATAACAAGATACAGGAGAGTCACACTCTAAAATTTTCACAAGCAGAATACATTGAAAAAGTGCTTAAGAGATTCAACATGAACAATGCAAAGTCTGTTGCTACTCCATTGGCAAAGCATTTCAAACTCACCAAAGATTTGTGTCCCAAGACACAAAAGGAACAAGAGCATATGGCTAAGGTTCCCTATGCATCAGCGGTTGGAAGTTTGATGTATGCAATGGTTTGTACAAGACCAGACATTGCCCACACAGTGGGAGTAGTGAGTAGATTTATGAGTAATTCGGGAAAAAGACATTGGCAAGCGGTAAAATGGATACTCAGGTACTTGAGAGGAACTTCAAATTATTCTTTGAATTTTGGAGGCTCTAATATATCCTTGAAAGGTTTTGTAGATTCTGATATGGCAGGTGATCTTGATGGTGGAAGGAGCACTACTGGCTACATATTTACTATAGGAGGAGGAGCGGTTAGTTGGATTTCTAAACTCCAACACGTAGTTGCCCTTTCAACCATTGAAGCTGAATATGTTGCTGTTGCAGAAGCAAGCAAAGAGATGGTTTGGTTGCAAAGACTAATGGAAGAACTAGGGAAGAAGCAAGAGGATAATAGGTTGTGGAGTGATAGCCAAAGTGCTATACACCTTGCAAAGAATTCAGCATTCCATTCAAAAACTAAACACATCAAACTCAGGTATCATTTCATTAGATCAGTAGTGGAAGATGGATCTTTGAAATTAGAAAAAGTTCACACATCACAAAATCCTGCTGACGTGCTTACAAAAGTGGTGTCAAGAGAAAAGTTGAGCTTTTGCTCAACTTCAGTTGGCCTTAAGGAATACGAGGCCATGATGAGAATTTTTCAGTCCTTGGTTGCAGTATGGTGCAATGGAATTAGTCTCCAAGTGGGAGATTGTTAGGAATGGAGCCTAATTCTGAAGAGGCTAAACAGAGAAAGTTTCTGGATTTACTGCAAGACGGGCGGGGAAAGTTTCCAGATTTACAGTCTGTTAGTCTACCAGAGAAAGTTTTCGGATTTACAACAGGACAGCCAAGGAATTTTTTTTGTTTTTATCCCAAAATTAAGTGCTGGGAACTCAGTGTTAATCTTGGAATGTATTAAGAAAAGCAGTTTTTTTCTGTTTTTTTCTTATATATAGTTGTGAGGAAAAACAGAGTATACAATGAAAAATTAATGTGTTGATTCCTTGTAAATATAGAAAGGAAATTACAGCAGATGTTTGTTGTAGGTTGTAACCCTTTATTGCTTGGATTGAGAAAGATATGACTGAAAATTCTCGGTGGATGTAACCTACATTGGGTGAACCACGTTAAAATCGTTGTCTCTTCTACTGTATGTGTTTGTCTTATTTTGTTAATTTTGTTGTTAAAGTTTGAAACACTATAATTGCTTTTCTATATTTTATATAATGATTTACTCTAACACCGAACAAGACGGCCTAGATTCTGTTCAAACCATTGCATAATATTGGTATGGCTTGGGAATCCTCTAGTTGAATTCAACCGTGTCATGGTCTTATCCTTGTCAATGTATTTAGATGTCACTGTAAAAGAGTCTGGGTTATATTATTATTTTATATATATATATATATATATATATATATATATATATAAAAGAGATAAAATCTTAACAGTGTTCTATGTATGCTTATTTATGAGGATCAAACAACAGGTCATTCGCAGTTTCTTTGTGAATTCAATGATGTATCTTCTATTTAGTTGTCATCTCTATACAATAGATAAGTCATCAATACATTTGGAATACATCGTTTTCATACATTTGAGATATATTCGTAATTCTCCACTTCTACACCGTATATTATTCACATTGAGAAATCAATGTGGCACGCACTGTCACAATTTGTTTGAGGCGTAGGGTAAGCTTTTAACAGTGAGCTCAATAATTTACAAGATATAGTAAAAACAATGGTATATTAAGTTACTTATCTGTAACAAATATAATTATTTGTAATTATATTTTAAAAAGTACGATTTTGATTTTTTTTTATTTCGTACATCTTTCCATCTCTTTGTCAAGGGTTGGGACCCTCTAACCCTTTTTTTATCGGTACCAAAAAAAAAATTCATATTGGTTTCAAAAAATTAGAGAATCAATTAAGGGATAAAATAACATATTTTTTTATGTTATAGAGGTTATTTTTTTATTTGAATTAAAATATTTTGACTCCAAAAGAAAAAAGTATTCATGAAAAAATATATATCAAAAAGGAAGCACTTAATTATTTCAAAGATATGTTGTTTGAAGTTGGTCAGGACAAGAAAGTCATTCATAATATTTTGTAAAATGCTTCCTCTATTATCAGACAAGAAAAGAAAGAACGAAAGCTTGGTGAAGAATGATTCTATGGAGGAGCTATAAAAGCAAGTCTTCTCATTCTACCTTAATAAGGCACCTACCCTAGATGGATTTCCTAATTTTTTTTTTTTAGGATTTGTGAAATAAATACATGTTGGTTATGGTTGAAGAGGCGAAGAAAAATAAGACTAAAATAAAAGAAATCAATGTCATCTTTGTTGCATTACTTCTAAAGGTGACACAAAATATTTTAAAGAATTTTGTGAGTAAGCCTTTCTATTATGATTTATAAGATGATTTCAAAGGTTATGGTAAATAGATTGAAAATCATTTTAGATTATGTCATCTCAAAGGAACAACATGGTTTTGTTCATTGTAAATAATTTATTGATGGTATGATCATTGCAAAAGAGGCCATACATTCTCTTCATTCTATAAAAAAACTAGGTGTACTTGTTGTAGTGATTCTCACTACACTTGGGCAAATATTTTGCCTTGATCTATTTTTGTAAGGTGGCTCCAATGGGAGGCAAACTACCCAAAACTCTGAAGGAAAGCTAAGGCAGATCCAAGTGCAAAAGAGCATGGAGTAGAGTTTTGAGGTATACAAAAAGGAAAAAAATTAAAATTTTAGTAAAATTTCAAAATGGCATTGTGCGTAAAACAATGCTAACTAGATTTGCAATGAGGAATGCATATAAGACTGCACACAAAATGGCACTAACCAGACTCTAGAGAGAATGCCTTTCATGACAAGGAACCTATAGAGTTACCCTCCACACTCAAGTACAACATTCTAAAAATGTGGTTGGTGTATTAAAGATGATGTACCATAAATAACAGTCCCAACAACCTCAAGCCCAACAATATTGATTGTAAAAGGTCTCAACATCAAGAATTTCTTGTAAAAGAGGTTGGAAATGTCCTTAGAATTTGCACATCCAAATACCCAAAAAACTTTCAGCATTGATAATTCCATATCCAGAAACCTTGGGGAAATCAACAAATTCAATGCGACTATGGCTTGACACACAATAGAAGTGGTATTTTGAACCTCATAGACAATTTTAGAGGGGAAAATTCTTCAATTTTTCTATAAATAATAGTTTCTACTTTATTGCAAAGGATTGGAAGTTGTCTATTTGTGTCTAATATCTAGCCTTGTAAACATTTTCATCTTATTCTATATTTTAGTCTAGAACTGAACCTTGAGTCATTATGTTATCAGCATTGAGCCTCTTTTATTTTGGCATATATAAGAAATTATGGCTACTCATTTTCTACCTTGTTTCTTGTGTTTTATAAAATTGTATAAATGTTATGCCAATTCAAAACTCTATTCAAATTCTAGTTGGCATATGATCCATGTGTTCATTCATCCCAATGACATGCAAAAGGATCTCTAATATTTGCACATAACCCATGTTAGCTTAGGACTAAAAAAATTTGTTCGTAATTTTCTTGTTATCTCTCCTCCCTTTTTCCCTAAAGAATGCAAGTAGTTTAGGTTATCTGAGTAGATGAATGTTCAATATCACATCTTATAAGGAGTCAAACTTGTAAAAACTCTTGTAGATTATCCTCTGAAACATATCCCATGCTCTCTAGACTTTTGGTTGTGTTGATTTATACAAGATGCAAGTGTCGGGTGCATCTAGCCACTACATCATATAACCGTGATATTATGAGATGATAATAGTTTAATGTTATGTCTAATGACACTAATCATAGTGATTGCTTCCAATAACAGAAAAACATTAGGTTCAAATTTTGATAAGGTCTCAACTTATCTACTTTCTAAAGCATTTAATATATTCACTTGGCAACTCCACTAAATAAGTATACCTATAAGCAACCATCTAAAAAGATATTATACTGGGATTTTGGTGAAATTCTTAGTATCTTAGCTTGTTGAACCATATTGACATTTTACTTGGTGACTTCCCTAAAAATAAAGGACCCAAAAATTTATGAGCACAAGACCCACCACTAGGTCCCTTATAGCTGCAAATCCTTAAGCATTGGTGATACCTCTTAACTCTATTTTGAAAATAAGGACGAGAGGTAGATATTAGAATATGGCCACATCACCAAATAAAACTCATAGAGGATATCTAACCTAGAATGATATAGGCCCTCTCATTTCCATCTATTCCTCCCGCTATATGGGATCAAATATTAGTTTCAACCTTAAATTCACTACCTTACTTTACTAGGGAAGATGCTACTACACTGATGGAGCACCTACATAATATGGTCAGCCTGTGCATGGTTCAGAATATCAAAGAGAAAAATGTATATCTAATATTATTTGTGATAACCTTTATAGGAATATTTAGAGAATGGTATATAAGCCTTTCTCCACATTTGGTCAAAACCTAGGCCAAACTTGCTAATCTATTGATAAATAAATTTGGAGAAAATATTGATGAATTATTTCTCTTGGAGTAGCTAACAATCATCAAAAAAGCATCCATGAAGATAATAGATAATTTTAGTACCTAATTTCATAAACCCTAGTATAGGATCTTGGATGAGATTCAAACTCCCTCATGTATGGAAATCATATATTATTTGAAAGCTTTCAATTCTGAAATTGCCATGATGATCATTTTCAAGGGATGAAACTCCTTACTAGTGGCTTATGGGATAGTTATTCAAGTAAATAATGACCTTATTTAGATAAGAACGCTAGATACCAAGCCCCCCATGCCCCTATTTTTGAAAATCCAATATCCATATCAACCTCCTCTTTTTGTGCAACCTACAACCTTTCAATCTACTCTAGTTGTAAACTCGATCACATTCCCAACTACTCTTCCACTCCTTTTCATTTACAAGCCCCTACTCTTCAAATTTGGATGAAATAAAAAATCTATTGAGGATGGTATCTAATGAAGTCATGGCCCTCAAAAGACAACAAAGTTCCTAGAGGTTTTAGTATCAAAATAATAAGAGATCTCCTTTCCAATAAAATAATCAAGGTTATAGATCTCATCCTAATAGGTACCATCGACCCCAACTTTATGATAATAAATATGCTAATCAAAATCAAAGCCATGATCAGAAGATAGTGTTAGTTCTAACCCCATTGCAATAGAGACTTTCTAATTCCACTAGGAAGATAGCTCACATGTAAAAACTTTACATGGATGACTTTATTACATGGTACTTCCCATACCCAAATTACTTCCCTTCCAATACCTATTATGGAGGAAAATCTCGATAATTCATAGTAGTTACAAATGAAGTGATTCCCATCCAATCATTTACCTTAAATTCAAAGGCACAAAACCAACACTCCTTTATCTCATCCTCCCTTAATTCAATATTTGCTCCTTCCAAGTAGATCATGGTCACAAGGGACAAGGAGGTAAATATTCTATCTGACAAGATGGGTACTTCAGCATCTAGTAAGCCATAAGTCCAATTAGATATATGATAAGGGCTAAAATGAGGGAATAGAGGAACAAGAAAAGGACAACCAAGTCGTACCAGATATTCAATGTAGGCTAGCTAGTTCAAGAAGGAATATTTCCATCATGGCCTCACTAAATCATAATGCACTAAAGCTTTTGATGGCTTCTAAATGAAACATTCCCAAAGTTCCATAGCAACATGCATTTATGATAGTACCTACTAAAATTTCTTAATCAATTACAAAAGGGCCTAGACCACAAGAATTATCAAGTGTCATTTAGAAGTCTTATCCTCTTGGATCATTTAACATGGTTTATCATATGAGGAATTCCACTATGACCATACCTCTATGGGATTTCTTGTTCATTCTCAAACAAAAGGACCACCTAAAGAAATTTTTGGAGGAACAAAAGGAATCATGACATAAAAAATAATTAAAAGCCTTATAAATATCCAATCTAGAAGTAAGCCAAGTCAATCCCATGCCCTTATACTTGATCCTGGTATATGGAGATAAGCTAATCCACAATTGCATGATGTACTTCAATTCAAGTATTTTAGTTATACCAAGAGGGGTGGAGGATGTGTTAGGACTAGCATATCAACCTATAAATAAAATGATGGTGTAACTGGACAAGAGCATAGTTCAAATATTAGGGGAAGTTGAAGGTATTCCACTCATATTATACACATGTTTAAGCCTCACAGTACCACAAAATATAGCAGCAATCGATCTTTTAGCTTCATTTTATATTTTCTTATACAAGGACTTCACCACTAAATTAGGATGGAATTTATATCTAGATTGGACACATGATCTTGAGAACTTGATATAGGATAAGGATCAAAATTCCATCAAAACCACTCCATATGCATCATGTCAAACATCTACCTGCATTTGATCCAAGCAATAACCATAATTTCATTGCTTTGAGGAGGACCATTTTGAATTGTAATTGTCCATAGATGAGATGCATTTCTTAATTCCTGATGACCTAAAGGATCAGTGGGTAGCTAAAACTATGGATTTGGATCCTGATAAAAATTTTGATCCAATAAGCATGGGCTAAATTTTGGCCTTTCCTAGGTCTTGTATATATAAAAAATAGACTTTGTGTGCCAAAAATAGAGATTTCATATGAGGGGCTTTGGCCAAGGTTCCCTCAAATTCATAAACTCATATCTCATTTAGGCATGGCTAAACAAGGTACGAAGCTAATATAGGTTAGGAAGCCTTAGATAAAGCTTGATATATGAATTCATGTATTGTCACCATGATAATAGTCTTATGAGTCAAGGAATTTCTAGAAATATTCAATCCCATTAACTATTTTTCTTGGAAAACAACTAAATGTGACCAGCATTGCCTACTTAAGTGTATCTTGCATACCAAAAAATTGAATAAGCAATGAGGTTGTAGCATGTAGTTGATATCCCTAAGAGAGTTGGGTAAAGGGATTGCATCACTACCAACCTCTAAAAGCCCATATATGTCTATACTCTACAACCCAATGGTGTCAAGCCTCAAGTAGGAAGGAACTTGATAATGCTAGTAAAGCTCCTCAAGCCAGAGCACCTTCTTAGAGAGATATTTAAGGAGCTTCATATGCTTCAAGAATTTTTTAAGGTGGTATGAACTCAAGTCTCACAAGAAATGTAGGTATGAAGGATCTCCAATTATGGTTGATCATTACAAGCAAATTTGGCCCCCATAATCTCATGACAATGATCCATTACACGAACCTTATGGCTCAAACTCCAATGGTTGAAGCCATGTATCTAATATATCAATAGGTTCTACATGATTGTGTGATCAATATCAACAATCAACCATAGGCATGTGTTGAATCTAAAGAATAAAAAAGGCTCTCTAGATGGAACATTATTGGGTATGGATTCACATAGATCACCAAACTCTCTAGTCTACATAACTCTATCAGACTCTCTAGAGTAGATACATTATACTAGAAAAAGGTAACACTTGTCACCTCTTATATCACACCAAAATGGACCCTTGGGTAAGGAACTCCAGGTTTTTCAATCAAACCTCTGATAAATAAGATAAGAAGCTTCATCAGCATGGCATTAAAGGTTTCTAGTATTATGGTTGCAAATTTGAAATTAGATAATTACAAAATAAGGCATACAAACCAACAAGCTTTACTATCCTAGAAAATATCGAAGTTGTTCTTACCAACCATAAATATGAAAGTTTCATGCATGTGTATTTATAGAGGTTGAGAGAATGCAAAGCCTATTAATATCCCTCTCTTCCTCTTATCTTCCTAATTACACCATAGATAGTTGAAGTCTCTAATATCTCTAAAGCACGAAGGTTGTTGGTAAAATAAAAGGGTAACAAAATTTTAAATAGTTGCAGTAACTATAGAGTCTAGGAGAAGAAGTGCAGTCATTGGTTCATCTTAAAGAACAACCTCAACACATCGCTTTACTTCCAAGAGAGACAACGACACTCAAGCCACATAGATGGAGTATCTAAATTATATCAAAGATGTAGTAAAAATGTAGTAGACCCAAAGTTGTTCAAGAGCATACGAAGTTTAAGAGAAGGCACCTACTAAAGGAGTCAATTCAATGAGGATAATTTCTTCTCTATAATAATGTAGCTATCTATATCAATACCTAGTTCCCTAGGTACATTATCATTATGAATTGATGAAGGCATGTGTTTCTCACTATGAACCTTACCATAGAGAGATCAGGACCAACCTTAGTCACTTTAGGTTAATTATTCTAGTGAAGATTGTGTGAGAGATGTTGATGGTGCCTCAGCAGATTAAGATGAATCCAAAAACTACCAATGGGTATTATGTCTAGGTCTATGACAAGATAACTTGCTTGAACTTTGAGCTTTGAAATCCAAAAATATCCATATTAAAATTCTCCTTAAGTCGATAAACCTTTAATGACAATGCTAAAGATACCTTGAACATAGTGACGTCCATTTTTGGAATCAATGAAGACAAGAAGGTGTCGTAGGAATATTTTGGTATCCTCTACATGTTGAAATATATCTCAAAGGACAAGATGCTAATACTCAATTGTAACGATTTTATAGCCCACCAAATTCATGCAGGATTATAAAAATCAATGAAGCCTATTCATTCTTGGTATGTTTAACATTGTTTCAAAATACCTAGATGTATAGGTTTTTAAATTTGAAGATTAGAATTGAAGAGGGCAAAAATTAGTCTATCTCCTCCTAGATAGAAGTCATCTACTAGACCTCCTATTATGCATTTGTGGATGAAGTTTTTATGCCAACTTGATGAGGACCACACTTGATGAATGTAATAGTTAATATTAGTTACACTTATTTATTTTTCATATGTTAGTCTTGTGCTTGTATTACATGAAGCTTATTACAACTCATTTTTGTTAGTTTGTTAGCTTCTAGCTAGCTTTTATTTTTATTCTAGCATACTATATTTATTAGTTGGTTAGGATGATAGTTATCTTATCTAGTTGGTTATGCTTGTTGGATAACTAGTTGTCATCCATTTTTGTACTTCTTATGTGCTTATTTAAGCACCTTAAATAATGCATTTGGACACTTCTTTGATCCACATTAAATTGGTATCGGAGTGTAGATCAGCCTTGTGTAGGATCACCTAGTGCTATTCTTTGTTCATATTGCTCCATTTCTTTGTGTGCAACTCTTGAAGCTCTTGTTGCTAGGACTAGGTGCATGAATTCCAAGAAAAAAATTACAAATTTCCAATTTTAGGTTCATAATAGGCCCTCCATTATATTTTTTGAGCTTTAAGTCTAAGTTTTATCCAAAAACATTATAAAATAAGGGTCTTCTTGTGCATTGAATTTTTAGATTTTAGTTAACCTTAGTAAACTAAGGTTAAATAAAAAATTAATATTAGTATTTTTATTAATATAAATAAAATAGTTTATAGTCGGGTGCATTTTGCCCAACCCAAGCAACTCGTCCTGCATTTTGATTGCTCTTTGAACTAACCACCAATGGTCAACCATCAATGGTCATTACCAAGTGGTCCAACAGTAAAATACCAACCATTTCATGGTTGATATTCATCCACCCATTGGCTATGAACTCCTTGCAACCATGCCATCTGCCCATTTGACTATTTCATGGCTTTCCATCACTTGATCACCTTCCTCCTTGTGCATCCCTCACCAATGTGATCACCTTCCTTCTGGTAGATCCCTCACCAGTGCAGTCATTGTCCTCCTGATATCACTTTGCTTCTCTATCCCCAATGATGTCTAACTTCCTACAGATAATCAGGTGCTTTGACCAATGAATTCCAGAATATTTATCAGCACAAACCTATTCTTTTTGGAATATTTCTAGTCTTTTGGCCATTTTTTTATGTGTATGATAGAGTTCAAGTAGGAGGTAGTGGAAAAATAATTTTATTTAGTCCTACACCTAGGAGGTAGTGGGTTTTAATGGTATTTAAAAGTGCTTTTCATCAAAAAAGCACATATCTATCTTGGTTGGCTGAAACTCCTTGTATTATTGGACTTTGATAGACATTGCTTATTTTATTGGTATACATTACTTCCTATGGTACGTGGATTGGTCAGATTAACCTGTTGACCAAAATCTAACTAGCAATTATACCACATGGCACGTTTGATTGGTGACCAACATTTTTTTAAATTATGGATGTAGGATATTATCCCACATGCATCGTGTGGGATCCAACATAAATATTTAAAGGATATGGTGTGTTGAAGGAAGGCTAGCCAACTTAGTCGGTTGGCTTAGCTCTATGTAGATGTGGTCATTGACTACTACCTATTGACCTTCAACCATTTACTTTTACTAGTTGATTGTTGAATTTTACCAGTTGATTGTTGACTTTTGCCAATTGACCTTTGACTTCTACTAATTGACTATTGAGTTTGTCATGAACCTGTTGGACCTACCATTGACTTTGCAGATAGAAGCTCATTTTTATAATAATTAAGTAATTGATTAATTATATATTTGTACCTAAGAATTTATTTTGCCACTATCTACCCTAGTAAACCTAGTGAATTGCTTTGTAGAGGTAAATTTTAGTTTTGCTTGGGCCTAGGCTTAAAATTAGGAAAAAATAAATTTATGTAAATTGCAAATTTGTAAGCCTTAAAGATCTTGTTTTGATATTTTGAAGGTAACTATTGTATTTCCTAGGATCATTGTCACTCCTCTTTTTAATCCTTAAGTATCCACTTGTTCTCGTCCATCTAGATTATATCCAATCACAAATAGCCTTTGATATAACAGATCAAATGATTTCTCTTGCCCAAATAGCTAGTCTATTAGCCAACAAGGTTAAAGACATAACTATACAAAGTGACCCTAATGTAAAGTTCTATAATAACTATCTCAGGGAAAAACAACATGTGATGTCAAAACTTATGATGGATCTAGGAATCCTAATATCCTAGGAAGCTAGATAATGGGCATGCAGACTTGATTCTCCTATATAGAGGTTCTATTAAGGAATGAGTACCTTTTGCTAAACTCAAGTTGTCAAGGTTATCAAAGCTCATGATTACAAAAAGACAATAAGGACAAAATCCAATTACCACATGGGATGGGTTAGTCCAATATTTGAATGATACTTTTTAGCCTTCCAATTATGAACATAAGTTAAATTTCAAATGGTATAGATTAAGACAATCTTATAATATGCATATTTAATATTATGTCTTCCAATTCAACCGATTGTGCATTTTTCTTCATGTGAATGATCCAACATAAGTCATTATCATCAAATTTATAAGTGGTCTACTTGAACTCTTGTATTAGGAGTTGAAATATACTCCCATGGATACTTTGTATGCATCTTTCAACCATGCACAATTGGTGAAGGAGAATATTTCTAGTGAATCGAGATGAGCTTGATCTTTAGGACCCGCAAAGGTGCCCAATCAACAATAGCAAGTGAATAAGACATATTCCTCATTTTCTTCTTCTTTTCCTTCTTCTTCTACATCCTCTTATTCTTCTTCCTCTAAGAAATAGTCTTCTTCTTCTTACTCTAAAAACAATTGTACTTATTGTAAGAAGCAAGTACATCTTAGGCATCAATGTTTTCAATTACATAAGATGAATAAGAAATCCTTAGTTGTAAATCTTTCTAATGGGGATCCCAACAATGGCCCCATTGATACTATTGGAGAAGAAACAACATATCAAGATTTAAAGGGTAAATTGAAAAATTTAACACTTATGCATCACAATTCTTCTATAAGTGGTCATGACAAATTATTCATCACTAGGACCTACTTGACTCATGATTTTTTCATAGATTTTATTATCGAAAACGACTCAGCAAAATCTTATTGTGAGCTTTTTGTAGACAAGTTGAACCTTCCATTGAGCCCCCATCCTAATCCTTATCTTTTGGGATAGAAGGATAGTGGGAGCACTTCAAACATCACACACACTTGCACTATCTCCTTTGCATTTGGTCCAAAATTTGTGGACAAGGTCACATGTGATGTCACCTCAATGGATTTTTGTGGTTTGTTGTTAGGAAAACCTTATTAATATGATAGGAAATCTACATATAATGCATTCCAAAATACATATACTTTGCAATTGGATAACAAGAAAAATATAATAAGGTATACTCAACCTACTACCAATTTGGTTTTAAGTTGTCAACAAGCATGCAAAGTAGTAAATAAAGCACATGAGTTGGCATTAATCTTCATAAGGCCACAAAATGAAGACACTTAAGCATCACATAAAAATTCTATTAGGAATACTTCACTTAATAAAAATTTACAATATTATACACAATTGTTCAAGGGACATTCTACTCTTCCTCTTGTAAGAGAAATCAATCATAGCATAGATCTTATTCTTGGAGTGTCAATTTCTAATGCACCCATGTACAAAAAATTAGTACCTCAAATGGAAGAAGTAAAAAAGAAAATTCATGATTTTTTTGCTAAAGGTTTTATTAAGCCAAGTACATCTCCTTGTGCTTCACCAATTTTATTGGTACTTAAGAAATATGGTACTTGGTGACTATGTATTAATTTCAAGGCCTTGAATAAAATCACTATCAAGAATAGGTATCCACTCCCTAGATTTGATGATCTTTTATCTCGACTATAAGGGGAAAATTTATTTTCAAAGATAGATCTAAAATTTGGGTATCATTAGGTGTGAGTGCAGGTAGAGGATACATGGAAGATAAAATTTAAGACTAAGTTAGGTTTATTTGGGTGGCTTGTGTTAGAGTAATATTCCATTACTTGGGATAATTACCATTTACTCCACTAGGTAAAATAAGCTAGTGTATTGCATTACACTACTTAGGATTTATTTCTACATTTATTGTTTTACTTTCTACCATATAGATATTTACTGTCCTAAATATCTAATGGTAACTAGCCTAAATATCCTAGGGTAGTCAATCCTAAACCTAACTCTCTACCTAGCCTAATGCGTTTGTTAGCTTGGTTAGTGGGGAATTAGTTAGGTTTACTATTTCATTGTATTATATAAACATTATTCTTAAACCTAATGTTAAGTTAGTTAATTTAATTATTATTTCATTTGACTTACCTTGCATCATTGGTATCATCACAGCCGAGTGGCCTAATACGAGCTTCGCTCGTTCCACCCGACCTGGACCTGGCATGGTCTTCGAGGGCCCTATTGGCCCTCAGGACCTGCATGGATCCCAAGGCATATCCTAGGTAGTAGGGCCCGCAGGCCCATATCACCGGGCGACCACGGGAGCATGCCCGCAGGCCCACGTACCGGGCGGCCACGGGAGCAGGCCCGTAGACCCCGATAGTTCTGATAGCACTCTGCTGTCCGACCTGTCGGGCCTGACAAGAGGCTAGATCCTGCAGCACAGGGCCTAGATCTCGAGTGTAGGAGGCCCTTCAGTTATCGATAGCCCCTAGTGCTGCCCCCATAGGGTCCAGCACATAGTCGGGAGGGCAGGCACGCCCTCCCAGGCAGAGTCTGGACCCAAACCTGAGGGCAAGAGCACCCTCGGGTCTAACCACCACTGACAGGGAAATCCTTGTTAGATATCTGATGACCGAGATCTGAGAGGGCAGGCATGCCCTTCGATCCTCGACGATCGATGGCACAGACCCTACAACTGTAGACCATCCTAGGCATAAATCCTGAGAATAATCGTAGCTGGGACCCACGCGTGCTCTGACATAAATCTCGAGGCACTAACACAGGACCTAGATAGGACACGTGGTAGGCTGACGTGACCTTGGGCACAGATCCCAAGGTGCTGACATGGCACTGCCACTGGATAGGACATGTGGCAAGTGCCACCTTGACAGTGGACAGCTGACCTGGATCAGACACGTGGTGAACAACCACTGACCCAAGCACGCACCTCGAGGTGCTGACTAGACTGGACCAGACACGACACATGGTGGACAGCCATTGGTCGAGGACAACGTGACATGCCACGTGTCACTGGACCTGACACGCGGGTGACACGTGGCGGACTGCCACGTGCCACCTGACTAACTCGACCTGGCCGCGCCACATGGCGACGACCAAAAAGGGGGCGGGGTGACTGCCCGAAGGCAGTCAATATTAAAAGGGCTTGAAAGCCCTTTTATACCCCTTCGTCACCCCCACACAGGCGATGTGGGATAAATCCCACATTTTTCCCCACCCGCGCGAGGAGTGAAGGGAAAGGGAATATCATTCCCTTCCCTTCACGTCGGGCCAGCTAGCCCGACCGACGGAGGGGCCAGCGCTAAGGCACTGCCCGACGGGAGGTCGGGAGTTCGACTCCCGTCGGGGCAAAATAATTTTTTGCTCAAAGGGCAAAGAAAAAAAAAACCAAAGGTACGATTTTTTTTATTTTTTTTAATTCTTTTTAGTTAATTTTATTAATAATTTAATTTTTTTTATATAAAAATCATTTTACATTAGTCTTAAGTGATTTTTTATGAAAATAATTTTATTATTAATTTATATTAGCTAGAATTAATTAGATTACTATATTAAAAATCAATTTTGGGGGAATTTTTTTTTGCAAATTTACAAATTTTAGAGTGCTTTTGTTTTCTCACAAACAAGGAGATATAAGACATATAAGAGCCTCATTTTTTTTGCAAATAAGAAAACCCTAAACTCTTCTCAACCTTGTTAATTTAGCATACAATAAAGGTTCAAACATGAATTCTTTTTTGCCAAATTGTAACACAAGGAGACCAAAAATTTTGTAATATTCAAAGGCAAAGTGTGCATTTGTTTTCTCCAAGGGGGGATATAAGACATAAAATTGCACATTCTTTTTTGCAAAATTGAGAAGAATTTGAAGGCCTTGGGTCCATAAAAACCAAGTCGTTTGTCGATTGGTTCTGGAAGCCTTCCAAATGCGGGTCGTGTGTCGACTTGTCTTGGAAGGAGTGCTCAAAATTGTTAATTTTGCAAAATTCAGGGGAGAAGACAACATTGTACTTCTTTTGCAAAATTGGAAAACAAAGTAGGAGACCTAAAAATATCATTTTTTGCACAACACAAAACACACATTTTGTTGCAAAAATTAAAAGGTGCATTTTCGATTTTACTCGACACCTTTATTGGCAAATTAGGTGCATTTTCGGTTGCATCCGACACCTAGGTGATAAGAATTTTGTGGGCATTCTTGTTTGATTATTGCATTATTTCTTTTGCAATTATAAGTCATAGAATCAAGAACACACTAAACCCCAAAATTTCACAAATTTGTGTAAATCCTTGCACAGATTTAAAGCCAAAATTACTTGATATTCTCTCCTAAATCAACAAAACCCCTAATTCACTCTTATTTGTTTGGCTTAATTTCCTCAAACTTTTCATCCTTCTTGAAGGGAGTTAAGGCATGTGCCATTAAATATCTGTTTGAGTGAATTATATTTTGGTACTCTTTTAGGGTAATCAAAAGAAAGAACAAGTTTTTTGAAAATAAGGAACCTTAAAAGTTGCAATCCTTTGCACTAAGGGGGGATAATTCCTTTCTTCCTTCAAACATCGATTTTGATAAGAGGGAAATAAAACTTGTAAAGGCAATCAGAAAAGTCCAAGTCATCCACATTAAAACTTTTCTTTTAGACTTCATAATAGCAATCATGCTTGAAGTACTTACAATAAGAAAGGACAAATTGGTGAAATTTTTTGATCAAATTGCCTAGAAAGCATAGTTTTGCACAAATTGTAAAAATGAAAACCATGACACCATTCAATGTTGGTTTCAAAACAAGCAAAACTAAAATGGCAAAGGCACATCATAGAAGCCATCTTTCTAGTGAAGTGTCTCATACTGATTTTGTTTATGGTTCAAAGATAGCACAAGGAGTGCTAAATTGCTAAAACAGTTTTGTAGAGGGAAAACACATGTGTCCCTTGGGCAAAAACACCATTTTCTCTCACTCTTCTTTTAGGCTTCATAAATAGCATAAGTTTTTTGTTTGAAGACCTTGCAATAAGGGGTGCTT
Source organism: Wollemia nobilis (assembly GCA_028583015.1). Taxonomy (NCBI): domain Eukaryota; kingdom Viridiplantae; phylum Streptophyta; class Pinopsida; order Araucariales; family Araucariaceae; genus Wollemia; species Wollemia nobilis. Next base: position 6,319,007 of record JAQPPZ010000715.1, read on the forward strand.
GTACCTCTTTTAGGCTTCATAAATAGCAAATTCTAGGTGTTTGAAGTACTTGTAACAAGAGGAGCGACTTTTTGTGATGTAAAATTGTCTAGGAGGCAATATTTGTAAAATCCTTCACAACACTCTTGAGTTGCACACTTTTTGCAATTGAGGGGGATATCCATTTCTTTTCTTCACTAATTTTTGTAAATAGGGAAGATGACTTATAAGGGTGCATTTTCGGCTTTGACCGACACCTTAGTCACACTTCCTTCAAAAATTAATTACACTATGTTTTGCAACAAGAAGGGGGGAACTTATAAGGGTGCATTTTCGGCAGCGACCGACACCTTAGCTACCTTATCTTTTGCAAATTCATATTGTAAATGAATGAACCTTGTATGAAGTGATCTATTCTACTACACCTAGCGATTGCAGTGGCTGGTTACCCATGCAAATTGGTTGGATGATGTGATTACCATAAGGACATTCGTTGGCGTGAAGACATAGTGAGGAATGACCCACTTTTTGCTTAGGAGCAGCCAGAGCACTATGACAGAGCAAAGAACCAGCAGATCAACATCTTCTTCACTGTATTGGGGAAGTTATATACTTCACCCAAATATTGTTGTATAGAGGGATATGTATGTATTACCCAAATAATGTAATAAGGGGGGATGTTAGAGTAATATTCCATTACTTGGGATAATTACCATTTACTCCACTAGGTAAAATAAGCTAGTGTATTGCATTACACTACTTAGGATTTATTTCTATATTTACTGTTTTACTTTCTACCATATAGATATTTATTGTCCTAAATATCTAATGGTAACTAGCCTAAATATCCTAGGGTAGTCAATCCTAAACCTAACTCTCTACCTAGCCTAACGTGTTTGTTAGCTTGGTTAGTGGGGAATTAGTTAGGTTTACTATTTCATTGTATTATATAAACATTAGTCTTAAACCTAATGTTAAGTTAGTTAATTTGATTATTATTTCATTTGACTTACCTTGCATCAGCTTGTTATTCTCTTTGCTATTGAATCTTAATAATGCACCAACTACATTCATGGGTCTTATGAATGAAGTTTTCATGAACAACTTGGAAACATTTGTGATTATTTATCTTGATGACATTCTAGTTTTCTCACATACTTATAATGCTCATCTAGCTCACCTATAATAGGTTTTTCAAAATTTCAAGAGAACCAATTGTATGCCAACCTTCCAAAGTGTTCTTTTGCTCAATCCTCCATATCTTATCTTAGCTTTATTATCAATGATAAAGGAATTCAAGTGGATCCTTCCAAGGTCAAATTCCTCCTCCATTCGCCCACTCCTACTATCACTGAATTAAGGAGTTTTCTTGGACTTGCCAATTTCTACCACAAGTTCATTCCTAGGTTTTCCACTATTGTAGTCCCATTGTATCATTTGACTAAGGCCAAAGTTATGTTTCAATGGACAAAGGATCATGTTCATGCCTTTGATACATTAAAATAAAAATTATGTACAACCCCTATCCTATTCCTTCCTAACCTTTCTCAACCTTTTGAGATAGAGATAGATGCCTCACAATTTTCCCTTGGAGTCGTATTGAAGCAAAATGGTCATCCAATGACCTATCATTTTGAAAGATTTTCAACTACCAAACAACACTATTCTACATATGATAAATATTTATATGTCATGGTGCAATTTATTAAGTAGTAGAGACATTACCTTCTTGGTAAAGAGACTATTGTACATATTGATCACTTGTCCCTTAAGTTCCTATAATCTCAAATTAAGATTGAAGAAACATGTCACAAGAAGTGGGCAACCTACTTGCAGTAGTTTTACTTAGTGGTCAAGTACAAAAAAAGTAGTAACCATATAGCAGATTATTTGAGTCACCCTCAAACATCTTTTGCATTGATAATGGTGACTACTCATATTGGTTTCCAAACATGGTTTGTCCAATATCCTCTTGATTTAGATTTTGGTGTAGTTTACCAACATTGTTTACATTAGTCTTCTTCTAATCTAAGTCCTTTTCAATATTTGTTAGTGTATCTCTATATTTACTACATTATTAGGTTAGTATTGTTATATTGTTTTTATGCTCGATCTAATGTTCGTTAGCATCTTTCAATTAGGGTTCATTATGGTTTCTAAGATCCATATTTCATGGGCTATTTGGAGCCTAATTGTATTATATATTTCATAGTAATATGAATGATTAGTATTGGTTTTCCTATCAATATTATCATTTGAATTATGGATTATTGTATAAGCTGGATAAACTTTATGTACCTCAGGAGCATCGATTGTCTTTTCTCAAAGAGGCATATTCTATGCTTCATGGTGGATATTTTGGAAAACATGAGACTCTTCATTACTTGTAAAAGTTATAGTAGCCTCACATGTAAAGATATGTGTTAAAATTTTTATACAATGTGTTATTTGTTGCCACTCCAAGCTAGAAAACAAGAAATTAGGCCTAAGTGTTCCATTACTAATTCCTTCTCATCCTTGAGAAATCATTTTCATGGACTTGTTGAGTGGATTCCTGATGATTGTTTGGCAGCATGATTGTGTGTTTGTGGTTGTGGATCACTTTAATAAAATGGCTAAGTTCATTCCATTCAAAAAGACTAGTTTAACACCAAACTTAGCCTAGATTTTCTTTGAGATAGTATGGAGTTCCTTTGGTATACCTACCAACATTATATCTAATAGGAATTCATGTTTTGTGGGTCATTTTTAGAGAGTATTATGGAAGATTTTAGGAGTTTTTCTTTTCTCCATGGCTTTCCATACATAGTCAAATGGGCATATTGAAGTGGTTAATGTGCTCTTATTCAAATTTTAATGATTTATTATCACACTTCTCCAGCAAAGTGGGATTTGAGCCACACTCATAATAAGCACACCTATAATAGATTCATTTACACATCCATTGTAAATTTCCCCTTTGAGTTTTACCTTGGGTTTCAACCATTGGTACCATGTGATTTGCCTTTATATTTGTCTTATTTCACTATTTTTCACATTCAGAAGGAGTAGTATAAGGTAACATCTTTCATCGATAACTTTAGAGTCTTTGGTCTAGAGTGGTTTAAATTTTTCAAATGAATAAATAGTAGTAGAAGCAAGCCATGGATAAGCACTATGTTCCTTATCCATTTTATATTGAAGACATAGTTTGGACGTATTTGGATAAATGACATTATGCAAATATGGGACATAGTAAAATCAAACCACTTGGCTATGGGACTTACACCATTATTTAGCAAGTGTTCGAGAACATATTTTGCCTTGATATTTTGTCTCATATAGGTATTACTGATGTCATTAATATGTATCTTTTGAAGCCATACCATGATTCCATTTTGGATAACAATCTTGTCATCAACCATCTTACCAATGTAGTACCTAAATTTTAGTGTTTTCTAGATTCAAACCAAGTGTTTGACATGAAGACTCATCAAACCCAAAATGGGTCTTTCACTTCCTACCTTGTCGCCCATCATGGTTAGCTTCCACGCCAGGATAACTGGATATTACATCATCAAATATCCCATGAATTTCCTTTCATTTTGAAAGCATTGTAATCCAATGCTTCTATAGTGGATAGGGATTATGAGGACCACACTTGATGAATGTAATAGTTAGGCTTGGTTAGGCTTAACTATGTATGTTGTAGTTAGGCTTATTTTTTTTCATATATTAGGCCTATGTTTTTATTGTGTGAAGCTTCTTACATCTCATGTTTGTTAATTTGTTAGATTCTAGCTAGCTTTTATTTTTATTCTAATGTACTATGTTTGTTAGCTAGTTAGGATGATAGCTATCTTATCTGATTGGTTATGCTTTTTGTATATCTAGTTGTCATCCATTTTTGTACATCTTATGCGCTTATTTAAGCACCCTAAATAATGTACTTGGCAGCTTCTTTTATCCACATAACAACTCTAATAATGATTAAAGGAGGATCATCCTTATGCATCCCAAAGACTAATGTCTAAGATCTGTAATTCTAATTTAAAGGGGAATATTTTTTTCTAGAGGATTCCATCATCCTTCATCTCTTTGGTTTCAACAAGCCAGTGTACCTAATTCCTAGATACATGATTGAGAGAGTGATCTCCCTAGATATGTTAAGGTAGTTGGATGTGATTAATATTTCCTATGGGAGTGGGTAGAGCAAGGTAAGTTTCTACAAACTCCCATAAATATTGGTAAAATATATCTTTATTACGGAGGAAGACAACCCCAATAGAGACCAAGTTGTGAGATCTAGGACTAGAAATATTGGATGATGCCTGAAATTATGACCCAAAAGGGATATTTTTTGGATAGCTAACACACATAAAGCGCTCCAATAAATTCATTCATCAATCCAAGCCTCAAATTAAAGTGTACTAAAGTTCCAAAGAGGGATACCACATTCCCTTCTAGAGGGCTAATATCTTGTTGTGTATACACCAACAAAAACTATATTAGACCTTCTACGATAAAAATCAATATATGAATCCTAAGTTTTAGCTTAGCTCTAACAAGAGGAATTTTCTATAGGATCGGGTTTGGAGTGATAGAAATATCAATGACTAGTGGAAATTTTGCTAGTAGATTAGAGATACCAAGATACCCCATGGAGATATATATGATGATGACACCTTCAACCAATGTTATTATGAGGATTTTCTTGAGGAAGTTGGTTACTACATAGAGGAAATAAGTGGAGAATCCATGAGCATGCAATCATGTTGGTCAAGAAGAACAAAAGGAACCCAATGGGTCCATGTATGCACCCTCTAAGACTCACCATTAGAACTAAAGGTGGATCCTTCCATGACTTCCACCCTGGTACCTTCTAATATAGCTACCTTGTCCCATTCCATGCTTGAAAAAGGCATATAAATAAATGGAAATCAAGGAGGGATGAAATACCTCCAATAAGATAAAATTTGATCTTAAAATCACCAGTAGAGAAAGATAAGAGCAAAACTTTGCCCCAAGGTACCTATTTTCCAACTCCAAGGCATCTCCTAAAACCACTACCCTAGCATTAGAGGAGGTGGTTGCATCAGCTAAAGCCTCAATCAATGCACCACTCATCGCTTATTGCCCCTATATTTACCACTTTGTCTACCCATATGTCTCTCATCACCTTCCAACCTACTTAATACATAGCTCCCTCTAATATCTCATTGTCTTTGCCAATCAATAATTATGACTTCAAACTCTTAGTTATATTGTCAAATAGCCAATAGTAGTTGATCAACTCCTAGATAATCACCTTCATGTACAATATTTTACCTCAATTTCAACAAGTCAAAGATCAAATGCAATAGTACACCTAGCAAAAGGAAACAAAAAGGGCATAATAACCTATGATAATAGAAGTGAGGGCCATCTATGATCCTCAAAATACCACCATGCATATGGCCCTTCTAACTCCTACTATCTCCAAGATAGAGGGATAAATGAAGGTTCAATATTATCAAGTGGATGTTGTGGAATTAAACCTTAAGGATGCTCAAAATGAAGATAAGATTGAATTTGTGGAGCAATTTAATAAAGTCATAAGCCATGAATACCTGACTCATATGAGGAAGTTGGCCAAGAAGGATAAGGAACTAGAAATATCAAGCATGCACTCATATATTCTTAGGTCGAGGTTCAAGTAATGATATCTTATATGGCTCACCTCATGACACAACTATAGGAGATATAGGCCTTAAATAAGAAGCTAGAAGGATAGAAAGGGAAGGTTTTTGAGCTAGAATGAATGATGGGTAGTGTGTAATAGATCTCTAAGGTAATTCAAGTGATTTGGGATGAGGTCATCCAATTAGCCAATGACTTGGTCCTAGTATTTGAGTTCATCAAAATGATTACCTCCCAAAATACTAAGGTTAGCAATATAGTGGAGCATATTTTGATATAAAATGAATCCAAGCTCACTGAATATCAAGCATATAAGGTCCAGATAATTCACCTAATAAATCAACAATTGGAGATAATGAGAAATATCAACCATGAAGTGGCAATCCTCTGTTAATGGGGGTCCTTGAAGTATAATATGCCACATGCCAATGTAAATACTAGGCCAATGCTCTGGCCCTATTAGTAGAAGAGTGGAAGGAAAATATTACCTCTTTGGTTCGAGTTGGCCTCCCCTCTCCCTAGACTCTAGATGAAATGGTCCTTCTAGAGCAAGAGTTTTAGTAACCATTACAGTAGTTAAGGAATGTTGATATAGTATCAAACACATCCATCATATACAAGGTAATCTAGGCTATGAAATCAATGGGTGAGCTTGAAGTGCATCTTCAAGAGATGAACAGAGTTTTACAATTTTTTTAGGATGATTTGTGGGAGCTCAAAAAGAGCTATCTCCTACTCACAAAGGGAAGGCTACCCTCAAAAGATGAGTGGAAAGAGGTCTAAACACTGATAAGAAAACTTCTATGATTCACCATTTATAGGCCCACTGTTAGGATTCTCTATCCTAACCATTATCACTATTTAATCATTCATATTTATTAATTTATATGGACCATTGTGTCCTTTCACTCACAACCCTAGAATAGGTATATAATATAATTCAATAGGGTGTAAACAATCATCCATGCATAAAAATTTATATATATATATATATATATATATGATTTATCCATTAGACAAGTTTCCTCCAGTGTAAAATTTATTTAGTGCATTTTCATCAAATTTTTATATCAAATCCACTTGTTTAATTCCAATAAACTAGATAGGACCTAGGGCCCTATCATCTGGTTTTAGGTCAATTGAATTCTTGAGTCTTATCGCTTCCATTCCATTCACCATTTTACCTGCACCTATTTCATTCATCCTTCACCTACATTTGTCCTACTCATAAAACGATGTTCCATTACCATCCAAGCTCAAATAGATGCCTTTAACTTGAACTCATCTCCTTGAATTTATTTGTATATGTAAATGAAACCTACGCTGCATATAAATGAATTAGAACATACTGCATCATTGTCATCTATTCATGAACAATCCATAGCTCTATCAAGAAGCCTCTAAAAAAAATCACCCAAGAGATTGCTTTGTATCAAAACAACGTATACAGAAAACATAAATTGCAGAGCATCATTTTTTGTTAGGTCAAATAGAATATGGGAGAAAATTAATTTAAAAGCCTAAGGTTTAAAAATTATCCATCACCATCAAAACTCTCACATTTCTGAAAAGGAATCATGAGTTTACATAAATTTTTCGTTGTCCAATAGAAGAGCACAGTTTGGAGGAATTAATTTGCAAATTGTAAGGATTAAAGGTAAATAAAATATCATCGTGTGTATAAAATAAATTAATTAAAGAGTAATATAAATCATAAGGTAAACACCGATAAAAGCATTCGTCGGTTGTTTTAAAAGTGTTGTAGGATTGAAATCCCACATTGGCCCTGTTGTGACCAAAAAGGGATTTATAACCACCAAGTCACAATAAAGATATTGTGACCACCTAGTGGTGGTCACATAACCTCTCCCGTCCGTGCCCCTATGCCGCCTTACCTTCCTCCTGCTCATGCCTTTATCATTGCCTTACCTATTATGCCTAGCCCTTTGCTTGTGCTCATGCCTCGCCTACTGTGCTCCCTTGCTTTCAGCACCCACACCGTGCTACCTTGTCTGCAAAAAATTTAAAAAATTTGACCATTGGGAAGGCTCAAATTCAAAATAAAAGTTGCTAAAAACAAATTTTGGCCAAATAAATTCAAAAATTTTGAGTAAATTATTCATATTTTTTGCTAAAATTTAATTTTTGAAACTTGATTTTTTGCAAATTCCTCCTCAAATGGCCAATGGAAGGATATCACAAGACCTTACTCTCAAAAAATTCTACCAAGAATTTCGCCAATGGAAGGACCAAATTTCTAAAGATTCTTTACCGAGGCAGGAATTTGACCAAAGAATGTTAGCCATGGATTTGAAAATAGACACCTATAATCACTCTATTGATATGCTACATCAAAATATGGCACTAGTCCAAGCTGGCCAATCTATCGGAGGACCAACACACCAAGCACCACTTGGGGGGCCACAAACTTCCATCCTACCTAGAACTACTAAATTGAATTTTCCCAAATTTGAAGGAGGTGACCCCACCAACTAGATTTATCGGGTCGACCAATACTTCCCCCTCTACACAAATCCCTAAGGCACAAAAGGTTCACATTGCATTTTTCCACCTTGAGAATGATGCCACCCAATGGTACCAATGGTACAAAAAAACTAATGGCACCCCTACATGGCTAGAATTTACAAAAAATATACTAGTATGATTTGGCCCTAGTAAATTCAAATTTTTTACAGGAGCCCTTACCAAGCTCCGTTAAACTACTTCAATGCATGAATACCAAGCTCAATTTGAAAAATTGGCCAATCGTACATCAGGGTTGGATGCCTCATTCTTTCAAAGTTGTTTCATTAGTGGATTGAAAGAGGACATTCGGCTAGAAGTATAAATGTTCAATCCCACTACCATGATGCAGACCATTGGATTGGCCAAATTGGCGAAAGATAAATTCAATGCTCATCATCGACTAGGAAAATCACCTATTGGAACATCACAAAATACTTCCACTACCCACACACCTAACCAAATAATGATTCTCACTAAATTTGGGTAAATATTTTACCTTGATCAATTTTTATAAGGTGGCTCTGATTGGATGCAACTATCTAAAGAAAAGATAAGGTAGAGCCAAGTACAAAAAATCACAAACTAAAGTCCTAAAGTGCAAAAGAGTATAGACTAGAGCTTTGAGGCATGCAAAAAGGAAAAAAACTAGAATTATGAGAAAGCAAAATAGTTCTAACCAGAGTTGCAATAAGGAACAAAGAAAATACCATATACAAAAGGGTGTTAATTGAAATTTAGATAGTCTACCTTTCATGGCAAGGAACCTCTAGAGCTACCCTCCACACTAAGGCACAACATTCCAAAAAGGTGGTTGATGTATAAAATATGGTAGTAGCATAAGTCACAATCCCAATAACCTCAAGCCTAACATATTGATTGTAGAAGGTCTTGACATAAATAATTTCTAGTAAAAGTGGTTGGCAATGTCCTCAAAATTTTTACATCTAAAGGCCCAAAAAAACTTTTGCATTAATAATTGTAGATATGCAGACCTCATTGTGATCAACAAATTCAATGCAGGTATGGCCCGACAGAGACAACATTTTGAATCTCTTGTATAGTTTTGGAGGGAAAAATTATCTAATTTTGTCTATAAATTATATTTTTTGCTTAATTATAAAGGATCAAAAGTTGTTTATTTATGCCTAATATCTAACCTTATATTTATTTCAATCTGGACTCAAGCCTTGACTCAGTTTTTTTTCAACATCAAGCCTCTTTTTTTTGGCATACCTTAATGAGTTATTGTGATATAAATACATACATATATAAGTTGTGGCTACTCATTTTTTACCCTATTTCCTATGTATATAAAAATTTGTGTAAATGTTATGTTGGTTCAAAATCATGTTCAAATTCTAGTTGTTGTTAAATGATGCATATTTTCATTCATCCCACTAATATGCAAAAGGATATTTGATCTTGGTGCATCACCCCCATGAGCTTAGGACTTAATTTTCTTGTTATATCTCTTCCCTTTTCCTCTAAATAATACAAGTATTTTATTGATAGCACTCTAATTATAATGATAGAGATAAACACAAATTATTGAGGAATCTTTAATTTCTCAAGAACCACTAGCATCTATTAAATATGTTTGGTGGCCTCATTAACACTACATTACTAAAATCTATAGGAGGCTTGGATATTGTGGATTGTTAATTATTAAAATAAGAGAATGATCTAAAACCAATATAGAATACAAATCTATAGACACCCAAAATGTGTCAATTTTATAATTAACTAAGGCATCTAATATTTTTTGATAAAACCCTAGATAACCCCATAAAATTGCATTACCCCATATTATAGCCTTAAAAAAATATAATTATCCCTTCCTATCCCCCTTTCCCCCATTAAACTTCTCCTACACTAATATTGTAGTCACCATGTGACTTCCAATCCCCTTAGTCTATGTGCATAACTCCATATCACACCACATCCCCTCTAGCTTCCCCATTTTGACCCTAGAATAGGTCCACATCACCCTAGTTTTCCACATCCCCATGCACCCTCATCACTCCCCATGCCCATTTATGACACTTGGGAAGGGTGAGGATCCTCCCCACCTAAGTGCATTTATGCTAATCCCAGTGAGATCCTCATTTTCCAAGACCACTTAGATTTTTATCAAAAACCCCTTCTTCCAATCATATTGTTAGCTTTCAAAAAACTACTCTAATCATATTTGACCTTTGCAGAAGTTGTAAATTCCAAAATATCGATAGAAACAATCAAGTAATGGAGATTCACACCCACTCTAATAGCATACTAGATTTCATAATAGTTTCCAAAAATGAATGGAATCAAAATATTACCCAGTATTACTAGAAAATATACATAAAAAGTGAAGGACGTAGAATATATGGTGTGTTTGTGGACACCAAATAATCTCACTATAATATTAATAGAATCATAGTTGGAAAAATTACAACTCATGGTAAACTTCAAACCTTGATTTTGGAAATTTTGTTAACAACTCATGTGGGGGAGTTGGAGAACGAGTGGGTAGTTAAAACTCTCAAGTTGAAAAAGAGAGGCCCTAAGTTCAAATCTCTCCCCCTCACATGTTGTGTATATGCAAAGTCCAATCGATGATTCTAGCTGGTGTGTATGGGGTCGGGTACGACTCTCGGGTGACTTTGACGTAAGAGAACCCCCTAGATATGGAATCTAATTCTAATTTTTTGCTCCCCCACAAGGGGCGTGTTTCCAACAAAAAAAAATACCCAATATTGCTAGAAAATATACACATAAATTGAATAACGTAGAATATCTGGTGTGTTTGTGGACACCAAATAATCTCAATATAATATTAATAGAATCATAGTTGAAAAAATTGCAACTAATGGTAAACTTGGAACCCTTATTTTGGAAATTTTGTTAACAACTCATGAAAACTTGGCCAAAAAAAGCAAAGAATTTTTTTCAATTAAAAAACATTTTAAATAACAATTGGAGAGCTAGAAAGCTAATTTACTATTAGATGTTCATAAAATAGAGTATGATTATAGTTCATTATCATCAAATCTAACCAAATACATCATAAAAATTCAAATTTTCAAAATATATAGTTAAACTACTTTTTGTTTTTCCCTCCCCTCTAACTAGATGGTTGGCCTTAAGGCTTGGCTTTGAATAGATGGTTTAATTAATGGCTCCTTAGGTATGGGATCATCATGGAATATCTTCTCCAATCCTCTCAAATTTTTAGGATCATTACTATTGGATAAATTCAATGGAATTATCCCAAGAATCCATATATATATATATATATCTTGAATATCCCCATGAATAAATCACTTTTCACATCCGTATGAAGAACTTCATATACATAGGAAGCAAGAAGAGATAGAAGTATGTAGACATAATCCATATGAGTCATAAGAGCAAAGGTATTTAAGTAGTTAGCTTCCTCCTTTTAATATAAAACCTTGGAAACATGGCATACCTTATGCTTCTCAATATAACCATCTATATTGTATTTGGTATTATAGAGACACTTACAACCAACCATATTATTTTCCAAAAATAGAGGAACAAGCGTCTAAATCTAATTCTTCATTAAAGACTCATATTTTACCTACATATCACCTTCCCACTCACAACACTCCTTATCGTAAGATTAAGTGAGAAGATGTCTAGAATCATCAATATTTAAAATAAAGCTTGATGAGAAGGAGGTATCTAATGAAGCTCTTATGAAAGTATGAACTATGGATCCTAAAGAATGGTCTAATACCACTTGGATATTGGTTTATCCAAATAATGCTAGGGTATATTTTGTATATAATCACCAATAAAATAAGGAGTTGAAGAATCCTCACATGCTCGTAGTCAACCACATCACTCAATACTATCACATAATACATAGGGGGTCCATGTCATCTAGAGTAAGATCCAAATAATAATTATAGTGCCATGGAGAATATAAAGTACCAATAGTTATATTACTAGTATTCATTGGGGACTAAAATTGATAAGATGAGAATCTAGAATACTTGAAGAAGGATCATTTGGAAGAGAATATCTAGAATGGGAGAAGATGCAATAGGAAGGGCAATATCATCTACTAAGAGGATCTAAAGGAATAATCTCATTAACTACCATATGATGGACCAATAGGATGTTGGCGAAGTTTTATTAATCAAAAATGATATTCTTTATATAACAAGACAAATTTGGTTCATATAACTAACTACAACCAACTTACCTATATGGGTGTAACAAACAACCCATTATTATCAAGACTAACTATAGTGGAGGTGACCTAAAATACATTTAGGTAGCATGCTCCACATTATTAAACTATACCTATGCTAATGATGTAATAAATTCCTAACATTACCCCCAATCAAAAACAAGAATAAATAACTCACATAGTTCAAAAAGATAATGGACTAATACACATATATTAGTCAATTATTTATATCATCATGAAGAGGGATAAACTCAACTTCTCAAATAAATGAGATTGATCACGCTAGACTCAATTAGTATAGGGACAAAAACAACTATCCAATATTTTACATCATAAGTGGATAGGGACACATACACATTATCCATTTACATAGTTACAAACAAGGACACATTCATATGTTTACAAATATTTATGATTAGGGACATACTCAACCAATCATAGGTACAATAATTCACTTTTTAATATTAACACATACAACCATTCACAAGATAATATGTGAATAGGGATAACTTTAATATCTATAAAACATAGGGTCTTCACTTCTCTCAAATGAAACATTATCTCCAGTAGATAATGTAATTTAATTCAATATTCAAAATGGATCACGATTGGGTCAACCATATGATCCCACTCCAAACTAAAAAAGCTTTTGATTATGTGGTCTTCAAAAATACTTGACATCTTTCTTCGGCAATATGGTTACATTAGGCTTGAAAAATGCTTTCTAATAATAGAAATGTGTTTATCTTCTACAATAGATAGCAGGCAAAAATAATTTAAAATTTTTCTCCTATAATATTCTACAAAACTTGCAAAATTAATTACAAAAATAAAGGTATTATAATTTAAAATTCTGATTTCATCAATCTTCAATAAATTTACAAGGTTCAAGCATATCAATCAAACATTTCATAATGTTTTAGCATACCAATTAAGCAAAATGGGTAAACAATTAACTATCACCATGACACGAACCTCAAAATATGTGAACACAAATATCATATTATCAAAGTTTCATATAAGTGCTCAAGATCACTTCATGTGAAACATATAATAATATATTTTTGCTTCAAATATGAACGATGTCACCATGACACATGTGCATAATTCTAACCAGTTAAATAGCATGGAAAGTACATGATCAGAGGAGTGTCTTGATTTCCACCATGTGACATTAAAAACATTTATAAAGCCAAATCAATATAACCTCTAGTGTTAAATATTACCACAGTTGCATAACCAACATTGATATCCAACATTGTGTTTTAGAGCCTTATCAAAATGCTAAGGTAATTAAAATATTATAACCTCTTTTTCAATCCAATGTGGGATAAAACCATACAACTGCTTTAATTCATAGGCATGTAGTCAATTAATATAGCAGTAAAAACAACCATGATAACTAGTATGTCATGTCTCTATCATTGATCTTTGGTTAGATGACTATAAATTAGAATTGTTTAGGGTTTGCCTTTGCAAAATGTATCACTTATCCCATATATTTAAATAAATCCAAATAGCAATGTTATACAAAAAATTTAGAATGTGTGGACTTTAATGTCACTCTTCAATTGTAATGGTGATAACGTTGTCTCCACTAATATTTGCACATCTTAGCAATGCAATTTTCTAACTTATAGCACACAATAATATTAACGTCACTCTTATCTTCAAAAATACCTATAATTTATATATCTAGAATGAGTCAAGTGGAAATACCTATATTTATTGTATTTCACCATAATAACGAGATTAGATGTCTTAAATAAGTCTTGGACATCTTCATACAATGTCTTTGCTTCTGTGTGTGATCACATTAGATTTATTATGCCACCCTTGTCTTTTTCCACGATGATCATGTTCACTATCATGAATATCTTGGAATATCACCAATATTACACAAACAAGGAACCCATTGCTTTATTCTTATATGGCCTAAGAAAATCTAAATCATTCACAAATTCTACACTGAATAGAATGTTTTAATCAACTCTAAAACTATGCCTTCACTCCCAAAAACATCAATGCCTCACAACATGAATTTTCCAATGTCTATTCTCTTTAGATAGCATAATCCAAACCAACTTCCAATTCACTTTACACAATGCTTAAACTTTTTCTTCTTAAAACAACTCATTCAATGCTTAAGGATTCATATCTCAATACTTGTGTGTGAAAATAATTAACATGACCTTCTCAAATTGGGATGACCCTTTTTCAAAATTGATATAACCTTAGATAACATCAACTTGTCAAACAAATCTTACTTATATCAACAATTTCATTTAGTAGTGTTCCTCCTTTCTAGTGTATTTAAATTTTTTCTTATAGTGAGATGGCTCTTGTAGTGTCTCTTGAACCTTTTCTTCTTTCAATGTGCACATCCATGCATCCATTGTGCATGATACATAACCAAATTATGGTGTCTTCTTCTCCATCATGATCCTTTGTCTCTACCTCTAGCCTTAAGGAACTCTTTTGTCTTTAGAACTAAACCCTAAACCCTAAACCCTAAACCCTAAACCCTAAATAACCTATTTATTTCAAATGCAATCCTACAAATATGTCATAAGGTTGTGTTTAATAACAACTTGGGAAAGTTTTAGATAATAATATCACTTTTAGATGATACTTCAATTAGATGACATACCTCATCACCTCCATGCTAGAGGTTCTTTACATTTATATACATAGTGCTTTTTCATTGTCCATAATTTTCTTAGGATATCACAACCTCCTCTCATGCATTAAGAAAAAATATATTCTTATTTTTCATTCATGTTATCGTATTGACCAAACAATATATCTTCTCACTCTAATGCCACATGTTGGACCAATAGGGTATTACACAAATTTTATTAATTAGAAATGATATTCCTTATTAAACAAGTTGGAGTTGGTTCCTATAACTAAATACAACCAACTCACCTATGCATATGTAACAAATAAACTATTATTATTACTAACTATAGTAGAGGTAACATACAAATCATTTAGATAGCATGATCTACATGATTAAATTATACCTATGCTAATGATGTGATGAATTTCTAATAGGTGTATCGACGATGTTTCCCCAAGATGGATCCATCACAAATGCCACTAGGTAGGATAATCGATGGAAGAACTTCTATCTAAATATGACTCATGTATAAAACAACCATAATTTATATTTCTACATAGATAATGTCAATGCCTACTAATTTAATCTTTCTTAGTAATTAAAAATCCTTGAGGAGAAAGAAGAATAATAGGAGGAGGGGGCATACATAGCATATAAATCTGATCAAATTCTTTAGGTCACTTTCTCAAAATTATCATCATTTTCCTCAATCATCCATCTATTAAGCCAAAAAATGATCTTTTTATTAGTTTTAGTAATGCAATAAATAAAAATAAGGTTATGGTAATCATCTAGAACATGAAAGAATTATGGTTATTTTCCTTGGATTATGAGGATAAAGAGTTATATCACCATATATAGACACCTATAATAAATAATTATCACCTATAACCACATGCTCACTATGATCCTATCCATTGTATTCAATCAAAATATGGCAATGTTTTATCATATGTTGGGTAGCTTTAGAGTCTATAATGCATTCTTCTAAATATGTGGAGGTATAGTAGGATGAGTTAACCACCACATGTGCATGTGAGGTCTCACCCTCATGCTTATCATCACCCCATACAAACAAAAAAAAAGTATAACCCCTACCATTCTTAGCCAACTCCTCAAGATTTCTTGATCCAAAGATGATAAAATTAAGCCTTATTATCCTCTTTTTTGTAAAATCCACACATTGATTTTTTTTTTTTTTTTGTGGAAAACATCCCAAAAGGGATGCCACTTTCGGGTAAGACCCAAGGAGGCGGGGGTATCCATTCCGCCAAAAATGCCCAGGACTCGGACCTGGCCTACCACCTTTGACATACTCAAGGAGCAAACAAACACACAAAACCAATTTAAAAATAAGTAAATAAATAAGTAAAGAACAACAAAAATAATAAAATAAAATAAAAAACATGCTCCTTGAGTGTGTCAAAAACAAAAGCACAACCAAACACACACAATAAGATAAAAGAAACCACAACACGAACCACATAGAAAAACACAAGAACCACATAACAAAACACAAACAAGACAAAAACAACAGAACACTACAAAGACATAACCCAAAAAAAACATGAAAAATAAACACAACCAAAACCTAAAAAATTAAAAAAATAAAAATAAAAAACAACCAACAACAGACAATAAAAAACAAAAAACATAGAAAACACTCACACATAAAAACACGAATTAACACAAACAAAGAGAAACACAAGAACAAGAACGACAAAAACACAAGAACAATAACAAAAAACAACACAAAGAACACAAAAACAAAACAAAACAAAAGAACACACACACCTTAAAAAACTAAACAAAAAAAAACAAAAAATAAAAAAAAAATTGAACATAACAATGACCTATCTAGACCAGAAGACTATTAAGGCAAGAATCAACAGAGGAAACAAAAGAAAGAATAGATTGAGCTAGGGAACTAAAAAAACCTGAATGAACCAAAGAGAAGAAAAAAAAAAAAAGAAGAAACTAGGTACCTTCGAACTGGAGCCATCCAAAGAAATGATAGAAAGAAGAGCTTCCCTAATTTGTGAAGCCCACCATCTAGGAGGGTGGCCATAACAAGTAAGATCACCTTTGTCCAAAGCCCAATTAGCTAAAGCATCAACACTCTTGTTTTGATCTCTGACCACATGATTGTAATCAACTTTCAAAAATCCCATCCGGATTAATTGAATCTTCTCAATAATTCTTTTTATTCTCCAATCAACCTTATGATTCTTAGAAGGAGTCTTCAAAAGATTAATCATAAGTTGAGAGTCAGACTCAACTAACACCTTTTCCCATCCAACCTTAGTAGCCTCCTGAAGGCCTCTGAGGATACCATACCCCTCAGCAAGGTTATTGGAAAGAATACCCAAATTCTCAGCAAAAGTAAAAACCAGGGAGCCATCCGAAAGTCTACCAATTCCTCCCACACTGGCTTTTCTAGGGTTCCCTCTAGAGGCTCCATCAGTATTGACTTTTCCAAAATCCTTAGGAGGAGGTTGCCAATTTCTTGTCCTATCCATCTTACTAATACTCACATTCCCTTTAAGTTGGTTGCCCTTAGAATATTTAATCTTCAATCTTTGCATCACTTGATCCCATATTTGGTGGGAGTTTTGGGGGTGATTAAGGAGTTGATGGACTGATTCAACTAAGTTGGCTATGGTCTTTTGCCAAATATAGTGAATATCCTTCCTATCTTGATTAAAAATTTGGTTGTTCCTTTCATTCCAAATATTCCAAAGAAGAATGGTAGAACCCATCCAAACTAACTGCCTAATAAAATGATCAACACCCTCTTGATTAGGCCAATCCCTCCAAAGTTGTTCAAAAGTAAAAAAATTGGACCACTTGTAAGCCAAGTAAAGTGGCCATTCTCCTCCATAGCTTAAGAGGCTAAAGTACACTCAATAAAAATATGGTTGAGAGTTTCTACATTCTCTTCACACATTTCACATCTAAAAGGGCCATGAAAACCACGCTTCATAAGTTGCTCACCAGTAAGCACCCTACGATGCAATAAAAGCCAATTAAAGAACCTCACCTTAGGCCAGAGCTTTTGAGCCCACAATTGAGAAAATATGTCAGAAGAATGGTTGGGATTATTATGGCATAAGGTCAAATAACCTTGAGCAACTGAATACTCACCCTTAGTAGTGTTGTTCCATCCAAAACAATCTTTTTCATGGGACCAAGAGAGAGATCTCATATGAAGGATGCCTTGGATATCTTGTCTTTGCCTTTCTGGGATTTGAATAGGCCAGTCCTCAATAGGGATCCAATATCTACCAACCTTTGAATTACCAGTATGGTACCGATAGTAATTAGCCACCTTTATCCAGTTAGCTCGGTGAAGCTCCTCCATCCAAGGCCTCCAATCGGGAAACTGAGTTATCAAAGGCTTGTGACCATCCCAAGAATCTGTCCAAAAATTTGCCTGTTGACCATTATGAATGATCCAAAATAAATTTTTCTTTATCAAATCCTCACCAGTCTTAAGAACTGCTAAAATGGGAGAACCTTTGGTAGGAAGTTGATAGCGAACAAGGTCTTCAGGACTTTTGTTCTCAGCATATTTAGCATGGAGATTATTGGCCCAAAGAGCATTGGGGTTATGCAACATCCTCCAATATAATTTAGCAGCTAAAGCTTTGTTGTTATTAATAGAAGACCGGAATCCTAACCCCCCTTCATTCTTAGGAAGACATAAAGTGTCCCATTTCACCAAGGCCCATTTTCTTTTCTCCTTAGTACCACTCCAAAGGAAACGATGACTGATTTGATCCAGTTCTCGAAGAACAACCTTTGGGATATTCAACACGGAAGATACATAAATAGGAATAGCTTGAAGGACTGATTTTACCAAGGTGATTCTACCCCAGAAGAAAGCCACTTGTTGGTCCACTTTCCAATTTTCTTCTTGACTTTGTCCAACAACCAATTCCAATATTTATTTTTTTGCCTTTGAATATTTATGGGAATACCTAAATAAGTGATTGGAAGGGAGGTCTTCTTATATCTTAATTTATCCAAGACCATGGATTCCTGTCTAGCAGAGCGGTGAAAGAAAATAACTTTAGATTTGTCTTCATTGATCAACTGCCTAGTAGCCTTAGAAAAATAGCTAATGATTTGCTTAATATTAGAAGCTTCCTTAACTGTAGCTTTACCTAAAAGAGTAGAGTCATCCACAAATTGAAGATGAGAGATAGGTCTAGCTCCATGAGCAATGGTAACTCCCTCAAGGGTTTTGTTTTCCCTCTTTTTGGTTATAGTCCTACCCAAGCATTCAACAAGAATGATGAATAAATAAGGGGATAGCGGGTCACCTTGCCTAATACCTCTGGAAGCTGGGAATGACTGAGAAGGCCTGCCATTGATAAGAACTAAGTAGGAAACTGAAGAGATACATCCCATAATCCAATCCATCCAATCCTTAGAGAAACCAAATTGCCTCAAAACTTTGATAAGGAAGTGCCAATCCACTTTGTCATAAGCTTTGGATAAGTCTAACCGAATGAACATGGAAGGAGATTTTTGCATATCCATGGAATGGATGGCTTCCTGAGAAAGAACTATCTCATCTACTATTTGATGCCCTTCCACATAACCCCCTTGCTCTGGGAAATAATCTTATGCAAAAGAGGCTTCAACCTTTCTGCCATGATTTTAGTAATGATTTTGAGAAGAACATTACATAAAGCAATAGGTCTAAAAGCTGAGATATGATCAACCTCTTGAGCTTTTGGAACAAGAGTAATATAAGTTTTATTGATAACCTTCAAAATTTCTTTGGCTTTCCTGGCTTCTTCCACCACCTCTAATAAATCAACATGAAGGATATCCCAGAACTCTTGGTAGAACTCAATGGGAAAACCATCAGGACCTAGGGTTTTCCCTTTTTGCATTTTAAAAACTACTTGTTGAAGCTCATTGATAGTAACAGGAGCAGTCAAAATAGAGTTCTCCTTAGAAGTGATAAGAGAAGGGATTGCTTGAAGAACATTTTGTTGAGAAGCTGAGTCAAGAGGAGTAGGAAGCAAAAATATTGGAAAAGTAATCAACAACAATAGAGTTCATGCCATCCCAAGTATAAACAACATCTCCAGAATCTGATTTCAGGGAAGAAATAAAGTTGTGAGATCTTCGAGCTAGAAGAGATTTGTGGAAGAAATTTGTGTTTCGATCTCCTTCTTTGAGCCATTGAATTCTAGATTTTTGCTTCCATAAGATTTCTTCTCTTTTTCCCCATTCCTCTAACCGAGTTGTGAGTTTAATTTCATCTGCACTTCTCTTCTCTGTGAGGCCATCTAAATGGATTTTCTTATTCAAATTTTCAAGATGAGCAATAACTTCATGTTTTTTTATGAACATCCCCAAACTCTTTCCAGTTCCAAGTCTTGATTTTGGATTTAATGTATTGTAGTATTTTGGAAAAATAGAACATCTTAGTCCCATGCCTAGGTTTACCTTCCTTCCACCATTGTTGCACACGAGGTCTAAAGGAAATGTCTCTAAGCCACATTAATTGAAAAAGAAAAGGAGAGAAACTCACATTGGTTTTCCACATTTCCACCATGACTGGCCAATGATCCGAACCAACATTATTAAGAGTCTTCACTTTAGGAATGTGACCATGGATTAAGAAATTTTTAGAGAGCAAAAACCTATCCAATCTCTCCATTATACAAGCTAAGCCTTGCCTTCTGTTAGACCAAGTCATAAGGCCATTATCTCGGTTGGATGTCCACAAGATGGAGGTTTGCAATATATTCGCTCATGAGGTCAGTGCTTTTGTCCAAATTTCTATTTCCCCCCCTTTTCTCATCCAGAGAGGATGGTATTGAAATCTCCTCCGATCAAGATCCAAGCTTCAGGAAAATGAGAGATAATATGAGTTATATCCTTCCACTGTCTTCTTTTTTCCTCCAAAGAAGTCGGAGCATAAACAGTAATGCAGAGCATAATTTGGTTGGAATGTCTACTTTGAATAGCTATAGCCAACAGACCCCAACTGCCAACCATATGGTGAATAACTACCTCTTTTGGGTCCCAAAGACAAGCAATGCCACCAGAAGTCCCTCGGGAACTGAGGGAAACCACTTTTCTAGCTGGCCAAATTTTACTGGCAATTGAGTCCATATCCTCCATTGACATCTTTGTTTCTTGAAGGAAAACAAGATGTGGATGATTTATCTGAATCATTCTTCTAATTTCATTTTGTTTTGAAAGACTCCCTTTGAGTCCTCTAATATTCCAAGTGATGATCTTCATTAATACCAGGGCTAAAAAAGTTGGGAAGGGCATTAATCTTACCTTCCTCTACAAGCTTTTCACCTTCTTTTACCATATGATATTGATTGGTCTTGCGACCTGCTTTTTGATTAGAATCCATCTTCAATTTTTTTCCCTATTTCTTGACTTATTCCAATTGAATCTGAGATGGCTTCTAACCTTGAAGAATGCTCGTACACAACCAAAATTTTACTAGAGGGTTCAACGGAGTCTATATTGGGACCTGTATTATTTGAAGTTTTGACATTTAAAAGATTGTTTTTCTTGTGTAAATTTTCTCCCTTTTTTTCTGTTGAAAACCTTTGATTTGTTGGTTTGTCTCTTGAGTTCTTCCCTTCATATTTAAATTGTGTTTCTAAGATTTATGTTTCCATTATTTCCTCTTCCTCACTTGGGACATCATTTGTGGAAAGGATTTCAAACATATTAGCAGATGACTTTGATTGATCCTTCATAACTGGTTTTTTTTAGTGTTCTTCTTCTTAGGTATTTGGAAACCTGGTTGAGTTTATATCTTCTTTCTTTTGATCGGGAATTTTATTTGGGCAAGCATTGGCCAAATGACCATATTCATGGCAAATTCTACAACGAAAAGGAATGTTCTCATAGTCCACTACTTGCTCCCAAGTGTCTTCCCCAAATTGTAATGTGATATTTTTAGGTAGGGGTTTGTCAAAATCCATTAAAACACAAATCCGAGCATAAATAATATGTTCAAAATTTTGAGTACAATCAGCAGACATCATAAAAGTTCCTAAAGAGTTTCCAATTGAAGAAAAAATAGTAGGATTCCAAAATTCAATAGGGAGGCCAAAGAGTCTAACCCACACGGGAGCTATAGAAGGCATCTCTTCTTCGACTTTAAATTTAGTATGCCAGGGCTTCATGAAAAGCCCTGCCCTTCCAAAAAACCAAGGACCCCCTTGAAAAATTTTCTCTCTATCTTCATTATTAGCAAATAAAACAAGAAAATAACCATTTGGATAAATAGAGATTTGTAACTCACCTTTAGTTTTCCAGACTTTTTGCAGCCCAGAATTTGAAAGCAGATAGGCTCGGACGAAAACCCATGAACCGACAAATTAGTCCTCTTTTTTCCAAATCTTCAATGCCAGTCTGAATGTTACCCATATCAAGCTTAACAATAGGAGTTCCATCAGCTGCTTTAAGACATCCTGACTCCATTTTCCTGGGATCAATCTTAGGCATTCTTAGAGGTTTATGGGAAGCCCTAAGATTGATATTAGCATTGGGCTGAGGTTGTCCACCATGGAGGGCATCCCTAAAATTCATTTTTGGGGCTGAGTCTTCAAAATTCTTACCCTTGACAGGGGTTTTCACAGTAGAATTATTTTGTGGGTGCACCTTAGCACCAGATTCACTTGAGATATGAGCCATTTTTTGATCAACTGCTTGAAACTTGTTTCGTGATCTCTTTAATCCTTGCCCTAGACGATCGTGGAAAGGTATGGTTTTCACTTTTCTTTTGTGCAACAAATTGGAAGTCGTTGTCACTCAAGTTCACGGTATGATCTGTTGAAAGATAAATTTCTAACCCATATTGGATCCCCTGCAACATTTCTTGCTAAAATATTGAGCATAAACCACAAAAATATTGGCCGCTAGGGCCCGAAGGCCCTAAAAACCAACCTCTGGAGCTGCTTGCACTCAACCCAGATGAAACCCTCGCATAGCCGCTTGCAAAATATCTCGTTCACACATAGGGATGTGCTAGGATCTGTGTTGCTCCAAATGATATGAAAATTGGTGGAGACATTCTAGGGTTTTTCAGGCATCTACCCTCAAAATTTTAGCTCAATCCGAGTCCGGATGAGTGAGATATGGCCGAAACAAGTTCGATAGTTTGGGCAGTCCTGCAAAAAACGTCCCTCCTCTAAAACAAAATTTTCTTGTTATTAGATCATTGCTCAAAAATCACATTGATTTATTTTATAACTTCTAAAAAAATTGTACCTTTTTTTTTACTTCTCTAATTTTTAGCTTTTGGATTTGGATATTCTTTCATATAATACTATATAAAAAAAGCATGTCTCCTTCAATGCCTTAACCATACTTGATGTAAGAATGTCACTGTTAGATCATAATATTTTGATATGAGGAACTCCTTATGTATTATCCCATTAAGATCTTTAAGATTCATGTTATTGCGTCATTTATGAAATAATTAGTTTGGTCACTTACAATGACATTTGGACAACTTAATCAAGTGATTATATGCTCATATAAGAATTTTACGACCATCTTGTAATATTTTTTTTTTTCACATGACTTCAAACCATTTTTTTAAGTATTTGGTTCTAGTTATAATTAACCTAACACTAAACCTTCTAGTTGTAGTGTTGACAAGGCCTATAAAATCAGTAGCCCATTTCTCAAATGCTCATGGGGATAGATTGAATTTGATGGCATTTCATTTTATTTGTTGAGTTTTTCTATCCTTTGAAAATATCACATCCTTTTACAAATGGGAATGATTAAAAAATAATGTCCATAATAATATTATTATTAGTATCTTTTTAATAGTGATATCTATAACAAAGTGTTCCCCAACTATCCCAATGTACTATTGTTAATGTCTTATCTTTCATGGGGTTGTGCCACTTTTTTTTCTTATTATTTTTTTCCATTGGTTATATGGGATTGAAATAGGCCCCACCTATATTACATCATCACCATGTAGTCATATTACAGTAGTTGGATTATTATCCATGTATCACTTGGCAAGTTCAAACTTGAAGTTGAGGAATTTAACCAATTGAGCTAATGCCATATGATGGTTGTGCCACCCTTTTTATTACCATATTATTTTCCTTTTTGTATAAATAATCATGTATTAATGTGTATGGCAAGGCTTTTACAAGTAGCTTTTTTCTATTCTTTTAACCTTAAAAACGGAGAATCCTCCACTAACTAAAAGTATCACTATTCCTTTCAATTCGTTTAGTGCCACTTCTAGTCTAAATAGGGTGGCACTAGGAAGACTTTCATCAGCTATACCTTGTTCTTCCCCATTCTTTTTTCTTGACAAGCAATCTAGACCATAGTGTACGATTTTTGGCTTTCCTATTATTTTAAAATTAATCTCTTGAAATAGTAAAAATCATTCATATATTCTTCCTTTCATTACTAGTCAATTAATATTATAGTGGATCAATGGTTAGTGTAAAATATAAAATTATCTAAGAAAGAGTATCTATTTTTGTAATGTATACCATTCTCAATGCCTCCATTTGATGGTTATACAATTCTTCTGAACTTGCACTAGCTTCTTACTGCAAATGCCACTAGGTGGTTCATCGTTGTTATATTGAGGATGCATCCAACTTCTATCCCTACTGCATAAACATCCATGCATAGAAACCTTACTTCCAATTAGGAAAAATTAGTATGCATGCTTTGACTAGCTTATTCTTTAATGCATATAGTGCCATAATTCTTCTCACTAGGTTTCCTTGATATTATATTTTAGCAATTTGCATTATAATATTTGTGTATTTTCTAATAAAATTTCTATAGTAACCTATCATTATCAATAGGAATCTCACTTAATTTTTGGTAATTTATGTGGTAGAATAAGGACCATAACTATATTTTTTGGATCCATTATTGATATCTCTTTATATGTTATATATTCTAGTAAAATGTCATATGGTATCAAGAAGAAACATTTCACTGAATTCAATGATATTTTATTGGCAATAGTGTCCAAATATCAACCTTATTTATTTGATGTGATTATTTAGGAAACTATATATTGTCCAATCATCTAGATACACCTCCAAGAAGATCATGGATAAACTCCTTAAATATATTTACATTATTTTAGAGAATCATGATGTGTCCTTTAATCCAAATAGCATGAATATATAAATTAAGGATCTGTGTTCTATTATATATGTTGTTTTCAACTTATCTTCTTTAGTAACATTTACTTGATGGTACCCAATAAACCATCAATAAATAAATAAACATATCTCCTTTGCACACTTTCTAATATTTATTTTGTAAAAATAGTTGAGAAAACATCAATATCACATGCTCTACTCAAGGGTTAAATATACACACATTTATATATTTCTCTACTCTTTTTGTTTTGCATTATAATGGGGCTAATCCACTCAATCTTATGTTTAGGTGATATCACTCCTCCAGACAATATTTTATCTAATTGGGATTTTGACCTTCAATTTCATGTTATAGTTCAATTGAAATGGCCATTTTTTGATAGGTTTGACATCCTTCCTCATCTTAATATGCTTAAGGCCAATTTTCTCTTTCATACCTTTTATTTATATTTAGTCCTTGGAGAACAAGTCTTTTTATTCATTCACCAATTCCACTATCTTATTAACCTCTTCTTTCTCAAAATGATCAAGAATTCTATCCATCTTGGATTTTCATTATGATGCAATATTAATAAGATTTTATTTGAGAGGATTATGGTAGTGTTTACTATTGGAATATATGGTGGTTAAGCTTCTCTTGAGGTCGTGACTGACTAGTTGCACTTGTATTTGTTATATTTTCCATTTGGACCTATATAAACCTTGTAAAAGGTATATTTGTAATTTTTATGTTATTTTATTCGTGAGGGTCAAAATCGCAACCTTTACCTAAAGGCACCATGCATTTGGGTATAATTACCCCTTCTCATTCGGTTATCAATTAGAGTGTAATTTTATTTTCTTTAGTGAATATCATTTGGTGTCTATAAACACCTCATTATATTCTATGTTCTTTACACTATATACTTCTTTTGTTAAGCAATATTGGATAATTATTGATTCTATATGTTTCTAGAAACTACAATGAAATATGACATGGTATTCGAGAGGATGTGAATCTTCATTATTCAATTACTTATAGTGGCAAGAGTTTCCTCTCCCAGATTCTCATGAGAATAACTTTTGTAGGATCTAGTGAAGAAGAATTTTTGAAAGCTAACAACGTAATATGAAGAAGGGCTTCTAATAAAAAACCTTGGTGGAATTGGATCTTGAGGATCTCACTCGAATCAATAGATTTAGTCCAAGAGAAATATTCAAAGACTTGTTCATTTTTCTTCTCATTGGCACTCAATCTTGTTTTTTCAAATTTTCTAGCCAAATGGATGCCTTAGTTTCAATAGTTTTTTGAGGTTTTTAAAAAACCTTATTTGTCTATTATATATTTTTAGAAAAAATCCATTTCCTTCTCTTATGAATCTTACTGTCTAATAGTAGCAATAATGAGAGGATAGACCGCTTGGCCACCATGAAAGAATAAAATAAGAGATTAATTTTTTTCAAACAAACCCTAGTGCCAAAGAAGATACGGGAAAGTTTTTGTTCTTAGCAAAGAGATTTGAGACACTTGATAAAGTTGTAAAAATGGTTTGGAAAATTTTTTGCTACATAGGCGTGAGATGAGGACCTGATTGGATGTGTTTGATAAAATGATTTTGTAGAAAAAATTGTAACAAATATAGATGAATTGTCAGCAATTTTTATTCTTTGTAAAATTTTACAAGGGTCACAATTTAGCACTTTTTGCCATTTTACCTCTAAGTACTTCCAAATCACATTTGAAAATATCCTCTCTTAAAATTTTCAATTTTTAAAATTTGTATTTAGAATTATTTGTTAAATATTGCATGCACTAGGTGGGAAAGTGCATCAGTGAATATGTCTGCATCATGTTGACATAGGCCTACATCACTAACACAAGAAAGGAAGTGTAGTTTATTTTAAATTTATACCTTACGCTTTTCCTTTCAAGCTTGGTGCTTGGGGAGGTGGCTAGCAAGAGGCTTGTTAAGGTGTTGCCCATGGGAGATCATGAGTTCAAACCTCCCTCATTCTGTTGATGAAATCAGTAACACAAACTCTTGTTTGTGATGATAGCAACATACTAATGACATGGTAGATAATGTGGCATTATGTACATGCATCCCAAGATGCCATGTGGTAGTCCATATAGCCAAGGTGGCACCAAGTGCACAAATCCTGAGGTAACACATGGTAATCCATACATGTGACATGGCAAGAGGCACACAAATACCAAGGTAACATATGGTAGTTGAGGTGGCAATCTAATTAGGTTATGTAGGGTGATATATGGTAGTTTATGAGTGTTAATGTGGCATGAGTACCAAGGTGACATGTGGTAAATGCTAACATAGGGATTGATGTAGTGCATTCTAGTGGGCCAACATGGAAATCCATATAGTAGTCAATGTGGCAGAGTGTATGCCACTCAACATCTATAAAAATGGGAGTATCCAATCACATTTTTTCGTCTCATCAAACTTGACAAATAGCTCACACAATTAGTAGCAAACTTGGTAATGCATGGATTTCAAAACAAATCAGAAAACGATAAGTTGCACAATGACGTTTGCAAATAAGACAACAAATCAGATTGTGATAAGTGGCATCACGTAATTCACTATCACACTACATAGTAAGCACTCTCTCAGCTACTCACACAATGACACATGGTGACCTCCCATTTGTTATAGGTACTTAAAAAAAAATGAATTTTTTCAAAGGTTTTGGAGATAATTTTTTACAATTTAGGGGCAAAACTTATAGAGGCCATAACTTTTGCGTATAGAATCATTTTAAGTGCATTTTTCAAGTCGCATGATTTTTAAAGCTCTTTGCATTGGCAATGTTGATTCTAATCGTGATTGCTTACAATTTTTTTATTGTTATCAAGATAAGTATGGGTCATCATGTGCCCATGTTATCAACACTATCAATCTCAAAGTACGACTTGAAAACTTTCAAGGGTTGTGTGACTAGATTGATTCTACTTAGATTAGCAAGCTAAAGAGCTTGCAACCGTTTCCATGGATTCCTTTGAAACTATTAATTAGTATATTAATTAGTTCAATAAATTGTAAGAGGACATCCAAACTATGAAATGACTATGTGAGGAGAGAAGGGAAGGGTAGAAAGCATTGGAGAAAGAAAGGAACATAAAATTGATCAATAATGTCTTCAATAATGTGTCAAAAATATATGAGATCATTTTTGTGATTTTTGAGATTCTTTGTGTATTTTCCACTCTTTTGCATCGCTTATTAATAAGGTATTTAAATTTTTTTTTTTACATCATCAAGCTAGAAGAAATAGACATAAGGGTAATTATGTTTTTCATCAATCTCATTCAAAATAAGCTATTGTAAAAAAGTAGAATTGATAAAAAAGCCGATCATAATGAAAAAACCCAAGAATTCCATTAGGCTTTGACACATATCCCTTCCAAGTGGTGCGTGTGATGGATGCATTTTAGGAAAGTGTCACAAGGAGACCTTTCCTAAAGGAGTTGCTAGGAGGGAATCTAACCCTTTAGAGATCATACATAGGTACATCGTGGATACATAGGAATATATATGGACCTATGGGTACATCTCCTCTTTCAAAACATAGGTACTTCCATCTTATCATTGATGATTTTTTAGATATCTTTAGGTGCATACTGTTCACCCATGGATATTGTCATTGTAATCATGGAAATCATTCATATGAATTATTACTTGTAATCACCTTTTCCCACGAAGTGGCTTATAAGACTTTTCCCTCTCTAAGTGGAACTCTCATTTTGAGAGATCTTGTGGAGTTTTCCTTTCGTAAGGAGTAATATTTGTGTTGCCCTACCCTAAGGGTATTATCTATGTCTCATTGTGTGGATTATCTTTGTGGAATATTGTTTGTGGATGAATGATTTGATATTTTTGTACATTGGTGAATGATTTATGTTAATGAGAATAAGTTTATATAACAAGTGGTATCAGAGCAACAATTTTGGCAAAGTAGAGATTGTTTTTTTGTAGATTACAAAATTAGGGTAAAAAAAATCTAGAAAAATATCTCATCTTTTAGGAGCGACATATCTATGAAATTTTGTTTGATTTTAGATTCTAAGCAGAATTTGAAGAGCTTTAAAATGAGTGGTTATATGAAAAAATCTGGATAATATTGAGGAAATACAACCCTATGAAACTAGTTGTTTGGAACAAAGGCAATGACAAATTTTCAAATCATGATTTATTTTGGAAGACAAATTTTGTTGGTTGGAATAAGCAAATCAATTGCAGTTTATTTTGTTTTGAAGAAAAAATTGTAGATCTAATTGTTTATGTGGAATTTGCGCTTCAAATTAGTGGCAAGATATATATTTCAATAAAAACCCTAGTTTGCATTATCATTTTGTGGATGTGAACTCATGGCACTTCAAAAGTTTTTGGAGTGAATGATATTGATGCTATACAATGGTGGACATAATTTAACTCTTTATATTTTGTTGATCTTTATTGTAAATTCCATCTTACTACACTTTTAGAAAAGGAAGCTAAAATATAGTTAAGTTTTATGACTAAAAATAATAGTGGGTACACTTGAGAAGAAATGGAGCATGCATTTTTAAGTTATTGGGACCCATATAAAAAAGATAGCTACTTTGAAGGATACAATCAAAGGTTACAAAGAAGAAACAAGCATGCTTCATAAAGAACAAAAGGAACTAAAAAAAGAGATTCAAGGAAGAGATAAAACGATAGATAGTTTTATGGATGTCATCAAAGACCTTGAAAAAAACTATAAGGGATTCAAAATGAGAAATGAAATAAAAGGATAGTGAGAATTTTTCAAAAATTATAATGAAGACTATAAAAAAGAAATAAAATTACTCAAGCAAGAGAAAGAGGAAAATGTTAAGGAAGATATTACGAAAAAAGAAGAAGCCACATATTCAGATTTACAAAAGCAAGAGAAGGATCTAAATTCATCTAAAAATTCTATTTATAGGTTTGTCGTTGTATTCAAAAGGAAAGGGTTATTAATTTCATAAACCCTAGCAACAAATATAATTTCATTAATATTGCTTTGGCTAAGTGGTTGCAGGTTGAGACAACAACAATTATGGGCATGAAACTTGAGGGTGAGAGTGTTCAATTTTTTTAAGATTTGAAGTTCATCATGGATAAATATGCTTTACATTTATATTTTCATGCTATTGATGTGGATAATGTGGATATTGTTCTTGGTTATCCTTGGTTAGATTTTTTAGGCTAATGTGCAAACGAAGTTAATGAAGTTATTGTACAAGAAAAAGAAGATAGCATTGCAAGATATTTTTGAGCTTAAGGAGAAAGGATACAAGTAGAAGGAAGTAGTTATGGTAAGCAAACAAGTTAAGGAACCAACAAAAGAATCAAAAGTTGAATATACACTAGTAGTAGCAGTAGATTCCATGGAAGAAATGCACAAGGACACACCAAAAGAAGGGCGCAAGATAAAAGAGCATGAGGAAGAATTTAAAATAGAGGAAAAAATGATGAACTATCAAAGAAATACATTGACAGGTTAAGGTTGTATCATATAACCACCCAAACCACCCTGAGTGACAACAATATTGGAGGCATGGCTTAGGGCATCATTATTGTTATGGATCTACGTTGAATCTAAAAGGCATCAAGTATGGTAGTGTTTGGCAAAAAAAACATAATGATTTTGTATTTCAAAGGGTGTAGCAACATAAGGGAATAATAGGACCAATCGTTCGAAATATAAGAGTAGAGTAGCAGAAGCATGGAGCCAACACAACAGTTATGAATACCCAAGTGGCACAATAGCAGCTTGGCACCATCGAAGACCACCATCAATTGAGATCTCACTTGGATGGATGGATGATCAAGATTGATACCAGTTGTCAATATTGCTTAGAATATCATATTATGTAGTTTCTTCTCATGTTTTGAGGCCAAAATATTTGTAAGGAATGTGGAATGTTATGGTACCTAGGAATAAGTATATGAAGATATGATATTATATTGTATAAAGGTCGGCATGGTCCACACATAACCCAAGGTTGATTATTTTATTATATTTTATTATAATAATAAGTGAGTTGAGGGTTTAGTAGTCGCCTCTCCAAAGTAGAATTAGAAGATAGGTATATAAAGAAGGGATATTGTCATTGTAATCATCATGGAGATCATTCATATGAAGTATTACTTGTAATCATCTTTGCCCATGAAGTGGCTTATAAGACTTTGTCCTCTCTAAGTGGCACTCTCATCTTGGGAGATCTTGTGGAGTTTTCCTTGAGGAGTATTATTGGTGTGCCCTACCCTAAGGGTATTATCTATCTTTGTCTCATTGTGTGGATTATCTTTGTGGAATATTATTTGTGGATGAATTATTTGATACTTTTGCACATTGGTAATAAGAATAAAGTTTTGTAACATTGTAGGCTTACATAATCACATGCCCATAAGCTAAATAAATGACACTCATGAACACCTCATCACACATTTGGCCTTGGCCTAAACAAGATCATATTACATAAATTTCAACATCATTAATAGGGTTCCTACTAGGGCAATTTAGGGGATGACACCTCTTGAAATATTGATAGGGGACAAGCTAGATGTATCTCAATTTTCGATCTTTGGGTCTTCAACATAGACTCACATACCCAAGGATCTTCAAAAGGAGTAACAACAAAGAGCCATAAGTGCATATCTGAGGGGCATTCTAATATCTCAAAGACATATTGTCTCTATGATCCTCAAAGGCATGAGATCTTGATCAGGAGAGGTGTCATCTTTGATGAGGTTCTTCCAAGTTTCCTTCCACTCCCCCTCCAAACTTTTAGCTACTAACTCTTTTGAATCTCTACCTATTCCAAATTTGGTTCTTCAAATATCTTTGTTGGTTCTATTCCCATTAAGCATCTTCCCCTTCCTAAAGTGGTTTCCCTACCTATCGGTTTGACCCCTTCATGGGTGACTTCTCAAGCAGTTTCTTCTTCCCTTAGAGTAGGGTAGGATGAGCAGGATATATTAGTTCAAAATGTTCTAGCCTTGCATAAAGAAGAGAGTGATGATAATTTGGATTCTTTCATTTCAACTTTTGATGTTGAGATAGTGCAGGATACATTTTTTATCATCCTACACCCATGGGTTAAGATGCTTATGAAGGATGCTCAACCTCTCCTATCCCGTGAGTGACATCGAAAGGCTCCTTCCCAAGATTTACTTTCAAAGATAGTCCATTCACTGTATCCTTTCACATACACACAAGCTAAGGGCAAGCCTGAATGGGAAGATGTGGCGATAGAGTATGACGCATTAATGAAGAACAAGAGTTGGGAATTCTAGAAAGGAAAAATAGTGTGGGATGTAAATAGGTCTACAATACCAAATAGACATTATATGGTAAAGTAGAAAAGCACAAGGTACACCTTGTCACCAAAGGTTTCTCTCAAAAGGAGTGGACTATATCAAGACTTTTGCACCTGTGTTCAAGATGGACTATGTCAGAATGATTCTCTATTGTTGGCTCCTATAGATGGAAAGTTCATCTAATGGACATGAAAAGTGTCTTTCTACATGGGGAACTTTAGGAGGAAATCTACATGCAACAACAACCCAATTTTAAGCTTTAGAGACCTACTCCATTGGTATGTCTATTGACTAGATCTTAGTATGGTCTTAAGCGGGCTCTTTGCACTTGATATGAGATCCATTCCTTTTTCCTCAGTTGTGAATTTCAAAGATGTGAAGTTGAACATGATGTTTACATATCAAGGAAACTTTGGTGATTATGTTGCATGTTGAGGATCTTGTCATCACTAATAGCTCCACTACTCTGATTCGAGATATGAAGTCACAACTTCCTTCCACCTTTGAGATGACAAATTTGAGGTTTTTGCACTACTTTCTAATAATCCATATTTATCAAATGGACTCTAGCATTACTATTTCTCAGTCCAGGTGTGCTTACATCTTTAGCATTCAAGATGAAGTGTAAGTCTGCTAGGACCCTTTGCCTCAAGTTTGAAACTTTGGGTTGATTGCATGCAACTTTAGTTGATGCCAATATACTAGTATCTTGTGGGACTTCTCTATCTCATTCACACTAGACCAAATAGCCTTTGTTGTTAGCTATTGCTCTAGGCATAAGCAAGCACCCCAAAAGAGTCATTGGACAACAGCAAAAAGGACTCTCAGATACGTCAAAAGGACCTATCAAATGGGCATCCATTATTCTTTTGGTTCCCCTCCAATTTTGATAGGTTTTTCAAATGTTGATTGGGCAGGTGATTTGGATGAGCAACGCTCCACCACAAGCTTTGTGTTCTACTTAGACGCTAGTCCACCATTTCCTAGTCTTCCACAAATGTGAATATTGTGCTATCAATGAGGTAGCTAAGAATCTCATGTGGATACTAACGATTTTGGAGATAGAAAATCCTTAGTTTTTCTGTCACTCTTTGTTATGTTAATTAGAGTACTATTCAACTTGTTTGTAATTCTATATTTCTCCAACGGACATAGCATGTTGGGATTTGGATGCATTCTATGAGATGGCTTCATGCTCATGGGATGTTAAATCCAGTTTTTGTCCCTCCATTAGAGCAAGCAAAGTTGTTTTTTTTTTTCTTTCATAGGAAAGTTAGTTACAACCACACTACTTTTAGCAACTGACAAGCGCAAGGTTCAAACCATAGGGACTGCTCCCACCAAACATATTCTACCTCATTGTTGACACGACGTGACCGATCACTCAAGATTCGATTTATCGTCGTCGAACTAGCTCGCACTCAAAGGCTTCAAATCAAACTACTACCTTTACCAAAAAGTTGCCCCCAAGGTTTGAACGTGGGTGTCTTCTTGATAAGTACTTGGCTAAACAAGCAACTACCTTTCCACCTAGCCCTTGGGGACTCAAGTAGTAGACATTTTGATCAATATCATGCTCGAGGTAACTTTCGTACGCATACAAGAGCTCCTTGGAGTTGGACAATGTTCCTTAAGAGGGATCCAATGTTAGGGTCTCTCTCCATATCCCCTATTCAACTTAAGGGGGGTGTTGGAATATCTAGTGGTTGGTCCATTATTTGTGCTTGTATTTGTTATATTTGCCCTTTGAGCCCATGCAAACCTTGTAAAATGCATTTTAATAAACTTAATATTAACCTAAAGGCATCATGTATTTATTTCCCAATAATACCTCTTTGGGCCCATAGACACCCCATTATATTAGGTGTTCTTTATGTTGGGTAATTTCTTTTGTTGAGCAATTCTAGATGGTAATTGATTCCATTCATTTTTAGAAACTACTATGAAATTTGATATTTTCTAGATTAGAATCTTTGCCCTCTCTTATTTCTAGATTGAGGTTATCTAGAGGTTTTTATTCTTGTGGTACCTTATATATTTGTTTTTTGTCACTTTATGACTAGTTATATATATCCTACTTGAGAGAACCCATTATTTTGTCTTGAATTTCTCCCTTCTTTTTTTGCACATTATTTACCCCATCATCCTCCATAAATAGGAAACACTTGAAAACTTCTAATGTTGCCCAAATTTATAGATCTAGACTATAGAAATCAAGTAAACAAAACCATGTCACACCTCATCCCATTTCCTTGTTTCCTCCCACAAATTTTCTTATATGTAAGAAGTTGACAATTGGTCCTAATGTCCATTAAAATATTTTTGTACCCATAATTTGGAATCCACAATAATCAATATAGAGGTACAAAGTTCAACCAGGTTAAATTTGTCTTTGTATTTATTAGGAATTAACACATTGGTTGCTACAAGTAGTCTTCCTTTCCTAAGTTGTTTGATTTCCTCCTAGTCCTTTACTTCTGATTTGAATGCTCTCCATTGTTGTGTAGGAATTCCAACCAAGGTATTGTCTATACCATGTATTCTCACATAAAAGTCTAATGATGTAGTCTCACCCCTAGTTTTTAACTAGAACGATATCCCTGAACAAATTGCTTTATGCACACGTCGTACTAATGCTTTTTGAACATCTATTATTTTTGAAAGCAAATCCCACAATTTTCCACTAAGGTATTCAAAGCCATTACTACAAGCATGTCAGAAATTCTCTCTTAACTAATAGACACCCACATGCCAATTTGGACAAAATGTTGCTAAAATTGCTTTATCATCATCATTATATGTTCAAATGATTTTAAAGCAAGTGTTCATCATCGTCTTATTTAAAGTTTATATTTAAATTAAATTGAAAATGTGACTAAAATTGAACTTAATAACCTCTTATAGCTACCCAGGTGTTGTAGGTGAGTTGGAGAGGAGAGGGTAATCCTCCAAGGGAGGTCCCAGGTTGGAATCTCCACCCTACCAAAAAGTTGAATGGGTACCCAAAATCCAATTGATAATGTTGGTGCGGGTAGAATTTGACGGTGTAGAACCCCCTAGTCGTGGTCTGTTAGACGAAGGCGGCCCCGCAAGGGGTTTTTCGCTTTTAAAAAAAAAAAAAAAAAACCTCTAATAGCAAGATAAATTGACAATGCTCACTTTTATTCTGTTCATGACAATAATCTTGAATTTCATAGTCTATGACAACGAAATAACACACAGATCTGTTCTTTGAAGAATCTTTGATGTAAATAATGTGTAAAATTACTATTTCAAAAAAAAGGGGTTCAACCACTTTTAGGTTGCCTTTAATGCACTTGAACTCAAATCTCACAAACAAAGTGTTGAACCATTTGCAAATAACTTCCACTAAACTACATTATGGCAAAGTTTCGTTATTTTCAATATTACTTAGACCATCATATTCCCAAGGTCAATTAAGCAAAGATGGAAAATACTGAAATTTGTGATGTCTTGAACTTCAAAGGTTGGTGTCAACCTGCACTGTGGCATTACCCTCTCCCACATGCCCAATTATGACTTCCTATTATTTGCACCTTGGCCTAACAGCCTCTATCTACATTTTGTCCAATAATGTTGTGCTTTGACATTCTCAACACCTTGGCCTAACAGTTTTGTCAACATCAACAAAGAATTCCCCAAAGGGCTATGGAAGAACAACTAAAAATGGTATTCCTTGCACTTCATTTCAACCGAAAAACAAATTAACAAATTTTAGATAGAAGATATTTGTGAGATTGCAATTTAAGACCAAGAAAATTAAGTCTCCCACACTAGGTAAAAATAAAATGATAACTACATTTTTCTGCAATCCTTGCACTTCATTTCAACCTAAAAACAAATTTTAGATAGAAGATATTTGTGAGATTGCAATTTAAGACCAAGAAAATTAAGTCTCCCACACTGGGTAAAAATAAAATGATAACTACATTTTTCTGCAATCCTTGCACTTCATTTCAACCGAAAAACAAATTTTAGATAGAAGATATTTGTGAGATTGCAATTTAAGACCAAGAAAATTAAGTCTCCCACACTAGGTAAAAATAAAATGATAACTACATTTTTCTGCAATGACAACATCCAGTGCCATTTGATAAAGCACTCAATGAAGTGTGGAGATTACACAAGACAACGCATTCCACATTCCCCTACTATGTATTGCATGCTTGAATAACTCTTACCTTCTAGTTCCACTCAATTAATGCTTAGTTTTAAGCATCTTGCAAACTAGCTCATTTACAAAACCTGAAGAGCAATGCAAATTCTTTTAACTTTATTATTCTCCAAGACTGATTTTATGCTTCTGCACTGTGACACATGAAATGTGCTAGAAGACAGTAATTGAACAGACCGTATCATTATTGACTTGCCAGTAAATAATTTCAAGCAAAGATGCAATATTCATAAGAAGAGCTACAATTACAGTTCATTAGCAAAGTCCCCACAAGGACACAACCAAACCATTATAACAGCTGAAAAATCTGCAAAGAATTAATCCAGTTCATCGGGAGACTTGAAAACAGCGATGTAAATATATTACTCACCACATCACCAAAAGGCCATAAAAATTAGCTGTTTATCATATAAAACAAAGCCACAATTGGGAAGAAAAACGAGTAATCGTTCCTGACTTTTGTATAGAGCCGCATGTACCCCTCACTTTAAGAAAATGAATTGATGCCACTATTCTAAAAAACAGTAAAACTAATACAGAAAATTGTGAAAAATACAAAATTATGTTTACATCAAATGGTAGTTGTATCATCTTCACTATCTTCACCTCCATCACTGCAAATCCAGATTAAAATGTGTCAGTGAAATTTCAAATAATAACTGTACATAATGTGTGATTACATCACTCACTATTGCCATACCAGTCACAATAAGACAATAAAGATCATATCATACCCAAATAAAGATGCAAAATTAGAAATTGTACCTCATCTCTGATTGCTTTGCTATACGTCTGGCATCAAGGCCAGTAATGTACTTTTGTGCAGCTTGGACACTCTCTGAACCTGAAATGCATTTATCAAGAAGTCAATTCTAAATGCTCGATAACCTATGATGACAGGAAATGCTTCAAGAAGGTTATCCTGAATATCAGTTGAGATGAAATGAGGGACTAGCAAGTTGTTTGTAAGCAATTAATTAGAAGACATCATCAGACTCCTGCAGTATTCTTCCATAACAAAGCTGTGAAGAACTCTAGATTATCTCAAAGAACATTGGTAAAGATTTTCATCGTAGATATAAAATTGATACTAGGAGGTTCCCTTGCATTTCTTTCAACTGTAATCTCAATCCTTGGAACTGCCACTCAAATCTCACCTTGCAGTTATTTTACCACTTTCACTGGCATGTATTTATATTAGACTCCTATCAGTCAGTATTATTAGGACACTTAACTATCCACCATAGACTTGACCTAATGGCTCTACCAAGGAAATTGTACTGTGAAATTGCCTTGTTTTCTAAGACACATTTCATAGTCCAATTCCTTGGTAATGTCAAAGAGCCAGTGAATTAAAATGAAAGCACATCATTGGGATAGCAAAGCAAAGGCATTTTAATACCAAACTATATAAATAAAAAATTAAAAAAAAAATCATACGGTCCACCCTTTGATGCCAAGGCTCAGTTTGCATATATTGCCATATTTTTTGTTACAGAAGTTTGCAACGCACTTGTTTACTTTATTTAACCTCAATTTGCATGTGTTACCTCATGATCCTTGAAGAGCACAACGGGAAGCAGTAAAATTTTAACAATCACAAGGATAAATTTGCATGTTCTGACTCACGATACTTGAGCACGAAAGGGTTCAGGAAACTGCAAGATATGCAAATTGAGTATGTGTGGCCTTTTGACAACAATTTCTTGATTGGAAGTAATAGGCATGTTAGACAAAGGACAATGTTTGACAGAGAAATTTAACAAAGCTCAATTAGCAAGTGTTGCCTCACGATCCTCGATGGGTACATTCACTTCAAGCTGGATCAAGGTCACTTCTCATGTGGCTAGGTTTACAAAGAGCTCGGCTCTCCAAGGCTCCAAAAAAAACAAGATGTGATTAGGTGGTGTCCTAGGATTTCTATGGCATTGACCCACACGGATATGTCCTGCTGCATCTGAAGACCCTCCGTGATGTTTAAGTGTACACCAATGCTTAATTCTGTGGTAATTCTTCAACTTCTTGTTCATTATGAATGTGTACTTGTTGGGACATCCAACATTGCAGTGACTTCATGCAATAAAGAGGGCGCAGACCATCTTGTTGGAATTGATCCATCCAAAGACCTTCCCAGTTGGTATTTCTGACCTAACTACACTCACATAACAACCTTAAATACGCATTTCTGAGAAACGAACTCATTTATTCTTCTAATTGTTGTATCCACTTAATTTTTTCTTTTTTCTTTAATTAATAATAGACATGCATGCTTATACATGCTTTAAAAGCCAGATCCATATACAAAATGATGTCCCAAAGAGTGCCTTAGGCTTGACAATGACCATGTATTCCACGTGCCATTACAAAACAATGGCTGATATGCAACCATCCACTTTAATCCTCATCATACAATGACTCAAAATCACTCAATAAGCCCAAAAAATTCTTGCAATTCCTTTGCTCAACTAACCAATTTCAGGGGACACATGACACCTTAACTCGTTCGTTATTATTGAACTTCTCAGTAACTCGCAGAGGAAGCTTCACCCGCACACTCTTCAATTTCTACAACAAACAGAACTTAAGACTTTTCAGAATGCCACAGAAATGAATAGGGTCCAAAAAGTTATTTGAAGGATTCCCAATAAGTGCCAATAACATCTAACCTTACAGCATCCCAAGCCTGATTCAGATGACTGACAGCAAAAAAACGTTCAGCATGGCATTAGGCACTGAAAATATTATTTGCACAAAATTCACCCCTACTCAAACCCAAGGTGTACCCAGCGCACAGTGGCGCACCTTCCGCACCAACTATTATTAGGCGGTGCTCTCCACAAGTCAAAAACCAAAATGAAGTAAAACACAGGAAAATTTGTCATTTACTCCTCTCCACCTTCTGGAAAATTGTGCTCTCACTCCTCCTCAATACCTCTGCAGCTCACATATTTGATTTCAGTTTACTGTTTCCCCAAGTTCTATGATGATCTTGTGGTTCAACTTTTCAGTTTTGTTATTGCATGTACCCAAGTTTTGAGGATCTGAATCCTGCATACCTCCAAATCCTCACACCCTATGTACCATTGCACCCACATGTCCACATACCCAAAATTGGGGTCCCCATCAGGTGCTCCATACCTTGACCTTGCACAGTACTACCTGGAAGAGCCATTATTGGTACAATTATAGCTCTGGCTTCTCACAGACATGCAGCATAAATGACAGCTCCAGGGCATCCCTTGATATGACCTTTTCTCCTGCACTGAAGAGCTCTGCATGCTCACATTTATCATTCCATCAGATATAGCTTGCATAAGAGGTGAAGTTTTGCATTATGTGCCTCAACTGTCTGCTCTTATTAATACACCATGCTACTATGAGTTGACATGCATTTTAAACCCACCTCCTGATTTTGACACGTCTTCAGTTTGTGCTTCTGCCATAAGTGATTTGGAGCTGTCACAAGACAGTGATGTCTCATCTTTCCCTGCCCAGCCTCCCATATTCTTCCCTTAAATAACCCTAATAATCATGATTATAATCATGATTGTCATGACCTTTAACAAACATTAATTTCACAGAACCACAATAATCATGATTACAAGTCAGCTCCCCAGTTTTGATTTTACAGAGCCACAATAGTCTAAATTTGCCATGATAAGCGCTTAAACATACTAAACTCAACAGTAGAAGACTTGTAACTCCAAAATATACAAATCTTTCATTTATATATTATATACAGTAGAAGACTCTCAACACTCTAGATGTCCAAAGTCTTCTGTACGTTCTCTCATCATTACTAGGTGCAGTAAAGTTTGTAAAGTTTGCTGAGCTGATAAAGCTTCACATATCTAATTTCCTCCAATTTATGTATTGATTGTTAATCTTATAGAGTTATCATTTAGATGCTTATTCAATCAGGTTGCCCAAAACTCCAATTAC
The DNA here is from genome assembly GCA_028583015.1 of Wollemia nobilis. Lineage (NCBI taxonomy): Eukaryota > Viridiplantae > Streptophyta > Pinopsida > Araucariales > Araucariaceae > Wollemia > Wollemia nobilis. The sequence goes on from JAQPPZ010000715.1 coordinate 6,359,616, forward strand.
AGTTCAAGAAATATGTCTAAACACCTATCATAATTTCCTGGAATGCACTGCATTAATGTCTGCACATGATGAAAGTTGCATGGACTATAATGTTTAATAAAACTAGGCAAATTCAATAATCATATTTAATACTTGTAGGTGTTTAACAATTGTCATTATCTCTTGCACATATATGGCCTTCCTTCTCTTTCTTAACAAAGAACCTTCAATATATGCATTTTTATTCACAAAGAAGCTCAGGATCGAGGCTGACCATCCCATTCCTTGGGGGGCTAGTATTCATTGCCTTTGCTTCATTGAAGAGGTAGACATAGGGGAACACTTATCTTCAGGTGCCCTGTGTGCTATGATGTCAGAGGTACATACTACTACTTTAACGAAGATCCAAAGAGGTCGATTTCCTATTTTCCTTCAATATTTCAATCAGATGTATTTGGCTCTTTATCTTTGGGAAGTGACTACCCTCAAATGACAAACCCTGAAGGGGCTCTCATAGCTTCAGCAGACTTCCAGGCTGATTACATACTCCTCTCAACCTCTTCCAGTGGCAAGCAGCACTCAGCACCCCTCAGATATGGTTGCATCCTCCTCATATGACATTAGATCTTTGAGACAGTACTTCCCCCCAGAACAGCTACTCAGGGCTTTTCTCCACATATAGGATGAGGCAATCAACATCATCTGCGTCTACAGCCCAAGAGCTCTAGACAGGCATGCATTTCTAGATTCCTCATATGATCTACTCACAGTCCACCTCTTCCTGACAAACAATTACAACAGTTTAAGCCCTCATTCTGGCAGGATAGTATATTGCATGTATTATATATTTGAACACTAAATATATGAGATGCAGATATTCCATACAATGCCATCTACATAGACATGTTTCACCTGTTTCATGACAAAGTTCGTAACTTTTTCATCTCTTGCTTTGTATCTCGGTTTTCTTTGGAGCACTATTTATGACTCTCTTTATGCTATTGTAACCAAGTTTTATACTTGAGCCTCATTGACCTACTTTGAACACCCATCGACATTAATAAAATTTGTTTCTTTCTAAAAGCTCCATTCATAAAGATATAATGAGTGCAGGACATGTACAGTTCCAGCACTCTCTTTGTATTCTGTTTGTGAGTTCATATCAGCATAACTGCTCACGAAACATGACACTAATGTCGAGGCAACCAATCAAAATTATAAAACACAATCTCTACCCATCACAACTTACCTAGGAAAGAAGGGCAGTAGTGTGAGGAGGGGTGGTTGTTTGAGGGTGGTCTTTCCATGGCCATCTACAGATAGGGGCAGCAATTCATGAAGAGACAGCAATATTAGGAGGGCATCTATACAACCTTCAAGCCATTCCTTTACCGCTGTTTTCCCTGATTTACTGAAACAATGACTTATATAACAACAGAGGCACTCCCTTAATCAGCAAAATCCAAGGGGAAATTTGAGGAACTCCAAACCTCCATGTATCTTATTCATCTGCCATCCATTCTGGTATAGCAATCCTAATCAAAGTGAAACCTACAGCATCCATAATCATACATTCTGACGGGCTTCCAGAAACTTCACATGTTGGTCCATTTCATCATCTTCAATAGCACCCAACCAAACCTTCATTTTCCATTTCCATGTATGTCTTTAACCAAACCCTCAATTTACAATTCCATGTATGCCTCTCACCAAACCTGCTAAATAAATATTTCACGAGTCCATTATTAACATCAACCAAAAAAATATCTTCCTGCCTTTGATATTTGAGCTACATTGCTCATCTTACTATTTCAATTTTCAACCATGTTAGGTAGAATTGGACTTATCTTGGACTCAGTGGCACAGAAATGCCACCCTGACCTCGAGTGGGCAAAAACAAACTCAGACATATCTCACCTAAAACTCTCAATTAAGAAAAGCATGGATAATTCTATTAGCATGTTAAAAATCTGATAACCCCTAGTACCATGTTTAAAAATGCTAACCAGAACTTGAACCCACAACAACTAATTCCTTGGTCTCGTCTCTTTGGCCTGCAACCTATAAGCTGCTCTACCAAGGCATTATAGACCCTCGACAGCCTTTCATCTTGAAGTATGTACAGTTCAACTCAAATCCATCTAATCAAAATAAATCAATTTGAGTGACAAATTTCAAGAAACCATTCACATTCCAGTGATGAAACTATCATGATATTCTGTTTATCTCTTATTTAAAACTATTAAATAAGTGTTATGGTTCAACTGTCTTGAAATATCAGAGGAAAGCCCTTCAAGAAGAGTTCCTGTAAAACATTACTAAAAGCAAACTGCTTCATAAATAGTTGAAATACAAGGTGGACTGTTAGAGTCAGAGGACTTGAAAAACATAAGATAGACTAAGCACTAGTTATCAGACAAAATGATTCGTAACACCCAGGAAGCAACCTTGTGCCAAGGCAAAGAGATAATATCTCTTTGAGAGAAGTAGTAATTCAATAGAACTATCAAAGACAAGTCATTCCATTATAAAGTACATTATATCCATTATGCAAAAAGAAAATAAATTATATTCCCATGCTTATTAAAATGTGAGAAAGAAAACAATGAGCACAAGCAGAATGACTACTGTCATGAAACACGTGCACACTTAAGTTTCAAAGTAACTGTCAATGAGATTTTTAAACATATTTACTTTATAAATCACAACAAATTTACTCCTGCACAATTCACAGGCTATTTTTCCTTTCCATTCTACTCTCAATTTCAATTATCTCTTCCCATCAGGACTTGTCCAGTGAACTACTTGTACATGGTCATATGAATTTTGCAGAAGCAAAGCTTATTTACCAAATAAGTTGGGCTATGGATTTAATATTATAGACTATATTTCCATGCATGGTTACGAAACTCGGCAAGTCTTCGAAAAACTCATCAAATCCACACCGGAGTCAACCTTGCCGAGTCAATTGGCTTGACTCAGTGAGTTTTTCTGATCTCGCAGAGTCCCCAAAAAAGCTTGGCCTGCCACACACAGGCATAGGAAAATGGCATAAATGTTTTTTTTTCAGAGTGCCCTCAATTTTGCTTTTTTCAGTTGTAGAAAGAGCAGAGATAAGGTGAAATCAGAGTACCAAAATCCACACAAGGAGAAACATTCAATACATGCAGTGAAGTTATTAACGGTTTTGCCGTTGAGGTTTCAAGGCACTGCCCCGAACCCCAACACAGGTGTCGACCAGCATTGCCCATCATGTTGGTCGTGTTGGTCATGAAGGTCATGTTGATCAAGTTGATACAGTTGATTGCAAAAAGTGGAGTGAGCAATCAGAGAACAACATATTATGGGCAGCAGTTTGAAGTGATGTTAGTTGCAGAAGATGTTTGAAATAGAAGAGAGCAGAGAGGAGGAGCAGCAGCAAGAGCTTGTCTTTTCAATGGATGATTTGAAAGTATAGCAAAGGAGTTAGAGGCAAAGGCATAGGAAGAGGCCGGGCACAGGCACAAAGAAAGAAGATTAAAGCTTCTGCTAGGGCAAAGGGCAAAGGCATTGCAAGACACTGGATAGTGGGCCTATTGAGGCATTTTGACACATTTTGTAATTTGTACATTTTTATTTCATAAGCAATACAAGAATATTTGAATTTTGGAGGCATTAAAATTTCTTTAATTAAAGTGTTGTTTGTCACTTTAATGTGTAGTTTAAAGTTGTATCACTTACAGTATTAATTTTGGATTTGTATAATGTTAATTAATTGTGATATGCATGAAAAAAAAAATTCCAATGAAAATTTGTATTTTCTTTGGTTTTTCTTTTTGCCAAGTTTTTGCCAAGTCCAAGTCCAAGTTCCGATTTGGCCTTGCTGACTTTTTGTCAAGTCCGAGTTTCTCTACTATGCTTCCATAGAGAAAATTTGCTTGGATACTTTCTATTCAATCCAAAACATCAAAAATAAACAATATTGTTTTCAGGGTGAAGAGTACCTTTTGTAAGCTGGAACACATGTAGTGCACAGCGTTCTGCAGCAAGGCGCACAGGTGTACTTCCATCCTTCAAACATTCCGAAATTGCTGGTCCCAAGGTTGTTAGGTATGCAGTAACAACCATAACATTTACCTGCTAAAACACATTTTAATTTTTCAACTTTGCTACAGTAAATTAAATTTAAAAAACAGTGATAAGTACTTTTTAAAGGATAGAGACAATAGTAGTCAAGCAGAGCTAACAACTTCTGGATGTCAGTTTCCTGATTACTAGTATCACCTTGGCAACAGACTTCAAACTTCCTAATGCTCTTTTCCGCACGTCACTTGAGTCATCACGCATACAAGATACCAAGCAAGGCAGAAGTTCTGGAAAAACATTAGGACCTGAGTAATGAGACTTTGCTTCATAGGCTAGAAGATGTCCTAAAGCCTTTGTCACTGTTTCACGAACTGGAACCTGCTTAAGACCATAATTGTTGTTTAGTTATTAAATATACATCCTAAGTAGCTTAAATCAATATCCAAACTACAAAAATTAGTTGACTAACCAAGATGGATAATCTAAGGACCTTGTAATATTCATAGGAAACATTACGAAACAAAAAGAAACATGCTTTTGCAATTCATACCTTATCATCTTTCAATCTACTTTTAAGGCAATCAATAACTGTGGAGAATGCCACTGAAGCACATATATGAGCAGCATCATGTCTAAGCATTGATGACAAACTAAGAATTGTTCCATGTCGAACAGCCAATGATTGTGATGAAACTGAAGCTGACAATGCATACAAAAGGCTAGCTAGTTCTCCATCTTCCATATACTGTAACAGTGGCTCTTATCAGTGTCTATTCATAAGCATAGGCTTGAATTCCTGAACTACACTAAACTGTACAATATCCCAACAGAAAAATAAATACACTACATCTGGGAAAGAAATATGTTCCATACCTGAGAAACTATGCCTATTGCTTTTGCAGCTGAACTCCTGATCTGATCATCATCAGATTGTAAAAAATCTTGAACTACTGTGACAACACGACTTATAATAGATCCAGAGACATTGTTCCCCGTGTACTTCAGTACACCTTGCAGAGCAACCAGGATTGCCTCCTTAACTCCGCCTTCAGATGCCACCTGCACAACAAAAATCCTTCTTAGATTCGTAATGTATGTTGACCATTGGAAAGTATCCTTTAGATTCTGTAGCAATCAGCCTTTACAGATTGGAATTCAACTTAACCTGCAAGTTTGAAAGAAGGTCATTAACCAAAGTATCAACCCGAGTGCTTAGTGCACTAAGCTTTCCCAGTGCAAATGCTGAACTTGATCGCACAACCCTAAACATATGCAGAAATAAATTATTGGTCATGCACAAAATAAAGGATCAATGAAATCCAGATGAGTATAGGAATGAAAGACGATGAATTAAACAACACATTAACAACATATCAAGAACCTTGTATTGTCCTGCAAGCACTTGATGAAAGTTGTTTGAAGCTGTGGAAGGAAAGGCTTAAGTGCTATTCCACCCTTGCTTATAAGAATACCCAATGTACATAAAATGGCACTTTTGACTTGCCAAGGGAACCTGTCTCCTATGACTCGAATTAGGGGCCTGCAACCATCCATATAATTCATGGTCAATCAATACAGGAAAGAGAAAAGTTTCCTTCTCAATTGACAAACTACAAATAGGAAAATACAAAGAAGAAATGGCAGGCTTAACCATGCATGTTCTATACCCTGTTATTGGAACTACAAATGGCTTCAATGCATTTTCACCGGTCACATCTATTAGCTCCCCTAATCCTTCTGCTGCTTGTTCTCTCACTTCAGCTGAGCCATTCATCAAACCCTGTTTCATAATGATAAAAAAATAAGAGCAGAGTTAAACTAGAAAGAAAAAGTATTCCAGCATTCTTAAACATCAAATATGTCAGCTTACTCAAACTATTCCACACCATTTGGAATTTGTTTTCTACTTATCAAGTCAAAATGAACTTCCAAAGTTAGCACTGATTCACAATTTCTATGGTCAATCATATGAACTACATTCTAAATCCCAAGGTTCTTTTGCATGTACCAAAACAAGCACCATATATGCCCAAGCGAATATACTTGTTTGCCGAAGCTATCAACAACATTTTGGAAAAGCAACATCCATTCAAATTTCTGATAAGATATTATTCATCAACAGCCCATATCAAACATTAATAGGACCAGAAGTTCGAAAATAAAATTTATTCTAATAAATTTCAAACCATAAACTAAGATGGTTTACCTTCAAATCCTACAAAACTATGATCAAACTTCAACTTATATGCAAATCACGTTACCCCTAATCAATTCCAAACCATAAACTAAGATGGTTTCCCTTCAAATCCTACAAAACTAGTTAAATCACATTATCCCCATCTTTGCACAAGGAGGACATGAGTCGAAACACAACTAAGTGATTGAGTAGCCATCTATGAAGCTTCTTCCATTATACCACACCACAGTATAGGGATCTTCACACCTTATTATATTAGATGCTATAATTAATAAAAAGAATGACAAAATATAAATTTACAACCAGCTAAAGGTTCCCTATCTGTCAGATGGTCATGAACCAAAGAAGATCAAACAAACTTGAATGGCTGTTCCAGTCAACATGGCTATAAGAGAAGAATACTAATCAATATTTCATCATTCTATTTAGTTCTCCCAGAGATTGATTAAAGGAGGGGTATTCTATACTTAGGATGACTGACATTTGAATAGTTGTCATTGTTTCGTAGTACTCTTCTTAACGAACTTGTCTAATTGAAAGGCAAAGCTACTGCTCCTGTAAGGAGGGTGGCATGTTAGGTACCTCCGGATAGGAATATGGGCATATAATATTATATTGTGTATGGGTAATATGAATAGTTGGCATGGACCACATATAACCCAAGGTTGGTTATATTATAATAATGAGTAGGATAAGGGTTTCGGAAGATGGCCATAAAAATAAGGGATATTGTCATTGTAATCAAGAAATCATATTGAGTATTCTCTTGTAACAATCTTGGCTCATGGAGCGGATCTAGAGTAATCCCTTCCTTACGGACTATTATTGGTGTTGCTCTATCTCAAGGGTATTATCTATATTTGTGTCTCATTCTATGGATTGTTATTGTGGATAATTATTTGTGGATTGATGATTTGTTATTTTGATACATGGTAAATGATTTACGTTAATAAGAATAGAGGTTCGTAACAAAATAGGCATACAAGGGACCCTCTATAGACACAAGAAAACGAAAACAAAGCGAAAATAAGCACAGTTTTGAACACAAGAACATACATCAAATACAATGAGATCTTATTATTTTTGCTTTCGTTATAATGAGAAGTAGAACTTTCCACTGATCACATTAGTTCTCCAAACACACACACTGAATACAAATGATATACCCTCCTGTAAAATTGGTTGTGCAATTTATGGATTGTAAACGCACTTGTTTAATATAAAGAAAGAAACACCAACTCCCAGCATGTTACACTTTAGGCATATGGTTTTTCATATGGATTGACATAATCAAAACACTACGTAAAAATATCACCTGCACAGTTATAAAAGTTCAAGGAGATGCCATACTTGCAAAAAGATAGGAAGGATAGGCTGAAGAGCTTTTGGCAGACAAAAGCCTGGAATAAGTATAGGTCCACCCTGCGAGAGACAAGTAAAATGCATTACAGAAAAAGGAATTAGAACCTCAAAATAACATGGAAATTCCCAAGATATGCAATGAAATTAAGAATCTTGAGTATTCCATTTAAAGTTGTACAAAGTTACTTTTTTCTTTCTCCGTTCCTTATCTCTTGCTGTTGATACTGCATCACGCACTGTTCTAACATATGTTGGAAGTATTTCTTTGGGAAGTGATCCTATCACACATCCCAGTGCCTCCCAAGAATACTAAACATGTCAAGCCAGACAACAAAAACATGTCAGTCCAAATCTTACTTCAGAATCACATAAGAGACTATCAACATTACAGTATGGGCACATCAACAAGAAACAAACAGCTGTGAAACAACATAGTAGTAATGCTTATACTAATACCAACCAGCAACCAATCAACTTTCCAGAAGAATGAATAAAAATTTTCAGCTGTATCCTTACCTGAACAGTGAAAGAATCTGGATCTGTTAGCATAACAATCAGAGTTGTAATCAGATTCGAAGACTCATCAACCAAGTCTAGCTTGCTGTTCTTAAATAAGAATCCAGTAAGATATGCTGAGCCCCTTCTTACAGATGCCTAACAAAAGAAACAACAAAACACACGAGTTAGCAGTTCTCTAGAAAAACATTACTAATATAAATCAAAGAAAAATTAAAAACAAAATGCAACTATAACCAAACCTGACTATCTCCAAGGCTTTTCAGAAGCTCCGATATCAAAGATTCAAGACCTTCTTCATCAATAGCCATAACAACAGTTTCAGATGCCTTCTTTGCCATGGTTGCCACCTCCTAGATATAAGACCATATATGTTAGATTGCAACATATCAAAAACAATGTGTTCTCTGTGTCTACAAACTCCTACATATTAAAATGACAAATACTATAGGCCATAGAATCTCAGGAATGCATTATACTGAAAAAAGTATCTCATTTTCTCCACAATATAGTTCACCAATTTAGGATCACCCACATTTGACAAGTTCAATTTATCATCTTTCAGTTGTAGGACTGCAAAACGTTCTCTTATATGACACAAAGTTTAGAAAGGACAAAAACAATGAAGGGACATTATCAACTATTCTATTTGTTAGTTTCAGTTCGGTCCAGCCCTATTTTTTTAAATTTCTACAAACTTAAAAAAATGAAGTATAAAATTGAGAGAAAACAAGGACACAAAAACCTTAAATTACTTGTGAAGCTCCTGCCATTATCGCTTGAAACTCTAATCTATCACACTTAACGAGTTCAACTATGTGCATTGCATTTAGGACCGGACTCGATAGCAGAATAATGTGGATTTGCAATGAGCGGTGAAGATTGCAAATGTCATTTCCATGTGAAAGATTGTCTCCTTGTAAACACCAGGACGATGGAATCCCCAAGGGAGCAAACAAGAGCCACAAGCTATAAGAGCCATGGGATGATTATAACATTGACCCATTTTACCATTGTTTGTATGCATGGAATTATACCATTTCATAATTATTATTATTATTATGTATATACTTTCTCAACTAAACTGATCCAAACCTTTTTGGAAAAAACCAAGCTTTCAAATTTTTTACCCCTCCCCTTAAAGCCAAGCTTACTGAACCTGGGAACTATGCTTGCTGTACCAAACTTCTCAAAATAACTATGTGTATATTGAAGAACATGCCCCTATCTGTTACTTTATTCAATTGTATTATTCCTTGCTTGAATAACTACAATCCTTAAATGCACATATAGACTTAGACTTTCGATTTTGATATGTCCATATGAATTCAAGTATTGCTGTATTAGGCTACAAAGTGACCTTCCTCTGGTTATCAATCTACTACTTACAGTGAAACAGAGTTAACACCAATTATTAAAGGAGTGGTGAATAATATCCACTGTATTGGAATCATGCTTAAAATTAAAGGAGGAAAGACAACATTGATTTGAGGCAAAAGAATGAGGGGTTGCTATTGAGTTTAAATTTCATGTTTATACATTATTGAAGTTAGCCATAAAATATCATTATAAACACCGAACAGTTATTATTAATATATCCACTAAAGAGTACTTATATTGAACTAGTTAACCCTTATGAAAAATGACCCTTGCGATTAATTAAAGTGAATATGTGTTATAGATCACACTAATATCAGGAATTCCAATCTCTTGTAATGTTGTCTTCTGTTTTCTATTTGTCTCTACAAACAATGCATGAAAAATGAATCTTGATCTTAGACATATATCAATGAACAAAAATCCTATTCAACATAACTTCCACCTGTCTATCAGGACTCAGAATTCAATGTTAACAAAAATGTGTCCTAAACACTCACTGTTTTCTATGACACAATAACAGCACAGAAGGAAGAAAAATGAGATTGAGACCCACAAAAACATTTCCATGACTGCAACTGAAATTATTTCTACCTGTTTTAACATTCAAACTCAAACAAGAGATGTCAAATGAAATAAAATAGATGAACTGAAACACTGTTGAGATGAATCAAAATGTCGGGAATATTAAGACTATCGAATGTGTAAGAGAATTCATTCTTTTGAGAGACACTCAATGCCAAATGTATACTAACATGCTCTGCAGTTTTAAAGCCTGATCTGCCTGTCTCCATGGGAGAGGATCACAAAACCAATATAAAGAAATAACAAACAACATTTCATTTATTTATATGGGGTGTTGTAAATACTGGTGAAAGTCTGACATACTGGCAGGTTAAAATCATGTAATGCATGCAGTCTCTACAGCAACTATTCCTTAAAAAAGAAAAACTACAGCAGCACTAGCAAATGCCTGATCTTGTATAAAATAAAATTACAATTGTTAGAAGACTTCCAAGTCTCTAGGAAACATATGGCCTCAAAATATATCCATTGGGTCTGATCTGAAAACATTGAAAATCTTGATTTATAGGACATCAAAGCTGTCTGGGATAAAACTTCATTCTGATATTTGTTGTTTTAGTCTGATTTGTTTGAAATTTTGAGGCATTGTTCAGCCAATTCAAGCCAATCTTGCCCCATAAACCTCAATTCCTCTTATGAAAGCTCTCTGGGATAAAAATTCATTCTGATATTTATTGTATTAATCTGATTTGTTTGAAAGTTTGAGGTATTGTTCAGCCAGTTCAAGCCAATCTTGCCCCATAAACCTCAATTCCTCTTATGGGTTTGTTAACTGCAAACCAAACCTTTGACAATTCGTAATGTAGCACGCTATAATATATGTGAAACTTTTGACACTTAAAGCTCTAACTGCAATCAAAAATACATTGGTGGATCTCAAGTATGTGCCAAACCCCAAAAGACCCACCATAAGGTCCAATACCATATTGGAATTATGCATGCAATTAAAGCAGGAGAGATTGAAATAAGGCAAGAGAATAAGGCATCTCTATTCAGTTTGGTCATATTTATACAACATTGAACTTAGGTTTATAACCACCAAACAGTTTCAATACCTTGCAGAACAGGTTAAGCTTATGACATCCCACTTATTTAATAAGGCCACTATATATTATAGACATCATGATGGCACTATTCTCTAACTAGCTTAGATATAAAGGATATATATCTAAAAACGCCGAGAGTTATCAATCTTGAGGCGCCTATCTCATTAGTCGGCTGTTTTAGTTTAAATATTTTAAATGTTTTTGTTAATGTCGGTTTTTTTTAATTAAAAAAAAAAAATTGTTTACGGCGTGACATGTATGACCTCTTTGCCTCCCACCCCCCTGTCTGCCATTGTAGGAACGCCTCTCAGCGTAATAAACCCAACAGTATTAATCATGGTAGTTTTCAAACATTCAACTAAACTCCATCTACCAGATTTCCATACTATGATTCCTGGCAGTAGTGGCAACTATTTTAAAGCAAATGTTGTCTCTTTGACCCACAATAATATTCACATGCATTGGAAAAGAATCCTAATCAGCACCAATCAAATTACCATCCCTAAGATCCATCTCTCCATATGGTCCAATCCTGTTCTTCAGCCTGTATTTTATCCTAAAAAATATAAGTAGATTTCACATGCATACATCACATTCTAATAAATACAACATGCCAAAAACAATAATTACAATAACCACATACTCAGAAATCATCTCCCTATTTAAAGAATTTTTCTTGTCTGTGCAGTAGAATTAATTGAAATTAAGAAGACATTCTCATGTTCCTTCCAGTCCAATGCTTATCCATGTACCATTTGCAAATTAATATATTTGCCAATCTTCACCCAGAAGAAAGAAAATTTATGGATTGATATATAAGAAAAAATTTATGGACATTACAGCCACTCAAAGCTGTGCCACCAGACCACAGATCACATTCTAGTCCTCAAAGCTATTATTGAGGAGGCGCGTTCCAAGTCCTCGAAGGTTTATTGTTGCTTTGTAGACTTCAGGAAAGCTTTCGACACGGTGCCTCGGCATTTACTTCTTGAGAGGCTTCGGTCAGTTGGCATCTCTGGGCAGCTTTTGACAGCGGTTACACGGTTATATGAGACTGTGAAAGGTCGGTTTCTCTCCCCTCAAGGGCTTTCAGCCAGTATTCTTAGCACCATAGGAGTGAAACAAGGATGCCCCCTTTCCCCGACACTTTTTGGGATCTTTATCGATGAGCTTGAGACTTTTATTAGGGAGAACGCTCACCCAAAGGATGGTTGCCTTCTTCACCATGTGCTGATTTCTATTCTCCTCTTTGCTGATGATGTTGTTCTTTTGGCCTCATCCCCTGAGGGGCTTCAGCGTCATTTGAACACTTGCTGCTTTTTGTGACTCGAGACAGTTGAGGGTGAATCTTTCTAAAACCAAGGTTATGGTATTCAATACTACCAAAGAGGCTCTATCGCACCTCCACTTCCTTTTCCAGGGTCAGGAGGTTGAAATCACGACCTCTTATGTGTATTTGGGGGTTCTTTTCACCGGTCCCACTTTTGGTATGAAACCCGTCGCCTAGGTCCGGGTGGGTAAGGGGTATGCAGCTCTGTCTTTGCTAGAGAGTTATTGCTTCAAAGCACATTTTCAGGATATACCTATGAAGATGAGGATCTTTGACACCTTGGTCAAGCCAACTATTACTTTTGGGTCAGTGGTTTGGGGCCCTACTCTTGGCCCGACTGAGTGGTCACGGGTTGAACGCGTACAAACTCTCTTTCTTCGATGATTCATTCGTTGCAAGGGCAGAGTCCCCCGTTCTATTATTCTGGCATAGTTTGGGGATTCTCCTCTCCAACTTAAGATTACCTTCCTGATTATCGGTTATCTTCACAGGATCCGTACTTTCGAAGATACCCTTGAGGGTTGCAGGCGGTACCATTACCTCGCCCTTCGCTCCTCGATGGAACTCTCTCCAAGTTCTCGGGGAGGCCGAAGGAGCTGGTATTTTCAAGTTGCTGCTCTCCTGGCCAGCATTCAGATACGGATAGACAAGCTCCCCCCTTATTCTTTGGGGTTCTCCCCCCCTCTCGGCTTAGTAAGGAGAAGAGGCATCACGAGATTCGGAAGGATACTAGTCTCCAGTACACCAAATGCACATGGATCTCTCCTGTTTCCCCTCTTTCCCCCAAGCTATCTTTCTACCATAAGCACTTCTTACAGATACAGGAGGGTAGAATAGTTCCACCACAATACCTTCAACAGCACACAATGCATAGTCTTCGAATCACTATTGGGCAACTCAGGGTGTGTTCTCACCAACTCCAGATTGAGTCAGATCACCATCTTCCAACGGAGGAGCGGAATTGCTTGTTTTGCTCCTTGGGTGAAGTTGAAAACCTTCATCACTTTATTTTTTGTTGTCCCACTTATTATGAGATCCGAGGTAGGTTTCGTTGCCTTTTCAAGGACAACTCTCGATCTGTTTCTACCTTCTTCAGATACCCGGACCAGCATTGTCTCGCACTCTTTCTTAGGGAGATAACTCAGCTTTGACGACATAAAAGTTCTCCAAATGGATCTCACCCTCCTCAACATCGGCTCATCACAACATACTTCACCAACTCCGATGGACCAGGTGACTTCGATCGAAAACACCCCACATCATCCAGTTCGAATAGAAGCAGGGTCACTAGACAGCGCACCAACAGTTTGTCAAGGTTTCAAACTAGCAATGGGCAAAGACATCATGGACTTCTTCAGCTCCGGTACTTCAACCTCGATTGTTAGGAGAGATTAGTTTTTGGGGGGTTCTCAGAGCTTGCCCCTCCTGGGCTGCTCCCTCCCCCCTCCTCTCTCTTCGTTCTTCTTGGCGTGCACTCCTCTCTGTTGGACTACAACCCTCCCCCCCTCTGCTCTCCCTTTTCTTTTCTTTTCCCTTTCTCTTTGGCCCATTTGTCGGGTTTCATCTTGTATTTATCTTAGTTCTTTTCTTTGTAGGGATTTTTAGCCTACTAGCTGGCAGTCATTATTGTCCTTCTTATGGTCCCTTGGGTCTTATTTTGGCCCACCGCGGACATTAATAATATTTCATTTCATTTAATCTAGTGAACTAGATTAAAACAAGATGTCTGCTCTTGGTCCAATTCAGTGGTCATATTGAGTACACGAATCCTCGTTAAACGTAAACACGACTGCCCTCAGCAACAGAGTATAAGCCTATGTTCCATGGGGATGGATCCCAGGCTTTGAGCGTCATCTCAAAAATGCATCTCAACATCCCAAAAAGCCATCCCATAGTCCCAGAAACATGTCCCACCATCCCAAATATCTGTCACGCCGTCCTCATCCTGGAAACTCATGAAAAACAGGTACAAGCTAAATCTGCATGCTCCTGTGCCTTTTTGGTGTTGACTGATACTTATCTGTTGCAGTCGATTCTTTTCCTACTTCAGTTCAATGACCTATTATCAAAACACATAGCAACTTCATTCTAGAAACCCTAAAAGTAATTTGATTCAACACGTACAAATTAGTCATTACAATTTCAGGGTGCATACTATAATTTCATATCATACCAGCCAGCTGGACTGAAGTAATAACATAGAATTGCCTTGTGCATGTTGTCTAACACTATCTGAAAAGCTACAGGCATTACTTTTGCTAAAGGAAAGACATGATTCAATTGGATGAGGCCAAGTCCCCAAACCTCAGTCATCATGAACCTTGAAAGCATTACATCTCTTATCTTAACCAAAGTATAACAAAAAAAAGCTACCATAAATGAAAGGCATACTGAAAAAGCTTAAGTGATAGACTATAGGGATTTGCCACACTTGGAAATCTTTGCATAGTATATAGTGGCACACAGACAATTTCAGACACAACAGGTAAATAGTTCAAACTGTAATGCTTTGCAGTGAAAAAAAAAATAACATAAGCTAAATTGCTAAATTTCAACAATTATCTATCGGTGTTTTCACTCTATAGTGTTAGAAACTTAGGGCACTGGCTAAACATCTTAACCAAATCGAATGTCATTTTTGTCCTGATTTCTGGTGGATGCGAATTCAATAAAAATCGATCATGGCAAAGATCCTTCTTAGATTCCAGAATATCCTATGTTTCTGCCAAATCAGTGCAGTGGAATAACAATAAAGCTTGGTCCAGGATTAGACCGATGCAACATTAAAATGAAATGTATACAATGCAGTTTCCCATCACTTGTGTTAGTTATTTTACAACAAGAGAGCTATCAATTGAAACTAAATATGAAGACAACAAAACTCACAACTATCTACTGTTATCTCCAAATAATTGATGACAAAATATATATGGTGCATCTTTAAGAACTCATAAATCATATTTACAAAAATCTCAGAGATAGCACATCAAATGGCATTAAGCTTAAATGGTCAAAAATGTAGACTTTCAAGGCGGAGACCCTGGTCCAAATCTTGCCAGGAGTTCCTCTTATTTTGAAGTTGGACAGCTACAGTTTTGTCAGAAATCTTTGAATCCGTAGCAATATTATTTCTTCAATGTTCGACAAATGGAGAAAAAATAGAGAGCTCAGCTCAAGCACATTGCTCGAGGCATCATCTGCTGGAGGATCCAAATTTGTTTGAACTTTGAAGGACTCTATTTCCCACCTTGTATTTTCGCATTTTTTAATATGTTTCTTCTCTTTTTTTGGATGGGTGTTTCTTGGGGGTTGAGCCTGGAACTTCTCTTCTTTTCACCGTCTTGGTCTATAAACCTGCAGTTTGTAACAATGCTTGGGTTTTTTTATCCCACATGCATTACTCTTCAGCTCCCCCCTAGAGTTAGGTCTTTATAAAGAGAGGTTGTACCTCTTCGAAGCTCACTCCGTTGATGAGACCTGTAGGTCAAAACGTATTCGAAGTTTTGTAGATGTATCACTTCCTTTATTCGGAATAAAAATTCAATCAAAATTTTTTTGTTCGTTTCCTAACTCGTATTTCTTAAGTTTATAATCCCTCTTTTACTTCCTTCTATTTTTTAATACGTTTTTGGTGCTGGTATTATGATCTTCACCCGCGCGTAATGCGATCTGGTGAACCAAAAAGCCTACAGCACTAGGAGTATGCTCTTCACTTTGCACATCTGCGATCTGATGAATCAGAACTTAGTTTACGTTTTTAGAGTACTGCTTCTCCATGTTCCATTTTTACATTAATTATTAATAACACAAAATGGTTTATTGAAACACCATGGTAACACGGTAATGATGTACTGAAGGCGGGGCCATTTCAATCCCATATAACCAATTAAAAACAATATCAGAGATGGTACATGTATAGTTTAAGTTGGACACTAAAGATATAACAAAATATTACTTAAAAATTGCATGGAATATGACTTGACGTAAACTAATCTGATAAAATGATTATACTCCATTCTCTTATGGAATCTTCCCCTTTTGAATTATTCACAGCAATAATAATGAATGCTATTGAAGAAAAATGTTTAAAATGAATGAATTTGCAAAGATCCAAGCACTGTAATATGGAGAATTACAATTTCAATAAACCAAGAGCACTCACATAATGGATCACAAACACCAAGACATAAAAACATTACCTCATCTTGATCACCCATAGCAGCAATCAAAGGGGGTAAAATGGTTCCAAGGTGTGAATCCAGACCTGGGCCAGCAACTTCGGCTAAGGCCCCCAAAGCATGAGCATTGAAAGCACTGTGCAGTAACAACATACAATAGCGTCATCATCATTCAATCACAAAGGCAACTTGAAATAAGGTGGAATTTGTCAAATGATCTAGTGGTGAAAGATTTTCACTCTCTTGGGAGTGACATAGATTCAAGTCCAGTCATGTTTGTTTAATATGTAAGAGTCATCCGTCAACTCAAAAACAATCAAGTTTACAGATAAATAATATAAAAAAATTAGGTGTCATTATAACAATGCCTCAAAATGATCATAGAACTTACGAGAGAGGAGGATGCACCAGCTTTGGTAATATGTGTGGAAGAACTGCAGCAGTCCGCACACTGCACAAAGAAAAATACACAATTATAGAATGCAAAAGAAAACACCATACAAAAGACAAAAAATTTTGCAGTGTGAATGCACTTTAGCATGCTCATTTATTCATTCAATCACCTCAATATCTGTTTCAGGCCATCCAATGCAGTGGCAGAACTTTGTTCATCTTCTAAAGCATGCAAAAGGGTGGGGACAATTTCATCAATGGCTTGCAATCCTGCACTCTGCATGATGACAATAATAATATAGTGTCAAATTTAAATTACGTTTCTTTAAGCCTTTGCTAGGAAAAAATTATGTTTTACACTGCATACATAATGTTATAAGGAACAACATAGGCAGTTAATCTGCAAGCAAACTACCTTGTATAGAGTGCTAAAAGCCAAGCCTGCAGCTTCACGTACTTCTGATGTGCTATTTAACAGTAGCACCATTATGCACAAAGCTTCAAGTTAGAAACTAAGCATTCATATGATACTTCAACAAACGGGCCTTCAGCAATAAACAACAATAAAATTTGGAATGAGGCATTCTACAACCATGCACCTGTCACAGAGAGCTGTTCGAATAGTGGGTATAAGTTCCCCCATGAATGTCACAAGTTGATGCTTTCCAGCACTACTCATTACTTCACTCAAACCAATGCATACACCCTGCAAATTCCATTAACGACTTATGCAATAGACAACAAGTTTGCATAGCACTAATGCTAGACTGGTTCTGGCTCAGATTGCATCCTCGATTATAAAGACATTATTTGTAAATACTTAAGACCCAATCTTAGAATAGATGCTGGACTTAAAACACTAAAAACACAATTCAAAAATTCCTACTGATATGCCTTCTGCAGCCAGGCAAATGAAATGCAAAACAGATCAAACCATGAGTACAAAAGATCCCAACTTACTTGTCTTCTGCTAGCATTTGGATCTTGCAGACCTTGGGCCAAAATTGGAATAATTGATGGCAATACCCTTTCTCCTAGTTTTCGAACAAGCTCTCCAAGTGACCTGCCCGCAACCTGACATAAAGTACAGATTGAAATATAAATTACAAGAGCTTGGAATAGAAACCCTCAACAAGAAGAAAGAAAAAATGCAAGCTAACCTGTCGTCTCTCTGAGGAAGAAGATGCCAATGAACTAATAAGTGTATTCATCAAAACCGGCATGATTTCTTTGAGTGTCTTGGGAGTATTAGCAACCACAGTCTTCCACACATGCAATGCAGTCTGGGACAGGACAAAAAGGTGTTTAATTGTTATTTATTCAACAACATAGTTAATGATATTAGTTGTAAAGCTAAATAACTGTAGCACATGTGCACGTTACAGAACTCTTACTTCCTTAAATGTAAAATTAACCAAAAAGAAAACTGTGCCTTTGTCACTACACAATCCCAAAAGTAATTGTTCATCATAATCATTTTCTGATCACAAATACCTGTCGCACTGTCAAGCTCACATCAGATCGAACCATATAAACTGCCGCAAGAACTTCATTCCTCTTTTCTCTTCCAAGAACATCAATTATTGCACGCCCATGAGCCTCAGTGCTTGCACCTTCGTCATCACTACCGCCCTCTAGAAGTGCTTTTCCAGAGGTTCCTGCCACCTAATGTGAACCAAGAAATATACATAATTACCAGTATATAATAAATGTTGCAGCTTAAGTTACCCAAACACAAGGAAAAACTTCACGAATTCAAGCCAGCAAACCTTGAAAAGAAGATCACCCAAAAGTTCAACAGAACTCTGACGAATACGCCAATTATCATTATATATGCCATCTTCCACAACTGGAAGTAAAAGTGGTAAAGACCTAAATTCAAATGAAAGTTGTTTAGTTGCTTAGGAAGTGATTTAACCATTTCGCTATCAAAATTTTAGAAAAAGAAAAACAGAATCTAGTAATGAAACTCAAGGCTGACAAAGCCATTGCATACGTCGTAGCATAATTCTCAACTAAAACATGTCCAGCACTCAGAGCCGCATCACGTACAGATTCATTCTCATCTGCAAGGCCTGTAACCGAAACTATGATCTCAGTATGAGATGATAACAACCTGACCCTAAAGGCATGTATTTGAAGGTATGCTTATGCTTATTACCATCTAAAATGGCTGGCAATACACGTGGCAAATAACTCTGAAAGATGGGTCCCAGAGATCTTGGAAGATACTGTACACAAGGAAATTGTTAGAAAAAAATGTATTAACAAACATGAAAATCATTAGAAGCAAATGTCTTAATGGAATTATCTCTTATCAGTTAGATATAAAATAATCTTCGATGGGCAAATAATGGAAAACTTACCTTGAAAAGAGTGAGATGCCCATCTCGAACGGCAGCCTTTTGATGGGAACAATTTCGAATGATATCTGGCAGAAGCAAATCAAAGTAATCCTTACCTAAAGCAGCTATGACCTGATACATACAATCATAAAAATATTTAAATTTCTTACCGGAATAAATGGAAAAAAAAAAATAAAACAATTTCAATTATGTGTAAGTACAGAAGAATAGTGTGAAATAAGAATGGAAGATGAGCAAACATGAAAGTGGAATATGATAAAGTAGATGCTTTTAGTGGACGCATTATGCTATTTTACACCAGTTAAATTTTATACCTGTTTAGGAAAATGGACCATGACAAGGAATTAATAGCAACAATGGTTGTAGAGATAGAGGAAAAGCAAACTTGAAATTACAAGTTACAATTTTTGTTTACCTACACCTAATCTAACAATGGAATAAGCTCCATACATACCACCATCCTGACTATTTGTTGTTAAAAATACAGGGGATCGAAGAATATAACTCGGCAGTCTCAACTGCCAAAACTGTTATTGTATGTAATACAGAACCACAAACAACACCTATGCATCTGACTGCAAAGCCCAATGGTCTTAATTTAAACATTTTGTACATCAAGAATGTTCGTCTTCACCACATAACATATGACAGGATACAGAAAATGCATACACATGCAACGACAAAAACATGCATGCACACAAATATCACAAATAGTCAAAGGTCGAATAGCCTAGCATATGGTGATCATCTCAGACATCCGATGGTTCCCTGAAGAGAATAATGACAAGGAAGCCCCTATCAACCTATCTATCAACATTGGTACATCTGTTCATTTTATCCAGAAACAAAGCATATGCATGTATTCCCTACACACTCAACATTTTACATACTTGGAAATAAACTATGAATACTAAATGCAATCCTTAAACAATGGAACGGTAGCCCATAGAAAAACCAGTAGCCTCAAAAACAATAGAAAACTTGGGAAACCATATCACAAGATTCCTTGTAACCAACATCAATTTTAATATTTATAGTTAATTAGCGTTTTTGAGATCCGTTTGTTTATCCCAAAAACATCAATATGAATCTAAATATGGAAGATGGTTTCAAATTAAGCACCTCATGGAGACTTTTAGTCCATCACATCAAAAACAACTACAACAAAAACATTAGTCATGGTGCTAAGAATACTGGCTAAAAGCCCCTGAAGGGAGTGAAACCGGCCCTTCACAATCTCATATAACTGCAAAACCGCTGTCAAAAGTTGCCCAAATATGCCAACTGATTGAAGTCTTTCAAGAAGTAAATGTTGAGGCACTGAAGTCCACAAAGCAACAGTAAACCTTTGAGGACTTGGAACGCACCTCCTCAATAATAGCTCTGAGGACTAGGATGTGATCTGTGGTCTGGTGATCTTGCCGAAAACCAGCTTGGCCAATAGCCCTATGACCTTCCTCCTCCAACCTTCAAGAAAGAAGCACATCCAATGTTGTGGCATAGAGCTTGGCAAAGATATGTCCAATCATGATAGTCTTGTAATTATTGGGTTTATGGGGATCACCTACCTTATGGATGGGGTGAATGATATGTTGAGTCCAGGAGTCATGGGAAAATGACCAGGGGGACGAGGGCGAAGGCAAATGGTGTGGGGGTACGAGTCCAAAGCCGCCTTCCAAATAGCTTGGACCAAGGAAGCAAAACGAGCGGAATCATCGAGGAGAGAATACATGCTTCTGTGGTGATGCATACATGGAAGAAATTGATAGATCCATAAAGACTAGACTAAAGGAACATGGCACAAAATTACAAAATAATAGATTCATAAAAACGATGCTTAAAAAACATTCATATGGTGTACCTTGAGCATAGATGGATTGGCAAGACACAATTTATTATGATTTCAAAGGATTGAAACCTCAAGGAATAAATTATTAAACTACTTACACAAGGTAAAGTGAAAACTTCCCTTGTTCACATATGGGGTTCTCATATGCCCAAATTGTATACTAGCTTGACTATGATGAAAATATTAACTTCACCTCACATTTATGTGCATAAAGCACCTCATGGAGACATTAGTCCAATACATAAAAAATAATTACAACATTTAATAACTTATTGATTGCCTTATGAGCATATTAACATCTTAAGAACTAAACTTCCATAGTGATTAATTAACAAATCTCACACTTACAAACGAGATTTCGTCAATATATCAACACGAACAACCACTTATAACTAATAATTGAAGACCGACTTGCTTCTTAATGCCTTATATCTAAGCACCTGATTCTCGTGGATGAGAAAGAGTACTAGAATATCAGATAATCAACTCATCTTGCCTGAATCCTGAGGATGAGTCTCAGAAGTTCTTAAACCATCAAAAAAGAATATAACATAATCTGATGTACTAAAAAGAATCCTTTGCAAAATATTAATCTGAATTGCATATTTTTAAACAAATTTTAACAAAAATTAACAATTCATCAAATTTTGCTTATTACTTTGCTCATTTAACAACTCTATTTTCCTTGCATTTCCCGTATTTTCTGCTTTCTCTAACTCAAAGTTTTAAGCATATCATTTTGACAAATTTTCCCAATTTTTGTTTTTCTCTTACTAAATTAATATTTTTTAGACCCTTTGACAATTGATTGTCATTCACAACTTTTGTAACAGTGTGAGATATACAACAGTCTTATAATTGTATAAGAATTCCCAAAGAAGCTAGATTAATGACGAGAATATTTCTCACCAAAAACACCTTCAACATTTCCACTTCATAATTAGTAGGCATTCCTACGAAGGATGGCATCCCACAATCTGCCAAGAATGATGCTATTTAAGTTTTACGTAAGACATGTTCTTGGTCATCGAAGTATAATGTTAGTCGATAATGTTCAAGGCAAGTTTGCATGTTCTACGCAAAGACTGGACCATGTATTACAGGAATATAGGGTTGTGAAGAATACATGTTGTTTGTGCAATGTATTTGCTTCTATTTGTAAGTTCTTTCCATTTTGTACCCATGTTTATATATCTAATATGGAATTATATTGTACATTGTTGCATTCTATATGTACATTTTAGTGTCATTGCCTATACAAAGTTGGGTTGAACTTGGTGATATGGAGTTGTGAAAAGTATCTCACTCGAGAAGGAATGCAATGACGACCATGGACGATTATAACATGGTCAACAAGCAGTATCGTCCTACCATGTCATTGCCCCCTCGAGGAGATGAGATTGGAGTTTGCAAAAGAAAGTGATTTAGACTTGTTCGTCAACGTTGACAAAGAGAAGTCTACATGACTAAAGTCGTGACAAAGGTGGGTGTGATGACGCAAGGCACGATGAAGGCATGCATGATGACAAAAGGCACAAACAAAGGCCAACTAATGAGTTTAACGATAGAGAAAACCCAATTCAGCAAGAATGACTAACAACTATCAAAGTTGGTTGCGTTGGACAGTGCATAAGACGAGAATTCAACATTGGAGCAAGTGCATGTTGGTGTGCCCAACGATGAGGACATGTGTATGACAGTAACTGCAAGGTGGCATGTTCAATGGTGAGTAAGATAAAGAGTAACATTTAGATAAATTGTAGGTTGGCAAGTCTAACAATGGACGACACGGGAATGCAACAATTATAATGCAGTGCATCTTTAATGTGTGTGACAATAGTGAGATACGTACGCAGCCATTTCCTATGCCAAATCAACCGGTCATGACAACAACCAATATTCACATTTCATAGTGGTGGAACAGAAGATCCAGCCACTCATTGGAAAATATGCCTTATGATGTGGGAGGCCTATAGGCAAATGGATTAAATGGGGTTTTTTCTTGCAACACTGCATGGAATTGTAGTCGACCAGTATATCAACTTGCCAAAGGGCAAGTACCAAATATGGGAGGAGTTGTGTTACATCTTTGTTAAGGAATTCAAGTTGTTCTGTAAAGATGGCTATGTCATTGTTGAAATCCAAAGAATTGAGCACAATGAGACACAAACTAATTGATTGTACAATTGGAAGTTGAACATGTTGGTGACCGATATGTAAGATAAGACATCAAACGCACTAAAGAAGTGGTAGTTTGTGGAGGGTCGTTTTCTATATATAGGATTAGGAAAATGATCAAGGTGGTTCCTCCAACATCATATCAATAAGCCTTTGAGCGGACCATGTACTTGGAAAGTGATACAAAGACATCATCTTGATGTTGGAATTCAAAAGTCAATGACAAAAGTGACCACTCAAAGGACAAGAGTGACAACTCTGAGGAAAATGACGAGAATGACTCAAAATACAAGAATGACAAGAACAATGACCCAGAGATTGTCACAAAAAGAGTAAGTGTAACAAAGAACATCACTAGTCTACAACAATTGCCAAGAGGTTAGTAACAAGAAAGACTCAAAAGATGAGAACGAAAAGAACAATGACCCAAAAAGTGTCACAAAAAGAATGTGTAACAAATAACATTGCTAGTCTACAACATTTGTCAAGAGAAAGGACATTTACCAATGGAACGCCCCATGAGTTTGAGGAACGCTTGATAATTGTACATGGCTCAAAGGGAGACTATTGTGACATAGAGCGAGATTGTTCTAATGAGAGGTACCACCAATGGCAAGTTTCATGATAACTACCCATGGAATCAAAAAAGAATGATAATGGTGGGTTTCATGATAGCCGCCAATGTCATCTTTGAGGCCACTTCGCAAGAGAATGTTAGGAGTACTATGAGTCAAGGTGAAGCAATGATGTATAGAGGGTTCAAGAATCTTAGGAAGAGTCAAAGCCTTATATAGAAAGCAAAGGGCATTGTAACCTTGATTACAATCGAGGTAGACCAAGACATAGTGGATGCACGACAATTTTGTGCAAATGCCAATGGCAATGTTGACACAGACACAATTAAAGAGGTGTCTCCCTCTAATTGAGAGAAGGAAATGAAATCTTAGGAAACCTTTGTATTTTTTCTTTTGAATGTTTTCTCCGCAAAGGGAGGACATGAACAAGGCTAAAATCAACAACATATTTGAAATAGAATGAGGGCAATTATGTAGTCTTAATGAAGATAGAGATGCAAAGTGGACAAGGAGAAATTTGAGGGTAAGCCAACAAGCAACAAATCCAAATGATGCAAGAATCTTCCGACATTGCCCAAAACATGCAAGGGTAATTGCAAACCTCTGTAGCAAAAAGTGTCATTTGGAAGAAAGAGAGGGTTGTCTAGCAAGAAAAAGAAGATCCCCATGCTCTCAAACTTGAATCTAATTTATCCAAGTTATCTGAGAGCAAGTTTATGCAATCTGAGCATAAATCTTTGTTGTCTAGGACATAGAAGACATTGTTTGAACACGAGAACTTGTCGTATGGAGGAAGTTCATCATCCAAACCCTTGCCTATGTTGTCTAAGACATGAGGGTGGTTGTAGGTGTCGTCTAAGTGAAAGTGGATATTGTGTTAGTGAAAGTGGGCCCATCAGAATGAAGGGCATCTTGTCCAAGTGCAAACCTTTACCATTTGAGTACAAATCCTTGTTGTAATAAGTACTAGTGAAGGGAATAAGCAAGCCACCCAAGCCTACAAAGAGAAAATTTAAACACAATGGTTTTTTCATGTTGTGAAGGGCATACAAGTGTATGTGTAAGCTTTTCACAAGTACATTCAAGCCATTTTTGTTCGGCTTAGACTTCGTGCATGATGCACACCATCGGTTGTTTGAGAGTGCATGTTGCCTTCAATGGACCATGCACACAAGTCGTCTATCATCCATGCACACACCAAGTTGTTTGTCATCCATGCACAAAACAAGTCGTCGCATGTCATCCATACACCAAAGAAGTCGTCTGTCATTCATGCATATGCACACCCTCGTCTATCATTCGTGCACCTTGCATGCCCATACATTGTGCACTTCATCATCCAATTTGACCAATTACAAAAGATGCATGGAACCGACAAGTGATTTGGTTGGTGTACTCAATGCTTTTACCCCAGTGATTGTTTCTTGTCTATCAATGAGGACCTCGACAAGTCTACAAGACAAGGTAGATGTAAGCAAACGATTTGACGCATGAATGAACTTTGCATCTGTATTAGTGCACACTACATGAAAGCATAAGTGTGTGAGCGAATGTGTAGGTACCACATGTTGACAAGTATGATTATTGTGTGTATTGTCACATAGTGTTGTCATGTATGTATGTGGCAATAAGAGTTTGTAATAAATCTTATATCTCGTATCGATTCGATGGTAGTTGGGTAGTTGCCAAATGCCTACTAATCCTGTAGCACCTATATGTACACATCCATGCTCGTAGAGAGGCAGGTGTGAGGGATATCTATCATCAAGTAGATATAGAGTCATTTGTTAAAGTATGATTTTGGTCAAAAATGGTCAAGGCAAGTCTTTGTGTTGTACGGTTGACCACACCATGATGTTTTGTCATAAATACTTGGGTTGTGAAGGATACATGTGTGTGCAATGTGTCAACACGTTTTTAAATTCTCCCCATTGTGTACCTTTGTTTATATATATTTAAAATGCAATTATATTGTAGTTTGTTGCATTCTACTTCTACACCTTATGTTTCTTGCATCTCATGGATAAAAGAATGCATTGAAAAACATCCCAACAATTCAGAACACACAAGAAACATAAAGGACAGCCCAAGGGCATCGTTCGCTATGTGGTTATACTTGGGAAATATCCAAAAGACAATTTTCTAGCATCTTAAGGATTGAGGGTGCACATACCACTTCTTGGCTAATCAAACACATGAGAAGCATAGAGGGGCACATCCCAAGGGCATTGTTTCCATTATGACGATATTTGGGAAGCATCCAGCAGACATTTTCGTAGCATCTCAAATATGAGGAATGCCCAAACCACTTGCACCAATTTGAAGAGGTCAAGGGTGCCTAACATTCCAAAAATATATACATGAGATTTAAAAGATTTTGATTTTTAAGCTAATCTTTCAATACTTGTTGGTTTTAGGAATTTCAACAACTTGTTTTTTGGCGTAATAATATAATCTTGGATAAGTTATAATATGATAGGTTGCTCTTGCAAAAGGATTTACTATCTTTCTAAGTCTTTAGCATCGTGCAATTATTCCTTGCCATCAAACATTGCCTTGTCTTTGGACATCAATTAACTAATGCATGGAAATTTTCATAATCTCAAATCATGACCACATTCTTCTCACCTGATGTGTCATCCAATAACTTATTTGAGCAGGCTTCAAATTGCACACAATTATCAATGATCATAGCAATTTGCATTGGTAGTCCTCTAGTGGATTCATCTAAAACATGTACAAATGGTTTTTCCAACTAATCATTATGCCTACATGCAACCTATTCTCCAGATATCAAAGGCCTGAAAAGGAAAGCCACTCAACAACACCTTTGCAATAGGTATGCCACCTTTTCGAGTTTGTAGCCCCCATATTTACAGACACATTTGAACAATCCCACTGAATTTGAGACTAGCGAATTGGGTTTATATTTGAAAGAATCCAAACTCTCATGCTCTAGTATATGATATATTGCAAATTTACTGATCCCTCTATCATTGTTGAGCTATGTTTACACCTCAACCCTTGCTACTTGACACTAGTTTCAGGCTTATCTTGAGTTTATAGACTTCAGAGTATGGGAAATTTCTTTTCTAGTCATGGGCAACACCCATATATGGTTCTTTGTTGTCGAGAAAAACAAGTGTTCATTTGAAGCTACAACTTTTCAAAATGTTAATTTGTCTACCTTCTCTACATACAAGAGTGGCTACTAGCGCTTTGATGCTTTCATCTTCTTGTAGTCAACAGAAAAGGCTAACAATTCTCTGACATCGGGTTTCAACCATGCCTCATGTTCCAAGGAATTGCATATGCAACTTACAGGTTTCCTTTCTTTTTCTATATGGCCATGGATCTTAGAATATTCTTGAGGGGTCAAACCTTATGTCTTCACAAGATTATCCATTTAGGCCCCCTTAGTCACGGACATTCTCCTTGAAGCATCATTAGATCAGGTGTTGATGGTTGATGATGAGAATTATTGTTCTTCTACTTTGAATCCCACTACAATTCAGTGTTGGCACTTGGATCCACTGAAGCTCTTTTCTCTCTCTCTCTTACCTTGACTAGTTCTCTCTTCATCATTACATTTTACATGTTAGGAACTATCCATTTGGGTTCCATCCCTCAAGGTTATAATTTAATGCCATACAGTTTTTCCACTTAATTCTAATCTACCCAAGTATCTTTAGATTAGTTTATTTTTGTTGTTCATTGTGGTCTTTACAGTGCATTGTAACAACTCTTTTTGGCAAGTCACATTGGCCTACTTTGGTCATCCAAAGACATTAAGAAAATTATCTTATCTTCAAAAAGGATTGCTCCATGGACCCCTCTAGATGCCAACATTGCTACTATTCTAGACCAATATGCTCCTCCAATATATCATTATTAGTGTTGATCAACTTCCTCCTTTCAACTACTTGATGGATGGCTCTCCTTTCCTACCTCCCTTAATGAAGGTAATCAACAAACCAATTACATGTAACACTTAACAGAAATATTCTTTAAGCCAAATCAATTTTTACAAATTGTTGATGGTATCCTCTCCAAGCTAATTTACATAACATACCATTTGTTGCATGGGGCACAGATCTAGGGCCAGTCGATTACTTCGACAAGCTCAAATTTGAGATTGATTACCATCTACCTCGGAACATTGGGATCCACTGCCTCTATTGCCTCTTAGAGGAGGAGATTCATGCATTTCAAATGCCCATATATTATGAGATTTGTAGTAGATATTATTATTTGTGTAAAGACTCTAAAGGATCGTTATCTACCTTCTTTGAAAACCATGACGGAAAATGTTGTGTGCTTCCTCTCCAGCTGGTTCTCACCCTTGACATAAAATGCTACAAGAGACATCTAGGCCCCTCCAAATTAAATGCAACCTTCTTGTGACTTATTTTAAACTTTGCATTTGTCAAGATCCATCTTGACATGACCATATAATGTATCCTAGATGGGATGTTATCAATGAATCTCAGATCAAGGGACTTTCATATCTTCTTGAAGTGAAGCACATATTATTAGCTTCCTCCTTATGACTCAAATTGTATCACAAATAATAAGGTGAATTTTCAAACCCTGAGGATCACCTAATCTCATCTTATACTAGGCACTCCCAAATGGATATTATCAGATGTTGCATGGCTCCTTCAACATGATATAAAGTCAAATATCAAGTTTTTACCCAACTTCAGTTCAGTGATGAAGCTACTTTGTCACTTTCATCTCGAGTTTCCTCATCCACACCGGCCCTTGCTCTTTGCATGCTTATTCATTTGTACTTAGTTTGGGTACTATGCAATACAATGTAAAACTTTCAAGTTAACCCTCTTTCATTTTTGTTCTTTATTCATATCTTTAATTCACTAATGTCCTTTGTCGGTTCCCTTTTCACAACTAGTGCCTTCCTTGCCCTTGTGGATTCTAGTGTGATATGGTGTACTCTTAGGTCCCAATAACTCTTTTTGGTCATTTGTGAAGATTCATATAATTTCATTTCATTTCATCTTTATAAAAATAATAGATACCTATCTCCTTGCACATTTTAGAGGCATCACTAGTATTCTCCATAAAAAAACCCATCATATGTTTCACTAAAGGAGAAATGAAATGAAATGAAATATTATTAATGTCCGCGATGGGCCAAAATAAGACCCAAGGGACTATAAGAAGGACAATAATGACTGCCAGCTAGCAGGCTAAAAAGCCCAACAAAGAAAAGAACTAAGATAAATACAAGATGAAACCCGACAAATAGCCCAAAGAGAAAGGGAAAAGAAAAGAAAATGGAGAGCAGAGGGGAGAGGCTGCAATCCAACAGAGAGGAGTGCACGCCAAGAAGAACGGATAGAGAGGAGGGGGGAGGGAGCAGCCCGGGGGGGCAAGCTCCAAGAACCCGCCAGAAACTAATCTCTCCTAACATTTGAGGCCGAAGTACCGAAGCTGAAGAAGTCCATGATGTCTCTGCCCATTGCTAGTTCGGAACCCTGACAAATTGTTGGTGCGTTGTCTAGTGACCCTACTTTTATCCGAACTGGATGATGTGGGGCGTTTCTGATTGAAGTCACCTGGTTCGTCGGAGTTGGTGAAGTATGTTGTGATGAGCCGATGTTGAGGAGGGTGAGATCCATTTGGAGAACTTTTATGTTGTCGAAGCTGAGTTATCTCCGTAAGAAAGAGTGCGAGACAACGTTGGTCCGAGTATCTGAAGAAGGTAGAAACAGATCGAGAGTTGTCCTTGAAAAGGCAATGGAACCTACCTCGGATCTCATAATAAATGGGACAACAAATAAAAAGGTGTTGAAGGGTTTCAACTTCACCCAAGGAGCAAAACAAGCAAATCCGCTCCTTCGTCGGAAGATGGTGATCTGACTCAATCTGGAGTTGATGAGAACACACCCTGAGTTGCCCAATAGTGATCCGAAGACTATGCATTGTGTGCTGCTGAAGGTATTGTGGAGGAACTATTCTGCCTTCTTGAATCTGTAAGAAGTGCTCATGGTAGAAAGATAGCTTGGGGGAAAGAGGGGCACAAGGAGAGATCCATGTGCATCTGGTGTATTGGAGACTAACATCCTTCTGAATCTCGTGGAGCATCTTCTCCTTACTAAGCCGAGAGGGGGGGAGAACCCCTAAAGAATAAGGCGGGAGCCTGTCTATCTGTATCTGAATGCTATCCAAGAGAGCAGAAACCTGAAAATACCAACTCCTCCGGCCTCCTTGAGAACTCGGAGAGAGTTCCATCGAGGAGCTAAGGGCGAGGTAAGGATACCGCCTGCAACCCTCAGGGGTATGTCTAAAAGTACGGTTCCTGTGAAGATAACCGATAATCAAGAAGATAATCTCAAGCTAGAGAGGAGAAGCCCCAAACTCTGCCAAAATAATAGAGCAGGGGACTGTGCCCTTGTAGCGAATGAATCGTCGAAGAAAGAGTGTCTGGACTCGTTCAACCCGTGACCACTCAGTCGGGCCAAGGCTAGGACCCCAAACCACTGACCCATAAGTAATAGTTGGCTTGACACCAATAGAAATAATTACCATCAGATGTCCAATAGCATTAAGAGGAAATTCTCTCCAAGTGAAAGCAAAACAAGAAAGCACCTAAGCCTTAACACCAATAGATAAAGAATCAACATCTTTATGAAACCTTGTGAATGAGCATGGCTAGAGCTTGTTGAAACATTTTCAAATGTTCTAAGATTAAACATGCAAACTAGCCTTGGAAGCAACCTTGCACTATAACTTCCACGAAAACTGAATAGCAACTAAATGAATGACTTGCCAAAGGAATTTACAACTCTCTCAAATTAACACAATGAGAGAGAGTAGTAAATTGAAAAGTGGAATTCACCTTGAAACCACAGCTGAAATCTGCCAGCTGCATCACATGAGAAGACATGTATAAATGTCTCCTCATGCCCACACAGAATACAAGAGTTGATGGAAACACCAACCTTTTGGAGACAAGATTTAACAACTACCACCATCCATCTGAGAACTCTCTGCTTCACAACAGACCATGCTTTGGCATCTGTGTTGTCATCTACCTCCTGTGTCATAAACTTCAAGCTGCTTATTCAGTCAAAGAGGGGCAATGATAACAGAGTTGTCTCAAATGAGCATACAAATCTTTTCTATATACTTGTGAAAAGGTATTTCCATTTACCTATATCAAAAGTTTCCGGTAAGGTGCTGAGCAATATAATTGTAATTTAATAATACAGCCTTTTGGAGATAATTTTACAAAGCTCCAGAAAAGCTGGCCTATCAACTGAGGCCAAAACCTAAGCTCAATTTAAATCCCCCTTCCCCCCCACCTTGGGTACTATTGTTCCAGTCCTTGATTCTGCAAACTATCCCATCAAGAAATCCCATTTCTAGCCAATATCTTACCTAACAAGAAAGGTTAAGTCCAAATCAGACATTTGGAGAAAAGACCATATAGGTCTTTAATCCAAATCCAAGAAACAATTTGGTAAGATACAATTTGCCAAGCTACCTAAATCTGTTTCAATATTGATCAGCCATTAATCTGGAAAACTTTGGCACCCCCAATAATATCCACAACTACAACGATCCTTTAATTTCTACCCGATGTTAAGCTTTACAAATGCCATATCTTAAAAAGAATCTGTCAAGAAGCAGATGGCAATGCCATATCTTAAAAAGAATCTGTCAAGAAGCAGATGGCATTCCACAGTTATCACCACCTACTTACCAGGAAGGGCAGCTAGCCCACAACAAAAAGGTCCTTCGTTTTCTTAAATATGATGAGCATTACAAAGGTGTTATCTTAAAAGGATCTGTCAAGGAGAATGGGCCTCACCCACTTGCCAGTATGGGCAGCACCTTGTGCCTGAATGTTAGGAATCCCTAATTCCACATGCTCTTAGGGATAGAATAAGCCTTACAAGAGACCAAAGCAAGGCTTCTCTTGCCCCAGAGAAAGTTTCTATGAACCTTGGCCATCATCAGATATGTTGACTTCAAAGGACAGAGGCAAGACAAGCAATGCATGTATTTAGGCATAGTGAAATCATTTGATACCTTTGTATTCACCTCACCTTAGCTAATCATTGGAGGTAGATCTTGGTTTTATTTCCTCTTCTATAACATATTGCATCGAAAAAACCTACCTACTTGTAAGAAACTTTAATTGCATCTTTAAAGTACTATGACATGATCATAAAGGAGGGCCTGCCAATCCCCCAAACACATCCCTCTATTTTTTTCCCTGTAACAAGCAACTTTTTGACAGTAAATTAAAAAGAGGAAATCATTAAAATTAATAGTGCCTATCACCTTTTCACTGCTTCATAGTATCATATCATACTTGCATCAGTTTTCCAAACTAGAAAATAAATACGCTATTAGATTTATAAAAGCCATTTACAACCTGAATCTTAAGCAATGGGCCTAAAAAGGTTTTAAAATAATAATAAAAATAAAAAATTACACATAAAGCATTCTTAAAATGTGAGTTAACCTAAAATACCTCACTCAAGCCCTGAGCAGCTCCTAAGCGTTCAACATTACTATTATCGGATTTCAGAGTGTCTAATAACCAAGGAACTAGATCTGGGAAGTTCTCTTCGCCCATTCCCCTAATGAGGGACCCAATACCTCTAGCCGCAACAGCACGTACTTCTGGTATAGGATCTACAAGTACCTGTCCAGAAATGAAATTAGTTATAGAATAAAGCATCAAATGTATACATCAAACACAAAACAGAGCAAACACAAGGTCAAATGCTGTTGATACCTTCTTTACTTCAGGAAGGAGCAAGCCTATATATGGTAGCATATCTTTTGGTTCTGTTACCAAAGAGCACATGTTTCCAACTATTTGGGCTGCCTTCTTTTTAGTATCTGCACTCCTTTCTCTTAGACCACGGTGGACTATAGGCACTAACAATGCTAGAGAAGGTGCATCAATAGTATTGACAAATGTTGTCTGCAACATGGTTAAAAGAATAAGGGACTGCAACAAAGGTAGACAATAAACAATACTAAAATAAAAATATTAATATGGCAACCTAATAAGATCAAACTCTAAAAAAATTACCTGCAGAAGAATGTCGAGAGAATATTTTGTATATTGGTTAGGATCTGCAATGCCAAGTAACAATGTGGAGACAAGAGCAGAAATTTCTGGATTCTTGATGACGCTTCCAACCTGTTTACCCACTATTCAGTAAAACAATGTTTCCAACCAACAAACACAATTAAATTAACTGAACAAAAAAAACTTCATATGAGAGCATGTCACCTGTTGCAAAGCCATCTGAGCAGCAGATTGAACCTTTGGGTGAGTATCTGTTAAAACCTGAACAGATCAAGACAATATCTTAGATGAAAATTTAAAAAATCAAGCAGCACACAAATCATTAGTCTCACCAAAATAAACATAAAGATGTTTTTATTTGTGCACATCTCAGTAAGTTTGTGAACATTTAAATCATAAAGACATTTTTATTTGTGCAAACCTTGGTAAGTTTGGGAACAATTAATCATAAAGACATTTTTATTTGTGCAAACCTCGATAAGTTTGGGAACAATTAATCATAAAGACATTTTTATTTGTGCAAACCTCGGTAAGTTTGGGAACAATTAATCATAAAGACATTTTTATTTGTGCAAACCTCGGTAAGTTTGGGAACAATTTTTGGAAGACACTGTGACAACTGCTGAGGAGCACAGTAAGCCATTGCTCCTAATAGCTGGACACTCCCTTGTTTAGTCCTCCAAGCTTTATCCTCCAAACCCTGATAGCAAATATCATACCAAATTAGACTACATATTCCTGTCATTTGCACTAGTCATAGGAATTCATATATATGACAGAATAAGGCAAACTTACCTCTGTGTAACATGCATAGCATGAATCTATCTATTTCAGGGAATTCACATCTATCTCAATTTGGGAAGGTGAATCCTATCTTTCTTTAGTAGAATATCGGGATCTTATTCTTTTCCAAATGAGGAAAAAAACAGCAAGCATGCTAGTTAATTCATACATCTCTACTCAATGTTCTAGTAACAATAACAGATATTTCACATTTAAATCAATCTCATCTTTGCACAGGCATCTTCTTTCCATCTACAATCTCATAATTTTAAATATGACCAAGGATGGAAGACAATGTAGATAAATGTGACAGTATCACTGTCCAAGATACCTACCATAATTTGTGCTTGTCCAGAAATTACATACATTTCACATTTTAGTTCATAAAAGCCTCTGTAAAACCATCATTACAAATAATTACACACACTCGCCAATAAAATTGTCATACATGAAAAAAACACTACCTACTATCCTGTAATGCAGGACACCCCCAGACTCCACAGTCAGATGTCAGTTCATTTTGTGACGACCATGGTTGCATGGGAAAATTGAATCTGTTAAGGTAGTTGAAGAGGTTATTGCAAGTCAATCAATGACCCAAATAACAACTTCCAACCATTGATATGGATGACAACTAAATGGAAATGATTCATTTATTTTTACAGAATTGTCTTGCTGAACCACCTGAATGTAATTGCACCAAGGAGTCCTACCTGTTTCTTGTTAAAATACATCTTCAGAGATTTTGGCATGGAATTGGTGGTGTCCAATTGGAATCAGTGCTAACCACAGAAACAAAGAAATGGCATCTTGCTTGCTTGACACTTGGAATAAATATTGGTATTGGCTAACAGATGTGGAGTTTATTTTGATGGTAAAAGGTGCAACACCTGCAACTACTTCGTAACAGCCTTTAACACAAAAATTGTCTGCGATCGATCTTCTCCAGCTATTAATGCTTACAAGCACTTATATATGATCAAAATTATTTGTGATTTTCTCCAACTGTTAATGCTTATAAACCCTTATATACGATTTAACCATACACCTTGTTTAAGAAATTTCATAAAATAATCATCAGATGCATCAGATAGAAGCTTTATTGAGATTTGGCCTGCTAAGGAAGCAGATGAAATAGAAATCAAATAAAAATACTCAGAACTCTCTGCAGCCAAGTTCATTTATAATCTCCAGTTTGTAAAGAAATTATGCTGATGCAGAGAGACCAGAAGGAGAGCTTAAAATTAACTCCTCCTTCAGAATTTTTAAATGCAAGTATCAGTGGTCAAATTCTGAGAACTACGCCTCTATTAGCATCCAGCCTTCACACCGAACAAGGTAAGAATAGTATCTAGCATTCAGCATGCAGGGGTTTGGTCTCTGCATGTTCACAGGATAAGACAGATTTGATGTTGAATGGTCCACTTTGGAAAAAGCTCTCAACATTACAGATAATAGTGAATTTTACACCTGATGAAAGATTCCTGAGATGGATTGTTGTCCATGAATTTAAAAGTTGCAAAACAAAAAAATTAAACCTATTTGAACAGGGAACAAATTGCTCAGTGCTGAGGTAATTTGTCAATTTTGATGTCATGAATTTTGAAATTCTTCATATATAATGAAGGTTAACTAATTTAATTGAAGACGCCTCTAAACAAAGGGGTGGATTGCAATTGTAACTCTTACCATGAAATAGCATAGGAGAAAATGAAACATGTTAGGGCCCTTAAATAAAGTCTTCAAAAAATGAGAGATGAAGATGAAGTAGGAAGTTCAAAGTTCAAGAAAAAATGTGAATGGATTATGCAGCTCAGTATGGATGATTGTCTAGGTTTGTCTGGTGGCATAGGAGGAACTCTACCTCGACAGACATGATGTCAGGCAGATAGAAGGGCAGAGTTGGGGTAAAGCCATGCCCTTTCAATATCTCAAACAAGTAAAATGTCTTTTGGTCAAATTTACTGGCAATTTCCACGGGAAAATTTAGCCACACAAGCCTCTAATTTGAAACTTAAGGCTTTAATAAGAAGCTTCATCCTTTTTAGGTCTTCATTATTATTGAGAGACTGAGCAATTGAACATCTTCCTTTAGATAGTTAAGCATGACTACCAAACATTAGCATTTCATGGAGGCCCAGATGTTGTATTTTTTATCCACTTGTCCAAGAGCATACAGGTTCAAAATAAATTTCAGAGAGGTTTGAAAGATTTGGTTTATGATCCTTTGCAGTTTGCACTTCCGCTACTTTCTTTTTATACACAACACCTGACATTCCTCCTTGTCTCATGGGATACAGGCTCTGTGGTTACAACCTCTGAAACCTGTGAACATGTTGTATCTTGAGAAATTGCCATCCTTCAATAAAATACATTTCTATCATTCTGAAGGGGGATCAATGTCCAAAAATGGCCACTTCCATCACCCTTCTATTTCTTGCATACTTCATTATATTTTCGTCCATTTCTATCATCCTCTGGTAACATAGCTCAATGGCATACAAAAAGGGGCATCTTAATGAATGTTCAAAAACAACCCCCAATAATACTCAAAGAATCTCTAGCTGACCTGGAGCAAGGATGGGAGAACAAGTTTGACCCCTTGCCCACTCAATTGAGACATCATGGCACGAGCAGCACAGTCAGCAGCCTCACGAACAGCAGCGACTTGATCAGAGAAACACACAAGTAGTAAGGGTAGAATTTGAATTACGTACCTGCAAATGACACACTTTTTTCTATCAATAGCTTTAGATTGAAGTTAAGATGGCAAAATAAATTTTTCACTAGAGAAGTTCCAGAATTGATGTAGATTATCTCACAAATGAAGCAACAGACACCAAAACAATTACTCACGGTTCAAATAATCGCCCAAGCTTTTCACAAAGACATTCAAATCCAAACAAGGCACCTTCACGTGCCTTTGCTAAATTCCTGTTGATTCATAAATATAGGAACAAATATTAGGTGTCGGTTCTAGTCAATATATGAACTGATTGTTGTAAGAAAACAACCTCTGTTGCCCTCAAAAGATAAACCTCTCCTGAATTCTAGTCAATGCAGGAAAATCAACATTGAGATTGGACTTGGCCAAACATTGTCATATCTTGTCCACTCTTTCTTCTTTTTAAGAATTATTGCTTGGAGAATCGAGCTAACATTGATGCTAACAAATAGACATGAATATATGTGATCAGTCCATAAAGAGAAGTGACGAGCATCTAAACATCATGAACTCTGATAACACTTCTAAATTAAGATGACAATATTAACCAGTTTAGAAATGTCAAAAACTGTAAAGAACTGGTTTGAGAGGGATTCAATGAGTGGCCATAAACACAGAAAGCTTGTTAAAATACGACACAAATAAATTTCAATAACATTTGCTAAAATTAAATCCTAAAAACAAAGTTCAAAGTTATACTCACTAAGCCACATGTAATCAAAACAATAAAAACCCGTGCTTTACCTACATCCAATTTCAAGAATTTTTAAGGGCAAATTCTACATATTTTAGTACATACACAACGATTAAGAGTTCCAGTTATAACTGCAAATCCTAGAAACATAAATTTCTAACACAATCATGGATTTAAACACTACATTTAATCACAGTTCTTTGCCACAAGTCCATAGTTATTAGAACCAATCCCTCTAAAAGACTTCTTAACAGATAATGAAAAATAAAGAAAAACATATAACAAATTAATCTAATCATATGCCATGCTTTCAGGATATAGTCAATGTCAAACCATAGAACCTCAAGGTTGTTGAGACCAAACCTGTCTTCTAACCCAGCCTTCAGTGCATCGACAATACCATACTTCTTAAGGCTAGAAATGCCCAAGCCCTTGGCTACTCCGGCAAGTCCAAAAGCTGCTCCACGACGTTCTCCATATTTTTCACTCTGTGTTAATTTATTTAGCAGCTTTGAAACTAAAGTCTGAGCATTTTCCTGTTTAGTCATCAAAAAAAATTAGTTCAGTTTTACAAGAGTCATGAACCACATATCAAATGCCATTATCTCAACCAGTCAGATTCTTCAACATTCAAAGAGGAGGCCCAGGCTCAAATCTTGCCAAGCAATACATGGATAATATCCACGCTGTTGTAATACCACTAGATGGTGATAATGTAAAATGGGTGGGGCCCGTTTCAAGCCCATATCACCAATTGAATAAAAAAGTGTCATGAACCACATGCATTTAGAATTATAAAAGCCAAACATACTTTCTCCCAACTCTAGAAATTCAATCCATAAATCTCAATGCCTCTTTCTTTTGACTCACCAGTTGTGATTTCATCAAAGGTGGCAAGCAATTCGATACTGCACGCTGAACTGATTCTGACGGTGTGTTCAAAACTTCAAGTAACTTCTCCAAAATTACAGATATTTTTGGATCATCCTATTCAGCCAGTGCAACATGCAGAAGTGATGTAATAAGAGACTATTTGAAAATACAATATACCAGATATACTACAGCTACAAAGTTTCAACGACCAATAAATCAACTCCAAAGAAACATCAGGCTGTACCATAGAAAGATGTTTAGCAAGTGCTCCTGTGAATATAACGACTCCTTCACGAACAAGGTCATATGTCTCTTCATCAGTAGCCTAAATTAAGTGCCAAAACAATTATCAGGTTTGACAATAATAAAGAAAGTTAATAAATCTATGGAAACTATAAAGATATAATTCCAATCATTTCAAATAAGCTTACCAAATTTAATCTTGAATAATATGAGCAAACATGAAATATATCACAGTACTGAAAATCACTCCTACCTTTTTATTCAAGTAATTTTCAAAAATGGGAAGCAAGAGGGCGATATTATTTTTGCCATGCTTGTCTACAATTATTACACCAGCGTCTGTCATTCTGGCTCGTACATCCATATTGAAGTCCGCCTGGGTACAAAATATTGGACAGGATCTTTCAGTTCCAAGTAACATGGAAAATAGAATTGATATTATGAACAAAAGCATAGAGGCACAGGCTCAAAACAGTGAAAGGAAGCACTCTGCTCACCTATGAAATGTCAAGGGCACAAAGACAGGTAAAAAAACAAGTTAATCTTAAACAGAATTACCCAATTCTTTTATTTTCTCAAAATATTGTCTAATTGTGGCAATTCCCTACCCTACACAAACAATGTCAATAAACATAATTGGACAGACAACAATCAATGGCAAATAAGATAGAGAAAAAAAAAGTGAATCCAAAACTTGTTCCAGAAATAAAGTGCAGCAATGGTAACTTTATTTCAGAAACATCATAAGGTTTAAGTCCAAATAGTGATAATGTTGGGCTCACAAAGAGCCTAACAAGGTTCAATTCCTATTGGTGCCGTAATAATACAGGTTGCAATACCAGTATGTGCTTTGCTGAAATACCATAGTCATGATGTAATATGGGTGGGGCATGTTTCAATCCCATATAACCAATTAAAAAAGCACTAATAAACTACACCTAACTTTTATAAAAGGAAGACGAAGATTTGCAAAGACAATATGATGTTTTCAAGTTTCATGTCAACCTATTTTACAGATGATGCAGAAAGATGGTCTTGTAAAGTTTTATTTTGTCCCAATTTAAGCTTATGGAAGATTTAACACACGCCAGATTTGAAGGTTTTTTCTAAAGACAAATGGTCTTGTAAAGTCATAAATGTAGCTAGGATAAAAACTTGAATTCTTAGAAGCCGAATTGAAAGGAGGTGACACATTCCTAGACTAAACTATCAAAACAATAATTCTGAAAT
Organism: Wollemia nobilis; assembly: GCA_028583015.1. Classification (NCBI taxonomy): domain Eukaryota; kingdom Viridiplantae; phylum Streptophyta; class Pinopsida; order Araucariales; family Araucariaceae; genus Wollemia; species Wollemia nobilis. The sequence goes on from JAQPPZ010000715.1 coordinate 6,399,236, forward strand.
ACAGATTAAAAGTTCGAAATAAGAAAGGCTGAAACTTATAACAAGTACTTGCAAGATATCAAATGGCAGTAGCTCAAGTGGTTAAATACATTGACTTTCAAGGCCAAGACTGGGGTTCAAATCTTGCTGAGGCATATATGCATAATTGCCAAGATGTTTGTACTATCATAGTAATGCAGTCATGATGTAATATGGGTGTGGCTTGTTTCAATCCCACATAACCAATTTAAAAGTTTAACGGGAATTAATTTTTTTTTTTTAAAAGCACTTGCAAATTTCTAACAAAAGTTTATCGAACAAAGACTAAGAAATCCTTTTCAAAAAAACGTTTTTTGCTCCGATTTGAATCAGAATTCCATATGAAACACAAATAAATTAATCAGGATTTTCGTAACTATATATATGCCTAAAACCACCATTGGAAAAGGGAAATATTCAAGTTTGAAATATACAATTTGGAGAATGATAGTGAAGCGATACCTAATAATAATAAAATAAATTAACTGTAAACAAAATATTATAAAGACCATTTCATCATCTCTAAAACATCCCACTTAAACATATGCAAATCCCAGACACAATTCTTATGCAAGAGACGAACTTCACACTACAATGCTAGATTAAAGGGGTTTTCTCATGTCATACTAACTTCCTCTGCTTGTCCAATCTGTAGAGCAAACAGATGCATGTTATTTGCTGCATGATTTCTATGTAACAGAGCATGTGATGGAATTAAGTACTTTGCCTACACATGCCACATAAGTAACATATGTATTGCTACTATGAACATAAATAAGACAGAAAAAACAATACTGGATACAGTAATCTTACAATAAGTAATGATAGATTCAAAAACCATTTAGATGGAACAAGCAATGAAAAGATTCATCGCACCTTACGTTAACCGAGAAAATGAGGACCGGTTTTGACAGGACAAGGAAAGAACTCCTCACCACTAAGAGAGCCAACAAAATTATACTAATGAATAAATGTTGATGTAAACAAATTCATCCATCAACGAAACTCTGCTTAAAAGGAATTTCAATTACTGTAATCATTATTGCATTTACTAATTCAGTAATTCTCGCCAATACCAATACTAATCTACAAATGATGCTTCTACAATGACATAAGTTAAGTTCAGCTCATGAAAGTGCTAGAATCAATGTTGAAATGTCAATAATAATATGGACAAAAATTAAAAGGACTAGCGTGAAAACAAGGAATTGCAATGCTAACCAAAGCACGTGAAATAAGAAAAGTGATGACAATGGGAAGATCTTTAGCCGTTAAAATGTCAGCTGCTGCATTCAATGCTAGGGCTATTCCCTGTCTTCCAGGCCAGGAAGGATCAACAGCATCACGGCCAACAGGAGTATCTCGTAGATATTGAGAGAAAAGCAATGAGAGAGTTTCCTGAAAAACAGCATTCAAACCACTAATATGAACCATTATATTCAATCAATTATACTTAAATCACAAAGCACAAAAAAAGCATTCTTCAACTCACTACCTGTATAGTATGGGGGCTTTCATCCATGGCTGCAGCCAAAGCTTCTGCAGCAGCCTGACGAACATTAAAGTTCACATGGGAAAGTGCTGCAAGAAGACCTGAATAATCTGTCCCAAAATCAAATGCACAAAGTTCCCAGAGAGTCTCTGCTACTTCTGCAACTGACTGATTTTCCACATCAAATGTTACATACAGTTTAAAACTGCCAAAATTTCTACAGGATAAACAAATGATTGAAACTCAAAGGTCTTTTGATATAATGCATATTCATTGGATTCCATGGTAAAATAAACAGAACGGGAGTAGAACAAATAAAACTCCAATACTTGGAACCTCTGAAGGGTCTAGGGCTTTTCCTATTTCCCACTTTGATACAAGTCACTCTAGAATTTATATGTTCAGCTCTCAAAGGTTATTTCTGACTAGAATTTCAGAAGCTGCCACCAGATGGCTCACCGCACCAAAAATGCCAGAGCACTAAAGAACATTTACAACAAGAATAATTAGAATTTATGATGAATATGTTGACAAGAAATTAAATAACCTGACCAAGGAATTGAAGATAAATGGTTACAGAGATAAATAAGTTTCATGGGATTTCAACAACGTGAGAGAAAACCAAAGTTGTGACCGCAGTAATGGCAACATTCAACCATCAAGAGAACACTAAAATCCATAGAAGATAAAGTTGACCCAAACAAACAAACCATTAAAGTATTTTTTAACGGCCACAAGACCATAGGCTATATAAGATGACCCTCATAGAGATATTTACCCAATATATTATATATGTTTATCCAACCAAACTCCAGTAACTGAAGTATGGTGTACAACTCTACCCGAAGTGGATTCAAACCTTGAACCTCTTATTCGGAGTCCCAAAGTCTTACCATTGGGCCCACTCAAGTTGTACTCCATGCTCTTGTTGTCAGCCTCATTGTCCTTAAAATTTATCTACATCCAGGCTTAAACTGGAGAACATCGTCTCAATTTACGAGACAACATGAAAAACAAATTGGCACTAGCAATGCATTCAGCATGAACCAATCATTACATTTGCATTGAGACAACTAGTGATGATGGAAGAACATCATTCAAACCAAAAAAAGCGAAATCAGATGAAATTGAAAAGCATCCAAACAATTTAAAAAATGGCAATGGTTTAAGATTAAGACAATCATAGACACCAATTATCCTTCAAATGGTTGGTGCTAACATGTTATAAGGATTTGTGCATTCTAACGAATGATTTCTCTATAAGAAGCTCAAGTGTGTCAATTTCATCATTCATCTCAATCAATGAATCTTGACTGGGAACATTGAACTTTTCTATCGTTGTTTGACACAGTTGTCTCTAGGAGCAATGTTTCTCTCAAATTTAAAAAATTTCCATGCTTAACATAAACCCTTCCCACAAGATGCCATTGATTTATCTTCCCTTAAAGATTTGTGTATATACATTTTTGCCTTGAGATGCAATACATTTGTTCTTATTGCTTAAGCTGATGCATATCATATACTTACTTCGGGTTTAGCTCCTCTAATTATATTTACATTGCTTTGGTATTTTAGTTCTCTCTTACACCTTCAACCCTTAGAATTGTTTTACCCTGATACTTTTGCAATTGAATGTACCTTTTGAGCCCAATTGACCTGCTTTAGTCATCCATGGACATAAACTAGTATAAATTACTTTCTTTATTTTTTCTTTGACTAATCCCGGCTCTATCATCCATTTAATTTTTTAACCAATTTTTGATTTTGAGCGATCAATTTATCAAGATTACTTCTTCTGCAACCCCTTTCAATCTCCTTCTAATACCAATACAGTAATCATTATAAAGATCACTTCAAAAAAGTTGATAAGAGCTACCTCCCTCACAATTTCTCACTTGTCTATATTTATCAAACTTTCTTTCAACTGGAAACATAATACTACACAGTACACACTCAGCAAGCAGGCAAATTCTGACACTGTAATAATGAAGGGTATTTGCAATCGGACCTTTTCAGGATCATGCAACGCAATCCAAATGCTTGTTGCTACATCAATACTGTAAGGAACGGCTCCCTTAGAAACTGCAGGAATGCACTTTATTGCTTTCAAGCAAGCAATCCGTACATGAGCATGTTTAGAATATATTCCACTAAGTGCCTGGTAAAATACAAACATGCAAAGTAAATATTTTCATTTAAAATGGAATGGCAAAACAACAAAAAAAATCTGTGTTTCAGCACATTCAAATTTAAAATAATATAAAATGTAGCATACAGATGCTAATTCACTGGGCTGGAGTCCAAGGCACAACTCATTTAACATGGGTCCAATTGATGCTTGGTACGAGGGCATGTTTCCAAGAACATGATACAGAACCTGAAAGTAAAGCCCAGAAAATATCAGTAACAATACAAGTGAGACAGTTCCAAACATTTACAATTGTCTATCATGTACTGCTAGCAAAACATCCACTTAAAACATGAAAGCTAGGGATTGTAGTACACCACTAACCGTGATCATGCTGAGCCTAGGAAGTGGAACAACTGGGTCCAGATGTAAAGAAAGAATCTGCAGAACATCATCATGGAGCTTCGTCTTCTTTGGCAATGAAAGAATCTGCTCTAAGATCTGTTCCAAGTAATAACACATATATTTCTATTTAATGACAGATCTCTTTAACAATAATAATCCAACCAAAAAAAACAAAAACAAAAAAAAATCAAATAAAATGGACAACTATTCTTTTGACTGTGAAACGCAATAATAGTAACAACGCCCAAGAATCATTGACCCAAATTACCGGAAAAATGAATGTAAATGAATCAGCTGGCAGTTGGCCTTCTTTACATGCAGTCATCAAACCAGCAACAATCCTTTCAAATACTCCAGGCACTTTTTTCTCTGGTGTATTTGCCATATCAGAAGATAAAACCAGCTCTTCTACAATTGACCCCTTTGATGTAGCCAATGTTCTTAGTGCAGCAGCAATATCAAGAGCTAAGTGTCTTATAGGAGGAGCAACACAACTTGCTAATTTCACCATCGACACAAATGCCTCACTGCTCACTATAGGTGAATCTAGCAACGGCATAACATATTTTTCCTATTCAAGGGAGAAAGAAATAGTTTATCAGCCAGCAAAAATGTCAATATTCTACCAGCAACAAAACAGATAGATAAGCTCAAACATGTCTCAGATTGAAATATGAGGAAATCAACTTGATAAAGCTTAACACCCATTAACCCAATTCATCAACGGTTATTTCAAGACTTAATTTCCTAGCTCAAGAAAAATATATACAATTAGAATAACAGCTCACAATTACAGCATAATATTCAACATAGAACAAATCAAATAACCTAAAGTATACTTTAGAAAAGATTAAAAAATGTACATCTGATAGACACAGAAAAAAGAATAAAGCAACACTAGAGTTTCTAACATTCTTCTTCGTTTCTTCAAACTACTATAAATTTAAAAAAAAAACGCTTCTGGGCCCCCAAATTGGGTGTATAAACCTGCACCCTGCTGGCCTAAACTGTTTTTTAAAACAATTAACATGAAAAGAATATTTTTCTTTGTTTTCTCTTGAATATATATATGATTGCACACACAAGATATTTCAAAGTAGTTAGACACAAAGAAGAAATTTTATATATGATAAGTTCTGCCTTCTTGATACATTTATGGAAATCCCTTTCATCCTCCATTTTTATTGTGTGAATCCAGAATGAACCTATTCAAGGATTCTTTGTTGAGTCTATACAATCAGGAGATAACGCATGCTCAGCATTGCAGATCACCCATTCATAATTGTCCTTTCTAAAACAATGCTTACATTTCCAGAGTGCTAGGAAGCCCATATGTGGGATTCATAACATGAACTTCGAAAATTCCCACAGAAGAAAGATATTATAGAATAATTCCTCTTTCCTCCCTTGACAACAAGAATCTAGACCGTCCAGACTCTAGCCACATCCATTTTGCAGTTAACTTCAGAAAAACTACTTTTATGGTTTCCACTTTCCTTATGCCTTTCCAACCTGCTATGTTCCAAGGTCTTGAACAATCTTGTAGTCTTTCCATGTCGGGATAACAAAAGGAATTACCACTCTATACAAAAAGAAAAGCCAACATCTATCCTGCCCAGTTGTTAGTCCTAAACCAATTTACTCCTCAAGCTGAAGTCATGCTGTCCCTTTCCATTTCTTCAAAAATTTAGATCTCATCCATATGTCCCAACATAGTCTGCTGTAAAGCTCAAAGATGGTCTTACTAGAATGACCCATCCTTAGACATTAAGCTGTCTACTAACAATTACATTTTTCTGTAATAAATAAATGTGTATCCTTATGATGCACAATATCAGTGAGAGCAATCCCATGATAACGCGCTTTTTTGAAGTACAATGCCAATGTGGCCTGCTGAAATTCTGCAATAGTGCCATCACGATGTAGTATGGGTAGGGCCCATCTCAATCCCATATAAAAATTTGAAAAAAGAAAAGTCAATGAGATAAATATCTCCTCCTCATAACAAAGGAACCTTTCCTAATTGTCTTCTAAATATAAATTTCTTGATACATTTAAAGTAAATACAAGCACCTCCATTTTCTCCTTATCAAGCAGAAGTACAAATTTTTTAAATAGCATCTAGTCAATTTGTGAGTTTTCATTGTTTATTTTATGCTCATGAGGCTTTATCATTTCATCAGTGAATTTCCCACTTCATTTCTCGGCTTTACAGTTGAATATATGAAATTGTTATTTGTGTATGACCAGTAGTGCATCTCCAATCACTAAACTGTTAGTTGGTGAAGCATTCATGCCTGTTCAGCTCACAAGGCCATCAACAGAGATGTCTTACAAATTTGGAATAATGACACTCACATCTATTTTTCAAGACAATTGAATTGGAACAGGTTTTATAGTCTTTCAATCTACTAGTATCAAAGTAGTCTTACTTGTAATCAAACAAAACAAGGTAGTTTCACACATCTTGGAGGTTAAAGATCCTGCCAGTTAGGCCTTCTAAGTTACATAATTCAATTTTCTGATTCTTCTTTACCAAAAGCATATTCCTATAAAGGAAATTTGATTGCCATGTTTTCCTGTTGAGTTCTGTCATAATATTGGAATGGAATTTTTCTATCATAACAGCAGTCACATATAACCAATCCATCAATTTATATGCAAATATAGTCCTAGCTCCTAAGGCATCAACAGTCAGCTGGCATCCATGTCACAACAATAAAATGCAGCGATGTAAATATTAAAATAAGATGCAATTAACAAAAAAAATCCTGAATTTTAGAGATAACACAAATCCTTGCTATTCTTCTTACCAACAATGGCAGCTGCATGTGGGTAAATACTGGATTGGCTATAGCAATTTCCCCAAGAGCTCTCAACATTAAAGCCAGGATTTCTTGAATATGTTGGACCTTTTGACGAACTGTTGCTTCCTCCTTAAGCTGCAATTCACGTGCCTCTTCTTTTGCAGATTTTGTTTTCTCTCCCTCTGATATTGAAGAAGACAACCAATCAATTAAGCAGAGAGTTACACTAACAAGAAGAACAGAAATCTTTGTATTTCTAATCTCACAATTAAGGGAGGAATCATGAACAAACCACTCTTTTTTGTTGCCTTTGGCCCATCCTTTTTGCCCAAATTTGTTGTGTCCCTTTTGGCCAAAGCTTGACGAGTAGGTGGTCCACATTTGACAGGCTCCTGCATAGCAAATTGAACCAGAAGCCAAAGAGGACATTATTCCTACAAGGATAAAGGACAAAAAGTCTTTTCTAGCAGAGCATAAAGTAAGCAATATTTCACTGCTCTCAAAATATCATGGATGAGAAGAACATGTTGCATTACCCCATTTTCCAAGTCATCATACAATTTGAATCGTCCTTTTGCTTGCTTGATATTTTTATCGGTAACTACCTCTGCAATATAAACTCCTTGCTCGATAGACAATACACCTTCTGGCGTGTTGAATATCTGTAAAGTTCCGACATATGAAACTATAAGTATGAAAACCAGAATTTTTTAAAATGCACAAGTATAGATGCTTTCAATTTATTAGCATCACATGTAATTGAGAATAACATGTGCAACGATATATAGAACTGCAGAAGTAAGAAATGAGGAATTCTAGCCGAAAAGCAGTTTTTACTATTATTCAAATGCATGTAAGACTTTAAGACTCTTGGACTTTTTAACTAAACTCTTTTGCTTGGCGTTTTAACATTTGCTATTTTCTATTGTCTACAACAATTTTACTGTACAAACCAGAACATAGCATAGGAATCCATTAAAGAAAATCACAAAAGCATTTCTATTACTAATTACAAGTTTATTGCATCTATGTCTTATCTCACGATCCCTTGAATCAGATTATGAGATAAAACCAGTGAATCTGTCTGTATAACATATGTTCTTTTCTACAGTTTACAACAATTTCACCATACAAATAATAAAATGGCATAGGAATCCATAAAATAGAATTTAAAAAAAGAATTGGTTACAAATTACATGTTTACTGCATCCTTGCCTTATCTTGTGCCCCCTTGAATAAGATTGTGAGCTTAAACCAGTGAAATCTGTGTTTATGGAATGCCTTATCTTTTGCCCCCTTGAATAAGATTATGAGCTTGAACAAGTGAACTATGTGTCTATTGGAAAAAGTCTAAGAAGGAAACTCCCACCCATTTGAATTTTAACAGTATCGAGCATCCCACCAACTCCTAAATGCTCCACAACCATATCCATCTGTGGATTGCCGATCACAAAATGAAAAAAAAAACAATTATAACCAGGTGTACCTATATTATAACAATTATAGCTTACTCTCATACAAAATATTTATTTGGCACGTTTTAACATTACATCAGAAATCTCGTGTAAGACCTATTTGTCAAGTATGCAGCAGTAAGAACAGCTTCTCCCCAAAATGAGTTAGGTAATGTAACATTGATTTTGCCTTATTTGTGATTGTTTGATTCATCCTCTCAGCTACTCCATTTTTTTGGGGGGTATAAGGAGTTGTGAATTGCCTCCTTATCCCATGGTACTTACAAAAATTGAAGAATTCATTGGAGATATATTCTCCACCATTATCAGATCTTAAGGTGGAGATTTGGTAGCCACTTTCTCTCTCAACAAGTGCCATGAATTTTTTGAACTTATCAAGGGCTTGCCATTTATATTGAATTAGGTAGCAGACAAGGGCTATTCACTTTGCTGCACAGTTGGATTCCTTCCGGTAAAAAAAATTCACTCGACGGGGGGTCTCCTCAGTCTTTAACAACAAGTACTCAATAGTGCCCAAGTTTTTCACGTTCGGATGGATGGTTTAAGCAACAATCGCAGGACAGAAAAATCATGTGCCCAACAAACAAATACACCACTAACACCAGACCTCTCTGAGAAGATTTTTACAGTAACACACACAATGCTCACACATCAAACCCTCCTTTAAAAAAAATATTCCAGCAACACAGATTCTTACTAAACAAATTATCTCACCGTGATCAGGAATGGGGAGACTAAAACCAGAAAAAAAAAAAAAAAAATGAACAGCTGTCTGGTTTCTGATCCACTCAATGAAGGGTTTTCCATCTTCATTAGGTTGCCAAAAAGCATTCAAACTATAAATTACAATTCGGATAAACCTTACAAATTCAGACCAGTTTTAATTTTTAGGACAGCATTGCATACAACATTAAAACTATGAGAAAACGGCTCTAGCTCCTACTTTCATCTATGATCAGTGAAAGCCTATCAGCCTTTCTTTAGATCATCTAGGAATCCTGCAATGCTTTTGAAATTGGACATGAAAGCTTTTAATAAATGCAATTGGCATCTTACTGTAGAGTTCGAAACAGTAATGGGAAATCCTCAAAACGGCTAGGGTGAACCTATACATGCATATGGACTGCTGCATGCTCTATTAAATTTTCGAGACTCCAGGATTACCTTGAGATCATCCACATAGCTCAGGAAAAGATCCATCATATCCATACATTTTTATCATTATGCCAGATGAACTAAGCAAAGCCAAAGTGCATGCTAAACAACATAATAGACTAAGGGCTTAAGGACCCTATCCCACTACCCTCGCCAACTGCCTAAATTTTTGCAGATCATGCCTCCACCATCATCTAGGCTATCAAGATTCTCAAGTCATAACATCAGACATGAGAACAATAAGATCACCTGTTAGAAAGTCCAACATGTGGATATTTCCCATCTTATTGAGTATGACTTTGTTGTTGACTTCATGAACAACACATTAAGTAGGACAGCAAAACATTAAGTCCAATCAATTTCTCACAAATGTTGGCACTTGGCACTTTAAACAATTCAAAGCCTCTAAAAGGCCCTAGTGTTGTGTTACTACTTCAATCCTCTTTTAGCGTCAACTACATGTCCAATTTCATCCGTTTCCACCCATTCAACCAGCCAACCTTCAATTTAGTAAAATTCAAAAAAGCCTTCAAAAACAATGAAAAACAAACTTTGCAACATGGTTCAAAACAATAATTCACAGCCTGCAATGCAAATAAACCAGCAATCCCTCTCATACAGATTCGTTTTGGTTTGGTCATCTATTTATGCGTGAAAACATGTTTCCACTATTTCTGCACACGTGACAGAACAGAACGCTTCCAAGAGAATTGCAACATAACATCCTTATTTGTAGGAGAGAATGGCAGTCCATCAAAATGTCTTAAAGAAATTAACTTGACAAGCTCAAATATTCATGTATAAGAATCATTTGTAATAATCGAAAAAATAATAGCAAAACTCAATAAAGACCAGGATACTAAAAAAAAATCCATTCATCAAAAAGTTGTAGCCAAAAAGAATGTGCAGCAGAAAAAACACTCACACTTAAGATAGTTAGAATACAGTCTCCATAGAAATTGTTTACAATGAAATATGTTTCAATATTTTCACATACTGGTCCACATGATTTTCAGTTTTTACCTTTATATCAGTTTCTGTAAGCCCATCATGCAGAACTCTTTCATTGAGTTTTTCCAATCTCTGATGGGAAAAAAATAAATCTTCGAGTCATTTGAAATGAAGTAACATATAAAACTTACGATTCTCAGTAAAGAATATACCAAAATATTTGACGCACAATAGAACTACCTATGCATTACCTTTGTAAATTCAGTAAAAATTTCATTAGGTATGATTTGCATTGCTGTTGATAGAGCAGAAATAGCAGCTTGAGACTCCATGCATCCTGAATTCATCAAGCCTGTTGGTCCTAATAATATCTGCAACCAAAAGCATATGCACATGTTTCAACCAGAAAAATAAAAAGATATCATTTTCTCTAGCTTCTCAGCAACCCAAATACATAAGAATGCCCATTACTATATTACAGTGGACAGTAAAAGAGGCAAGTGTGCTATAATGTGAAAGAAGGAACCACATCCATAACCGGTTTTCCTTGCAAATCTATCCTTTCATACAGACAAGTATTCTACACATTCAATATCTAATATAAACTTTTCCAATTATTCAAATCAAGTAAATTTGAATAATATACAAATTTAAATTTGAAAACTGCAATTAATATACAAAATTAATAATTAATAAACATAAATTCCTCATAAAATGAGCTCATGCTTCAGTTCTGAATAATTTGAAACATGTGAATCAACCATAACGATTACTTTGCTTTCTTGAAAAACCTATATATACCTCACAAACCACTTCCGGTTTTGATGCCAGTGCAGTGATAAGATCAAGACCATGCCTTCTGATACTTCTAGCCACAGTCTGTATACATTTAAACAGAGATGTTTCAGAGGTGTAAAATCCAATCCCAAATAAATGTCACACAAACAAGTCACCAAACAGAAATACCAATCCTCATAATGGAACATATGTTGAGAATCCACATAGTTGCATAACATCATTAGGTTCTGAACTGTACTAATTATACCCTAACGTGAATACACACAAAAATTTATAGGCTATCCAATTTTACAAAGCAAAAATACACCATATATTATCGTAACATATCATAGATATCAGTATAGGTAACTAAATTTAATTTAAACATAAAATATACCAAAAGAACTCGATACCATTCAAAGATTCACATATAAATCACAACTGCCATTTGCACATGACAGGATGGTTGCACACAAATGTCCCTACAAAACTTTGTCATTAATAATACTGATACCAGTAATTAAAAAGGCATCTCTATGCACTATATTTTGATTTCAATACTGAATTCCATTATTTAACAGGTGCTTAATCTAATAATATTATATCGATAAGAACATATAACCAAAACACTCGCCCACTAGCCTTTAAAGAAATTGACATCTCACTGAGACCAGTCAAGAAGTACTAGGTCGTCTAGATGTAGTTTCAGTCTGTGTGTAAACAGGGACTAGAAAGATGAAGTCAAATGAAACTTTTAACATTGAAAAATGAAGTTTCAAACAGTGAAGTGAACTACACCCAACCAACCTTTTGGTGAGCAATGTGGACCCAAATGATCTAAATTCTAAATCACTGCAACAGCCTGCAAAGTGAAGGCACTAAATGTTGCCCTTTTTCATTTTCTTGCCCTTGGTATCACGGAAGCATTGACCACCAATACTTTGTATCCTTCTGCCTGAACTACTTCTGGTGAAAAAACTAGCTAAAAGCCCTGACAACTAAAGTCGATCCAGTTTAAATTTAAAACCAAAAATAATTTAAAAGAAAAAAAAACTCAGACAAATTTCTGATCAGACTAGCAAAGAGCAAAAGAACCCAAAGCTCACACAAATGCCCCAGATTGCCAAAGATTCATTTGACTTCATCTGTCACGGATGCAGAATACAGCCTAAATGTTCTTAAGGCATCAATGGCACAAATGGCCAAGAAATGCCTGATGATTGAAATGACACTTGCAAACAACAAAGGCCAAAATAAATGTTCAGGTGACTAAAGATAAACCTCTAACAGCTCAGAGGTGTCAAATGGAGACCTAGATTGATCAGAAGATCTGTCCAATCAGTCAGCACCACTGATGAAATCAGTTGAAGGCGTCATGATTCACTATTGAAGTTTGAAAGATAGAGTTATTTAGGAACATCATCTCAGAGCAGAGAATTTCAAAGCAAGACTCAAGATGAGAGGCTTGTGATGATCTACTCTGAAAACAGTTATTTGCCATGGTTTTGTGCATTTGTTCCTTTGGTTAAGGAAATCAAGTATCTCCCTTTTTTCCAATGGAATTTTATTCCCCATAGATAAAGCAACATTCACATTGACAAGCAGGTTGAGGCCCCTCTCCAAGCCCCATGTTAGAAAGAGCAATAGGAATTATATAAATACTCAAGAATGACCAAGGTAAGTCTATACAACTCAAAAGATCTTCCTCTTGCAATAGCACGATCCAAACGCATTGCTACAAACTAATCCTAAAATGTCTAACAAGGGGGTGACAAACATCACCACGTACAAAATCACATAGTACATATACAGAGTAAACTGTTAGAACATTACATGTCATGATGGATGTTTGAAAGAAAAAAACAGAAATTTTCTTAGTGTCCACAAGTGACCAAGGTAGGCCAAAAGGATTCAGGTTTCATATTTGGAGACAATAGTCTATGGTAGTAAACAAGAGTGTTCCGGCATTCAATGTCATGATGGATGTTTGAAAGAAAAGACAAAAATTTTCTTAGTGTCCACAATTGACCCAAGTAGGCCAATGGGATTCAGGTCTCACATTTGATGACAATATTCTAGGGTAGTCAAAATAGTGCTCCAATGTAGCCAGAATTACAATGTACTTAAAGAATACAAAATACAAGCTTCAACCCAAAATGGTCAGGACATGTCTCAATGTAAAATGGCATTAAATGAGACATCTCAAATGTAAAATGGTCAAACTCAATCCTTAGCCAGTAAGAGCATACCCTCATCTAACCGAGAGCAATCCGAGGACCAAAGGACCAATGATACCTAACATAATCAAGGCAAACAATGATACCATCAACAATCCACATAAAGCACTTAGCATAAAAGGCAATACCAGGGCTCTGAAGCCTAAGCAAAAGAGATCCACATAGACTGAGTGTATTTTCAATAAATATCCTCTTGACAAACTTATGAATAATCCATTCCTCAAGGAGGAGATAAGAAGGAGCATCAAATGAATACCGAAAAAGAGGAAAAGCCTCTCCTGTGACCAAGGAGATGCATCAAAGCAACTCTCTTTGCCGAGCAAAGGTTTAGTAAGGGGTATTTCTTCTTTCCTATAGCACGGTGTCTAATGCATAGTAACCAATGGAAATGGAAAGCAAGCTCGGAGAGACGAAGGAGGTGGGATGCAATCTCAGCTTGTACAATAAAATAAGGAACTCTACACTTGAACAGATCATACACTAAAGCAAACTAATCTAAACTCTATCATTGCTGCCCAATCAGTTGGTCCCTAAACTGGCCCCCAAACCTCGGACCATAAAGAGCTATATATTTGATGAGAGTCTGAAGCTATAAAAAAACTTGAATCCTCATGTAGGATATTCTAAACAAATATCTGAAACCATTGTCATTCAACAATAGAGAGTGATACTGGTCTCAACAGACTCACCCTTGAAACCAAATTGGAACTTGGAGAGTGCATTTTTTAAGGTATTAATGATCGTAATCTTAGACTTACTACAGTTGTACTTAAGCTGCCCATAGACAGAACACAGTAAGCATATCCAACTGTCTTTGCAAAGCCTCAATAGAGCGAGCAAGGAGAATAACATCAACAACAAATAGTAACACAGAAAGCAAATCATATGGTTCAAAAGGCATCCATCCTTTGCATGGGAGTGGCCACCAAGTTAAGTCCTCAAGCTCATCAATACATATGTCGAAGAAATTCAACAAAAGAGGACAACCTTGCTAAGAACCCATAAACAGCTCAGAAACAACCAACCACTATTTCATATGACCTCATGATAGCAATAACAAGGACCTCAAATATGACCATATCCTGTAGTCTCTGGAACAACAACCAACAGGCCACTGTATCAGAAGGCCTTTAAAGTCAACAAAACAATAGAAGACTTCAAAGGATTTAAATTAAGCCTACTTAATGACAGTATGGAGAGTAAAGATATGGCAAATACATTGAAAATCCTCTTCGAAAATGTATCTGTCCTCTAGCGTTAGACCGGCTGCTGTCACATCGTTTAGAAAGCTTCAATTCAGGCACTATAATACATAGTTTGTCTGATATATGCCTAATCACAATGGTCCTGTATAGACGAGGTGAATGATATGTGAAGACCAAGAAGGAAAGCCACTACAGATAACCTCATCAAATAGTGGTACAACAGGATAGACTAGGGACTCCACCCCATATTTCAGAAATTCAGATAGAAGCCCTTCAAAATCACCAGCCTTGTTGGTGAATAACCTCTTGATACCTCTCCCCATATCCCTGGGTAGAAGTAACATGTAGTAGGGGCCAAAGTAACCTAGCTGGTAGTCTTGGAAAAAATGTCATCAAGGGAATTGGCATGTGAAACCAAGTTTGGGTCTCAATGCCAAAGGGTAGGGATTTTTTAGAGAGAAGGATATGCCCAAATACCTTTGGGAAGTTATATATAGAATCAAGGAGTTTGCTTCTCTTGCAAGCCAGATATGTTTCTTGTGTCTGAGAAAGCAACAAGCTCCCTGTTATGGATAAGGTATCGAATATAACAACAAATTCTCAAGACTCCCTAATACAGATGCAGCTGGATGCGACATTAGAAAAATCATATATAATTTATATCTTGAAAAATAAATAAATTTATACACTCATAAGTAGTAAAAAGAATATTTTCATTTCTTATAAGGTACATTTATCTTTTTTTAAATCTGAAAAATGTTTTTTATAGAGAATTGTATGATCCTTTTTAATCTTGTGTTGTGGACATGGCTCCAAATGTGTCCATGCCCTATCCAGATGTATTAGACATGCAACAGATACAGGAATCTATATCCATGTATTTGAATATGTTTGGATAAGGTATCCAAAAAGTCTCATATTCTTATCCATATCTGTATCTGACAAATGGATATAGATATCTAGGGCAGCAGGAATATCAGATACAGTAACCCTGTCATGCAATGTTGCCCTTCTGCTTATTTAAGCACCATCTAAACAATATGGCAAAATTTTCTTTTTATGAAATTTCAAACAGCACAATACATTCATTAATATAACAGAACATCCTAACCTTCCACACTACATTCTTCCGTCTTCCTCTTGCAACACATGGATGATGAGAACACAACAACAGTTGTGTGCATGTAGCTGGACTTTTTGCAAGCGCTGGTGTTGCAATGGCAAGAAGAGCCTTTACCAGAACCTCTGCAGTTGGCACTGCTGGTGATAAGCTGTCTGATGAATTTTCTGCATTGCTACAGCAACATAATAATGTTAATACAGCATAAAGAGACATTAGCACATTGGTGAAATACATTTAGTATATATTTTGATATTTACTCTATTCCTAAAAACAAAATCAAGAAACATAAATTTAAGCTTGCTTTGTTTCTGCAGCAGACATGAAAATGTACAATGTACACAAATTTCTTCGTAACAAGCCCCTTCCTTTCTGAAACCTAAAAACAGGTAAACAGATGTGCTGCAGAATTCATATTTCCAATGATCATTGTTTATGAGCCTCTATAATAGAACGTCTACCTTGAATTCTTTTCAGAAAGGAAAGTGATAACCATGCCAATTACTATTCTCCAATGATACAATTAAAATGTTTCACATCAGAACATCCAAATAATAATTAGACATCCAAAATTTAAAATTAGTAATAATAACATTATCATTATCAAGATCATGAAGACATTACAAGAATTCAAATAGAAAATCCTTCGGAGGTAGCCATGAATTAAGTGAAGGTAACCAACATACAGTTGAAATGTTACACATCAAAATCTCCAAATAAAAAACAAACATTTTCTATTAAAGAACAAATAACAATCAAGAATATACCTTATCTTTGCAGATGCCAGGCGTTCTCCCAATACAGAAAGCCAATCACAAAATTCAAGTAAAAACTCCTCAGAAAGCTTTGATCCAGAAGAATGAACACGTGCCACAGCAGCAGATGTGACTTGCCGAACCTCCCAGGAAGAGTGACAGAGAAAATGAAGTGCCAACTGTATAGATCTCAAAATCTCAGTAAATCCAGATGCTGACCAGGTGTATAATGACCGGGAGTAAGTCACTAATTATACACAATTCTTACCTGGAAAAGTTGTTTTGATCGCGCGTACTCCAACACTCTGGAAATGAGTATGCAATTTTTCAACCCCATTTAACATTTCAAATATACAATACTCAGATGAAAGATTACCAATGTGTCATAAGTAACAGCAGTTCAATATTGAATAACACAGTAATGGTTCCTTGCATGTGCATGTGTGTATGTGGACATGCATATATTTCACTATGCAATTTATGTATACAGCTTGCTCGAAACAATCATGTGGAACCTTAAAAAAGCGTCACTAAGTACAAACCTGTGTGAATGATCCAAAAGTAGCACCTCAACAAGATCCACAAAAGCCAAACAATCATCTAGAGACAATTTTGAAGCCTGAGAAAAAGACGTTGAGATACATGAATGCTAACAATAACAATGGAAACAAAAGAATACACTACAAGAGCCTAAGTATCAATGATAACCTATAGCAAACTGTAAAGCAGGATGGCAGGATCATATATGGGAAAGTGTAATCAAAAACCTACCAATGTAGTAGAAATCAGAGGAGAATCTGTTTGAAAGATCAACTGCCAGATCTTTTCTTTGGTGAGCATGTCATCTGTAGAGGCAACCCAAATAACTTATCCTTCATAAATTGGGGATGTAAAACTCATATAGCATTTGTTCAACAAATCAGACAGCCAAATACCTTTCTTTTGAGAATAAAATACTAAGTTCTCCATTGTAAAGAAAAGAACAACCCAATACAACAATGCACAGTCTGACTGGATTAATCTAGTGTTAATTGAACTGGAATTTATCAATTCTAAAAAATCCTGTAACCTAGCACTTACCAGCTTTTGAATCAACAGCTGCAATCTTTGCCACAACAAGCAAGGCATAAATTCCCTCCACTCTTTGTGCTGGTTTTGATGCCCCACTTTTAACAACTTGTATTAATGGCTCCACCAACGGTTGCATCTGTTCAATAAAACCAATAATCAGTGATATCTTCAAATTCAAAACTAGAAATGTACTTGAGAGTCAAAATTGTACCCCAAAAAGAACATTAAAAGTCCACATAACCATTGAAACCAAAAACTTGAGAGCCAAAAGACATTGACCATGAAAATTTACCCGGATCAAAATTTCCATGTCCTTGCATGCCATTCTCATAGTGCGAAGATGTCCTCTTCTCAGTACTTCCTTCTCTTTAAGTCCACTAGCAAAGAAAGATACAGCATCGTCTGCAATGCCTTCTGTTGATCTTGCAATCCAGGAACCCAATGCTGACAATATTGAAAGACGAACATCCTCGTTACCTGCAAGATGTTGCTCAAGAGATTGTAAATTATAAACAACCATATTCAATCAATGAAATAATCAGCCTACTACTATAAACAACAAAAAATTGAATGCTTGTTAAGGAACATACCATCTTCTTTTAAAGTGGATATCAAATACCGTGATACAGTGGTTCCAATAAGATTGATGGCTTTGCCAGAAGGTGCACTTGACAATGCCTGAAGTGCATTATACATTCCAACCCTCTGATAAGGAAATGGCAACTTCCCTTCCAACCCTACAAAAAGGTTACATGGCAATCATAGAAATAAATTGATTTTCAGTGCCAAACCAGCAATGCTGTGTAAATAATATATGCCTCCATCCATGGAGATGATGTCCCATTCAGTATTGAGCATATCCAGAAAAGAAAAGAGAAGAAAAAGGGCTGCTGTATAGAAATTGTGGTTACCAAAAGGCTCCTTTGAGCACAAGGGTTATGAAGTTTAGCATAAACAAACTTAAATAAAATATTAAGAACAGATCTAGAGGCTAATAGCTAACCTCCAATTATTCCTTTGATGGAATTGAACATAGTCATAATGGCGTCAGGATCACTGGACTGCAAACTAAGATTTTTTATTATTTCCAATGCCTCTTTCCTCCTGTTCTCATCATTATGACGAGCCTGCTGTAGAACTGTTGGCAGAAAATCACTAACATATTTACTCAGATCAAGATTTACTAATTTCAAAAGGATGCCAACAGACTCCAACGAGAGCTCTGGGTTGCGCTTCAACATCTTTATACAAGTTGGCACCACTGTTTTTCCAAAATCCTCATGCACCATTTGCTTGAAGAGAGGTTGAAAAGCTTCACTAAGTGCCTTTGGAGGTTTCTCCCTTGAATTAAGAACCATTTTAAGGTATAGTTCTAGAAAACCTATCTGCATATTCACACAATCAAAATGCTTAAAAGAATTAGGACTCACAGGCATCCAACAGGTTCTTTGTTATAACCATCCTCTTCTAATAACTGTCTATCTAACAGAAGATTTGCATCAAAGCTGAACTTTTATAATAGGAAGAACTCTGTTCAATGTTTAAGTGCTTAATAACCAATCAGATGAAAACAACTGGTTAAAGAGGAATTACTTACCCTATGTTCTTCAAACAAAGAAGAAATGTTTGCACAATGAACTAGTAAAACTCCAATTAACCCAGAGCTGTTTTCCATTTTGATAGATGCATTCTGCAGCTCTCCAATATAAAGTTTGAATATATTTGGCACCTGAAAACAAGAAACATTGCTGATATAAGAAGATAGCTTTTCAGACACCTGATTTCCTATCTGTCCTTAAACAGAACTAAATTACAATGAGCTGAAAAGCTTTCCAAGACACGAAATAAAAATGCGTGAGATGTATTAAGTACTATACTATCCAGAATATTTGAAGATGAACAAGAAATCACTTCCTGAAGACAGCATCCCTGATACATAAAAAATACAAAATTACATATCATGCAATCCACAACTTACCTCACAAAGAAGATGAATAAACACTCTATTACTAGCCCTCTGTAAACGAACTGGTGCCTCTAGAAGCACAGAAAGAAGAGATGCTTGTACAGATGCAATTCTCATGAAGGCATTCTTTGTTGTGGTAACAGATGCACTCAGTCTGACCAGAAGACATGACCACCTAAGAAGCTTGTAACATACTAGATTTAGCCCAGCTTTCACATTTTTCTCTGCAGATTGAACAAGAACTCCCGCAAAAGCTTTTACAAATGCAGGTTCTCTTAGAGCCTTTGATATAACATCTTCCACAGCTACTTGAGATGGATGGTCGTCATATATAAACAAGGTCTTAAAAATTATATCAACCAATAGTGATGCACATTCATTATTTATCTCCCCTGTAAATTAGCAGAAATCAGCTCACCACAAAAAATAACAAATCACATTAAATATATTTGCAAAAATATTATGTCAAATGGAATAAGGAGAGTGTCTACATCACAAGTCAATTCACTTAAACATAAGCATATATATATTTGATACAATTAGCAAAATACAGGCCTAACATCACATACTCCTTCCTTTATGATGTTCTTTAAACAAAAGATTGATATGGTCTATATCAAGGAAATCTACATTAAATAAAAACTGATGTTTTTAGATATGTCTCTTTAGGTCGTTTTTAGATACATAACAATATGATCTTTGGATTGCATACATGGATATTACTTTCATATGGAATATCAACATGTTTCTAGCCACTGGACCTAGGAACAAACAAATGCTTCTGAAATCCTAACCAACACAGGAAACATTCACCATATTTGAGGCAACTCAAAGGTGTCACAAATTAGACAAAAGATTGGAACAGTACAGTGCTTGGGCCCTCTCACAATCTCAGTGAAATTTATAAGACGCACATAAAATAGCAAAAGCTAAGGCCATTTGAAGAAGCAAAAAATGTACTTGAGGTAGAAAGACAAGTTGACTAATAATTGTGATATGTGGTTATACCCTTTGAAGGATAATAATCCATCCATACTTTGCCAGAATATAGTATCAAGCATATTCAGTGTTGGTTTCAGCATTGTACCTGTGCATGGCCACAAAACCAGAATGGGAGATAACATGACGAAGTATTTTTTAACAGTAGCCACTAGCCAGTACCATTCGTCTATGGGAGGCATCCCCTATTACAGCCACAATCTGAGAACCATGGAAATTAGAAGGGATATGTACTAGCCTTATGTACTCTATCTGGACTCTGACTCAATATGAAATATTAGCAAACACTACATATTCATCAGGAGGAAATAATTACAAATAAAAAGCACGTTAAATGACAACAAAAGGACTTGCTCAGAGACTGAATCTAACAAACACCCAACAGTTACATTGATGTATGTTTTGTCACTTTAATGTGTAGTTAAAGGTTGTATCGTTTACAGTATTAATTTTGAATTTCTATGATGTTAATTAATTGTAATATGCATGAAAAATAATTTTTTTCCAATGAAAATTTGCATTTGCTTCTGTTTTGTTTTCCCCTTGCCGAGTCCTAGTCCAAGTCAAAAGTTGGCCTTGCCGAGCCCAAGTTTCTCTACTATGCTTGCAGGCACATGGAACTAAAGTAGAGTTAGAAGTGGCATGAATCAGAAAGCAGATTCACAACAATGAGATCAAGTTAGTTGATTGTGAAACCAGCCATCAGACATCTTCAAAAAAATACTTGGTAGATATAAGTCAAAAAAATTATCCTAAGGCAGACATCTTAAGGAAAATTGGAGTGTAATTGAAATAAATATTAGAGGGAGTAAAATAAATACTAATGTGTATTTTAGACATGTAACAAAAAGGCATGTTCTGATACAGTTGTTGAGAAATTTTTCAAATTCATACTTATTAAATAAGAGAGTGCACATTTTATATCATTTCAAATATTTATGATCTTTGTTCTTTTCTGTAAAGGCAAAAACGTAGCATTTTTCAAAACCCTAACACCATAAGATTATCCGGAACTTCCTACTAATATATGGATATAAAAACAAACTATCCCAAAATAACTGCCCATTTGACTGAAGCAAACAAGGTGATGACTAAAGCAGTAGGGCTTGTTAAATCTGTTTTCCAACCAAATTATCTGACATCAGTCTCTGTTGCAATGACACAGATTATACACATAACATCTGGAATAAAGAAACAAATTTCAAAAACAAAAATTCATGGCAAATAATCCAGACAACAATGTTGATCTTTCAGCTTTTCTAGATAGAAACAACCCATGCTGGTTAACATTGAATGTAAACGTATCATATGTCCAGCAGCCATGAACAATATTTGGCCACAATGAACAGCCAGGCCTTAGGAACCTTAAAGAATACTCTCAGTTTTGGACAGACATAACATTCAGCAAAATTGATTTTATTTAGCCAATAACCAAATAAAGGGGATATCATGGAACTCTAATAGTATCTGTTTTTTTACATATTAAAACAGAGAAGTTAGCAAACAAGATAGACTGTGGAAAGAAAAAAATAAATAAATTATACTAAAAGAAAAAATTCTAAAATTATCCTACAACTGTTAGTTTTATGGAAATGGAAAATAACCAACACATTTTATTCAGCCCCATAAGTGAATCACCTCCATCTAGAAGTAGGTTTCATGAATGATAGTAAATATGCATATATAAAAATAATAACTCAATAGGGGTACAAGTCCACCACTGGAAATATATATTTGTACCTCAAATTTGACATACAAAAAACAGAGGAAGTTACATGCAATATCAACCAAACAACTCTTGCCTCACAAAATAATGTACAAATGCATCATTCAGCTCTATAGGACCAACCAAGAAGTCTCATTTATTTGTCCAAAGAGATAGATGATTCTCAACATACAAGCAGTGTCCTTTTAAGAACGACAAGACCTATGCACATGTTCTATACTACTGTTACATGCCTAAACCCTCATGAAAATATAAAAGTGATTATAATTAAAGTCGCTAATGTTAAGAACTCTAAAGTGGTAAAAGGGTGTATGTTGACCCCTATAATTTATGCTTTTGTTGCTCAATCATGTGGATTGTTCTCATCCCATATCCACTCTGTATTATGGACACAATATTTCCTATCATATATTTAACTTTACTGAATATGTAATCATAAATCTCATACGTATTGTACTTCATGCATCTTTTCTTTGCTTTTTCAAGCATGGATATGATTTAATTTCACCTTGCAAAAAGAACAATAACCAAATAAGACTTGCCCTTGAGCAGATACTCCCACATTGCTTTTCCCCTGAAGGCACACTCTAAAAATCAAAATGCCTAGTAGAGATTTTTCTCACCAAAGAAAAACAGTTTTGCAGTTTGCTCTAATTCAAAACCCACAGTTTGAGGTTTGATTAAAACATAGATATTTATCGCAGCTCTAACTGACAATTGCCATTTAATAGCCTCTTGTTCATACACTGTTAAAATTTGGCTATGATTCACATATTAGGAACATGTGAATAATAGACTACAGCAATGCCATATGACTACGGCTAAAGTGAAATTTCATATTCCAGCAATACCATACTGCAGGGAACAGCAAAAGGACACAGCGGTCATTTGGTGAGTATTTTGTGTGCAGCAATTTTTGAAATACAAGCAACTGCACCCACTCGTGCCAAGAGTAAGTCAATACAAACTATAAATGGACCACTATCTTCTCACTTAATACTAACAATCAGTTGGAAATCAAATTACCTCCGTTCCTTTGATCTTTGAACTTTGAAAACAAGATTAGATGTCATCATCATCTTAGCTATCACGAGGATTTATGAGACAGTGGTTAGTCAAATTTGGACAGTTCATGAGTTTTATCATGAGATCAATAGCATTACAGTGTAAAAGGAGAGTCCTCTATTGTCGAGTCTCTCTGGTATATACACCAATAAGCTTGAAGACCTTATTTGGAAGTATTATCATGCAGAGGAGGACAGATGTCTTTTACATCATGTCTTAATAGCTATTTTGCTCTTTGTTGATGATGTGATGCCCCTTTCTCACACTTTAGAGGACTTCCAAATGCAGGTAGATGCACTTGCTCTGTTTTGTGACCATAGATAACTTAAGGTCAACATTAGCAAAACTAAGGTCATGATCTTTGCCACCTCCAAAAATGCTCTTTCCAAGTTACAATTCTCCTACAAGGGTGCACAAATTGAGATCGACATCTTATACTTTCCTGGGGATCCTGTTCTAAAGTCCATCCCTCCATCTCAAACCCACTATCCACTCACAACTCAATGAGGGTCATGCAATGCTCTAAGTCTTGGAATGACAATGTTTCCAGTTTTAAAATAATCCTTCAAAGATGAGGCTTTATGACTACATCATTAAGCCCATGTCCCTTTATAGGTTTGAGGTTTGGAAGTCAAGTTTGGGACCCATCATCGAGTAGGAAAGCATTAAGAAATTGTTGACCATCTTGCTCCTATGCATGATTTGCAATGAGCAAACAATTCCTTAATTCATTGTATAGGCCATGTTCACAACCCACTCACTTTATCTTGAGAGAGTCTTCAAACTCACTTATCTTCATAAGCTATAGTCCATGGGGAAGTATGCTTCAAGTAAGTAGAGCCACCCATTTCTAGCCCTTTGCTTTGCAAAGCAGGTTTACTCTATGCATCTCCGAAGTCGGAGGAGAGGCTGGTACTTAAAGACTGATTTACTTCTCTGATCTATTAGAATTTCCGTGACCATCTCCCCTTCATCTTTTGATACTCATTGGAGGCCCCTCGTCGTCTCCTGTCAAAGAAATACATGGATTTCTCCTGCTCAACCTTTTGGTCCGAAATGGTCTTTTATGTTGAGCACCTCATGTAGATTGTAAATAGCCTCATCACTTGCTCAAATTATGTCACACATTACCAATTCCATGGCTTGAAGATGCCCTCAAGCACATGAGGGAACACTCCAACTAGCTCAGACTCGAGACTGCCCATCATAATCCCAAGGTAGATAGGATTGGCCACCTCTGCTCCATCTAAGCAGTCAAGATAGAGGAATACTTGAAGTGCCCCATATAATATGAGATCAAAGGGAGATAATATTGCCTATATGAAGAGTCAAGGAGGTCACTCTATTTTCTTTCAGTATCTCAATACAAATTATTTGGTCCTTTATCTTTGGGAGGCAATTACCCTCAAAGGCGAGCTCTAAAGAATTTTATTGCCTTGCCAAACTACCAGGATGATAAAATTATCACTACACAACAAAACAATAACAAGCAACATAAACTACCCCTAGGCAATATGGTCACCTCCTCAAATGGGGATAGACATGTGTGACGTCTTCCTCATAAAGCAACTATTAGGGGGCTTTCCCCCACACACAAGAAAGGGCAAGTAGCATTGCCAATGCACATCATCCAAGAGGTCTAGACAAACAAGCATTTCTAGATTCCTCTTTGTATCCAAACTAGTCTCCTTTGCCATGACCATTCTTCCTTAACCATCATCAGGGCCTGCAGTTACTCGTCCACAGTGGTTAATGATGATTTAGCACAGACAGGAATAAAACAGTTGTGACCCCCCTCATGTTCCACCTCTTTTCTTTGTATGTCTGAGCCTCCATTGTGCTATGCTAGTATTATGCATGCACTATATGTGTACTATTTTTTAGATTAATTTGACCCACATAATGCTTTTCATATAAGGATGCCCATTCCAGGTCAGTGTTAGCAATTGTATACCTTGTAATACTGTTTGTATTTCTGTACCCTTGTAAGCACTATTTTGCCTCCCTTCAGACTATTGCAACCCAGTGTACACTTCAAATCCAATTGAACAATTTGATCATCTGCAGACATAAATGAAATTTATTTCTTTCTTTCTTTCTTTCTTTCTTAAGGTGGCAGCATCTTGAGATGTGGCTCAGTAACCAAACGGCAATTATGCTTGATGGAAGAACAATAATGGCCCAAAGACATAATTCTGCAATTGCACTTATCAGAAAAGGAATAAGGCCCATCCATGAACCATATTCCCAATGTGGCACTTAAAAACCTTAATCCCAAACAAACAAATTATGGTGCCTCTGTTTCAAACAAGGGATATTCTTCACTTCAAACTCTACTTGCAAAACAACAGATAATCTTCTCACCAGCACATATACGATTAGAATAAGGAATGACCCAATCAGTTGAGACAGAAAGAACTTTCCATTAATATTCACTAATAACTAGAGTAAATCAAACTTGAACCATGAGGGATACCGTAGTGGTAAGTCCTTGGGATTTCATATAGGAGACCCAAGTTCAAACCTTGGTAAGAGGGAACCGGGACCCCTCATAAAAACCCATGTAAACTCATTTATTAATCAAATGGCACTAGCTCAACTGGTTAGATTCCTCAACATTCAAGGAGGAGACCTAGGTTCAAATCTTGCCAAGAAATACATGGATAATATCCAAGCTCTGTTCTAATACCACTACGTGGTGATGACGTAATACGGATGGGGCTCGTTGCAATCCCATATAACCAATTGAAACAAAAATTAGACTAAATCAAACTCAAAAGTACAGCAACTTGTAATAACATGGTAGATGAGTGAGGAGGACGCCAATCCCCCCAAAATAAAGCATCTGAGACTAAAATTATAAAACAGTGTAACCAAATAGCTGACAGGGCAAACCTTACAAGAGTTAATATCTACAAAGGGCATATTAAACAAGCTATCATTAAGAGCAAAGCCTCTTGTTTGAATGAAAGAAGGAAAAAGTATTATTAATGTCCACAAATGACCAAAGTAGGTCAAGGGGACTCAAAAATATAGTAAATCACAATTGCTACTCAGCAGTGCTAAAAGGAATTCCCACATGACTACAATAAGGTGTCTAAAACTGAAATTAAGGAGCAATAGAAACAATTAAGAGAAGGGCAACACCCAAAAAGATAAGCCCTAAACCAGTCAAAATATACAAGAGCCCTGGAATACACCACAAACCTCAGAAATGAATATCCTTGTCAAAAGGAATTGACAACAGCGCCAACAGAGGGAAGAAGATAGATAGTATGACTCTATTCTGCATCAGAATGGCAGGCAGCAGAGCCAGCATCATCACTGACCACTACAGAAAATTCAGAGGAAAAACCTCATATATTGGTTAAGTCATTCTGTATATGGAATTATATTAGTCATAGGCATAAACCATCATACACATAGCTTTTACTACCATGATCTACTATGTTGATATTAGGAGGAATACTAAATTATACTGCCACTAAATGATCCAAAATCTGCAATTATAGAAGTATGAATAGATCTCCATTTAACTGTACTCTAGTTCATACTTATTGACAACATCTAATAAAGGGAGAGAAGAACAAGTCCTCAATGGCCATTAGAGATCCCAGAGACCTGGTCTACAGTCACGATTCATCATTTCACCGTTAAGGACAGGATCAAGTGAATCCTAGAGCTGCCATTTGCTCTCCATGTCAAAGCAAACCCTGCTGGAAAAAAAAAACAGCGGCTGTGAAAATTTTGGAGAAAGGCAGGTCCAAAAGTAAGAAGACCCAAATCATTCTCAAATTCAAAGAACCTAGGAGCTGAGAACATAGCAAGAACTAAAACACTAGAACAATTACTCTGGAACTGTTATTCTGAACCTAATGTCATTGGTGCTCAGGGATATTCTATTGTATATGTTGACCCAATGGTAATGATTGTTGGACATCATTTATTCTTCCTGTCAAGTTTCTTGTAGCCTGATGCTTATAATGGTGATCTATGAGTAAACCTGCAATTTTTCTTGTTCACTTTCAACTGCCTCAAACTTGGCAGATTTTGATCAAGATAATCAGCCTTAACCTTCCACTCTGCATTCATCCCATCATAAACTGATTTCCAATCAACAATCTACAGGTTCATATGAGTAAAGTGCTCCACTGTTGTGGTCTAGAATCAGCAAAGAATAGATCCATCTTTTGCTTCATCAATTCAGACAATGTTAGTGATGAATTGCATGAAATTGGAGAGTGAGGTGAATGAGTATGCAGTAAAGAGAAGGCTCGTTGATAAATGAACTGATAGAAATTGAGGAAAAAGGAATGAAACCATAAAAACAGGTTATAGCAAACAATGTTTGATGCCTGTGATACCTGTGTTTTTCTTGGCTCAAGAAGCCCTACAATGCTTTGTAAATGCCCAAGTATGATGCAAGAAGAATGGATATCTGGATGTATGTGCATTGCAGTTGTCACTCCCATTTATGTAAATATTAAAGAATGTTGTGAATCAATTCCTGCTAAGTTTTGTCTCATGCGCAAAATTGACCATTAAATAATTTATAAACTATAGGTGAAAGCAGTGTATCATTTGCATATTCAAACAATACATTTTTTGGTAAAGATGCATCTGTGAATGGAAGCTAAGGGGAATGGGCAAGGAAGAGTTATTCTCTATGGTGTTGCGGCTTAGAAATTTGTGCAAAATGCAAAGTAGGGGCTACAGATTTGCCTGTTGCATTTACTGGGCCAACAGGCACTGCATCAAAGCATAGTTTGTATGAGAAATTAGTGGCCATGTTGGATGGAGAAAAGGAAATCTTCAGCTGAGATGAACATTTTGATTTGAGATAGAAGAGAGAGTGCATGGTTGGATAAATGTTTTTGGTTTTTATTAGCTGATGGAGTGCCTGGTTTTCACTTTAAGACTTTTTGAACTTTATCCAAGCTCTGGAAATTGTGCTTTCATCTTTTCCAGGAATCCATGTGTGAATATGGATTCATGGCATTTAATGTTTTTCCTCCTCTGCTTCTTCTTCTTCTTTAATCAAAAATCCACAAATGCCACTTGAAAGCTAGCATGGGATTTTGCCAGGTTCTCACATAAAGCTCTCCCTCTTACTAATATTGTGGGCTTAATGTCAATATCAAATTCCTGGGCTTTGTTGATCCCCTTGCTCTTTTCTCTTCCAGTTCACCATGCAAGATAGCAAATCTGACGTCTGTGTGTACTACAAAGACCATAGTTTTACTTTGTTAGAGATAATATCTGAACCTCCTTAGAGCTTTCACAGTGGCAAATACCTGCTTTTCAATGAACATGTACCTTTCTTCATAGTTATGCAATGTTTGAATCACAAAGGATATCGAGCGCTCCTCATCTTTGTCATTTTTCTGTGTGAGTACCACAGCAATGCTTACATCAGTGCCAAAAACATAAAGCCTAAAATCCTTGGTAGAATCTGGATTGATCAAAATAGGAGCCCTAGAGATTGCATCTTGAATGCTCTGGAAGACTTGTTTTCCTTCTTCAATCCAGGTGAAACTTGCATCCTTCTTAAGCATTTTCGTGATGGGCCTGACCAGTTCTGCCAAGTTGGCAATAAATTTGGCCACAAATTAAACCCGGCCCATAAAAGATCACAAAAACAAAGAAAAATGATTTCTTCAAGTTCAATGATATCCCATATTCTCAACATCATTCAGATACTATCTCCAGGTGTTTATGTTCTATATTTTTTTTTTTGGTCTATGAAGAACACCGTTAGGTCATCCAATTGGATCAGTATAGTTTCATCAACCAATTCCAAGAAGGCTATATCCATAGCTCTTTGAAAAGTAGCTCCTCTGTTTGACAACACAAATGGCATCCTTTGATAGGAAAATGTCCCCCATTTAGTCATGACAATTGTCTTATGTTGATCTTCATCTTTCACGCACATTTGATTGTACCCTGAGAACCCATCCAACAATCACATCATCTAAGAAACTGCAACCTTTTGTAGTATATGTTCCAATGAAGGTGGTAGTTAATGATCCTTCAAGGCCCTGTTTAATTTTCTTAAGTCACTGAAGTCAAAGCACAGGCGGATGTCACTGTTTTTCTTCCTTACAGGTACCAGGTTTGTAACTCACGTCAAATGTTTGATTGGAAATATTATTTATGCTTGAAGCAATTTGAGTAGTTCCTTCTTCATGACAGCCTCAATCTTTGGCTTCATTGGCATCTACTTTTGTCTAAAGGAACTAGCTCCACGCTCCAGGTCAATGGTACGTTCTATTATTTTCCTGTCATATACCTTCAAGTTTTTGAACCCCTGGGCACTGATATCATTGTATTTGGCACAACGTTCTTTGTACACAGATGTTCTTCTTTAGTGCACTCCTTACCTAGCAACAAACATTTACCATTCACAATTTCAATCGGTAACCAATGTTATACCTATATTGGAAACCATATTCGTTTCCATGCAACACTGACATTTTGATGTGAGGCAGCAGCATAGGAAGGGGACAGCACCAATGGTGAGAGCAGGGGAAGGCATTAGGGCAAAATTAAGTCAAACGGTCCCTATCCTGAAGTCTATGCCCTCAGCAGCTTTCCTCCTAAGTCGTAGACCTATGTGTCCCCATCCAAATCAAGCAGATCCCAATCAATTATGAGCTGAATATACATTGAATAGCAATCACAATTTGTTTTATCCTAAACCTACCAAATTTTGAGGGGTTGCCTCCCCTTCTCCCCCCACACCAGAGAGAGAGAGACAGAGAGAGAGACTCACCAACTAGCTCAAAAGGGCCAACACAAGATATAATGATCCTCCCAAGAGAATAGCCAAGATTTTTTGGATAACCCTCCCAAGAGAATGGCCTGGTTGGTTGGATAATCCTGGGAGGACATGGAGTTCAACCCCTCGACTTTTCTAGCATCCATGACCATGGAACCAATAAAAGAGGATAGAAAATTTGTAAGTTGTGTCTGTCTACAACTGCTTGGTACATTAGGGGTGACCAAAAACCTGATGTCGGAGAACTACAGTCCTGTCCTGCCACAAGCAAGAAGAAGAACGAGTTGAAGCCCTGGTAGCCGGTCTTGTCTGTAGAGAAGGACGCATAAATCTGTCATTAACGTTTTGGAGAGTTGTAGCTTCATCTGAACAATTATTACTCTCGACCACAAAGATAAAATGAAAGAATGAGGTCATTAGTCGAGTAGTGGTCGACCTCCCCTGAAATAACTAACGTCGAAGAGTGATAGCTTCCCTAAGGTACAAAGCCAAGCATTTATGATCAAGATAGCTAGAAAAAGTGGCAAGCAATCCATCTGAGTCTTTATATAAGCAATAATACCACCCTTAAATCACATAATAAACAAGACACTTGAAGATGAAATGTTCCTCAGTCTCCACCCCCTAAATACAGTAAAGACAACATACCCTATCCTCTTGAGGAATATGGTGGCTCGTCTCCACTTGTAACCAATGTAAGCACACTCTGAGATGACCAAGAGGAATACTAAGGCTATGTGTCCAGTGTCAGTAGACATGATCAAGATGAATAACAATGTCATTCTCAATCCTCATTAAATGTTTAGCATAGAAGGACAATTTAGGACTAAGAGGTTGAGATGGAACGACCCAAATGATCTAAATATATTGTCAATAAACATCATTTATGACTGCTTGATTTATTACACTCTTATTACGGAGGGAGGAAGAAACATTTAAAGAGCATTTGAATGGAGGTAATTGATCTGTGGAGATGTCAACTGACTGAAGAAAAGAAATAACTTGAGTACCATTCACGATGACGACCAAAATTGACCCTAGAGGTAATCCATTCTTAGAAGCAGAGCACCAAATACAAGTATCTCTCTCGACCTGACATGCAGTCACCCATGGATCTAAGGCAATAAAGCTGAAAAATATTTCTGAGAATGCTCTGAATACAAAGAGGATGAATGCCAATCTCAACCTCAACAACACATTGGGGAACTACTCTTTTACATTGGATATATTACTGAAGCAAAATAGTTTGGACCCTCTCAATGCAAGCCCAATTTCAGGGATACACATCAACAAGTCAGGCAACATAGATCATGTTCAAGATGGGAATTAAAAAAAAATTCAACATGTGAATGATAAAGTTTCAAATTTCACATCTGTAAGAAGGTCTTTTTTATGGAAAATTCCCCACTATTGGTTGAACCCTTTGTGAAACATAACATATAGAGAATGTGCTAGAGGGTTTTGTACACGAATAAGGGAAAGGGTCCAAATGTCCAAATGCTCGATATTGTACACCCTCAGGTTTTGAACAAGACAAAGCTTGAGAGCAAGCCATGCCTTTCTAATTAGCCTACACCTTTGTATCCTTGAATGTTTCTATTTAATAATGACTCGTCTTTCTAATATATACTCCAAATGTATCCTCAGATGGCTCTATAGCCAAGCTCTCCGCAATCTAAAGGTATACTGAGATGGCTCCAGTAGTCAAGCCCTCCACAACCAAGGTAATATAGAGTACACTCAGAAAAGCAGCGCATGACCCAGGTTCAAATTCCCTTTCCACTATAACATATGTCCCACATTATCAACGCAACCAATAAGCCAGAAAAAGAATGAATTTGCAGGCATGTGAGTCAAGTTCATCCATAAATCAGCCTATAACCTTGGAACAAATTTACCAATGGCCCAAAAAAAGGTTTAGTAATACAGCCATTGTGGTCATAGGCATAGTGGAACTGTATGAGTTCAGACCCATAGTAAATATGATATCAAAGTTACCCAAGTTCATATGCCTGCATTGTGATGGACCCCCTAGTGATATGATTTGTTGTAGTACCACAAAAATATGGTTTAAGGAAATACAGAGGTCAAGATGTAATATGGTTAGGGCGTTTCAACCAATATAAGAAATTGAAGAAATAATAATAATCCACCAGTTGTGATCTAGGAGAAAGACAATGATTGCCATAATGATGCCGACAAGAGATTCAAGGCAGCGCCAACGTGCTCAGCATCTATTCTGTAAATGATGTAAGCTTGATGGGCACATGCTGAGTAACCAACTAAGACCCAATTACCTATTGTCAACTGCGACCATACTGTCTAACACAGCCAATAATGTAATTCTCTTGTCGTTTAGAGTGTAATAATGTAACTCTGTTTCCATTTGGAGGGTACTGATGTAATTTTGTCCTCATTATTTAGTGGTGTAATTGTGTTCCCATTCAGAGTGTATGCAAATAATATGTCTCGGTTCATGATTTAAGACATCTCCGCATTTACTCAAAATAACGTGTATTGAAAAAAAAAAACGGGAAGGAAGAAAGGAAAACCTGGTTGGTCCAAAAGGGGGATAACAGTATCCCTGAAAACCGATATTCTCTCTTTGGTTGAAGAAGTATAAACCTCCTGAGATGCAGCCTGCAGAACCTCCATGCTGCCCTTCCTTCAGTCCCCCAGAAGTAAGCGCATCAAGCTGCTAAACGTAAAAGCAAATGTCCGGCAACTTCTGAATCTAGAACCAATAGAACGCAATTAGAATTCAAATGGAAGGGAAATAGGATATAATGAACTCCCAAAGTATAAGTCCTTGGGCACAAGCCTAACTCCTGAAAAAACAGTACCGATTTTTTCAATTTTACCTTAAGATCGACTGAAAGTTTGTGTGAGGTGAACTGTTTAATCTCCAAATGGTCAAAAATAACCTCCTAACGGCGTTCTTAAAACCCTTGGATCAGAGAGCTGAAAGTAACAAATCTTGATTAAAAATTTGTTGCGACACTAGACAAGGCATAGAAACTTTGTGACCTCCTCAACCATCGGGGTTTATGCGTAATCAGATTTTGCAGTCAGGAAGAGGCAGAAGTTCTAGGGCGTTTCAGAGAATACATGAAAAAGGAATTTAAACCTAGCACGCACAATATCTTATACAACTCAGAAGGATGGATCACTTTCGTCGGTCTTAGTGAAATAAAGTTGGATGCATTTTGTGACCGCCGCCAAATTGGGTAGAAGGCCCATAGAAGGAAGCTCTAGATAATTTAGTTATATGTATGTAGAGGAGTTATAAACGAAAACCCTTGATAAATCTTGGGCAAACATCACAAGCAAAATGTTTGTTGCAATAATGTGTTTATGGTCAATTAGTTTGTTTATTTATTTAATTTAAATTTTTTTAACAAAGGATATATTTGAATCTGTTTTTAAGAAATTATAATTTTTTTAAACTATTTTTTATTTATTGCGTTGTTTTTATTTTTTTTAATGTGTATAAGAATAGTGATCCAAATTAAAAATAAAAATGAAAAATTAGAGTTTAAGAGTTTATAAACAAATTTTATTTTTATCTCAGTTGAAATGTTATAGTTAGATATCTACATTATTTTTCATAAAAAGTTTTGAGCTCTTTATTTTTATATTTTTTTTTTTTTCTGTGTGAATATAAATATTTCAAAATTTAACATCATTCTTTCAATATTTTCGTGCAACAGCCTTTACAATACCAAAACTTTATCTTTATTGTCTATGCATCGCATCTTAATAGAGTTATATTTTCAAAATTTTGTGCTATTATAGTCTTGTCTAATGCATTACATCTTAGTAGAGTAGTATTTTCAAAACTTTGGGCTATCATAGTTGGCTTTACAAGATTTGGATTGCTAATTTCCTTCTTTAAGCATAAGTGCAACCACAAAATTTGTAATAAATAGTTTATATGAAAACACACTAATGTTATAAATTAATGCAAATATTATCAATGGAATACATTAAAGTAAATCTTAATCATTATTTGATTCAAGGGGTCAACATTTTCTTATCAACTTCAACTAAACTTACTAATTCCTTTAACCATGAAAAAAAAAATTTAACTTCATAATCCTCGATTAAAAGTGTAATGAAACAAAAAAAATCTTCTATTCTTTCTAATTATTCCTCCTATTGGTCATGGATTTCCTTTAGATGCTCCATAAAAAATCAATTTAACCAACTCCACTTATGGTGCTTTCCACATTATATTATTTGCCTTATTTTTGTTTCTCTTCTGCCCAACATCATTATTCTATTTAATGACTTGACTCCATTTATCAAGGCTCTCTTTGAGATTAAGGATTTGGTGAGTTGATAGAGTTGGTTTAGACTCCTATATGGCCAACAAATCTTTTTTTTCAATAACTCCTTTCATTTTCTTTAAATATTCTTCTATTCCTTTTTAGCCATACAATCCAAAGTATTGTATCTTTTGATATAACCCGAATTGTCTGTAAAGCCTTGCTTTTAAAAGTGCTATGTCATTGCTTTAACCATTATTCATTTTTGTCATTCATCACCATACATTTACCAAACATATTAAGAATCCATTGCCATAGTTTCCAAAGTATTGAGCAATGTCCCATAAAATGTTGTATCCTCTCCTTCTCCTTTTTACATAGAACACATTATGAGGGGCCACAAAAACACTTTTCCATAAGGTTATCCCAAGTTAAAATTCTTCTATGACCTGCTAACCAAATAAACATTTGACTTTAGGAATTTTCGGGCTATCCCAAATATCTCTCCATATTCTTGTAGTATTTTATTTTATTGGTGCTTTACATTATATCCGCTTCTTATTGTGTATTCTCCTAAGCTATACACCACCCAAATCAACTTATCCTTGGCTCCCTTTGGAATAATCATTGTTTTTATATTTTTGTTCAACTACCTCCTAACATCATTGTCTTGTATACTTGTAAGAAAATATTTTTTTCATTTGTATCTTCTTTCATGATCCTTGTATATAATGTTTGAAAATTTATCATCATATTTGTCTTGAAGAAATCTCATCAATGGTTTCCAAATTAGATATAGATTGAGTGGTTTTTTATTACACCAAGTATCTATCCAAATAAAAAAAAAATCTCCAATCCCCACCACCCATCTTAGACCTTTAATCACTAGATCGATTGATTTTTTAAATTGTTTCATAGTACAAAACCATATGATAGTGATAATGCAATAAGTAATAATCCTGGTTTATTGTGTTTAACATACTTAGAAGAATTCTTGTCATTATATTTGACTTTTTTTGTACAATATCCAAATTACTTTTCCCCTAAGAGCTAAGTTTGCATCCGTAAGAACTCTTAAACCGAGACCTCCCCTAGTTTTATCATCACAAACCTTGCTCCATTTCACCAAAGGAAATTTCCTTTTATCATGTAATCCTAACCACAAAAATGGCCGCATAATATAGATTTAGCTCTTACCTATCAATTTTGGCATAGTATGCAAGGACATATAATACATTAGAATGGTCAGTAAGACTGATTTAATTAATTGCACTTTTCTTGCTAATGGTAACCATCTACCTTTTCACATCGATAGTTTATTCTAACCTTTACTTATAATTGGATTTCATAATCCTAACCTCATTCTTCCCTCAAATAAGGGCATCCCTAGATATGTTGTTGGAAAATTTACCTCATATCCTTGATTTGATTATAGTTGGAGTATTTATGAAGTAAATTTTGGATTTTGTCCTATTAACTTTTTATCCTGACGCACTTTCATATTCCTTAAATAAGTTATTCAAATTTCTTGCCTCATTTTTACTTGCCCTCCCAAAAAGGGTTGTATCATTTACAAATTGTTAATGGGTGATGTTGTCAATGTTATTACTAGCCTTAAGTCCAGTTATTAGCCCATATTATTATGCCTTCTTCAACTTCATTTCCAATACCTCTGCCATAATAATCAATAGATATGGTGATAGATGATCTCCCTGTCTAAAATCTCTCTTGACTTTAAATGATTTTGTTACTAGTCCATTGACCAATATTGAATATGATACTAAAAAAGACACAAGATTTAATCAATCTAACTCATTTCTTCCCAAATCTAAACTTTTCTAATGTTGCAAAAATAAAAACACATTTTACCCTATCATAGGCTTTATTTATATCAAGTTTTAAGATCATTGCTCTCTCTTTTCTAGAAGCTATTGAATGCATTACTTCATGAGATACTATGATCTCATCGAGAATTTGTCTCCCTTTCACAAATCCTTCTTGCTCTTTTTGAAGTCTATAAGTGGTCTAAACCAATTTTCAATCACTTTGAAGATTATCTTATATGCCATATTACATAGGCTAATGGGACTAAATGAATCAAACAATTTTGCATTATTTTTTTTGGGAATTAGGGTAAGGTATGTTGCATTTATTTTATAAGGTGTGTATTGTCATGTAAGCCTTACATGACAATACACACCTTATAAAATAAATGCAACATACCTTACCCTAAGGTGTGTAAACCTTACCAAATGGATATCTCCTTTGGTAAGAATTCCATTTCTTCCATTATGTTTTTGGAACAAGCCCACTTTGAAGCTTATTGGAAACATCACAAGAACATTTTTGGACTGGGCACCACCAAAGACCAACAATATTATTTATGTTGGGATGTGTGTGCAAGTCAATCTAAAAAAAGGCTTACCAAAGAGTATCAAGATTAAAGTGATGGGATAGATTCATACACAAACTCTTGATTATGAATACATATATTTTAAGTGTATTTCTTGTCAAAAGCATGAACACTTTTCTAAAATTGTCCCACCAAAGTGCAATAAGAAAAAAAGATGATGATATAGATTTTCAACTAGTCAGACAAAAGTAGACAAGATGTTCAAGGAGTTGTAAGATAAACACTTGAGGCCTAAATAAACAAAAAGAAAATGAGTGTGGTGTTCTCTCTTTGGAGGAAGAGGAAGCACCCTTAGAAGAGGAACGATAGGCTTAGGTTAGAGAGGCAAAAACCCTAGAATTAGAGTCTCACAAAGTAATAGAAGAAACACTAATAAAGAACGAAAAAAACACTTGAAGGAAATACAAAAGATGAAATAGTAGAAATACAAGAAGTGGAAATCACAATCCTAGGAGGTAATATGGCTAGAAAAAGGGACAATACACAAGAAAAAAAGTCTGAGGATGAGGTAGAAGGAAGTAGCACTCTAGCCATAAGGTCTATGACAAAAGGAAGAAAAACAAATCTAACAAGCAAAAAAGGATAAAACTTAGAAAACCTTAGAGGACTTCCCTAAGACAGAAAAGACAAGTAAAAAATTAAATACATATCTTAGAATGGAAGGAGATTGGGTAGTCCCCTAAATAAAAACTACCTAAAATCCTTAATAGAGATACAAAAGCCAACAGTAGTGTGCATTCGGGAATTAAAGATGTCAGAGAGTATTGCTAAAGGGGAATGGAACAAGATCTAGTACCATTTAGAATTAGTAGTAATGGATGCATCAAGAGATTTTGGAGGACTCATTCTTGCTTGGGACCCCTAAGCGTTGACTTATAGAAGTGAGATAAAAAATAATAATTGGATAGCAATTAAATTTGCTATGCCAACAAGTTTGGAGTTAACAATAGTAAATTTCTATGGACCAAATCATTTAGAAAATAAAAAAGAGATATGGAGACAACTGCAACAATGGATCATACTGGAGGTGATGAGGATATTATTGTACCTTAGGCTTATATATTATATATTGCATTGTACTCACGTGAGGCATAGTATGCCCACATTAGATATTGATTTGTTAGTTGTTAGGATGCATGGTTATGTTGTTGAGGCTTTTCTTGGCTTCTAGCATATTGTTATTTTGTTTGCATCCATATTGTTATAGGTTGTTAGCCCTGCATAGCATATTGTTACAGGCGGTTGTCCCTGCATAGCATATTGTTGCAACCCTTGTAACTACTTTGATTCCATTGTTGTATTATTTAAAAAGATGTTCATAATGAATATTTAGCTTCACGTTTGGTTTCTATATCATTGGTAATCAGATCTATAAGAAATTTTGGCAAGAAGGGAGACAAAGTTCCAACTTCCATTGCTAGGTGTTTAGTTTGGATTAATTCCAACTAGGGTACAAGTTCCTTGGCTAGGTGCTACGTTGGATTGGCTTGGACCAGTTCGTAGCATATTTTTATGAAGCTCAAGAGGTTCTAGAGGGTTTGCAATTTCCCCTACACCAAGGACCCTTGAAAGAATTGTCAAAGGGTAGCCTAGGTTCCATGACATAGCATATAATCAAACTTACCTTGAGGAAGGCAAGAATTTTTTTGCAAAACAATTTTTGTTCTTCAAGAAAATATATCCTAGTGGAAAGGATCTCATAAGACAATTATAGCTAAAAGAAGGACCCAGTTACACAGGTTATTGGCCAATTTATGGCCAAAAAAAGCCTCAGCACTCCTTGTCAAGAAATCATCTAGGCAGTCGAAGGGTTCATAGGTCTTGGAGGTATTGTTCTTATTCTCAGAGATTTTGTGAGTTTTTTTAGAGTTTTGAAGAATCAAAAGGTCTCAATCAAGGTATCTTGCTGGATCCCTACCCCCAATCCCTCCTTCCCTCTTACCTCCTTACCTGATCGACCATTTTGTCTATTGACCAACTCATTCGATTGGATCTTGTGCTCAATTGACTGAGGCATAGGATATTCTTGCTCGCCTTGTACCTTACCCCCTATTATCCATTTTCTTATGCCCCCTACCACACCTCCCTTCCCTCCCTCCTCCTTCCCTTCCCTTCCCTTCCCCCCACTACTTTCATCGTATTACAGGTGCTTCAGCCTCGCAGGCACCATCGCAACATAGGAAACTAACACCTATAGAAATAGTGACCTCTCAGGAAGAGATGACTAGACCTTTGACATTGTAGACCATCATGACCATATCCAACCATTATGTTGAGTGCAGTATAAAACTCAACTTCAACACCCCCCAAATCGTAGATGATGAAGAAAAACAGTGAAGGAGAAGAAAATTTTAATTTTTTTTAAGGCTAAATAAACGACCAATCAAATTACAAGAATCTGATCCTAAACACTTTTACAACCAAATATCGACACATGGCACTCAATGAAATCTTCGGTGTGAATCTTGATTGCCAACTAGCCTTTGATGCATGGCGCTTAGGACTCGTTGGTGTGAAGAGTGGAAGATTGTTTCAATAGGAAGAATTAACGAGGTATTTAAAAGGAAGCTCTATTATCCAACATTGGCCCTGTGATGGATTAAGATGTATTCAAAAG
Source organism: Wollemia nobilis (assembly GCA_028583015.1). Classification (NCBI taxonomy): domain Eukaryota; kingdom Viridiplantae; phylum Streptophyta; class Pinopsida; order Araucariales; family Araucariaceae; genus Wollemia; species Wollemia nobilis. The sequence goes on from JAQPPZ010000715.1 coordinate 6,438,664, forward strand.
TGCTCACACACGCTTAGTGAGGTGACCACCTTATGGTGGTCACACTAAGTCGTGTATGTGCATGATCAAGAGACGAGATTGACACTTGTTGGGTATTGCTACTGTAACAGTTGACCTGTGCAAACTTTGACCAGAAATAGTAGAATTTTAACTTTGACTTCAGACCTATGCACGTAGTTGACCAACCAGGTGTTGACCAAAACCATATTTTTGGAAGGTGACATTTTTTTATTTTTTATTTTTGCAAAAATTTCAATTCTGCCTCCAAGAATTCACATTCTTTTTAGCAATTAAGGGTAAAATTGTCCAAATATAGTGTTTATTTTTCTTACCACTTCAAATTGAAGGGTAAAATTATTATACTTGCAATTATTGTAAATATTTGTAAAAACACTAAAATTACCTCTTTTGTAATTTGGGAAGCGAATTTTGTAATCTAGGCTCATTTTTGCATTAGGAATTTCACAAAATAATTCCTATTAGTGCCTAGATAGTTCTTGCAACCATATTAACCTTCTCATAGACTAGCATATACGAGATCTCAAATGAATTAAGATATAGAATAAATGGAAAAACTCACCAATGTAGTGGACAAGTTGATGGATAAAGGACAAGACATGCAAACTCAAAATTCAAGTAATGTCAAGATATATAACAATAAATTTACCAATAAGGCAAAGTGTGACATCAAGCCCTATGACAGATCGAGGAATTCAGATGTCTTATCCACATGGATTATAGATATGGATTCATGGTTCTCCTATGTAGAAATTCCTACAAAGAAACAATTTTCCTTTACCAAAGTCAAACTCACAGGTTTAGAAAAAGTGTTGATCGTAGAAAGACAACAAAGCCAACACCCCGTCATGACTTGGAAGAAACTTGTTTAAATTTTGAATAACACCTTTTACCCACATAATTACCAAATTGGTCTCAATATCAAGTGGCATAGGTGGAGGCAAACATTTAATATGTCAGTTTCAAACTATATTTTTCAATTTAAAAAGTTGAGGGTTCTTCTTGGAGTCACCGATTCAGAAGAGGAGCTAATAGATAAATTTATTAGTGGGTTGCAAGATCAAATACTTAGGGAAGTGAAATACACTTCCTTCACTACTTTGGATGAGGTATTCAAACATGCCATTCTAGTGAAGGAGAAAGTTGGTGCCTCTTTCAAATCATGATCTTCACAGGAAAGCACTTCCAAGGGATTGAGTCATCATCAACAAAGGGTGAGGAATTCCTCTCACACTTCTTCTCCTACTTCTACTCCTCCCTCTTCATTTAAATCCTATTTTTCTTCTACTTATAAAAATTATTCTTCATCATTGTATTGTGATTTTTGTAAGAAACATGGTCATAGTAAGTCAAGATGTTATACATTTCAAAAAATGAAGAATAAATCCCTAATTATAAAGTCAACAAATGAGGACCCAAAAGATGGTCCCATTATGACTACAAGGATAGAAGAAGAATATCCTGCATTGAAGGGTAAACTCAATAAAGTTACCCTAATGACAAATATTTGTGCACAAGGGGGTAATGACCACTTATTTGTCACTCGAGCCCACCTTACACACAATTTCTTTGTAGATTGTATCATTGATAACGACTCAAGAAAAAATATAATCGTGAGGACCGTTGTCAAAAAGTTGAATCTTTTCTTGAAGCCACATCCTCACACCTATGCACTTGGATGGAAGGATGTTGGGTCTACATTCAACATCACACACACCTACACTGTCTCTTTCTCTTTTGGTGATTACTTTGTGGATAAGGTGACATGTGATGTCATAGATATGGATTGTTGTGGAATGTTGCATGGTAAGCCCTATCAATTTGTTAGGAAGTGGTATATCATGCTAAAAATAACATGCACCTTGGAGTTGCACAACAAAACATACTTGGTGGAATGTACTGCACACACAACAAATTTAGTGCTAAGTTGTAGGCAAGCTCGCAAGGTAGTAAATCAAGCACATGAATTGGCTCTTATTTTCATAAGACCCACACAGGATAAAGAACAAGCACCTCCAAAGATCCATGTCAAACAAGCTTCACTTCAAAGAATTTTGCAATCACATGAGTTTGTGTTTAAGGAACCCACCACTCTTCCTCTTGAGAGGGATATCAACCATAGCATAGAAATCATTTTGGGTGCATCTCTTCCAAATGCACCTATGTACAAACAGATAGTGCTCTAAACAGATGAGATTAAGAAACAAATTCATGAATTTTTGGCTAAAGGATTCATCAAGCCTAGCACTTCTTGTGCATCACCCATTCTCTTGTTGCTCAAGATGGATGGTTCTTGGTGATAATGTATTGAGTTTTGTGCCTTGAACAAAATCACAATAAAAATAGATATCTCCTCCTACAAATTGATGATTTATTGGATCAATACTGGGAGCCATTTCTTCAAGATTGATCTTAAGAGTGGTTACCATCGGGTCCAGTTTCAAGGCAAAGACACTTGTAAGACAACATTCAAGGCCAAATTTGGGATTTTTGAGTGGTTGGTGATGCCCTTTGGACTCACGAATGCTCCAACAACCTTTAATAAGTTGATGAATGAAGTGTTCAAGGACAACATGGACATATTTGTTATTATATACTTAGATGATATCCTTGAATACTCATCTACTTGGAAGGTACATCTATAACATCTAGATCAAGTTCTCCACACCCTTTAAAAGAACCAACTTTTTTCTAACCTTCCTAAGTGCTCATTTTCCCAAACATCTATCTCCTATATTGGCTTTATAATCAATCAACAAGGAATACATGTAGATCCTACTAAGGTAGAAGTCCTTCAAAATTGGCCAACTCCTTCCTCAATCACTAACCTTAGGAGTTTCCTTTGACTTGCAAATTTCAATCATAAGTTCATTCTTGGATACTCCACCATAGTAGCTCCCTTGCACCTTCTCATTAAAGCCAAAGTTTAGTTTCATTGGACCAGGGACCATGACCATGCCTTTAATTCTTTGAAACACAAACTGTGTACTACCCTTGTCCTTGTTCTTCTCAACCTATCTCAACCCTTTGATATTGAGACAAATGCATCATAGTTTGCATTAGGAGTAGTGTTGAAGCAAAATTGGCACCCTGTGGCATATCACTCTCAAATTTGTTAGCTGCCAAAAGGAACTACTCCACCAATGATAAAGAGTTGTATGCACTAGTACAAGCAATTAAGTATGGAAGGCACTGCCTTTTAGGCAAAGAGACAATTGTCCATACAAATCATATGCCTCTCAAGTTTATTCAAATCCAAAACAAAATTGAGCAAGTTAGGCATTTGAAATGGGTCACATACTTGCAATAGTTTCATTTGGTAATAAAATACAAGAAGGGAGCAAGCAACACTATGGTAGATTGTTTGAGTCATCCACCAACAACTCAAGCTTTGACAATTGTGATTGTCTCACATGTTGGATTTTAGTCTTGGTTTGCACTTTATGCTCTTAATCCTGATTTTAGCAAAGTTCATCATCATCTTGTACACCCTTCCTCCTCCAACCTAACTCCTTTTTAGGATTTTCACATGAAGAAGGGACTTTTGTATAAGTTGGATAAACTTTGTGTTCCACAAGAGCATAGGGTTTCTCTTCTCAAAGAAGCCCACTCAACACTTTATGGAGGACACTTTGGGAAACAAAAAACACTTCACCACCTACAACGATTCTTTTACTGGCCTCACATGCAAAGGGATGTCTTACAATTTTTGAGACAATGTGTTGTTTGTTGTTGCTCAAAATCAACAAATAGGAATTTGAGCCTAAGTGTTCCTTTGCCCATTCCTTCATGTCCTTGGGAGAGCATATCCATGGACTTGGTGAGTGGTTTTCCCATGACAATTCGGTAGCATGACTGTGTTTTTGTGTTATGGACCATTTTAGCAAAATGGCTAAGTTCATTGCATGCAAAAAGATCAGTATTGCACCGAACTTAGCACAAGTATTCTTCGAGACAATATGGTGCTCCTTCGGTCTCCCTACTAGCATTATTTCTAATAGAGATCCATGATTTGTGGGGTATTTTTAGAGATATTTGTGGAATATTTTGTGAGTTTCCCTTAACTTTTGCATGACCTTTCATCCATAGACAGATGGGTAAATAGAAGTGGTTAATATCACACTTGTGCAAAGTTTGAGAATCTATCACCACAGTTCTTTAGAAAAGTGTGATTTAGGCCTCGCACACATTGAGCATACCTACAATCGAGCAGTTCATAGTTCCACAACACATTCACCTTTTGAGGTTTATCTCATATTTCAACCACTTGCTTTATATGAGTTACCTTTAGCCTTGCCCTCTCCCACCACTGCACACATGGAGGAGCAAGACAAAGAAACCTATTTCATTTAGCATTTGCAGAGCCTTCAGATCATGGTGACACAAATCTTGCAAAAGACTCGATAGTAGTAAAAAATAATGATGGACAAACATCACATTCCTCATCCTTTTTATATTGGAGATAGAGTATGGCTTCATTTGTATAGATGATGTTTTTAGAGAAGGCACATAGTAAGCTCAAGCCTCTTCGTTATGGGCCTTATACCATCATTCATAAGGTATTTGAGAATACCTTTTGTTTGGACCGTCCAACACACCTTGGCATTCATAACATCATTAATATGGACCTCCTTAAATCCTATCAGGATTCTACCTTGGAGACTAAGCCTATCATTAGTCATCCAACAAATGTGGTACTTTACTTCCAACTTCTTCTTGATGCAAATAGAGTTTTCAACACAAAAATGTATCACACTCAGCAAGGTTCTTCCACTTCATACCTTGTCACCCATTGTGGTCAACTTCCACACCAGGCACACTAGATCTCTCACCATCAGATGGCTTGTGATCTTCCAAATTTGTCGAGAGCATTAGGGTCCAATGCTTCTATGGTTGGGAGGAGTGATGAGGACATTATTGTACCTTAGGCTTATCCATAAGCCTAAGATATTATATCTTGCATTGTACTCATGTGAGGCATAGTATGCCCACATTAGATATTGGTTTGTTAGTGGTTATAATGCATCGTTATGTTGTTGAGACTTATGTTTTTGAGACTTTTCTTGGATTCTAGCGTATTTTTATTTTGTTTGCATCCATATTGTTATATGTTAGCCCTGCATAGCATTTTGTTACAGGTTGTTGTCCTTGCATAATATATTGTTGCAACCCTGTTAGTCAAAAAGTGACTAACTACAAAAAAACAGCTGATGCACCTTTTTGCATATTTTCCAAGAAGACCGAAGTGGCCCATATGCTAAAGATCAAAGAAAAAGCAAAACACCGCAAGGAGGAAAAAGTGTCGCGATATCGCGACATGTTGCATTTTCGTGGTCCAAAGCAAAGAGAAAGAGCAAGGAGGAAAAAGTGTCGCGATATCGCGACATGTTGCATTTTCGCGGTCCAAAGCAAAGAGAAAGAGCAAGGAGGAAAAAGTGTCGCGATATCGCGACATGTTGCATTTTCGCGGCTAAGAGCAACAAAAGGGAGCAAGGAGGAAAAAGTGTCACGATATCGTGACATGTTGCATTTTTACGGCCAAGAGCAAGAGAAAGAGCAAGGAGGAAAAAGTGTCGCGATATCGTGACATGTTGCATTTTCGCGGTCCAAAGCAAAGAGAAAGAGCAAGGAGGAAAAAGTGTCGCGATATCGCGACATGTTGCATTTTCACGGTCAAAAGCAAAGAGAAAGAGCAAGGAGGAAAAAGTGTCGCGATATCGCGACATGTTGCATTTTCATGGCTAAGAGCAACAAAAGGGAGCAAGGAGGCAAAAGTGTCACGATATCGTGACATGTTGCATTTTCATGGCTAAGAGCAACAAAAAGGAGCAAGGAGGCAAAAGTGTCGCGATATCGTGACATGTTGCATTTTCGCTACTGGAAGCCAGAAAAGCAAAGCAAGGAAAGAATGTCGTGATTTCACGACATGTCTCATTTTCATGGCTGGAAGCAAGAAGAGCAAAGCAAGGAAAGAATGTCATGATTTCGTGACATGTCTCATTTTCACGGCTGGAAGCGACAGAAGAGCAAAGCAAGGAAAGAATGTCGTGATTTCGTGACATGTCTCATTTTCGCGGTTGGAAGCGACAGAAGAGCAAAGCAAGAGAAGAATGTCACGATTTCGTGACATGTCTCATTTTCATGGTTGGAAGCGACAGAAGAGCAAAGCAAGGAAAGAATGTCATGATTTCATGACATGTCTCATTTTCATGGTTGGAGGCGGAAAAAGAGCAAAGCAAGGAAAGAATGTCATGATTTCGTGACACGCCAGCTATAAAGGAATAAAATGTATTTTTGGCAATCAAAGGCATGCACTGACACCAAGAAGTGATTTTTGACATGATTATCAGAAATCTAGGATAGAGCAAGCTTGCTAGATGATTGAAAATGTGACAGGCTCATCTAGAATCTAATCTACAGAGAAGATATCTAATTCATAGAAGACTTGTGTATTATTAGAAACTGTAGATGATTACTTGTAAAATAGTAAGATGTACTTAGAAAAAGATACTCTTTTAGGGTATATATAGGGGTGAGTGACTCCAGAAAAATGGTCGGCTCTTGGACGTTTACAAGCTTGATGTACATGTACTAGATTACAAGCAATAAAATATTTCTTCTTCTGGCTTTCGAAACTTCGGTGTGCAAGTGTATGTATCTGGTGTTTTAACTTTTATTCATTCTAAGTTTTATAATGTATCTATTCTAAAATCTGGACTGTGCATGTATAAATCTTGTTTCTAGAGTTGAACATTAAAAGATATTTACATGCTTTTAGATGAACATCTAAAAGTCACACTCAAGAATTCATGTTTTCTATAAGAAGATATAAAGAAAACTCTGAAAGTAGTAATCTGCATCATCAATGTTTGTTGTTGTCCAATCTGTACCATGAGAAAATTTCTAGCTTAGGCTATATTTCCCTTATCTCTTGTTCCCCTTTTCTCTAAAAAACTCAAAGGAACCAGCCTTCTCTGGAGACTAGACAGATGATCTCAAGCAAGATCTGTCTATTCAATGTTGGCAAAGTCTAAGGTGCAACACTATTAACCGAAGGCAGATTTTGTTCCAATAATTTTTGGCATACCCGGTGGGACAAGCAATCCCATAGTATTGTATAAGTTTTGGTGTTTTACCTTAAGAGCCTTTTTGTTTGAAAATCTCAAGAAAAACCACCTGGCGACTCCATTGCAATTTAGACCATAAAAGAAAGACCTTGTCTAGAAACCTTCTGGTTATATAGCCATATGATAACCAGATCCCGAGCTAGAAACTCGAAGAACCTATCGAGTTCTTTGAACTACATCTCGAAAGCCTAAAAGCACACCCTGTGCTAGCCGCACGATCAAATCTGCCTGACACCATTAGCACCTCTTTAACACCCATTGTAGGAGCATCTGCAAGCAATCCCATAGTAGTTGTAACTCCTTTAGCAATCATGGCAGCCGCCCCTACCCCAACCCATCTTGTGTGGAATCAAACTGGCCCTTTGAACTTGGGAGCACACCACCAAATTCCACAAGCTGCACTAAAAGCATTACCGACCTTTGACGGAATAGGCAAAACAGTAGATGAGCACTGTTTAGATGTATCATCGCTAGCATCTATTTACAACATCACTCAGGAAGATGTAATGGTCAGATTGTTGGTTATATCTTTGAAAGGAAAGATGCTCTATTGGTACAGAGCGCTTCCCGCTGGATCCATTACTTCTTGGGTAGTACTTGTCGATCGTCTGGTCGATGAATTTAATATACATGCAGATCCTTTCACATTGCTGAATCAATTCACTATCATTGAGAGGCATCCACAAGAAGAAATCCAAGATTTCAACATCAGATTTACCAGAACTCGTGGTAGAGTACCGCAGGGCCTAAAACCCATGGAAGAACAAGCTATATGCTATTACTTAAGGGCTTTTGATTCAGATCTCAGTATGATAATAAGGCAATCCCGTGTAACCACTTTTCTTGGGATCTATTTAGAGGCAACAAAGGGTGAAGCTGATCTCATCGCTACAAAAAGATATCCATCAAAGAGTCTATTGCCAATTGTACCAGAGCTTTCCCAAGCATCAATTTCTAAACTGCCTGTACTCCCATCAACATAGGCTCTCCCATCTATAGCCGCACCTCCTACATTCCTTGCATTACCAGCTACACCCCTTGCATCAGCTCCCCCAATGATCAATACACGACCATAATTGATACAATGAAGACATTGTCAAATGAAATGGCATCCATGAAAAAGAGAGAGGCTGAACGGAATATCCAAGCAAGAAGATTTCCACAGATACAAAAGGAAGGTGCTTCGACAAGCAATAGGGGACAAGAGAGACCGAGCACGGTATATACAAATGAGACAGTGGAGGCCGAAGAGCCTCCCACTGATTCTAACTTTTGGTGTACTACATGTAACGATCCACATGGGGAAAGTTCGTGTATGATACACCAGCATTATGTACAAAGTATAGCAGTTGAAAAGAGTAAAGAAAAAATGAAAGGCCATGTAAATATAATTAGAGAGAAGGACCACAACTTCATGATGCCTACAGTAGAACAGGTTTCAGTTTTGACAAGATCAGGTAAGAAACCACCGCAAGTAGACCCTAAAGAGCTTCAACCATTGAATGTTTCCCCTGCTCCCAAGGAAGTTCCCAAAGAAACTCCTAAGGGAAGTCTCCCTCAGGAAAGAAAATATTAGTTTCCAGCCAAAATTCAAGGGCAAGAAACACACAAAGAATTTATTCCTCGGGGGAAAATGAAACCCAAGAACAAGCTAGGGAAAGGTTGAGATTCCCCTCGCTGACAAAAAGGCAAAGAACTGAAGCTACCCAGGGATACAAAAATAAATATGAAACTTTTGCCAAAGAAAGAGAAAGAATAGTTGATTCACCTACATTAAGTATAGTAGAGGAAATGAAAAAGACTCCTTCTAAGGCAAGTATGTATGATGCTCTTCAAATCCCAGGTCAAATCGATCTCCTACAGGAATCCCTAAGAACAATGAAAAATGGAGGTAGGACTGCATCATCTTCAAAAATGGTTCTAACGAACTTGACGTCTGCCACTGGTAAGAACAGGCCACCACCCTTTTATTTGTCCCTTCAAATGGAAGGATGGGTTGTCCACAACTGCATGATAGATTCAAGCATTGCTACCACTGTGATACCCAAAGCAAGTATGTGATATTATGGGAATGGAGTACACTAGGAGCAGCAGGCATCCTACAGTTAGATGGTACTCCAATAAAAACTGTAGGAGTGATAAAGGATATTCCCATACGGCTGCATAAAATGCCTCAGATGACAGTCATACAAGAGGTAGTAGTCGTAGACTTGGAGCCCTATTTTGGTATGTGTCTATCCAGAGAGTTCACAACAAAGATAGGAGGATACTTATCCTTAGATTATTCTCATTTGGAGATACCTTTCAAAGGTAGAAGGGTCAAGATTTTTAATGAGAAACCATCTACGTTTCATGTAGAAAATATTGGTGAAACCGACCGTGTAAATATGATGACTGAAGAAACAATAGAAGAAGATCTAATGGAAGAAACATTAGAAGAGCTCCAAGATGAGGACGAGTTTTCTCTACAAAATTTTAATGCCATGATAGAAACAGAAATAGGAAACTATTCTATTGAGAAACCAAAAAGAAAATTGATACCCTCCCTAGAAAAGGATGGTTCTGTGAATCAATTGTGGAAGCTTTTCTTTGATGGGGCTAGGTGCAAGAATGGAGCTGGTGCCGGAATAGTTTTGATTTCTCCCACCGGAGAGGAAAAGGTTTTCTCTTACAGGTTGACTTGGAGTTGCTCCAATAACGCAGTAGAATATGAGGCCCTGTGCTTAGGGTTAAGAAAGGCTGAGAAATTGGGAATCAAACTATTACTCATCTATGGAGATTCAGAACTTATTGTGAATCAAGTCACCAAAAAATGTATAAGTAAACAACATTATTTGAAGGCTTACAGGAACAAAGTGTGGGATCTCTTAGAGGCCTTTGAGGCCCTAAATATAAAGTTTATCCCTAGAGAACAGAATACCCACGCAGATTTGTTAGCTTCAAGTGGGAGCTAATTTTTGTCCTGTAAGTAATGTTATTCAGAAGTCTAAAACTGTTAGACTTATATACAGGCCTTCAGTGCCTGATAAAAATATTTTTTGGCAAGTTTTTGAAAATGATGAACAGATACTGGATTTCTTAATCCATGAAATGAATTGCTCATCCAACCGGGATCTATAGGATGAAGAGGAAGAGGACATTATTCAGTTAAAAAACAATCATATTCCTAAGGGTCTCATCACCCTTGAAAGCCTGTTTGATAACAATGATAGAGCAGTTGGCCAAAAAATCAAGGTCGATAAACGAAGATACAAAGATGTAGAGTTGGAGCCAGGCAAAATGATTAAGGTTGGAATCAGTTGTACGGAAGAGGAAGTGAACCAGATCAGAGAATTGTGTAAAAAATTCCCTGACATCATAGCTTGGGTGTATAGTGATCTAAAAGTGTACAATAAAGATGTTATTCAACATACCATAGAATCAGAAGGAGCTAAGCCTTTTAGGCAAAAGCAAAGACCAGTGAATCCGAAGATAGAATCTTTGATGAAACAAGAACTGCTAAAACTCCTTCAAGCTAAAATAGTATACCCTGTTAAACACTCCACCCGGGTGGCAAACTTGGTACCGATCAGGAAGAAAAATGGAGATATCAGATTGTGTGTAGATTTCAGAAATCTGAATAGAGCATCACTCAAAGATCATTACCCGCTACCTCAGATTGACCAAATTCTACACACAGTTGCAGGAGTAATGCAACTCTTACAGTTAGAAGAACAAAGAGAGCAATCATACAATCACAATCAGAAGCATATGGCAGATACTGAAGGATGGTTCAACAAAAAGACAACTGCCAAAAAATTTAGAGTGGGAGACTTGGTTTTGAAATGGAATGTAAAGAAAGCTAAGCCAGGTAACCATGATAAATTTGATGCTTTCTAGGAGGGACCATTTGAAATTGTTTCAGAGAAACAGTTCAATGCTTTCGAGTTGAAAGATCAAGATGGATTGGTTCTTCCCATCACGGTGAATGCATTTCACCTAAAGTTATATTTCTATTGAGAAAGCAGAAAAGGAATTATATGTACAGTATAATATAAGTATATTCAGACAATATTTGTAAATATTACCGTTTTTTGGCCTTAACAAAAAATTTCAATCGCAGCCAATCAGAAGTCGACATTTTTTTTTGAATAGAGATACTAAGGTATAAAGGGAGTTTTGATGAAGTAATGTTCACTTTTAATCTAAGTGCATTTTCCTGTGTTCTTTGTCTTTCTCTAAAATATTATTTTTACAACTGCGTTGTTGACTCCGTTTCCCAATGGATGAAGGCCTGGTTCAAAATTTTTGCAAGCAAAAAATCCCTCGGAAGGCGCCAAGAATGTTAGTCAAAAAGTGACTAACTACAGAAAAATAGTTGATGCACCTTTTTGCATATTTTCCAAGAAGACCGAAGTGGCCCATATGCTAAAGATCAAAGAAAAAGCAAAACACCGCAAGGAGGAAAAAGTGTCGCGATATCGCGACATGTTGCATTTTCATGGTCCAAAGCAAAGAGAAAGAGCAAGGAGGAAAAAGTGTCGCGATATCGCGACATGTTGCATTTTCATGGTCCAAAGCAAAGAGAAAGAGCAAGGAGGAAAAAGTGTCGCGATATCACGACATGTTGCATTTTCGTGGCTAAGAGCAACAAAAGGGAGCAAGGAGGAAAAGTGTCGCGATATCGCGACATGTTGCATTTTCGCGGTCCAAAGCAAGAGAAAGAGCAAGGAGGAAAAAGTGTCGCGATATCGCGACATGTTGCATTTTTGCAATCCAAAGCAAAGAGAAAGAGCAAGGAGGAAAAAGTGTCGCGATATCGCGACATGTTGCATTTTCATGGGCAAAAGCAAAGAGAAAGAGCAAGGAGGAAAAAGTGTCGCGATATCGTGACATGTTGCATTTTCGCGGCTAAGAGCAACAAAAGGGAGCAAGGAGGCAAAAGTGTCACGATATCGCGACATGTTGCATTTTCGCGGCTAAGAGCAACAAAAGAGCAAGGAGGCAGAAATGTCACGATATCGCGACATGTTCTCATTTTTCTAGCAGAAAAGCAAAGCAAGGAAAGAATGTCACGATTTCATGACATGTCTCATTTTCCGCTGGAAGCGGCAGAAGAGCAAAGCAAGGAAAGAATGTCGCGATTTCGTGACATGTCTCATTTTCGTGGCTGGAAGCGGCAGAAGAGCAAAGCAAGAGACGAATGTCGCGATTTCGTGACATGTCTCATTTTCGCGGCTGGAAGCGACAGAAGAGCAAAGCAAGGAAAGAATGTCATGATTTCATGACATGTCTCATTTTCGTGGCTGGAAGCGGCAGAAGAGCAAAGCAAGGAAAGAATGTCATGATTTCGTGACATGTCTCATTTTCATGGTTGGAGGCGGCAAAAGAGCAAAGCAAGGAAAGAATGTCGCGATTTCGCGACACGCCAACTGTAAAGGAATAAAATGTATTTTTGGCAATCAAAGGCATGCACTGACACCAAGAAGTGATTTTTGACATGATTATCAGAAATCTAGGATAGAGCAGGCTTGCCAGATGATTGAAAATGTGATAGGCTCATCTAGAATCTAATCTACAGAGAAGATATCTAATTCATAGAAGACTTGTTGTGTATTATTAGAAACTGCAGATGATTGCTTGTAAAATAGTAAGATGTACTTAGAAAAAGATACTCTTTTAGGGTATATATAGGGGTGAGCGACTCCAAAAAAAAGGTCGGCTCTTGGACGTTTACAAGCTTGATGTACATGTACTGGATTACAAGCAATAAAATATTTCTTCTTCTGGCTTCCGAAACTTCTGTGTGCAAGTGTATGTATCTGGTGTTTTAACTTTTATTCACTCTAAGTTTTATAATGTATCTATTCTGAAATCTGGACTGTGCACGTATAAATCTTGTTTCTAGAGTTGAACATTAAAAGATATTTACATGCTTTTAGACGAACATCTAAAAGTCACACTCAAGAATTCATGTTTTCTATAAAGAAGATATAAAGAAAACTCTGAAAGTAGTAATCTGCATCATCAATGTTTGTTGTTGTCCAATCTGTACCATGAGAAAAGTTCTAGCTTAGGCTATATTTCCCTTATCTCTTGTTCCCATTTTCTCTAAAAAACTCAAAGGAACCAGCCTTCTCTGGAGACTAGACAGATGATCTCAAGCAAGATCTGTCTATTCAATGTTGGCAAAGTCTAAGGCGCAACACTATTAACCGAAGGCAGATTTTGTTCCAACAAACCCCTATAACTCCTTTGATTCCATTGTTGTACTATTTAAGCAGTTATGCATAATAAATATCTAGCTTCATGTCTGGTTTCTATATCAAAAGAGGCCTAACAATATAATAATAGGAGAAAATTTGAATGTAATCTTAGCTGAATGGGAGAAAATGGGAGGAAACAAAACAAGAGACCCAACCAAGAAGATAGTGGACCATGTTATGGCAAAGGTGCAACTCCAAGATATCATTCCCAAGCAAGACAAATTTACCTAGACAAACAAAAGAGCAGGTTTCCAGTTTATTGATGAGAGACTAGATAGATTTCTAGTTCATGAGGATATATTATCAAGGTATCCCCTCATCTCCATCCAGATCATCTAAAATTCAATATCAGCTCACAAGTCTATCATTTTGGACAATGGCTAAAATGGCTTAGTAAAAGGGAGATTCCTTTTAAATATAATTATGTATGGGCAAAGCAAGAATATTTTAGCACACTAGTGGAAGAAATATGAAATCAGAGTATCCCCTCAACCAGCCCATAGGTGGTTTGGAAAACAAAAATTTCAAACCTCGAGTGGGCCATAAGGAAATAGATTTCAAAGAAAAAATCAACAATAACAAAAAATAAGGAACTCATGCTACAAATTAAGAAGTTAGAAAATGAAATTGGAGAGCAGCCTCCCATGACACGTTAAGAAGAACAAAGAAGACAATTATATCAAGAGCTAGAAAAAGTGCATGAGATAGAAGAAGCACATTGGCATCTTTGATCCAAAATGACCTGGTTGCAAAAAACAGATAAAAATACAAAATACTTCCACTTCAATACAATGCAACACTATCAAAGGAACACAATTCAAGAAATTCAACATTAAGGAGTCAATTACACTCATCAGGACCATATAAAGGAGATAGCACTTGGGTATTTATCTAAACTTCTCACTGGAGCCTTAGGGGATGGACAAGCTTAAGAAATTCTCCTCTAAAATATTCCTATTGTTCTTAAAAACAAGGACATAGCAAAATTGACCAAGGAGGTTAAGATGGAGGAACTAGAAGAAGTCATCCACTCTTTAGTGAAAGACAAGGCTCCAGGTCCAGATGGATTTACTAATAATTTTTATCAGCAGTTCCTTCACATAATAGGAGCAGACCTTCTCAGGATGATAGATCAAACTAGAACTCAAGATAAAATCTCTGGTGTTATAAACTCTTTCTTCATAGCACTAATTCCTATAAAAATGCTAATACCTTTGCTTGATTTAGACCAATTTCTCTTTGTAACTCTTCACGCAACATCATGACTAAAATCCTAGCAAAAAAAATCAAGAATAAGATCAACTCCATTATAGCTCGAGAGTATTCCAGGGAAGCAACTATATGATAATATTATCACAATGCATGAAGTTCCACAATCCTGTGCAAAGGAAAATAAGAAAAGACTAGTCATTAAACTAGATATGTCCAATACCTTTGATAAAGCAAGACATCCATTTTTTAGAAAACTCTCTTGTCAAATTTAAATTTGCTATATAATTGATAAATTGGATATTGGCATTTGTTAACAAACCTTGGGTAGCTCCCATAGTTAATGGAGAACTGACAACCTTCTTTAAAGTCTTTAGAGGTTTGAGATAAGGTTGCCCCCTTTCGCCATACCTGTATATCATATTTGTTGAAGCATTAGAGAGATTAATCAACAAGAGGATGAAAAAAAGATCAGTGGCATTAAAATAACAAGTGGACTCAAATTAGTCACCCATACCCAATTCACAAATGACACCATCCTAATGGAAGAAGTTTTAAGATTAAACATAAAACACTTCAAAGAATGTTTGGACTATTTTACCTCAGCAATAGGGACAAAAATTAACCAAACCAATAGTAGTTTTTATACAATTAACACTTCTCCCTTAGAGAATAGAAGTTTCAATCAAATCTTAGGATTTAAACTTGATTTTGAGCCCACCTTCAAATATTTAGGTGTTCCAATGGTATTTAAGGTTACAAGTAATTATTGGAACACTACTATAGAGAAAATGGTAAAGCAGATTCAGGTCTACAATAATGGGTGGCAGAGCCTGGTAGGAAGAACAATACTTATAAAATTAGTTGTAGCAAGTCTCCCAATCTATCAAATTTTGGTCTACCATGCTCCAAAGCATGTTCTTAATAAGCTTGGACTCATTAGGAGTTTCCTATGGTAAGGAGGAAAATAAAAAAATAAGAATAAATTCCATCTTGTCATTTGGGAAGCTATCTCGCGTAAATTCCATCTTGGAAGGAGGAAAGAGCTAGGGGATCCAAGAATAAGGAAAATCGAAGAAGTTAGCAAAACTTTAGAGGCTAAACTATTATGGCACCCAGTAAATCCCCCTTCCTCCTCTTGGAAAGAAATACTAAAGGCTAATACACTAAAACCTCTAAATATTTGCAACTGAAAAAAAATATAGCAAGAAAGTATGGTTCTTCCTCAATTTGGAAGCACATTGTTGAGGCAAAATATATAATCCTAGATAAAGTGTTGTGGTTTCCTGGACATGGTCAACTTGTCAACCTTTGGGAGGATTTAGTAATGGGAAGACCCCCTCTCAATACCAACTGTTCTTGAACTATTCAAGAAGAATTGCAGAACTCAGGAGTTCACAAACTAGATTATTTAATAGAATGGGTGGGAGGGTACTGTAACTGGAGAGACCCCTCCTGCATAGTCACATACAAGAACAATGGATAAATCTCAAAGCTTAAATTGTTCGATATAAACCTTACTCCTAGAATTGGACAAACTGATTTGGGGGAGGTAAGAAAGATAGGGGAATATCAAGTTAAAAATGGGAGTTAAAGCCCAATAGGCAAGAAAGGTAAACAAAAAGTTAGAAATAATATGAAAACATCATACTCCCCTAGAATTCAACTATTTTATTGGCTAGTGCATCAAAATAAAACTCTCACTAGAGAGAATTTACAGAAGAGAAACATAATGGGACCTCATATATATCCAAGATGCCTCAAAAGCGAGGAAACCACTAGACATCTTCTCTTTGAATGCTTAGTAGCCCCGTAGATTTGGATATGAGTTGCATCTAAATTTGGCTCAACAATTACAGGTAATATGAATGTAGAGAATTGCTTAAATTAATGGAGCCAAATCTATAAATGTGGTCTTAAGAGTAAATATCTGATTAAGTATTTATGAGAATCCATCACTTTCTACATAATATGGACAATATGGAGAAACATAAATGAATTAATTTTTGAAGGAAAAAACAACAAAATTGGAGTACTAATAAGCAAAATCATCTAGGGGACAATTTCAAATACAAAAGCAAACTACAAAAAAAAACATAAAAAAACTGACTAGTTCAAAGCTTTTCATGATTCAAAGAATGGATCTCTAAGCTTTGTTGGGCATGGACAACATCCTAAAGTATGTATACCCATGATCCAAAACCTAGATCTATTTTTTGATGGTGCTTCAAAGTCTAATCTAGGAATGGTGGCGACAGGGGGAATCATTTTCCAAGACAAGACAAAATTTCTTCTCACTTATAAAATTTGTTTGGGGCAAGCTTCTAATAATGTAGCTAAAGTGATTGGCAGTAAAGTTGGTCTCAGACTAGCGGCCAAAAATGGCATCCAAAAACTTCATGTTTATGGGGAATCTAAATTGATAACCTTTGCTCTTGCCAATCAAACAACTCTATCATCATTGCAATTAAGGATCATCTATGCATGCATCAAGGATTTGAAATCCAAATTCACTCAAGTCATTTACTCCCACATCAAGAGGGAGTTTAACAAAGAAGCAGATGCTCTATCCAATGTGACTATATACTCAACACACATGAAGCTTTATATCACTCATCATAGAGAGGATGAAGCACATAAAAGAAGACACATAAAAGGATAGACAATGTCTATAAAAAGATATCAGTTGAGGATGACAAAGTTAATGAATATGATATGGGTGACTTTAATGACAAGGATGACTTTGGGCATTTATTTTAGGATTTTGACTAAGGAATTGAATGTTGTAACTATGATTAGATGTAGATTAGATAAGGATGATAGTAGCAAGACCAATTTTTTTGATCTTTTTTGTAACTGATCTTAGTTGGTCTGATCAACCAACCATCCTTTTCTTTGTTCTTGATTAATTTCTCGTAATTACTATATATATACTTAAAAAAACATGTTAGCCTTCTCACTACTACTTTTGAATCCATAACATCCCATTCACATATTTCCCATACTGCTTTCATAGTTTTGTAAACTTCTTCCTTCATCATTTTAGTTTCCTAAATACAAAGAATATTAGGATTATTACTTAAACAAATGTCCTCGATACACCTTTGTTTTTATGAGGCATTGGCACTCCTTATATTCTATGTGAAGAACATGTGCTTATACCGAGAGAGGGGTGAACAGTATAACATAAAACTTTTTCCCAAATAGTAGCATCAATATTAATAAAATAGTGAACATCACACAAAGCATCACACACATGAGAGACATCATTTTTAATGTGGTTCACCCAATGTGGGCTACCTTCACAAAAAATGTTTTTTCTAAATATTTCTCAAATAATCTTTTGGGATCCTTCCCAAGTACAATGTTTATGGACCTCTGTCCAAAGGAGATTCTGATCCCCTAATATCAAGTTCGTGGATCTCTTCCACAAGAAAAATCTTTACCCTTATGCTCTGGCTAGTGATATTCTAGAAGATTCTTTCTCTCTGCTACACTGACTGGTGGATCTCTCTCCACTTGAAGAATCCTCACTCAGATCTATCTTCAATTGTCCTAGTTGTTGGATCTCTATCCACTGAGACTCTGTCCTCTATGCTCTGTCACCTCCAAAGCTCTATCTTAATAGGTTCACTCAAAACATTCTCAAATTTTCTCAATAGGTCCACTCAAAACCTGCTCAAATATACTCAACAAGCTCACTTAGAACTTGTCCAAATATTCTCAACAGGTCCACACAGAACCTGCTCAAATCTCCTCAACAAGTCCACACAGAACCTGTTCAAATCTGCTTAACAGGTCCACACAGAACCTATCCAAATCTGCTCAACAGGTCCACACAACCTGCTCAAATCTGCTCAATAAGTCCTCTCTAGGACTTGCTCAAATCAACTCAATAAGTCCTCTCCAGGACTTGCTCAAATCTACTTAACAAGCTTACACGGAACTTGTCCAATCTCATAGAATCATAAAGAGAATTCTTAGAGACTCAATATGTTTTATACTTAATGCTCAATCAATATCTCAATTCAATCTCATAGAAGCATAAAGAGAATTGTTAGAGACTCAATATGTTCTATACTCATATCCTAATCTCAACTCAAATCAATCTCATAGAAGCTTAAATAGAATTGTTAGAGACTCAATATGTTCTATACTCAAATCTCAATCTCAACTCAAATCAATCTCATAGAAGCATAAAGATAATTGTTAGAGACTTTATATGTTCTATTCTCAAATCTCAATCTCAACTCAAATCAAGAATATAGAATAGTTTGTTTTATGGAACTTGAACAACCACATGCATCCACTTGATTAGGCTCAATCAACTCAACTCAACCAATCACCTCAATGAACAACCCTTTCTCACAAACCCTAGTCCAAGCATGTATCAACCAACTCAAAATATTTTCAACAATGCTCAACAAAAAATCTCACATAACAATGATACTCATGTTCTCTTCTAACTCAAGTTCAAGTTCTTTGCACAACCAATGGGCTCCAACAACAATGCTTATAAAACAAGGTTTAATCACAAATATCAATCCAAAAAACCTTGAAGCATTAAACCAATCACTTTCAAAAAGGAAACCACAATCAATCCTTTTCACTCCAAATATATTTTTAGAAATCAACCACCATAATCAATCAATAGGAGAATGTGCCCATACCTTTTATGAAGATGAAGAAGCCTCTTTGGAAATCTGCCACAATCACAATATTCTTTTACCAATCTTCACAAGGGTTAGAAGATCACAAAATAATCAACATTACTCCACTTCACAATTATATTCACCAAGGCCTTTAATTAGAACCTTCTTAAGAATTAATGGACACTTATCACTCCTAAAACCACTTGTACCATAAAATAAAAAAAATCAAAACATTGCATAACCTTGTTACTCCAAAAACCACTTATACCATAAAATAAATCAAATATTTTATATCCTTCCTTTCAACACTTTTGCACTAAAAAATAATCACAAAGCTTTCTTAGGCAATATCTCACATTAATCAAATATCAAACCTTATTAAAATATTAAAGCTTGCTCAACCTTATATCTCCCATAAAAACATAATCAAACCATAGCAAGCAAATATTTTAATTAAAATTTTGACCCCCGCAAATATCGGAGTCGGAGCGCATACCTCAAAAGAGCCCTCGAAGGGCCTTGGCATTTCAAACCTCTACCCACCGTGCTGCCAAACGACAGCAAAGCCGCGTGAGCTAACACTGCCCACGTGAGTGCCTTGGGCACTCTCTTCCTTAAGCCGCGTGTGCTTTCCTCACAAGGCACCAAAAATTTTACCATCCATGACTTGACTGCCCATGTCACACTCCACAAAATTCGCTGCACAATATTCGGATGCAAAACTACTTTGGGTTTTCGAAAATCATGTGACACACCTTAGGTTTTTTAAATGGAAAACCTTTGGCTTATTTATATAACCCATCCTTCAATGCGAATACATCGGCCCTTTTAACATTGTCCTCATGATGTCGGCGATGCCAATAAGAAAAGAGGGAAAAACCTTTTATTTAATTTTAAAATTAAAATTTAATTTTAAATAAGTTAAAATTTAAACTAAACCTTTAAAATTAAATTTCTCCATCACCGGGGCACCTTTTTTGATGAAACAAAAAGCCAACTTGGGTTTAAAAAAAAAACCATTTCAAATCTACCATCCATTGGTTTTAAATAAAACATTTTACTAAGCTTCCCTTGAAGATCATTTTGGAACCAAATGCCATGCATCCCTTCTAGAACCTTTGATCAAAACCTTTGCTTCTCATGAAGCTCTTTGTGGAGCAAAATCATAGTGCTTACTTACATAGGTCCTTTTGAAATCAATGACAACTTTTAGCTTAGGGACTTAAAATGTCCAACAATCTTCCCCTTTGTCATTAAAGGCAACCCATATTCATTTTACTAAAACCTGACCTTCTTTTCTGCTCCCCCTAGGACTTTGCTCCCCCTGGCTTAATGCTCTCTCAAATATCAAATCTCATATCAAATCTCTCTCCAATACACAAATCTCTCCCCCTTTGACATCAATGACAAAGGGTCACCTTTGGGGCTCGGGGCTAAGAATGAACCTCTTAGCTTAGCCCCTCCCCCACCTCCACATGAGGTGGTTAATTATGGGGTGGGAGTATTTCTACTCCCCGAAAGCATAGATCTATGCTTTTATCTTTCTCTCTTATTTTGTGGGTTTTTTGAATCCTCTCATTGTTTCTTTCCAAGTTATCATCCCTGTTCCTGTTGTCACTTCTATACCTATTCCTGTTCTTGTTCTCATCAATGTTCATGTTTCGGTTCTCATTCTTGTTCCTGTTCTTATTCTTTTTCGAGTCTCTATTCCTGTTCATCTTCTTGTTTCTGTTCATATTCCTATTTCTGTTCATATTCCTGTTCTTGTTCATATTCCTATTCCTATCCCTGTTCATGTTCCTGTTCCTGTTCATGCCTATTTTTGGAATATTTTCTCTACACCATCTTGCTATGTGACCATCATTATTGCACTTATGACACTTAATGTTATTATTCCTTGGATGTGCAATTTTCTTAGGATTTCTCCTAATGAAGCCATATCCTCTTCTGTCATTAATATTGCAATTCATTGCCTTGTGACCAAACTCATTACATGAGTATCAATAACCTTGGAAAAGTTGTTATTTTCCATATACTTGTCTTTCATGAGTCCTGCATTGTGAAGCCATGTGTCCAAACCTGTGACATGAAAAACATCTTCTATTGAAGCCTCCTTGTCTTGACCTCATTGGTCTCCTATTCTGATTTTTGTTCCATCTGTATCTTCTTTGTGCATTGTTCCTCTCTTTGTTGAACTATTTGTTGTCCAAATCATCCTATGATGTCCCACTTTCACTTAAATTGTCTTCTTCTGATGTATCTTCTTCCGAAGTTTCTTCTTCATCAAGATTTGAAGTAGATTCTTTTTCCTATTTCTTTTGAACCTTTTCAAAGCCAAGACTTGTTGAACATGATGTTCGCTGTTGTCCACAGATGAACTTATCTAAGTTCTTAGAGCTATTTGTGAAACTCTTCATCTTGATATTGGAGTCCTTTAAGTATTATTTTAGAGTAGCCACTTCTTGTGCTAACTTCTCACATTCCAAAATATTTGCTTCTAACTTATCCTTGAACTTGCTTGCCTTAGCCTTTGACTTCTCTAAATCCTCTATGAGCAATAACCTTTCTTCATCACATTCTTAAAACTGACTTTCAAGATCGGAGTGTTGCTTTCTATCCTTCTTTACTGTGTCAAGGGAATAGATAAGTTCTCCCTTGAGATCATAACCATTCTCTACTCAATATTCCTCTATTTGTTTACCTTTGTTTATATCATTACTTCCGTTTGGCTTGTCTTCTATTGACCCACCTTCTTTATCTTCCAAAGCCTAGAAGACTCTTCTTTGGTCCCAATATTGTATGTTGAAACCAGATCTCATTTTATTTGGATAAGAGACATTTTTCCTTTTTGATCTCATTGAGTACATAAAGATTTATTTCTCTTATAGCCCTAGCTACTAGTTTTCCAGATTCAAATTTCCTTACTTCACATCTATATTGATAAAAAATTACCATATGGCCTTGATCACAGAGTTGACTAATGCTCAAGATATTATGTTTCAGACCTTCCACATATAGAACATTTTCAACTTTTGCTTTTCCATTGCCTATACTTAGAGTTACTTTTCCACAAATCTTTGCTAAACCATTGTCCCCAAAGTTTACTGACCCTCTATTTCCTTCTTTCAAAACTATAAATTTACCTTTTTCTCCTGTCATATGTCTAGAGCATCCGCTATCTAGAAACCATTTTTCTTCTTTATCTTGAGCATGCAACGCTATTTGAACTAGCAAGGATTTTAATTTTCCTTTTCCTTTTTCTTATTTTCTAGTAGTTTGAGTTGTTGTTTTTCTACTAGAATTAGAGATTTCTAGTTTACACCTTCTGGCTATATGCCCAAAACTATTGCATTTGTAACACTTAACATCATCATCCATATGTGGTGCAAGAGAATCTGTACTACTACTATCATTGTCTCTGCTAGTACATTGCGTAGCTCTATGACCATATTTATTGCAAAAAAAACAATGTCCATGGAAAGAATTTTGTAACCCATTTTTATGAGGATTTGATATGGTATTCTTCCTTTTATGGTCTTCTTTCCTTGAGATATGGTAAGATACCTTTCTTTTGTTTGATGTTACTGCCTCTTGCTGACTTGGTGCAACTACTTGTAATCTCTTGTTTATTTTAGTTCTGCATTTTAGCATAATAATTGCTGCTGCCACTTTCTCAAGTCCTGCTTCTTTGTCTTCCAACGTGTCTCTCAACTGATGTTCAATCTCTCTTCTTTATTTCACTTCTATTTTGAGTTCTATTAACCTTTGTAGAAGCTCAATTCTTGCCAATTCATCATTTCGGATATGTTCCTTTAGTTGTGCACTCTCTTCTTGAATCCTTTCAAGATATTGGAGATAGTTGAAGAGTGCTTCCTCAAAGTCTATACTTTCTTCACTCTCTAAGCACATGTGTGTTACTGAAGGATCCTCTTCCAAGCTATTAAACTCTTCATAGAGAGGTTGACTCTGATACCAATTGAAGAACATGTGCTTATACTGAGAGGGGGGGGGTGAACAATATAACATAAAACTTTTTCCCAAATAGTAGCATATCATTAATAAAATAGTGAACATCAGACAAAGCATCACACACATGAGAGACATTATTTTTAATGTGGTTCATCCAATGTGGGCTACCTCCACAAAAAAATATTTCTTCTAAATATTTCTCAAATAATCTTTTGGGAATCCTTTCCAAGTACAATGTTTATGGACCTCTATCCAAAGGAGATGTTGATCCCCTAATATCAAGTTCATGGATCTCTTCCACAGGAGAACTCTTTCCCCTTCTGCTTTGGATAGTGATCTTCTAGAAGACTCTATCTCTCTACTGCACTAACTAGTGGATCTCTCTCCACTTGAAGACTCCTCACTCAGATCTGTCTTCAATTATCCTAGTTGATGGATCTCTATCCACTGAGACTCTGTCCTCTGTACTTTGTCACCTCCAAAGTTATGTCTCAATAGGTTCACTCATAACCTTCTCAAATCTGCTCAAAAGGTCCACTCAGAACCTCCTCAAATCTACTCAACAAGCTCACTCAGAACTTGTCCAAATATTTGTTGGAAATTTGAGGTATTTTATGTTGTCATTGATGTCACATGGATCACAGTGAGTTTTGGTGGCCAAAGTATTTCATAAATAAGCATTTATGATATTTTGGAAAGCATGAATATATATACGGTTTTTGTGAAAATCAAGGCAGGAAAAATAAAAGGTTTTATTTAAAACCATGGATGGCATATTTGAAATGGGTTTTTCTTAAAACCTAGGTTGGCTTTTCGTTTCGTCGAAAAAGGTGCCCCGATGATGGAGATATTTAATTTTAAATATTTAAGTCTAAATTTTAATTATTTAAAATTTAAATTTAAATTTAAAATTAAAAGTTAATTTATAGCGCCGACGTCAAAAGAAAGGAGGAGGCACATAATATTAAAGTTTAATTTATAGCGTCGACGTCAAAATAAAGGAGGAAGGCATATATAAATATGCCACCAAATGTTTTGATTGATTTCGATGTCCTTGATGATGGTGATGTGTTCAAATTGCTAAGGAAGTGAAAGGTGCCAACATGTTAAAGAGTGTGCAAAGGGTGTTCGTTCGAAGAGGGAGCAAAGGCGTCGCATCTCATTCGAATCCAGCAAAGAAAGGAGGCAATAAAAGTAAGGGAGGTCCCTTACCAAGCACCGTAGGCGCTTGTGGCCTAGCGGCAAGAGGAAGGCACATAAGGTGTTGAAGCACCAGCAGATCCGAAGTTCGAATCTTGTCGATGCAAGTTTTGCAAAGTGAAAGGGAGGACTCTTTTGGTGCACGTGGTGTTTGAGGACACGCTCGGAGCAAACAAATAGAAGGTTTGCGCTCACTATTCTATGTGAGCAGTTGGCTCACGTGGTTGTTGGTTCCGTGGTTAGAGTGGTGCAGGGGCAGCGACCGAGGATCGAATCCCGCTGAGGACAAAGGCAAGTTAATAATTTTTCCTAATATTTTATTTTTCTAAGGTTGCCTTAGGAGAGATAAGGGTTGTGATGCATGTTGAGAAAAAGAGAGATTTCTAGTGATTTTCCTTTTAGAAGTATATCATATTATATATAGTTGGAAAACTTATTTTGAGGGCTATTTGATTAACTTGCTTAGAGGGAGAAATAAGGTGTATGTAAAGAGATATTTCTATTTTTTTAAAGGGGTTCAAAAGTAAAGGATGTTTTTTTCTTTTCAAAAGTGATTAATTATTTCATAAGGGGACATGATGCATTTTTTTGAGTAGGAGTGATAAGGTGTTATTTGGATATTGTTGTTGTGATATTAAACCTAATATCTAATCCTTGTTGTAAGTTGAAAAAGAAGTTTGTTGAGTGTGCCAGATTTCCAAAGAGGTTTCTTCATATTCACAAAAGGTATGGGAACATTCTCCTATTGATTGATTATGGTGGTTGATTTCTGAAATATCATTGGAGAGAAAAGGATTGATTGTGGTTTCCTTTTCGAAAGTGGTTTGTTGAATGCTTCAAGGTTTTCTGATTTGAGAGTTGTGTTTAAACCTTGTTTTATAAGCATAGTTGTTGAAGCCCATTGGTTATGCAAAGAATTTGAAAATAACATGAGTATCATTGTTATGTGAGATTTGTGGTTGAGCATTGTTGGAAACATTTGAGTTGATTGATACATGCTTGGACTAGGATTTTGTGAGAAAGAGATGTCTCTTGTGATGATTGGTTGAGTTGAGTTGATCGAGCCTAGTCAAGTGATGTGTGAAGTGATTGTTCATGTTCCATGAAACAAACTATTCTATAATTTTGATTTGAGTTGAGATTGATCTTAGAAAATATTGAGTCTCTAACAATTCTTTTTATGAATCTATGAGTTGACTTGAGTTGACTTGAGATTGTTTTGAGTTGAGATCATTGTGGATCATTGTTGTCATCCATTATAGAGTGTATTTCCATTCATTTTTGAGTTCATCATTGAGCCTTGCCTTTGTAGATTTGTGGATGATATTTGAGTGCTACTTGAGCATGATTGGTTGAGCCTTTGGGATAGATTTTTGAACATATTTGTGGCAGTTTTTGTGCATGATTGATTGAGCCTTGAGAAGGCTTTTGGGACAGATTTGGAAAACATTTGAGCAAGTTCTTGGTGAGCTTGTTGAGTAGATTTTGAGCCAGTTTTGTGTGATCTTGTTGAGCATATTTGGGCAAGTTCTGTGTGAGCTTGTTGAGCAGATCAATGGAGTGCCTAGTTGAGCATATCAGTGGATTGCCTACTTGAGCAGATCAGTGTGTTGCCTAGATGAGCAGATCAGTGGATTTCCTACTTGAGCATATTAGTGTGTTGCTTAGCTGAGCAGATCAATGGATTGCCTACCTGAGCATATCAGTGTATTGCCTAGCTGAGTAGATTAGTGGATTGCCTACCTAAGCAGATCAGTGTGTTTCCTAGCTGAACAGATCAGTGGATTGCCTACCTGAGCAGATTAGTGTATTGCCTAGCTTTGAGTAGATCAAAGTAATTATTGTATTAGATAAGGATCCTTATTTTTGTGTGATATATTATAAGGATATTATCTTGTGGAGTACCCCACATTGGAAAAAACCACGTTAAATCTTGTGTCTCAATTGTGTGTGGCGACTTGTGCTCTTGCTTACTATTGCTATCTGAGTTATTAATGCACACTGCTATATTTGGTTATTGCAATTAAGGACATTAATTAATATTGGTTTGGAAAGAAAGTAAAAAGTGGGCGCCTATACTGTTCACCCCCCCTCTCAGTATAAGCTTGCGTTCTTCAATCTTCTCAACAGGTCTACACATAAGCTGCTCAAATCTGCTCAACAGGTCTACACAGAACCTATCCAAATATGCTCATAGGTCCACATAGAACCTGTCCAAATCTGCTCAACAGGTCCACATAGAACTTGCCCAAATCTGCTCAATAAGTCCTCTCTAGGACTTGCTCAAATATGCTCAATAAGTCCTCTCTAGGACTTGCTCAAATATTCTTAACAAGCTTACACAAAACTTGTCCAATATCATAGAATCATAAAGAGAATTGTTAGAGACTCAATATGTTCTATACTTAATGCTCAATCAATATATCAACTCAATCTCATAAAAGCATAAAGAGAATTATTAGAGACTCAATATGTTCTATACTCAAATCCCAATATCAACTCAAATCAATCTCATAGAAGCATAAAGAGAATTGTTAGAGACTCAATATGTTCTATACTCAAATCTCAATCTCAACTCAAATAAATCTCATAGAAGCATAAAGAGAATTGTTAGAGACTCAATATGTTCTATTCTCAAATCTCAATCTCAACTCAAATCAAGAATATAGAATAGTTTGTTTTATGAAACTTGAACAACCACATGCATCTACTTGATTAGGCTCAATCAACTCAACTCAACCAATTACCTCAATGAACAACCCTTTTTCACAAACCCTAGTCCAAGCATGTATCAACCAACTCAAAATTTTTCCAACAATGCTCGACAATAAATCTCACATAACAATGATACTCATGTTCTCTTCTAACTCAAGTTCAAGTTCTTTGCACAACCAATGGGCTTCAACAACAATGCTTATAAAACAAGGTTTAATAACAACTCTCAATCCATAAAACCTTGAAGCATTAAACCAATCACTTTCGAAAAAGAAACCACAATCAATCCTTTTCACTCCAAAGATATTTTCAAAAATCAACCACCATAATCAATCAATAGGAGAATGTGCCCATACCTTTTATGAAGATGAAGAAGCGTCTTTGGAAATCTGCCACAATCACAATATTCTTTTGCCAATCTTCACAAGGGTTAGAAGATCACAAAATAATCAACATTACTCCACTTCACAATTATATTCACCAAGGCTTTTAATTAGAAAACCTTCTCAAGAATTAATGCACAACTTCCTTATCACTCCAAAAACTACTTGTACCATAAAATAAAATAAATCAAACATTGCATAACCTTATCACTCCAAAAACCACTTATACCATAAAATAAATCAAATATTTTATATCCTTCCTTTCAACACTTTTGCACTCAAAAATAATCACAAAGCTTTCTTAGGCAATATCTCACATTAATCAAATATAAAACCTTATTAAAATATTAAAGCTTGCTCAACCTTATATCTCCCACAAAAACATAATCAAACCATAGCAAGAAAATATTTTAATTAAAATGTTTACCCCCACCAATATCGGAGTTAGAGAGCATACCTCAAAGGAGCTCTCGAAAGGCCTTGGTGTTTCGAACCTCTGAACACCGTGCTGCCAAGTGGCAGCTAAGCTGCGTGAGCTAACACTGCCTACGTGAGTGCCTTGGGCACTCTCTTCCTTAATCCACGTGTGATTTCCTCACAAGGCACCAAAAATTTAATCGTCCACGACTTCACTACCCACGTCACACTCCACAAAATTTGCTGTGCAATATTCAAATGCAGAACTACTTTGGGTTTTCGAAAATCATGCGACACACCTTAGGTTTTTTAAATGGAAAACCTTTGGCTTATTTATATAAGCCATCCTTCAATGCGAATACGTCGACCCTTTTAACATTTCCCTCATGACGTCGGTGGTGCCAATAAGAAAGGAGGGAAAAACCTTTTATTTAAATTTTAAATTTAAGTTTAAATTTTAATTAAATTAAAAGTTAAACTAAACCTTTAAAATTTAATTTCTCCATCACCGGGTCACCTTTTTCGATGAAACGAAAAGCCAACTTGGGTTTTAAGAAAAACCCATTTCAAATCTGCCATCCATTGGTTTTAAATAAAATTGTTTACTAAGCTTCCCTTGAAGCTCTTTTTTTGGAACCAAATGCCATTCATCCTTTCTAGAACCTTTGATCAAAACCTTTGCTTCTCATGAAGCTCTTTGTGGAGAAAAATCATAGTGCTTACTTACATAGGTCCTTTTGACATCAATGACAACTTTTATCTTAGGGACTCAAAATGTCCAACACTATGATATGGTAATCATGTCTCATTAGGGGTTGCTGGCCCTGCCTATGAATTACCAATACCAATTTACTATTTAGTAAAGAGAAGTTCAACCAACTTAGATTGTGTTCCTTTCTCTATGTTTGCTCTTGCTTCCTTGACTCTTGCTTGATAAATTGAAGTTTTTCCTCATTTTTCCTTACCAATGTCAAGAGTAGGTCTTACTATTCTATTCCTCATTATTCTTTTACAAATTTCCTTTTCATTAGATTTATCCTCTTGGCTCTGCTAAGGAAGCTTTTGCCTTATCCTACTCATTTTCTAGTATTTTCTTGTTAATGATAGAGGTATAAACATCTAACACTATGTTTCTCTACCACTTTCCTCCTATTGAATGGTGCATGGAACTTTAAGAGAGTCTTCTAAATATAACGAGGCACATTCTTTAGGTTTAGCAGGAACTCTTTGTTAATATTTTGATCTTGTTGTACCATGTCCTCTAAGATTTGATTTGCCTTTTCTTCATAAGCTAAAACCTTAAAAGAATTGGTATTTATTCCAATATCCTTGTTGGTATCCATTGTTTGTTTTTGGTATTGGTAAATAATAGGATTTTAAAAGGGACCCTTCCCTTTTACAACTAGAAATCTTAGAATAATAAATGAATTAATATAGGCACAAAAATAGCTTATCTTATTACAAATCAAATTCAACATTTTTTTTGGGGGGGAAGGTCTTGCTCCCTCTCCCTGCTCCCCCTCCCCTGGTTCTTGCCTAGTCCTTGGCTCATCCTGGGTCATCTCGCTCTGGGAATGCTTTGTAGCAGATGATCTCCTTGGGGGAAGATCATTCTTCAATTTTTGCTCCTTTCCCAGCAGTTTCAGGGTTTTCCTACATGAGCCCGGGGTCTGGTGCATCCCAAGGGTCTCCTAGGGTTTCTTGCATACTTCCTGGATACCTTCCCTGATATCCCTCAAGATCCCCCTGGGGTTTTTTACAGGTTTTTGCTTAGATCTGATTCCCAAGGCTTCCTCGATTGGTGGTGGTGGCAGGTTGGGTTTTTGACTGCTTCTTGGTGCATCCCGTGAGGTCCTATCTACTTTGGGGTTGGTTTGGGGGGGTCAATTTTCTCTTCTGCCATTGACTCCTCTCTAGGATGCCCATTGTTGCTATTGGTCCCGTTCCGTTGGGTAGGACCCTTCTCGATTTCCTATTTGGAGTTTTCTTCTTGTTGGATCTGTAATTTTGTGGACACCTAGGGCATTGGTTGGCCTTCGGGGTGGGTCTCTTCCTCTACCTAGGTTGTTCCCAGCCCCAGTTCGAGTTCCTTGAAGCTTCCATGAGCAAGGATGGGGGGTCTTATTTCTTTCTTCTAGGGTTCCTAGGGTTTCTGTTGCATGTCTAGATCTTGGGGGGACTCATGATCAGTGCATTCAGACCCTAATTCCCCTAGGTTAGGATTCTAAGGATCCCATATTTGTGCCTGTTGCCACTTCTTGCTTGGGATCTTCAGGTTGTTGATTTTAGTTCCTGTTCAGGGGCTTTTGGTCCTAGTTCCCTGGATCTGTTCGTGAGAAAGGATGATGATTCCTGGGCCTTTCTGTTGGAGTGGTGGAGGCTTCCTTTTGTATTATCTGGTCTGGGGTGGAGATCAGTGTGTTTGCAGTTGTGGTCCCTCCTTCCTCCTTCAGTTTTGGCTTTCGAGATCCTATCTTTGCACCTGTTGCTATTTTTCTTGGATCCTTTCAGCTTCCTCATATTTCTCCTTACTGTGCACAGGGATATCTTGGCCTGTAGATATCCCTAGTAGTTTTGTTCCTCTTTCCAGGCTCTAACGAAGGCTTCCCATTTTTTTCTTTGAGGATCCTGATACCATTTCCTAGGCCGTCCTACTGCTGATCCTTGACCTATATCCCGATGCTGCTTACTGCTTTGCTCATGCAATTTCTTGCTGCCCTGCTACACCCTGGATTGCATCTCGAGCCGTCCCTGGGCGAGGATCCTCTCCAGTTTTCTAAATTTCCCTACTTTGAGTTTTTGGGCAGGATTTCTGGTTGCAGGCTATTCTTGGCCTTCCCGCTCTTCTTATGCAGGTCTGGGTAGATGCACTGTATCCACCCCTGGGAGGATCCCAAATTGCTGTATCCACCCCGGGGTGGATCCCAGACTACTGTATCCACCCTTGGGAGGATCCCAGACTGTCTTCAATGGGAGGATGATGCTTTGGCGAAGTGGGTCTCACTAGTTGGTTCTAGAATCTGGTCTTTCTGCTAGATCAAGGGTTGTTTCTGGCCCTTTCCCTTTTAGTTTGTGTTTATTTTCATGTACTAAGGAATTGCTTTAAATCTCAGTGCTACGGACCTTTTTGTTATAAGTTTTTGGGATCCTCTTAAAAAACCCAATTTGTATATAAAATTCTAGTTACTTATAAAAAAAAATTCAACGTTTTTTGAATAATACAATCTTTTCTGACCAAAATTGTAATGACCAAAACAATAACATTAAATCTTCCTACTCCTTTTTCTACGCCTTCCATTTGAATAGGGTTTTGAAAGGGACCCTTCCATTTTACAACTCTTAGAAACCCAAGAATAACAAATGAATCAATCTAGGCACAAAAACAACTTAGCTTCTTACAAATCAAATTTTGCATTTTCTTCACAATACAATTTTTTTTGACCAAAAGTGCAATTACCAAAATAGTAACAGTAACCGCCCTACATCTGCACCCTATGTTTAATTGGGGTATTCATACCTTGAATATTCCAAGATAGAAAATTCACTTTGTATCAAGTTGAGGAAGTTTTCTTCCTCCCAAAGACAAAATTCTTTGCTTCCCATCAACTATAGCGCTAGCAACGGTTGTGGTTCTCAATTCCCTAAGATTGGGCCTATCTTGAGAAACTAAAATTCCCAAATCAACCTTCTTAGATTTCCTTCTACTTATAGCAAAAATAAATTGGATAACCATTTCCTCCTTTTCCACCTCCAAATCACTAGTAGAAGTTCATTCTCCGTCTTCTTCATCCTCACACCCATTATGAATAATGTTAATATTTTTATTCATTTTTCTCTCATAGCCAATTAATATCACATTCTGCTGAGGAGTGTTTTATTTTGAAACCCTTTCTTCTATACTCTTTTACTTTATCCCTGTTGGGGAGTGTGGCTCTTTCTCAATATTCTCTTCTACATACAAAGAAGAATTATTCTCCTTTTCAATTAAAGCCTCGATCATCGGTTTATTAATATTTCCAAGTTGAGTTTATGGAAAAAACTCTTCCCCTATAACAATACCATCCCTATCATGGGTAGCAAGAACCTCAAAGTTATTTGAAGATAGACCCTTACTACTTTCATCAATACTCTTTTTGCCCCATAACTTCCCCTTTCTTAGTTTTCTTTTTCCTCCAAACCCTCAAAGGTTGTCTGGTTCTATCCTTAGGATTTTTGGGACATGTTTTCCAAAATACCCTAGCATTTTGCAAAGGTTATACAAGTGAATGGGAGTTTCATATTGAATATCTTGTTCTCATTCCCTATAATATGAAACTAGCCTAATAGATTTAGGCAGTGGTTCATACAGATTTGTTTGTACACAAAAAAGAGTCATTATCATTATGGTCCAAGATTTAGTAGCTAAATCAAAGACAATTATTATTCCAATTGCTTTAGCTACCTTGAGAATAATATTGTTATCACAAAATTCCATTGGAATCCCATGTAGACTCACCCATAAGGGTACCAATTGAAAAGTAGATGTGGTTGGATTAAAGCCTTGGCTCCATTTTTGTAAAAATAACCATATCCTCTCATAACACCATGGGTATCTCAACAAAAAATTTACCACATCCTTCGGATTTACAAAGTTAAACAACAAAAAATTATTAGGCAAAGCCACCACTACTTCCTGCCCCATAAGTTTCTATTTATCCTGAACCCACTTTCTTATTGTATCTAAATCTGATCTATTGCCCAAAAATTCCTGACCAAAGATTTTTTCCTTTCTAGATCACTTTGTTAGCCAAAATTTTTGAGACCTTAAGAGTAAACCTTAATCATCTCGATCCGTAGATAAAACAAATTTCTCTTCTTACAAAGTTTGACCTCTCTTAAAAACTTGTGCCCAAGAAGCACCTCCCTTTGATCTTTTTACTATTGTCAAATTTGGATCTATTGCTCTTGGATCCAAAGGGTTAGAATATCTCCTATCTACATCCTTAGGGGATTCTACTACAATAAAACCCTTGCCTATCACCTTTCCTTCTCCTATCCTATCTTTTCTTTCTCCTAATGTTCTTTAGCTTCAATGATCTTCCAGGAATAATATTCTATGCATTCATGGTAAGGGTTTGAAGCATTGATGCACTCTAGATGAACCCACTACTCTTCCACCATATTGAACAAGAATATCATTGAAACCCTAGCCCTCCATTGCTCCTCCCATTTTAAATTATATCCATTGTTTATTTACTTTCATTTGTTTGAACTTGTTTTTGGAAGTTGAAAATTATCCTCACCCATATAAATTTGTAAGTTTCTCTTGCGGTTTCCTACATATGTTTTTGTTGGAATCTTCTTATGACATGATCTCTAAATATACCTTACGTCATGACATCTTCTACATCTAAAAGATAGATTTTCATATGACATCTTCTACCAAAAAAATAAATCTATCCCAAATACTAGTCTGGGTCAGGATGTATGGGTTGCTCATTGAATTTTGGGAAATGGATACCTTCAAGGCAATAGGAAACACTCTTGTAGAATTCCTTCAGATTTCAAAAACTACAAAAGATAGATTCTTTATTATTTATGCTTGGATATTGGTCATGATTGATATCAGTAAACCTTTACCATAATTAATCATTATTAAGTATGGGGGTAAGTTGTGTACCCAAATTATGGATTATGAATATATATCTTTTAGATGTAGAATATGTCATGAGGTGGGGCATATTGAGAGATCATGCCCTAAGAAGAGTCCAACAAAAACATATGTAGAAAACTGCAAGAGAAACTTACAAATCAATATGGATGAGAATGGTTTTCAACTTCCAAAAAATAGGTTCAAACATATAAAAATAAATAAACAATGGATAACAGTAAGTAAGGATATTAGAATAAATGCCAATTCTTTTGAGGTTTTAGTCTATGAAGAAAAATCAAATCAAAGCTTAGAGGATATGATACAACAAGACATAATATTAATAAGGAACTGCCTACTCAGTATGATCCTGATTTAGAGATAAACATTCTTGTTGAACCTAAGGAATGTTCCCCATCAATTTTAGAAGACTCTTGAGGCTCCATGCACCATTCCTGAGAAGGAAAGTGGTAGAGAAAACATAGTGTTAGATGTTAATACCTCTTCCATTAACAAGAAAATACTATAAAATGAGTAGGATAAGTCAAGAACTTCCTTAAGAGAGCCAAGAGAGGATAAACCTAATGAAAAGAAAAGTTGTGAAAGAATATTGAGGAATAGAATAATAAGACCTACTATTGATATTGATAAGGCAAAAAGAGGAAAACCTTCAAATTATCAAGTGAGAGCTAGGGAAGCAAGAGCAAACATAGAGAAAGGAACACAATCTAAGTTGGTTGAACTTCTCTTTACTAAATAGCAAATTAATATTGGTAATTGATAGGCAGGGCCAACATCCCCTAATAAGACATTATTAACATCTCATGGAATATAAGAGGTGCTAATTCCTCATCAAAGAATAGTTGTATCAAGGACCTCTATTTAAGTAATAATCCCAATATTCTTTGTATCTAGGAAACTAAAATGACAAAATAAGAAGTTTCCAAAACTATGAAAGCAATATGGACAAGATGTGAATGAGATGTTGTGGATTCAACAAGAACAACAATAAAAATTCTAACATGTTGGAATCTAGTTAGAACTTTTTGTGAAACCATTCATGAAACTAGGCATTGGATAACCTCACTAGTCACATGCTACTTTGCAAATATTCATTTCATCCTTATCAATGTCTATGGACCTACAACTTAGTCAAACAAATTAAAATTATGGAGTGGGATTGAAGCCTTTATGAGAAGTAAAGACCAAGAAACCAAATTCATGATCATAGGAGATTTTAATGCCATAACCAAGTTGGATGAAAAATTTGGGGGAATTAGGAAAATAAGTATGAGAGATCTCTCAACTTTTATTCAAAACAATAATCTATGGGAGGTTGAGTTTGAAGAGGACAACTATACATGGAACAATAATAGGATAGGATAGAACCTAATAGCAAACAAATTAGACATATATTTTATCTTAGATCATTGGCTAGATGAAGGCACTCATGTCAAAATTAATATCTTGATAATAATTGGTTCAAATCATTGTCCAATAAGAGTTAAAACGGTGGTAAGTGAATTCATAAAAAATATCATATTTTAAATATGAACAAATGTGACAAGGCCATCCTCAATTTTTTGATATGATAGTGCATTCGTGGAACTATTTAGAAAATGATGGGTTGTATACACTTAAAATTTTTTTAATGACATCTAGATTAAAAGAATGAAACAAGAACACTTTCGGGAACATTTTTTTGGAAGAAAGAACTAGAAGAGAAACTTTGAAAACTCTAAAAACTTGATCACAATAATCCTAGCTTGGAGGAAAGGGGGTTGCTTAGAGAATATCATAATATTTTGAGTAAGGAAGATAAAATTTAGAGATTAAAATCAAGACACACTTGGTTAAAAGGAGATAAAAACACAAAGTTTTTCATAGGATGGCAATAGTATAGAGATCAACATCTAGAACTGTTGGTCATCAAATCTGCCTAGGAAAGGATTTTGGGTGAGTGCATGCGCCCTAGACCTGGACCAACATTAAAAGGCAGAAGAGAAGAGATGCCCCTTGTGCCAATCTCCATAGAAATGCCGGCTCCTATGCTAAACTACTTGGGGGTTTTAAGATAAGAGTGCAGTAAAGAGATAAAAGGAGTAGGGTTAGAGAAAGAAATAAAAAAAGGGTAAGGGAAGAGAGATCGGTGATTTGAGGTGGGAGAGAACAGGAAGCACGATCGCTAACAGACAACTTGAATGGAAGCAAAGAACACCAAGAATAAACGAAAGAAACATAATATTGATCTTCCTATGTATCCTCCAGGCGAGTTTTAGGGTACAGTCCCCAATCGCACTTTGGACGCAGAGTTCAGCATCTCAGTATGCAAACGAAGAGAGACAAAAGAAGCAAGCACATAAGGCAGCATAAAAGAAAACCAGTACGACATTTTTCCCTTTCTATGTATCCTTCAGACGAGTTTCAGGGTACAACCCCTGATCGCACTCTGGACACAGAGTTCAGAATCTCAGTATGCAAACGAAGAGAGACAAAAAAAGAAAGAAATCAAGCCCAAAGCTCTTTAGTATTAATCGCAGGACATCAAGTTACAACAAATTTCTAGGAGATAGTTCCCCCTTTTTTACATTATAATGCCTGGGTTTTTATAGAGGACCCGACCCTCTGAGTCATAATTACACAGCAAAGAAGAGTACGCCCTCGAGCCCTGAGAATTCATCTCCTCAAGGCTCTCATGATCGAGCTTTCAAATCTGTTACCAAAACTGGCAACTATGACTGGGTCAACCATGGCAAGATGCATTGATGAGCCGTCTGGACGTCCTTGGTCTCTGAGTGTGGTTCTCGAGTGGCCGCCATGCTCGTCGGGCTCTTCATCATGGCCTGATACTTCATTTTTGATTGCCAAAAATGAGCAACGAGCTTACCGGGAACGAAAAATTACATTTATGAGGCACTTGATCACCTCAGGAAAATACTTGGCTTGGAACACGTGCCCGTGAAGTGCTTCGCTAAGTTTTCATTCACAACTTCGCTTCGCAATGGTTTTGGGCCGAAGCAAAAACTCCTCTTTGGTTTTTACTTCATGAAAATGAGCTTCGCAAAACTGCTTCGAGGGTGGGGAGTGCCGATGCATATTTACTTCGCAAAATGGGCCTCTTCATCCTTGCCACTTCGTTGACAAAATTGCTTCGCCGATGCCTTGGAGAAATACTTTGCTGCGATCCTCTTTCAAAACTATGGTTCGGGAAGATTTCGGCCGAAGCAAAAGATGTTGCATTCTCCACGACTTGTTACTTCGGGTAGAAGTACTTCGCACGAAAGCTAGCTGAAGCAAATGCTTCGCAATGACTTTCGACGAAGTAAAAATGATTCACTGATGGAGGGGCCCGAAGTGAGTGCTTCGACAACTTTATGGCGAAGTATTTTCAATGCTCTTTTGAGTTTCGCTTCGCTAATTTCCTGACCGAAGTATTTGCTGAAAAATGCTTCGGGTGCGAAGTATTTTCACCCTATTTTCTTTATATTTCACTTCGGCACATCGCTTCGCAGAAATCTCACCCGAAGTAGCTTCTAAAAATGCTTCGGGCCTGAAGTAGTTTTCTTGCCAATTGGACCGTGGTCTGGGCCTTCCTTCTTCGACGAAGATATTATTTTGAATGTCGCTTGGCTCAACTTTTGCCCAAAGTAGCTGCTGAAAATGTTTCGGGCGCGAAGTAGTTTCATTCTCTTTTCTTTGTATTTTACTTCGACGACATCGCTTTGCTCAACTTTTTCCCGAAGTAGATACTTGAAGTGCTTCGGGCCCGAAGTTCTTTGTATCGCTCCCCTTGTATTTTTCTTCGACGAAACTACTTCGCAAAACTTTTACCCGAAGTAGTGCTGGAAATGCTTCGGGTGCGAAGCTCTTTTCATTTTCCCTCGGTGAAGCTATCTTCTTTGGCCTGTTTGGCAGCGAAGCTTTTCCTTCTTCATTCTGTGTACAAGGGGATGGCATTGAAAGGCAAAATTGTTGCAACACTTACAAACAAAAAGAAATACTTTTGCAAAAGGAAAGACTATACAAAATTTTGATTTTTTTGATTTTTTTCTACCCCTTGTGCAATGTGACAAAATTGTCAACATTCTTGGCGACTCGTGGGGCATTTAGCTTGTCTGAATGCAGAGATCCTAGGCATTTATCCATTGGGCAACAGAGTCATTCCCATTGTCTTCTTCTCTGACCATCCACTGACAACATTTTTTTTTTGTGCCTAATCTCCGAAGCAACACTTAGTGCTTTCGGCGCTTAATTACTAACCGGGCTATTTATAGTATCTACACAAAATTTTGTGACATGATTGGCATGCCGCTACCATAAACCCAGCTTCAGGTGCTTATCCAGTGAACCTGCAATGTCCGGACCAGATCTGATTAAACTTTAGTTGATATTTGAAGTCCGGCTGGCTTCTTCTCGAAGTTGTCCATGTTGTAAATAGAGTGCAGCGTGGCAGGTTGTTACTCCTACCAGTACCCATACTGGTGATGAATGATGTGGTGAAGAATTTCATAGCATGAGGGGCCTCTTGGGGTACTGGTCATGATGATGGCTGGAACCAATACCAGAATACTGAAGAATCTACTAACTGTGGGCTGGGTGCAGGTTCCTCCATCCTCATGATGGGGTAATAGGGCTCCTCTAGCAAGAAGTAATATTTTAGGGTCTCCTCAGGTTCAGCTTCTTGATGAGGCATGCTTAATGGATCCTGGCTGAATGCTTGTGTGCTATCTACTGGGACACAAAAAGGGTGCAAAAATGTGCCCTCTTTGTTCTCAGGTTTTGCCACTTGAGTCTGCTCTTCTCCTTGGACCATCTCTTGATGGAGACTGCAAGCAACCATGTTGTTTATTGCCAGAGCAAAGCTTGCATATTGCCATCGTTGAGCTTGGATGGAACCCACCTCTTGAGCTACAAACGATTGCAACTCAGGCATCTACTTAGTATGAAGGGTCTGCCATGATGAATATTGTGCAGGATAGACAAAAGCAACAATTATTGGAGGAAGTGATGGAGTTTCCCCCCACTGCCACTTTCTAGATAGGAACAGGAGCTGCTCTGCTCGTACTGCTTCCTCAAAAATTTGAGGAAACCTTTGTTCACTTGATTGCAGCAAGAGGAGGCCCATGTCCGGGTGAAAGGCCTAAACATAGAAGAGGTGGGCTTGGGCGGGCGTCGGTTGGATCCCTCTTGGAATTCTCTTCCAACTTCTACAGAATCGAACATTGAAGTCTATGACGCTCTCCAGAGGTGCTCTCTTGATGGTGGAGAGGTATGTCAAAAGCTAGAAGGGATCTTGGAAGCCATCAAATGCTTTGAGTAGTGCTCCTGCTAAGTCATCCCACGAGCAGATGCTTCCATGCCTGAGCAGTCTGTACCACTGTAGCGCCCTTCCTTCCAGAGACAGGAAGCCTGATCATGACATCTTCATGGAATATGTCATGGATGGACCTTAAATCAACAAGATATTCAAGGTGCTCTAGGGCCATTCCCTTAGTGCCATCATATTTTGTCACTGTCTTCAAGGCCCTTTCGAGAATTTCATGGTAACTTGAGAGATTCAGAGGGCCACGATCATCCCAGATGGGATGGCACGCCCTCTCCATTATAGCAGTGGCCTGTAGAGATCACGGTTCTTGCCACTAAGTCTAAGTCGCCAGGTGAACATACTTTTCTCTGCTTGTGAGGTCAAGGCTGCTCACCAAACCTTGATTCCTCTGGGATGTCTTCTTTCAGCTTTAAAAGGCGCCTACGATCAAGAAATCTGGATATTCAGCTCAGTCAGAGTCGCCAAGTGATTTTGTTAGATGGAGGCAAGCCAGAGATTCACCAACTCGGACTTCCTTAAAACATGGGGACTTTTGCCATGAAGGCATAGGTTTAGGTACTGGTCTTTATGACTTAGAGATTTTTGGGTTGAACAGAGTCGCCAGATGCTATGAGTCTTTCGGTAATGAGAGCATCGGTTCTCACTACCACTAGTCAGGTGAGACTGATCGGGTCACACTGGGAATTGGTTAGAACTATTGGCCCCGGTGAAGATGGGTTTTGCATTTAAAATATGGGACCTTGACTGGTTATGGATCTTACTAAGACAGACACAGTCGGTCCCACCGGGCATGCCAAAAATTGTTGGTCATCAAATCTGCCTAGGAAAGGATTTTGGGTGAGTGTATGTGCCCTAGACCTGGACCAACATTGAAAGGTAGAAGGGAAGATATGCCCCTCATGCCAATCTCCGGAGAAAGGCCGGCTCCTATGCTAAAATACTTGGGGGTTTTAAGATAAGAGTGCAGTAAAGAGATAAAAGGAGTAGGGTTAGAGAAAGAAATAAAAAAAGGGTAAGGGAAGAGAGATCGATGATTTGAGGTGGGAGAGAACAGGAAGCACGATCGCTAACAGACAACTTGAATGGAAGCAAAGAACACCAAGAATAAATGAAAGAAACATAATATTGACCTTCCTATGTATCCTCCAGGCGAGTTTTAGGGTACAGTCCCCGATCGCACTCTGGATGCAGAGTTCAACATCTTAGTGTGCAAATGAAGAGAGACAAAAGAAGCAAGCACAGAAGGTAGCATAAAAGAAAACTAGTACGACGTTTTTCCCTTCCTATGTATCCTTCAGACGAGTTTTAGGGTACAGCCCTCGATCGCACTCTGGATGTAGAGTTCAGCATCTCAGTATGCAAACGAAGAGAGACAAAAGAAGCAAGCACAGAAGGCAGCATAAAAGAAAGAAATCGAGCCCAAAGCTCTTTAGTATTAATCGCAGGACATCAAGTTACAACAGCTTTCTAGCAGATAGTTCCCCCTTTTTTACATTACAATGCCTGGGTTTTTATAGAGGACCCGACCCTCTGAGTCATAATTACATAACAAAGAAGAGTA
Source organism: Wollemia nobilis (assembly GCA_028583015.1). Taxonomy (NCBI): domain Eukaryota; kingdom Viridiplantae; phylum Streptophyta; class Pinopsida; order Araucariales; family Araucariaceae; genus Wollemia; species Wollemia nobilis. The sequence goes on from JAQPPZ010000715.1 coordinate 6,479,115, forward strand.
CGCCATCGAGCCCTAAGAATTCGGCTCCCCGAGGCTCTCATGACCGAGCTTTCAAATTCGTTACCAAAATTGGCAACTGTGACCGGCTCAACCATGGCAAGATGCATTGATGAGCCATCTGGACATCCTTGGTCTCTGGGTGCGATGCTCGAGTGGCAGCCATGCTCGTCGGGCTCTTCATCATGGCCTGATACTTCGTTTTTGATTGCCAAAAATGAGCAGCGAGCTTACCGAGCATGAAAAATTGCATTTATGAGGCACTTGATCACCTCGGGAAAATACCCGACTTGGAACGCATGCCCGTGAAGCGCTTCGCTAATTTTTCATTCACAACTTCACTTCGCAATGGTTCTGGGCCGAAGCAAAAACTCCTCTTTGGTTTGTACTTCACAAAATTGAGCTTCACAAAATTGCTTCGAGGGTGGGGAGTGCCGAAGCATATTTACTTCACAAAATGGGCCTCTTTGTCCTTGCCACTTCATTGACAAAATTGCTTCGCCAATGCCTTGGAGAAATACTTTGTTGCGATCCTCTTTCAAAACTGTGGTTCGAGAAGATTTGGGCCAAAGCAAAAGATGTTGCATTCTCCACGACTTGTTACTTCGAGTAGACGTACTTTGCATGAAAGCTAGCCGAAGCAAATGCTTCGCAATGACTTTCGACAAAGTAAAAATGATTCGCTGATGGAGGGGCCCGAAGTGAGTGCTTTGGCAACTTTCTGGCGAAGTATTTTCAATGTTCTTTTGAGTTTCGCTTCGCTAATTTCCTGAAAAATGCTTCGGGTGCGAAGTATTTTCACCCTCTTTTCTTTATATTTCACTTCGGCACACCGCTTCGCAAAAATCTCGCCCAAAGTAGCTTCTGAAAATGCTTCGGGCCCGAAGTAGTTTTCTTGCCAATTGGACCGTGGTCTGGGCCTTCCTTCTTCAACGAAGATATTCTTTTGAATGCCGCTTCGCTCAACTTTCGCCTGAAGTAGCTGCTGAAAATGCTTCAGGCGCGAAGTAGTTTCATTCTCTTTTCTTTGTATTTTACTTCGACGACACCGCTTTGCTCAACTTTGACCCGAAGTAGATACTTGAAGCACTTCGGGCCCGAAGTTCTTTGTATCACTACCCTTGTATTTTTCTTCGGCGAAACTACTTCGCAAAACTTTTACCCGAAGTAGTGCTGGAAACTCTTCGGGTGCGAAGCTCTTTTCATTTTCCCTCGACAAAGCTATCTTCTTTGGCTTGTTTGGCAGTGAAGCTTTTCCTTCTTCATTTTGTGTACAAGGGGATGGCATTGAAAGCCAAAATTGCTGCAACACTTACAAACAAAAAGAAATACTTTTGCAAAAGGAAAGACTATACAAAATTTTGATTTTTTTCTACCCCTTGTGCAATGTGACAAAATTGTCAACAAGAACTAGTAGAATTAAATCAATAGAAGGGATTTGGATTAAAGGCCAAAGTGAACTGCAATAAGTACTTTCAGTTCTAACATATGAAGATAATAGCAAAATGATGGAGCCTATTATACAATAATAAGTTCATTCAATTATTTTTTCTTTTGTTAAGGATAAATGCCCAGGTTCAAATGGACTCTCTACAACATTCTATTAACATAGTTGGGAAATAGTGAAGGATTCTTTATTGCTGGAAGTGGAACAGTCTAGGGTAAAACAATACATACTTATAAAATAAATGCAACATATCTTACCCCGATTCGAAAAAAGAAGGATGTAAAATTGTTTGATTCATTTAGGCTCATAAGCCTATGTAATATGGCATATAAGATAATATCTAAAGTGATGACAAATTGTTTAAGACCACTTTTAGACAAAATTATTTTAAAAGAGCAAGGAGGATTTGTGAAAGGGAGATAAATTTTGGACGGAATCATAGTAGCTCATGAAGTAATGCATTCAACAACTTCTAGAAAAGAGAGAACAATGATCTTAAAACTTGATATGAATAAAGTCTATGATAGGGTTAAATGGGATTTTCTTTTTGCAGTATTAGAAAAGTTTTGATTTGAAAAGAAATGGGTTAAATGGATTAAATCTTGTGTCTCTATAGTATCATATTTAGTACTGGTCAATAGGCTAGTAACAAAAGACAGGAAGATCTTCTATCACCATATCTATTAATTATTATAATAGAGGTATTGGGAATGAATTTGTAGAAGGCATACAAAGATGGGTTAATTTTTTTTTTTTTTCTAGATAATAAGGGGTTGTACTTGGGTCCCCCACCCTTGAAAAATTACATCTCTCTTCTTTAGAGCTTGAGATTTTACAAATAGATACACTTATCATCTCAATTGAGATGCTATAGCTAGAAACCTACATCATTTTACATAAAATGTTTGAATTTTTGATTTTCATTTTTTGGATCTTTTCAAATTTTTGTATGAATACAATTAATCTAGAATTTAGCAACTTTCTAGACATTTTTCTATAGCAACCTTCACAATTCAAAAACTTCACCTCTATTATCTATGCCTTGCATCTTAGTAGAGTAATATTTCCAAAACATCGCACTATCATAGTCCGCTTTACCAAATATAGATTGCTAGTTTCCTTCCTGAAACACAAGTGCAACCACAAAAATTATAATAAATAGTCTAAAAGGAAACACATTATTGTTACAAAGTAAAGTAGATAATACAAATGGAAAACATGAAATTAAATCTTAATCATAAATTGATTAAGGAAATCAACGTTTTTTTGTCAACTTCAACTAAACTTTCTACTTCCTCTAACCATGGAAAGGAGAATATAACTTCACGATCATCAATCAAAACCCCTCTACTGTCTATCTTATATGCACATTTGTTTCCTTCCCTTAATATATGTGTAAACCTGATTTCTTCATAGTCTTTAGCAAGATCTTGAATTTATACAATTATCTCTTGTATGTTCCATAGAGCCTTTGCTTTCCTCAAAATTGCATTAATTACTATGAGAGAATCACCTTCTATCCATACTCTATTCTATTTCATTTGTTTATATATTTTTAACCCTTCTAAAGCTATCCAAGCTTCAACTTTATTATTTGTCTTAAATCCACTATTGAAAGCATAATGAGACAAAATCTCTCCTATATTATTTCTAATTATTCCTCCTTCTCCTGTTGGTCCTGGATTTCCTTTAGATGCTCCATAAAAATTCAATTTAACCCACTCCACATTTGGTGGTTTCTACTTTATAATATTTGCCTTCTTTTTGCTTCTCTTGTACCCAACATCATAATTCCATTTAATAACTTGACTCCATCTATCAAGGCTCTCTGCTTCCAAATTAGGGACTGGGTGAGTTGATAGGGTTGGTTTAGACTCCTCTATGGCTAAACATATCTTCTTTTTCATTACCTCTAAAATGCTTTCCTTTCCTTTAAATATTATTCTATTTCTTTCTATCCATATAGTCCAAAGTATTGTATCTTTTGATATATCCCACATTTTTTGTAAAGCCTCACTTTAATAAGTGCTCTGCCATTGCATTAACTGATATTCAATTTTGCTATTCATCATCATGCACTTACCAAAAATATTAAGAATCCATTGCCATAGATTCAAGACTATTGAGAAATTTTCCAAGAGATGGTATATAATACCCTCCTCCTTCTTATAGAAAACACATTGAGAGGGGCCATAAAAACCCCTTTTCATAAGGTTATCCCAGGATAAAATTCTTCTATGACCTACTAGACAAACAAATATTTTTACTTTAGGAATGCTTGGGCTATCCCAAATATCTTTTCATATTCTAGTGATATTATTATTTTGTTGGTTTTTTACATTATATCCACTTCTTGTTGTGTATTCTCCTACGCTATTCAACTCCCAAATTAATTTATCCTTGGCTCCCCTTGAAATAATCACAATTTTTATCTTTCTACTCAATTGCCTCCTAGCATTAATGTCTTGTATACTTGTAAAAAAATCTTCTTTCCATTTATACCTTCCTTCCTGATATTTGTTTAAAATATTTAAAACTCTATCACCATATTTGTCTTGAAGCAATCCCATACAAGGTTTCGAAATTAGATCTAAATTGAGTGGTTTTTTATCACACCGAGTATCCATCTAGATAGATTTTTTTTCTCTAGTTCCCACCACCCATCTTAAACCTTTAATCATAAGATAATTAGATTTTTTTAAACCATTCCAAAGAGCATAACCATTTGGTAGAGAGTGTAGACACTAAATATTGGTCAATCCGATTGTGCTACCATAAGTAGTGACTGTGCGATACACCAAGGCCCCTAGGGCAGCCCTCAGGAGGTATAGAACGGTTCTAACCACTTAATGCAAGGGTTTTAAATGTCCTAGGCCACTTTTGGCATATTTTGGACACCCTTCTACTATTTGTGCTACCTTGGGATGAATATAGAACCTATTTGTTGCACCCCAAAGCGAATAGCAACATTCACTCTAGGGTGGAGCGAATAGCAGGTTTGACTGGCAAAAAGTCAAACCTAGACAAATGGTGCCTACCAACGGTTACATTTTTGGTCCATAATGGCTAGGAGGGTAGGGCATGCAACATCTTAATGCTCCAACCCATGAGGGAGGCCAAATTAGGAGATTCTCTTCTCCCTCCAATGCATGCCACCCTTGTGGCCAAGTGGCACCTCATGCCTTGCATGCCCTCGCATGCCTTTTGACCCCTGAAGCTTCCTTAGGCTATAAAGTGGAGATATTTTCCATACAAAAGGAGAGGATATTTTTAGGACAAAGCAATGGAGTACTTCCAAGATTTCCTTCCACCCTTTTTGTGCCAATTATTCCCTTAGAATCTCTTCCTAGCAAAGGAGGTTTGCGAGTGAGTTAGGAGGCGTAATTTGTTACAAAATCAAACCAACCGAGTGAATCCCATCACAAAATTCGACAAAAACACATTTAATAGGGTTTTTCATCATTCCCAATTGGAATTGGTGGTAAAATTTAGGGAGATTTTGTGGGCGCCGCACTCCGGGGTGCCCCCAATCTACAGGCTTGCTATCCGCTCCACCCCAAAATGAATAGAAATCCATACATAATTTTTTTATTTTTTTTAATTAGATACTTTATATATGCTTATATGATGTTTTAGTTCAAATTTCATGTCATTCTGAGTTATATTGGCCGAGATATTGCATTTTTAGTGTCTTGTAGGGTCTCTTGCAGGTATTCGACGATCATTTGAGAGAACACCCAAACTGTAACTGATATCACAAATATAATCAAATGGGTTTTCTTAGAATAGTATTTTATGTATGTACAATTTTCATACATTTTGGATATGCATAGGGTCAGAAATTGCTTGCTTTAGGTTTTGTAGGTTACGAACGGTCATTCGGGTTTCAATGCCCCATAAATGTAATTTTGGAGAAATTCTTGGTGATATCTTCCCAAAACCATTCATTATACATACCCATTTCATATTTTATCATTTGGAGTTGGTTTGATGCATTTTCTCACTATTAGCCATTTTGCCCCCTATGGGGATTGCATGCTTTTTACCATATGCACTCGCTATTTGATGATTCTGGTTTCCTTGTGTGTAGGTGTAGGTTATTAAAGTACACTAGGGGGCATCCTAAGACATCAGAGATCAAATATGCAAGTGGTGGTAACTTTGGCCTACCCACTTTGATTGTGGGTACAAGGAAAGACAGTGGATGTGCACCCGATTTATTTGAGATATTTGACCTTTGGGCACCCGAGTTGTAAACATTTGTATCACCCATTTTGAGCCCTTAAGGGGACGCATTGTAACCCATAATTTTGGATTATTTTGATTAATAATAAATATACTTGTTTTGCTTTACTTCTTGTTATTCGCTATCTTTCCATCTACTTGCATGCTTTCGTTTGGTGCTCATTAGCGATAGGGCATAGATACATACATTGTTTATATTTCATTTGGTGCATCGTTTTTCCTGCTTTAGTGGCAATCACGGTGGGACCCTGTACCTTTTGCCTTAGGTGAATTTTGGAACTCATTCTTCATCTTTTTATGTTGTAGGTGCTATTCGTTCTGGGTTGAAGCAAACTCTGGCCTGCTATTCGTACCCCTCTGGGGTGAATGTGAATTTACCTCACTCTGGAGTGAATGCATACCTGCTATTCATCACACCCTGGAGTGAATAGAAAACAAGGAGCTTTTGGACCAAAATTTCAAAAATAGCAAGTTTTGGCAGTGATGAGGTAGGTCCTTGAATCTGTCATCTTTGTTTTGTAGTTACATAAACTGTTTATTTTCAGTGTTATGTGGTTTTTATTGCATTTTTGTTTGCTTAGAAAGGTTAAAGGTAGCTTCATTTTATTAAATGCACAATAACAAAAACACATAAAAATAAAAAAAATAAAAACAAATTAAGAGTAGGAATGCATCTCTATGGTTTGCGTGCTTGTAGCCTACCCAATGGGTAGGCTAACATTTAGGGTTTTGCATTTCTAGATACATTTGTGAGTTTCCTTTTATATACTAACCTTTATGAAAGTAAAATGCACTTTACGCATGCATTTAGTGAATGATCATTGAATGCTTCTTTGCTTGCTTTCTTTAAAGATAAAAGGAACCCCACACATCACGTTTTATCTTAACATCGACGACGTTGGGCCTTCACATACAACCCGTCGATCGAGACCAACAGTGGATGTAATTACCACCTAATTGGCTCATGTGAAAGAATATCATTGGGACCCGTCCGTGGCCAAGGCTGACCCAAGATCTGTCCTAACCATGAAAAATAGCAAGTATTCCTCTTCGAGGGGTGTATCACTGCGCACGGGGTGCTGGGTGAGGGTTGGTAGTACCTATTGGGCACTGAATTGCACCAAGTTTTCACTCGATACTATGGCTGTCTATCTTCCTACTTTCTATCTAGGCTTGCACCCGATAGCTGCAGCTCAACACTCAACATTGGATGGACCAAAATAGGGGTTTCTGATCCAACCTCCAGAGTAGGCTGGTTCCTTGTCAACTTAGCAAGTTGTTGACACAATTATGCTCACTTAGGGTTTGGAGTTTAGGGTAAGAGAAGGTTAGGGTTAGAGAGATGTAGATAATAGTGGATGGATAGGTTAACAACATTGCACTACCATAAAAAGCTCCCAAAAAACCATACTAAGGACATACACTCAGATCAACATTTATCCCAAAATAGATCGTTTCATATATTAAAGCATAATAGAGAAATGTTATAGCAAGCAATTTCAATACCCAGGGAATGATAATCCAAATAACAAAATTCACCAAACACCTAGATTTCATAGAAATGTACTTTCCAACAACATAGAATGAACTCAAAGCAGATTTCAATTACTTATAACAGCTAGTAATCCAAAATAGGCACAAACTAACCATCTAAGTATTTACAGAAATGCAACTATGAAATCCGAACCTCTGACATCAAGCATGAGAACACGAACTTGAGGCGAAGATCAATGTATTGCTCCTTTCATTCAGCTCTTCAGGAATATTTACAATGGTACAGGCAAACACGCTAGAGCCGACCCTTAAAAATGAGGGTTCGACCTCTACTTATAGTTTTTCAAAATACAATAATCAAGAAACAATACACAAAATCTTGTTACAATAGTACAACAAAGATTTTAGCTGGCATTAGCTCATTGGTCCATCCTTCGAGAAATCTGCTAAAAGAAAGTCTGCCATGATAGCTCGGGGTCTCTACAACTTGTTGATCGCTCAGTGGAACTGAAGCTCAGGCCGTTAAAGATCACACTTTTCCATCGATCCTTCTTGGGAGTGAATTACCATCGTCGATCTATAACCGCCTCTGGTTTGATCTTCTTGGAAACCCTCGATGCTTCATATTTTGGTCGACTATTACAATTCTGATACAACAATATCTTTAAAACAACCAATATTTGGTAGCTTAACCTCCACCATTGATCTTCTTCATCACATGATTCAGATTCAATCCGGCACAAGCTAAATGCCATTCCACTTTAAAATTGATGACATCATCTTTCTTATCAAAAAAACAGAATCTCCAATCCGGATCTCTGAACCTCGAATCCACTCCGAGATCTTTATCTTCACCTTATATTCTTCAATCCGAGTCCGAAGTTAGTCACATACCTTCTTCCATCGTGAATCCACACTTTTATTATTCCACCGCCCCATCTTATCTTCATTCGAAAAGGAAATACTTGTTCATTCCTCGAATCACCAATCCACACTTTTTTTCCAGTGACATCATCATCTCCTAGAAAATTTTGTGGATTTGAAGATTAGTCTTAAATCGAAGTCAAAAACAAAAGGACCTTCCCAAAATTACCATTCCACACTTTTCCATCATTGACGTCATCATCTCTTAGGAACTTTTATGGATTTGAGATATGTCTTCATTTCGGAGCCGGAGTGAAGTCACCCAAATCGCTCCAAACATGAAAACTTTACTAACTATTGAGCGGATTCATATCTTCTGACCCGGTTCCACTTCAAAGCATACTGCAAGCTTAGTGAAATGATGATTTTATCACTTAGTCAAAATTATACAAAATTTTACTAAGTATGTGGCCATTTTGGGCCTACATTCTGGTGCCTCCCGGGTGGATTTGCTTGCAAAGCCAATCGAATCCAGAGTCTTATCCATTGGGCCTTAGGAGTCAAAACAATACTTATCTTTGAAGATATGTTTTAAGGAATAATTTCCATACAAACACTACCCTCTAAAAGCTCAAATTCTGCCTAGAGGGTAAAGGTTCATATAGAAACCATGCAAAAAACATCATAGAACTCACTTGTTCAACTAGAGACTGTATCTATAATATCAGTATTACTACTACCTTCAAAAACTATACATAACTCTACCTCCTTTATAAGGCTTCACTTCAAAGAATGCCTTCACAAAAATGCTACACTGTAGACTTCATGCCTTTATTACTTATTTATAACAATTGTCAGAGTAAAAATAGAAATACAAAACTGATGTATTAGAAACACAAAAATTATGTATATGTACAAACAAAAATGAAATGATTTAAGTGTGAACCCCTCATGGGCCTGTAAGTGCTCAATATTATCCTCATCCTTCTATAGCCTCTTCCTCATCATCTTCTCCCAGAGCCTGTAGTCTCTGATTATCTTCATCGAAGGTGTCCCCAAATACTTGGACCATTGATTCCAAAGACTAAAGAGCCTATTTCCAGGCTTGCTCAGAGGGATTTGATGTCTCTTTAAGCTGCTTATAAACATATTGTAGTTCCCCAACATCCTCATAATTAGCAACATTCCCTCTAGTCACTAGATCTTCCATGAGATCTCTTAAGCGGGTGTAACCCATAATTAATTTGGCAGCTTGTTCTTGGGATAGTGGCTCTTCCAATGAATCAATTTCAGCCTCATCCTATAAGTTCTCCTTGATGCTTTGTTGGGCTTCTTCCATAGATAACAAGTTGTGATCCTCCTTCCAGAGTCCTTTGAAACCAACATGAACCATTTCCTCATTTATTTCAATAATGTCTTTAATTCCTCTTTCCATCCTATCAAACAACAACCAGGCTCTCTGAACTGCCCTATGCTTTTTCACCACTATTTTGGAGGCTACCCTAGCTAGATTCCATTCTCTATTAGAAATTGGTTTAGCAGCATCACTAAGCCTACTACCAACCAACCTATACATTTGTTCCACCAGAATCACCATAGGCTGTAACTCTCTAGTGATTTGATCTAAATCCTTCTGAATGGTAGATAGCAATTGGCTGGCATCCTTCAGGTAGTCGATTATGAGTTGAAGACCTGAACATTTTTCTTGAACTTCAGAAAGCAACTCCTGCTTTATCCTTTTCAAACTATCTTTGGAAAAACCTGAGGACTTGGCTTTCTCAATCTGAAGCTGATGTTTCAAATTTTGAATTTCTTTTGCCTGATCCTCATTCAACTTCTTTTGTTCTTCTAACTGATCTTTCAACTCATTAGCCTTTTGAAACCTTTCCTGCCAACTCTTAGCCTCTTTCCTCAGAGCTTTCTCTACTTCCTTTTGATCATTGAGGCTCTTCTTAAGTTTTTCAACTTGTTGTTCTAGCTTATCTACCTTATATTTTGCTATATCAATCTTCACATAAAAGGTCTCTAAGTGAGCCTTGGCCATCCCTAACTCATCTTCAGTAGGAAGCTTGTCAATATCTTCTATGATTTCCTCCACTCTATAATCCTGAGTAGTCATTTCATTTTTAGGTTTGCTCACCTACGGAATCAAAGACCTTGAAACCCTTTGCCTAGTGATAGGGTTAACATACATACTTTTCCTTGTCACAACCATTCTGCTGGAAGGCCTGGTAAGCTTCTCTGCCCAATAGTCATTTATGCTCTGAGTGGTTGCCTGTTCTTTTGATACAACAATAGACCTTGAAACATCAACAGCCAAAGGAGATAACGACATCAAAAACATAAGGGTGGACTGACTTGTTGTTGGTGGGGGTGGAGATACATTGATAACAACCTCTATTACAATGGTAGATTCTATGACTACCATTGCTGTTGATATAGGTAAATTCAGAGAAATAGGGACAGAACTAATAGTAGAAGGGATGGATGAACTTGGAACGCAGTGTCCCATGGATGGTGGTAATGAAAGAGATGAGGATGCAACAATGGTGGATATTGAAGTGGATATCTCAGAAGTGGAAGGTGGGTTTGGAGGAGGTTGTGACACAATAGAACTGACTGGTACCTCCATAGCTACTGATGGGATGAGGGAAGAACTGTGAGGTGGAGGAGGTAAATTTACCATATTTTCTTGACTAGAAAGGGAGGGAAATCCTTTTGGGGATTCATGGAGATGAGAAGGAGAAGAGGGATTAGAAACCATACCTTCACCTACAGATGTAGGGTGTTCTTGTTCAGCTTCTATCTCAAGTTGTTGTTCTTGCTCAACTAACCCTTCTGTATTAGAAACAACTACCTCTTCAACAATTTCTTCCATACTCATCTTCTACTTCTTGGAAACCTCTCTCTCCTCTATTTTTGGGGTTCTCTTAGTCCTTTTACGAACTAATCAGAAAGCATCCATCTCATCTTCAGAATATTCCTCTGATAAATCTCCTTGCACTTCCCCAAGAAGTAATGATTGTTCAATAATGGATTGCGGTTTAGATGATGTTGCAGGAGCAAAAGAAAGTGGCCTGAACCCAAAACTCTTATCCTTCTTCTTCCAACTAATATCTTTGCCTTGAGGTTGTCCCCCTAGAGCTAAACGTGAAGGCCTAGATCTTGTTTCAATAATAGGGGTACTGACAACCTTTTCTTTAGAATACCTCATTTTGCTCATCATCCTAGCCCCTTTAGGGAATTTCTCCACCTGCTCAGAAGTAGGACTGAAGGTTTTCAATACTCCAATGGTTGTTAAAGAAGCCTTTTGATCTGTAGAAGGCTAGAGAGATTCGAAATCACCCTGGGGCTTTTCAACCATTAATACAATGTGCCTCACATCCTTTAGCCTCCAAGTATCAATATTCTCATTATATCTTTTTGAAAACTCTTTATCAATTTTCATTCCAAATTTAGATTCAACTTTTCCAATTTCAACTCTCATACGCCACCAATCCATAATCTTGGCATCCTCCCATGGTCCCTTATAATCCTCCTCTTCTACTTCTTCTAACTTCCTTTTTAGATGGCATTTCTTTTTCTTTGCAACTTCGACTTGGAGGAGGGCCTGCTTTTCTTTGTAGTTTCTGCTTTAATCTTGTCAATCATATCCTCGGTAATCTGATGACCGAGCTTGTGGTCAGGATCAAAATCTTCAATCTGCTCATAAAAATCCAACCATGGAGGTAACTGATCCATCTTGGAGACATTCCACTCTAAAAGAGTAGTCTCATCATTGTTTCTTCCCTATTCAAAATTAGCCCTGGGCCTTTTCTCAAATTTGTAGGCCTTATCTCCATTCAGGGTTTTATTTCTTGTAGTGAAAATATCATCAAGATCATAACTCCACTTCTAAGGAATATAAAATAGACCTAACCTATCCAGGTATCGGTCAATTTGTTGACTCTACCCCTTCTTAGTAATGGTGATATCACTCAAGGTGCGGTGGGAAAGCAAAGACTTCCTTTTTCTCCCGAACCATATTTTGAGTCAATGTACTCTGCTTGCCTCAAATATTCCAAGGTGAAGAGTCTCTCCATGACAAAGTGGGGCAAAAGAAAAGGTTTACCCATGAAACCATATAATCTGATGACCGTGCCTTCAGTTAACAAATACCAGTCCCCTTCCTCTGCATCTTTAGTCCTCAGAATCTCTTTGGCCAGGGGTGGCAATCTGGGGAAATTACCATACATTATTTTGAGGGCCAGTCCAAGAAATTCCAAATTGAACCTATAGTGAGACTCACTACTTCTTAAATGGTTTGTCCAATAGTAAACTAGCATAGGTTCTCCTTTATCAGTCTTATCCTTGATTGGAATCCATGACATTCTATCTTTAACAATGGCATAAAACATCCATACCAAGTTTGAGCAATGCCTAAAGCTAGGAGCATCGATGCCCCTCTTCATGCTTACTAGTTGTTCATGTATTCTTTGGGTGAGAAAAGTTGGCCAGTCAAAATAAATCACCCTTATCCCTTTCTTTGCCGCCTCCTTTTCATACATCCTTTCGTTAGAGATACAGTATGCAACGGCAATTTTCCAACCATGAACCTCTTCATCAGAGTCCAAACCCTCCATGCAGGCCAACATAGAGAACAGAACGGGGGTTACAAAATTTTTGATAGAAATGGGGACTTCAGGAAACTCTTCCTGGGGTTTGGTATTCAGCTGCTTATAAACCCAATTCCTAAATGACTCACCATCATTTGCCCGCTTCTTTGTGGAATAAAACCCAGTTTGTTCAACAATTTTAAAGGGTTTTGGTGGTACTGGTGGGTCAGACCCTAAGGCAAAAATCTCATGATAGAAAGAGGTAGTAATGCTAAAAAGGGTCTCACCCTCGCAAGTTTTTACTGCCTTAGCTAGTGGGTCATAGAATTTAACTATTGCAGCTATCAACTCAGGACATGGGTGAACAAAATAATAAATATAAAAGGATAGATAAGAAAGGATGGAGCATCTACCTTCTACTGATAGAGCAACATTATTTTTGTATCTATCATTCACACTCTTTCTTAGTCTCATCCTTTCAATGATGGTCATCTCCATATCCGCTACAGCCTCGACTTTATCAAGGTAAGGCACCGACGTCCTGTCATCCAGAGTTTTGAATTCTAGAACATCTTCTACAGCCTCTATGGGTGATTTCTTAGGAGCCATCTTGTAGCAGTAAGATTTTACGCACTATAATAAGCGAGGGGAACTTTAGAATGTTGTTATGCTTCTCTACAACCTCGTGGTCACTAAATGAACCCTACGCAAGACTTCATCACTTTTTATCTCCTAGAATGTGCGTATCATCCACCATAAATGCAGTTGTTGCATGATATCTTTGTTGGCACACTTCGCCATCCTTCCATTATTTCTTTGGTGGCTCAAAGGTGGCGTCCTATCTTCTTATTGGTAGAATTTTGAAATTGTGTTGCCAGCTCATCACATCCCTTCGGCTACTCTTCGGTCCATGCATGAGTTCGTTAGAATTGAATGTGGGAGCACTCTTTAGCCTCCACGTGTCAGATTAGAACTTGTTGTTCGGCTTTGGCCTGATTCCGCTTCGATGTCTTAAGAACCTTTCGAGTCCACCTTGGTACTTAAAGCTTATGCACACGACACTCTACCTCGATTCCACTCCGGCTATCTCCAACTTTGAGAGGTTCCCGGATTAGCGTCATTCTTTGTCCTTATTTATGTGGGATAGAAACTGATAGACCACTCCATGGAAATCTGGATTTAACCATGCGGACTTGAGGGTGGAATGCCATTCCGAAGAGTACACAACACCATGTGCGGAATGGAACATTACCATGCATTTTGGCCAACACTTAGTCATTTCTTGCAAAATTTCTTCTCTCTCTCTCTCTTTTTTTTAGCATTTCTTTGAAAAGAACTAATTACAAAGTGCAGAAAAGAAATCAAATACAAAGTGCAGAAAGGAAGGGGAAATATTTGTACAATGTATATACATATGTTACAATGAGTTCACTTCTTACATATAGTAGAGCTTGAGGTGGAAACCATTCACCGAAATTGGTTGTATGTTTCCCTCTGGATCCTTCAACTGAAATACATTAGACTCTTTAGCTTCCACTATTTCAAAAGGACCATCCCAAAAGGAATCAAACTTTTCATGCTTGCCTGGTTTTGCCCTATCAACATTCCATCTGAGAACTGAGTCTCCAACTTGGAGCTTTCTGAACCTGGAATTTTTATCAAACCATGCTTTAATGTCTGATGAATGCTTTTGAAAATGATCATATGCTTGAGTTCTGCTCTCTTCCAATTGTAGCAGGTGTGTCAACCTAGTTTTTACTGGATCCTCCTCTAATTCTTCTTCTGTACTGACAAGCTTAAGTATTGGGATCTCTAGGTGAATTGGCAATACCACCTCTTTTCCATATACCAGTGCATAAGGAGAAGTTTTGATAGAATTTTTAATAGTAATCCTGTCTGCCCATAGAGCATGGTCGAGCAATAAGTGCCAACTCCTTTTGTTACCCTCCAGAGATTTTCTCAAGATCCTTAATAGGTTTTTATTGGTAGATTCTGCAAGTCCATTACCTTGTGGGTAATAATTTGAAGTATTTTTAAGAGTGATGCCATACTTGCTGGAAAACTCAATGTACTTGGCTCCTATGAAAGCAGGGCCATTATCACTCACCAAAGCTTCCGGGACTCCAAATCTGGAAATCAAACTCTCCATAAAGTTGATCACAACTTCCTGGTCTGCCTTCTTTGTAGGAATGGCCTCTACCCATCTGGTAAGATAATCTGTAGCTGTCAAGATAAACTTGTGCTCTGCTGAAGAATTAGGATTTATAACTCCTATAAAATCTAATCCCCATTGTTGGAAAGGCTCCTCAACTTGAATAGGCTTCAGGGGAGATGCAACATTTCTGGTTCTTCCAACGTACCTCTGACACTTGTCACAAGCCTGGGTAGTTTTAAAAGCATCATTGAAGATAGTAGGCCAATAATAGCCTGCTCTTATTATCTTCAAAGCCGTAACTCTACCTGAGCTATGACCACCTGCTGATCCTCCATGAAACTCTTCTATGACTCTTTTTTGTTGGTCCTCCTTCAAGCATTTCAGGAGAATACCATCCAAGTTTCTTTTGAACAACCCTTCAGGTAGTAATACATATTTTAGAGCATGAAGTCTATACCTCCTTCTTTGAGAAGGATTCAGATCGGGT
Organism: Wollemia nobilis; assembly: GCA_028583015.1. NCBI lineage: Eukaryota > Viridiplantae > Streptophyta > Pinopsida > Araucariales > Araucariaceae > Wollemia > Wollemia nobilis. The sequence goes on from JAQPPZ010000715.1 coordinate 6,494,399, forward strand.
GGGCAGATCCCAGTTTGGAAATACCTAGTCATTTGCTCGATCCAATCAGAATCTGGAGTGTGTACAATTTCTATTTGATCCTCTTCTATCATCTGACAATCTATCATTTCGGCCAATGTTGAAGCATCTATCAATCCTTGGCACAAGGCTCTACCTCTTACCAACTTGGTGGGACGTATTTCTACATCATATTCCTAGATCTTAGTAATCCAACCAGCCCTTTTATCTCCCAAGTCACCTTGTAAGATAAAACTTCTTACATCTGGATGAACCACATATACCAGGGTTTTGCTCTGTACCAGATATTGTCTGAACTTCTTCAGTGACTTCATCACAACAAACACTTGTCTTTCAATAAAGTTATATTTCACCTGATAATCATGTAAAGTCTGACTCCAAAAGAACACAGGGTGTTCATCCCCTTGATTATCTTTCTGGGTGAGCACTGAGGCATAACTCTCTTCAGCTCCATAAGCATAGAGAATAAAATATTTACTAAAATCAAGATTTATCAAGACTGGGGCTGTTGCAATGGATTGTTTGATGATCTCAAAATCTTGCTTCCTAACCTCGGTCCACTTGAATTCTACCTTTTTCTTGAGTAGTTCAGATATAGGCCTCACTTTCTATGCAAAATCAGAAATGAATTTCCTGACGAAATTGATTTGACCTAGGAAAGACTGCAAGGTCTTCTATTAGTAGGCAAAGGAATAGCTAGAATTGCTCTAATTATTTTTGGATCTATGGCCATACCTTCCTTTGAGACCACATGGCCTAATAGTTTTCCCTCATGTACTACAAAGAATGACTTCTTAGGATTCAGTGAAATACCAAATTCTCTGCACTTCTGAAAAACCTGTTCCAAATGAGATAGATGATCATTTTTATCATGAGAAAACACCGTCATGTCATCTAGGTAAATCAGAATAACTTTGTTTATAAGTGTACCAAAGGCATAGTCCATGGCCCTCTGAAATGTAGCTCCTACATTAGATAGCCCAAAGGGCATTCTATGATAGACAAATGTACCCCATTTTGTAGTAAATGTTGTCTTGTATTGGTCTTGATATTTTACCCAAATTTGGTTATATCCAGAATAACCATCCAATAGTGAGAATATTTCTGCTCTAGCTACCACCTGTAAGATCTGGTCAATCTGAGGGAGGGGATAGTGATCCTTGAGGGATGCTTGATTCAGATTTCTAAAATCTACGCATAGGCGTATATCCCCATTCTTCTTTCTTACGGGTACCAAATTGGCTACCCAAGTGGAATGTTTTATTGGATATATTATCCTAGCCTTTAGTAGCTTTAAGAGTTCCTCTCTCATAATGGCTTCTATCCTCGGATTGACAGGCCTCTATTTTTGTTGGAATGGTTTAGCATCGGGTTCTAACTCAATAGTATGTTGGATAATCCTTTTGTCATACACCTTAAGGTCTTCATATGACCAAGCCACAGTGTCTTGGTATTTTAAGCATAAAGTTTTAATCTCTTCTGCTTCCTCAGGTGAACACTGGATCCCAATATTGAGCTTCTTTCCTATTCCGACCTCCACTTCTTTATAGATATTTTCACCAACCTTCATGGCTCCAACCTTCTTTCTATCTTCATTATCGAATAAACTTTCAAGGGTGACCAATCCCCTTGGAATATGATTGTTTCTTAGTTGGATAAAGTCTTGCTGATCTATTTCCTCCAAGTCTTCTTCTTGGACAGTTGAGAGGCATGCTTCTCTTATCATAAAATCCAGAATTTGTTCATCACTTTCAAAAACCTGCCAGAATATTTGCTTGTCTGGCACTGCAGGTCTGAAAACCATTTTAATTCCCTTGGTCTTCTTAGTTCCAAAATCTATAGGAGGATTGAAATTAGCTCCCTTTGTTGCCAATGCATCTGCCAGGTGATTCTCTTCTCTAGGCACAAAGCTTAGATTCAGGGCATCAAATGAATCCATTAGGTCCCATACTCTATTCCTGTAAGCCTTTAAGTAATGGTGCTTACTACTGCACTTATTCCTTACCTGATGGACTATTAGCTCAGAATCACCATATATGTTCAAAATATTGATGCCCATGCTTTCTGCTTGCATCAATCCGAGGCACAAAGCCTCGTATTCTGTAGCATTGTTGGTACATGACCATGTCAGTCTATAAGAAAAATTCTTTATCCCTTTCGACTGTGATTGTAGAACCACACCAACCCCTGCACCATTTCTACATTTAGCACCATCAAAGTGCATAACCCATGTTTCCTTGTTTCTTAGGGATTGATTAGAAATAGTAGGGAGTTTCTTTTCCAATTCAGTTGTGATGTTGTATGTGCCCATACCAGTTCCAAATTGACTATAATATTCTTTGAAAGGCAACTCATCTTCAATGTCTAGCTCCTCAATGTTTTCCACTAGCTCAAATTCCTCCAAAGGATTAAGATTGCACATATCTTCTTCAATATTTTCAATATGATAAGCAACTGGTTTCTCAGGTGTTATCCTTATCCTTTTTCCTTTGAAAGGTATTACCATGCTAGAATAATCCATGTACATACATCCCCCTAGCTTTGCAGTAAATTCTCTTGAGAGGCATAACCCAAAATAGGGTTCTAAATCCACCACCACTATTTCCTGTACCACTGTTACCTCGGGAGCTCTATGCAACCTCATCAGTACATCTTTAATGACCCCAACTATCTTGACAGGTGTCCCATCTAGTTGTAACACTCCAGGACAAGACCGGGTATATTCCATACCCATTTCTTCATAGACCGCCTTAGGCATAACTGTGGTTGATGCTCCTGAATCAATCATACAATTTTGGACTACCCATCCTTCCATTCTTAGGGATATGTAGAAAGGGGGAGGTTTGTTCTTTAGAACAACAGGTGTCATTTCTTTCTTTTCTGATGGTATACTAAGGATGGTAGTGGCTGGTCTATTCTGGGGATTTTTGTTGAGGGAAGCTTTAAGCAGGTCAATCTGGCCCAGAATGAAAAGAGTGTCATATAGGCTAGCTTTTGATGGAATCCTTTTCATCTCTTCAACAATGTTATACTCAGACTTGGTCAGGGATAGTCTTTCCAGTCCTCTGTCTGGCTCACCATATTTCCTTTTGTATTGTTGGGTTGCCTCTAACCTTTGTCTTTTGGTAATAGAGGGGAACCTGAGCCTTTCTTGATCCTCACCTTTGGATCTCATTCTGTCTCCTTCTGTTTCTCTTTCAGGATTTTTAGGGAGACTATCTGTTTTCTCCTTCCCTCTAGCTCGAGGAATAGGAAAAGTGTCACTGCTTTGAGGGGGGAGTCAACTTTCTTTTGAGAAGGGACCTAAAATTGTCCCATATTCTGAGGGTCTACTTGTAGAGCTTTCTTTCCAGACCTTGTCATAACAACAATGGGACTTTCTTCTTCTAACTCCTTTTTGGCCATGATCTGATCAGGGTGCCATAACATGTTAACCCTCCCCTTATGATTCCTTTCAGCTTGATCCATGGCCTGTTGAACATGGTGTTGATACATCACACAAGACTGTGAGTCATGGGGGTCATTGCATACCAAACACCAAACATTTGCAAGAGTGGTATCTGCAGAACACTCCGGATCCTCATATGTTGCATTCACCCTAACCCCAGTACTATTACTAGGACCAGGCCTTTGATATTTGTTTACATATGGGAATCTCCTCTATTGTGACCTTTCTTGATCTCTCTTTTCCATTGAATTCATTCTATTACTTAGAGTTTTCATGGTATTTTGTATATCTAGAATAGCAGACAATTCTTGAGAAGGTTGAGAAGGAAGGGGAGGAAAAGGAGGTGTGGAGGATACAAGTTTAGACCGAGGAATCAGATTCATTTGTAGAGATGGAGATGGTAAAGAAAGGGGGTCCATGTAAGAGGGCTTTGTGGATTGATCATGGCTACTATTGGTTTCTAAGTTATAGGGCAACACGATTTTGGGGGGAATTCTTCCTACATTGATCAAGATATTTTCAGCATGGACGACTGCATTATAAACTTGGGGGAAGGTTTCTACTCCAGATTGTTGTGTTTGCAGACCTAGCTCTGATCCCAGGGCACGAATATAATACATATAAGCCAAACATGCAGCTGGTCTAGTAGTGGGGGGAATTCTCTTCCATGTTCTGCTAAATCTCAAATTAAAATCTGAGACAGTTTCTTGTTGGGTTTTTTGCATGGTTATAAACTGATTCAGCAGAGAAAAGGGATCAATAGATTCATTAAATTCTTCTATGAATGGCTCAGCCAATGATTGCCATGAAGTGATAGAATTATCTTCCAGAGTTCTAAACCAATGCAATATCTTTCCATGAAAGGACAGGGCTAGAATTCTGACAATAATATTTTCTTCTTTTATGTTGTGGATTGCTGCCAGATTCAAGATATCTTGGCAGTGCTCATAAGCTATTTTCCCAAATCCATCATACATGGGGGTTGCCTTAGATACAGCCTAGGGAATGGCATCCATTTGGGCTAATCTAAGGGGCCCAGTTGAATCCCAGTTAGGGTACTTCTGAAGTGGCTGATTAGGAGCCACATTATGTGCCATATTTTTGGTTGCAGGTCTTCTTGGGGGAACTATTGGGTTTTCTTCCAGAAGCTCTTCTTCTTCAATAAAATCTTGATCCAAACTTCTGATAACAATAGCCCCTCTCAGAGGTAACTCACAATGAAAGAAAGAATCAGGGTTGTTCCTCTTGAAAGACCTAGTATACATGAAAGGGTACTGGTCTACAATACTTTTTAGGGTCTTCTGACCAGGGAGTCGCCAGGTGAACTTTCTTTTCTCCCGCTAATAAGGTCAAGATAATTCACCAAATCTTGATTCCTTCGGGTTGAGATAACAATAACTCTTTAGATGGGTTTCGTGTTCCTTGTGAACTGGTCCCACTGAGCGTGCCAAAAACTATTGGGCACTGAATTGCACCAAGTTTTCACTCGATACTATGGTTGTCTATCTTCCTACTTTCTATCTAGGCTTGCACCCGATAGCTGCAACTCAACACTCAACATTGGATGGACCAAAATAGGGGTTTTCGATCCAACCTCCAGAGTAGGTTGGTTCCTTGTCAACTTAGCAAGTTGTTGACACAATTATGCTCACTTAGGGTTTGGAGTTTAGGGTAAGAGAAGGTTAGGGTTAGAGAGATGTAGATAATAGTGGATGGATAGGTTAACAACATTGCACTACCATAAAAAGCTCCCAAAAAACCATACTAAGGACATACACTCAGATCAACATTTATCCCAAAATAGATCATTTCATATATTAAAGCATAACAGAGAAATGTTATAGCAAGCAATTTCAATACCCAGGGAATGATAATCCAAATAACAAAATTCACCAAATACCTAGATTTCATAGAAATATACTTTCCAATAACATAGAATGAACTCAAAGTAGATTTCAATTACTTATAACAGCTAGTAATCCAAAATAGGCACAAACTAACCATCTAAGTATTTACAAAAATGCAACTATGAAATCCGAACCTCTGACATCAAGCATGAGAATGTGAACTTGAGGTGAAGATCAATGTATTGCTCCTTTCATTCAGCTCTTCAGGAATATTTACAATGGTACAGGCAAACACGCTAGAGCCGACCCTTAAAAATGAGGGTTCGACCTCTACTTATAGTTTTTCAAAATACAATAATCAAGAAACAATACACAAAATCTTGTTACAATAGTACAACAAATATTTTAGCTGGCATTAGCTCATTGGTCCATCCTCCAAGAAATCCATTGAAAGAAAGTCTGCCATGATAGCTCGGGGTCTCTACAACTTGTTGATCACTCAGTGGAACTAAAGCTCAGGTCATTAAAGATCACATATTTCCATCGATCCTTCTTGGGAGTGAATTACCATCATCAATATATAACCACCTCTAGTTTGATCTTCTTGGAAACCCTTGATGCTTCATCTTTCGATTGACTATTACAATTATGATACAACAATATCTTTAAAACAACCAAGATTTGGTAGCTTAACCTCCACCATTGATCTTCTTCATCACATGATTCAGATTCAATCCAGCACAAGCTAAATGCCATTCCACTTTAAAATTGATGATATCATCTTTCTTATCAAAAATAATAGAATCTCCAATCTAGATCTCTGAACCTCGAATCCGCTTCGGGATCTTTATCTTCAACATTATATTCTTCAATCCAGGTTTAGAGCTAGTCACATACCTTCTTCCATCATGAATCCACACTTTCATTATTCCGCCACCCCATCTTATCTTCATTCCAAAAAGGGAAGACTTGTTCATTCCCAGAATTGCCATTCCACACTTTTCCATCACTGACATCATCATCTCTTAGGAACTTTTATGGATTTGAGATCTGTCTTCATTTCGGAGCCGAAGTAAAGTCACCCAAAATCGCTCCAAACATGAAAACTTCACTAACTACCCAACGGATTCATATCTTCTGACCCGGTTTCGGATAAAAGCATACTGCAAGGTTGGTGGAATGATGATTTTATCACTTAGTAAAATTCATACAAAATTTTACTAAGTATGTGGCCATTTTGGGCCTACATTACTTATGCTACCTCGTTGGATATGGATTTCATCACCATATTCAGCTTGTGCGAGTATATAGGTGAAATCATTTAAACATTTGAGTGCATCATCCAACAATATTCCAAATACGCGACACAAGGTCATTCTTTACAAAAAACACATTTGTAACACACAAAATAGTGTAGGGATTCACATCTAAAGTTTAAACAAGATAATCATCTATCTTATTGAGTGTTTCCTTTATTATTTATTATTTCATAAAAAATTTATAAAGAAGATAATCACTTGGGGTATTTATAAGAGGAGCGCGATGGTGCGCACCCGCAACCAAGCCCAAACATGGGTAGAAGCTACAGAGAGTGGATTAGGAAACATGAATCATCTCTGCTATAGCCCTAGGGACTTGGTCATACCTCCCTGGTGAGCTTCCACTCCACCTAGCCCCAAGATAGCAGGGCACGAGCCTCATCTCTGAAGGGACCCTCTGTAGGACACCCCGAGGGATGATGAGCATTACTTGGGAGAGTGTTCCCGGTATGTAGATACATCACAAGCCTTCTTTGATGGAAGGCAACAATGTGCTGAGGTGCTAATAGACAGAGTGATGCCACACATTCGTATACCCATTAGGGCTGACACACCTATTCATAGGCAAGAGCACGACTTCACACACTGGCTGGAGCAAGTCGATATGATATTACCTCCGCGTTGCCTTGATAGGATACAACAGCTGATGCAACCTGACGGATATGACACTCATCGCTCTAGGCGAGCCAATTGTACCCTACCTTTCCTCATCAAGGAAGGGAGACATGAGGAAATCCTAGATTTTCCTCAAGAGAAGTATTTTGTGCATGCTTGATGTGCCTCTGTGCCTGTTGAGTATAATGAGCAGATGTTGTAGCCCAAACCTCAAATTAATGCGGCAAATCTTGAAAGAGGCAAGCACCCGATAGATATCACAAATTATCTTAAACAAGGTCGATCCCAAGGCGATGCCCCTAGACCCTTAGGCATCTCACGATGGAACAAATCAAGTAAGCAGTTGCAAAATATGTGGAATGCCAAGCTCAGTTTAATTAGATTCAGAATGACAAAGAGCAACTAGACCTCTTACATTAGCTTGAAAAAGAGAGGATTGAGTGGCAGACCAATGAGCTATTCCAATAGACTATATGAGAGAGGGTCCCTACCCCTAAGACCCATAGGCAATAAGTTCCTCCAAGGTAAACCATGCTCATTCGAGATAGGTCTCCTTGACCTTATCCGATGTTGCCTTCGTGGGCTCCTAGGTCGGGGTGAGACTTACCTCATAGGCCAGATGCAGGGTGCCCATAGCGGGAAGACACCCCTATTTATAGACCGACTCGGGAGACGCCTTACGGGGCCTACAATGAGCATGAGCTAGAAGTAGAGTATTTGGAGATGCCTTATCAAGGTAGGGGGGTGACAGGCCAACACCCCACCTTAGGTTGGGGGATCCTAGACCTCCACCTTAGGATGTGAGCAAGGATGAGGAGATCAAGTCCTCGGATCCATATAAAGAGCTGCTAGAGTGCCTAGAGTCGATAGAGAACAAGACCTCTGGGTCTGGATTTCAGAAACCCACTATGTGCTAGTTGCGTACTCAGTCAATCCATCCTTTAGTACCTGCGCCTCCCTATCCAGAGCATTATAAGTTGCCACTGTTGGCTATTTTTAAGGGAGAAGAAGATGCGCAGGATCACCTCACCAGATTTATGGGTCAGTGTTTCGAAATTCATGATGATGATGCTTTAATTTTGCAAATATTTGTGACTACCCTTTCGGGCCTCACCTCGAAGTGGTTTTACCAGCTCCCTAAGCATAGCATTCGTACTTTGGATCAACTTCCAAACGCGTTCCTAGAACGCTTCGCTTTCAATACTAAGAGGAAGGTGACATTGGCCGACATAGCCGAGTTGAAGCAATATGACAATGAATCAATAACAAATTATGGTAATAGGTGGTGGGCCTTGCTCGCCACCTTATTTTCTCTCCATGTCAGAGCTAACTCATATGTTTGCCAAGACTTTCCTGAGGCCCATCTCCTCGTTGTTGTAGCTGCAACAATACCCCACTCTTGAGGATGCTCTGGTGCAAGCTAGGACCATCAAAGAAATCAAGATTAAATAGGGGGAGATTGCGAAGCCTTACAAGGAGTGGAACAAGAATGCCTAGAGCACCTCGGCATAGTCCAAGTTGACAGCAGTGAGTCAGGTTACCCTTAGTTTCTCGGGGCCAGCACAAGCTACGTCGCCTCAAAAGCCTAATTATCAGGCCACACACCGGGACTATACTAAGGAAAATCAGAATAGTCAAGGGCAAAATCAATAATGTTGCCCCAAGCGATACTTTACACCCCTTTTAGAGTTTATGGACTCATTTTTTGAGGACCTCTTAGTGGAAAATTCCATCAATCTGCCTGAGAGTCAACCTATCGACCCAAATGCACCCAGACCCAAAGGGTATAGAGAAGACCTATATTGCAAATTTCATAGGCAAAATGGGCACGATGTGAACATGTGCTACAAGTTTAAAAACTTGGTATAGGACATGATCGATAGGAAGATCCTTCAGGTGGACAACCCTATCACTCCAAACAACCAACAGATGGAGATCTTTAAGGATCCCTTGCCTGCCCATGCAGAGTAGGCCAAGCCAGTGCCCCAGGTGAATGAGGTTCATCATGCCCCCCAGTATGGATACATTGGCATGATTAGCATCATCATGAGGAATAGGCAGTACATGAGTCCATCCACACCACCTATGGCTCAGAGCGACATCCCTTCTATGTCACATCAACCATCGCCTCCTCTGTTGAGTCTTCCATCTAGACCTATTGCCACCCTCAAGAGTAAGCTCGCTCAAAGCTTGAGAACAATGTCTGCCCGACTCTCCATTTATAAGCTGATTTAGCAATCACAACCTCATAGGGAGGCTTTGATAGAGATCCTTAAGGCCATAGAGCTTCAGCCCCAGGAGTTCAACTCCTTCAACAATTTTTTGGGGCATGCCAGATAGTGCACTGATCTGGTTATAGCCTTCCAATAATATGAGCTTAAATCGGTTTTGCATGGTATGGTGGACCCTCCCTTACACATTGTTGCATGCATAAATGGGACACCATACAAGAGAGTGTTGATAGACATAGGGTCTTCTAGAAATATCATCACTACAATAGCTCTCAAGCACTTGAAGCTCCCGGCATCCCATATTGTCCCATCTACATACACCCTTCGAGCCTTTAATGATGCCATATGCTTGATAGTTGGTACGATTGTCCTACCTATTTAGGTAGAAGAGAAGACCATCTCGATGCTATACCACATACTGGAGGGTGAGATGGTGTACAATATCTCGTTAGGCAGACCGTGGATCAGGGACATGAAGTGTGTCCCTTCCATTGCTCACCAGTGCTTCAAGTACACCCATGAAGGATAAGTTCATGTCTTCCCTATGGACCTAGAGCCCTACAAGTATTGTAACATGGTGTAGCAGATCCTTGAGTCAACCTTACCATCGACACATCTAGATTTCCAACCGAATAAATCCAGCCAAGGTTTGACCCCCTCATCATCGCATGACATACCTTCCTCATCATTGAAACCCCCTCCGATGCCCACTAGGCCGACGAAACCTTTGTTGAGGAACCTAGGGAAGAAGCCCATTGATGAGGTACAACCGACCATATCCACCATATCCACAAAACATATACCTAGTCCAAATGATGAAGAGCTACCATAGGTGGTATAAGATGAGTTAGATCAGATCTCACTCTCATCACTCTTCTATCTATAGCCTCGGGTGATAGTTCACTTGGATTCCATCGGATTAGGAGAATACATGGTTAGGGAGGTCACAACTACCCCTGCTATAGAGTTAGTGCAAGACCTGGGTCAACCCCGTCTTCCCATAGGCACTATCGTGCCCCTAGGCATCCCCCCTAATCAAACAAATTTTGTCTATGGGGGACTTGACTACGACATCAAACCCTACCAATAGTAGGAGGAGGATGAAGAGCCCTTTGGAGAAGACATCCACTACTTGTCTAACCCTGACTTCACCCTGAAGTATCTTGACCTATGCAATTGGCATGGTTATGGGTTAGGCTTGTATGAGCAAGGCACACGGGTTCCGTTTCAACCCTAGTACCAGATAACATATGATAATTCAGGGTTGAGACATAACAACCCCCTACCATTGGATATTATTGTTGATGGCATGGAGTGCCTATGTCTCAATAATAGATATGAGTTGGCTCAAAATCCCTTTTCCAACCCTAATTGCATCTCCTCGTTGGGGGACTATTTTCCTATTCCCTTGGGAGACGACAAACCGCCTCGAGATGGTATCCAATCCTATGAGAGAGGTGAAGGTTCACGCACTCTTCCCCATGATGGTGAGGAAGAAGATCTAGGGTCCCCTTATGAGTAGACGTTAGATGATGAGTCAGACTATGGGATCGCACCGATTTACTTTGATAGTTTTGATGGAGAATGCACGCAGATCATCCCTTGGGATGAGAACGATGATTATATTCTATGCCTATTCCCATTACAAGAGCCCATTTGATGACAACTTCTACCTCAAGAAGGGCAAGTTCCTCCGTAGCCACATCGACCATCGCCTATAATTCCACTACCTCCACAACCATATCCTCAGGTCATACTGCATCCAGAGGTCCATGGTCACTACCAGCCACCTAGGGGAAATCATCTATCCATCAATATGATTTCCATAGATTTGTTCAAGCCATTGCAAGATCCTGATAACTCGTCAAAGACATTGCACCTCGACTTGGGGGTAATTAACATTGATTGGGGAGATTCACCCCCATCGCCTTCTGAGTATTGGCCCTGTGATGAGATGCTACAACTATTTTGCTTCTCTTTAGGGCTAGCTCATGATGTCTTCCATGCTGAGGAGGAACCCGAGGTTCCCATTGATGATATAAATCCAATGGATGACATCCATTTGATCCCTACCCCCACTAGCTGGAGGAGGGGTCACATATGCCAATTGAGCCTACGATTAACGTAGATATCGGCTTAGACCCGAAGAATCCATAGTATATCAAGTTGGGGGAAAGTCTATCCCCTGAAGAGCAAGATGATTACATAACCCTTATCACTAGGAAGAAGGAAGCTTTTGCATGGTCCTATAAATACATGACGGGACTGGATCCAAATTTAGTCACCCACAATCTGATGCTTGACTCGAAGGCCAAGCCCGTCAAGCAAAATCTTAGAAATATGCATCCAACACTGGCCTTGATGGTCAAATATGAGCTACAAAAGTTGTGGATGCCCAGTTTGTTATTTTTGTAGACTATCCACCATGGTTGTCCAACATGGTTTCCTTCAAGAAGCCAAACGGGAGGATTCATATTTGCATCGATTTTCAAGACCTAAACAAAGCGAGCCTTAAAGATGATTTTCCTTTGCCAAGAATCAATGCTCTAGTAGATGCCACAATGGGCCACAAAATTTTATCCCTTATGGATGGTTTCTTTGGGTACAATTAGATTCGTATCAACCCAGAGGACCAACTCAAAACGACGTTCACAATGCCTTGGAGGACATTTTGCTACAAGGTCATGCCTTTTGGCCTTAAAAATGCCAGTGCCACCTACTAGCGTGCAATGACGTACATCTTCCATGACTACATGCATAAAATTCTAGAAGATTACATGGATGACTTACTAGCTAAATCATTATTACACCATGAGCATCTTGAGATCTTGAGCAAAGTATTAGACCATCTCATTGAACATAACGTGAGACTAAAACCCAAGTGCCTCTTTGACGTCACATTTGGAAAGCTCTTGGGATTTATCATCTCTAAGTGAGGCATTGAAGTGGAACCTAATAAGGTCAAGGCCATCCTCGAGATGCCTCTCCCAACCACAATTAAGCAGCTTCAAAGTTTGTAGGGCAAGATCACGTCCATCAAGCGCTTCATAACGTAATTGTCAGACAAGTGTCACCCCATGAACAAGTTTTTGCACAAGGGGGTCGCATTCCATTGGGATGACGAGTGTCAGGAGGCCTTCGATGTAATAAAGCAATACTTGGCTTCGTCACCAGTGTTGGCACCACCTAGACCAGGAGTGTCATTCCGCTTATACATCTCAACCACTGAGATTGCATTGGGCGCCATTTTAGCCTAGAACAATGAATTTCATAAGGAACAAGATACTATCTTAGCCGCACCCAGGTTAGTTATGATATCAAGTATGAATACATTGAGAAATTATGCCTAGTGTTGGTTTTCACCACCAAGAAGCTACAACATTATATGCTTAGCAATACCACATATGTTGTATCTAAAAAGAATCCATTGTGCTACATGATGAGTCGCACTTATCATAGTAGTCGCACGATGAAATGGATCATGTTGTTGATGGAGTTCGACCTTGAGTTTGTTGGAAAAAAATCAATTAAGGGTCAGGTCATCACCGATCAACTCACAGAGGCTCCTCTCTAGGATGATCAACCTCTTAGCATGGAGCTTCCCGATGATGGGGTCTTTCAAATATCAGAATCGCAAGATTTTGATGAGCCTGAAGCGCAGGCAGATATGACCCTATTTTTTGATGGCTCCAAATGTGAGCAAAGGGGTGGTGTAGGAATCATGTTTTTCACACTGCATGGGGCTCCCATACCCATGTCATTTAAACTCGATTTCCCATGCACCAACAATAATGTTGAGTATGAGGCCTTTCTCATAGGCCTTCAGACGACTATAACCATGAAAAGAACAAAGCTCAACATTTTAGGTGACTCCTTCCTTATTGTTAACCAAGTCAAGGGGATCTTCTAGTGTAAGTGCCCAGTCCTGCAAGCCTACAAGGCCCTTATGGATAAATTCCTGGCAAAATTTGAATGGTATAGCATCGAGGCACTCCCTCGATCATCTAATCATTTTACGGATACAATGGCCTCTCTGGGGTCCTTAATCCTACAAGACCCTATGGATCATATGACTACCATCCATGTCAAATGCTCTCGTAATCCATGGTGGAGCATGAAAAAAATCAAGTCATGTCGAAAGTCCACTTGATTCAAATTGAACCTCATTAGGAGAGATTCTTGCACATTCACGAACGCTTGAACCAGGCTGATTGGGGGACCTTGTTCCCTCAAGCCCCTTTCGATAGCAACACAACGCTATTCTTACAAGTTTTTTCCAAATCAACTTTTTCCAGGGATGAACTTCGAGAGGGACAGGTCATTCACGTGCTCGAGGCTTCTTCACAATAGGACTGGTCAACACAAATGAGGGAATACCTATATCTTGGTAACCTCCCTCCTGGACTGTCGCACACCACTAAAAGAACATTAAGATGAAAGGCGACAAAATATGTCTTGCTATGATACATTATGTATCATCAGAGCTACGAAGGGATCCTCCTTTGCTACTTAGAGAATCAAGAGTCGACTTGGGCAATCGCCCAAGCACACGCCGGTACATGAGGTGGCCATTTCAATGACATGGCCATCACCAAGCACATTATTTGCATGGGCTATTATTGGCCAACTCTAGAGAGAGATTGCTACGTGTATATGAGGAAGTGCGTAAAGTGTCAGCATCATGCTAATTTAACACGCGTACCTTCTTAGGCCTTGCAATCGATCTAATAAGTATGGCCATTTTCATAGTAGGGGTTGGGTTTAATTGAGAAAATCTCCCTCGCGTCCTCGAGCCGTCACACGTTTATCATAACGACTACTAAGTATTTCACTAAATAGGTGGAAGCAATTCCCCTTACCACTATGATGGGACCCCGCATAGCGGAGTTCCTATTGCATAGTATCATTTATTGTTTTGGTATTCCATCCAAGATCATTTTGGACAATGGGACAACATTTAAAAACAAATATGTGTATGCTTTAACAACAAAGTATAATATCTAACAGAGTTTTTCGACACCCTACTATCTACAAGCAAATGGGCAAGCAGAGTCCTCTAACAAAATATTGATTGCCATTCTCAAGAAAACTGTTAGAGAGAGTCACACAGATTGGCATACACAAATGCCTCTTGCTCTATGGGCATATCGCACTAGTATTTGGACACCCACTGGGGTTACTCTGTTTTCACTCGTGTATGGCGCCGATGTAGGCATGCCTCTAGAGCTTGAAATACCATCATTTTTCATATCAATGCAAGATTTCATTGATGATGACACTGCATGGCAAGCTCACCTACATCAGCTTACGCTACTTTATGAACGTCGTATTAATGCTCTCGAGCATCTACGTGTTTAGTAAGAGCGACTTAAGAGAGCCTATAATATGAAAGTTCACCTAAGAGACTTTCAGGTTGGTGACCTCATTATGAAGGAGAACCAATAAAATTCTAATTTACCGACCCATCTAAGGGATAAGCTCGCGGTAAAGTAGTTAGGTCCCCATGTCATTACCAGTCAGATAGGACCTGAAACATATCACCTAGCCTCCCTTGAAGGTGTCGAGGATCCTAAACCCTTGAAAATCCTTCATTAGTGGCCATTCCATGCCTAGCATAGGATGGCCCAACCCAAAATGCTCCAAGGGTGCCTATATCCCGCTTGGTCAACCTAAAAATCTCCTAGGCGGTCTAGAACCATATAGGTCACCCTAAAATGCTCCAAGGGTGTCTACATCCCGCTTGGTCAAACTAAATGCTCCTAGACGGTCCAGAACCATCTAGGTCACCCAAAAAGCCCCAAAGGCATCCATAAGCCCTTTGGTCACCCCAAATTCCCTAATGGCCCCCAATAAGCCAATTGGTCACATGTACATACATATATATCAATCAAAAATCCAAAAACATTGCATCGCATTGCATTTCAAAAACATCATCAAAATATCAAAAATACAAAAATATAGCATCGTATCACATTACATCCCATTGCATTCTATCATTGCTTGCATTTAGGCATACTCATCATTTGCACTTTACATTTTAGAGTTGCTCATGCATGTCTAGAACCATGTCAGTACAATACTTATCGTCCAAAATCAATGTCATGAAAATAAGCATAATTTAATGTGTCACTTATCCTTTTCACCCACATCTTCCATGTTCCATATTTGTGTCCACCCCTTCACTTAGTCATTTGTTCTAGAATGTTATTAGGGTTTTTGGTCACTCAACCATTTCTAGCTTCTCTTCAGGTTTTGTAGAAAGCTATCTTGATTTTTAGGAGGTAGAATCTTGCTTATATTATGCCTTGTGTACATCAAATCCCAAACATAGTTAAACATTAATAAATCCAAGTTTTTCAAAAAGAAAGATGAAATCCATGAAGTGGTCTAGGGTACTTTAAGTGAAAATGTCATCCTGCTCATCCCCCTGTGCGAATGGTTCAAGAATGCTGTGATGAGGATTGATGTTTGATCACTCATATGACCCCTCTAGTAATTTCTAGTTAGTTTTGCATAGTTTATTTCTTGCAAATTAATATTGTAAGTGAGTATCTTTCTCACATGCACTTGTGGGCACTAGTTATCTTCTAGTTGTCACTTAGGAGTGTTAGTTAGGAAGTGTGAACTCAAAGTAGGAAGTGTGTACTTCAAGATAGCTAAAAAGGATCTTATAGTTAGCATTATTCTTTTCTCCTAGCTTAGAAAGTTACGTGCATTCTCCTTTGCACTTTTGTAGCTTATGGTTAAGCATATTGGATCAAATCCATGATTTGATGGGTTTGGTTATGTATTTTGGGCCATTAGAGCCTATAAATTGAATTGTAAATAATAGAAAACTTAGTTGGATTTTCAATCCTTTTCATTGGGTCACTTTTGGTGTTCTTTATGGAAAATTTTGGGAGTTTCCATTAACTTTTCCACCGCCTATCATCCGCAGTCAGATGGGCAGACTGAAGTGGTAAACCATACCCTTGTGCAAAGTTTACGAATCTATCATCATGCTTCACCAACCAAGTGGAACTTGAGTCTCACTCATATTGAACATGCCTACAATAGGGCCCTACATTCTTCTACAGGTCACTCACCTTTCGAGGTTTGTATGGGATTTCAGCCCTTGGCACCTTATGAGTTACCTTTGTCTCAGCCTTCTCCTGTAACTTCACATATTTAGAAAGAGCAAGACAAGGCACACTCATTTATTCAGCACTTGCACAATCTTCAATCAAAGGTGATTGAGATTTTGCAAAAGACACAACAGCAACAGAAAAAGGCCATGGATCGACATCGAATTCCTCATCCATTTTAGGTTGGTGACAAAGTTTGGTTGCATCTTGACAAGCAACATTTTACTGATAAGACTCATAGTAAAATAAAACCAATTTGCTATGGGCCTTATACTATTCTTCAACAGGTGTCCGAGAATGCTTTTCGCCTTGATCTTCTCGCACACTTTGGAATTCATGACGTCGTCAATGTAGATCTTTTGAAGTTGTACTTTGACTCTACATTGGAGACTGCACCGCACTATTAGTCATCCTGTGGACGTGGTTCCTGATGCTCAGTTACCATTGGATTCAGATCATATCTATGACACGAAGACTCGACAGACTTGCTAGGGGTCTACCACCTCATATCTTGTGGCTCGGCAAGGACAGCTGTCGCATCAGGCTGGTTGGATTTCTTTTCATTAGATGTCCCGTGACTTTCCTACTCTTCTGAAAGCATTGGAGTCCAATGCTTCTATTGTGGGGAGGCATGATGAGGATTGATGTTTGATCACTCATATGACCCCTCTAGTAATTTCTAGTTAGTTTTGCATAGTTTATTTCTTGCAAATTAATATTGTAAGTGAGTATCTTTCTCACATGCACTTGTGGGAACTAGTTATCTTCTAGTTGTCACTTAGGAGTGTTGGTTAGGAAGTGTGAACTCAAAGTAGGAAGTGTGTACTTCAAGATAGCTAAAAAGGATCTTATAGTTAGCATTATTCCTTTCTCCTAGCTTAGAAAGTTACATGCATTCTCCTTTGCACTTTTGTAGCTTATGGTTAAGCATATTGGATCAAATCCATGATTTGATGGGTTTGGTTATGTATTTTGGGCCATTAGAGCCTATAAATTGAATTGTAAATAATAGAACACTTAGTTGGCCTTTTCATGCTGAGAGTTGGTAAAAGGACAAGCTTCTTCCCTACCCAAATCCCCAAAATAAATAGTGGTAATCACCACTATCAAAAATCCCAATTCCCATAAATCCTCAAATTTCAATATCAAAATCCAAAAATCAAAGCAATCAAAAGTTCAAAAAGAAAAAATCAAAAGCAAAGTAAACAGTGGTTTTCACCACTAATTCCAAATCCCAACTCCCAAATCCCTTACTCCAAAGGGAAAACAAAATATACAAAATAAACAATGATTTTCATCACTACATATGAGCAAGTATCCCAATAAAATTGAAGAAAAGAAGGGAGTTGAACTTGAATCCCTGGAACTCTCAGCATTTGGAAAACCATCAGGTGATCCTCATTACAAGTTTGGTGGATAGCCTACTTGTCAATGGCGATAGCCTCCCACATGACGATATGTCTATCACATTAGCCTTTGGCATGTGTGCAGACCAATGTTTGCATGTGGATGAGCTAGCTTTTGTAACCTAGATTGCCTAGTGGTCTAGTCCTACTAAGTATAGAATCTAGGATTGTGACATTCATAGAGTGATCCTCATTATAGATTTGATGGATAGCCTATCTGGCAATGGCGGTATCTTTATACGTCTCATAGGAATGAACTCACTTGCACACACAGGGATATGAAGTACCTTGGTTGTCCTAGGAGATTCATACCTCATCAAAAAGTCTTGCATAGTCAGTATACAACCCTGGATCAACTCAGCTAGAGTGTTTGAGTCTTATAAAAACCTCACCTACATTCTTTGCGCATGTCATCTCAATTACTCCATTTCACTACATAACAATAATGGTTTCACATTTCCATTACAAAAATAAAGAGCGTTAATTGATGTTGTATAGCCTATCGTGTTCACATAGTATGTCAAATCATTAGCCACAAATCCATGTTTATCAATCATTCAAATATTTCATCTCACTGTGCATCCATGCATATAGATAGTTGCAATTCCAATCAAATCACATTACATATACATACATGATATCTATCTATCACCATCTCATTGCATCCATATGCATACATACTAAGCATCTAACCTATAAGCATAAATTATTACACACATTGCATCCATACAATAAAACAATAAACAAAACACATGATGATCATAATAAAATCTCATATATATATATGGGGCAAAAAGAGTACATCATAGTTTCCAAAAATGCCCGTAGGCTACAATAAAATGGGTCCTCAGACCTCACAAGGCCAAAAAAAACAAAACCCCAAAAATAGTCCCACGAGTCTATGTCACCATGATCACGTAGGATCGATGCTACGACTCACACTACCCCCAGTGGTACGGGTCCGCTGAGACCCCCCATGCCTGCTGCCACCAGCCAGGTCCTCCCTCTGTCGAGTGGAGGACTGCACTATCTTGCTCCATTGATATTGGTGCGACCTGCTAGACTATCCATCATTCGATAGGTGCCCTCCAAGATGCACCACCTCTATCTCCAGCCAACCCACGTATCCCTATCTTTGATGCTCTCGCACCTAGTAGGTCTCTACCATGAACTGTAGGTGTAATACCTTAGACCACAACCTCTCCATCTCCCTAGCACTGGATCCATCCTACCTCGTGCTATGATCCCTCAGCTGTGCCCGTAGGGGGGATATCTAAGCCTGGTCCTCTCAAGTCTGTGCCTACAGGAGATCTGTATCCCACCTAATCCTAGACAACTCAGCCTGTAACTCCACCAGTTGGTCACCCTATACACCCTTCGATGCCTACGCTCCAGGGTCATCTATCGCCATGTCATCACCATGATCTACTAAGTCCAGGATATCTCCATGCTCATCACCCTCTTCCTTGTCCTCCCTTAGAGCATCTGGTATAACCTCATTCGCCACCCCAGCTGCCTCACCTCCTAGGGTCCCTGTCCCTCACCACTAGCGCATCATCCACCACGAGTCATACTCCCTTGTAGTCTCGGTGTCATCCATATTTAGAATTTTGACCATAGGATCTGACTCCTCACCCACCTCCTCCACCATAAGCCAAGATAATGTCTGCTCATCCCCGCGACGTTGGTACACCACCGACTCCCTAGGCAACCCCTATCATAGCCCAAATTGGCACATGACTCGAGAAAATGGGAAGTACTCCCACTTGGTCCCATGCTAAGCAATCAACCATCTACCCCACCTCACCCACTAGAGTTGCTCTCCAAAATCAGCCCAGATCGAACAATCCCTGTACGATCACCACTACACTTGTCCTAGTGCCAAGCGAGAGAAGATATCGATGTAGTTATCTACATCACCCACAAACCACTGACTCTGGCCTCTATCCTATGTCGTCTGCCATAAGATGTTGTATCCTATATCTCGGTTAGCTAGCTGTGCTTGAGTTGACTAGGGTAAGCCCTTAGTTTCCCCAGAGCTAGGTGCTACCATCCCCAACACTGCAGTAGGAAACTACACACTAAGCCCTTTCACTTTTGGTAGCGGATCTCATACAACTCATTATAGAGCTATGCCAGAATGGTCGTCCCCCATGCCATCACCAATGGCTCCTCCGTAGTGCACCCTGTAAGGGCAAAAACCAGCTCTAGCAGGTTCCATGGGAACCTGGCTCCTGATGAGTCTAGGAGGAGCATATTGGAGATGAGGGTCATCAGTAGTGCATGCCTCACCCCCAACACCCCCTCTTCATACTAGTACCCCACCAATCTACCTCTAGTTCGACAGTCCAAATCCGTCGCATTCGCATCCTATCCTAAGTACCTCCTCAACACCTCATACCTCAGGTTACGATGTGATGATTAGATGGGTCACCCCTCTATCGGAATCCTCAAAATTTGATAGACATCCTCCAACGTCATCGTCATCTCTCCCATCGATAGATGGAAGGTGTTGGTGCGGGGTCCCATAGGTTAATCAACACAATCAAATAAGCTCGATCGCCTATCACAGGCTCCAACCGAGTAACTTGCTTGAGCCCCAAGGCATCAAGCCACTCCCAGTCAGCCTCAGTCAAGGCATCCCGTGTGGTCCCGAAGAGCTTCGGTTTGCGATACCGACTCGTCACCTAACAAAACAAAAGATAAAACAAATAAAAACATTAGAAACAAAAGAAAAAATAACAAGAATTACATTTGTAATAAGCGAGGTCATGTGAGTTAGCATTTACCTTCTTCGCCCTAGCCCCTTCGATGGACACCTCTGCTTTTTGACTCATGATGATGCGGGATGATTTTGATAGTGCTTCACTACGTAAAATCACTCTCCTCCTCCTCACCTCTCAAAATGCAAAATAAAATAGGCAATAATGAGCCCAAAATTGGTTTTTGTAGCTTATATAGGCCTACAACAGTCCTCTTCAGACCAGGGTAGAGTGAACATACTTATAGATGTTTGTTACACCCTGGGATGAATACATAATTTGTATTCACTCCGCCCCGGGATGAATACAGGGTTCATAGGTCAAAACCGCTCCAAAATGGTCCAAAAACCCATAAAAATAGGTCTATTTTGGTCAAATTTTTGTAGTAATCAAGAGGAAAATAATAACACTCCTGGAAACTTGGAAAAACCTAAATCCCTAAGAAGGCCACCATGGTCGGACTGCCCCATGGGAGCAAGGTTTTCATTCCTTCCTCTAGGAAGTAACAAAGAAAAGGGTTCCAAACCCACCAAAAACAAGTCACATCTGATGGAATTCATTTAGGGTCAAGATGGAATACAATTTTTTCATGGATGCATGCATAAGTTATTACTTTCCTCCCCAAGAAGGCCATTTTGGCTAGACCGTCCCACAAAAATGAAGTGTTCAACTTCTTGCTTCCACGAAACCCCCCATAGCGTCATTCAAATCCTTTCAAAATCGTACCATTTTTTAAATGAGTACAACTGAAGGCAACCTTAACAATAGTCATCTGGGTCAAGCGACTCGTCATTTTTCTTATGAGTCATTCTCTCATCGAATCATCGCTTGAGGGGGTAGTCATACTCAAGTCAAGTCAACAAGCACACACTCAATCATGCAAATTGCATTTGTCCAACAAATCTTTGACAAAGACAATCACGCTCTTGCTTGGGGCAATAAACAAGTACAAAGTATCAAATTAAAATGCTCAACATTGATGGCATCATGGAAACATAGGCCTTGCATTTTCATGACAAACAATATCTAAGCTAAAGCAAGTTCCTTAGCTCGTCAAAAGCAAGGATTCAAGGATGCATGCTCTTTCCAGGATTGGGGCATCTAAAGTTGGTTAGGTTATTGAGTAACCTTAATCATTGAACATTTTTAGTCATCTATTTTTTTGCTCGGTATTGTGCTACACACAACACATCCCAAAAAGGGACATCTATAGACACTAAAAACTGATCAATCCGATTGTGCTACCATAGGTAGTGACTACGCAACACACTAAGGCCCCTAAGGCAGCCGTCAAGAGGTATACAGTGGTTCTAACCACTTAATGCAAGGGTTTGAAATGTCCTAGAATACTTTTGGCACATTTTGGACACCCTACTGCTATTTTTGCCACCCTGGAATGAATACAAAACCTATTTGTCACACCTCGAAGAGAATAGCAGCATTTGCTATGGGGTGGAGCAAATAGCAGGTTTGAGTGGAAAAAAGTCAAACCTGGATAAATGGTGCCTACCAATGGTTACATTTCTGGTCCATAACGGCTAGGAGGTCAGGGCACGTAGCATCTAAATTCTCCAACCCATGAGGGAGGTCAAATTTAGAGATTCTCTTCTCCCTCCAATGCATGCTACCCCGGTGGCCAAGTGGCACCTCATGCCTCGCATGCCCTCGCATGCATTTTGACCCCTGAAGCCTCCTTAGGCTATAAAGTGGAGACATTTTACACAAAAAATAAGAGGAGATTTTGAGGATAAAGCAATAGAGTGTTGCCAAGATTTCCTTCCACCCTTTTTGCGCCAATTATTCCCTCGAAATCTCTTCCTAGCAAAGGAGGTTTGCGAGTGAGTTAGGAGGTGTAATTTGTTACAAAACCTAACCAACTGAGTGGATCCCATCACCAAATTCATTGAAAATACATTTTATAGGGTTTTCCATCATTCCCAAGTGGAATTGGTGGCAAAATTTAGGGAGATTCTATGGGCACCGCACCCCGAGGTGCCCCCCAATCTGCAAGCCTACTATTCACTCCACTCCAAAATTAATAGAAATTCATGCATATTTTTTGACTATTTTTAATTATATATTTTATATATGCTTATATGATGTTGTAGTTCAAATTTCATGTCATTCTGAGTTATATTGGCCGAGATATTTTATTTTTAGTGTCTTGTAGGGTCTCGTGCAGGTATCCGGTAGTCATTTGAGAGAACACCAAAACAATGACTGATCTCACAAATATAATCAAATGGGTTTTATTAGAATAGTATTTTATGCATTTTTTCCAATTTTCATGCATTTTGGATATGCGTAGGATAGGAAATTGCTTGCTTTGGGTTTTATAGGTTGCGAACGGTCATTCGGGTTTTGATGCCCCATCGGATGCAATTTTGGAGTGATTCTTGGTTATATCTTCCCAAAACCATTCATTATACATACCCATTTCATATTTTGTCATTTGGAGTTAGTTTGATGCATTTTATCACTATTAGCCATATTGCCCCCCATGGGGATTGCATGCTTTTTACCATACGCACTCGCTATTTGATGATTTTGGTTTCCTTGTGTGTAGGTGCAAGTTATTAAAGCACACTAGGGGGCATCCTAAGACATCAGAGATAAAAAATTCAAGCGAAGGTAACTTTTGCCTACCCACTTCGATTGTGGGTACGAGGAAATACAGTGGATGTGCACCCGATTTATTTGAGAGATTTGACCTTTGGACACCCGAGTTGTAAACATTTTTATCACCTATTTTGAGCCCTCAAGGGGATGCATTGTAACCCATAATTTTGGATCGTTTTGATTAATAAGAGATACTTGTTTTGCTTTACTTCTTGTTATTCGTTATCTTTCCATCTACTTGCATTCTTCCGTTTGGCACTCATTAGCGATAGGGCATAGATACATACATTGTTTATATTTTATTTGGTGCATCATTTTTCCTTGCTTTAGAGAGAATGCAGTAAATAATAAACTTGGGTCATTGGGATCAACATACTTACTTAGAAGAATTCTTGCCCATTGTCTTTGACTTTTTTTGTACAATCTCCAAATAACTTTTCCCCTAAGAGCTAAGTTGTGTATGTAATAACTCTTAAACCAAGACCTCCCCTAGTTTTATCATCATACAACTTGCTTCATTTCACCAAAGGAAATTTCATTTTATCATGTAAACCTGACCATAAAAAGGATCGCATAATATAGATTAAACTTTTTTCAACTAATTTTGGCATAGAATACAATGACATATAATACGTTGGAATGGCTTGTAAGACTGACTTAATTGTACTCTTCCTGGTAATGATAACCATCTACCTTTCCAAGATGGAATTTTATTTTGAAATTTACTAATAATTGGATTCCATAAATCTATCCTCATTCTCTCCTCAAATAAAGGCATCCCAAGGAAGTTGTTGGCAAATTTACTTCCTCCATTTGAAGCAACCTGCAAATGCTTGCTTTGATATTAGCAGGAATGTTAAGGAAGTAGATTTAGATTTAGTCCTATTAAATTTTTTCCCTAAAGCTCTTTTGTATTCTTTTAAAAAGTTAATCAAAGCTCTAGTATCATTTATTCTTGCCCTTCCAAAAAGGGCTATATCATCTATAAACTATTGATGGTTGACGTTATCGATGTTATTACTAACATTAAGTCCACTTATAAGCCCATATTTGCAAGCCTTCTTTAAGTTCCTACTCAAAACTTCTGCCATAATAATAAACAAATAAAGAGATAGAGGATCTTCTTATCTAAGACATCTCTTGGATTTAAAATATTCTATCACTAATCCATTGACCAACAATGAATAAAAAATGTAGAGATGCAAGGTTTAATCCATATAACCCATTTCTTCCCCAAACAAAAATTATCTAAAATTGCAAAAATAATATCCCATTTAACCCTATCATAGGCTTTACTCATATCAAGTTTTAAGATCATTGATTTCTCTTTTCTTGAAGCTATTGAATGTATAACTTCATGAGCACCATGATCCCATCCAAAATTTGTCTTTATTTCACAAATCCTCCTTGCTCTTCTGAAATTATTTTGTATAAAAATGGCATTAATATATTCGTCATCACTTTGTAAACAATATTATATGCTGTATTACATAGGATTATGGGTCTAAAAGAATCAAATAATTCAACATCCTTCTTTTTTGGAATTAGGGTAAGATATGTTGCATTTATTTTACAAGGTATGAATTTTTTTATCCTAGATTGTTCCATTACCACCAATAAATAATCCTTCACTATATCCCAATTATGTTAGTAAAAAGTTGCAAAGAGCCCATCTGGACCTAGGGATTTATCCTTATTAAAAGAGAAAAGAGATAAATGAACTTCTTCTAGAGTAACATGCTCCATCAATTTGCTATTGTCTTCATTCGTTATAACTGAAGGAACATCTTGAAGAAGTTTATCATTTAGAACTATGTTCTCCTCTAAACCTAGAATAATATGATAAAATGACTTTACCTCTTTTATAATTTCACTATGATCTTAAATTCAAAACCCTTCTATTGATTTAATTCTACTAATTCTGGAAGTTGATCTCTATACTATAGCCATCCTACAAAAATATTTTGTATTTTTATCACCTTCTTTTAACCAAGTTTGTCTTGATTTTAATCTCCAAAATTTCTCTTCCTTGCTCAAAATATTATGATATTCACTAATCAAATCCCTTTCCTCTGAGCTTGGATTAATATCATCACCTTTTTGGAATTTTGAAAGTTTATCTTTTAGTTCTTATTTTTCTAAAAAATGTGTCCAAAGGTGTTCTTGTTCCATTATTTTAATCTATATGTCATAGCTTTAATTTGGTTTGGAAGAGCATGCAACCCACCATTACCTAAATAATTCCATGTTTGAGCTATTATATCAACAAATTGAGGATGGTCTTCCCACATCTGGTCATATTTAAAATATGATATTTTTTTTAAATTCACTTACCACCATTTTAACTCTTATTGGCCAGTGATATGAACCAATCCTTGTTAAGGTATTGATTTTAGCACAAGTTCCTTCATCTAGCCAATGATATGAGAGAATGCATCTATCTAATTTCCCTGCTATTAGGTTTTGGTCTCTCCTATTGTTGGTCCAACTATAGTTATCTTCTTCAAACTCAACTTCCCATAGATTATTGTTTTAAATAAAAGCTAAAAAATCTTTCATACTTTGGGTCATTTTCCTAATTCCCCAATAATTTTCATCCATATTGGTTATGGAATTAAAATCTCCAATGATCATGAATCAGGTTTCTTGGTATTTAATTCTCATAAAGGCTTTAATCCCATTCCAAACTTCTAATCTACCTGATTGAGTTGTAGATCCATAGACATTGATAAGGATGAAACAAATATCTGCAAAGTAGCAAGTGACTAAAGAGGCTATCCAATGCCTAGTTTTATGAATGGTTACACAATATGTTCTAGAAGGATTCCAACAAGTTAGAATTCCCTCTTCCACTCCTTCAAAATCCATAGTATCCCTTTCACATCTTGTCCATACTACTTTCATAGTTTTTGAAACTTCTTCTTTTGTCATTTTAGTTTCATGGATACAGAGAATATTAGGTTTATTACTTAAAAATGGGTCCTTAATACACCTATGCTTTGAGGGGACATTAACACCCCTTATATTCCATTATATGATAATCATGTCTCATTAGGGGATTTGGCCCCTCCTGCATATTACCAATATTATTTTATTGTTTGGTAAAGAGAAGCTCAACCAACTTAGTTTGTGTTCCTTTCTCTATGTTTGCTCTTACTTCCTTGGATCTTGCTTGATAATTTAAGTGTTTTCCTATTTTTGCCTTACCTATATCAAGAGTAGGTCTTATTTATTCTATTCCTTAATATTATTTCATATTGATCCTCTCTTAGATCTATTATAGAAGCTTTTAACTTGTCCTACTCATTTTATGGTATTTCCTTATTAATGGCAAAGGTATTAACTTCTAAAAAATTTCAGAAGCTGCCAGTGATGCTTTTAAAATTATTTTATCCTCAATGGTGTATGGTAATTCAAGAGAGTCTTAAAAATATGATGAGACACATTCCTTAGGTTCATCGAGAATGTTCTTCCTTAAATTAGGATCATTATGAATAGATGGTTCCTTGTTAATATGTTGAAATTGTTGTAATGTGTCCTCTAAGTTTTGATCTACTTTTTCTTCATAGGCTAAAGCCTCAAAAGAGTTGGTATTTATTCCAATATCCTTCCTTATTGGTCTCCACTATTTATTTTCATTTAGTTTTCTATCTATTTTTTAGACGCTAAAAACCATCTTCGTCCATAACCATTTGTAAGTTTCTCTTGCGATTTTCTACAAATGATTTTGTTGGGCTCTTCTTAGGGAATGATCTCTAAATATGCCCCACCTCATGACATATTATACATATAAAATATATATTTTCATAATATTTAGTTTGGGTCCACATATTATCCCCATACTTAAGAATGATTTATTTTGGTAAAGCTTTACTTATATCAATCATGACCAATATTCGAGCATAAATAGCCAAAAAATCCATCTTTTGTCGTATTTGAAATCTCAAGGAATTCTCCTAGAGTGTTTCCTATTACCTTGAAGTTATCTATTTACCAAAATTCAATGGGTAACCCAAACATCCTAACCTAGACTAGTACTAGGGATAAATTTACATTTTTAGGTGAAAAGCTTTCATACCAGTGGGTAAGGAAGAGTGTTGCTCTTCCCATAAACCAAGGACCCCCTTTTAGGATTCTTTCTCTTTCTTCCTTATAAAAAAAAATTGATAGGAAAAAACCTTTGGGAAGAAATGATAGAATCACTCATGGAGACTTCCAACTCCTATCAATCCATTTTCTCAAGGCTGAAGCCCTTGGCCAATACCCATTAAATTTACCAAAAAATTACCTATCTTGGAGCAACGAGGATCTTTCTGAGGTGCACTCACTAACCTCTATCACTAGATATGATTTTAAGAATTTAACTATAAACCGATCCATGAAAAGGAAACTCAAACTCAAAACTTATTGAAACTTATTTGAATGTCCTGGAGCAAATATAATATTTGATAAAAAATTTATAAAATTGTCATTCACAATTTCTAATATAAAGAAGGGGAATAATTAGTTGAAACATTATTTGTCTATATATAATGTCTTACCTTGCTGAAGTCCTAGCCCTTCATTTTTCTTCCCATAGTTTGAATCCTAGCTGGCAAATATTTGCAATTTCATTTTTTGTGACTTGAAAAATTGTCACTGCTCTTGTTTTGAATGGTTAAATTCACAAGATTATATATCCATCAATATTGCTTAAATTTATGCATATGATCACTCATTTTAAAGCTATTCAAATTCTGCACAAGTTGGTCCAAGAATCAGCTAAATTGGATAACTCTTCATGAAGGTATGGCTTGTAAAAGATGAGACAATTTTTAGGAAAAAATCCCAATACTTTGCACTTCACGACCTATGGGACATGAGTTGTTAATTTATGAGGAATATTCACCTCAAGAGAATATTAACCACCATAAATTCTATATAGAATGTCTTACCTCATTGAATAACTAACCCTTCTTTGATCT
This sequence comes from Wollemia nobilis, assembly GCA_028583015.1. Taxonomy (NCBI): domain Eukaryota; kingdom Viridiplantae; phylum Streptophyta; class Pinopsida; order Araucariales; family Araucariaceae; genus Wollemia; species Wollemia nobilis. The sequence goes on from JAQPPZ010000715.1 coordinate 6,522,752, forward strand.
TCCCATAATTTGAACCCTAACTAGAAAATATTTGCAATTTCGTTTTTCATGACTTGAAAATTTGTTATTGTCCTTGTTCCAAATGGTTGACTTTATAGGATCGTATCTCCATTAATATTACTCTGAGTTTTACATATGAACACTTATTTTAAACCTATTCAAATTCTGCACAAGTTGGTCAAAGAATCAACTGAATAAGATAACTCTTTGCAAAGATATAGCTCCTAAAATAAGAGATGTTTTTCAAGAAAAAACCCTAATACTTCATAGGTAGAACCTTAGTCCTACAAATATGGGCTAATAAGTAAACTTAAGGCTTTTAATAACATTGAAAACATCAGCCATCAATAATTTGTAGATTATACAATCATTTTTGGGATGATAGTGAAAAACAAGGCTAGACCTTTGAATAACTTATTAAAGGAATATGAAAGAGCATCAGGGTATAAATTTAATAGGAAAAAATCCAAAATTTACTTCTTAAACACTTCAACTAGAATCAAAGTAAGTATATACAAGTTACTTAAAATGGAGGAGGTAAATTTGCCAACATATTTAGGGATGCCCTTATTTGAGGGGAAAATGAGGATAAAATTATGGAATACAATTATAATTGAAGTTAAGAATAAAATATCAACATGAAAAGGTAGATGGTTATAACTATCATGAAGAGTGTAGCTAATTAAATTAGTCTTACAGGATATTCCAACACATTATATGTCCTTGTTTATTATGCCAAAATTGGTAGAAACAAGTTTACATGATAAATTTCCTTTGGTGAAATGGAGCAAGGTGTGTGATGATAAAAATAGGGGAGGTATCAGTTTAGGATTTCTTATAGATTAAACTAAGCTCGAAGGGGAAAATTAATTTGGATATTGTATAAAGAGATTCAAATACAATGGGAAAAAAATCTTCTAAGTGTAGTGATACTCACTATACAAGAGGAGATTTTTCTTGGGATATTTTACAAGATTGCTTTAGTAGGAGACAAGAAAATTCAATAAGGAAGAATCCTAAGTGCACCCACAAATTTGATATGTTTGGTGAACAAGCCTTAATAATGCTAATCAAGACCCCAAAGTAATGCTAACGCAGAGTGGGGTGCAAAACAATGTGGACTAGAGTTTAGAAGTATGCAAAAAGATAAAAACTAAGACTTCAAGAAAAGTTCAAGGTGGTATTCTGTGCAAAACAACATTAACCAAAATTGTGATGATAAACCAATAAGAGATTGCATGCAAAAAGGTGCTAACTAGAGAAAAAATATCCCAAAAGGAGATTGAAGAGAAAAAACTCCACAGATTGTCCAATATGCAATCAATGACCTGTGCCATCTCAAAAATTTGATGAAGTTTAAAAGGGAAACTTCACTGATAACCAAACTAGAGACACATAGCAAAGGCACTAGAAACCTACAAGAGAGGTCAAGATAGTCTAACCAGGCATTTTTAAACACTAAAAAAGGTAATGATGGTAGCCAATCAAAATTCATCATCAATATTTTGCCTTCCATGACAAAGAAACTCTAGAGTTACCTTCCACAATCAAGCACAACATTCCAAGGAGGTGGTTGGTATCTTAAAGATACTAGTAGTGGAAGTTGTAGTTCCAGTAGCCTCGATGTCAATGAAATTGATTGCAAAAGGTCCTAGTGTTAGGAGTTTCCTATAAGAGTAGTTGGCAATATCAACAGAGGTTGCACATACAAAGGACCATAACCTTTCAACATTGATGATTCCACATCCAGAGACTTTGAGATAATCAACAAATTGAATGTAGGTTTGGTCTGGCACATAGCAGAGGAGGCATTTTAAATCTCCTATATAATTTTGGAAGGAAAGGGATCCCTCAATTTTTTCTATAAATAGTAATGTGTTCTTAATTGTAAGGGATCAAAAATATCTTATTCGTGCCTAATACCTGGCCTTGTATACATTTGCTTTCACTTTCAATTGTATACCAATCTAGACTCAAGCCTTGAATAATTTTGTTTTCAACATCAAGACTCTTTACTTTTGGCATACATGTATGGATTATTATGATATATATAAGAAGTTGTGGCTAATATCTAATTGCCTTAATAGTTGAAGTTGTGGCTAATATATATTTTCCTTATTTCATGAATGTTATGTCAGATCATAACCATGTTCAATTTCTAGTTGTTAGCAGATGATGCACATGTTCATTTATCCCATTGGTATGCAGAAGAACGTCACATCCTATAGCACAAGACTATATTTTCCTATTATTTATCTATTCTCTTTTCATTTGAAGAATGCAATTAGCTAAGGAGTAGTTCAAGAAGACAAGCATTGAAGATAACATATTATAAGGATCCTACCTTGCAAACAATCTTGAATATCATCCTCTAAGTTGCATCCCACACTCTTTGGACTTTCAATTGTGTTGCTCTTCGTAAGGCACAAGTTTTCATGCATCCAAACATTGCAATGGGTGATTGCAATATTTTGAGACAATAATAGTTTAATGACACACCCTGTGGGACCAATCACATCGATTCATATTATACTAAAGATATCAACTTATTAGCTTTTTGAAGAATTTAAAATTTTACCTAGCTACCCCACTAAAAAATATACTCGAAAGTAGCCACCTAGAGAGATATTATCTAAGATTTTGATGACAATATCAATATCTCAGCTTTCTAAAGCATATTAAAACTTCACCAGGTGATTCCACTAAGAACAAAGGACCCAAAAAATTATAAGTGCAATACTTACCACTAGGACCTTTACAATTGTAAATCCTTGGGTATTATTGTAGCCCCTCAACCCAACTCCAAGGAGAAGAAGAAGAGGCTAAAGTCAGAATATGGCTCAACAAAATCAACCTCCAAGAAGATATTTGGTTTGAAACGGTAGAGGCCCTCCAATTCCACCGGTTCCTCTAGCTACATGGGACCCCATCCCAGTAGGCCTCTCGTCTCCTTAGACTCTAGAGGGTAGAATTCTTTTAGAGTGAGAGTTTCAACAACTATTAAAGAAATTAAGGAATGTTAACATATCGTCAGACTCATCCATTACAAACAAGGTATCTCATGCCACAGAACCGATGGTTGAGCTCAAAGTGTACCTTTGAGAGGTCATTGGTAAGGTTGCTTAGATTTCTCAAGATGATTAGTAGGAGCTCAAAAGGAGCTATCTCCTACATTCAAAATGAAGGTTTCCCTTAGAAGGTGAGTGGAAAGAGGTTTGAACATCGATGAGCAAACTTTAATAACCCTAGTCACCATATTTAGACCCACCATTTTGACTCCATCCATGGATAAGATGGTGATTTCTTAGGTCCATATTCTTCAACAAGCAAAAGACCCCTATAAGTTGTCAAAACTAGCTCATTACACTTAGGAGGAGATTTTGCCTAGGATATTTTGCAAAATTTCTTTGGTAGGAGGCAAGCAAATTCAATAAGAGAGGATGCTTAAGCACTCCTATAATTTTGAAATGTTTGATGAACAAAATTTAATGATGATAACCAAGACCCTAAAGGAAATCTAAGATAAATTCAGGTGCAAAACAACATGGACTAAAGTTCGAAAGTGTGTAAAAATATAAAAATTGGAACTTTGAGAAAATTTCAAGATGGCATTGTGTAAGATAGCTCTAACTAGACTTGTTATAAGGAACCAATAAGAGATCACATGCAAAGGAGTGCTAAACAAAGAAAATATGGTATAGAGGGAGATTGAAGAAAAAAATCACGAACCGTTTGATTCATGATCAATAGCCCATGCCATCTTGGAAATAATTTGATGAGTTTGGTAAAGGGAACTCCATTGATAGTCAAACTAGATACATAAAGCAAAGACACCAACAACTTGTGATAGAGGTTAAGATAGTATAATAGGATAAATATAAACACTAAAAAAGGTAGCAACAGTAGGCAATGATAATTTATCATCAATATTTTACCTTCCATGATAAGGAACATCCAAAGTCACCTTCTACGCTTAGGCACAACATTTTGGGGAGTTGGTTGGTGTCTTAAAGATACTAGTGGTATAAACTATATTTCCAGTAACCCTGATCCCAATAACATTGATTATAGAAGGTACTGACATTAGGACTTTCTAGTATGAGTAGTTGGCAATGTTAGTAGAGGCTACACATCCTAAGGTGCCAAACCCTTTAGGATTTACGATTCCACATCTAGAGACCTTGAGGAAATCAAAATATTGAATGCAAGTATGGATCGAAACACAATGAAGGAGGCATTTTAAATATCTCACATAATTTTGAAGAAAAATGACTCCCTTAATTTTATCTAGAAATAGTAATGTATTCTTCAATATAAGACATCAAAAGCATCTTATTCATGCCTAATACCTAGCCTTGTATACATTTATTTTGTATATAAGTTTGGACTTGAGCCTTGAGTCATTTTATTTTTAGCATAGAGTCTTTTTTTTTATGACATACATGCATGAATTATTGTGTATATATAAGAAGTTATGGCTCTCTTTCTGTCCTATTTCTTGTGTATAATTTTATGTGAATGGTATGTTGGATCAAAACTATGTTCACTTTTTAGCTATTAGAAGTTTATACATAGGTTCATTAATCCCACTAGTATGTAGAAGACTCTATTAATCTTGGTGTATTGCCTTCCATAGCATAGGGTTTTATTTTCCTATTATTTTTCTCTTCCCTTTTCCTTCGAAGAATGCAAGTAGCTTAGAAGTAGTTTAGGAAGGTGAGCTTTGAAGATCACATCTTATAAGAATTCTACCTTGTCAAAAATCCCAAAGGCCATCCTTTGATTCGTGTCCCACACCCTCTAGAATTTCAGTTGTGTCACTCTTCATGAGGCGTGAGTGTTGAGTGCATTCATCTACTTTTATAGGTGATTGTGATATTCTAAGATGACAACAACAAGCACATTGAGCTCAATGATCCAAGCTTAATCTTCACTACATTCTCATGACCATATGGTTTTGCATTATAGAATGATTTAAAAAATTAGTTGATCTAGTGATTAAAGGTGTAAATTGGATGGTGGGAAGAGGAATTTTATATTTATTTGGATGGATACTTAGTGTGATAAAGAACCACTCAATCTAGATCCAATTTTGAAACCATGGATGAGATTACTTCAAGACAAATATGGTGATAGGGTTTCAAACATTATGTATAAGGATTAGGAAGGAAGATACAAATGGAAAGAAGATTTTTTACAAGTATATTAGATATTGTTGCTAGGAGGCAATTGAGTAGAAAGATAACAACAATGATTATTCTAAGAGGAATCGAGGATAAGCTGATTTGGGAGTTGAATAGCTCAAGAGAATATACAAGAAGAAGCAAATATAATAGAAATCACCAAAAAAATAGGAATGTTGCAAGAATATGGAGAGATATTTAGGATAGCCTAAGCATTCCAAAAGCCAAAATGTTTGTTTGGTTAGTAGGTCACAAGAAAATTTTATCCTAGGATAACCTAATGAAAAAGGGTTTTCATGGCCCCTCAAAATGTGTTCTATGTGAAAAAGAGGAGGAGAGTATAGACCATATCTTAGGATACTATTCAATAGTATGGAAAATATGGCAATGACTTCTTAATATGTTTGGTAAATGCATGGTGATGAATGGCAAAATTGAAGAATGGTTAAAGTAATGACATAGCACTTTTAAAAGTGAGGCGTTACAAATAATATAGGATACATAGAAAGATACAATTGTAATAACCCTCCTTGGTATAACTTTTTATGGACAATAAACTATGTTTTGGTGTGAATATTTAATGGCATAGCTTCATTTTATGATGTCTTTATGATGGGATGATTTCATTCTTTTGAGCTTGGAATATGGTACTACTGACATATTTGTGGGTGCAAGACTAGGTGCTCTCTCTAGTGGGATCATATGGGTGAACCACCTACAAAGAGATATTTTGGGAAATGATGGTGATGACTTGCTCATCGATAACTCAGGGTAACAAAATACCCTTTATGTGCATTCACATTTTTCTTGTTTTCATGTTCATACCATTGGACCAAGAAGTTGCTTATGCAGTGAGGCTCCTTATTAGATTGGCGATATCATTAGACTATCTTAAAGGAGACCGCCTACTTAAAGATAAAACAATGGTGTGTAATATGATTGGTGTGAATCTATGTTTGTTTGAGGTATGCATAAATTTTGTTAAGTGTTATTTAAATAGTAACATTAATACATTGGGAAATTATTAATTGAATGATGAATTTAATACTTTAGGCTAGGAAAGTATTAATTATATTGGTGACATTAATGTTTGGAAAACTAATGTCCATATTAAAAGCTAATATTAGCAATTGAAAAAGTGAATTAATGAAGTAATTATTGATGATACTTTCATTATGGCATTATTCCTCTAGTGTTTGGAATAAAAATTAATTAGCTTGCAAAATTTAGTTTAGTTATTTTTATTATGGCCATGCTTAGATGGTGCCTTTATGAGCAAAAATGTGGCATTGAATTTTAGTAACGTCTTCTTGTACTTGTAAGAAACACCACTTTCTCCATGCAAGAAAGGCACCTCATTCTATTTGAATGAGGGAGAGCACTTTCAAGAAAGAAAGAAAAGAGAACGGTTTGTTGGGGGATGACTTTGGAAAGGACAAACTCAAGGTAGTGCGACATCAATCAAAGAACATTGGAAGATTGTTTTAGGTGCTTATTTTTTATGTTTGTTTGATTTGTGCCTTTCTATAGCTTAAACCTTCATTTGAATGATGGTTCTCTTTAGTAGATGTTATTCGTATCATTATCTTTTTTCTATGCTGCTCGAGCTTTATCCAAGTCTAGCTACATTCATTAAGTAGATTCCCTATTGTTGTTCATCTTTTGCATTCCTTCCACGATAAGTTTTGTTGGTTGTTTGGATATCAAAGGCAGGTTTTGTATATGCATTGTTGTTTGGTGCTTGTGGGATTGGCTATCCAATAGCATAAACATTTCTCCTTGCTATCGCACTGGTTAGCGTTGTCATCAACCTAGGCATCACCATTTCTTATCCTATGTTGAATGGATTGAGAAGACCTTTTTGGTAGCTCAGTACCCTTGTAGTTGTGCATAGTCCTGGTTTGGGTCATGATCATCCTCACTTGTAGTAGTAGTGTGACATGTGTTTCTCTCATAGTTGGTTGTACCACTTCTCTTAGGTTGGTCTACATGCAACCTTTGGGATTTATTCTCAGGTGGTTGTGGTGTAATCATGGGTAGTTTAGATAAGATTTTAAATTGGATATAAATCTCTTTGAGTGCAATATTTAGAATGGTGGAATCTTCTTTTGGTTATGTCACTCTTTTATAATGGTAATATTTTTAGTATTAAAGTTATAGCTTGAAAATATATTTGTTTTGATGATGTCTAATTTGCTAAATAAGATATGTGTTTAGGTTTGTTTACTCTAAATGTTTTAGCTTCTTGTTATAAACTTGTCATTGGAAAATTATTGAGGAGAAAGGTCCTTTATTTTTAGTAAGAAAAACGTTGTTGGTTGCAAAACTATAGTTGGATATTATAGGAAAATAACTCTCTTAATTACATGTTATAGCTTGGTTGTTGAGAATGTTTCCTCTATGGTAATGGTTTCCTTATAATTAGATTATTGTATGTTGGTTTTGAAAGAGAAACTATTATAATGATTCCTGAGACTTTTGTAGATTAAGGGATCATTATAAAGAGAAGTATGAGATTATCTTATATATATATATCATTGTATTTTGGTTTGAAAGAGGAACTATTATAATGATTATTGATACTTTTGTAGATTAAGGGATCATTATAAAGATAAGTACGAGATTTTCTTTTATATGGATCATTGTATGTTAGTTTTGGAAGAGAAAATATTATAATGATTCCTAGGACTTTTGTAGGTTAAGGAATCGTTATAAAGAGAAGTATGGGATTTTATTTTATATATATTAATGAATGTTTTGAAAGAGAAACTATTTTAGTGATTCTTGAGACTTATGTGGGTCAAGGGATCATTATAAAGAGAAATATGGAAATCTCTTATTGTGGTTTGTTTTTATGCATGGTAAATTGCATAGCAGAGAAAGGCATGATTAAGTTGCATTGCATTTAGAGTTGTCCTAATCCCTAAGTATCCCTCATAAGATATGGAGGGTTACCTATCATGAAGGAGCTGACAATTTTATAGAGGGCTTGAAGATCCTTGATAGACGATACCATAATTCTTGGAAATGTATAAAAGTTATGGAAAAGCAAAGGCTATGTAAAGAATGTTTTATTTAAATATTTTTGTAAACTTGAATATTGTACAAATTGAAAGATTATGTTGTTTTAATGTTTCCTTGGGTTTTGTACATTAAAGTGTTTTAGCAATATTTTATTTATAGTTAGTATTAAGTTATATCAATTGTTGGAATGCATCTTTATGTTAATGCTTGGTTTATTATGTTATAGCATTTATGTTAAAGGAATGCATCTTATGAAGCTTTATATCAAGCATTTGAGTTAAGCAAAATGTGGCTTAATAAAGATACATCATTGTTTATCTTCTATAGAACTTTGAATTAAATAGATTATGTTTTGATTTAAAGTGCTTTTGATGTGGTGTGATGTATGATGATTTACTTTAAAATTATGTTTAAGTAAGATTACCTTGGGGGTGGTTAGAATCCTCTTGTGAACCCAAGTCAAAATAAAGCCCAGGAGTTGCATGAATACAATAACCAGGTAAATATGAGACTTAGAAGGAGTTATGAGAATGCAATAGTTAATAACTCATGAACTTGGAAGGAGTTGTGTGAATACAATAGTCGGGTTTCATATGATTCATTACACCTTGAATAAGAAGGATCAGGTGTATCCCAACTTTGAATTGTGCAATTATTCATAAGGTGACAATGTGATCCCTTGAACGTGAAGGATAAAATGATCATGTTCATTGCAAGTGAAGTGGTAGTGACATTAGTTAGCCCATGAAGGTGTGGTAACTAAGCACCAAGTCTCTACACTTGATTAACATACCCGTATGGACTTAGAGTAAGGTTAGGTAATAAATGTCCCCCTTTAAGCGTTATGGACCTTAAAGGATAATCCTTATGTTGTGGTCATATTTTCCTATCGCGATGAGGGTATGGGAAATGTGGGGGGATCACTTTTGATGTCCTTATAAAAATATAGGTTTAGCAAGGTGAACCCTAAAAAACTATGAGAGTTGGCCACTCCTGCCCACTTAGTGTTGCTTGCATTGACTAGAACTCAAATGTGGTGAAGCCTTGTATGTTGAAAAGTTAAATAAATAAAAAACATGGGTTGGTAGTTTTGGGTTGTTACAACAATACTTTGGACTATATGGCTAGAAATAAAGATAAAAATATTTAAAGGAAAAGAAAGCAATTTAAAGGTAATAAAAAGGAATATTTGTTTAGCTATAGAGGAATCTAAACTAACTCTATCAATTCACCAAATCCCTAATCTAGAAGTAAAGAGCCTTGATAGGTGGAGTCAAGTCATCGAACGAATTATGATGTTAAGTACAAAAGAACAAAAGGAAGACAAAAAATATAAAGTGGAAACCAATAGAAGTGGAGTTGGTCAAATTGAATTTTGAAGGAGCATCTAAAGAAAATATAGAAGTAGGAGGAGGAGGAATAGTTAGGAATAATAGGGATGATATTTTGTCACATTACACTTTCAATAGTGAATTTAAGACAAATAATGAAATTGAAGCTTGGGAATCTTTGAAAGGGTCAAAAATATGTAGAAAAATGAAATGGAACAAAGTATGGATGGAAGACAATTCATTAATAGTAATAAATACAATTTTGAGGAAAAGTCTCCATGGAACATACAAGAGATTATTGTGGAAATACAAGACCTCGCTACAGATTTTAAAGAAATTAGATTTACACATACATTAAGGGAAGGGAACAAATGTGTAGATAGACTAGCCAATAGAGGGGTTTTAATAGAGGATTGTGAAGTTAAATTCTATTTTCCATGGTTAGAGGAAGTGCAAAGTTTAGTTGAAGCTAACAAGAAAATGTTGATTGTATAAATCAAATAATGATTAAAATTTACTGTAATATTATTCATTGATAATATTTATTGTATTTTATAATATTAATGTGTTTTCATATAAACTATTTATTACAATTTGTGTGGTTGCACTTATGCTTCAAGAAGGAAACTAATAGTCTAGATTTGGTAAAGCGATCTATGATAGCATGAAGTTTTGAAAATATTATTCTACTAAGATGCAATGCATAGATAGTAGAGGTGGAGTTTTGGTATTGTGAATGCTACTACAAGAAAATATCAAGAAGAATGGTGTTGGATTTTGAAATATTTTTATTTACAAAGAAAATTGAAGAAGATCTAGAAAATGAAAACCAATAATTCAAACTTATTATGAATATAAAACGTAGGCATCTAGCTATAACAACTGAATTGAGATGAGAATTGAATCTATTTGTAAACTCTTAAGCTCTAAAGGAGAGAGTTGTGATTTTTCAAGGGTGAGGGAATCAAGTACAACCCTTTTTTCTCTAGAAAAAAAGTTTTAATCTTATTCTGCACACAATGTCAAACCCTCTTTTCTTAAGTTTACTTGGCCAAACCTCTGAGAGAATAAAGAAAGTGTCATGAAGCAATTTGATTGCATTTTCATCTTAGAGGATTGTTTTTAAATGATAATTAAAGGCATTCAATTAGGGTTTATGTCAAGATGGGTCTCTTTGACATTGTTCATAATCAAATTGATTTGCTTTTACCCATCTTTAAGGTTGTTCAAAAAGTGTGTAATCTTTTACTTTTGGCTATGCTTTGTATTATGTTGTTTATTGTATTGGTCCAAGTTCTTTTCTTGTGAAGTGAAGCATGTATTGGATCATGAACCAATAATATGTGGATTTGATTTTTTTTGGGATTTTTGCATTTATTTCATGGTGGATATTTATATCCTTACTTACCCATTGTTTTGAACGCATGCTAGAGGTATTTTCATTATTAATAAAATATTTGGGTGTCAAAGGGCACCATCTAAATTCTTTGATGTTCTTTATTTATATCTGTGATATTTTTTAAATCAATTAAATGGGATTGAAATGGGAACCATCCGTATTACATGATGACCACATAGTGGTATTATAACTTGACAATTATGCATGTATTGTTTGGCAAGATTTTTGTAGTGAGCCTAATCACTACTTTATTATATTCCTTAATACTATATTTAACATTATTTTATATAAGTTATCTTATTAAATGGTTATTTAATAAAGGGTGGGTATGAAAGGTGATTTCCCTTTATTAAATAACCTTTAAATAAGTTATATATATCTCCTTTGTGGAGAAGGGAAGATATATATCATATATTATTTATATATGTTTATTGAATCTTTTATAGACTTAACGTAATAGATCCATTGGTCTATTACAAGTGGTATTAGAGACACATTATTTAACATGTGGTTTAATGTAAAGTTTTTTGAAATTTTTAGAAGATTCAACAGATAATTGTTGGCTATACGTAAGTTGTAAATTTTTTAAGATGAGTAATACCAACCTACAATTACAAAATATACAAAAAGATATCTCAAATGAATCAAAATATGAAGGGAAAATTTAACAAATTAAACAAGATAGACAAAAGTCTAAAAAATATTAATGCCCTATTATTAGAACCCATAAACATCAACCACAAGCACAAGCACAAGCACAATCATAGCCACAACTAGATAATAATGTTGTAACACAAAATAGACCACCTCCACCTATTGCTCCTTCAACTCAAACCACTACAACTTCATTCTATAATTTGATTGATCCTTTCTCTAACTAGATGGTTTCTTCTCCCAAATAGAACCTTTTTGGTTAGCATCAACAACATAATATGCCACATGGACATAGTAATTGCATAATTCTTACTTCATAATTCTAATCATATTCATGCCTTCATGATCTATTGAAAATAATAACAGGTGTTAATCACTTTTATAGGAGAAATTTCCAAGGAGTTAATACAAATTTGTTGACTAAAGGTGCTACTCCTAATAAAAAATAGAATATCATTAGACCTAAGCAAGATTTTGCAACTGTAGCTCTTGCAATTAACTGATAATCAACTTGTTAGTGGTATCACCACCACTATCCCCATAGTGAGAGCTCTCGCTCATTACACCCTATTGAAAGAACTAGAGATTTTAATCAATTGATTGGTAGCTTTGCCTATATTTAGAAAGGGATTTGGAATGATGGTACAATGATTATTGTGAAGCTTTTCAATTTGCAAAATGAAAAACCTAGTAAAAGCTTTATCATAAAATGTAGGGTATTGGGCAAAGTTGGGGAAAAATATTAGGTAAAAATTCTAATATTCTATTCATGGGCACAAACCTCAAGACTATGATTATAGCATTTCTCGACTGGGGATATGCCATGGAATCATTAATGTGTGACAAGCATGCATATGAAGTCTCGATAAATGGCACCCTAGTTGGTAACCCTAAAACTAGTTTACATACGAAATGTTTCGAGACCAATGTTATTCATCTCACATATCCATTTACAGACATATTTCCATTTCTTTTGATTTCATTTTCATGCTTTGAGAACAAAACATTCTTAGCTAGAGGATATGTAGTGAGCCTAATCACTACTTTATTATATTTCTTAATATTATTTTTAATATTATCTATGTTAGAATATAATATGCACTATGCCTTGTTCTTGACACTTGTCATCTTCATGTTGGACATTTTGAGTCATTAAGTCAAAGTTGTCATTGATGTCAAGGAATGCAGTCATCATTGATGTCAAGGAATATGTCAAGGAACAATGCAAAGGTTAAAGGCAAAAGGGCTTCATAATATTTTTAATATTATGTGGAAGCATAAGTTAAAAGGTTTTTCATAAAAACCCAAGGAAGCTTATTGCAAAGGTAAAGGAAGGTTTAATATTTATTTTATAAAATATTTAAATTCAAATTGAATTTAAATTTTATAAATAAATATTATTTATACAAAGTTGTACAATGAGAGATGGCCTTAATAAAACCAAAGGGTTTTAAAGAATTAATTTATAAAATTTAAATTCAAAAGAATTTAAATAATTTATAAATTAAAAAGTTTAAAAGAAAATAAAAAGTGCTGTCATCTAAAAGTTTGAAGGAAATTCGAACGACAACGTGTATGCATGAAGGAGGAAATCAATATATAAACCCATGCCTTAGAGGCATTAAAATTATCCTTTGCTCGATCAATTAATATGTGCAATTGTGTTGAGAACTCGTGCGGAAAAAGAGAAGTGAATTTTGTGTTTAGAGCACCAACGAATAAGGTTAAAAGGAAGAGCACCAAATTACAAAGTGCCAACTGGGCAACATGGCCTAGTGGCAAGAGGACAATGGTTAGAGTGTTTGGGCGCTAGGTGACCTACGTTCAAAACGCGGCGACAACATGTTTTGGTGGTTGTGTTTGTGTTGGAAGTGCCAAAGAAAATGACACACGTTTTGCTAGGCAAGGCAGGGAGCTTTATAGAGCACGTGGTGCTCTTTACTCCCCAAGCGAGCGCCTAGCTCATACGATGGTTGGAGCCACGGACAGGGCGCTAGTTGAGGCTGTGCCATGAGTTCAAGTCCCTCCAAAGGCAAATGTAATAAATTTTGATTATTATTTTGGTGTTGCCTAAAGTTTGACATGAGGTCTTAGGGAGTTAAAAGGATTGCTTAAAAAGATTTTAATTTGATTATTATTTTTGGTAAATTGGAGGAATAAGGAGTTAGCTTTATTTTTGAATAAAGTGTTTGTGTCACATTGATTTGTTGAAGATTTAAAAGGATAAAAGGGACTTCTTGCATATAGTTATTTTGAAAAAGGATATTGCATTAATATTATTCTTGTCATTGAATATTATTTTAATTGGGAGATTATAAGGTGTATTTGGTGAATTATTTTTGTAAATGTTGATGAATGTTTTCTTAAATATGGAGTGATAAGGTGTATGTGTGTTTTGATATTAACATTGTATTCTTGAGGGAGTTTATCATCTTATAAATTCTTTGAGCTTGGCAAAGAAGTGTTTGTGGTTGTGGTAGATTTATGAGATTCCTTCATCATCAAGAAAAAGGTATGAGCACATTCTTCCATAGTTAAGTTGATTGGTTGGTTTTCTAGAAAATAAGTTTGGAGTGAAAAGGACTTGATTAGGGTTTCCTATTGAGTGTGTTGAGTTAATGCTTCAAGGTTTTCTGGAATAAAGATTGTTGTTAAAACCTTGTTTTATAAGCATTGTTGTTGAAGCAATTGGTTGAGTGAAGAACTTGAACTAGGGTTTGAAAAGAACATGAGTATCATTGTTATGTGAGATTGTTTTATAAGCATTGTTGTTGAAGCCATTGGTTGTGTGAAGAACTTGAACTAGGGTTTGAGTATCATTGCTATGTGAAGATTGTTTTATAAGCATTGTTGTTGAAGTGAGTTGTTGAGCAAAGAACTTGAACTAGGGTTTGAAAAGAACATGAGTATCATTGTTATGTGAGATTTGTTGTTGAGCATTGTTGGAAATATTTTGAGTTGGTGTTTATATGCTTGGACTAGGGTTTGTGAGTAAGGATTATTTTATTGAGTGTTTGGTTGAGTAGAGTTGGTTGAGCCTAGTCAAGTGGGTGTGTGAAGTGATTGTTCAAGTTCCATAAAACAAACTATTCTATATTCTGAATTGATTTGAGAAAGTGATTGAGCATTGAGTTGAATATGAAGCATATTGAGTCTCTAACAATTCTCCTTATGTTTCTAAGAGAGTGATTGAAAGTAATTGAGCATTGTGATAAGTATAGAACATATTGAGTCTCTAACAATTCTCTTTATGTTTCTATGAGATTGGACAAGTTCTTGTGTGGAATTGTTGAGCAGATTTGAGGTAAGTCTTTGAGAAGACTTGTGGATAGATTTGGTGTGAGCTTTTATGGAAGCTTACAATACAAATCTTGAGCATATTTGGATAAGTTCTTGAGAGGACTTATTGAGCAGATTGGAAAAGTTCTAGAGAGGACTTGTGGATAGATTAGTGTGAGCTTTTGAGGAAGCTTACAAGGTAGATTTGAGACAAGTATTTGAGAAGGCTTGAGAGTAGATTTGATTGATTGATTTGTTAAAACCTTGAGTTAAGGTTTAGGGCAGATCCAACAGAGTTGATTTGAGATTGAGTCAAGATTTGAGTTAAGGCTTGAGGACAAAGATTGAGGACAAATTTGTGCTAGATCGAAGGACTGTGTTTGGTGCAGATCATAGGATAGATATTGAGGATAGATTTGTGCTAGACCAAAGGATTGTGTTTAGTGCAGATCAGAGGACAAATATTGAGGATAGAGTTTGGTGCAGATTTGAGGATAAGTTTGTGCCAGACCAGAGACAGAGATTGAGTAGAGTTGTACTAGACTAAAGGACTATGTTTAGTGCAGATTTGAGATAGATATTTGGAGGTGACAAAGTACATAGGACAATAGTCTCCTGTGGATAGAGATCCATTAGCCAGGGTAGTGAGGACAGGTCTTCTGAGTGAGGACAAGAGTCTTCAGTGGAGAGAGATCCACAAGCCAGTGCAGTGGAGGCAATAGTCTTCTAGAAGATCACCAGCTAGAGCAAGAGGAGAAAGGAGTTCTCCTATGGATAGAGATCCATGAACTTGATTTAGGGGATTGGTATCTACTTTGGACAAAGGTCCATAAACATTGTAATAGGGAAAGGATTCCCAAGAGATTGATTGAGAAAATTTTAGTGAAATATTTTCTCCGTGGAGTAGCCCACATTGGGTGAACCACGTAAATTGTGGTGTCTCTATTGTGTGATGATTTGTGCATTGCTTTTATTACTACTATTGATATTGCTATCTATACATTGCATAATATTGATTGGGAAAGAAAAGTAAAAAGTGGTCTTATATTGTTCACCCCCCTCTAAGTATAAGCTTGTGTTCTTCAATTGGTATCAGATTGGGTTCCTTCAGAAGAGTTTAAAAACTTGAAGGAAAAGATAACAAGAACACAATGGATTCTAAGAATGTGTCCTCGGATAATTCAGCACCAGTATTTGATGGAAGTGACTATATATATTGGAGTATGAGAATGAAGATCTACCCGATGGCACTTGGCAATGAAATTTGGGAAGCAGTTGAAATTGGATACGATCCCTTAGTTAATCCACCTACAGATAAGTAAGGTAAGCTCCTACAACATTACAATTCAAAAGCAATGAATGCACTTTTGAGAGGTTTGCATAGAACAGAGTCCATGAAAGTTATGCATTGTCAAACTGCAAAAGAAATGTGGGATAAACTACAAAGTATATATGAAGGAGATAAAAGTGTCAAGAAAGCAAAGATACAAAATCTCAAAGGACAATTTGAAGCATTAAGAATTAAGGATGAGGAAAATATTAGTACTTATCTACTTCAAATTGATGAGGTTTTTAATGATATGCAAGGACTTGGAATGAAGGTTGATGAATCGGATGTTTGTGATAAGGTCTTAAGAACTCTTCCAAAAAGATTCAGTGAAAAGGTTTCTACTATAGAAGATTCAAAGGATGGTGATTATTTGACAAGAGATATGTTTCTTGGTATTCTTACAACATTTGATATGAGAACAAAATAGGAACCTAATCCCTAGAAAGAAGCAACATTCAAAGCAATCAAGAAGACAAAGGGTAAGAAGTTAGAATCAAGCAATGAGTCATCCAGTGATGAAGAAGCTAATTATGGTAGAAGGGATAAGGATTATAGAAGATCTAGAGATCTAAAATATGTTAAATGTTTCAATTGTGGAAAGTATGGTCATTATGCAAAAGATTGTCAAGAAGCTAAGAATAACAATGGTGAAGAAAAATAGGATCATAGAAATAGGGAATCAGAAAGATACAGGCACCAAAAGAAAAGCAAGGATGGACAAAGCAGACAAGGAAAGAAGTTCTTTCAAAGACAAAAAAGGAGCTACTATGCGGATAAGGCAAGTAAGTACTCAAGTGATAGTGATGCTAGTTTTTCAGACAATGATAGAGATGAAGTCCTATTTATGATTGAAGAAAAATAACAAGTTAAGAAAAGGACTTCAATAATTCTCAAGTGTTTTAGATGTGGTAACTTTGGACATCTTGAAGATAGTTGTACAAGGGATGGTTATAGTTTCAATGATGATGAATATGAAGATACACTTGAAGGACCAAAAGAGAATATTCTAATGGCACTAGAAGAGGGAGAAGATGATCCTACAAAAGACAAGCCAATAGAAAATAAAGATGTGGACAAAGGTAAACAAATAGAGGAATATTTAGAGAAATATGGATATGATCTCAAGGGAGAACTTATTTATGCTCTTGAAAATAAAGAAGGTAAGAAAGCAACACTCTAAACTTGAAATTCAGTTTCAAGAATGTGATGAAGAGAGAAGATTGCTTATAGAGGATCTAGAAAAATCAAAGGCTAAGGCAAAAAGGTTCAAGGATAAGTTAGAAGAAAAGATCTTAGAATGTGAAAAGTTAGCACAAGAAGTGGCACTACTAAGAGAAGATTTAGAAGACTCCAAAGTCAAGCTAAAAGGGTTCAAAAATAGCTCAAATAACTTGGATAAGTTCATCAAGATACAAAAGCCTACATCAAGCAAAACAGGTCTTGGATTTGAACAGGTTCAAAAGATATGGGAAGGAAAGTCAACCTCAAGTTTTGGAGGAGAAGAAACTTCAGAATAAGATAGTGTAAAATAAAGTGAGACATCTGAGGATGAGTTGGACAATAGAGAGTTCAACAAGAACAGGAACAATGCACAAAGAAGATATAGATGGAACAAAAATCAGAATAGGTCAAGAGAGACTAAGAGACCAATGAGGTCAAGACAAGGAAGCTTCAATGAAAGATGTTTTTCATGTCACGGGTTTGGGCACATGGCTTCACAGTGCAGGACACATGAAAGACAGGAATATGGGAACAAACAATTTTTCCATGGGTATTGCTACTCATGTAATCAATTTGGTCACAAGGCAATGAATTGCAGGGTTCATGATAGAAGAGGATATGGCTTCACTAGGATAAATTCTAAGACATTTGCACCTCCAAGGAATAATAACATTAAGTGTTATAAGTGCAATAATGATGGTCACACAATAAAGTGGTGTAGAGCAGACATTTCAGAATCAAGCAGGAACAAGAACAGGAACAGGAATAGGAACAAGAACAAGAACATGGATATGAACAGGAACATGAACATGGATATGAATAGGAACATGAACATGGATATGAACAAGAACAGGAATAGGAACAAGAACAGGGACAAGAATGTAGACATGGACAAGAACATGGACATGGAAAGAAATAGTCAGAGGAATTAGAAGGATCAGATAAGAAGGAAAGAGGATAAAGGTAAAGAACAGTGCTTTATGGGAGTAGAAATACTCCCACCCTAAGAATTAACCACCTCAAGAGAAGGTGGGGGAGGGGCTAAGCTAAGAGGCTCATTCTTAGCCCCGAGCCCCAAAGGTGACCCTTTGCCATTGATGTCAAAGGGGGAGATATTTGAGTAAGGGGGAGAGATTTGGTATTTGAGTAAAAAAGGAGAGAGCATTGAGCTAGGGGGAGCAATGTCCCAGGGGGAGCAGAACAAAGGAAAAGTCAAGTTTTCGGTAAAAAGAATTTGGGTTGCCATCAATGACAAAGGGGGAGATTGTTGGACATTTTGAGTCATTAAGTCAAAGTTTTCATTGATGTCAAGGAATATGTCAAGGAACAATGCAAAGGTTAAAGGCAAAAGGGCTTCATAATATTTTTAATATTATGTGGAAGCATAAGTTAAAATAAAAGGTTTTTCATAAAAACCCAAGGAAGCTTATTGCAAAGGGAAAAGGAAGGTTTAATATTTATTTTATAAAATATTTAAATTCAAATTGAATTTAAATTTTATAAATAAATATTATTTATACAAAGTTGTACAATGAGAGATGGCCTTAATAAAACCAAAGGGTTTTAAAGAATTAATTTATAAAATTTAAATTCAAAAGAATTTAAATAATTTATAAATTAATAAGTTTAAAGGAAAATAAAAAGCGCCGACGTCTAAAAGTTTGAAGGAAATTCGAGCATCGACGTGTATGCATGAAGGAGGAAATCAATATATAAACCCATGCCTTAGAGGCATTAAAATTATCCTTTTGCTTGATCGATTAATGTGTGCAATTGTGTTGAGAACTCGTGCAGAAAAAGAGAAGCGAATTTCGTGTTTAGAGTGCCAACGAATAAGGTTAAAAGGAAGAGCACCAAATTGCAAAGTGCCAACTAGGCAGCGTGGCCTAGTGGCAAGAGGACAATGGTTAGAGTGTTTGGGCGCTAGGTGACCTACGTTCGAAATGTGGCGGCAATGTGTTTTGGTGGTTGTGTTTGTGTTGGAAGTACCAAAGGAAACGATGCATGTTTTTCTAGGCAAGGCGGGGAGCTTTATAGAGCACGTGGTGCTCTTTACTCCCCAAGCGAGCGCCTAGCTCGCGTGACGGTTGGAGCTATGGCTAGGGCGTTGGTTGAGGCTGCATCGTGAGTTCAAGTCCCTCCAAGGCAAAGGTAATAAATTTTGATTATTATTTTGGTGTTGCCTAAAGTTTGACATGAGGTCTTAGGGAGTTAAAAGGATTGCTTAAAAAGATTTTAATTTGATTATTATTTTTGATAAATTGGAGGAATAAGGAGTTAGATTTATTTTTGAATAAAGTGTTTGTGTCACATTGATATGTTGAAGATTTAAAAGGATAAAAGGGACTTCTTGCATATAGTTATTTTGAAAAAAGGAGATTGCATTAATATTATTCTTGTTGTTGAATATTATTTTAATTGGGATACCCCCCCCCCCCCCCAAAAATTTTAATTGGGAGATTATAAGGTGTATTTGGTGAATTATTTTTGTAAATGTTGATGAATATTTTCTTAAAGATGGAGTGATAAGGTGTATGTGTGTTTTGATATTAACATTGTATTCTTGAGGGAGTTTATCATCTTATAACTTCTTTGAGCTTGGCAAAGAAGTGTTTGTGGTTGTGGCAGATTTATGAGATTCCTTCATCATCAAGAAAAAGGTATGAGCACATTCTTCCATAGTTAAGTTGATTGGTTGGTTTTCTAGAAAATAAGTTTGGAGTGAAAAGGACTTGATTAGGGTTTCCTATTGAGTGTGTTGAGTTAATGCTTCAAGGTTATCTAGAATAAAGAGTTGTCAAGACCTTGTTTTATAAGCATTGTTGTTGAAGCCATTGGTTGAGTGAAGAACTTGAACTAGGGTTTGAAAAGAACATGAGTATCATTGTTATGTAAGATTGGTTGAAAAGCATTGTTGTTGAAGCCATTGGTTGTGTGAAGAACTTGAACTAGGGTTTGAGTATCATTGTTATGTGAAGATTGTCTTATAAGCATTGTTGTTGAAGTGAGTTGTTGAGAAAAGAACTTGAACTAGGGTTTGAAAAGAACATGAGTATCATTGTTATGTGAGATTTGTTGTTGAGCATTGTTGGAAACATTTTGAGTTGGTGTTTATATGCTTGGACTAGGGTTTGTGAGCAAGGATTATTTTATTGAGTGTTTGGTTGAGTAGAGTTGGTTGAGCCTAGTCAAGTGGGTGTGTGAAGTGATTGTTCAAGTTCCATAAAACAAACTATTCTATATTTTGAATTGATTTGAGAAAGTGATTGAGCATTGAGTTGATTTTGAAGCATATTGAGTCTCTAACAATTCTCCTTATGTTTCTAAGAGAGTGATTGAAAGTAATTTAGCATTGTGATAAGTATAGAACATATTGAGTCTCTAACAATTCTCTTTATGTTTCTATGAGATTGGACAAGTTCTTGTGTGGACTTGTTGAGTAGATTTGAGGTAAGTCTTTGAGAAGACTTGTGGACAGATTTGGTGTAAGCTTTTGTGGAAGCTTACAATACAAATCTTGAGCATATTTGGATAAGTTCTTGAGAGGACTTATTGAGCAGATTGGACAAGTTCTAGAGAGGACTTGTGGACAGATTAGTGTGAGCTTTTGAGGAAGCTTACAAGGCAGATTTTAAAACAAGTCTTTGAGAAGGCTTGAGAGTAGAGTTGATTGATTGATTTGTTAAGTAGGGTTGATTTATTGATTTTTTCAAACCTTGATTTAAGGTTTAGGGCAGATCTAGCAGATTTTATTTGAGATTGAGTCAAGCTTTGAGTTAAGGCTTGAGGATAGAGATTGAGGACATATTTGTGCTAGAATGAAGGACTATGTTTGGTGCAGATCAGAAGTCAGAGATTGAAGACAGATTTGTGATAGACCAAAGAACTGTGTTTGGTGCAGATCAGAAGATAGAGATTGAGGACATATTTGTGCTAGATCGAAGGACTGTGTTTGATGTAGATCAGAGGACAAATATTGAGGATGGAGTTTGGTATAGATTTAAGGACAAGTTTGTGCCAAACCAGAGACAAACATTGAGAAGAGTTGTACTAGACCAAAGGACTATGTTTAGTGCAGATTTGAGATAGAGCTTTGGAGGTGATAGAGTACAGAGGACAATAGTCTCATGTGGATAGAGATCCATTAGCCAGGGTAGTGAGGATAGGTCTTCTGACTGAGGACAAGAGTCTTCAATGGAGAGATATGTTGGACATTTTGAGTCCCTAGGCTAAAATGTTGTCATTGATGTCAAAAGGATATATGATGACATGAACTATGTTTTGTGAAAAGTGCAAGGAAGGGTTTTTGTGAAAACCAAGGTAGGCAAAATAAAAGGTTTTTATTTAAAACCAAGGATAGCAGATTTGAAATGGGTTTTTCTTGAAACCCAAGTTGGCTTTTCGTTTCATCGAAAAAGGTGCCCCGGTGATGGAGATATTTAATTTTAAATATTTAGTTTAAATTTTAAAATTAAAAGTAAAATTTTATCCATCGATGTCATGAGGAAGCACCAACGTTTCCAAGCGGAGGGAAGGCATATATATATGCCATTAAATTATTCAATTTAAATCATCCTTGCTCTTCATGTTTAATGCGATCGTTGGAAATTGATTAAGAGCTCGTGCAAAAAATTTAAGTGGTGGAAGCAGCGAATAAGTTGGATGGTGCATGAAACTCAAGACATCTTGGGCACTGTGGCCTATTGGCAACTCAGGCAGCACGAAGGAATTGTGAAGCATGAGGTCGTGCATTCGACTTTGGCAAGGTTCATTTTTGCATTGCGTTGGGAGCGCCCAAGGCACACAATTTATTTAAGGCATGTGGGCCTATAGCATATAAAGGGAAGTCATGTCCCTTTTGCATTGCGAACAAGTGGGTAGATTGTTTGGCTACCTTAGCTGCGACTAAAGTTCCCGCGGTGAGGCAAATCAAGGGATCGAAACCCCTTGAGGGAGGTATGCGATTTTTTAGTTAAAATTTGTTTGAATGCTCTAAAGTTTGGAGGGATAAGGGTTAGGAAAATATTTTATTTTATAAACCTTTGTTGTTATTAAAAGGTTAATTAATTATTTTGTTGGTGAAAACCATAGATGATTAATTAAGCCTTATGATAGTGATTTAAATTTTTATGAGCATTAAATTTTTGAATAAAGTGGAAATTGAATAGTGGCTTATTGATTATTATTTTAGAAGGTTTTTCTATAGAGGGACTTTGATGGATGTGATTATTGAGTTGGAGTAAAAAGGTGTAAATTGAGTTATACTTTATCTTGTGATTATTATTTGAAGTCCACTAACCCTCATTGATATTGGAAAGGAAAGTTGTGTTGAGTGTGGCAAATTTTGTGAACAACTTCTTGGCATCAATAAGGTATGGGCAATATTCTCTATTGATTGATTATGGTGGTTGATTTATGAAATATAATTGGAGTGAAAAGGATTGATTGTGGTTTCCTTTTCAAAAATGATTGGTTTAATGCTTCAAGGTTTTCTGGATTGAGAGTTGTGATTAAACCTTGTTTTATAAGCATTGTTGTTGAAGTGATTGGTTGTGCAAAGAACTTGAACTTGAGTTAGAAAAGAACATGAGTATCATTGTTATGTGAGATTTGTGGTTGAGCATTGTTGGAAACATTTTGAGTTGATTGATTCATGCTTGGACTAGGGTTTGTGAGAAAGAGTTGTTCCTTGTGGTAGTTGGTTGAGAAGAGTTGTTTGAGCCTAGTCAAGTGGATGCATGTGGTTGTTCAAGTTCCATGAAATAAACTATTCTATATTCAAATTTGAATTGAGATTGAGATTGAGATTGAGATTTAAATTTTAAAATTAAAAGTAAAAGTTTATCCACCGACGTCATGAGGAAGCGTCGACATTTCCAAGAGGAGGGAAGGCATATATATTCAATTTAAATCATCCTTGCTCTTCATGTTTAATGCGATCGTTGGAAATTGATTAAGAGCTCGTGCAAGAAATTTAAGTGGTGGAAGCAACGAGTAAGTTGGACGGTGTGCGAAACTCAAGACATCTTGGGCATTGTGGCCTGTTGGCAACTCAGAAAGAGTGAAGGCATTGTGAAGCACGAGGTCGTGCGTTCGACTTTGGCAAGGTTCATTTTTGCATTGCGTTGGGAGTGCCCAAGGCACACAATTTATTTAAGGCATTGGGCCTGTAGCATATAAAGGGAAGTCGTGTCCCTTTTGCATTGAGAATGAGCAAGTAGCTCGTTTGGCTACCTTAGCCGTGGCTAAGGCGCCCGCGGTGAGGTAGGTCAAGGGATCGAAACCCCTTGAGGGAGGTATGCAATTTTTTAGTTAAAATTTGTTTGAATGCTCTAAAGTTTGGAGGGATAAGGGTTAGGAAAATATTTTATTTTATAAACCTTTGTTGTTATTAAAAGGTTAATTAATTATTTTGTTGGTGAAAACCATAGATGATTAATTAAGCCTTATGATAGTGATTTAAATTTTGAGAGCATTATATTAGGAGAAATAAGGGTTTTGAATAAAGTGGAAATTGAATAGTGGCTTATTGATTATTATTTTAGAAGGTTTTTCTATAGAGGGACTTTGGTGGATGTGATTATTGAGTTGGAGTAAAAAGGTGTAAATTGAGTTATACTTTATCTTGTGATTATTATTTGAAGTCCACTAACCCTTATTGAGATTGGAAAGGAAAGTTGTGTTGAGTGTGGTAGATTTTGTGAACAACTTCTTGGCATCAATAAGGTATGGGTAATATTATCTATTGATTGATTATGGTGGTTGATTTCTAAAATATCATTGGAGTGAAAAGGATTGATTGTGGTTTCCTTTTTGAAAGTGATTGGTTTAATGCTTCAAGGTTTTCTGGATTGATAGTTGTGATTAAACCTTGTTTTATAAGCATTGTTGTTGAAGCCGATTGGTTGTGCAAAGAACTTGAACTTGAGTTAGAAAAGAATATGAGCATAATTGTTATGTGAAATTTGTGGTTGAGCATTATTGGAAATATTTTGAGTTGATTTATTCATGCTTGGACTAGGGTTTGTGAGAAAGAGTTGTTCATTGTGGTAGTTGGTTGAGAAGAGTTGTTTGAGCCTAGTCAAGTGGATGCATGTGGTTGTTCAAGTTCCATGAAACAAACTATTCTATATTCAGATTTGAATTGAGATTGAGATTTGAGGATAGAACATATAGAGTCTCTAACAATTCTCTTTATGTTTCTATGAGATTGATTTGAGTTGAGATTGAGATTTGAGGATAGAACATATAGAGTCTCTAAAAATTCTATTTATGTTTCTATGAGATTGATTTGAGTTGAGATTGAGATTTGAGGATAGAACATATAGAGTCTCTAACAATTCTCTTTATGTTTCTATGAGATTGATTTGAGGATAAAACATATAGAGTCTCTAACAATTCTCTTTATGTTTCTATGAGACTGATTTGAGTTGAGGATAGAACATATAGAGTCTTTAACAATTCTCTTTATGCTTCTATGATATTGGGATTTGAGTATAGAACATATTAAGTCTCTACCAATTCTCTTTATGATTCTATGAGATTTGGACAAGTTATGTGTGAGCTTGTTAAGCTAATTTAAGGCAAGTCTTTGAGAAGGCTTGTGGACTGATTTTGTGTAAGCTTGCTATGCAGATTTGAGCAAGTCCTAGAGAGGACTTATTGAGCATATTTGAGCAAGTTCTGAGTGAGCTTGTTGAAAATATTTAAGCAAGTTCTGAGTGAGCTTGTTGAGCAGATTTGAGCAAGTTCTAAGTGAGCTTGTTGAGAAGATTTGAGCAAGTTATGAGTGAGCTTGTTGAGAAGATTTGAGCAGGTTATGAGTGAACCCATTGGGAAGATTTGAGCAGGTTCTGAGTGAACCTATTGAGCAGATTTGAGTAGGTTCTTAGTGGATCTATTGAGCAAATTTGAGAAGGTTTTGAGTGAACCTATTGATAGAGCTTTGGAGGTGATAGAGTACAGAGGATAGAGTCTTAGTGGATAGAGATCCAACAGCCAGAAAATTGAAGATAGATATGAGTGAGGAGTCTTCAAGTGGAGAGAGATCCACAAGTCAGTGCAACAGAGAAATAAAGTCTTCTAGAAGATCACTAGCCAGAGCAGAAGGGGAAATAGTTCTCCTGTTGAAGAGATCCACAAACTTGAGATTTAAGTGATCAACATCTCCTTTGGATAGAGGTCCATAAAAATTGTAATTGGGAAGGATTTCCAAGAGATGATTTGAGAAATATTTAAAAGAAATATTTTCTATGGCGGTAGCTCACATTGGGTGAACCACATTAAAAATGATGTCTCTCATGTGTGTGATGCTTTGTGTGATGTTTACTGCTTTATTAATGTTGATGCTACTATTTGGGGAAAATTTTTATATTATACTGTTCACCCTACCCTCTCAGTATAAGCACATGTTCTTCAAGATATCCACAAGCCAGTGTAGTGGAGGCAGTAGTCTTATAGAAGATCACCAACCAAAGCAAGAGGAGAAAGGAATTATCCTATGGATAGAGATCCACGAACTTGATTTAGGGTATTGGTATATCCTTTGGACAGAGGTCCATAAACATTGTAATAGGGAAAGGATTCCCAAGAGATTGATTGAGAAAATTTTAGTGAAATATTTTCTCCGTGGAGTAGCCCAGATTGGGTGAACCACGTAAATTATGGTGTCTCTATTGTGTGATGATTTATGCATTGCTTTGATTACTGCTATTGATACTGCTATCTATACATTGCATAATATTGATTGGGAAAGAAAAGTGAAAAGTGGTCTTATACTTTTCACCCCCCCTCTTAGTATAAGCTTGTGTTCTTCACTTCATTGACATTTGTCATGTTTTTCATATATGCTTATGTCTACATATTGTACTCTTCTTTATATCAATATATCTCATCTATTCAAATACCAACATTTGGTATTAGATCTCCAGGCGTTCTCCTACCCTTGTGAGCTTGAGGGGGATTTCCCTCATGGAAATCCCCCTCATTTTTACCCCTCATTCTAGTTTGAGTGTGGAGTCAGGGAGTATGCTCTCCATTGTTTAAAATGGATCAAAAACCAGAAACTCCATTAATATAAAAAGTTTGTGAGAGCATTTTTTTTAGTAGTTGTTTTTGTATTGTAACATTTCCACTACAAAGACACCATGATCTGGCCATGTCCATATTTTCTCTTGTGAGATTTCTCCAGCGAGCTTCCACAAAACAAAATAGTGGTCACATATGTCGCGGACGAGGATGATGGAGGCATATACGATATAGGCTACATTTTTTTGGTGTCGATGATGATAACATCTCTGTTGACCATGGGGCTCATCAGGCTAGAGATGAGCAAGCGCGGTGAGGAGCTGGTGGAATACGAAAGCCAAGGATGAATACGAGAACATGCCATTCGTGAGACTGTCATTATTTGAAATATAAAATTGCTACATGGAGGTAACTGTAATGGAGATCGTGCTATCATAAATTGATGGCCTCAACCAAATGCAGAACTAATGCACACTCGTAGATCTTTATTGCTGTGGATGCTAATGTTTTTTGTTAAATGGCTTGTTTTTTGGATCTGTCATGAGCACACCCTGATGGATGAGAGAATGAATGCATGGAGTTTTCTATGAGTACTTGCGAAAGTGTTCATGTAGTTGTTTTTTTATGATCCAAGCCTGATTTTTGTGGGCCATACGGTGCACTGTCTGCACGCAAATTGATAGTGAAATTCTATGCATCTGCACGTATTTATTGGTTGTTGCAGATGATCATGCGATCATGATGGAGGAGATTTAGCACTGCAAAATATATCGAGATGGAGGAGATGTACCTATTTTTTGATCACTTCACTTGCAAATGCTCGATTAATTTATTTGTCACATTATGAGAGGCATTTAGAACTAGTGGTTCTTTCGATCTGAATCAGAAGCCTGTTATTTCGTTCTAAGATTTGTTTTACCTTATGCAAATTCCTCCTGCTCACCCCCATGAAGGATGGACACATTCAATGCTTCAACCATGGGAATAATTTGCCCACTCTGACGTGCTGCTATTGTTACTAGTTGCCCACACAATTTTTCTCAAAACCTGCCAGCTGTAGAAGTTTGTAACATATTACTGTCGTTTCTCCATCAGAGGATCCATGATCGAGCATGACTTCCTGGATTTAGAATCCCACCCAAAACTAGACTGTGGACATGTTGCAAGTATGTCACAATACACTATTTGTTCATCATTCGAAGAGAATTCCAAGAAAAGGTGGTAGTGTCTGCAATGCATCTTGTGGCGGTGCTTGATTATAACGGTTTGGTGATGGAATGCAATTTTCAAAAAAATGTGGATGATGTTTCAAATAATTTTATTTCTATTAAATCTGGGTGCACCTCTTCCTTCTGCTAGGATTTTTGATGCTTATCGACCGAAAATGGCTTGCTTGTTGATGCATACGTGCTTTTGGTTTTGCTCTCAATTCACCTGAAGCCTGAGAAAAAAAATACCAATATGGTTCAGACTGGTCCACCGTTGATGCATATTCTACCCAATCCCAAGCGACAACAAATTAAATAAGATTTATTTCACCATGACTCCTTTACTATGCTAACATTCAAATTTTTTTCTCGAAGTGTTGATAAAGATGTTACCAAATTTCCTTATGATCTGGAACTGTCAAAGCCACATCAAATTCATATTACGTTGTTATACAGATCTTCAGAAGGTGTCATGGAATTTTTTGAGGTAGGCAATGCTCTCTCTACATGGATCATCAAGTTGAGTTCTTTTTTAACGAATAATATGACTTGGTTTTTTTTGTAAAAGCTGAAAAGTGGCCCACTGTGGAAGATTTGTTGGAGTTCAGTTAGGAATGTCTTAAGTTCCATGGAGGAGACCATGCGTTCCTTCCAAAATAGCCAAAAAGTTGATGCTACCAGCATCGGGCATGAAGATTCATCGATTCTAGTGAAAAATATCATGGCTTTTGCAACATAATCAAGATGTCCCCGTGCGGCTGGAAGTGTTGTATTTGATTTAAATATGATGCAAGGGTACATTTTTGGGATGAAAAAAGTGTTGAGGTGCTTTAGCTAGGAAAGGTCTCTGGGCCCACTTACAAAAATTGTAATCCACGCGGTAGGTTTGACAAATGGTGGAGAGGATGGCCAGTGCACTTGCCATTCCAAAAAAGCAGTAGATAATTTTTCTGGAACAATCACGCGGTGAAAAGAAATCCTTCAATATCTGTATGGTATCTCCAAGTATATTACAAAGGGAAAAGCATTTATTATGCTCTTATTAAAAAAACAAATGAAGACACCTTTATATAGAACATTTTTTATTTAAATTTGTAAAGGGGTATATTTTATTTATAGTGGAAGTGGACCACTTTACAAATTGTAAGGGGAACTTGGCATATATAACAAGAAGGGGAGTCCTAGTGAAAATGGCCTATTATAGCGTTATTGGACATTATTTTAGCCCATATACATTCTAGGTGAGATATATTATTTTTTTAGGTATGCATTTTTAATTGGAAGGAATGTTTAAGAACCTTGGTGTGGTTCGGTGTGTGGTCCAGTGCTCACGTGACGGCCACATAAAGCAAATTCTTAACATCGCCAACCAAATATTTTAACATGCCATATTGTTTGCCCACATGATCCATGTAATATTCCCCTAGAGAGACATGTTTTTTCACAAGATGAAGGCCCTATTGAGAGTGGAATATAGGGGTTTTTATAGTCATCAAAAAGGTTTTTTCGATATGGGCACAATGGTGGTGTCATTTTTCAGTTTTGAGGTACTTTAGCATGATTGTTTAGCCTCAAATATTATTGTATTATAGAGTGCATTTTTGGTTGAACCCAACACTCTATGTAAGTGATCCTAGTATCTAGTTACCTTCTCTATATAACCTAGCGGATGCAACGACTGGTTACCCATGCATTTTAATAGGATGAGGAGGTCACCATAAGGACACCTACTCTAGGGACTACAAACATAGACACCCTAGACTCTATCCGAGGACTTTTTCGGATCAAATTCTAAAGACTAAAGATGAAGTCACTTCAGAAGATTATATTCTCTTATTTTTCATTCTCCTCCAAATTTGAATTCTATGGCTCATTTTATTATATCTCATGGCTCATATTTCTTTTGTATTAAGGTGCATTTTAGGCAAATACCAACACCTTCTAGATTGATTTCACCATGAGGGAGGATGATATTCATGGTGAATCTAGTCAATGACCTACGAGAGGTAACATACCTAGAGGATGACCTACAGAGGCAACAGACCCATGGAAGTGGCTGACCTTGAGGCACCCAAGATGACCCTGAGGCACTTAGACGGTTGACCCAGAGGCAACAAACCCATGGAAGTGGCTGACCCTGAGGCAACAGATCGAGATGTATACACTGTTGATCTAGCATTATTCATAGTTGGTGAGTCTCATGCAAAAAGCACGAGCCTAGACCAAATTAGCAATAAAGGAGGATGATAGGGTTCTTTTAGAGAATTCAACATTAAGGGGGAATGTTACCTAATGTTGACTTGTTTTTTTTCTATAGTTAGGATAGTGCACATTAAGGGGGAATGTTAGAATATAATGTGCACTATACCTTGTTCTTGACACTTGTCATTTTCATTGATATTTGTCATATTTTTCATATAGGCTTATGCCTATATATTGTACTCTTCTTTGTATCAATATATCTCATCTATTCAAATCCCAAAACATTCATTAACCTCTACCACTAGAGATTATTTTAATGATTTAGCTATAAATAAATCCATCTAAAGGAAATTAAGCTCAAAATATACTAAAATTTACCAAAATATCTTACAACAAATATAATATTTGATAAAAAATTTATAATAATTTGCATGCAAAATTTCTAAGATAAATAAGGGAAAAAGAAACTTAGCTAAAAAATTCTATGCCTTCATAGAATGTCTTGCCTCACTGAAGTCTCAACCCTTCATTTCTCCTCCCATCATCCAAACCCTAGCTGAAAAATATTTACAATTTTGTTTTTTGTGACTTGAAAAATTATCACTAACCTTATTCCAAATGGATGACTTTAAAAGGTTGTATCTCCAACAATATTGCTCATATTCATTCATATGACCACTCATTTGAAAGCTATTAAAATTTCACATAGGTTGGTCCAAGAATTATCTGAATCAAATAATCCTTCACAAAGATATGGATCCTAAAATATGAAATATTGTTTTTAAAAAGCTCCCTAATCCTTTGTGAAGCTAGGAATTAAATAAAATACTACTATATCCATAGATTATATTACACAACACTATGATAATTAGATGAGGATTTGCAGGGGTATTTATAGCAATATTAAAAACCCCAATTATACCATAAAATTTTACCTAAGCCAATATAACAAAAGAAATTTAGATAAATTACAAGTTATAAAGAGGTTTAACCATAACAAGGTAACTTTAGTCCATGGGGTTTACATATGAAAACATTAAAAAAAGTTAAATTTATTGCACAATGAAATGCCCTTAGACCTATCAAATACATCACACAATGTTGGCCTTGACCATGAATTAGATTATAATTTCAATATCTCCCCATAATCTAAATTGAAGGGTTAAGGAGAGAATACATTAGTGACAATAATATATTCACCCCATAATGGATGCTCTAATGGTACTCTACAGTGAGGTAGATCATTTAGAATCTCCTTAATCATCTAGAAGAAGTCCACCTAACATCAAGAATGCAACTTCAATCCTTTGCAGCTTCAGTAAGAAATTCTTCGTTGGATATCCCTCCTTGTTATAATTTCCACAAGTGGTCTTCATTTTTTTTGAAGAATTAGCCTAGTACTTGTGCCTTAGGATCTTAGCCTCCTTAGATTTGAATTCCTTTACATAAGCCTATATTTGTGGAGTCCCACACAATTTTGCATTACCACCTGAAAGTGAACTAGTAGAGAAAAAGCTAATCAAGGTTAAGATTCTTTTGAAAATCCATAAACATAGGATTCATATGAACCATTAGGTTTAGCATCTAAAAAGAGGAGATATTAGTAAGTACATTTTTATGAATTCTACATCATCTTTCCTTTTGACTCTAAAATATGCAATATTTGCCCTCAAAGCCTTGAATCTCACAATATAGTCCTCAACATTATCAAACTCAACTAGTTTAAGAGAATAAAGCTCCAATTCCAAGTGACTTACTTCAGTAGTATTAAATTTCCCAAAAGATCATGCAATTTTGACCATACCTTGATAAAGTCACTCTCCTCTTTGATGTGGAAAAGCAAATCTGGTTCAATCAACAAGGAAAATAGCCCAAGAGTCTCTTATTTCATTTGATGACAAATTTAATCAACAAGAACTTATGGTTTATCCTCTTGAAAGATGCACTAAATGTTCTTACTTTGTAGTAGTACACTCATTTGAGTTGACCAAAAACTATAATTTACCCCATCAAGGCAAGTAATTAGGTCATTATGGTCTATCTTACATAATTTGATCCCTAACGCCATAGCAGGTCCATGAACTAATTTCACTAGTGCGTAGAGCTCAAAACATTGTGTAAATTGATCAAAGGGTGTAGAACGCTTATGTATACAAAAAGTTAAGGCCTCCAAACATTTTTACCTAATGGACCCCAAAAAATAAAATAAATAAATCCCCAAAATTTAGTGTAGAAGCATCTAATTGCTCGTGGCCACTTGGTGTAAAATAATTTGTTGATGTTCTCCACTTACTTTTTGCCATCTTAGCATCCTTATTCCAATGAGATTGTCATAAATAATGCATATGGATCAACATAGGGATGTATTTATATAAAATGTGTTCATATGTAGCACATAAGGATGCCACGTCAACCACCATATTGGCATTGAAATTTGTCCATTCAACTTTATTTCCATAATTTACTCATGAGGTTTGAACCCTCTTTATCTAATTGTGAAGATTGTTGCTCTAGAAAATGCTCCCCCCTTGCACTTATGGGAGAAAAAACATTGATGAGTGTAACAAAATCTCCATTTCTTGAGAGAAGGAAATAAAAGAGTATGCCCCACCCAGACTTATACCGAGGTCCAATGAGATGCCAATACCTTAGCAAAGGCACACTTACTAATAGGATAGGGCCTTCAATATGGTAGAAAATCCTCATGGCTCTACAAAGTTTGATAAGTGTGTTACCCAACTTGAGTGCTCCATCCCCTATGTATAAACCATCATATTATCTCTTGTTTCCATTCAGAAAAATGCAATATAAATTGTTTAAACTCATGATCCCATTGCCATAAACCTTATCTCCATGTCAGATAGTTTTTAGAGCATCATAACATTGAGGACAACCTATGGTTTTGGTCTTGTGGTGTGCAAAAAGAGTGTGAATACAAAGACAAGTATGCATTTATTGGCACACAATTCAAACTTAAAGAATTTGCTACCAAAATTAGGGCCAACCAAATTTTGCAAGAACAAAATTTGAATTGAAGTAGATATGGGAATTGCCTTGAAACCATCATAGTAATTTTATTTTGAAAAAATAAGTAAAATGATATGGGGTAGGGTTTCCTCTTGGTCTCTTCTACAAAAAAAAAAACTTATGAATATTTAAGGAACATTTTTTCCCAAAACATGGAAGAAAAATCGGAAGTACCAAGTTAGATTTCTACATGACCAAATGTCACTATTCCATACTTGCATTGATACCATGTTGGAATGCATAACATTTTTTAGAATGAAATACAAGCAAACTATGCACTTAAATATTATACAAGAAGTGAAATTGACAAAAATGAGAGAGATATGATGGGCACATGTAGGCACCATAAATAATCATTAAATTCATAGATTATATTACACAACACTTTGATAATTAAATGAGGAGTGGGAGGGGGTATTTATAGCAATATTGAAACCTCGATAATATCATAAATTAACCTAGGCCTACATAACAAGAGGGCTTTAGGTTAATTACAACTTATAAAAAGGTTTAACCATAATAATGTTAACCACATCCCATAGGGTTTGCATAATAAAATTTTACAAACAAGTACAATGAAATACCCTTGGCCCTATCCTATACATTGCATAATGTTGACCTTGGACATGAATTAGATTACATTTTTAGCATGAGTATATACTCATTGAATTCATGGAAGTATTTATGGATGCATTGCACAAAATGATCTCTCTACCTAGGTTGGTTCTATGTATATACCCTTTGTGAAGATTTAGAGCTTCATTATGTGAAGCTAAGACAAGGAAATTATAGGGAATTGTAATTAAATTGATATTATATTATGACTATATACTTGTGTACTAGTACCTATAAATTGAATTGCAAGTGCTTTTGTATTCATTGTAAAAGTCATAAAATTGTATGTGTGATACTGTAGACATCCAATTTTGATGTACCATTTTATCAAAAGATATTAAATAAGATATCAAACATCAACAAACACTCAATTAGCCTAAACCTAAAAAAATTGGGCATCATATTTGACCCATATAGAATTTACCATTTATTGGCAAATTTGCTAGTGGAAAATTTCAACCCTCAAACTAGTCAAATTGATCATTGGTAAAATTCAACAATCAATGGTAAATTTTCCAGTGGTGAATTTGCAAAAATGACTTGAATATTCTAGCATGATCTAGGAACATACAAATTATTTTTCCCCACTACCTCCTCTGTCCTTGCATTCTCCACTAATGAACCATACCTAAAAATTCAACAATACCCTAAAGGCATCCCAACCAATTTCCCTCTCAATCCCCCTCCAAAAATCTATAAATGCAGCCCTTGGATCAAGCATTCCATAAGCTATTTTGATCTAGGAATACTCTGCAAAAATTCTCTTGTCATTCTCTCTCATTTGCATTTTTCATCTTCTCATTTTGGGCATCTTCATCAAGCTACTTTGGAGGTAAGTCAAGCAAGTAAAGTATAGATATTAGGGGAAATAAGAGTGTCTTGGAGCAAGGAGGAGTCCTTTCTAGGTTGTATCACTCCTAGATCCTATTTTATTCCATATTCTTGTTCTCTATCATGCATTTATCTTCCATTTCTAGGCCTTGGTAACTTGGTTTTGGCATACATAGTTATTTATTTCTCTTTTAGTACTTCATCCCATATTTCTAGCTCTTTCTTTGCAGGCCATTTCAAGTTTATTTGTATTCATTTCTTTCATTTACAACCATTAACCTCCTTTTTTTGTAGTTTTTACACTTCTAATGCATGTTTCCATGTCATTTACTTCCATGTTTCTCCATTTACAATAGTGTTTTCTTATTCATAAGCATATTCCTTCTCTTTGTGAGCATACTAACTACATTTCTTTCCTTCTCCATGCATTGTGATTATTAATCTATTACTATTTTCAAGCAGTAATCCTACTTACAAGCTCTTTCATATCCTCTTTCATTTTCTTTTATGCACTTCACATTAAGTTTCTTTCCAATTCAAGGAATCTTTCTTCAATATTGCTTTGATATTGATACAAGACTAACATTATCTTGTTTGTCCTACCATACAAATTTCATCATTTGTCTTTTTATGCTCTTTCTTAATCTCTGCTATAGATCCCTTTAAATTTGTAGAAGCAACATATATCTCTTCATTTGGCATTCATTTTCATTGCATTGCATTTATGTTGCTATGACATAAGTTTTAAAGGATTTTACAATCCATTTCTTCCCCTTTGCAAGAATTCCTAAGGCATTTCTAGAGCATCCAATATCTTATAAAACTCTAATTTAGCCACTTTTTAGAGTTGTCCATTCCCTTAAAGCACATTTGATTTTTTTCATAAATTTTGATTCATGTGGTTTAGATTATAGTAATTTGTAGATAACAGATCTTAGAAATCCATCGCTCTATATTTCCCCCATATTACACCTCATATTTGAACAAAAATAGTCTCAAAATATGACCCAAAATTTAGTCATCCCAATTCTAGGATAAATTTACCACTCCCTAAAACCACTAGAAAATTTTACTCTCTAGAATAATAGAGAAAATTCACCACTCACTGTCAAATTTTCCACTCACTAGCGAATTTGATAGTCCCTGCATCCATTTAAAAAGAAGGTCAATTCATACTCAATTTTGCATTAACAGGGGGTCTGATCATCTAGTAAGATAACTTATCATCTCACTACACTTAGACAGACCCCCTAAAATAGAAAAACCCTAATTTTTCCTTCTCTTTGTATAGGTTTTCAAAATTGCTACTCAATGGCAAATTCACTAGTGGCAAATTTGACAGTTAGTGGTGAATTTATTCAAGCTCCAGAAAAGGTAACCTTACCACTTAACACCTCTCTACTTGCTGTAATTTCACTATTTTTAGTCTATAATTCTTTGTTTTCACATTTTGTTTGTCTAAAATCACATCTATTTTGGTCAATCAAGGAACCCTTAAAATAGTTCAAATCCTTCTTTTAACAACACTCATTTTTGGGCAAAATCAAGGAATCCTAGCATAGATCTAAAATCCTTTTCTTCAAAAGCAATTAGGCAAGAAATAAAAAGTCATATAGTTGCATTTTAGGTTAACTTATTTGATGCATTATCTCTTGTTTTCCTGGAAAATAAAACCCTCTTTTAGCATAGTTCATCATTCAAAATCAAAAGCATACTAGGCTAGGTCTTGTATTCTTGCATTTTATGTGTTTATACTTAGCATGCATTTTAGATGACCTTTCCTTAGGTTTGAGTAAATTTTATCTTGATTAAGTCTTGATAAAGAGTCAGATTAGCAATTCAAAACCATAGGTGTTTGTTGAATAAACCCATTAAACACCATCAAGTATAATGTCAACAACATACCTAGACACCTTTATAAATACATGAAGTAGAGCCTACGTGTGTTGAAGATTCCCACATCTTCGGGGTCTCCTTTGGAAAGACCCTTAAGTGAGGAAGTAGGGGTTCTAATGAACCCCCATGTACGTGTGTAAGGTTTTTGAATCTACATTTTGGTGAACCTAACATGAACACTCCCTTTGCCTTAAATAAGATAAAAATTTCTCAAACTTAAACAATATCATTTAATTTTGTTTGCATAGCTTAAATCACATTAAACAAATATAACAAGAACATAACCAAATTGTTAGTCCTACTGGGGGAAGGATAACGACCCCTTGAGTAAATCTATAAATGAAACTTGGGGGGATAACCTCTCATGGTTAGTATACTATGATGGACTAGCAAGAGTCATAAGGAGGGCTATTTTCCAAGGTGAAATAAGGATTTCAAAACATCTTCTCTTATTTGTTATAAGTACTCTAGAAACAAACCTTTAATAAATTTACTCCTCTCCTTTGAAAAACCTTCAAGCCATGGCTCAACATCCCTATAATACTTGAAGCAAGGGTTTAACATCTTCATATTATGAAGTTTACACACATGAACATGATGATAAAGTAGAAAACCCTTGGCCACATCATGTGCCTAGGTAAGAAGAACATATTGCAAAAAGCATCAACTTTGAATCCCTAGATCATATTAGGGATTACATAAAAAAGAACAAAGATATATTTCTAGATGTTCTTAGGGAAGAACTTGAAGAAAAAATAGAAAATAACATCTACACCTCATGATAATCTTGAGAATTATAATGGTCAATCTTCTATTGCACAAATCAATGAAAATCAAAACAACTTTGCTAGTATTAATGTGGCTATGGTGCATCCCACTGATTCTACAATTTTTCCAACTGTATCTACAGGCATGCCTATTATGAACATGCCCTTTTTAACATCAACCCCTAGTATCACAATACCCATTCCAAATTCTAACTCCACAAACCTATTCTTAACTCATGACTTAGGGATCAACCAAATCCCTACAATTGCAATATCTAATCATGTCACCTCATCCTTTATGACCCTACATTTTATGTCTCAATCTCTCTCACAACCCCTTTTAAATTTACTTGCATTGCCAAATCCTCTACGTAATGATTTCCAAGACATCAATTCCAAACTCCAACACCTTGAAACGATAGACTCCAAGTTTTAAGAGCTTGAACGTTAAATTGCTTCTCTTCAAGGATCATAAAAAAAATATTATTTTAAAAAATTCTACAATGAACCTTATGGCTTTATTAATATGAAACACATAGGATAATTAGTCATAGGATTAAATATATGATAGCTGCAATATAATAATATCAAATATAAATGTGACCAAAGTAATATGAGCCAACTAATATGTATATCAAGGCTAATAATGTATCAAATAACATTCATTAATAAATAACAATATGAATGTGTAAATAGCCTAAATCATATAATATAGCAAAATTTATAATATTAGTTGCTCAAATGTATGCAATTTTTATTAATCCAAATATATTATGAAACTCTATTACAATAATTACAATATAGACTATGTAGACACTTTTGATGGTGATGTTTGCTATGTCTGTGATACCTTCTATAGAGTAATATATAGCCATTGTAGAATGAATATTTGGTTATTTTACTCTTCCTTTACCTTATGCAAAGTCTCATGACTCTTAGATTCTCTACTTGACACTTGCATACACATGACTCTATATTGTATGCACACTTGGACATGACTCTTCACATAACACTTACTAATCTAAGAACACGTGCACACTTACATATGAGACATTTGTGCATTTCCTGCATATTATTACATTACATAAAATATTTACTCACACTCTAAGACACAACCCTAATCTAATATTTACAAGGTTGAGGTACATTATCATGTACCAAATAATGTAATATACTCTAACACCCCCTGTGTTACATTATTTGGTTATTGAATATTTTAGTCTTCAATCATAGTCTTTGTCCTTCAAGTGTCTTTGCAATGGATTTGATCTTTGTCTTGATCTTTATCTGGATCTTCTTTGATGTAGATCTTTATTCTTCAATCTACAAATAACCTTGTAGTACATGTAATTTAAGTATCTCATTAGGTAGAGTTGGATCATGTTTGATCCACTTTCTTTTTCCTTTTTCTCTGAATGACTTCTTTCCCTATACTTTAGAAATTCCACACTTGAATTCATTGTTAGAAGATGCTTCAGAAATAAGTATTTGAAAAAAAACAATCCGATCTGAATATTAATGGTATTTCAAATATTCTATAGTAGTTATCCTTGTAATAACAAGAAATAGATGAATGTTATTTTCTTCCACAATATTTACATGGATGCAGACTCCAACAGTCTACTTGTTTATGACCAACACTATTTCAATAACCACATCTTGAAGATATTTTTACTGTTTTATACACTCTTTTTGAAATTGTAAGTTCATCTATTTTCTTGATAAGATAGCATAACCACTTTTGTATAACTGAAGTTATTCTATCTCTATTTTCCATATGGATAAACTATAGATGGTGGAGACCTTCAATATGTTTAGTATACTCTATTTTTGGAACACTAGAATAAGACTTTGTAGTAACAAGATCCAATGATGTATCCTCTTTACTATTTTGTAATCTTGTTAATTTTTCTTCATTATCAAAAATGTCTACCATTATTTGAAAGTAGCCTTTAAGTTTGTTTACTATATCTTCTTTATTGAATGCATTTTTATCAATTTCCTCCATTATATATATATATATATATATATATATATTATATATATATATATATATATATATATATATATATATATATGTTTTGATGTAGACTACCTTATATCTCCCTAGGTTTAAATAATTTTAAAGTTTCTAAATTAAAAAACCTATGAAGCAAAATTCCTTATGACTCCCTAATGATTAGAAACTAAAAAATAAGATTTATAAATTTAGATTTTCTAAACTTGATGTTGAACTCCTTTTGACTCCCAAATAGTTAAATTTGCAAATATTTGTTTTTCAAACTTTTCAAGAAATAAAATCAAACTATATAAACCCTAAAAAAAATTTAATTTTTTTAAATAAATTAAATATTATCACTCCAAAACAATAATTAATAACCTTATAACTCTTAAATAAATAACTTCAAAATATTAATAAAATCTATCTACTTATTACTCCTATCTTAACTTTAATAAAAAGGCTCTAAATTATGATTTCATTATTAATAAACCTTATTTCTCCATTTAATATAAAAAAAATTAAAAAAACTTAATAAATTCCAAATATTAAAACCTTATAGATCCTAAAATTTAATTTAAATTTCAAAATTAAAAAAACCTTAAGACTTTTTATACCTCCCTTTGAATTCAAACTGGCACTATTTTCTCCTACATTGGATGACTGCTTTGTGATCAAACCTTTGTCTAACATATTATTGGATTGCATGCTCATATTTAAGTCACATGATCCAAAACAATAGGTCTTTTAATGACTCTTCGATTACCAAATGATGCTAGGTCTTCTGATGCTTGTTAAGTTGCCAAATAGTGCTATGTCTTTTGGTGCCTTTTT
The DNA here is from genome assembly GCA_028583015.1 of Wollemia nobilis. Lineage (NCBI taxonomy): Eukaryota > Viridiplantae > Streptophyta > Pinopsida > Araucariales > Araucariaceae > Wollemia > Wollemia nobilis. Next base: position 6,562,579 of record JAQPPZ010000715.1, read on the forward strand.
AGTTACCAAATGGTGTAGTTAATGTTACCTAGTGTAACATTCCAAAACCATTCAGTCTACACTTCTATTTCCAAAAATGATTTGCTTTTCCTTTCAAACGTTTTAGCCTATTGGTATTCCAAAACTCCAAGCATTCTAAGGTTTGTTTAGGTGGCACTACATGAGATGTTATGAGTTCTACTATGATCTATGACTCACTGTTCTACCTTAGTGCTATTCTTTCGATGGCTTCAAACATGCTATGTTGACTTAGGCACTTCTCTAGGTGAGCACGCTACTAGTACAACTTGAGTGCTCTAGCTGAGGTCCTTATTGTAGTTGTTTGAATGCTCCTCTAATCGAGTGCCTCAATGAAACAACTTTGGTACTATTTTTCTTAGATATTGATTTCTCTTGAGTGCTAGTTTAGTTTAGGAAAACCCTAAATAATGCTCTTACACTTTAATATTTCTACCTTCAATTTTTTAACCTTGCATTCTCGTTATAGACAGTTATATCTTTTTAGGATATGACACACTACTTCATTTTGCTCATCGATGCTCACTTGATCTCTATATAACATTGCAATGTATTGTAATACACTGTAATATATTACACTGTACTATATTATCCTTTCCTTCAGAGGAGATCTCCTTTCTTCTATCTTAGCACTTGATTTACTTTTCTAGGAACCTTGGCCTCTCTTACTTCCTTTCGTAGTTGGTCGTATACCTTTATTCTTCTACCTCATGTGTCTTCCATCTTCAATAGTTTGTAACTTTGACTAAATCTTCTTAATGTAGGATTATTTACTCTTATATTTGGAGCCTAAAAATCTACTTTCTCTGGTTCTCTAATTACATTTGAACCTTTCATAAAAATTTATCCAAGTCTCCTTTCTCTTTTGTAATAAGGAGCTTATATGGTCTCTTCTCTTGGCTTATAAGAGTCTTCCTTTAATAGTTGCTTTCATAGATAAATATTCGACCTCTCTTTACTTCTACTATAGATGGTCATGTAGAGATAACTTCTTATTATATTATGAGCCTTCTTCTTTTATCATAGGCTCCTTATTTCTTAGACCTCTTTTCTTTAAGGGTCTCTTCCTTGACCTCTTGGATCTTTTGGTTTATTGAACCAATATCACTGAAACTTATTTTATGAAGGCCTCTTTCTAATGGCCTATCTTCTATATTGGCTTCTTGAGCCTATTTCTTTGTTCCTCTAGAACCTATTTATCTTCATGCCTCCTTTCTATCCTTTAATAAGGGACATATATTATGAGGCATCATTTATTTACCAATAAGAACCACAAATATTCACTATGGACCTCTTTATTTGAAGGGTCTCTATTCTCTGTATCAATGTTCAAGTCTATATTAAAGACCTGAATCAACTTATCCTATAGATCACCTCTATTCTAAATTAAATTCTAGAATAGGTAACCTTGATCTATCTATCTTTCCAAATGTCAATATCTTTGTGATATTAACCTTAAATAATATGCAACTTAAAATTAATCTCAGCTTAGTGAATGCTTTTTACCTTCTCTTACACTTGAAGATGAAAGTTTTCTCTATCTGTTGTAGGAATCTTCTCATACTTTGATGATCGATCTCTATTGTAGTAATGTCTTAGGCTGATTTCTTGAGAATGACCTAAAAATCTAAATATGATTCTCCTCCTTACTAGAGAATCCAATATCAATGTCAAGGTGGATATAAACTTCCCTAATGCTTCAAACATGATAGTTTGATTGTACCAACTTCTTCAACTTTATTATGAGTGTTGATAGAAATTAGTCGCTAGGAATTTGTCTAAGTCCTTGAATATTCTTATCAATGTTAGGATGGCTATTTATTGAATGAATAACTTTCTCATGATTTGGTTTTGCCTTAATCTTCAATCTGTAAATATTTAAATTAATACCAGAGTTGGATATTTCTCTTAATGATAGACTATATTCAAGTTGATTCACCTCCAATATGAGTCCTTAACTTCACTGATTATCCTTCAACCTAGTGGTAAGACTCTAGCTTCTACTTACTTAAATTTTCTAATAGAGTACATGTATAACTCCCTTTGAAGTAGACATACTCCAACTAATTCTATCACATCAAGCAAGAATCAATTTTATATGTAGCTAAACAATTCTTATGCAAGTAACTACATGTAGTAGCTTTAATACCACTGATGGCTCTTAAAGACTTAATATTAATATAAATATCATAGGATAATTATTCATAAGATCAAATATATAATAATCGCAATATAATAATATCAAATATAAATGTGACCAGAGTAATATGATCCAACTAAAATGTATATCAAGGCTAATAATGTATCAAAAAACATTCATTAATAACAATATGAATGTATAAATAGCCTAAATCATACAATATAACCAGAATTACAATATTAGTTGCTCAAATGTATGCAATTTTTATTAATCCAAATGTATCAAGAAACTTTGTTACAATGATTACAATATAGACTATGTAGACACTTTTGATGGTGATGTTTTCTATATCTATGATGCCATCTAAAGAGTAATATATAGCCATTTTAGAATTACTCTTTGGTTACTTATTATATAATAGAGGACATGGACATGTCTAAAATAGTAGAGGTTGTCCTCATAAGACAAGGACAACTCAACTATAAGATAAAGGAAGAAAAACCTTCCAATAAAGGACAATACAAAAACAAGCATGTCATATGAGACAATGTAATAGATACCTATCAAACCAATAACAAATGCAACTCAAAATGCTCCTCAAAAGTTAGTGGTACCAAGGCAAGATAAATCCAAATGATAATACACAAACATTGGGCAAGGTCAAACCATCATTTTAAAAATACTTCTTTATTAAAAAATGTTAGAACTCCAACCCATCAGGTCATGGGATACCACCAAAGAGTTGCCTAATTGGTATACACATGATGAATATTGTGACTATCACCGCACATAAAGACACACAAAAAATAAATGCATTACTTTAAAGAACCCCATCTAAGATCTTATAGAGGAGGGAAAGATAGTTTTCAACCAATAGGACACTCCTAAAAAAAACCTAGGGATATTTCAAAATCCTTTGCCAACACATGATCAAAAGTCTACCAACTCTGTAGGCACCATGCATCTATTAAAACCATCCTACACAGTGATTAGACAACAAGCCAACAACCAATATTTCGAACAATCACATTTAGTCATCCCTTAAAATACCAAAGTGAATATCCCCAATAGATTGCCTTTGGTCCTCACACATTTTGAAAATACCTTGCACTCTTTTGATCTTTGACAATAATTAGAAAATATACCCGCAAAAATTTCCCTTCTAGAATTACTAAAAACATCACCTACTCATAGGGAAATATTGTTAAAACTTTTAAGTGAGCAAGAAGTCCCTCAAGACATATCTCCTAACAACATCACCAACATAGTTTGAGTCATCGAGATAAATAGTGCCATCTTAGCTTTTCATGAGATAGACACACCCCTTGAAACCATATAAGGAGACTCACCTCTTTATATCATAGCCCAAATAGGGGATAAACACATCAAGAGAATCCTAGTAGATAATGGATCAGCATTAAACATTTATAATGTCAAATTTTTATTAAATTTTAACTTAGACATAGAATATTTATAAAAATCAAGCCTTGTCATTAGAGCATTTAACAACAAAAAAAGAGAAGTGACAGGCACCATAAATTTACCTTTAAAAGTATATCCACACATCCTCAACACCATCTTCTATGTTATATCATGCGATGTAACATACAACATGATCCTCATGAGATCTTGGATACATTTCATGAAAGAAGTACTTTCCACCTTACATCAATGTTTAAAATATGAATATCAAGGAAGGATTATCCATATCCTTAGAGATTTAGAACCTTTTGCCCTATGAATTTCTCTAGATATTAAAAAAAAAGAGTTCAACCTTTGCTCCTCACTTCAACTATCTAGGGTTATGCATAAGAGATCAAGCCCAAAATGTATTTATAAAAATGAGGCAAATTAGTTTTGAAATTGACGCGATAGTGTCCAAATTCATGTAGAAGATATGGCAAATTGTATTTTTTCCTAGAAAAAAATTATAAAAATAGGGTGAATCATTTGTAAAATCTTGCTACCACTCATTTTTTATATATTATTATGATAAGACAACAATATTTACCAAATCCATCATTTTAGGTTGCCTAGATCTAGCATCCTTTAAGGGTTTCTACACATTACCCTTACTAGATCTCTACTTGATTTTTCTTAGGTATATCACTTTAGCAACTTTAGAGCTCATTTTAAAGGTCTTTTGAGTGTAGATATTATCGAGCTAGGTGGTTTAAAAAATAAATGAAAATGGAGCTCTGGATCAAAAGGTATGCCTCCTAGAAGGTTCTCTGCAAAAAGAACACCTCTGCAACCGATCATCACTTTTTTTGGTTAGTTTTAGAGGTGCAAGTGATCGACACTTTTGAGGACCAACATATGACGACTGGTTGTAGAGGTCAAAAAAAGTGTCAGTCAGTTACACCTCTACAATCGATCGTCAAAAGTGATGATCGGTTGTAGACGTGCTCTTTTTGTAGAGAACCCTCTATGATGCATAAATTTTGATTTAGAGCTCTATTTTTTATTTTTTAAACCACATATATCGATGAGATCTACACTTTAAACTAATAATAAGCAATCGATCGATACTTTTGTTGGTCATTTTTAGAGGTGAAATTGATCAACACTTTTATCGACTAACACGTGTCGATCGATAAAAGTGTTAATCAGTTGCACCTCTACAATTGACCAACAAAAGTGTCGATTAGTTGCAGAGGTGTTCTTTTTACAACTAATCGATAGAATTTTTTATTAATCGCAAAGGTGAAGTAGATCAACTCTTCTTCAGATAAATTTCTCCTTTGTAATCGATCAACTCTTCTACCAATACAATAAATCGATCATTATTTTATTCAACTAATAGTCATTGCTATCTATCTATAGAGTGATCCTCTATAATTGATCATCTGTTCTTCTCTGCAACTAATTGTATCTAGTTTTTGCATATAATTTTTTGCTTCTACAGGTCATTTTTCTAGGAGTTTGAATGTTTTAGATGTATGAGTATCGCTGTCACATTAGGTATATATATTGGTGGTATAAGAGGTTTGGTGGGAAATATATATTTTTATAATTTCAGGGTGAAAAGGTCCATGATTTAGGTGGGAGTGTTGGCAATTTAAAATAAAAATGATGAAATTATTATCAATGTGGGGTGACCCACAATTTTTTTGACTTGGAAATTTTTGGTGAATGGGCCCTCCACAAGGGTCCCCATATTCACCAATTTCAAATTTTTAAAATCCTAATATCTGTGAATTAACAATGATTTGTCATTGTGCATAATGTTGCAACCAACATTACCACCTAGTGGGTCTAAGACAAACAAAGGAAAATAAGTATTATAATAACACCTTATAAACTTAGGAGATGACCCCCAATCTTCTTCCAAAGATCAAATCAACTTGATTCATCCAAATCCTAACCCTTTTGCAGAATTAGTTAGTCTATTCCTTTCCCCTTGCACTACAAGTTTAACTAGTAGGAAAGGATTAAAAGTCCAAATAGGCACTTGCACTTTCATCTATGAGGGAACTAGCTTTGATGAAAGAATCCAAGGACATAATTTCATGCCTAGTCAATGAACATACACATCATGTTACATGTCATCTGCATTTTCTACATCAAAATATATGTTACCAAGCCAAAGGTTTAGGTCCTTTTGAACAAGGAATCAAAGAACCATTAGAAGCTGAACCTTAGACGAGATGATGTGGGATAAAATATATCCCCCAAAAAAATGATTCATCATCTTTGTTAGAAGAATATGATGAGGAAAATTACCCCAAGTATTTACATGGTTTCCAATGGGGTGATGAAGATGAGAAATAACTATGGTCACTTCTCAATGAAACACCTCATAAAACCATACACTTTTCTAGTATCAACATGTTAACAATTTTCCACCCTAAATCAATAATAAATCAAAGGAAAAGTGATATCAAAGAGTCATTTGATCAACACCATATAGAATAATCCCTCAAACAAATATTTAATTTGGATTATGCACAACTACCCAAATCAAAACAAGAATTGCTAGACCTATAAGAGCTAAAAGACATAGGGGCATTAGCTGCCCCTCCTCACTTCGAAGATGAATCACAAAAATTGATAAAAGAAACAATAGACATCAACATCAATACATTAAAAAATTCTTGACTCCTTAACTTAAGAAAGGTGCTAACCCGAGATAAGCAAACAAAATACACAAACCTCTTAAAATAATTCCATGACATTTTTGCTTGGACATATGATGATATGCCTGGGCTTGAACCCTCACTAATAGTGCACCATCTTGTTGTACATATAGATTCCAATATAAAACAAAAATTGAGAAAAATGCATCCCAAAATTGCTCTTTTAGTTAAGGATGAACTCCAAAAACTATTAGATGTAGGCTTCATAAAATCCATAGACTATTTAGATTGGATCTCCAACATTGTGCCTGTTGCCAAGAAAGAAGGATCCATTTGAATTTACATAGACTTTAGAGACATAAATAGTGCATGTCCAAAATATGACTTCCCTTTACCAAACATAGACATGATAGTAGACTTCACCATAGGATTTGAGATGTTATCTTTAATGGATGGATAATTTATCCTGAAGACCAATATAAGACAATATTCACAACCTCTTGGGGGATATTTTGCTATCAAGTCATACATTTTGGTCTCAAAATTGTAGAAGCAACATATCAAATAACCATGACATACATCTTCCATGACCTCATGCATAATACAATAGAAGACTGTGTATGACCTTTTGGGTTACTCCAAGAAAAAAGAAAACCATGTTCAAGACCTAAAGTGTATTTTTGAAATATTATGAGAATACAAATTCAAACTAAAACACCAAAAATGCATCTTTGGAGTAACATCAAGAAAGCTATCAAGGTTCATCATATCCCTTCATGGAATTGAAGTGGACCCTTCTAAAATAGCTACAATTACAAACATGCCACCACCAATAATTTTGACTAAATTATGTATCCTACAAGGAAAATTACAAACTATTAAGAGATTCATCTCATAATTAGTAGATAAATATCAATAAAAACACATTATTAAAATTGGAGAGTGAGTGTCAAAAGGATTTTGAAGCTCTAAAAACTTATCTCTTGACACCGCCTATCTTAATACCACCTAACCCCACCCAACCAGTGTTGTTATACATAGATGCTACCAAAAATGCCCATGCAGCCTTATTAGCTCAATACGATGATCAGCATTGAGAAATAGCTATATAGTATATAAGTAGAACATTGATGAGTTATGAAACTCGTTACACACCATTGGAAAATTTATGCCTAACAATTTTTTCCTCCTCTCTCAAGTTAAGATATTACATGCTTATCCAAAAGACCTATGTCATAGCAAGGGTCGATCCCCTATGTTACCTCATGTCAAAGCCATACCCATAAGAAAGAACTACCAAATGGGTCATAGCCCTTAGCAAATTTTATCTTGAATTCATTAGCCAAAAATCATTAAAAAGATTATAGTCGATCAAATTTCTACTGCACCTTTGCACTCAAAGCATCCTATCATTATCACCTTTCTTGATAAGATAATCCTAGCTATAGAAACCCAAAATATTGAATCTTGGGTCTTGTACTTTGACAAATCTAGATGCATCAAAGGTGCAAGAGTGAGAATCATTTTGGTCATGCCACAATAATAGCTTATATCACTATCCTTTAAACTATGATTCTCATGTACAAACAACACAGTAGAATACGAAACATTGATTCTAGGTCTTAGAGCCACTTTGAAACTCAAAATTAAAATCTTGACAGTATACAATGACTCACAATTAGTGATTAACCAAGTCAATGGTGTCTATTAAACGAAATATGATAAACTAAAGCCTTATAAAGACATCATAGCTAAATTAATAGCTTACTTCAATAGAGTCAACATAGAATATATCCCACAATCTAGCAAATGCCATACCGATATTATGGCCACAGTAGCATTCCTTACCCCTTTAGAGCTACAATATAAAGAAGCTTCCATCATAATAAGATCAATAAAAGGACCTTCAATATTAAAATAATATCTACAACATTTAAAAATTTGCACCATTGAATCAACTTCACCACAAGAACCTTTTTATCATGACATCCTTAGATTACTCAAAGAAGGGACATTCCCTAAAGTATTCAATTATCGAAAACAAAGACAATTCAGATGAAAAGCTTACAAATATGTCATCATTAGAGATATCTTATATCAATGCTCTTTCGAGGGCATACTCAAATGTGTAAGTGCAAAGGAAGCCCAAACAATCATTAAAGAAGCCCATGATGGTTCAAGTGGTGGATATTTTAGTGGGCTAGCCATAGCTAGAAAGCTCCGTAGGGTGAGTTACAATTGGTTAGTTATGTAAAATGACAATTATAACTATGTGAGGAAATGCAAAAAATGTTAGCAATATGATAATCTTGTCCATGCTCCTTCCTAAGAATTACAACCAATCACGTCACCTTGGCCCTTCTCTTGGAGATTAGAAATTATAGGAAAAATCAACCCTCAATTGTTAGACAACCATAAATTCATTATCACATTTATAGATATTTCACCAAATGGGTCAAGACCATGCCTCTATCCTTCGTACTAGGAATCCAAGTATCCAAATTCTTCGTCAACCAAATCATTAGTCATTATGGGATTTCTTGTACCCTAATTGGGGATAATAGCATGGAATTTAAAAATAAATAAGTCACCAAGATATGAACCAAATATAAAATCCAAAAAAAATGGTCAATGCCAAATTACCCACAAGGATATGGACAAGCAAAATCTTCCAATAAAATATTAGTCAAAATTCTCAAGAAGCTAGTCAAAAAAAATGATTGAGATTGGTATTTACAACTTTATATTGCCTTGTGGGCATATCACACTTGCATGGAAACTCCTATAGGAGTGATAACTTATGTCTTAGTTTATGGCATTGAATTTGTATTCCCCTTTGAACTTGAAATACCCTCCCTAAGAGTCCTATTACAAGACTCTTCAATGGAAGATGCCTACAACAATTAGTTATTTCAGAATATAAGTGTATAAATGCCTTAGAACACATGAGAAAATATTGCAACAAAATTTAGCGCACATATCACAAGAAAGTGCATCAAGGATATTTTGAGATTGGGGACCTAATACTCAAAGAAAACCAAAAGAATACCAATGCCAAAGATGAACTCAAAGGAAAATTTGAGCCCAACTAGCTAGGACATTTCATCATCATTGCTAAATTTAGCTCTAGATCCTACCATCTAACCATATTAAATGGCAAATAATATAAAGAACCAATCAATATTATGCACCTCAAAAGATATTACGCATACACATTGCATGACTTACTTGCTCATATAATTAAATTGATTGTCTGAATGCATAATAAGTCCAAAACAACAAATATACATCCAAAAATATTATGTCCATTGCATGATTTCTTGGTTTTATTGATCATACCATAGAGTTAAGAGGAATTTTGTGATGATGCAAACAACAATTCCACCCACAATAAAACTCACTTGCATTGCATTCACCTAGGAAACCTCATGTTGATCAATCCTTCTAGTTTGAAAAATTCTTTACATTTTTTCCTCTTATCATAATTTCTTCTATCTCCCTTTTCTTATCTATCATAGTTCTCTTTTTCTCCCTCTCTTGGATTAAGTGATGTATGGTGCAATCATTTGTGACCCTGATGACCCAACCTCTCCCATTTCTTTTATCCCAACCTTGGGACACCTAACATTAGAAACAATCAATTACACCTAATTTATTCTATCTCCTTATCTATCACATAAATTCTCTTTTTCCCCTATCTTGGGTTAAGTGATGTATGACATGATCATCCATAGCCCTGATGACCTTTCCATACCCCTTTATTTTGTCCTAAAATTCACATCACATTCTCACCACTTTTTATCAACATTACTTTCAATAATTTTTTTTCTCTAATTCTCACTATTATTTAATAGGCCCTTTAAGGGTGCTAATTATCCTCCTTTGATATAGCATGCCATGCAAAAAAGAAGGATTTTTGTACCTTGGCATGACCTATCAAATCTATCATAACATCCATTCATAAAATGCATCAAACATTGCTTGTTTGGTAAATCACCAGGGCTAAGAAGACTTATTTATCCAATATCTTATGGGCCTACAATTATTTGTAAACCTCACTAGACACTAGATAAATAGGGTCCTCTTTCTCGTTTGGCTTACCATCTAAACTAGAAATCAGATCAAAATCAAAATCTCATCAAAATCCTACTTGTTTAATAAGCCATGCAGGATACAAGGATTTATGAATCCAATACCTCATAGGCCTATAATTACTTGTAAGCTTTACCATCCACTGGATTCATAGAGATTTTGATCCCCCACTGTGTTCGTTAAACAAGCATGCAATCAAACATTAATTATAATCCCATAAGATACTTGTCGAATAAACCACTGGGGTTGAGAAGCCCTATTGATCCAATATATTACAGTCTTGCAATTATTTGTAAGCCTCACTAGACACTGGATCAATAGGGTCCTCTTTCTCTCTTGGTTTACTAGATAAAAATGCAATTAAATGTAAATCTTAGTCTTATCAAAGGATGTATGTTTAACAATTTTTTGAATTACAAGACTATTTCAATCCAATATCTTGTAAGTTTACAATTACTTGTAAGCTTTACCGAGCATTGGATTGACAAAGCTTTGTTCCTTGCCTAGTTTATTAAACAAGCACACAATAAAAAAAAAATCCTAATGATCTACTTGATAAAAAATACATGGCTTCAAGTTTCCATTAAGACAAGTAGATATTCTCTATCTGTTTGTGCAAATTTGTAACAACCCCGGTTGTTACTACTCAACCACTCAATTTATTTATTTATTTATTCATATATCTTTCATGAGGCAAGAGACATAATTATGACCTAAGACTGATGTATTCCATTTGGATTATAACTTGTCAAGGCAAATAGCTTCGAGAGCTATTGAGACTTGATCAGAGTCTCTTTAAGTAGAAGTGATCAGCTTCTATGAAACCCTCATACCCCATTGGTATGAGAACGCTGGCCAAGCATTAGGTTTCATCCCACATAAAAGAGAAAATCACCAAATGGTCCACCAAGACCAGGTGAATGCCTTGAAGATGGAATCCATCATAATGAACTAACCTTTTCAATGGTTAGTCATAAATATTAGATTTGATCCTCTTCATCTAGAAGATATCTCTAAGACAACAATATCACTATCATGATAAGAATCCATGGAATGTCATATTAAACATGATTATATAACTTTAAACCTCTTAGAGCATATTGGTTCACTCTTCGTTTAGGCAACCTTTTTGCTGTACAGATTGAGTTCATTACAAAAGGACATTACTTTTCCAATAAGGGTGTTCCCCTCTCTCAATTATTTAGATTAGAATGTAGGGTCTATCTTGGTTTGCTATTCAAGATAATTTTTCTATCTTGAGAGTTTCATTATACATTGTGTTTGAATTTAAACCATCTTGAACGTATTTGAGGTGAAGTTAAACAGTGAAGCATTTTGCGATAGAATCCATTACATCAATTCTTAGGTTTGAAACAACACAAGAGATACCCATTTGAGAACTGTATCCCAATACACTCTTCTTTATGTATACATACCATCATTGATTACATAAGGTACTGATTGATAAAAGATGAAGCTAGCTATCTACATCATTCATAGTTATCCATTACATGACATATTACATCATTAACCTACTGATAATTAAGCATACATTCTAGAATCATATTTTGGTTATACTCAAACATAGTGCATGAAAGATACATCCATCATCATTATTAACTTACTTAAATTATACATAGCATAATCAAATTATAACATTCAAGATTCCCATTTGATCCATAAATGCAACAAGCACAAGGAATAATAAAGCAAACCACAAACCATTTGACATATTGTTTTATCTTGGGAACCCTCATGGGGAATAAACCTAGCCTCAAAAATAATTTCTCTCCTCATAAAAATTACAATTATAGTAGGGCATCATCAAATCCCTTTTAGATCAAATATAAGTCACATAAAACAACTGTTCCATTTTAGGCGTATGATGCAATTAAGGAATTTCCCAAAAGTCATCAATATAACATTAAGGTACTTCTCGTACCCATAAGGAATTTATTTGTTCCTTAAAATTCAGGGTGCAATTAAGAAGTCTAATGATCCTTTCTCTAAGTCATCTTAAGAATTTATATCATCTCACATGTGATCATGCTAATCATGGGAGTTATATTTTGGAGAAATTGAATTGATGTTTAGAGGGAGTTTTCATAAATCCCCTCAAGAATAATTTTCAAATTCATTCTTACCAATTGGAGCAAAATAAATTAATGAGTTAAAGTCCCATACCTTTGATTCATTAATAACTTTTACTCCATAATTAATCTTGGATAGGGATACACTCTAATGCTATATATATATATTTAAACATATATTGGCACTCCAATTCTTCCATTCTTCCAAATAAGCTATTATTAAATAGGCTTTAAGATAACTACCTGAATGTAATAGTTACAACAAAGGTACAAATTCCATAACACCCCATATACATCTATCAAATTCAATGGTTCTTCTAAAACCCCATATGCCAAATTCATGGAGGTTTTCATTTTTGTTTAAGGGAACTTACCTATTCTCCAAAGAAACTTAGAATTACAAGGTTCAAAGAGTTGACTTTACACCAAGAATTAATTTATGGGTCTTACACTAATATCACTTTAAATTAAGAGAAGAGCTTTTAAATAAGAGTAAGGTAGTATCCTTCGTTATCATGGAATGTGGAATCAACTATACATAGTCGACCCAACTCGAACCCTTCAGCCTATATCAATCGAGTCACATGCCTCAGTCAACATCGAGACCTAGTATTTATACTAGAACCAGGACTTCGTGGTTAAACTAATAACTGCCACTAAGGTGTTAATAACTTTAATTTTTTAAAGAACTTCATACCTTGCAAAGAAATATTTTATATCCCCATGGTCCCTAATGGTCACCCTAATGCGCTTTGCGATGGCCATGCCACTAAAGTGGCCAGTGCATGTATCGTCATGTGCTTAGGAAATGGGCCAAGTAACTTCCTATTGTTCCAAGCAACAAAGGAGGATTCCCTCATAGCTTCGACGATAAAAAATATATCCTAACAAGACATGCTTTGCCGCATTCTGTTTGAGTGTCCTTTTGGTGAAATGCGACAATCCAGGTGGGAGGCTACCAAGCTTGAGGTAGTCTCAAATGGGAGTATACCAGTCTTGATGCACATAAGCTTTTATGGCGTGAACGACCTGAACCTTTAAAAGTTAATCCCTAGTAAAATCTGATTGGGGGAGAACTTGTAAGAATAGCATGGTAATACTATCAAAAGGGGTTTGGGGGAATAAGGACCCCCAATCGGCACAAATCAGGAGATCATGAATTTGTGAGAACCTATCATGAGATGGTTCAATTTGAATAATGTGGATGCCTGGTGTGGTTTTAGAGCTCTCACGCTTCATTACAGGTAGCGATAGCATTTTAACATGAATGGTGGTGATGTCATATGAAGGGATAAGTGACCCCAAGGAGGCCATAGTATCCGCAAAATGATTCGATGATCGAGGGAGTGCCTCGATATCGTACCACTCAAACTTTTCCAAGAAAACATCCATAAGGGCTTTATAAGCGTGCAGAACTAGAAATTTGCATTGAAAGATCCCTTTGACCTGGTTAACAATTAGCAAGGAATCACCAAAAATGTTGAGCCTTTTAATTTTCATGGCAACGACTGCTTAAAGACCTATGAGCAAGGCTTCATATTTTGTGTTGTTGTTTGTACATGGAAAATCGAGTTTAAACGATAGAGGAAATGGATCTCCCTACGGTGTAAAGAACACGGCTCTCACGCCACCCCCTCTATCACATTTGGAGCCATCTAAGAACATGGTCATATCGACCTGGGCCTTAGGCTCGTCAGGATCTGGAGATTCTGAGATATGAAAGACCCCATCATTAGGTAGCTTCATGCTAAGAGGTTGATCTTCCTCAAGAGGAGCCTTCATAAGCTGATCAACGATGACTTGACCTTTGATAGATTTTTATTCGATGAATTCTAGGTCAAATTTTGTTAATAGCATGATCCATTTTGTCATGCGACTACTATGATAAGTATGACTCATCATGTATCGTAATGGATTCTCTTTCAACACAACATGCATGGTATGCCCAAGAATATAATGGCATAGCTTTCTAGTGGCAAAAATCACTGCTAAGCACAACTTCTCAACATATGCGTATCGAACCTCGTAACTAACTAGGATGCGGCTAAGATAGTAAGTAGCCTACTCTTTAAAAAACTTGTTCTTCTGGGCTAGCATGGCCCCCAGTGCGATCTCAGTGGTTGAGATGTATAAATAGAATGGTACTCATGGTCGAGGAGGTGCCAAGACTGGTGGCAAAACCAAGTATTTCTTTATATCGTCAAAGGCTTCTTGGCACTCGTCATCCTAGCGGAATGCAACTCCCTTATGCAATAGTCTGTTCATTGACCGACACTTATTCGACAATTGCACTATGAAGCATTTAATAGATACGATTTTTCCTTGTAGGCTTTGCACTTGATTGACGGTGGTCGGGGTAGGCATTTATATGATAGCCTTGAATTTATTAGAGTCCACCTCGATGCCTCACTTGGAGACTATGAAACCCAAGAGTTTTCCAGCTGTGATGCCAAAGATGCACTTCTTGGGGTTAAGCCTAACATTGTGCTCAATGAGGCTATCGAGGACTTTGCGTAAGACATCAGGATGCTCATGACGTAATAGAGACTTAGCCAATAAGTCGTCCATGTAATATTCCAATATCTTGTGCATGTAATAATGGAATATGTACGTCATGGCTCACTGATAGGTGGCGCCAGCATTCTTGAGACCGAAGGGCATGACCCTATAACAAAATGTTCCCCAAGGTGTCATAAACACCATTTTGATCTGGTCTTCTGGGTTGATATGAATCTGATTATATCTAGAAAAACCATCCATGAGGGAAAGCATTTCATGGCCTACTATTGTGTCTACCAGTGCATCGATGTTAGGCAAAGTAAAATCATCCTTAGGACTCCCTTTGTTTAGATCTTAAAAATCTGTGCATATGCGAATCCTCCCATAAGGCTTCTTGATGGGAACCATGTTGGACAACCATGGCGGGTAATCCATGGGGATAATGAATTAGGCATCCAAGAGCTTTTGTATCTCATCTTTCACCATCAAGGCTACTGTTGGATGCATATTTCACAACTTTTAGTTTATCGGCTTGACTGTCGGGTTGAGTGTTAAATTATCCATGACCAGATTTGGGTCTAGTCCTAACATATCCTTGTATGACCATGCAAAAGCTTGCTTTATCTTCGTGAGGATCAGAATGTATATGAATTGCTCTTTAGGGGATAAGCCTTCCCCTAGCTTGATAAACTATAGATTATCTAGATCTGATCCTATGTCTCGATCAATCGTTGGCTCGAATGACATATGCGATCCGTCCTCCAACTAATGGGGAGTAGGGATCAAGTGGATGTCATCTACTGAATTAAGATCATCTATAGAAACGTCAGGCTCCTCTTCAACATGAAATACATCCTGAGTAATTTTTAGGGTGAAATAAAACATCTCACCACATGACCAATACTCGGAAGGTGACGGGGGTGAATTAGTGTGATCCCCGTCGATAGCATCTAGGGAAAGGTGAAACGACTTGGAAGGATCGACTGGATTGTGGAGTGGTGTGGTCAAATCAATGGAGATCATGTTGATGGAATGAATTTGTTCTCCAGGACCATGGGTGAAGGACTCATTATCTGTATCACTTCTTACCCCCAAGTGCGACGATGGGGGATAGGGATCACTGGATCCTGTCTATGAACATACTATAGGATGGGATCATTGGGCTCAAGGAGGCCCATGTGATTCAGTGGGTCCAGGAAGACCACATGATAGATCTGATCCAAATTTACTGGTATTGCCCTTAAGTGTGGGCCAATGCGTAGCTGACGATACACCTCATCTATGTCGATGGGCTGGTGATGATGGCACAAATAAGGAGGACCAAGGTAGGCTCTCTCTATCCCATCTTCATCATCACTATCGTATGTTAGTCCCTCACCTCTACCCACAAGAATTGGGTGATACAGTAGATGAGGTCTCACATATGCTCACTCCTCATAATAATCATCATGGATGAGGACTTCTTCACTCTCGTCCTATGGTGCTATTGGCATGTGAGGATCGAGTAGTTCGATCAAATGGATGGCACCCTCACTAGGAGGTTTGAATTCGAGGGCAGACTAGCTCTTCAGGAGGTAGGAGCTACTGCCAGATGGGGTCATCGATGGGGAACATGTGCATGAATTCCTCCTGCTTATCATAAATTAGGATGACCTACGAATGATCGTTGTCCGAATCAAACGGGTTGTACGGTGCTACCTCATAATTAGAGTCATCATCCAAGGTCCACTCATAAGAGGGGCCCTCATAACAAATATGAGGACACGCTCGCGAACTCTCACCTCTCTCAAAATTGGGGAGGATTTCACTAAGGATTATAGGGCTCCCATATGATATCAAAAAATAGTCTCCCAATGAGTAGATGGTGTGCGGGTTGGCATAGGGGTCCCTAGAAAACTCATCTCTCTAACCTATGCACAAGCGATCGATGCCATCCATGAGGACATCTAAGGGCAATGGGTTGTTATGCCCTAATCTCGATTCGTCATATACCATCTGATATTATGGCTAAAAAGGGGCCCACATACCCTACTCATATCTACATGTATCGCTCCAAATTTTTTGCATCCTTACCTTCAAGCTATAGGATCCGTGCCCAGAAGGAGGATGGGAAAAGGATGGCACAGTACCTCAGACTGAGAGGCCTTGCGAAGGTCCCACCTCTCAGGGGAGGTGTATTATGGTGATTTTTCGATGGATGGTGGGTTCACCAGGAAACGTTTGAATGGCAGTTTCCATGCCTAGGTTGGGAATGTGTTTTATTTGTTCAATTTTACCTTTAAACATTCGAGTCCTAGGTTTGGCCAAATGAATCTAAGTTATACTATTATGAAAATGCAGACTAGATGAAATACAGTAGACAAATATGAACATAAACAGAGAGAAAAAGCTAAATTATAGAACCATACCTGATCTGGATGTCTGATGGAGATTCTGATTCTTGAAGTAGTCAAGATCGCCTTTGATTTGACAGGATCGTCTGCTATCAGACAAGATCGTCTGAGATTTGACGAATTCGTCAGATGAATTCGTTAGAGACCTGCAATCAGAGAAGTAGACACAAAATGTAGAAAATGCAACTATTCTAACAGAGGGCAATGATGTAGAATAACGACAATAACATTAAAATGATGATAATAAGCAAAATACGAGTGCACTACAATGATTTTATGACAATTGGTGACTTAATTATGCATTTAGAGCTACATGGGTGAACTCCAAAATGCAGAATAGCAGAAAATAATAAAGAAACTAGCTAATTGCAGAATAAAACATCAGATGAAAAGAGGAAAAATGCAAACTCTGGGCACTGATTGCCCCCAATGATGATTGCAGTCGAAATCGTCTCTGATTTGACAGGATCATCTCCGATCTGAACAGGATCGTCTGCGATGATGTAAGCTTGCTTCGACTGAAAAATGACAAGGTTCCTGCAAGAAAATTGGATGCAACAAATGTAGATGGTAATACAGATTATTCTAATGCGTGTGAAGGTTGATTTACAAAAAAATTCAGCCAGGGGAAGGTTAAGGGGAGGGCCTAAGTTTAAATAGGCTTAGGAGGGAGGTTAGGAGGTTGGAGATCATCCCAATTTGGGAGATATCCAATGGGGAGGGTCTCTAACGGTGCAGACACGCTTCTGCCCAGATTAGAGACATCGTTGGAATAGAGGCTAATTGAGAAAAATTAGTTTTGAGACAAGATCGTCTGGACGTCCTAGTCCAGATGAAATCGTCCGATCTAAGGCGATATCGTCTGATCGGCGACGATATCATCAAACGATCAAAACAAACTCTAAAAATGGCTCGGGAAAGGAGGAAACGGGTTGCATGGCGGTTTGGGAGCGATTTTGGGGGTTGAAATTTGAATTTGAATATTTACTTAGAGTAATTGTAATTATTAAGGTTTTATTGCGTCAATTTTAGGGTGCTACATTTTGCCCCCTCTTTAGCAAATTTTTTGAAGAAAATGTGTTAAAGATGAGTTCTTCTCGATCTATGAGAAAGCAAAAAATTATTCCCATTTTTAGGCGACAATTCTAGGTCGAATCGTACGACAGCTTACTATGGTGCCCCCTCCATGTTTTTACCCAAATCGAACGTTTGAGGTAAAAACACGGAAAAGCAAAAATTTTAAATTTTTTTAGTTGTTTTTGAATAAAATTAAGAAAAATAGGGTAAAAACCCTAATTCATTGTTACTGTTCATTTTTTAGTTTTCTGGTTTCTGGAGCTCTGTAGACAAAATGGTCGAGACAGTGCACAGATCGACAGAGGTCCGGTGCGGGCTACGGGTAAGGGTCTAAACTTAGTTTAGAATGCTTTACTTTAGAATTTAATGCTTTGTAGAATAGATTTGCTTGATTTTTGAGCATCGTGGCCATTTTTGGGCCGTCGACATCATCGAGACGAAATCGTCTCGATATCGACGATTTCATCCGAGGGCAAAATCAGCGATAGGGGGATGATTTCATCAAAAAGGGGATGATTTCGACTGGCAAAATCGGAGACGAATTTGCTCAAATTGAGGAAGATATCGTCCAATTGTGGATGATATCATCATTTATGAAATTGAACTTATTTTAACTTGCATTTTTAATTAATGATTTAGTAATGATTTTTATTGTTGATTTTGTTTATGTTGTAGAGGGGATTACTAAAGAGCAGAGAATGGAAATATGGCAGGTTGAGGGATAACTTGGCCACCCTGTCTCAAGTAGAGCGAGATCAGCTGGCACAGGTCGACTTGCAGCATGTGGTAGAGATGCCACAGGTATCTATAGATATGGGGCTATTGACAGCCCTAGCAAAGAGGTGGTATCCGGGTTCTTCCTATTTTCGGTTACTGACAGGGGAGATGACTCCCACACTGGAGGATGTATGGAGGATATTGAGGATCCCCATACAAGGACGGTTGATCACTCCTACGGCCAACCAGGGTCATGCTATGATGCGGTTGTGTGGCGATTCGAGCTTTGCCCTAGAGAAGGGCAGAGTGAACATCGAGTCGCTATGCCAGATGCCTAGGGCATCTAGCCTCACACGGGTTTTGGCCAAAGTGGTAGGTGGACTTCTGTTGTGCCACCAGAGTGGATGCAAGGTACCATGGGTACTGGCAGATGTGGTCTATGACATGAGAGACCACGGATACAGGTTTGCTTAGGGGAGCTTCATGCTCTGTCGATTGTACAGGATCCTGCATGGGGTTGTGTACAAGGACGGCCGATGTCTGGTTATGACATCGCTACTACAGGTTTGGTGCTAGGAGCACATCGCGGTGCGGAGGCCGATAGGGCTTCCACTGACAGGGATTGACGGGGAGAGGCCTCGAGTTTTCTATTGGTGGCTCCGAAGAGGGGCACAACGATGGATAGATCTACCAGTGTCTCGGAGACTACTAGATGACCTCATCTCCGACCAGATCACCTGGAGGCCTTGGAGAGATCATCCAGGGTGGGCTAAGGATAGACAGGAGCTGGCTCGCATCAGGCAAGTTTGTTGGCTGAGGATGGAGAGGGGAGAGGTGGAGCTCCACCGGTACGATCGAGTTTTGAGGCAATTCGATCTATAATAGGGGATTCCATCTCTGAGAGACTATGAGTTTTTCTAGACTATCTGGGATAACACTACAGTTAGTGGGGCTCCAGATATGCAATGATTATGGAGTCAGGACACAGATGATGCCCCCATTCAGCCAGTGGATAGAGACGATGCTGGGGTAGCCGACAACTACGATGCCTGGTACACAGGCATCCGCCCTCCTTAGATGACGAGGGCTTAGGGCCCAATCCATGCAGTTGTGCGTTGGATGGGGAGGTGACGCCAGGTAGCCATTGAGGCGACACAGGGTCACAGTGGGAGAGAGCAGAGGAGACCACAGGCACAGTCGAGGTCACGGTAGCAGGAGAGAAGGGAGGAGAGACCCCCTTCTCCATAGAGAGAGAGGCCACCATCGCCTAATAATGGCAAGGGTTTTGACACTATGGAGAGTAGCGAGACAGCGACTCTTCGAGTGAAGACAGTCCGTCTCCAGGCACAGGTGCAAACATTGCAGGATGAGGCTACACGCCACCGAGCTGAGGTTACACAGCTCAGAGACGAGATTGCATGCCTCAAAGCATGGGGTGGAGGAGCGAGCACATAGGAGCTGGCACGGTCGATTGCTCAGACCGCATTCTACTAGGGCATCTAATTCCAGATGGTGCCAGAGGGTCAGAGGGTACAGCTACCAGTCGACATTGCTGACTCGATCAAGATTGGGTCATCGAGGACTTCCTCTCGATCGACAACTAGGACTCGCAGTACCACACATACTGCGATGGGGCCACCTCGTCCACCTCAGGGCGGGGGAGGAGATGAGGCTGAGAGCTCGAGGGGTTCTTGAGGTTAGGCTACTACACTGTACAAATTGATTGTATGATTTGAGAGGATTGAGTATGCCAAGATGTAGATTGTGGCATACCAATCTATTTTTGAGATGATGTACATATATTTGATATATATATATAGATGAGATATTTTTTTGATCATATGACTTGTCTTATGCGTTTGTATGATGCTTTTAATGTTTTGGTGTGATTGATTTAATGATTCATGTAATTATGTCGTTGGAAATATGTATGGTTTTTAATAAATGCTTTAAAATTTAAATGAAATAATTTGATAGAACAAATTGGTTGTTTGTGATGATGGTGATTTGATAAAAAAATAAAATGACTTTTAACAATAATTTCAAAGGACATTGTCACTATTATAGACCATTTCATGGAGTCGCCACTCACTCGGTCGTCAAGCTAATCCCAGTATAGAAATATTGTTAAAAGTAAAAGGGTGCTTAAGAGACTGTCTTAAGACTTTGGTTGTGAGGATGCAAATGATGATGATGATGATTTTGTTTTTAGACTTTTCATGAAAATATTATGCATGAAATATTTTAAAATGGCTTTTGCTAGGCATAAATTCCTAAGTGTGATAAAATTTTGAATAATTCCTTAGAAATTATACCATGGTTGCAAATTTGTAGTTTGACATGATGACATGAAATAGAATAGATGTTTGTTTGTTTTTAAAGCATAATTGTGTAACAGAATGATTTAAGTCATATGGTTTTTTATGATTTTTAAATAAATGGAGAATAAAATTGGTATAATGGTTTGCGCTAGGCATAGAATATTTAGGTATAGACTTATACCATCATTGCGAAATCCAAAAGAGATAGTTTTATTGCATGGTTTATTTTTAATAAACAAAAAATATGAAGATGAGGACTTGCGCTAGGCATAAGATTCCAATTTTGGTTTTGGAACTATACCATCGTCGCGAAAGTCGACAATATATATATGTATATTTCTTTTGTATGGTTTGAAAGAAATTTTGATTTTTTTGATTATGCATGTAGTTGTCTTTATACTAAACAACTATACTTTAAAGAAGAAAATGAATTTATTCCAAACAGTTTGCAGAAATATTTCAAAGTATCTTAAAGACAAAGGTTAGATTTATAAGGAATCCCATGTGCATATGTGAGTTCATTTCCAATCTTGATTTATCATAATGATACACAAAATCTCTCAAATACAAAATGTGTGTGCAATTGCATTGTTCATTTACCAGTTTGAGCAAGATACCATGATACAAGTGATTTGAATGAACCAAATAAATGTTCATTAACCATGATTTAGATGCATATAACCATACCGGACTACTATGTAAGTCGGATTATCAAGAGCTAGCTAATCCATAAGCAGACATAGGTCTGTACAAAAGAAGGTCGCTAATGTGACGGACATATCGCCATGCTAGGAGTTACCCAAGGCCAAGCGAGGTTGGGCACAAATCACCTGTTATGGGGCTTACCTCATAGTTTTCGAATAATTGAGAATTCCAGGGATTCAAGCTCATCAACCCTTCTTTTCTTTTCAAAGGGTAGGGAGAGGGATTTTATTGCTTTTGCTTTTGTTGTCTTTTGCTTTTCTTTTGTATTTCTTTTGCTTTTATTTTGTATTTTTGCTTGATAATGCTTGGAACATTGTTTTTTTTTTGAAAAAAATTGAAAATCTTGAATTAAAACAAAGAGCAAGTACAAGAGGGAGCAAGAACATCCCAACCAAGAACCCAGAGACACAAGACCTCAGCAGAGAGAGAGAGGGCAGCACAAACCAACACTAAGCACAAGAGACAAACAAGGCGCGAAATCGCGACATGTCGCGAAATCGCGACATGTCGCGATATCGCGACAGACAAGCCGGCCGAGGTCACAACCGCACAACTGGCCGCGAAAACGCGACATGTCGCGAATTCGCGACAGCTAAAGCCAACAGCCCCCAACCGCAAAAAATGTCGCGATATCGCGACCGAACCAACACAAAGCGGTCAGTCCACAGAATTGTCGCGATATCGCGACGAATCAACCAAATACCACCAATGCTCCAGAAGTGTCGCGATTTGGCGACATGTCGCGAAATCGCGACATGTCGCAAAATCGCGACGGCCAAAGCCAGCAGCCCCCGACCACGAAAGATGTCGCGAAATCGCGACAGAAACATCACCAAGCTGTCAGTCCTCAGAATTGTCGCGATATCGCGACGAATTTTCCAGTTGCCACTTTTGCACCAAAAGTGTCGCGATTTCGCGACATGTCGCAAAATCGCGACATGCCGCAAAATCGCGACCACCAAGTCCAGCTGCTCCCGACCACAAAAGATGTCGCGATATCGCGACGGGAACATCACAAAGCAAACAGTCCTCGAAATTGTCGCGATATCGCTACGCAAATTCCAAATGCCACCAATGCGCCAAAAGTGTCGCGATATCGCGACAGGAAGTCTCCAAAGGCCGTGGCGACAAAACCTGTCGCGATATCGCGACAGGTTGCCACCGAGGGTCGCGATAACACAGCAGGTCGCGAAAACACGACGAAAAACTCCCAAGACAGAATTAATCATTTGCTCAGAAATTTTGCAAGACCTTGTCTAATCACAGCATTTTCCACGGGCATGTTCTTGTGCCGGTGAACTCCAACCTCCTTTTCCGCACCCAACTTGGCAAGGAAATCGGCCGCCGAATTTGAATCCCGATTCACATGGATAGGGATCACATCCTCAAGTTCCCTCCAAAGGACCTTGATTTGAGAGACTAAGATCTGAATCCTCCACGCTTTCAAAGCAAAATTTCTCATACAATCAAGAGCGCCAACCAAAATTTGAGAATCAGTCTCAAGGATTATCTTTCCGTATCCCTGAGAGACAGCCCAGAAAGAAGCAACTTTGATGGCAAAAGCTTCGGCTTCGTTATTGGTGGCTCTTCCCATACCTTGGAGTTCCCAATAAAGAACGAGATCCGAGTATGATCACGGCACACAACACCGATTCCAGGCGTTGCCGGATTGCCCTTAGCGGCTCCGTCCGTGTTAATTTTGATCCAGTCAACCGGGGGGTTTCCAACTAACCATGTTTTCTCTAACGTGAGCGGCAACTCTCTCTTCCTGTGGGCCCAACTCAACCAGAATATCTTCTTCGACATGTAAGGCAACCGTCTCAGTGACTTTGCTCCAGATAACCTGCCAAATTCCATCAAGAGAGGAGAAGGTTTCTCTGAAAATTCGAGCGTTCCTTTCCAGCCACACTTGCCACCAGATGAAGAAGAGACCAAGCTCCCACCCCAATCGAAGGGCTTTTGATTTAAATCTAACTTTCTTCCATTTTTGCCAGATATTATTCCGAGTCAGAGCACCATTACCCTGGAGATTAAAAAGAGAGAACCATCGATTCCAGATCTGCCCAGTGAAGGAACATTCGAACATCAAATGGTCAGCAGTCTCTTCATGCTTACGACACAAAATACACTGAGAAGGACCAATAATTCCTCTGCTTCTGAGATTATCGTAGGTGAGGATGCCATTATGCATAAACTGCCAGACAAAGAAGTTCACTTTCGGCCAGCACTTGGAATGCCGGATTTTCTTCCGAGTCATGAACCGGAAATAAATGCGGGGAGGCTGCGGGAGAAGGCTGATCATAACCAGCCTTCACAGTGTAAATTCCAAGATTCCCATGACCCCAAGCTAACTCGTCTTCTTCATCTCTGCCCGTGAGAAATCTTGCAGACAAAATGTTGGTCAGAGTGGTTGCCAGCTCCGGAGGGATAGTGACAGGCCACTCCTCAAGTCGCTTAAATTTCTTGAATTTATACTCACCCAATTGACTAGTGAAGAAATAGTTCTCAATAGTGACCCAACCCTTGGATTCTATGGCAGTTTTAATTGGAAGCAGTTCAGGAAACTCCGCAATGATGGATGGAAACTGGTCCCATGAATCAGTCCAGAAACGTGCTTTCTCCCCCCTTCCCACTTTCCAGAACAATTGATTTTTAATTACTTGAGAGCCCAACTTGAGAGCTTGCCAAACTAGGGAACCATTACCATCCAGAGGGAAACGACAAATTTCATGGGGGTGGATGTTACCCAAATATTTGCTGGTCAAGATTCTGCTGAATAAAGATGATGGCTGGGAGATCCATCTCCAATACAATTTACCTGCCAGGGCTTTATTGTTGAGAATAGAGCTTCTCAAACCCGACCCTCCTTTTTCTTTGGGGTGAGTAACTTTGTCCCGACCAACCAAGGCCCATTTCTTCCCACCTTTTGCTCCTTCCCATAAGAATCGCCTAGCCGGTTTGTCCGACTCTTTCCAAATAGAAAGAGGAGCAGCCAAGATAGAAAATTTATAGATAGGCATGGCACTGAATAAGCGACTGTAAGAAAGTTAAACGGCCACCGTAGCTTAACCATTTGTGAGACCAGTGGTTCATTCTATCTTTGATGCCATCCAGAAGATCTTTCCAAATGTCATTTTTCAATTTCTTGAAGTGCAAAGGAACCCCCAGATAGAGTAAAGGAAGAGATGATCTAGAGAAGCCCAAAATCTCTAAGATTTTGTCCTGCATCCGTTGGGCAAGATTGAAAAAGACAACTTTAGATTTGTTGTCATTGATAACTTGATTGGAGGCCCTAAGGTAAACAGAAAGAGAGTCTCTGATTCCCCTAGCTTCCCTGAGACTAGCCACTCCAACCAAGCCAGTGTCATCCACAAATTGTAAATGAGTCAAGACTTCATCCCCAACCTTAATACCTGTTATCAGGCCTTGAAGTCTTCTTCTCAAGAAGAGTCGGCCTAATCCTTCAGCTAAGATAAGGAATAGATAGGGCGAGCAAGGGTCCCCTTGTCGGAGGCCACGAGAGGCTCCAAAGGGAGGCGAGGGAATCCCCTTGATGAGAACCGAATATGAAGGCGTCGAAACACAACTCATAACCCAGTCAATCCATTCCTGGGAAAAGCCAAAGGCAGCCAACATCCTTGACAGGAAACCCCACTCAACCCGATCGTAAGCCTTAGACATATCCAGTTTGATGAACATTCCTTTGTTACCAGAGTTTTGCATTGAATGAATAGCCTCCTGAGCAAGAATCACTCCATCCAAGATCTGTCTACCCTCAACAAATCCCCCTTGTTCTGAAGAAATGATGTAATGAAGGAGAGGTTTAAGACGTTCAACTATAATTTTTGTGATAATTTTATAAATTACATTACATAAAGCAATAGGTCTGAAGTCAGAGATATGAACTCCTTCCTCCCCCTTTGGAATTAACGTGATAAAGGTATGATTTAGAGCCTTGAGCATTCTCTTATTAGATCTGGACTCCTCAATTACAGCCAAAACATCTTCCTCCAAGGTGTCCCAAAAGGCCTGAAAAAACTCAATAGGAAAACCATCTGGACCGGGAGATTTGCCTGTGCTCATTCCAAAGACCACAGTTTTTAGTTCATCACGATCAATAGGTCTGAGGAGAGCCTGATTTTCTTTTGGAGTGATAATAGGGGGAATAACATCAAGAACTTCATTTTGAGCCCCCACATCTTGGTCCCTGTTTTCTGCAAAAAGCTTGGAGAAGTAATCCACGAGTGGGAGTGCATACCGGAAGAGTATCAAAGGAGTGACCATTCTCATCTTTTAAAACTGCCATATTATTCATCTGTCTTCTAGCACATGTTGAACGATGAAAAAATTTTGTATTTCTATCTCCTTCCAAAAGCCAAGAATTTCTAGCCCGCTGCTTCCAGTAAATTTCCTCTTGGTTATCAATGTCCTCAACGGCTTTGCGCAAGGCATCATCTTCAGTTTTAAGTTGTTCAGAAATTAAACCTTCCCTAAATTGTTTACGCACCTCATCCCGGCGGAGCCAACAAGGGGGCTCTTTGCGGCTTGAAATCCGAATTATTGGCGTGCCTCCATCTGTTTCAATTTAAATTTGACAAAAAGAAGTTGTTTGTGAAATTTAAACATTGCTTGTCCCAAAAGGTGGGCGACCTTCTTCCCACCATTGCGGAATTACCTCATGAAGGTCCTCCTTACGAAGCCAGAAATTCTCAAATCTAAACGGTTTATGGAACTGCCCTGTCAGAGTCCCACCCTTCAGCATGATGGGAGAGTGATCGGAAACGAGGACCGTCCAAAATCCGTAATTGCACATTCCACTTAACAAAAGCCTCCTACGAGACCGAGAGCGATCCAACTTTACCTTACAACAGTGTGGATCCCTCCGTTTGTTAGTCCAAGTGAAAAAAGTTCCAGGACCTTGGACATCAACTAAGTGAAAAGCTTGAACCTGGGCAATCAGAAGCCGATCCCCCAGATCCAAAACAGGGGAACCACCTTCCTGATCCCGAACAGATAATTTGGCATTAAAATCTCCAGCAATGATCCAGTCAAAAGCTTGTCTTGAGGACCTCATGTTGTGAACTGCTTTCCATTGAAGCCTCTGGCCATCATGGCTTTGAGCCCCATAAAAATTTGTAATTAAAACTTGCTCCGCTGTGATATTATTCCTAAAAAGAGATGTGAGAACACCCCTCCAAGCTATATGTTCTAAAGCAGACCATTCCAGGGGGTTCCAAAAAGTAACAATTCCTCCTGAGGCCCCTTGAGCTGCCACATCCATATATCCAGCTCCCCTCCATATTTTACCAACTGTTCTACACATAAGATCTAAAGACATTTTTGTCTCTTGGAGGAGTAAAAAATCTGTTTTACCCTTCTTTATGAGTCTTTGAACAGCAGATTGATGGGTTCTGCTGTTTAAACCCCTAACATTCCAAGATTGAATAATCATTGGAAACCTTGAGAGCAGTAAGAGTCAATTGTTCTCACTGATCCATCAGTGACCAGCTTGTCTCCTTGCGATGCTATTAGGTCCTTATTAGACTTCCTGCCTGCACCTTGAGAAATGTTATTCTTGGACCGTTTTTCCACCTAGGTAATCCCCAGGGCTGGCCTTTCTCTATTCTTTTCGGCACTTCCCATGATGACATCCTGAATAACTGGCTGTGTTGAGGGATGGATAACCAATGCCCCTGGGTTCTCTGGCTGTAAAAAATCAGTGGGTTTAAGCACCTGCTCGCGGGCAGGAGTTGAAGAGGGAGAAACATGAGAGTGGATGTTAAAATCCTCAATGTTCCCATCCACTCCATCCATAGCTTGGTCTTCCTGATCCACCAGGGATTTAAAGATTTCATACCGGTTGGTTGGCTTGAGTGAAGCTTGGTCCTTGCCATTTCTCTTTTTATTTCTTCTTCGTTTCTGCTGTTCAAAGCCATCTTTCTGGGCTTCAGAACCTTGGGGGGTGTTTTGTGATTCTTTGACCGGGGTGAACTTACCCTCTCTGGGTCGATTTGAGATTCCTAGCGGGGCCTCCGCTTTTGTGCTCAAGGTATTCGGATAGAACCTAGCCAAATGGCCATGCTTATGGCAGACCCTGCATCTAAAAGGTAGGGCTTCGTAATCTAACTGCTGTATCCAGGATTGTCCTGCTAACTCCAGTTCCACCTCAGCTGGTAGTGGCTGACTGATATCCATTTCAACGCAGATTCTAGCAAAGACAGCAGTGTTTCCCTCTATGGTATCTTTGGAAACTCCCATAAATCTACCTAGAGAGTTACCAATCATCTCAAGAATCTGCTCGCCCCAAAACTCCATCGGGAGAGCGTACAGTCGGATCCACATTTGGAACAGCCGTGGGCTCAATGCGAGGATCGAAACCCACTCTCCATGGTTGGACAAATAACCCTGCCGGGCCATGGGTCCTCTTCTCGGATTCAAATGCTCTGTTTCTATCTACCGAAGAAGAGAAACTAATAATGAAATACCCGTTGCTTATAGGCCATAAGGAGTACTCACCGATAGGTTCCCAATTCTGTCTAACCCAGGTGTGCAGAAAGTGCAAAGTGGGTCGGATTCCCATGAATTTGCAGATCAAGTCATGGTTAGCACGGTAGGTGATCGTATCCTCAACCATCTTTGGTTCTATGACTATCTTAGGTCTGGAAGGCGATTGCGGGAGGCATCCATTAATTCTGTTTGCAGAAGAACCCTTGCCAACATTCTTGAGAAGCGCTTGGTAAGCACCCCGCTGGGCTTCATCAGAAGAAGACGCAAAATTTTCTTTTAGAATCTCGGCATAAGAGCTCTTCTTCCCGTCAAGAGAACCTGGAGGAGACCCCATGGGGCCCTCCCTGGGAAACGAACGAGCCTGCAGAGGGGAACGAGGTCAAACCAACAGAGATCCAGGAAGAAGCCGCGAGCCAGAATCCAAGAGCTTCGGCCTCCGACAATTCAGAAGAATCCTCTTTCTCTTGATCTTTAAAACCAAGTCCAGTCTTGATAAATAGAGATCTCTGTGCTTGGAAAATATCATCCAAAGTTTTAATGCTTGGAACATTGTTGTAATGATATAAAATAACATTTTTTTTTTTTTTTTGAACTTTGCTTTTTTTTTTTTTTTTATGCTAGGGATACTTGCTCGGATTAGCTGTAGAGCAAGGGATTTTTATTCTGGGTAGGGGTGAGCTTGTCCTTTTGCCAATTCTCAAAGATTCTAGACCATGTGCATGATAGGATAGAAAGGGAAACTTTTCGCTCAAGAAACCACTTCTACTATGTAGCATAGCAAAGATATTACAAATATAATCATTTAAGATAAGCTAACATAGCTCCTAAGGCAGAATCTGAAGCTGAAATATACAGGAAAAATGGGTGATCAGGTTTAAGAGGTGAAAGCACAAGTGTGGTAAGGAGGTATTGTTTGAGAAGTTTAAAAGCTTCTTTACATTCGTCGTCCCAATTAAAAGGGACATCCTTCTTAAGGAGCTTAAGAAAGGGATCGGTTTTGTCCACCAACTTATCGATGAAGCGACGGATAGCTTGAAGTTTACCTTGTAAACTTCATAATTCAGATATATTGGTAGGTGCGGGCATATCAGTGATAGCCGCAATCTTGAGATGGTCAATTTCGATCCCACGTAAAGAAACTATAACCCCTAATAGTTTATCGGACTTAACTTCGAATATGCATTTGGCTGGATTTAATCGAATAAGATATTCTCTTGCGATTAAAAACTTTTCTCAAATCATCTAAATGATTATCTTCATTAATAGAGCGAGCTATAATATCGTCTACATAATCATGTAGGATATCATGCATCATATCATGAAAAATATAAGTCATAGCTCGTTGATATGTTGCACTTGCATTCTTTAAGCCAAATGGCATCACTTTCCAACAAAAGGTACCCCAAGGGGTAATAAAGGCTGTTTTAGCCTGATCTTCAGGAGCTATCCTGATCTGATTATAGCTAGAAAATCCATCCATTAGGGACATCATTCCACTTTTGATAGTAAAGTCAATGATTTGATCCATGTTTGGAAGAGGAAAATCATCCTTAGGGCATGCAACATTAATATCTCTAAAGTCTGTGCAAACCCTAACTTTGGTAGCTTCTTTCTTGGTGACTAGAACTACATTTGAGATCCATTCAGCATAATCAATAGCTTGTATAAAAACAACATTTAGGAGTTTTTCTAACTCCCCTTTGACTAGCAGGGCCACTTTGGGATGCATTTTTCTAAGTTTTTGTTTAACAAGTTTAGCATTCGGATGGACTACTAGATGATGCATGACTACGGAAGGGTCCAGACCTGGCATATCTTCGTATGTCCAAGCGAAGACATCTTCATATTCTTTAAGGAATGCAATGCATTGCTCTTGTTTTTCTTGACTTAATTCTGACCCAATATTGATTATGTGAGGATTATCCTCAGTTCCAATGTTAACTTTAATGACGTTTTCGACTTCCATGTGTAGATCTCTTTCAAAATTAGGTGGGGTGGGTGAGACGTCCAATTCTTGTAATTATTTTAAGGTTAAGTTGGATAATTCATCTTGAGGAGTAGTGGCCTCAAGTTGGGCTATAGTTGGTATAGAACCATCAAAATAAAATCCATTGTGTAACATCTCTTCAACGGAGACATCGTGGAAGATATCTCCTTCCAACTCCTCATCGAAGTCAGCAATCAATTCAGGGTAATCTATGGATAGCATGTTACATGTAAATGGCTGATTTTTTAGAGGCAAATCATCACGCCTATCTAAATAATATTGATAACATATGAGTTGATCATCATCTTCAAAAGGAAAGGGTTGACCCTTACTAGCAAATAGGCCCACACCACAGCGGGCAGGCCAAGGTTCTACCTCGAAAGGTTCTTTCATGCCATTTTGGAAAGGTCCCAAGCCTTTCCCTTTATATCCCATTTTAAGCATTATGGGTTTAGCTTTAATATATTCATTAGTAAAATAACACCGAGCATATCCATCATGATGAGTTTTGATATTCCGAGGTATTCTTCCCCAATCATATCCTTTATAAATAAAAGCACAACTCCCGACTTGGTAAGTACTTCCCATAGGTTGTGGGAGGCCCAAAGTACGAGGAGATGGTGGCAAGTTATTGAAAATAATTGAATCTTGCATGAAAGCATTTGTTCATCAAAAAGAGTGTAAGATGTAGAAGGATCATTCCCTATATCTTTAGATGTGGAAGGTATGATAGATGTTGATAATGTGGAAGTGTTAATGAATGGGTCTATAGGTTTTGAGATTATAGTGATGGAACATGAAGAATTGGTTGTAGATTTAAGATCTTTTTGAGGTTCTAGTGTGATTTGTTTAGAAGATGGTTGAGTTAAATGTATAGGTGTAGTTGATGGGGTAGATGATGTTATGTGTGTGTGTTTCACACATTTAGATGAAAAATAAGAACTAGAATGTGTGGATGACAGAGCAGGGCAAAATTGCACTCCAATAGGTTCTGCCAAAGCACACATATCAAAGGGTCTAGGGTCACCATGGATAGTGACCAACTGGTTTTTAAATTCGAATTTAACACATTGGTGTAAAGTTGATGGGACAGCCCGCATTGCATTGATCCAAGGACAACCCAAAAGTATATTGTACGATGCTGGGCAATGTACAATAAACACGGTTGTATCTAGGGTTCTAGGACCAACTTGCAATGGGATGGTAATAACTCCACACGTTTCTTGTGTTTCGTCATTGAAAGCTTTTATGATCATGTCAGTTTTCTTCATTTCATCACTTCTAAAGCCAAATCGTTGGTAGAAGTCAAAAGTGCAAATGTTTAGAGATGAACCATTATCAATCAGGACTCTTTTAATAGCTACATCTCCAATTAGAGTAGTAATATATAAGGGATTATCCTTATGTAAACTGTGTTGTGGGATATCTTTATCCCGAAATTCAATACAATCGACTTCTCTAGTGATGATAGTATTGGCCATGGCTTCAGGTTGAATGTTTTGAGATACCATCATTTGGCTTAATGTAAGCATCAACTCATCCCTATCGGTAGGAGAAGATCTTAATAAATCCAAAAGGGAAATTCTGGCTGTAGTATTGGATAATTGCTCATTAATATTGTAAGGAGGTTTATGTTGAACATTAGGAGCATGATTCCCTTTATTGGGATTTTTCAAAACAAATGGAGCTGATCCATCATTATGGTTTGGTTCTTGTTGAGAATTTTGAGCCTGTTGTCAGGTAACGACTTCGATGGTACCTACAATGTTATATTGAAGACGCTGAACTGGTCTCGGTTGAGAGTTTATGGCTTGTTCATTAGATAGGAATTGATTAGAAGAGGGTTGAGTAGTAACTCTTCTAGGAAATGGTTCTTCTGGAACCATAGCATCTGTGATAGGTTGAATAGGATCTGATTCATTTTTAGAACTATTCGATTGGTTTGAAGTGATGTCTATTTCACTTTTAGTATCTGATTCTACATCACTAGGATCGGGAGTTTGAAAATTATGTAGGGGCCTGGTTGTGACCAGGGATAAGGTTGTGTCAAATATTTGAGGATCCTGAACAAGTAATTGTTCGCTAATAGTCCCTACATATCGGGTAGGAGGGGGAACATTATGATGTTCGATTTGATTGGCCACCTCTTTACCATGTCTTGGTAAAGGATGTTGAAATATGTCTAATGATTAATTAGCATTTTGATTTTGATTTTGGGGAATGGTATTTTGAGGATTATTAGGAGTATTTTGTTTAGATTGGAAAGCTTGCACTTCCATTTCATTATTATCAATCAAATCTTGTATTTTATGTTTCAACCTTTTACAAGCGTTGGTAGAGTGTCCAGGTCCTCTATGAAAATCACAGTGTAAGTCAGCTCTATATCTGGGTATGATTGGATCAGGTTCCCGGATAGCTGGTAATTGAATCAAACCTCTTTTGAGTAATTGAGGTAAAATCATTGATAATGGTTGATTCAATCTAGTAAACTCTCGAGGAGGTTTATCAGGAGGTTTCAATATAAATTTTTTTGTTGTCTTCGTTGCATTGATATTAGCAACATTTCTACTGTCAGTGACTCCGTCACCTACGACTTGTTTGTTTTTATATTGATTTATGGATGTTTTCTCATCATCCTTCTTCCTAAGTTGGCCTCTCCTAATGAGGGCATCTTCTACTCTTCGAGCTAAATATATAGCTTGATCGAAGGTAGTTAAAGTAGTATTTGATAACTCATAAGATATTTGTTCTTGCAAATTATTGATAAAAATGTCCAACATTTCTCTATAAGGTAGCACAAAGTGCAGTTTTCCTATCAACTGCCTCCATCTAGCTAAGAAATTAGCAAAACATTCATCCTTGTCTTGTTTTAAGTTATATAAATCTTTAACGGTGACATGCCTCTCGATGTAGGCACTAAATTGATGGACAAAAGATTCAGCTGTTTCTTCAAAGTTTCTCAAAGAATGAGTGGGCAATTGATAGTGCCACTCTAATGCCATTCCACCTAAACTTTTCAGGAACATTTTTAGTAATAGCAAGTCATCATGTGATATATCATGACATGCTATCCTAAACATGCGAAGATGCTCTATGAGATCTTCAGTTCCTTTATATATAGGCAGGATGGGCATGGGAAAATTCTTAGGGTACGGTTGTGCTACAACTATGGGATCCAAAGGTTGACTACATATCTCTCGATAATTGTACGAGGGACGGTAGGGATCTATCTGGTCCATACGCGAAGCTAACTGTTTCACCATGGCTTCCAGATTACTAGTTTGCCCACCATATTGATTCGATAGGGCATTGATATGGGATTTGTGAGCATATGATGGAGGGACATGCATATTAGATGCTATATTGCTATTGTGTAAATTGTTGGTAGGAAAGGTGTTATGAAGGAATTTTGAAGTTGTATTATGTTGTATTCCAGATTGTTGAAAATTGGTGTTTGGCTTCATTTTAGATTTTTGTTTACTTGAAGCATATTGATCAATAGTTTGGCGAAGTAAAGCAGTGAAGGAAGTTTTCTTTTGTGTGGGAATTATTTTAGGCTCAATAACGGGTTCCTTATGAGGTTGGGTAACCTATTGTTTTGGCATGTTTTGAATCATAGTGACCATATCTCTATTGGATGGTCCAGCCTTATCACTTTCTTGATCAATGAAGGACAAGGGATTAGTGTGCACATCAAACATATGTTCCATGGCTGCTTGAGTGTCACTAATTTGCCCTTTATCAATACGAACTGCCATATTAAGAGCGCCAATGTTATTATTGAAAAATTTCCAGAAATGATCTAGGTTATCAAGAGCAATAGTTCCATCTGGAGCTACTCTAGGGGATGAGGATCCATCCTCTTTAACATTTTCTTCTTGTTCATTGTCTTCACCTAGGTCATCTTCTGGTTGATCTAGAGTTTCTCCTTCCGGAATTGGATCCTCGGGAATGACATTTGGGTTTCTAGTTTTATCTTCTAACCAATCTTCTTCTTCTCCTTCAGTTTGTTTACCATTCCTAAGTTTAGGCATTGTGCTTAACTTAGATTTCAGCAAATATATATATATATATATATATAAATATATGCAACAAGCTTAAGAGGTATATATTAATTATATACCTACTACAATATTTAAAATGAAATGTTTTGGTTTTTATGTTTTTTTTTAGTTTTTCTTGTTTTTGTAATAATATTGTAAAGATAACAAACAACACAATAAATGCAAGAAATAATACTGAAAGCAATGATCTAGTTTTCTATAAATAATTTATAAATGTCATTAATGGGCTCAAGTTCTTCAGGAGTCATGAAGTGTTCTTCAAATTGAAAATTTTCTTTCAAGAATTTAATGAAAATGGCTATAGTGATATTATCTGTCTCAGATTCTGGTCGATAGAAGTAAAGCTCGTGGAAATACTCTCGATATAACATAGCTCGAGGAACTCTATTCCATCTTTCTCTATCCGTAAGAACGACCTCTTGGTCTTCTATACGACCTAGGAACTGGTGTATAGTGGCTGCGTTCTCGAGGTATTCCTCGAAGGTGAACAATTCTGAAGACACAAGAGCTCTCTTATAAGCTAACCATCTATGGCAGGCTCTCTGAAGTTCATGATAAAAGACAAGTTGATGAGGATCCAGGATTCTCTCTAGGACAAGCCTTTTGATTTGTCTAAGTTCGATTGACGTAGATGAAATTACACCTAGTCTTCTATCAAGTTCATCCCACAAAAGTTGATTTCTATCTGTTTCAGGCACACTAAGCACAAAATTAACTTCTATGGCAGCCAATTGGTTTTCAACATTTATAATAACTGCTAATATTTTCCTAGGAGCTACCATCTAAACATGATATGCAACTTAGTAGTTTTCTAATGATTTTTAAATGCACCTATGTTTTTTTGTTTTTATTGTTTTCAAAAGGTTTTAGTTTCACGTCGGGTTCACCAAAATGTATCGCTCCAAATTTTTTGCATCCTTACCTTCAGGCTATAGGATCTGTGCCCGGAAGGAGGATGGGAAAAGGATGGCACGGTACCTTGGACTGAGAGGCCTTGCGAAGGTCCCGCCTCTCGGGGGAGGTGTATTATGGTGATTTTTCGATGGATGGTGGGTTCACTAGGAAACGTTTGAATGGCAGTTTCCATGCCTAGGTTGGGAATGTGTTTTATGTGTTCAATTTTATCTTTAAACATTCGAGTCCTAGGTTTGGCCAAATGAATCTAAGTTATACTATTATGAAAATGCGAGACTAGATGAAATACAGCGAGACAAATATGAACAAAAATAGAGAGAAAGAGCTAAATTACAGAACCATACCTGATCCGGATGTTTGATGGAGATTTTGATTCTTGAAGCAGTCAGGATCGCCTCGATTTGACAGGATCGTACGCTATCAGACAAGATCGTCTGAGATTTGATGAATTTGTCAGACGAATTCGTTAGAGACCTGCAATCAGAGAAGTAGACACAAAATGCAGAAAATGCAACTATTCTAATAGAGGGCAATGATGTAGAATAATGACAATAACATTAAAATGATGATAATAAGAAAAATACGAGTGCACTACAATGATTTTATGACAATTGGTGACTTAATTATGCATTTAAAGCTACATGGGTGAACTCCAAAATGTAGAATAGCAAAAAATAATAAAGAAACTAGCTAATAGAAGAATAAAATAGCAGATGAAAAGAGGAAAAATGCAAACTCTGGGCACTAATTGCCCCCAATGATGATTGCAGTAGAAATCGTCTCTGATTTGACAGGATCGTCTCCGATCTGAACAGGATCGTCTGCGACGATGTAAGCTTGCTCCGGCTGAAAAATGACAAGGTTCCTGCAAGAAAATTGGATGCAACAAATGTAGATGGTAATACATATTATTCTAATGCATGTGAAGGTCGATTTACAGGAAAATTCAGCCAGGGGAAGGTTAAGGGGCGGGCCTAAGTTTAAATAGGCTTAGGAGGGAGATTAGGAGGTTGGAGATCATCCCAATTTAGGAGATCTCCAACGGGGAGGGTCTCTAATGACGTAGACACACTTTTTCCCGGATTAGAGATGCCGTTGGAACAGAGGCTAATTGAGAAAAATTAGTTTTGGGACAAGATCGTCTGGACGTCCTAGTCCAGACGAAATCGTCCGATCTGAGGCGATATCATCTGATCGACGACGATATCGTCAAACGATCAAAACAAACTCTAAAAATGGCACAAGAAAGGAGGAAACGGGTTGCACGACGGTTTGGGAGCAGTTTTGGGGGTTGAAATTTGAATTTGAATATTTACTTAGAGTAATTGTAATTATTAAGGTTTTATTGCGCCAATTTTAGGGTGCTACACTACATAATCCAAAACCCTACCAGTTGCATAGGTCAAAATACTTCAACGCAAAGTTTGGGTTACACAAGTAATCAATATACTCCCCAAAAGGCTCCTTGTATTCCTCCTCCTATTGGTAGGGCTCAATTCTATAATCAAGGCCCCCATACACAAAGTTTTTTTTATTAGGAGGGAGGCCTAAAGGTACAAGGGTGCCTCTTAGAAGGAGAGGTCTACCCATGTCCTGCGTGGACTCAACTGCAGGTGTTGCCATGATATTTTGAATCATGTACTCTCCTAGACTCGTACTAGCCATCTCAACTATGATGAATGATCACGGTGAAGGGGGAAACAAGAGTGCTTCTTGGGCCCATTCCATGATGGGCTCATCGATCGCCCATTCCTCCATCGTGCTAGGCACTTCTTTAGAGGAGATGGTGAAAACTGTTGGGGGAACCTCTTCGATGAGCCTCTTCTCGTTGTCCTTCAACAACAGGGCCATAGATGACAATGATGCCTACGAAGGAGATGATGATGAACATGGGATGGACTATGATGAAGGCCGCTCTACGAGAGGGGGTGATGTCGGAATTGGACCCATATGAGATTTTTTCAACTGGAAGTCTAGATGAGGTGATGGTAGGGTCGACTCGGGCAACTACTGCACCAGGTTGCAGTATTTGAAGGGTTTGAGGTCTACCGAAATGACCTGAACCTGCCATTCTTATGTGTATTTTAGAAATTGGTGTGTGATTGATAGGACACACTTCATGTTCCTGATCCAGGGTCTACCTAGTAGGATGTTATATTCTATTTCACCCTCTATTATGTGACATAATGTCGAAATCATATTTTTCCCAACTTGAATGGGTAGGAAAATCGTGCCAACTATCAAGCATATAACATCATTGAATGCTCTAAGGGTGTAGGTGGATGCAACAATGTGTGATGCAGGTAGTTTGAGGTACTCTAGTGCCGTTATAGTAATGATATTACTGGATGAACCAGTGTCTATCAAAACCCTCTTTAATGGGGTTCCATTCACACATGTTATGATGTGTAAAGGTGGATCCACCATGTCAACGGGGACTGGCCTTAGCTCATCTTCCCTGAACATGATTACTGGCTCGGTACATTGGCGTACATGCCCCATAAATTTTTTGAAAGAATTAGCTTCCTAGAGATACAACTCAATGGCTTTTAAAATCTCCATCAGGACTTCCCTATGAGGTTGCGACTGTTGGATGAGCTCGTAGATGGAGAGCCTTGCCGATGTGGTCCTCAAACTTTGAGTGAGTTTGGTATGAATTGTGACCATAGGCCTAGGTGAGGGAGTCTGCACTGATGGTGGTGTATCTTGTGAAGTTGACTAAACATCACTCAAAGTCGTAGGGGCTACGGATGGACTTGGGTACTTCTTGTTTCGTGTCACAATGCTCACCATGCCCACAAATACCTGCTTGGGATAGGCCTGACCTCATTTACTTGGGTTGTGGGATTAGCCTACCCTCCATGGGCTAGCAAGGGATATTTGAAGACCTTCATCTATTGGTGGTTTGCACCAAGGGGTTATCTACTGTGAGAGACTTGTTATCGATCAGGTCTTGCACCAAGTTCTTGAACTCGTAGCATCTGAAGATGTCATGACCCTTCTGTTGATGGTACTTGCAATACAAGTCTTCCTGGTAGCCTTTGGGCTTTGGTGCATTAGAATCCATAGGTCTACTCATAGGTAAGTGGACCAAACTGGCCGTGTAGAGGCAGTAAAAAAAGGAATCCATAGATTCTGTTATGGGCGTAAACTATCACTTGGGGTGGTGCTGTTGATTCTGCTCTTGTTTTTGGTTTTCTTTCTCATAGTTTGTAGGGGGCATGACATGATATTCTACCTTTTGATGTGGTTGTGTTTGTGTCAGACCTGGAACACTGATGGCAACCTGATTGACTATGGCAGGTTTCAGTTGTGCTGTGTTGGTTTTTGTGGTCTTGGTCCACTCCTTGATAGGTTTTGCAATCTTGCCATCTTGGATCTTGATTTCTTTGATGGTCCTAGCTTGCACTAAGGCGTCCTCAAGAGTGGCATATTGTTGGAGTTGCAGAAGCAAGGAGATGGGTCTCAAGAAGCTCTTCTTAAACATTTGGGTCAACTCCAATGCAGGGAGTAGATAAGGCACCTTTGAAAGCATAGCCCTTCATATGTTTCCATAGTTGTTAACTGACTCATCGTCATACTGCTTGAGACTGACCAAGTCAGCAAGTGTTGCCTTCCTCTTGGTATTGGAGGCAAAACGTTCAAGGAATGCATCCACGAGCTGGTCCAAGTTGTGGATGCTATGCTTTGGGAGCTATGTGAACCAATCAAATGCGGGGCCTGTGAGGGTGGTCATGAATGTTCTTAAAAGCAAGGCATCATGGTCCTAAATACAAAAACATTGGCTCAGGAAATGGGTAGCATGCTCTTGCGCATCCTCTTCCCCCTTGAAAGTAGCCAACTGAGGCATCTTGAACTGTTCATGGTAGGGAGGCATAGGAACCGATGGATGTACAGGGTGACTGTGGAGCTAATGTAATGTAGGCTTTTGGTATCCAGAGGTTCTATTCTCGATTGACTCGAGACGCTCTAATAGTGCCTTGTAGGCATCAAAGGACTTGATCTCCTCCTCTTTGTCATGTTCCTATAGTGAGTTGCAAGGAATGTGAGGCTTGTTACGGGGTGGTTGCGGAACAACCCCCATACCTTGATATGGTGCTTTTGCGTGCTCTTCTTCCAGCTCATATACATCATACTCCTCGTAAGGCATCTCTGGAGTTGGTCTATAGCTGCCCATGGAGGGTGCCCTACATCAGTCTTGGGAGTCAAATCCTGATCAGACCTGGGAGGTCTAGGAGGTAATCCTCTATAAGGTCTAGACGACCTCTCTATGACTAGGGGTTGTTGCCTCCGATAGGTCTCTACCCTATGAGTGCTTGGGGTCAAAACCCACTCATGTAGGGTCTTTTGGAATAGCTCATTGGTTTGACGTTGAATACGTTATTTCTCGAGATGATGTAGGTGCTCTAGTTTCTCTTTATCATGCGGAAGCTATTTGAATTGAGCTTGGTATTCGACATATATGGAAATTTCCTATTGGAATTATTTTGCCATTCGGGGTCTAGGTGGCCTAGATGGTTCCCCTCGATATATTTATCAGTCATGGTGATCCAAGACCTCTATAACGTGCTTCCATCTATCGAGGTTGGTAGCTTTGAACTGTAGCTCTAGTCGAGGTAGGTGCTCCTTATACTCAGGTGGTGTGGAGGCGCAATACCCCTACGTAGTGACTTGCTCTTGAGGAATGTCATGGGTTTCCTCATATCTTCCATCATGAATGAGGAAAGGTAAGGCTAAATTAGCTTGCCTTGCATGATGAGCCTCATAATCATCTTGATATCTGGGCTCTCTAGCCCTAATTAGGTGGTGTTGGGGTAAGATGTGATCATCCTACCCTATCCAATGATCATTCAACCCTTGATTGGGTGCCTCTGCTTTGACAAGCATGTGAATGCGTGGTACTACCCTATCTCTATGTGCCTCTTCTTGCACTAGCCAATCATCATCAAAACGAGTGTTTGACGTGTCCATATAACAAGAGCAATCTCCCTGGGTTGGCTCTTGGCACACGGGGGTATCCCATCTTGGTGCACGGGGGTAGCCAATTATGCATGGATTTCTATTCATCCAGGGGTGGGATGAATTAGACTATCACAATTTGGGGGGTGCTCGAGGGTGGGACGCTCGCAAAAATCTCCCAAATTTCCACACCAATCCAATGTAGATTGATGAAAAATCAAAGGGAAAGTATTTTAGGCAAATTAGATGTGGTATTCAAACAACCAATTTAGGTTTTGGAGTCAAATTGCACCTTCTTTTACCACCCGATAACCTCTTTCGCTAAGGAGAAATTATGGAAAAAAAAGGACACAATAGATGTGAGGCAATAACTCGATAGCACTTCGTCGCAATTCCTAGTAATGAACTCCCTCTCGTGTATGAGAATGCCATCCAATTTATAGACCTAGGAGGTCAAATGTGCAAAAGGCATGCAAGGCTAAAGGGGCCATTTTTCCATCATGACGACATGCATTGGTGGGGGAAGAGAATCTCCCTAAAATGGCCTCATTGATGGGGGATGTCATAGGCATGCCCTGGGTTCTGACCTGCATGCCTCGAGGAGTAGGGCAAGTGGTAATTTTTGGTGGCCACTTGTCCAAATTTGAATTTTTTCCAGTCAAACCTGATATTCACTCCACCCCGGGACGAATTTTGTATTT
Source organism: Wollemia nobilis (assembly GCA_028583015.1). Taxonomy (NCBI): domain Eukaryota; kingdom Viridiplantae; phylum Streptophyta; class Pinopsida; order Araucariales; family Araucariaceae; genus Wollemia; species Wollemia nobilis. Next base: position 6,603,843 of record JAQPPZ010000715.1, read on the forward strand.
GCTATGGGGTGGGACGAATAAAAACTGCTATTCATCCTGAGGTGAGACGAATAGGAACTAAGCCTCAAAAAGTCCCTAATTGGCCTAAGAGCCTTCCAAAACTATTTTGGGAGAGGTTAGAACCATTGCTTGACCTCTAAGGTCTGCCCTAAGGGATTTGTGCATAAATTTTGTCAGTGCCTTGGTGGCATAATCAGATTGGTGTTGTTTTGGTGTCTAGAGGCATATATGTAAAATTTCTCTTTAATAAAAATTTAATTGCCTAGCGTAACTCCCTTGCCACTTTGAAAATTCAAGCTAATTTTTATTGGTCAGATGACTCACCCAACGTCACCCCATTGGTTAGAAGATATAAAAGGGAAATTTTTAAATAAGGCCAAATTTTTTGAAGAGTTGGTGTCATATAAAATATTTTTCTCCTTCACAAATGTTGAGTGCCTAACGTATACTTTCCTCCTTCAAAAATTTATACCCACCTCCATTACCATCTAATTGGTTGGTTGTGTCACCTAATTACATCCCATTGGATGATTAAATGTGTCTCATTAAACTCTTTGTCTTAAGTCTTGTTGGTCAAGAATCTGCCTAAGTACAAAATATCATTTGTTCACCCTAGATCGAACCAACATTGAAAGTCCAAAGGAAAGAAATATCCTCTGGGCCAATCTCTAGAGAGGGTTGGTTCCCGTACTAAAACTAATGATCATTTAAATATTAGGGTAACAAGAAAGAAATGGGAAATGATAGAAAGGAATGGGAAATATGGCTATAAGCCAAAATTATAAGGTGGGGATAAACTAACAAAAAAAATTCACAACAAGCATTGGTTAGCATATAATAGAAATCCAGGCACATAAACCACTCACATTTTTGTAGAGATAACTTCCAAGAAGCATTCCAGTATTCACTCCCTCATAAGCAGTAATTAAATCCAGATGCATAATTTAAAATCAAAAAATAAAGGACATGCAATTAATCAAAAATGATAAGTAGAAAGAAACCAAACACAATACTGCTTGAGGAACCAGAAGCTGAATGTCTTTCTAATTATTTAGAAAACTTAAAAGTGGTTTTCTGTAGAGTGTCTATCCTCCCTCATTACATTGAAATGTCTAGTATTTATAGAGGATTTTGCCTCTATCATTAAATGCACATAAAAACAAAATGTTGACTGGCCAAAAATTAGTAAGAGTGATCCTCTCCTCGGTAATGATGATGCTCAAACTAGATCATTTCTTAGGGACTAGCCATGGACTGCACCTGGGAAATCCACTGAGAGAAACAATGGAAAAACGTTCTATGCATCGGTACATGGAAACTCAACAACATCATGTGGTGAATAGGATCTCAAATATTAAAATTTGGGTATCACTCCATCATCCTACAACTCAAAATCATACCCTCACTAGTGGAGACCCAATAAGCATAAACTTTGTTTCAAGAAGGAGCGAGGTCACTTTGAAAATGAACCAGATCATACCAAAATCTAGGACACAGCATTTAATCCTAGAAACCTTTTAGAAAAAATTTTGGATCATCGCTCTTATCACCTCAAGCATTAAATTTCACTAGTATTTGCTCTTTCTTGAAAAATATTATCGACAGGGGTGCTCTGAAAGAAAATGTTACCAAGAAGAAGGGGAAAAATTGACTTCGCCTAAAAATCTGGTGTTTTCACCCTTCCAACATGCTTTCACCCCTTTCTTGGGTGATTTCACCCAAAAATGATATGGAAATGTCTTCAGTAAGAAGGGAGGTGAAGATGATTGATTTTGCCCCTGAGAGGGGCAACAATGATTTTCGTCCCACCTTAGGGGTGACTTTGACTTTGACCATCGAAAAAAGATGTAGTTTCTAGGACTTTCACCTCAAGATGTCTTCATTTGTAAATTCACCCTGAAGGAGGGTGAAAATGATTTTCGCCCCTCTTGAGGGGCGCCTTTGACTTTGACTTTTTCCTGGACGACGTCGTCATAACATTTGCGCTCCGAAAAGCGTCTTCACTAGGGTTTTGTCCTAAATATGGGAGAAAGAGATTTTCACCCCTACTAAGGGGCAACTTTGATTTTGATCATGCAAAGCAAGCTCTTCATTCTATTTTTGCCTCCAGGATGCTTTTAACTAGAATTTCACCCTGAAGAGGAGCAAAAATAATTTTCACCTCCCTCCAAGGGTGTTTTTGACTTTGAATTTTTTTTTACTTGCAAAATTTTCTCTTCTTCTTTTCTTGGATGAAAATTTCTCATCACGGTAGTTTTACCCCAAAGGAAGGGCAGAAATGATTTTCACCCCTTCCTGTGGTGAAAAATTCATTCCTTTATTTTAAACTAGCGCCTTTACTTAAACAAAAACTGCTTAAGCCCTTCAGAGTATTCCTTTCCTCCTTTGATCTCGAAACATTCCTTGCATTGATTTTTCTTCTTTCATGTTTCACCCATGACTTCGATTAATTTATACCGAGATAATCTACTGTGCACATATAAAAATTAAATGAACGTCTTTTTAAATAAAATTGCTTACAGTAAGGGAACAAAATCATTTCATTAAAACAATAAAATCAACACAACTACATCAGTCATTTTTTTTTGTCAAAATTTTATAAACAAAATTTAGTTTCGTAAAATTGCCAACAAGTCTTTTGCCTAATATTTTTCCCATCGACTATATCATCCAACTATACCATTGGTGTTTTGTCCTAGTTGATGATGTCCCATTGGCTTAGGTGAGAAAGTGAAAGCACTCGATTGGTTGAAATTTTTTAAGCTTAATTTTTCAAAAGATTTTAAATTTCACCTTACTCTGAGTTGATTTTTTAGTGCCCATCCTTATGACATATAAATTCATCATTTTTGTTATTCAGCTATCATGAGTGCTTCCCATTGGAGTGGTTGTTCTATGTGAACACCTTCGATTGGGTAAAATTCAATATGTTTTAATACCTTAAGGTCTAATGTTAATCAGAGCCACCCTTACATAAAGCCTAGGTTTATTTCATTATATTTTCCTCCATTTTCATTCTATCGAACCTTATCATTACCAAGAATGAGTTAAAAAAGGGTGGAGACCATAATTAAATTGTAAAGGGCCTTGGATATAAAAAGGGGACACATTGTTGAAAATGGATGGCGAGAGTGACTTTACTAAGATGATCGATGGCCCAGATTTCTTCAAGATAAAGATAACAAATTTGTACCTCATGGGAGGCTTTGCAAGTGATTTTAAAACAAATATTTATTTTCTTTTAAACTAACACCTATGGTAGATGAGGCCAAAGCCATGATTGCAATGGTACACGTGCTGGAGTTTGACAACCAATTCAAAAGGAGATCTACAAAAATTGGTCTTTGCCTAGTTTCACCAGGGCACAAATTTAGCATGCCAAATCCATGCCTAATATTTATGGGGTACATAATTTGGCTCTTTAGGGTTTTTTCTCACTAAAACCCCTCCCCTCATTGGCATGTCTTGGGGTTGGCCCTTGCTTGCAGTGAAATTTTATTTTCTTGCATGTTTGCCCTCCAAACCTCTTATAAATAAGGATTTGGACTCCCTCTTTCCATACCCCATCTAGAAATCCTTGATTCTAAATTGTTGACTCACTCATTTGCTCATGCTAACAAGTGCCCTTCTGTTGCAAGTTGTTCTATTATTTTGTGTTCTGGTGTTGGTTGCCCTTGGGGATCAAGTGGATGAGTCTTGATGATTGGAGATATCTACCGCATTAGAGTGATTGTTCTACCTTTTCATTTCTCCTTGATTTCTCCATGCACTCATTAGTTTCTATGTTTACATTATTTGCTTTGCAAGTCTAATCTATTTTTCGTTGTTTTGCACTCCATTTTTTGTTGTTTTGGGGCTTGAAAATGGCATCCGAACCAAATTCGTGCCTCACCTATACAAGGCATAAATTTGGTAAGCCAAATTTATGCTCCCTATTTACAAGGTATGAATTTGGTAAATTAGGGCTTGGGAGTAAGCTTTTGCATCCTAAAATCCTGAATTACACTTTGCACCTTAGCATTTTATCGTGTTTTTCCTATCTGCATTTAATTTCATTTTTATACATTGGTTTTATTCTATTTGCACATGTTCCAAAGGTCAAATATCATTTTACTTTTGAATGGTCAGTTAAAAGGACCAAGGGGGATTGACTGCTATGCCTCCAAGCTCAGTCAAATAGCAGCCTAAGTAGGCCTCTAAATGCTGATCAAATTTTATAATGTTTATGAAGCTATTTTACAGGTTTGAAGTTGTTTGGATATTCTAGATGCAAGTTAAGGCTAGGATCAAACATCGGATCAGATAAGTACCCTGAGTAAAGCTTCTAGGTTGTTTGTTGTTTGCTTTCTATTCAATTTTGTTCAAAACCTAGATCATAAGTAAAAGAAAAATATTCGGTTGAATTTCTAGGCATTTGAAAGAATAAAAACATATAGTGTGCATCTAGGGTTTTAATCTTGTTTGTGCATTCCCTTGAACCCTTTATCAAAGGAAAATATCTTATTATTTTGCAAAACCTAGGGATAGATATCATCAAATCAAAGAATCATACTAGGGTTAGTTCTTGTCTTCTTGCATCTTGTGTGTCTTGCATTGTTCTTTCATTCTCATAGCTTAGTTTAGAAAGGCCAAAAAATAGGTGCTTGCTTAATTGACACATCAAACATTTCCACACCAAAATTGGATCGAGTCTTAACACCATTCCTGGTGAACCCCTTTTCCCGCATCGAGTGTAGAGATTATAACAACCACCATGGTCACCTTGGATCCCAATAGATCCAGTTGAGAATCATACACAGTGCATAGTTTTCCTCCTCTATAGTGGTAAGTCATTTGAACTCTATATATGTAAAAATGGATGAAGAGGGAAAGTTTATTACTTTACTTTATTCATTATTTGATTCTTGGGATAACCTAGTTATGGCTATCACCAATACTACCTCTACATTGAAAGTAGAGGATATAGTAGGAACATTGCTACATGAGGAAATGAGATGAAAATCTTCTGAGTATTATCATTATAAGGATGCCTTAGTTGTGAGAGGTTGTTCTCAAGAAATAATCAAAAAGAAAATAGGAGAAAGAAAATTGAAATGTAGGGGAATATATGTTGTTCCAAGAAAAAGGAAATGTTGGAAGTGTGGTAAAACAAGGCATTATAAAAGAGACTGTAGATGTAAAAAGGTTGATAATAGTTGTTCATCTGATGAAGGAACATCTATAGAAATGAAGATAAAAAATGAAGATTCGGGGGACCTATTCATAGTTGCAACATGCTCAAGTGAACACCATGACTCATAGTTGGTTGACTCAGACACTTCTTTTCATTCGACTCCTCATAGGGAGAGGTTTTTTGAATATTAAAAGATAAATGGAGGTGAATTCTACTTATAAGATAATTCAACAGGTAAAACAATAGGTCAAGGAAGAGTCAAGTTGATGTTAAAATATGGAAGAATTAAAACCCTTTCTAGTGTGTTGCATATTTTAGGTTTGGCAAGGAATTTGATATCTGTTAATAAGATGAATGATGTGTGTGTGATTGTGATATTCAATAAGGATATTTGCAATATGGTCCATGGATGCTTAGTGTTGCCAAGGGAAGTTTATATAGTAACTCTATTCAATATTGAGGCTAGCACTATAAGTATTTATTACAATAACTCTTCATTTGTAGAGGAAATTAATATGGTAGAAGAAGCTCCAAGTATTCCTGTAGCAAAGAAAATATTGTGGCATCAATGCATGGGGTACATTGGTGAGAAAGGACTTCAATCATTAAAAATGAAAGGTATGGTTGAAGGAATTTTTTATTACCCATTAAATTTTGATTTTTGTGAGCACTGTGTCTTTGGAAAGTAAACCCAAGTCAAGTTTCTTAGTAGTGCCACAAGATCCGAAGGAATTTTGCATCTAGTTCATAGTGATGTGTTTGGACCTACAAAAGTACCATCATTAGGTAAATATATCTATTTTGTTACATTTATAGATGACTTTTCAAGAAAGACCTGAGTATATGTTTTACAGTATAAATTTGATTTTTTCAAAAAATTAAAGAGTTCAAGGCTCTTGTAGAAAATCATACAGAGAAAAATATAAAGTTTTTGAGAAGTGATAATGGTGGTGAGTATTGCTCTAATGAATTTGATCAGTTTTGCAAGGACTATGGAATAGAAAATCAAATAAAAACTCCATATAATCCATAAAAAAATGGTTTTGGAAAATGGATGAACACAACATTAATGGATAAGGCCAAAAGTATGCTAAGTGGTGCAGGGTTAGAAAAGAAAATTTGGGTAGAAGCCATGTTAACTACTTGTTACCTCATCAAAATATCTCCTACCTCAGCTTTGGAGGAAAAAATCCACAAGAAGTGTGGACTGGTAAGAAGCCCTATCTCAATCATATAAGGGTTTTTGGTTGCAAAGCTTATATGTATGTCCCAAAAGAGAAAAGGACTAAGCCAGACTATAAATCTAAAAAATGCATATTTATGGGTTATAGTACTAGTGTTAAAGGATATTAGTTGTGGAACCTAGAAACACAAAAGATTACTTATAGCCATAATGTGATCTTTAGAGAAATAAAAAGGGTTACAAAACAAGAAATACAACCAAGCAAAGAACCTGAAATAGTTCAGGTAAAATTAGGAAAGGCGAAAGAACCTATGGTAGAACCCTGATTCTATAGAAGAATATGAATTACAAAGAGAGTCTTAAGAGGAATATTCAAAGGAATAAGGTGAGGAGGAATATGAAGATGCAAAACCTAGAAATTCAATTTTGAAGAGATCAAATCAAGTGAGAAGACTCCTAGAAAGGTATAGCCCTTCAAATTTTTGTTTTACATTTAATTTATTAGTTACTGATGAAGAACCTAATACTATAAAAGAGACACTTCAGTCAAGTGAGAATATGTCTTGGAAAAGCGCTATGGAGGAAGAAATAGAGTCCCTAGATAAAAATAAGACATGGGACTTGGTGAAACTACCCCTGGAAGAAAACTTGTTGGTTGTAAGTGGTTATTCAAGAAAAATTACAATGTAGAAGAAAATTTGGAGAAGTACAAAGCTTGCTTGGTAGCAAAAGGATTTTCTCAAGTTGAGGGAATTGACTTTGGTGATATTTTTTCTCGTGTGGTTAAACTAACATCAATTAGAGTTATGTTGGGTATTTCTGCTACTTTTGATTTTGAAATAGAAAGATGGATGTAATGAAAATTTTTCTACATGGTGAACTTGATGAAGACATATATATGCCACAACTAGAATGCTTTAGGGTAAAAGGTAAGGAGGACTTGGTATACAAGTTGAAGAAGTCTCTGTACAGATTAAAGCAATCTCCAAGAATATGGAACCAAAAATTTGATAGGTTTGTTTTAACATGTGGGCTTGGAAAAAGCAAAGCAAATCCGTGTGTTTATTTCAAAAAGGAAGGTGAAAATTTTGTTATCATTGTTTTGTATGTGGATGACATGCTATTAATTGGTAACAATAAGGATGACAAATTGACTAAAATCTCAGTTATATTTTGAATTTGACATGAAGGATTTGGGTGCTATAAAATTTATTTTGGGTATAAAAATAATAAGGGATCATGCAAATAGAAAGTTGTGGTTAAATCAAAAGAAATATATTGATTTGATACTATAGAGGTTTAGGATGCATGATTGTAAACCAATATGTACTCCATATCCTATTGGTCAAAAGTTATTTATTGAATAGTGTCCTAAAACAAATGAGGAAATTAAATAAATGCATCATTTTCCTTATGCCAGTATTGTTAGCAGTCTAATGTATGCAATGGTATGTATCAAACCTGATATTGTATATATAGTGGAAATAGTTAGTAGATATATGTCCAATCTAGGAAAGAAACATTGGACTGTTGTGAAGAGGATCTTCAAATATGTGGAACTATAGATTATGCTATTTATTACCAAGTAAAATTTGGAGATAATAATACTGTAAATCTAAAATGCTTTATAGATGTTGATTGGGCTGGAGATATTGACAAAAGAAGATCCATGAGTGCTTATGTGTTCAAGCTATTTGGAGGGACATTAAGTTGGATGAGTAAAAAGTAATCAGTGGTTGATTTGTCCACTACATAAGTAGAGTACATTGTAGCAACTCATGCCTATAAAGAAGTGGTGTGGCTACAAAGGTTGTGTTCAATAATTGATCTTAAGAAAAAAGTTGTGAGAATTGATAGTGATAGTCATAGTGTAATATTTTTGGTAAACAATCCTGGTTTTCATGATCAATCAAAACATATTGATATCAAGTACCATTTTGTGAGAGAGATGGTTTAAGAGAACCGAGTGATGTTGGAGAAAGTTGATACAAAGAAGAATATTGTTGATTTGTTAACAAAGGTTGTACCTGCTCAAAACAATTATTGGTGTAGAAGATCTATGGGCATGGTTTCCATTAACTATTGATAATGGAAATTTTTAGCCCCTATGGAAAATATTCAAGTGGGAGAATGATGGAATTGTATTGAATATTTTATATATTATTTATGTGGGGTTAACTCTGAGATAACTAGACACTCTACTCCTATACTCATTGGGGTTCAGGGTCGAGTCAGGCCCCAAGCAGGGATATGAGGGTGGCAACCTCTATTTGGGGGTCCGAGGGTGGTAGCCCCTAAGGAAGTTTTTGGAGGGGTTTAAAATATGTTTTAGACCCATATGGGTTATTTTGGGTTAATTTATAGTCAATCCATGTATTTGTGCCCATGGTATTGTAATTCCCCTTTTGTGTTGTTGGTATATAAAACAACACTTGAATGAAGGTTTTGTGTGGAATGCACAAGCAATGTAATCGTAAGCGAAAGTAGGAAAAACTTGGATAAGGATATTATTGTATTAGAGATGGTTAATTTTATACAATAAGGAAATATTCTTGTTGGGTTTTTTCCCAAAAGGATTTCTAAGGATAATTTTTTGTGTAATGTGTTTCTTCTTCTTCTTCTTTGTTTTTCCTTTGATTCTATACTTATTTCTTTTGTAGATTTTGTTTATTGGAGTATTGTTTTCTCTTCATTAGTATCCTTGGAACTTACATTTTAATCATTTACTTTTAAGAACCATTATAGCATGCTCAATCATATCATCCTTGATAATCACTTTTAGCTATAACATTTGTTGGCTAGATAAGATTTATCATATATTCACTCTTCCTCTTGTCACTAACAAGTGCATTCATTCTTCTACCTAGGGTATCCTTACTTCTCATCAGGGATTCCAATAATGAATTTCCTTCCATGTTTTCTAGATTTTCCTCATAATTATCCTTAACTCTTTAAATCTCTCCAAAGATCTAAAACAAGAAAAGATGAGGCTCACTCCCTACTTGCACTTGCTTCTTCTTGCACTCAAGAAACTAAAAATATTATATGCTTCCTAGATTTTCCTCATAATTATCCTTAAATTTTTTAATATCTCCAAATATCTAAAATAAGAAAATATGAGGCTCACTCCCTACTTGCACTTGCTTATTTTTGCACTCAAGAAACTAAAAATATTATATAATTTACAAATAATATAATTTATACCCACGAGATTTAGATCAATTGGTTGGGGGTAAAGAGTATGACATCTTAAACCAAGGTTTAAATATTGTAGGTGAACTTAACATTAGCCTATGGGTTTTAGTGCATGTAGTGAGAAACATCAAGTCTTGCATCATAAACAAAGGTTCAATTCCCATGGGTAAAGTTTAATATGTCACCCATGGTTTTAAGACAATTAGTTGGGAGTGAACAATTTTACAGCTTAGACCAAGGTTTGAATACCATGGGTGAATCTTCAAAATCCCATGGTTTTGGGGCAATTGGTTAGGAGTGAAGAATTCCATTTCTTAGAACAAGTTTAAAATCCCATGGGTGAACCCTTACCATTTGAATCAATTTCATGGTATCAATCAATTAAATTTCTCAACTTTTAAGGAGGAGACCTAGGTTTGAATCTTGTCAAGTGTTACATGCATAATTTCCAAGTTTTTGTAACACCACTTTGCGGTCATGATGTAAGATAGATGGATCCATTTTAGTCCCATATAATAAATTAAAAATATAAACCAAATGGAATTATCTCAACTAGTTAATTTCCTCAACTTTCAAGGAGGAAACCTACGTTCTCATCTTGCCAAAATATACAACATAATTGCCAAGTTATTGTAATACCACTATGTTTTCATGATGCAATACAATTAGGGCCCATTTTAGTCCAATACAATTGATTAAAATAATTATTATTATAATAATATAATTTATGTTATGCTTGAGTTCTTGTTAGTCATTAAGAATATTGATATTTTTCTTTGCATTTTGTATAATAAGGGTTAATTGCTCTTAGAACCTCTTGTCTTAGCAAGACCAAAGGATATAAGTTAATGGATGATAGTATAATACATCCTTAAAGTCAAAATTTCCCACTAAAATGGTATAAGAAGTGGTATTATAGAAATTACTGGGTGGATACTCCATAGCAATTGAAGTTATATTATAATAATGTTAACAGAGAAAGCAAAATCTAGATAGACATGAAATTACTATGTTCTTATGACCTTCAAATTACAAGGTCTTCTAAATTTGATGAGTATTAGATGTTCAGGAATAAACTCTAAATAGTCAAATATATATCAAGCTTGAAGGTGCATCTAATGGGTCATAGACATCTTCTCAAATTTAAGATGAAGCTCTTGGATCCTTTCAAAATGCCTAATATATATTCAAGAAGAAAGGATCTTGTTTAAATACCTATCATAAAGTATAGGTCAATTTTGCATACGTTCATGATAGAAAGAAACTTGGGACTAAATTGAATGCTAAATATTGCATTGCTCCATGTTAAATACATGTTTGCAAAAATTTATGCAATGCTAGAAGATCAAATAAATGTTTACCAAAAAATTCAACTTAGAGTTCATGATTGTTGATAAACATAAAAACAAAGGGAGAATGAAAAATTAAGACAATTTTGAAAAACACTTTCATATGGAAGGTGCTAATATATGTACATTCTTATATAAAATAATAAAAAGTCTAGAGATTTTGTACAATACTTTGTTGACATATTAAATAGGAATGTAAAATAAAAGAGTGCATATAACCATAGTAGTAGGGACAAATATCAATATTAGAGATAAAAGAGAAATGAGAAAGAATTATCAAGATTAGAAGGTAGAATTATATCTAACTAGAGGGTTCAAGGAATTATTTGTAGAAGAACCAAATGGCTATACTCGTCATGTTAGATTTTTTTCCTCCCATGGATGAGCATGAGTTTAGCACTAACCTTCTTGAAATGCACTTTATAATTACTACTTCATTAAACTTCCATTAGATTTGAACCATTTGGCATGTAGAATTAATGAGACATTGTGATGGATGTGCATAACAATAATATGAGCAAAAACCCTTTTGAACTCCACATATTCTTGATGTAACTTCACTCAATAAATCAACAACACAATAGAATGAGTATAAATACATATACGTGATAATCTATTTATATTGGAAAATCACAAAGAAAACATAAGATCATTATTACTATCTTATTTTCTAAGGCATAATAAAGAATTTTCATTCATTTCCTAACTCATATGCATCTTATTTTCAAAAAATCCTTACCATATTTGTTTTTATACCATTGTTAAATATGTCATCCAACTAAATTTAATATGCACCTACTATATCAAATGGTAATATCTCAACCAATTAAATCCCTCAACTTTTAAGGAGGAGGCCAAGGTTCAAATCTTACCAAGTGATACAAGCATAATTTCCAATCTTGTTGTAATACCACCATGTGGTAATGATGTAATACGGTTGGGGATTGTTTCAATCCATATAACAAAATAAAAAAAAAATCCACCTACATTTATTAAATATACCATCCAACATTTAGTATCACTCTTTATTCTATCATTCACAAAAGGTAAACTTGCAAAAATAATCATTTGGAAATTAGAAAATATTAAGAAATATTTCTTTAACAAAAAAGAAAAACATTGGTGTATATACAAATATCATTAAAAATAAACCTACATAGTCATTATATTACCTGTATATATCAAGCATAATAATATTTGTAGATTATAGTAAAATAAAGTAATTAGTACTACAAAATTGTGAACTTTAAAAATCAATTCGTTAATAGTTTGTATTAAAAGAATAGGATAGTTAACCCAAGTGTTGTAGGTGAATTGGAGAGGAGAGGGCAATCCTCCAAGGGAGGTCCCAAGTTCGAATCTCCACCCTACCAAAAAAGCTGAATTGGGTACCCAAAATCCAATTGATAATGTTGGTGCGGGCAGGGCTGGGTGCGACTCCCGGTGACTTTGACGGTATAGAACCCCCTGTTCGTGGTCTCTCAGACCAAGGCGGCCCCACAAGGGGTTTTTCGCTTAAAAAATAAAGAAAGAATAGGATAGTTGATATTTGAAAATTCTTGAGACCAAACATTTTTAGAATTATAATTTTGCAAAATTCATAATCAGGTTAAAAAGGATGAAAGCAAATTATTGTAAATATCAAACATTTATGTTCAAAGTATTAATTCAAAGGAACTAACCAAATTTAAAAAATATATTTTAATTGCTTAAAATTTATCTCTTTTAGCTAAATAATGAGATTTAAATAAATTCTTCAACTAATTTTGATCTAAAATACAATAATAGTCATCATCATCCTTGTCATATTATTTTTTCACTAGAGAAAAAGAGATTGTACTCAAGTCCCGCACCCTTGACAAATCACAATTCTCTCCTTTAGAGCTTGAAAATTTACAAAAAGATTCAATTATGATCTCAATTGAGTTGTTATACCTAGATACCTACATTTCTTTTCATAATAAGTCTAAATTCTTAATTGTTTTTTATATTCTTCATTTTTTTGTAAGTACAAATATTCCAAAATTCAGCATCCTTCTTCTTGATATTTTCTTGGAGTACAATACAAAAAATCCACCTCTATTGTCTATGCACTGCATCTTAGTAGAGTAAAATTTCCAAAACTTCATGCTATCATAGTCTGATTTACAAAATTTGAATTGTTAGTTTTTTTCCTGAAGCATAAGTGCAACCAAAAGAGCTGTAATAAATAGTTTACATGAAAACACATTAATGTTATAAAATACAACAAATATTACCAATGAAAAACATTACAGTAAATCTTAATCAATATTTTATTTAGACAGTCCACATTTTCTTGTTAGCTTCAACTAAAATTACTACTTCCTCTAACCATGAAAAGAGAATTTAACTCTATGATCCTCTATTAACACTCCTTTATTGGTTAGCCTATTTGCACATTTTTTCCCTTCCCTTTTTTTTGGTAAGTAGTGTTTGTATTTACAATGGGTTTTAACAAGGATCCCAAAACCTGATTACATAAGCAATGGGCCTAGGGCATCAATCCCTTGAAACTGAACACCAAAATAGAAATCCCGCACAACGGTAACAGTAAGCATGAAACAATCCCTCTCAGCGGGAAACAAACAAATAAGAAAGAAAGTAGTTTTGGAGATCCCACCCACGGGGAGTAGCCAAAAACCACCATCGAGAAGATCCCGCCCAGCAGAAGCAAAGAAAAACCGTTACAATAAAATCCCGCCTCGCGGGAAGCAGTCAAAACCACCACAAACATTCCCGCCTAGAAGGAAGCAACAAGGAAATCCCGCCATCCGAGAAACCAGCAGAAAAGAAAGGATCCCGCCTCGCGGGAAAACTGGAAGATTTTGCGGATCCCGCCCTGTGGAGAAACCATCCCGCCCATCGGGAAAACATTCCGTTCAGCGAGAGCCATCCTGTAGGAAGTCGACAGCCAGCACAGAGAGGATCCAACCCATCGAGAAATGACCAAAGAGTTGTACCACAAGGAACCCGCCCCGGAAAACAGAAGAGGATCCCAACAGCAGGGACCAAGAATCCCGTCCAAGCACAGAGCCCGTCGAGGATTCACAAGAAAAAGGGGGAAGCTGTCCAAACCCTAAACCGTCACCTCCACCGCACCGAGAAACGCAGGGGACCAGATCCACGTGAATAACCTACAAAAAACCCCAGGGGGAAGCCTGAGGGAAAAAGGGAAGGGATCCCCAACCAAACAGGGATCCCTGGGAAGCACCAGTCCGAAAAAACAACCAAGGAAACCCTAGCCGACCGAGAGGGGCGCAGATAGTGGAGAAGGATCTCCCCCAGGAGATCATATGCAAACAACCACTCCCCGGGAGGGATGACCTGGGTTGAGCCAGGGACTGGGCAGGAACCAGGAGCCATGGGAGGGGGAGCAGGGGAGGGACCAGAGCCCTCCCCTCTCTACTTTCTTCCCTCTTCCATCATTAATCTAAGGAAACAAGCCTTGCAATATTATTTTTTAGTCATTTTTTCCCTTCCCTTAACTCGTATGTAAACCTAATATTTTCAAACTCTATATTAAGGTCTTGTATTTCCACAATGATCTCTTGCATGTTCCATGGAACCGTTGCTTTCCTCAAAATTGCATTTATTACTATCAGTGAATCACATTTTGTCCATATTTTGTTCTATTTTATTTGTCTACATATTCTTAACCCTTTCAAAGTTGCCCAACCTTCAAATTAATTATTTGTCTTAAATCCACTATTAAAAACATGATGTGACAAAATATCACCCCTATTATTTCTAATTATTATCTATTGGCTTTTTAAGCCTTACTACCACAAAATATCATGGGTCTCAATATAAAGAAGCCACAATATTAAAGGTCAAAATATCAATAATGAAGAGTATAATAATATATAAGCAATTTAATATGTATATCAAGGCCTATATAATACTTAAAATAGTATTCACTTATATAATCAAATATGAATGTAATGGCCTATGTCATTCATGAACTATGCTTGAAGAAAACTTATAATATTAATTGCTCTAAAATCCGTATACAAGCTTTATTTCTTTTCTTCCTCTTACAATCAAATATTCAAATTTTATTTCTTTCTTATGGAAAATTATCTCCATAATATAACCATAGTAATATGACTCTTAAAATACTTGACTATCGCTCTCCATATGACAAGTCCCATGACCTTTGGCTTATCATCTTGCCACTTGCATACTAGACTCTTCATTTTCTTCTTGCATGCACACTTAACTCTATGACACTTGCACACTTCTACAAGACTCTTACACTTCTACATGCACTCCTAATATAAGACACTTGTGCACATCCTCACATTACATATTTGCACAATTACATACATGATACTTGTGTATATTCTCTCAATCTACACTTGCACTCTAACTTATATGACACTTGTGCATTTCCTACATATTACACTCTTACATGACACTTATGCATTTCCTGCACATTGACACTTACATAAAAGGAAAATTAAAATCACACTTCTAAACTATGGACTCGACCCTAGTCTATTATATATTTACAATTGTATCCTGAAGGTACCATGAGGGTACACTAGCATATACCAAATAATGTTATATTCCTCAACATCCCCATGTATTACATTATTTGGTTATTGAAGACTTTAGTCTTCAATCTCGATCTTTGTTTTTGTCTTCAATATTCTTCTTTCAAACCTTTATCAAAGTATTTAGTATATGAATCTTCTTTGGCTTTGTATTCATGTCTTCTATTATCCTTCCTTCTGTGCTTTCCTCTATTCTTATTCCTTCCTCTTCTTGTCTTCATATTTAGCTATGATATACCTGATGATGTGCCTTCTAAACATTGAGTTAGTAAATCATCACAATAATACAACCTTGATTTCAATGATTCTTCATTGAAGCTAACATAAGCTTTATTTAAACCTAGTGTGTCACAATTTACCTTCTCTTCATGTTTTTTCTTGATATATATCAAAGGTAAGTAGTTACAAATACATCATTAAGAATTCTTCTGAGGAAAATATAATGGTGTTTTGTGAATTCCACCATGTTATAAAATGTTTTTCATGAAGATAACTTATAAGTGTTGTGAAATTTTCATCTTTTGCATCCTTGAGAAATAAATATAAATTTTCTTTTAAACCAATTGATATTTGCTTCTTTCCATCAAAATCATCTATCAAGTTTTGAGAATAAAATTTTAGCTTGTTCACCATTTCTTCACTATCTTCATTGAATGCATTTCTAATAATTTCTTCCATGATATAAATCAAAGTAATTCATTTGAAGCAGTAAACCATATATCACCGAAATTAAGAAATAACTAAAATATTAAATTTGCAAATTTTAATTTTCTAATATTTTGATGTAGAAAACCTTTTAACTCAAAATATCTTAAATTTACAAATTTTAAAAAGTCTCAAAAGTATTGAAGGAATCATGCCTGGTGAGACACCAAAGGCCCGATCCATAGAAAAATGATGTAGTTGAAATAATTACACCCAGGAGAGAGTTGGAGGATGGTCAACTACCTACCTTGAGACTGGAGATCAAAAGACATGGAATCTAGAGGAGACCAAAATATTTTGATCTAGTGAAAACCTAGGACATTAATTCCCTGGCATGTTGCTGAGATCTAATTTTGGGAAGCCCAAATAATTTTGTTCGATCAATACCCGAATGAGTACCTAATCCTGGGAATGATATAGAAAGTTGTCAAACAATGAGAAACTAGTGTTGATGTTAGTAAGCCCTTAATACTTGGCCAAAATCCTCTAGGATGTCAAATATTTAATATCATGACTCCACAATCCATAGGCATGGTAGCCATCCCAATAAAACCCAGTTCTGGACCACTTACACAGGTATTGCCACCATCATAGGACATCTAGAGAATAAAATTATCTATCAAAAGAATCTTTGTATGATGGTTACATTCATAGCATCATGTACATGATAGGGTGGCTAAACAAATAATGATCACTGAAGAGCGATGAACCAGATGCAAGCAATAGGATCAACACTGCTTGATACAACATATATTTCAGCTAGGTTAGCAAGCCATGATGAGATAGTTGGGACATCCATACTTCTCAATGATCCAACCAGATAGAACCTCTTTTAACTATTATTTAAAATCTCACTATTGAATAACTTAAGAAAATAAATATTCTATCTTAAGAAACTTCCAATATCTTCAAATACTAAAACCTTTAAATCAAATAAACTAATTGAAGTAGAAATCCTTATCACTCCACATTTTAAAAAACTCAAATAAATAATTTATATCTCTATCTAAACCTTATAACTCAAACTAATTAAAAACTCCTTAACTCCTAACTTACGACTCTAGTTAAAGCATTTATAAACTTTAATTTTTAACTAACCTTGATTAACACCTTGGTCAACTTGAGCTTTCTCATTGGATGCGCCAATGACTCTTACTTATCATCTTGGTCAACTTGCACTTGCTCATTGGATGTGCTAATGACTCTGCACTCCAATTTAAGTAGCCCTTGTTTAAAAGTGCCAATATAAACCCTAATTCTACATGGAACTTTGCATGCTATTAAATCATTATATTGGCATATTTATGTGATAACAACCTTTTTGTATTCACAATTTAGGATACATTACTTCACCTATCTACTGAAAATATAATCAATATTACTTGATGTTACTTATGCAGGCGTTATGCAAATGTTAATATTCTCACCTTCTGCGTTGGTCTTATCACATTGTCATTCTACTAACGTTGGTCTCTTCAACTTATTTATTGATCTCTTCACTTAGTTGTTCTTCTCACAATGGTCTCTTTACCTTCTTTGCTAGTATCTTCACTCTATCATTCTCCTCACACTGTTATCTTCACCTTCACTATGAAGAAGAAGCATTGATCTCTTTGCTCTATTGTTTTGTCGGTCTCCTCATCCTTCTTCTCTATGATGAAGAAACAAATTCTCTATATAGATATTTTGTGTTGTATGCTGTGTTCCTTCTCAACCTTGTGAAATATGCTAATGCATAGACGATGCAATATCTTTTTCTATCTCATCTAGAGAGGGTTTAGACAATGCTCTCCTTCTATTGGCTTTTTCTAGAGGCACTGAATAATGACCTTCTACTATTTTCTTCTGCTAGAGGCACTCAAAGTGACGCTGGTATTATACATTACACATAATATAAACACTCTCTATTCCACTTATATGTTTGATAGTTGTTTCTTCCACTTTTACCTTGATAGCTCTCTAGTTTGTTTTCACTGTGATATCTCTCTAATCTGCTTTCACTTTGATAGCTCTCTGGTTTTACCTTGATAGTTATTTTTTTCACTTTCACCTTGTTAGATTTTTTTTCCACTTTCCTTATGATAAAGTGCCCTAATAGTGCTTATAACTTTACATTGTAAACTCTCTCTCTTTTCTAGCATCATTTAGCTTTGTTCATTTTCTAATGTCATTCGACTCTCAATGCTTATCCCTATTCAATTTTCTTTGTTGGTTAATCCTTAGGATAGTGTTGTTTACTCCTTAGAAATATTTTGTTTACACCTTAGCAATATTTCTCTTGATAATCCTAGGACAATGGTAGTATACCTGCCCTTATCTTATTTTTATTATAATGACACTTAGAACAACATACAAATTCTTATTCAATTTTCTTGTATTGATGCTATATATCTTCTGATGTAGAAGAAAATTGTAGACTTATAGCTTAATATTTAATATCTTTCTTGTTCAAATATCTATTCAATCTTGGACTATGATGCTCCTCTATCCTTGGAAGCTAAAAATACTTCTCTATCTTTATAGAAAGCTATAATGCTTCTCAATTTTTGAAATTTTAACTGCTACTCTATACTTAGAAGCTTAAATTTTTCTCTATAGCTATGGGAAGCTTCTCAACCACTAAAAATTATCTTCAATATATTAGGTCACACCTAAGAAATAAATATAGTTATCATTTGTCTAGAGAACCTAGTATCAATATCAAGGTGACTATGAATGTACCTGAATTGCCAAATTTTCTCCTGAGTTTGTTCTTTCCAATATTCAATAATGATTCTCCTCTTTTCTCTAGAGAATATAAAATATTATCAAGGTGAATGTGTATGTCCCCAAATTTTCATCTATATTTTGAGTTGGTTTCCAATAAATTAATATCCAACTTTCTTTTGAGTTAGCTTCCTTTATCAATTGCCCAACTTTTCTCCTAAGTCAGCCCTTTCTAACTATATAGTTGAGTCCTAGCCTTCATTAATTTTATTTCAACCAAGTGGAAATACCCTATAATTCAAATAAGGGTGACTATTCCTTGTCCCCTCAATTTCTACTCAATAAGACCTTTAAAAATAGAGTCCAAGTATGCACTACCTTCAAAGTGGATAAACTCTAAATTAACTTTATCAAAAGTGGACAAAGTTAAATATTGATAATGGTGGCTAATAAAATGAACTCTATAAAAATGGACAAATTCAAGTGGTAGCTTTGATACCATTGTTGGATTTTTAAGACTTACTACCACAAAATATCATAGGTACCAATATAAAGAAGCCATAATATTAAAGGTCAAAATAACAATAATGGAGAGTAGAATAATATATGAGTAATTTAATATGTATATCAAGGCCTATATAATATTAAAAATAACATTCACTTATATAATTAAATATGAATGTAAATGGCCTAATTCATTCATGAACTATGCATGAAAAAAAATTATAATATTAATTGCTCAAAAAATTGTATACAAGCTTTGTTTATTTTCTTTCTCATACAATCAGATAATAGGATATTTAGATTTCATTTCTTTATATTGGAGCATTGTATCCATAATATAGCCATAGTAATGTGACTCTTCAAGTACTTGACTATTGCTCTCCATATGACAAGTTCCATGACCTTTGATTTATCATCTTACCACTTGCATACTAGACTCTTCATTTTATTCTTGCATGCACACTTAACTCTATAACACTTGCACACTTCTACATGCACTCCTAATATAATACACTTGTGCACATCCTCACATTACATATTTGCACACTTACATATATGACACTTGTGCACATTCTCTCAATCTACAATTGCACTCTAACTTACATGACACTTGTGCATTTCCTGCATATTACACTCTTACATGACACTTGTGCTTTTCTTGCAAATTGACACTTACATAAAAAAGAAACATAAACCACACTTCTAAACTATAGAATCAACCCTAATCTGTTACATATTTATAATTATACCATGAGGGTACATTAGAATGTACCAAATAATGTAATATTCCTCAAAATCCTCCTCCTCCTCCTCTTTCTAGTCCTATATTTTCTTTACATGCTTTATCAAAATTCAATTTGACCAACTCCACTTTTGATGGTTTTCACTTTATAATCTTTGTCTTCCTTTTGTTTCTTTTGTACTTGACATTATAATTCCATTTGATGACTTGGATCCATTTGTCAAGGTTCTCTACTTCAATATGAGGGATTGGGTGAGTTGATAAGATTGATTTAGATTCCTCTATGGCTAAACAAATCTTCCTTTTCATTACCTATAAACTGATTTCCTTTCCTTTAAATAATTTTCATTCCTTTTCAGCCATACAATCCAAAGTACTGTATTTTATTATGTATCCTATATTATATGTAGCATCTAAATTTTAAAAGTGATCTACCATTGCTTTAACCATTCTTCAATTATCCCATTCATCACCATGCATTTACCAAACATATTAAGAATCCATTGCCATAGTTCCCAAACTATTGAATAGTGTTCCAAGATATGGTCTATATTCTACTCCTTTTTACATAGAACACATTGTGAGGGGCCATGAAAACCCATTTTCATTACATTATCCAAGGATAAAATTTTCCTATGACCTACTAGCCATACAAATATTCTAACTTTTGTAATGCTCGGGCTATTCCAAATATCTCTCCATATTCTTATGGTATTCCTATTTTGTTGGTGCTTTACATTATATCTGCTTCTTGTTGTGTAATCACTTGAGCTATTCAAATCCCAAATCAACTTATCCTTGGCTCCCATCCAAATAATTACTATTGTTATATTTTTTCTTAACTTCATCCTAGAAACTAATTTTGGTATACTTATTTTTTTTCCCATTTTTATCTTCCTTCTTAATCCTTGTACATAATGTTTGAAACCTTATCACCATATTTATCTTGAAGTAATCTTATCCATGGTTTCAAAATTAGATCTAAATTGAGTGGTTTTTTATCACACAAAGTGTCAATCCAAATTAAAATTTCTTCTTTAGTTCCCACCACCTATAATAGACCTTTTATCACTAGATTAGTTGATTTTTTTAAAATATTCCATAGTCCAAAACCATCTGGTGGTGAGAATGCAATAAATATTAAGTTTGGGTCATTGAGCTTAACGTACTTAGAAGAATTCTTGCCAATTATCTTTGACTCTCTTTGTATAATCTCCAAGTTACTTATCCCCATAGAGATAAGTTCACATCTATAAGAACTCTTAAACTAAGACTTACC
The DNA here is from genome assembly GCA_028583015.1 of Wollemia nobilis. Classification (NCBI taxonomy): domain Eukaryota; kingdom Viridiplantae; phylum Streptophyta; class Pinopsida; order Araucariales; family Araucariaceae; genus Wollemia; species Wollemia nobilis. The sequence continues at coordinate 6,625,256 of JAQPPZ010000715.1, forward strand.
CTAGTTTTATCATCACACACCTTTCTCCGTTTCACCAAATAAAATTTCCCATTATCATGTAATCTTGACCACAAAAATGACCACATAATATAGATTAAACTTTTTCCTACTGATTTTGGCATAATATACAGGGACATGTAATATGTTAGAATGACTTGTAAGACTAATTTAATTAGTTGCACTCTTCTTGATAAGGATAACCATCTACATTTCCATACTAGTAGTTTATTCTAAACCTTACTTATAAATAGATTCTATAATTCTATCCTCATTATCCCCTTAAATATGTTGCTGGTAAAGTTACCTCCTCCACTTGAAGTAACCTGCATATCCCTACTTTAATTCTAGCTAGAGTGTTTAGGATTGAAATTTTGGATTTTTTCCTATTAACGTTTTGCCTTGATGCTCTTTCATATCCCTTTAGTAAGTCATTCAAAGCTTTGGCCTCATTTTCCCTTGCCCTCTCCAAAAGGGTTGTATCATGTAAAAATTGTTGATGGGTGATATTTTTTATGTTATTACTAGCCTTAAGTATGCTTGTTAGCTTCTCTTTGTATGCCTTCTTCAAGTTCCTTTCCAATACCTCTACCATAATAATGAATAGATATGGTGATAGAGGATCTCCCTGTTTAAGACCCCCCTTGGCTTTAAATGATTTAGTGACTAGCCCATTGACCAACACCAAATATGATGTTTTAGAGACATAAGGTTTAATCCATTTGACCCATTTATTTCCAAATCCAAAATTTTCTAATATTACAAAAATAATATCCCATTTAGCACTATCATAGGCTATATTTATATTAAGTTTTAAGATTAATGCTTTTTTTTATAGAAATTGTAGAATGCATTACAGTTATCAACTCAACACTTTCCTCACAGGATCTCACAATATATCAATATTAAATATTCACACAATAACATACATTCAATCCATGATAATAACAAACTCACTAAAAATATTATTGATGAATATATATCTACTTAAGCAATGCAAATACAATGTATTGCAAAGCTTCTTCAATAAACCAATACAAAGCTTTATCTTCAATATATACAACTTGGACATGCGACTCTTTACATTCATAAAACTCTTGACATTTCTACTTTTACTAACTCTCCATATACTCAAACTCTTCATATTTCTCTTAAGAGAAATAAATTTTATTGACTCGTAATAATGACAAACCTATAATAATTTCTAAATGACAAATATTTACATAACTTCGCACATGGCATCTATTATTTATAAAACTTTAGACTCAAATATTTACATGAATCTAAACTAAAATATTTACATGGTACTTACAATATTATTGCAAGGTACCAAATAATATAATACTTCCAACAATTGCTTCATCAGCTACTATGATCCTGTCTAGAATCTTTCCCTTTCACAAATCCTCCTTGCTCTTTTGAAATAATTTTTTCTAATAGTGGTCTTAAATTATTTGCCATCACTTTAAAAAAACCTTATATATCATATTACATAGACTTATGGGCTTAAACGAGTCAAACTATTTTGCATCCTTTGTTTTTAGAATTAGGGTAAGATATGTTGCATTTATTTTATAAGGTATGTATTGTTTTACCCTAGACTATTCCATTGCCACCAATAAAGAATCCTTCACTATTTCCCAGTTATGTTGATAGAATGTTGTAGAGAGTCCATTTGGACCTAGGTATTTATCCTTATCAAAATAGAAAAGATATAAATGAAATTCTTCCAGTGTAATAGGCTCCATCAGTTTGTTATTGTCTTCATATGATATAACTTAAGGTACTTCTTGCAACAATTAATCATTAAGAACATCAATCTCCTCTTATACTAGAATATTCTAGTAAAAAAGCCTTTCCTACTTTCTAATTTTAACCTGGTCTTCAACCCAAACCCCTTCTATTAATCTAATTCTACTAGATGTTGATCTTTGTACTATTTCCATCCTATAAAAAAATTGTGTTTTAATCTCCATTTAAACAAGTTTATCTCAAATTTAATCTCCAAAATTTCTCTTTCTTACTCAGATATTATGATATTCACTAAGCAACAACCTTTCCTCCAATCTTGGATTATTGTGCTCAACTTTTTTGAATTTTTAAAGTTTATATTTTAGTTCTTTGTTCTAGAAATATTTCCAAAAGTGTTCTTGTTCCATTCTTTGAATCTAGATGTCATTGACTTAATTTGTTTTGGAAGTGTATACAACCCACCGTTTTCTAAATAATTCCATGTATACGCTATCATATCAAAATATTGAGGATGGTCTTCCCACATCTGTTCAAATTTAAAATATGATATTTTTTGAATTCATTTACCACCCTTTTAACTCTTATTGGCTAGTGAAATGAACCAATTCTTATCAAGGTACTAATTTTAGCATAAGTGCCTTCATCTAGCTAATGATTTAAAAGTATGCATCTTTTTTTTCCATCAAGTTTTGGTCTATCCTATTGTTGGTCCATGTATAGTTGTCCTCTTCAAACTCAACCTTTCATAGATATTGTTTTGAGTAAAAATATAAAAATTTCTCATACTTTGGTTTATTTTCCTAATTCTCCTAAATTTTTCATCCAACTTGGTTATGGCATTAAAATATCCTATGATCATAAATTGGGTTTCTTGGTTTTTACTTCTCATAAATGCTTCAATCTCACTTCATAATTTTTATTTGTCTGCCATAGACATCGATAAGGATGAAAAGAATATCTACAAAGTAGAATGTGACTAACGAGGCTATCCAATGCCTAGTTTTATCAATGGTTTCACATAAGGTTTTAATCGGATTTCAATATGTTTGAATTCTCCTTGTCACTCCTTTTGAATCCACAACATCCCATTCACATCTTTCCCATATCGCTTCCATTGTTATGGAAACTTTTTCCTATCATTTTAGTTTTGTGGATACAAAGAATATCAAGATTTTTACTTAAATAGAGGTCCTTAATACACCTTTTCTTTGAGGGGGTATTAGTAGCCCTTATATTTTATGATATGATCATGTCACATTAGGGATTTTTGGACCTGCCTACAAATTACCAATATTAATTTATTGTTTAGTAAAGAGAAGTTCAACCAACTTATATCGTGCTCCTTTCTCTATGTTTGCTCTTGCTTCCCTAGCTCGCACTTGATAATTTGAAGGTTTTCCTCTTTTTGACTTGCCAATATCAAGGGTAGGTTTTATTATTATATTCTTAAATATTATTTCACAATTTGTTTTATTAGATTTATCCTATCTTGGCCTTGCTAAGGAATATTTTGACTTATCTTGCTCATTTTTTGGTATTTCCTTGTTAATGGTAGAGGTATTAACATATAACACTGCATTTTCTCTACCACTTTACTTCTCCTGAATGGGACATGGAACTTCACGAGAGTATTCTAAATCTAATGAAGCACATTCCATAGGTTCAGTAGGAATGTTCATCCCTAAATTATGATCATACTAAGTAGACGGTTCATTGTTAATATTCTAATCTTGTTGTACCATGTCCTTTAAGCTCTGAATTATTTTTCTTCATAGGCTAAAACCTCAAAATAATTGATATTTCTTCCAATATCCTTACTTACTGGTCTCCATTATTTATTTACTTTCATTTGTCTAAACCTTTTTCTTGGAAGTTGAAAACCATCCTCATCCATATTTATTTGTAAGTTTCTCTTATGATTTTCTACATATGTTTATGTTGGACTCTTCTTAGGGCATGATCTCTTAATATGCCCCACATCATGACATCTTCTACATCTAAAATATATATTTTTATAATCCATGGTTTGGGTCCACAACTTACCCACATACTTAAGAATGATTAATTCTAGTAAATATTTATTGATATCAATCAAGACCAATATTCGAGCATAAATAACCAATAACCTATATTTTTTAGTTTTTGAAATTTCAAAGAATTCTCCAAAATTGTTGTTAATTGTCTCATTACTTTCTTAGAATTTAATGGGCAACCCATACATCCTACCCATACTAATACTTGGGATGGATTTATGTTTTCAAGTATACAGCCTTAAGGAAGAGTATTGCTTTTCCCATAAACTAAGAATCCCATTTCAATATTTTATCTCTATCCTACCTAGAATAGAAAATGTCTAGGAAAAAAACTTTGGGGAGAAAGGATAGACTCACTCCTGTATACTTCCAACTCCTATCAATTCATTTTCTCAGAGTTGAAGCCCTTGGCCAAGACCCATTAAATTTACCAACAATTACCTTATGTTTGAGCAATAAGGATATCTGCTCTATGAGGTACTCCTTAACCTCTACTTCTAGGAATAGATCTAAATATTTATCTATAAATTAGTCCATAGGAAGGAAACTATAACTCAAAATCTACTAAAATTTACCAGTATATTCTATAGCAATTATATTATTTGAAAATAAACCTATGATAATTTGCATGTAGAACTTCTAAGATAATGAAGGGATGAATGAAAATTCATTGAAAAAATCTATGTCTAGATAAAATATCCCACCTTGATAATACCCTAGCTCTACATTGATCCTTAGCAGGTAAATATTTGCAATTTTGTATCTGCAACTTAAAAAATTATCATTACCCTTATTTCATATGGTTGAATTTATAGGGTCATATCTCCCTTAATATTGTTTGGATTCCTTCATATAACCACTCATTTTAAATCTCTTCAAATTCAACACAAATTGGTCCAAGAATCATTTGAACTGGATAATACTTCATAAAGATATGGCTCCTAAAAGATGAGACATTTTGTTTGGAAAAAGTTGCCCTAATGTTGCCCTTGTTTTGGAGGATTGTCTTCACATGGTCATATCTCCCTTAATACTACTTGAATTATTTCATATGACTACTCATTTTAAAGCTCTTTAATTTCTACAAAAAAATCACAAGAATCATCTAAATCAAACAACTCTATACAAAGATATGGGTTCTAAAAGAGGAGTCATTTTCAAGAAAATTTGCCCTAGCTGTATCGATTCATAATTGCTTTTCACCTTTTACCTAAGAATTTTCTTCCCATAATTTACTATAATATAATAGAAATATTTTGCACATTCAACCTAATATTATAAATATTGTGTTCAATGGATGTTAGTATTATTATTATTTTATTATTATTATAGATGCTAACATAAATTAAGCAAATATACAAATTATCAAAACATTAAAAACTCTACACCCATAGGGAACAAGCACCATTATCTAACCTTTAATCTATTATCTAAATTAGGAAATATGCTAAGTAAGTTGTGTCTCATGAATAAACATTATTTTTATAAACATGATATAACTCATAGCATTATAATATATAGCAAAGGATAAGGATGCAATGGTTTTGGTTAAATGGAATAAGATTATCAAACCCAAATCAGTAGGAAGATAGGAGCTTAAGAATATACAAAACTTTAGGGTATCACTAGCTACCAAGAGTCTTTAGATATCGATAAATGGGAAAGGATTATGGCATGAGGTTATAAAGGAGAAATATTTGGGTTCCATGTTCTTTGAAAAGTGGATTAGACTTCCTATCAAGTCTGTACCAATGATACTATCATTTGGAAAGCATTAGTGAAATATTTTTTATTAGTGGGCAATTTTTTGGTTTGGATAATAGGAAATGGGAAGAAAGTAAGACTAGAAAAAGACCCCTAGTTGCGGAGTGGAGGAGATTACCAACTATCTCAAAATTTAATGGAACATATAAATAGACAAGGGCTCAAGGTATTGGCAGATGCAACCTCTTTGGATAGAACCAGTTTGTGGAGTCAAGGGTGGATTTCAGTAGAATAATTACTTTGGAAGGAAATAAAGCTGAGCAATGGAGCAATTATACAAGGGGTATAATAAGGAGTTTTATAAGACTAAGAGAGAAATAAGACTTTTTAGTATGGTCAAATAACCTAGCTAGTGGAAAATTTACAACTAAGGAAGGATATAAGGTAATGTTTGAAGATAATAATGAGGAGGTCCTTTGGTGGTGAAGAAATATTTGGAAGGTGAAAGCACCCTTAAAAATAATTTTTTTTCTTAGTTAGTGTTAGATAAGAAGGCATCGACATAGGATGTTCTGCAAAAGAGGTCTTGGTAGGGTCCAAGTCAATGTAACCTGTGTAAAATGCAAGAAGAAACAATGTATCACCTACTAGTTCATTGTGATTTCTTGACAGAAGTGTGGAGGTTTATTCTACCCATGAATAAGGGGAAGGTACAATGTCCAATAAGGAATCTATTATAGAATATGCAATAATGACTCAAAGATAAAGGCTTAAAGGAATATAGGTACATTCCATTAATAGTGGCATGGGGTTTGTGGTTGGCAAGAAATTCTATGTTGTTTGAGAGTAAGGAAATTCCACCTATACAAGTTCAAGCTTAGATCAAATATACTTATGAAGGTATAAAAAATCCCTAAAATTAAAGGTTGTAAGGCAGGTTGGTATTTTAACAATGGATATTATAAAGTCTTGGACTTTTTTTGATGTTGCTTGTCAGGATATTCCAGGTAGATGTAGATCAGGAGGAGTGTTATATCAGGATGAAAATCAAAAATTCAATTTCAAAGTGAGTCTTTTTGGTAGAGTGGAAGGCTTTGATATTTTTGATAAGAATGGCAGTAGAACAAGGAATAACAAAACTTCACATTTTTTGTGACTCAGGATTAGTGGGGATGTAAAATTTTAAACTTAGGCCTTATTATGAGTAGGTGAAATTATTAGAAGCATCATTTGTAGATATATCTTATAAACATATCTACAAATAAATAAATGAGGAAGCATATGGTCCATCAAAAACTAACTTGGCTATTCCAGTTGGTACTTGGTTAAAAGTAGTGTGTGGGATTGTGATTCCACCATAGTCTGCTCCCTTTTGATACTTGTTTCCTTTTGATATAAGTCATGTTTTAGGATTTTTATATTTTTTTGTTTTTTGATAATTAATATGGCTACAAGACTGAATTACCAAAATGGCACTCTATAAGATGACTGGAGACTTACACCAGATTGTTCATAGTTTTATTGTATCAGGTTTGATCGAATTTTCAAATAAATGAGTCATTTTTAGGAGATTTTAGAATAACTCTAAATGAGGCTATTTATTAAGGACTATATGAGGGTATAAAATATCCATCTCATTGTAATTTTTTCAAACTCTTAAATAAAAGTTACTAAGTTTTTTCAAGGGAAAATAAATAAATAAATAGATACTTTTTATTGATGGTAAATAAGGAGAATGAAATGGCCCCATCCCTTTTACAACACATTTCCAAATATTTTACATTTTAGTCTCACCATCCAAGATAATAATTGGAGCAAAACAATAGCTAAAAGCAAAAAAAACTACAAGACAGGCTTCTAAACAAAAGACCAACAATTAGATTAGCCAAGGAACAACAAATATAGAAAGGTCACTTCCACTTAAAACCCAATATATTGATAATTCAATAACTACAAGCCTTAATAATAGGGGAAATGATACTCCCTATGAAGATGAGCTAAAATGTCTACTACCTCAGTCAAAAATCTTGGTCTTCTCACCACCAAGCGATTCGAAGTCGACTCCAATAAATGTCTAGTAAAATGAGTGGATTCAACCCTTGTAAAATGTTGATGGGAAAGTTCCTAAGATAGCTTGAGAAATTCTAGTTCCTGCTTCTACTCCATGCCTTTAGGGAGGACCCATTTCATTTTGTCCTACATGCCAATGTAAAAACATTAGAGTCCATAATCTCTTTTCCTACACCTCTAATTCTCATGAATGTTATCTTCTCTAATCTTCTATCTAGCTGTAATTTTAGATTTGGATCGGGAATTCATCCTTCCAGGTGGTGAATTCTTTAGCCTCCACCCCTATATTTACCAAGATATAATAACTTTGTTTCATTCACCTAATACATGATTAACTAAAAATTTTGAAGGGAACATAAGATCTTTTTTGTTTCATAAGTCATATCCTCAATACTCCATCTAGCTTCCTGGTTGCCTTTTAGAATGTTTATCAAATTTAATAAATCACATTCTACAATGATGTTCTTAGAAGTAATATTTCTCATAAAATTAGCTCTTACGTAAAAGGCTCAGGCCTCTGTAAAGTTATTTGATTGAATTCCAAGAGGCTTAGCAAAATCTAGTAGGATATTACCATTCAAGTCTCTAAAGACCCCTCCAGTCCTCACCCCAAATTTTCTTTCGTTGTGCCATCCACATTAAGTTTTATCCAATCATGGGATGGGGGCATCCATTTGGTATCACATCTTGAAGGTTTTAATCTCTTTTCAGGGTGAAGAGGTAGAAGGTGTCATCTTATAGTAATCACTTCTTCCTATTTATTTTCTAAAACTTCCTTAAAATTGAGGATTCTTATATTTTCCATTGTTGCACTCAAAATACAAATATCCATAGAAGACGCTTCCCTCTTTCTATCTTTAAATATTTTATTGTTGTGTTCTTTGCATACCCCCTAAAGGAAATTAGGGAGGTAAACATTTCGTAGAGCAATATGTCATTTACTCTTAAATGGCAACTCCAATTGCATACACAAATCTATCATATTGTTTGGAAAAATCCAGTAGATACAAATATTGCTCATTAGGTAGCCCAAAATTTGTTAAGAGGAGAATTCAAGGAATAGATAATGCATTGATTCCCAGATTTGCTCACACAAGAAACATATATTCACTACAAAAATATCCCTTTTATGTAGATTATCTATTATCAAAATATTGTTTTGAACCACAAACCAAAAGAAGAAGGCTACCTTCGATAAAAGGCCTTTGATCCAAATTTTAGAAACTGACAATAATCCCCTTTCTTCTCTAGCATGTGATACCCTAATTTTATACATTAAAGATCATTGTCCTCCCCTTTCTAGATGACAATTTTAGTAGATCTAATATTACTCAAAGGATTCAATTGGAAGAGTTTTTACTTATTAACCACTAATAACAAATCCAACTCCAAACCTAGGATAGCTTAGTCCTTCCACGTTTTTCCATCATCTCTAACTAACATGTAATCAGCCACAACATTCCCAAATCACTAAGATAAGTTTGATTCAAGAATATTTATCTTTGGGTCCTCTATCTAAGGCACATCTTTCAACCATATATTCTTCCAAAAACTTACTAGCCTTCAATCACCGATACACCATCAAATATCCTTCAAGAGAAGATATTTGATCTCCATCAAATTGTTATAAAAAGAGGAACCTTTTGGAAAAAATTTAGGGTGGAGAAAGTTGCTCATGTTTCTTAGGTATTTAGCTTTGAGGATTTTGATCCAATCTAACTAATCATTCTTCAATAGTTTCCAACCTATTTTCCCCATCAACGCTTCATTCATTTGCTTTATTCTTCTAAAACCTAGACCCTCAATTTATTTCCTTAAGCATACTAATCCCATGACACCAGAGCAAAATGTTTTCTTGTTTCCAAACCAAACCACAATAACGATCTCTAGATTTGTTCCATTTTATCATTTTCTAGCTAGAACTTTGACGAGAGATATAAATTCAATGGGGATACTCTTGAGGGTAGATTTGACTATCTAAGATTTACCTGCTTGGCTAAGGAGGGTTCCTTTCCAGTCGGATATTTTTAGTCAACCTATCAACTAATGGATTCCACAAGCTCGTCTTCATGCTTCCTTTGAACAATGATCTCCAATGTCACATCCAAAAAATTTGGTAATCCTCCTTTATCTTATGATAGAGGTGTTAAGATTGTAGAATTTACATTTTGGAAAATTTTACCTTCTATCCTATTGTTGCTTCATACAAATACAAAATATTCTTTAGCTCCTTCGCTTGTGGGATTGAGGATTGCAATACCAAGATGGTATCATCAATAAATTATTGATGTGAAATTGGGTCTGATGTAGATGTTATTTTGAAACCTTCTACCTTGTCTTCCTCCACTACAATAAAAATAGTTATACCTAAAGTTTTTGCAAGGATAATGAATAGGTAGGATGACATAGGGTCACCCTCGTGTAGCCTTTGGCTATTATTAAAGTATCCTACCATTGACCAAAATTGAGAATATAGTTGAGGAAACACATTTTATGATTAGCCCTATCCACTAGCCTAAAAACCAAATTTCAACAAAACCTTGGACAAGAAATTCCATTACACTTTATCATTATTTTTATTCATATCTAGTTTCAAAATCATCCTTGCCATTTCACTTTTCTCCATCAATTCGATAACCTCATGAATGGATAATTCCATCCAAGAGTTGATGACCTTTAACAAAGACACCTTGCTAGCCACCAATGATGAAAGGAAAACCTGCTTTCCTCCTATTTTTTAAAGGAAAATAATTATTTACTTTAAAAAAGATACAAAACTCTTTGACTAGAGATATTGGAGTGAGAAGAGCATTCAATAAAATAGAACATGAAGACAGAAAAGGAATCAAAGAAAGGTAGCGTAGCTTGGAGGCATCAAGTCTTATAGGACCTCATTATTGGAGTCCTTGTCATCCTTGCATACCACCCTTGCCCTTATGCTTCTTGATGATTTGATGGCAATAACCAAGGGCTATATTTATAGCTTGATTCACTAGTGTATTGGCCTCTTTGTTGAATTCTTGCCTTACGTGTTGATAGAATATTCTACCAATTATCCAACCTAGTTGTTTAATCCTGTATTGAATAATATTTAGTTGTAAAGATCTAAGATATTTATTTTTAAAAAGAGCTATTATTATCATTTTAGAATCTCTATAAACTATGACTTGAGTGATTCCTTACTTTTCCACCACTTTTAAGCTAATTTTACATCCAATAGCCTCTATCATGTTGGTAGATGTTGTTCTCAAGTTGATCATGTATTTGAGCAAGATTTCATGGGGTCCTATAAGAATCAATCCCCCTATCACTGCTTGACCAAGGTTGGACTTAGAGGAACCATAAAAAAGGCACCAAAAAATAGATGAAATCATTTTTGATAAAAAAAATTTAAGCAGGAAAATACTAGGGGAGGAACAAATTTTGGGGAAGACGAAAAACCCTAGCATCGATTGAATTTTACCAGGAGATATCATGAGTATCAATTCAAGTATGGTACTCCTTTAGATTTAGCTTTGAAAATAATTTATTTGTTGGGGCTCGAGTCAAGAAATTATAAATGATAGAGACCTCTTCTCTGGGAAGTGATTTATGGAAGTCTACTGGTTCATCCCATTGGCAATAGTTTATAGCATTTTGTATAAAGTGTTACATAAAATTATAGGTCTAAAATCCTTTAGGTTTTGGCTCCTACAATATTTGGAATGAGAGGTAGAAATTTTTAGTTCACATACCTTGGTAAGTAATGAGATCTTTGTACTTCCATAACAAACTTTGTAATATTAGATCCTACAATGTTCCAAAATTTATGGAAAAAAAGTTGTAGTAAATTCATCTAACCTTGAGGCTATCTCCCCTCCTAAACCAAAAGCTACCTTCTTAATCTCCTCTTCAGTAAAATGGATTATGATATAAGTTTTTAGTTGCTCTATAACCAATGAGATAATGTTATTAAGAAGTTTTCTTTCAACATCCTCATTCACAATCATTGTTAATCCAAGCATGTTTGAGAATAATCTTATTGCTTCAGCCTAGATATCCTTAAATTAATTAGCAATAGTACCATATTCCTTCAATAGCTCTTTAGTTTTATTACTTCCCCTATGTCTCAAGGTAGATACATGAAAGAAATTTGTGTTCCTATCACTCTCCTTAAGTCATGTTAATCTAGATTTTTGTTTCTGAAATACTTTCTCATAGGCAAGAATATTATGATAATTTGATACAATCTTTCATTCATACATCCTTAGCTACTCAACTAGCCCCTTTTCATTAATAATCTTGTTCATTTTATCCAAATTTTGTTTAATTTTTAATTTATATGAGAATAGGTGCCCAAAAATTATTCTATTCCAAGATCTGATATTTGTCCAATAAATCTTAATTCATAGGCTACTTGGGTGATCACAGGCCCCGAAAAGCCTTTCTTCCACCATTCCTCTATTCTTGGTTCTAAGTTCTCATGTATCATCCATATTAATTCAAAATGAAAAGGACTCTTAAATTGTTTTCTCCTATCCTTGACCTCCCAAATGATCGAATTATGGTTATATATTTATTTTGGAAAGGTTGTAAGAGTTGTGTCCTTGAAAGCCATCAAACCTTCTTGAGGAACCAAAAAATTGTCTAAATTTATCTAAATTAATTGACCTTTGAGCCTTCTATTAATCCAGATATACTTCATTCTTCTAAAATCTATATCCATGAGTTCAAGAATTTTTAAAAAATTTGCATTCCTTTGGAAGGGATAGGAGATCCCCCTTTCTTGTTAGATGGACACAACGAAGAGTTGAAGTCCCCATCTAGGACCTAAGGGATACCCTTGAAGGTTGATTTTAGTTGACATAGCTTCGACCATAGTTGTCTTCTTCCCATCAGCAAGTTTAGAGTATAAACATTCGTTACAATCCAACTGTATTTTATCTCCAACTTATGATAGAACAAGGAAATGAAATTACTATTGCTAACTATGTTTCCTTCAATTTTTTTTTATTCCACAGGCACATAAGACCCCTAGAGAGTCCATTTTCTATAGTCACCAGGCTTTCTACCTTCTTCCAAATAACATGTTTTATTCTTTCTATATTTTGAATATCCATTTAATCTCCTACACTAAAACCATATCTGGTTGAGAATCATGTCTTAAAGCAAAAACAACCTAATTTTTTGAGGGGGCATTCAACCCCCTAATATTCCAAGATAGTATTTTCATTACTTATATTTCAAAGGGTGTTTCTTCTTCCTAAAGTTAAGGATCACCTAAGTGCCATTCACCACCTTAATAGTTGTTTCCTTCTCTTTGACTTCTACCTTCGATGGTCTCCCCCTTTGAGAATTTGATCCAATATCTACTTTCTCTTTCTTTGGCTTCTTATAATCCTATGATCTTCCCTCCTAATTTTATTATAATTTCCATTTCTTTCTCAAGATATCATAGGGTTATACTTAGATCTACTTTGTTTCCTTCCATTCGAATTGGTTCCTCAAAGGGAGGTTTAGGGTTTACCTCACTATGTTCACCAAAACCATCACTCAAGTTGTTCCATTCTCTAAATATTGTAGATAGCTAAAATAAATTTTCTAACAATTGCATTATCCTTCACAAAATGTTTATAGATCGAGAGGCTCACATCTAAATTTTCTCCTTCAAGCTCACCTTCTTAGAGAGTAACCCTTCCTTTCATTGGAGCCTCAAATTGAGTCTTTTTTGAAGCATCTCCATTGTTAGTCAAATTGATACTTCTCTCTAGTTCTCCCTCAAAAGGATGAGATTTTAGATTTCGTTTACATTGCCACATCTTTTTCCCTTGGTTTTATTTCTTTTCCATGGAACAATTAAGGTTGGAATGTTTGACCTTCTTACATAGAGAAAATTTGACTACAACATTCTCATATTATAAAGGTTGTGTTATTATTCCATGATTTTATTTAATCTTAATTGACTTTAAAAACTCCCTTTCCATATTCACATTCACACACATTCTAGAAAAAATCATCCTATACCAAGCTAGGATTATTGGATCTATCGTAATAAAATACCCAATTTATCAAGCAATACCTGCAAGAATATCTTCATGCTATAAATGGAAGGGAAGGCCTAGAAGCCTAACCCAGACTAGCACTTTAGCAATACTTTGAGTGTTTGGATCAAAATTTGGTGCTCATTCCCTCTATGACCATAAAACCAAGGCCCCATTGAAGAATCCTATATTGGTCCTCCTCACAATTTAGATTCACAAGAAAGAAGCTCTTAAGCATGGCCATAATATCCATGAACCCTAGTGATTCTCATTTGGACCTCACCTAGTGTCAAATAGCATCTAACTCAGGATAAACACCCAAAAATTTTCCAACCGGTGCAAGCTCTCCTTTTGCAACAACCATGTCTACCAAAGAGTTTGGTATCGAGAGTCTTCCTACAAGCGGTTTTAAGTTAAAATAAAAAGTATTCACCTTCTACTTACCCTTTAGAAAATTTACCCAATACTGGACCCTAGGGTCAAAGGTCCTATGTTTTTCATCCTCGCTGCCCACCTGCAACTGTTCTACTGACCTATGATCAACATCCTCCATGCTTTATGTCTAAATCATGATAATTTCAATTGTTTACCTCTCAAAAATGAACCCTAGTACCTTTGTTATCCCATTACATAATTTTATTTTTGAAAAAGAAAGTTTTTTTTGAATAAGGAAAATTTGAATATCTCCCTGTTGGTAAAAGGAACTTATATAAAAAAATAAATTTCAAGCAAGAATGCTCAATACAATTAGACAATCAAAGGCCAATTTGCAAGTTAAAGGGGTAGGAGTGTGTCTAGTATTTCTCCCTTTCATTTTAGAAGAAGAAATTAAAAATGGAAATAGGCTAGATTTTTCCATATTCACATAGTTCAAGTTAACGTAATTATTCATCCCCAATTTAATTACGATGTCGAAGCAGAATACTTAACTACATTGGTAGATGTGAAACATACTAGTTGGAAAAATGGAGTCATAGCCCAATTTAAAGGAAAACTAGATAAGGATGGGATATGTTTTATACAACCTAAATTTACTCTATCATTAGATGATCGACATCTTAAAAATGTATTAATGTTTTGCTTAGAAATGCATGGTGTAGATCTCATAGCAAGATCAATATATTGTACAATTGGTGCATGATGTGTTTTTAGACTACTAAATACAATATTTCCACCTAATAGGATTTAGTGTGGATTCCAATATCCTTTTGGCTCTAGAAATTTACTAGAAGTAGGTAGATATGTAAATATAAAGGAGTATTCAATAGGTTTTCCATGCATTGCAAATTATCTCGAAAATATTTCAAAATTTGTTGGTTCAAATCAAGTGGCATTAGCTCAACTAGTTACATTCCTCAATATTAAAGGAGGAGACCCAAATTTAAATATTTTCAAGCAATACACGAATAATATTCAAGCTTTGTTGTAATACCACTATGTGGTGATGATGTAATACATGAGGGACCTGTTTCAATCCCATATAACCACTTGAAAAAATATCGATTTAAAAATAAAATTTGTGTGGTACCTAGGTCAATCACCTATAGATTGGGAACAATGGAATTGGTCACTAGTCCTCAAATTCCAAGGTCGTTACCTGTAGTAACTCCTAGTAGTCAGATTCCAAATAGGTATATTTAGATAGCTACTCTTCCACAGAGTATGTAAATTCTAGTCATCTAGACTACTAACCCAAATCCACAAGTAGAAGTCCAATCATAGATAAAAATAATGAGAACAAAAATAGAAATTCTTGGTGCATCATCATCAATCGAATAGATACAATTAAGAAAAGTGTTCCACAAGGGTGGAAGGTGGATTTCAAAGAAGGATTTTTGGACAACAATGTCTGATGAACAACTCTCATAAACAAGGGCCGATATTTCATGTCTACTTGAACATTCAACTAAATGACTAGAGTGATCAAATGGAGTAGTTAAACTATATTAATAATTGGATTCAATATATGAAATCCAATTTGGGTTGTATGGATTCCAAATTAGACATGTTGGTTACTAAAATTAAGGTGATCAATGGCAACCTTCAAGCCCTAGTTGACTACAATAATCAAATTTAACAAGAAAAGTAGAAAGAACAAAAAGAAGAAAGAAAATTCAAACTTGTTTACCCCCTGCTACAAATCCATTAGCACTTTTGCTAGAATATTTCAATACATTTGCTAAACAAATTAGTTAGGGTAAAGCTAGAATAGAAGGTCCCTCTAAGGCAAAGATATTTAAGACCACTATTAAAAAAAGAATATTAACACAATAACAAGATTTAATGTCTATTGGTTTAAAGAGTGTTGTTGTCTTAAATATTGATAACGAATAAATCCAATGGATTAGATTACTATTTGGATCAACTACTATACATCTCTACAATAGGTAAACAATTGAAATGATTCTATAGCCATAAATATAGCAACCATAAATATTGTAGGAAATGTGTTGCATTGGTGGACCAATGTATCCTATGATTCAAAATATCTAGTTTAGTAGTTTGGGTTTAATGAATTAAAAAATTCATTGATGAATTAATTTTGCCCTAATAAGGCAAATAAGATAAAGAAGATCAATTACTTTTAGCACACATGAAACTATGTAACCTATCTCAATTTGAAGACTTTGCAAAGACTTATACGTAGAAGGTATATAACTTAAATCTCCATAGAGACCATTTCATCATAATATAGTTTATGTCTATACTATCAAAGTCAATTGGACAGTTAATGTTAGACATGATTTTTCAAGAGCTTGGATATTAACACACTGTATTTTGTGGACATCATAGTAATGGCATGACAAAGGATTAGGAGGTTATGCATAATGAATACAACCCAATAAAAGTTTCCAAAGTTGTCTTCCAAATATTGGTCAAGAGTTGATGATGCTCATAAGTATTGTTGTAGTTCTAAAAACAGTAAAAATCTTACAAGTTCAAGAAAATCAGACCTGGTAAATTTCGACCATACAAATATTTTACAAAGAGAATATTATTTTAAAAATCCAAAAAAAGTATGTTGCTTTGCATGTAATAAAAAAGGACACTACACCTCTTCTTGTCCTACTAAGGCACCAAAATATGTTAAATTCTTATTTATTAATGAATACATTAACCCACCATGGGCATTGATCGAAACAAAACAAGAGTTAATGCAACTCTTTAAAAATGATGAAGAAATATATATTCTTGGTGAACAATATTTTTTGAATTTTGATGAAATTGATGAAGAGGTTGATAAAATAAATTAGATGCTTATGTTTGTTGGTTTATGCAAAAATGACTATGATCCTTATATGCCTAAACTAGAGGATATAATAGATGAAGAACACTATATTTCTGAAGCAAAGATTAATGAAGCATATCATGATTATATACAATCAAAAGGAAAAGGGATATTTTAGGACAAATTAGAATCTGAAGGATCAAAGGCAAACAAAAGGGAAGAAATAGAAACAAATAACTCTTCCACAGATTACTCTAATATTGAGGATATTTTTGTGTATTCAAAACCAAATGCTTATAATTCCAAAATAGATCCAAAAGCATTAACACCATAAATAAATAGTTAGAGATAGTATTCCAAAGAGGAGAAAAAAATCATGTTCCCTCAAGCACCTAAGAAAGCACAGTTGCACATTAATAAGATGATTACACCTCAATTTATAGTGCTTGTTCTAATAAAAGTTGTTAAAGATGGAAATCTTAATTTTTTTAAGGATGTGGCTTTTATAAACATAGGATCAAATACTCATTTTTGTCATTAGAATTTTGTTGAAAAATGGCTCACTTCTACTACAAGTTATAATGTATCAACCATGAATGGCTCAAGATCCCTGAAATATTTTGTAATACAGGTTCCAATTCATATAGGGGACAAAATACTTTATACATATTTTATCCAAATTAATGACTCAGGGTATGATATAGGAATTGGCAATCCATTCCTAAACACCATATGGCCATATAGAATTGGTCAACAATGTTTGATTATGAATATTGATCATCAAAAATTTACTATTCCTAAAATTGCTTCAATTTTTCATGCTAAAAAATTGAAAGCTCAATGGATTGATCCAAGTATTGAACAAATAATTAAGCATGACCTGAATTCACAAGTAGAAGTCCAATCACAGATTAAAATTATGAGACTAAAAGCAAAAATTCCTAGATCATCATCATCAATTGAATTAACATAGTTAGGAAAAGTGTTCCACAAGGGTGGAAGGTGGCCTCCAAAGAAGGCTTTTTGCCAACGATGTATGATGAACAATCCTCACAAACAAGGATTGATATTTCATGTCTGCTTGAACATTCATTTGCCTCTCCAAATGATCAAAGTGATAAAATTAAGTAGTTAAACTATATTAATAACTGGATTCAATATGTAAAAGCCAATTTGGATCGTATGGATTCTAAATTAGACATGTTGGCTATTGAAATGTAGGTAATCAATGGGAACCTTCAAGCCCTAGTTGACTACCATAATCAAATTTATCAAAAAAAGTAAAAAGAACAAAAAAATAATAAAGAAAATTCAAATTAACTTACCCCATGCTACAAAGCCATTAGCACTTCTACCAAAATGGTTCAATCTGTTTGCTAAACAAATTAGTTAGGGTAAAGCTTGAAGAGAAGGATCCTCTAAGGCAAAGATGTTAAAGACCATTGTTAAAAAAGGAATATCAACACAATAATAAAATTTAATATCTATTGGCTTGAAGAGTGTTGTTTTCTTAGATATTGATAACGATCCAAATCCAATGGATTCAATTACTATTTTGATCAACCACTATACATCTCTACAATAGGTAAACAATTGGAATGATTCTACAGTCATAGAGATAGCAATCATATATATTGTAGGAAATGTGTTGCATTGGTGGACTAATGCATACTATAATTCAAAATATTTGGTTCATCAGTCTGGGATTAATTCAAAGAGTGTTGTTTTCTTAGATATAATAAGGAGTTTTATAAGACTAAGAGAGAAATAAGACTTTTTAGTATGGTCAAATAACCTAGCTAGTGGAAAATTTACAACTAAGGAAGGATATAAGGTAATGTTTGAAGATAATAATGAGGAGGTCCTTTGGTGGTGAAGAAATATTTGGAAGGTGAAAGCACCCTTAAAAATAATTTTTTTTCTTAGTTAGTGTTAGATAAGAAGGCATCGACATAGGATGTTCTGCAAAAGAGGTCTTGGTAGGGTCCAAGTCAATGTA
The DNA here is from genome assembly GCA_028583015.1 of Wollemia nobilis. Lineage (NCBI taxonomy): Eukaryota > Viridiplantae > Streptophyta > Pinopsida > Araucariales > Araucariaceae > Wollemia > Wollemia nobilis. Next base: position 6,644,060 of record JAQPPZ010000715.1, read on the forward strand.
ACCTGTGTAAAATGCAAGAAGAAACAATGTATCACCTACTAGTTCATTGTGATTTCTTGACAGAAGTGTGGAGGTTTATTCTACCCATGAATAAGGGGAAGGTACAATGTCCAATAAGGAATCTATTATAGAATATGCAATAATGACTCAAAGATAAAGGCTTAAAGGAATATAGGTACATTCCTTTAATAGTGGCATGGGGTCTGTGGTTGGCAAGAAATTCAATGTTGTTTGAGAGTAAGGAAATTCCACCTATACAAGTTCAAGCTTGATCAAATATACTTATGAAGGTATAAAAAATCCCTAAAATTAAAGGTTGTAAGGCAGGTTGGTATTTTAACAATGGATATTATAAAGTCTTGGACTTTTTTTGATGTTGCTTGTCAGGATATTCCAGGTAGATGTAGATCAGGAGGAGTGTTATATCAGGATGAAAATCAAAAATTCAATTTCAAAGTGAGTCTTTTTGGTAGAGTGGAAGGCTTTGATATTTTTGATAAGAATGGCAGTAGAACAAGGAATAACAAAACTTCACATTTTTTGTGACTCAGGATTAGTGGGGATGTAAAATTTTAAACTTAGGCCTTATTATGAGTAGGTGAAATTATTAGAAGCATCATTTGTAGATATATCTTATAAACATATCTACAAATAAATAAATGAGGAAGCATATGGTCTATCAAAAGTTAACTTGGATATTCCAATTGGTACTTGGTTAAAAGTAGTGTGTGGGATTGTGATTCCACCATAGTCTTGCTCCCTTTTGATACTTGTTTCCTTTTGATAGAAGTCATGTTTTAGGATTTTTATATTTTTTTGTTTTTTGATAATTAATATGGCTACAAGACTGAATTACCAAAATGGCACTCTATAAGATGACTGGAGACTTACACCAGATTGTTCATAGTTTTATTGTATCAGGTTTGATCGAATTTTCAAATAAATGAGTCATTTTTAGGAGATTTTAGAATAACTCTAAATGAGGCTATTTATTAAGGACTATATGAGGGTATAAAATATCCATCTCATTGGAATTTTTTCAAACTCTTAAATAAAAGTTACTAAGTTTTTTCAAGGGAAAATAAATAAATAAATAGATACTTTTTATTGATGGTAAATAAGGAGAATGAAATGGCCCCATCCCTTTTACAAAACATGTCCAAATATTTTACATTTTAGTCTCACCATCCAAGATAATAATTGGAGCAAAACAATAGCTAAAAGCAAAAAAAACTACAAGACATAGCTTCTAAGCAAAAGACCAACAACTAGATTAGCCAAGGAACAACAAACATAGAAAGGTCACTTGCACTTAAAACCCAATATATTGATAATTCAATAACAACAAGCCTCATTAATAGGGGAAATGATACTCCCTATGAAGATGAGCTAAAATTTCCACTACCTCGAGTCAAAAATCTTGGTCTTCTCACCACCAAGCGATTCGAAGTCGACTCCAATAAATGTCTAGTAAAATGAGTGGATTCAACCCTTGTAAAATGTTGATGGGAAAGTTCCTAAGCTAGCTTGAGAAATTCTAGTTCCTGCTTCTACTCCATGCCTTTAGGGAGGACCCATTTCATTTTGTCCTACATGCCAATGTAAAAACCTTAGAGTCCATAATCTCTTTTCCTACACCTCTAATTCTCATGAATGTTATCTTCTCTAATCTTCTATCTAGCTGTAATTTTAGATTTGGATCGGGAATTCATCCTTCCAGGTGGTGAATTCTTTAGCCTCCACCCCTATATTTACCAAGATATAATAACTTTGTTTCATTCACCTAATACATGATTAACTAAAAATTTTGAAGGGAACATAAGATCTTTTTTGTTTCATAAGTCATATCCTCAATACTCCATCTAGCTTCCTGGTTGCCTTTTAGAATGTTTATCAAATTTAATAAATCACATTCTACAATGATGTTCTTAGAAGTAATATTTCTCATAAAATTAGCTCTTACGTAAAAGGCTCAGGCCTCTGTAAAGTTATTTGATTGAATTCCAAGAGGCTTAGCAAAATCTAGTAGGATATTACCATTCAAGTCTCTAAAGACCCCTCCAGTCCTCACCCCAAATTTTCTTTCGTTGTGCCATCCACATTAAGTTTTATCCAATCATGGGATGGGGGCATCCATTTGGTATCACATCTTGAAGGTTTTAATCTCTTTTCAGGGTGAAGAGGTAGAAGGTGTCATCTTATAGTAATCACTTCTTCCTATTTATTTTCTAAAACTTCCTTAAAATTGAGGATTCTTATATTTTCCATTGTTGCACTCAAAATACAAATATCCATAGAAGACGCTTCCCTCTTTCTATCTTTAAATATTTTATTGTTGTGTTCTTTGCATACCCCCTAAAGGAAATTAGGGAGGTAAACATTTCGTAGAGCAATATGTCATTTACTCTTAAATGGCAACTCCAATTGCATACACAAATCTATCATATTGTTTGGAAAAATCCAGTAGATACAAATATTGCTCATTAGGTAGCCCAAAATTTGTTAAGAGGAGAATTCAAGGAATAGATAATGCATTGATTCCCAGATTTGCTCACACAAGAAACATATATTCACTACAAAAATATCCCTTTTATGTAGATTATCTATTATCAAAATATTGTTTTGAACCACAAACCAAAAGAAGAAGGCTACCTTCGATAAAAGGCCTTTGATCCAAATTTTAGAAACTGACAATAATCCCCTTTCTTCTCTAGCATGTGATACCCTAATTTTATACATTAAAGATCATTGTCCTCCCCTTTCTAGATGACAATTTTAGTAGATCTAATATTACTCAAAGGATTCAATTGGAAGAGTTTTTACTTATTAACCACTAATAACAAATCCAACTCCAAACCTAGGATAGCTTAGTCCTTCCACGTTTTTCCATCATCTCTAACTAACATGTAATCAGCCACAACATTCCCAAATCACTAAGATAAGTTTGATTCAAGAATATTTATCTTTGGGTCCTCTATCTAAGGCACATCTTTCAACCATATATTCTTCCAAAAACTTACTAGCCTTCAATCACCGATACACCATCAAATATCCTTCAAGAGAAGATATTTGATCTCCATCAAATTGTTATAAAAAGAGGAACCTTTGGAAAAAATTTAGGGTGGAGAAAGTTGCTCATGTTTCTTAGGTATTTAGCTTTGAGGATTTTGATCCAATCTAACTAATCATTCTTCAATAGTTTCCAACCTATTTTCCCCATCAACGCTTCATTCATTTGCTTTATTCTTCTAAAACCTAGACCCTCAATTTATTTCCTTAAGCATACTAATCCCATGACACCAGAGCAAAATGTTTTCTTGTTTCCAAACCAAACCACAATAACGATCTCTAGATTTGTTCCATTTTATCATTTTCTAGCTAGAACTTTGACGAGAGATATAAATTCAATGGGGATACTCTTGAGGGTAGATTTGACTATCTAAGATTTACCTGCTTGGCTAAGGAGGGTTCCTTTCCAGTCGGATATTTTTAGTCAACCTATCAACTAATGGATTCCACAAGCTCGTCTTCATGCTTCCTTTGAACAATGATCTCCAATGTCACATCCAAAAAATTTGGTAATCCTCCTTTATCTTATGATAGAGGTGTTAAGATTGTAGAATTTACATTTTGGAAAATTTTACCTTCTATCCTATTGTTGCTTCATACAAATACAAAATATTCTTTAGCTCCTTCGCTTGTGGGATTGAGGATTGCAATACCAAGATGGTATCATCAATAAATTATTGATGTGAAATTGGGTCTGATGTAGATGTTATTTTGAAACCTTCTACCTTGTCTTCCTCCACTACAATAAAAATAGTTATACCTAAAGTTTTTGCAAGGATAATGAATAGGTAGGATGACATAGGGTCACCCTCGTGTAGCCTTTGGCTATTATTAAAGTATCCTACCATTGACCAAAATTGAGAATATAGTTGAGGAAACACATTTTATGATTAGCCCTATCCACTAGCCTAAAAACCAAATTTCAACAAAACCTTGGACAAGAAATTCCATTACACTTTATCATTATTTTTATTCATATCTAGTTTCAAAATCATCCTTGCCATTTCACTTTTCTCCATCAATTCGATAACCTCATGAATGGATAATTCCATCCAAGAGTTGATGACCTTTAACAAAGACACCTTGCTAGCCACCAATGATGAAAGGAAAACCTGCTTTCCTCCTATTTTTTAAAGGAAAATAATTATTTACTTTAAAAAAGATACAAAACTCTTTGACTAGAGATATTGGAGTGAGAAGAGCATTCAATAAAATAGAACATGAAGACAGAAAAGGAATCAAAGAAAGGTAGCGTAGCTTGGAGGCATCAAGTCTTCTAGGACCTCATTATTGGATTCCTTGTCATCCTTGCATACCACCCTGCCCTTATTCTTCTTGATGATTTTGTGGCAATAACCATGGGCTATATTTATAGCTTGATTCACTAGTGTATTGGCCTCTTTGTTGAATTCTTGCCTTACGTGTTGATAGAATATTCTACCAATTATCCAACCTAGTTGTTTAATCCTGTATTGAATAATATTTAGTTGTAAAGATCTAAGATATTTATTTTTAAAAAGAGCTATTATTATCATTTTAGAATCTCTATAAACTATGACTTGAGTGATTCCTTACTTTTCCACCACTTTTAAGCTAATTTTACATCCAATAGCCTCTATCATGTTGGTAGATGTTGTTCTCAAGTTGATCATGTATTTGAGCAAGATTTCATGGGGTCCTATAAGAATCAATCCCCCTATCACTGCTTGACCAAGGTTGGACTTAGAGGAACCATAAAAAAGGCACCAAAAAATAGATGAAATCATTTTTGATAAAAAAAATTTAAGCAGGAAAATACTAGGGGAGGAACAAATTTTGGGGAAGACGAAAAACCCTAGCATCGATTGAATTTTACCAGGAGATATCATGAGTATCAATTCAAGTATGGTACTCCTTTAGATTTAGCTTTGAAAATAATTTATTTGTTGGGGCTCGAGTCAAGAAATTATAAATGATAGAGACCTCTTCTCTGGGAAGTGATTTATGGAAGTCTACTGGTTCATCCCATTGGCAATAGTTTATAGCATTTTGTATAAAGTGTTACATAAAATTATAGGTCTAAAATCCTTTAGGTTTTGGCTCCTACAATATTTGGAATGAGAGGTAGAAATTTTTAGTTCACATACCTTGGTAAGTAATGAGATCTTTGTACTTCCATAACAAACTTTGTAATATTAGATCCTACAATGTTCCAAAATTTATGGAAAAAAAGTTGTAGTAAATTCATCTAACCTTGAGGCTATCTCCCCTCCTAAACCAAAAGCTACCTTCTTAATCTCCTCTTCAGTAAAATGGATTATGATATAAGTTTTTAGTTGCTCTATAACCAATGAGATAATGTTATTAAGAAGTTTTCTTTCAACATCCTCATTCACAATCATTGTTAATCCAAGCATGTTTGAGAATAATCTTATTGCTTCAGCCTAGATATCCTTAAATTAATTAGCAATAGTACCATATTCCTTCAATAGCTCTTTAGTTTTATTACTTCCCCTATGTCTCAAGGTAGATACATGAAAGAAATTTGTGTTCCTATCACTCTCCTTAAGTCATGTTAATCTAGATTTTTGTTTCTGAAATACTTTCTCATAGGCAAGAATATTATGATAATTTGATACAATCTTTCATTCATACATCCTTAGCTACTCAACTAGCCCCTTTTCATTAATAATCTTGTTCATTTTATCCAAATTTTGTTTAATTTTTAATTTATATGAGAATAGGTGCCCAAAAATTATTCTATTCCAAGATCTGATATTTGTCCAATAAATCTTAATTCATAGGCTACTTGGGTGATCACAGGCCCCGAAAAGCCTTTCTTCCACCATTCCTCTATTCTTGGTTCTAAGTTCTCATGTATCATCCATATTAATTCAAAATGAAAAGGACTCTTAAATTGTTTTCTCCTATCCTTGACCTCCCAAATGATCGAATTATGGTTATATATTTATTTTGGAAAGGTTGTAAGAGTTGTGTCCTTGAAAGCCATCAAACCTTCTTGAGGAACCAAAAAATTGTCTAAATTTATCTAAATTAATTGACCTTTGAGCCTTCTATTAATCCAGATATACTTCATTCTTCTAAAATCTATATCCATGAGTTCAAGAATTTTTAAAAAATTTGCATTCCTTTGGAAGGGATAGGAGATCCCCCTTTCTTGTTAGATGGACACAACGAAGAGTTGAAGTCCCCATCTAGGACCTAAGGGATACCCTTGAAGGTTGATTTTAGTTGACATAGCTTCGACCATAGTTGTCTTCTTCCCATCAGCAAGTTTAGAGTATAAACATTCGTTACAATCCAACTGTATTTTATCTCCAACTTATGATAGAACAAGGAAATGAAATTACTATTGCTAACTATGTTTCCTTCAATTTTTTTTTATTCCACAGGCACATAAGACCCCTAGAGAGTCCATTTTCTATAGTCACCAGGCTTTCTACCTTCTTCCAAATAACATGTTTTATTCTTTCTATATTTTGAATATCCATTTAATCTCCTACACTAAAACCATATCTGGTTGAGAATCATGTCTTAAAGCAAAAACAACCTAATTTTTTGAGGGGGCATTCAACCCCCTAATATTCCAAGATAGTATTTTCATTACTTATATTTCAAAGGGTGTTTCTTCTTCCTAAAGTTAAGGATCACCTAAGTGCCATTCACCACCTTAATAGTTGTTTCCTTCTCTTTGACTTCTACCTTCGATGGTCTCCCCCTTTGAGAATTTGATCCAATATCTACTTTCTCTTTCTTTGGCTTCTTATAATCCTATGATCTTCCCTCCTAATTTTATTATAATTTCCATTTCTTTCTCAAGATATCATAGGGTTATACTTAGATCTACTTTGTTTCCTTCCATTCGAATTGGTTCCTCAAAGGGAGGTTTAGGGTTTACCTCACTATGTTCACCAAAACCATCACTCAAGTTGTTCCATTCTCTAAATATTGTAGATAGCTAAAATAAATTTTCTAACAATTGCATTATCCTTCACAAAATGTTTATAGATCGAGAGGCTCACATCTAAATTTTCTCCTTCAAGCTCACCTTCTTAGAGAGTAACCCTTCCTTTCATTGGAGCCTCAAATTGAGTCTTTTTTGAAGCATCTCCATTGTTAGTCAAATTGATACTTCTCTCTAGTTCTCCCTCAAAAGGATGAGATTTTAGATTTCGTTTACATTGCCACATCTTTTTCCCTTGGTTTTATTTCTTTTCCATGGAACAATTAAGGTTGGAATGTTTGACCTTCTTACATAGAGAAAATTTGACTACAACATTCTCATATTATAAAGGTTGTGTTATTATTCCATGATTTTATTTAATCTTAATTGACTTTAAAAACTCCCTTTCCATATTCACATTCACACACATTCTAGAAAAAATCATCCTATACCAAGCTAGGATTATTGGATCTATCGTAATAAAATACCCAATTTATCAAGCAATACCTGCAAGAATATCTTCATGCTATAAATGGAAGGGAAGGCCTAGAAGCCTAACCCAGACTAGCACTTTAGCAATACTTTGAGTGTTTGGATCAAAATTTGGTGCTCATTCCCTCTATGACCATAAAACCAAGGCCCCATTGAAGAATCCTATATTGGTCCTCCTCACAATTTAGATTCACAAGAAAGAAGCTCTTAAGCATGGCCATAATATCCATGAACCCTAGTGATTCTCATTTGGACCTCACCTAGTGTCAAATAGCATCTAACTCAGGATAAACACCCAAAAATTTTCCAACCGGTGCAAGCTCTCCTTTTGCAACAACCATGTCTACCAAAGAGTCTGGTACTGAGAGTCTTCCTACAAGCAGTTTTAAGTTAAAATAAAAATGATTCATCTTCTACTTACCCTTTAGAAAATTTACCCAATAATGGACCCTAGGGTCAAAGGTCCTATGTTTTTCATCCTCGCTGCCCACCTGCAACTGTTCTACTGACCTATGATCAACATCCTCCATGCTTTATGTCTAAATCATGATAATTTCAATTGTTTACCTCTCAAAAATGAACCCTAGTACCTTTGTTATCCCATTACATAATTTTATTTTTGAAAAAGAAAGTTTTTTTTGAATAAGGAAAATTTGAATATCTCCCTGTTGGTAAAAGGAACTTATATAAAAAAATAAATTTCAAGCAAGAATGCTCAATACAATTAGACAATCAAAGGCCAATTTGCAAGTTAAAGGGGTAGGAGTGTGTCTAGTATTTCTCCCTTTCATTTTAGAAGAAGAAATTAAAAATGGAAATAGGCTAGATTTTTCCATATTCACATAGTTCAAGTTAACGTAATTATTCATCCCCAATTTAATTACGATGTCGAAGCAGAATACTTAACTACATTGGTAGATGTGAAACATACTAGTTGGAAAAATGGAGTCATAGCCCAATTTAAAGGAAAACTAGATAAGGATGGGATATGTTTTATACAACCTAAATTTACTCTATCATTAGATGATCGACATCTTAAAAATGTATTAATGTTTTGCTTAGAAATGCATGGTGTAGATCTCATAGCAAGATCAATATATTGTACAATTGGTGCATGATGTGTTTTTAGACTACTAAATACAATATTTCCACCTAATAGGATTTAGTGTGGATTCCAATATCCTTTTGGCTCTAGAAATTTACTAGAAGTAGGTAGATATGTAAATATAAAGGAGTATTCAATAGGTTTTCCATGCATTGCAAATTATCTCGAAAATATTTCAAAATTTGTTGGTTCAAATCAAGTGGCATTAGCTCAACTAGTTACATTCCTCAATATTAAAGGAGGAGACCCAAATTTAAATATTTTCAAGCAATACACGAATAATATTCAAGCTTTGTTGTAATACCACTATGTGGTGATGATGTAATACATGAGGGACCTGTTTCAATCCCATATAACCACTTGAAAAAATATCGATTTAAAAATAAAATTTGTGTGGTACCTAGGTCAATCACCTATAGATTGGGAACAATGGAATTGGTCACTAGTCCTCAAATTCCAAGGTCGTTACCTGTAGTAACTCCTAGTAGTCAGATTCCAAATAGGTATATTTAGATAGCTACTCTTCCACAGAGTATGTAAATTCTAGTCATCTAGACTACTAACCCAAATCCACAAGTAGAAGTCCAATCATAGATAAAAATAATGAGAACAAAAATAGAAATTCTTGGTGCATCATCATCAATCGAATAGATACAATTAAGAAAAGTGTTCCACAAGGGTGGAAGGTGGATTTCAAAGAAGGATTTTTGGACAACAATGTCTGATGAACAACTCTCATAAACAAGGGCCGATATTTCATGTCTACTTGAACATTCAACTAAATGACTAGAGTGATCAAATGGAGTAGTTAAACTATATTAATAATTGGATTCAATATATGAAATCCAATTTGGGTTGTATGGATTCCAAATTAGACATGTTGGTTACTAAAATTAAGGTGATCAATGGCAACCTTCAAGCCCTAGTTGACTACAATAATCAAATTTAACAAGAAAAGTAGAAAGAACAAAAAGAAGAAAGAAAATTCAAACTTGTTTACCCCCTGCTACAAATCCATTAGCACTTTTGCTAGAATATTTCAATACATTTGCTAAACAAATTAGTTAGGGTAAAGCTAGAATAGAAGGTCCCTCTAAGGCAAAGATATTTAAGACCACTATTAAAAAAAGAATATTAACACAATAACAAGATTTAATGTCTATTGGTTTAAAGAGTGTTGTTGTCTTAAATATTGATAACGAATAAATCCAATGGATTAGATTACTATTTGGATCAACTACTATACATCTCTACAATAGGTAAACAATTGAAATGATTCTATAGCCATAAATATAGCAACCATAAATATTGTAGGAAATGTGTTGCATTGGTGGACCAATGTATCCTATGATTCAAAATATCTAGTTTAGTAGTTTGGGTTTAATGAATTAAAAAATTCATTGATGAATTAATTTTGCCCTAATAAGGCAAATAAGATAAAGAAGATCAATTACTTTTAGCACACATGAAACTATGTAACCTATCTCAATTTGAAGACTTTGCAAAGACTTATACGTAGAAGGTATATAACTTAAATCTCCATAGAGACCATTTCATCATAATATAGTTTATGTCTATACTATCAAAGTCAATTGGACAGTTAATGTTAGACATGATTTTTCAAGAGCTTGGATATTAACACACTGTATTTTGTGGACATCATAGTAATGGCATGACAAAGGATTAGGAGGTTATGCATAATGAATACAACCCAATAAAAGTTTCCAAAGTTGTCTTCCAAATATTGGTCAAGAGTTGATGATGCTCATAAGTATTGTTGTAGTTCTAAAAACAGTAAAAATCTTACAAGTTCAAGAAAATCAGACCTGGTAAATTTCGACCATACAAATATTTTACAAAGAGAATATTATTTTAAAAATCCAAAAAAAGTATGTTGCTTTGCATGTAATAAAAAAGGACACTACACCTCTTCTTGTCCTACTAAGGCACCAAAATATGTTAAATTCTTATTTATTAATGAATACATTAACCCACCATGGGCATTGATCGAAACAAAACAAGAGTTAATGCAACTCTTTAAAAATGATGAAGAAATATATATTCTTGGTGAACAATATTTTTTGAATTTTGATGAAATTGATGAAGAGGTTGATAAAATAAATTAGATGCTTATGTTTGTTGGTTTATGCAAAAATGACTATGATCCTTATATGCCTAAACTAGAGGATATAATAGATGAAGAACACTATATTTCTGAAGCAAAGATTAATGAAGCATATCATGATTATATACAATCAAAAGGAAAAGGGATATTTTAGGACAAATTAGAATCTGAAGGATCAAAGGCAAACAAAAGGGAAGAAATAGAAACAAATAACTCTTCCACAGATTACTCTAATATTGAGGATATTTTTGTGTATTCAAAACCAAATGCTTATAATTCCAAAATAGATCCAAAAGCATTAACACCATAAATAAATAGTTAGAGATAGTATTCCAAAGAGGAGAAAAAAATCATGTTCCCTCAAGCACCTAAGAAAGCACAGTTGCACATTAATAAGATGATTACACCTCAATTTATAGTGCTTGTTCTAATAAAAGTTGTTAAAGATGGAAATCTTAATTTTTTTAAGGATGTGGCTTTTATAAACATAGGATCAAATACTCATTTTTGTCATTAGAATTTTGTTGAAAAATGGCTCACTTCTACTACAAGTTATAATGTATCAACCATGAATGGCTCAAGATCCCTGAAATATTTTGTAATACAGGTTCCAATTCATATAGGGGACAAAATACTTTATACATATTTTATCCAAATTAATGACTCAGGGTATGATATAGGAATTGGCAATCCATTCCTAAACACCATATGGCCATATAGAATTGGTCAACAATGTTTGATTATGAATATTGATCATCAAAAATTTACTATTCCTAAAATTGCTTCAATTTTTCATGCTAAAAAATTGAAAGCTCAATGGATTGATCCAAGTATTGAACAAATAATTAAGCATGACCTGAATTCACAAGTAGAAGTCCAATCACAGATTAAAATTATGAGACTAAAAGCAAAAATTCCTAGATCATCATCATCAATTGAATTAACATAGTTAGGAAAAGTGTTCCACAAGGGTGGAAGGTGGCCTCCAAAGAAGGCTTTTTGCCAACGATGTATGATGAACAATCCTCACAAACAAGGATTGATATTTCATGTCTGCTTGAACATTCATTTGCCTCTCCAAATGATCAAAGTGATAAAATTAAGTAGTTAAACTATATTAATAACTGGATTCAATATGTAAAAGCCAATTTGGATCGTATGGATTCTAAATTAGACATGTTGGCTATTGAAATGTAGGTAATCAATGGGAACCTTCAAGCCCTAGTTGACTACCATAATCAAATTTATCAAAAAAAGTAAAAAGAAAAAAAAAATAATAAAGAAAATTCAAATTAACTTACCCCATGCTACAAAGCCATTAGCACTTCTACCAAAATGGTTCAATCTGTTTGCTAAACAAATTAGTTAGGGTAAAGCTTGAAGAGAAGGATCCTCTAAGGCAAAGATGTTAAAGACCATTGTTAAAAAAGGAATATCAACACAATAATAAAATTTAATATCTATTGGCTTGAAGAGTGTTGTTTTCTTAGATATTGATAACGATCCAAATCCAATGGATTCAATTACTATTTTGATCAACCACTATACATCTCTACAATAGGTAAACAATTGGAATGATTCTACAGTCATAGAGATAGCAATCATATATATTGTAGGAAATGTGTTGCATTGGTGGAATAATGCAGCATATGATTCAAAATATTTGGTTCATCAGTCTGGGCTTAATGAATTAAAAATCTCATTGATGAATGAATTTTTCCCTAATCATGCAAATAAGATAAAAGCACACTTACTTTTACTACACATGAAACAATGCGACCAATCTTAATTTTAAGACTTTACAACAATATATATATGTAGAAGGTCTTGTAGACACCAAATTTTAGCCATTTGTTATTCATATATATTTATATATAAATATATAAATATTTTATATATTTATACATTTATATATAAATATATACAAATAAACATAAAAAATCTAATGGTTAGATTTAGTCAGTAAAAGTGAATTTCAATGGTTACATTTAATCCAAAGTACAATGTCATGGATCAAAATCCAATGGTCAGATCTAATCAACATTCTTTTGTAATCAATAGTCATATTTAACAACATTACAATCCGATCCTAACCCTAACCTTTTCAAAGAGGTTATAAAATATCATTCACTTTTGTGAATGGGGGGATGAGAAAAAAAGAAAAGAGGACGACATAAGGGAGATGGCATGAATGAACAAAATGAAATAGAAAGACGCAAAAGGGAGGCAAGAGAGAGAGAATGATACAGTTATACTACCCAAATTGTGACTCGTGTGTGCAATAATATTTCTATTTTCAATTTATATTGATCATTTTCTTATACTCACTTTGATGGGTGCTACTAAAATATTTTGTTGCTTCCATGTGTGCAGGATTTATAGCTTCAATCGGTGGTCACAACAACAAACCCACCTCCAACATTGATTGTGGCATGAAGAACAAATACACCATGTTCAACTTGTGAAAGGGATTACCCCCTTTTGGCACATCTATTTTCTTGAATTTATATACAATATTCTACTGTTATTTTATGTTCACAAAATGGCGATCACGATTCTTTCCCACATTAATTTTTGTTTCTATGATTTCAAGGGTTGTTGTTCACAAAAAAAAATAGCCTCAATGATGAGGGTTTTCTATTCTATACGAATCGTAACTTCATAAAAGAGCAATACAGGTAAGTGTCCTTAAAAAACTTACTTCTTTAATTTTTCAAAAAAAAAGAAGTTTTGTGTTTTTAAGTTTTCTATATGTTTTAATTTCATTTTGAAATTAAAATTAAAACAAAAAAAGTTGTCATTTAAACCCTAGCTTTGTGTTTACTTTTAAATAAAATAAAATAAAAAATAAATTGCTTTGCTTTTCTATCTTCATTTTAGGCAATAGATCAAGCATTCTGGAATAGGGGTCTTAGGCATTAAAATAAAATGACATTTCAAGGCATTTCTTTGTTCTATTAGGTGGCAAAAGAAATCATACTAGTTGCATCTAAGGATAAATTTGCATTTAAAAAATTTTAAAAAAAGAACATCTTAGAACTCTAGATCTGTCGTATTTTCTCTGACACACAGTTAGAGATGCAAATCTGCATCTGGTTAACTCCAAACATGGCTCTCTGTCTAAGCAAATGCAGCTCTGCATCTGCTTAATCCCATACACACTTTTGTGTCTGGTTTTATGTTTCAGAATCATTCTAGGGCTTATTTGGAGTTGGTTTGTTGCATTTTAACTTATGGTTTTTGTCTATATTACTATTTTGCCTATGTCTGTCTATGTTTGACTATATTTTAGGCAACAAAGTTAAATCACATCTTAGATTTCATTTATATTTTATTTCACAAAACCCTAAAAAATGAAATTAAAATAACACACATTGCACAATTCACATTAAACATCAATGAGTTGTATTTCATCACCATCCATTGATCAAGACCAGTGACTATGGGCTTCATCTCCATATTTTGGTTCACGCCATAGCAAACATAGAAGACCCCCATGAGTGGTTTCCTAGCCTTCATCACTAGGAAATCCCCCACTCTTGAGAGCATCTCGGTGTGGGTTAGGTTAGATACCCTTTCCATGAGGTCTAATAATTTGTGGATCTGTAGCTATTGTTCTTGTCTGAGCTCGCTCGAGGATGAAGTGAAAGTTTGGGTAGACCGATCGTAGGACTTAGACAACATGACCTCTTTGAGGTTAATTTTTAAATTTAGGATACCATCAGCCAATTCATCTTAGCCAAAAAAAATTAAAATTTTTTAGTAGTTTAAAAATTTTTTATTTAAAATTTTTTAGTTTAAAATTTTTAGAAGTTTAAATTTTTTTAAAAAATCACTGGCTGCTTCGAATATTAACTATAAAAAATTATAGAAAATAACTAAAATTTTAGAAAAAACTGGTTTCGAGGCGTTTCAACCTCTCATCAGTTGGTTTGTGAGATTTGAGAAAGGAGTCTCAAATCGAATACATATATAGGAAAAAATTGAACTCACACTTCCACTCCAACCCTAACTAGGGTTTTACAATAATGAAACTCTAACTCCAGACATGAGTAAGAGAAATTATGAAGTTTTTATTAATCCAGAAAAGAGCAGTGTGAGAAAAAACTAATTTTTAATTAAAGAAACCATAATTAAATATAATTAAATATATTTAATTAAAGAAACCATAATTAAATATATAAATAAATATATTTAATTAAAGAAACCATAATTAAATATATAAACTTAATAAATTAAAGGTTTTTTTAAAGAAACCCATAAGGAGTTTTAAATAAACCCATAAAGAGTTTAAAAAACTCATAAAGAGTTTAAAAACCCCATAAAGAGTTTTAAAAACCCATAAAGAGTTTTTACGAATCCATAGAGAGTTTTTACGAACCCATAAAGCGATTTTTTTAAAGAAACTAATATTTAATTAAAAAAACCATGCATATGATTTAAATAATTAAATATTCAAATTCTTAATTAACCGAAAAGAATTGATTAAATTAAAAATTTATTAATTTATTAAATTATTAGTTTATTCCAGAAAACCTGCTTCTCATCAGCAAACTTCCAAGTTTTTTCGGATTTCTCCAACAAACTCGAGGAAATGGAATGTGTTGCAGTGCGGGGACTTGTTGACAAAGTCGATGGAGTTTAGGGTTTAGGCAGACCCCCAAGTTCAAGGCCTTAGCAGAAGAGCTGAAGTCCAATTTGAAAACAAGGGGGGCCCTCTTACTCCTTTTCATTGAACGTAAGTTGTTGAGTAGCACTGCTTTGTCCGTGAGAGAGATTTTTTGAAAACACTGAATAAGGAACCTCCGTGGATAGCCTCTGGCACGCAATCTCCGGTAGAGCAAGTCTCTGAGTTGAACAAAACCCGACGGATCAGACTCCTTGAGAAGATACCGCTTAAGCTCATTGATCACAAACGAGCGCTTTTGATGCAGTGGGTGCCAAGAGCTAAACGGTATATACTGATAGATGTTCATGGGCTTCTGAAAACACTTCGTTGCAAGAATACCTGTTTCCTCAAACTTGGGACCTTTGAAAAAGGTGATATCGAGCAAAGTCGTAGAAGACGTAGAAATGCATGGCATGATTTTAATCTCATGGTAAAAACTTTGGTATATCGTGAAAAAATATAGGAGAGACTCTTTGTTGCCTGTCCAAATCCCAAAAGTGTCATTGAAAAGTGAGCTTCAACACACCCAATTAGTTTGCATTTTATCATTGCATCTATAAGGCCTAGGACTGCATAAAACACACCAAAAGATCAAAAAAATCAAAACAAAAACTACAAAAATTGAAAAAAACTTATTTGCTTGTGTGATCTGTGTGTTATTCATTTTCATTTTCACCATATTTTTCACACACATACCTTCACATTCGTCACCCCATTTCACTCTCAGCTTCTGGTATTGACCTGAAGTTATGACAATGCGCTAACCAACACCCACAACCAAGCACCCACACCCATGGAGCATTACGCTTAGATTTCCCAAGCCTCGACCACTTTCATAGCTAAGCAAGAGGGAATGTCGTAAGCCAACAATATCTTCATTAACCCCTTTTTTGAACCCACATCCATGAACAAAAATCCTCCCTCATCATCCAACCCATACATCTCTATCCCATCTACACACATCATTCATTCTAATCCACTCTATGAAGCACAAGGTAATGTTGCTTTGTAGATACCCACATCATTATCATATATTGATCTCATTCAATAAAACACTCCTTATTTGGTTATGATACCCTTCGCCACTTACCCTCCACCAACATCCACTCATATTTCTTCCACTCATTAGGCTTAATATTTCACTCCTCATTCGACCATTCTACCTACCTCTACAATCTCTATCCAGTAAGTTATACAACATCTACAACTACTTTTTGGTAGTGGTAATCAAGGTATTCACTCCACCATACAACACCAATCACATATGGTGAACTTCAATCATCCACCAACATCAATACAAAATACTTTCTCCATGAAATATCCATTATGGGTATCGCGGTCACCCACCATAACCATTCGTACAATGCCACTTAACAATGTGTATATTGCTGAATCAACACAACATGCCACTATTCCTCCATCTCCTCATCAGTAACCCCCACCTTATCAACAACCATCATTCCACAACCAATATCAACAGAAGATTATACAACATCAAATTCCAACACACATCAATCCACTTGCCAACCAACACCTCATCTCATCCATCCAATTCATCATGCAACAAACACATCCAACACACACAAAACAAAAATTAGGGTTTTAAAACACCATTTGAAGACCCAAAATTTTATTTTTTGCAAAAAAATATTGATAGCCTAACAACTATATATCAAATCCCACTTTTAGACAACTAATCAATCACCCTATTCATACTTCAGTACCCTCACCACCATATCCTGCTAATTTCGAAGTACCAAATATGAACAAATTTAGAGGGGAAGAGGACCCTCATGAGCATGTAAGTGCATTCATCCATGCATGTTTCAGAATTCAAAACATTGATTCATTGATATTTTGAACCTTTCCCCAAACCCTAGGGGGAGATGCCTTGGATTGGTACCACCACTTACCCAACCATAACATCTTTACTTTCAAGCAATTGGTCAATCTATTATTAGAATATTTTTTTTTAATATCAAGCATCAAGCCACTCTAACTAATCTCTAATATCTTCACCATTTTAAACATGAGCCTATCTTGGAGTATGGAAAACAATGGAGATTCGTGTTAACAAAAATACCCTTTAATCTTCCCGCTATGGAGCTCACTCGAATGTTCACAATGAGTTGTTTGAAATACATATATTTACTATTACAACTCAAACATTATCGAACACTCAAGGAAGCTTTAACACAAGCCCAAATCATTGAAGATATCAAAATCCAATAAGGAGAAATCAAACTTATGAAGAAAGAGTGGCCCAACAACAATGCTCAACAAATTATCCTCCATGAACAACCACAACCACAGGTGCACATCTAGGCACCTCCTAAACATATTCGTTAATGGAAAATCACAACAAGTGCACACCCAAGCACCCCCAAATATATGGTCATCAAAGGACTACCTCGACAAGGGTACACCCAACCACCTATTCAACAAGGGCTTATACAAGCACCACTTAATCAAATGCACCAAAAAAAAGTGCTAGACCATGATTGGTACCCTTAGGCACCCCAAAAACACACACACTCTCTCTCTCTCTCTCTCTCGTGGTCACACATATTCCAAATCATGAAGGGTACAACCATGTGCCCACTCAACAAGAGCACACCCAAGTATCATCTCACGAGGCACATGACCAAATATCTTATCAAGAATCTATTCTTGCCTTAGGGCCTTCAATACCACCAACATACCCAGACACTCCACTTGTCTTGGATCTCATGACTAATCCAATCTTGGGGGATTCTATCTTGCACAACACATATATCTTCTCTCCCACCATCCAAACAAAGCAACACATCATAAGCATGGATTTGTGCCAATAATCTAGCATAAATATGGCTTTGTACCAACAACATAATATTGACATGACTTTGTGCTAGCAACACAACATTGACATGGCTCTATGCTAGCAACACAATATTGACATGGCTTCGTGCTAGCAACACAACATTGATATGAATTCATGCCATCAACACAACATTGACATGGCTATGTGCCAACAATATAGCATTGACATGGCTTTGTTCTAGCAATCTAGCATCGACATGACTTCGTGCCAACAATCTAGCATTGACATGGCTTCATACCATTAATCTACCATCGACATGCCTTTGTACTAGCAACACAACATTGATATGACTTCGCACTAGCAATCCAACACAAACATGGCTCTGCACCAATAACTTAGCCTAGACAATGTTCAGTTACACTAGTCTAGTACAAACATAGCTCCACAATCCCCTCAATCCACCATCGATATTCCTCCATACTTATTTGAGGACTCCATGATCCAATTGGAGTCCCTTGACACTTCCAAAGACCAACTCAAACAATAATTGGATAATATCTTAGTCAATTTTTATAGCTCTGAAGATGTGTCATTTCCCACCGTTCCATCATTGAATAGCCTACCAAAGGCCCTGACTGCCTTTACCTATTCCTCAGTTTGCTACCCATTTTTCTTGTCCTCCTCCTAGATGAACACCCACAACCACCATCGCTACCTTGACCACCTCCATACACCTAATGTAAAATATGTGCATATGTACATGGCAAAAATAACAAAAAAAAATAGCATAGCCATTCACATTGCATTTTGTAAATCCATCCATGTGTTCATAACTCATACATTCCATGATCATTTCCTTGTTCATCATATTTATATATCACTATCATTTGCATCCATACATGTCACCTACCATACTAGTTGTAATTCACTCAATTTGGATAATTATTAGTCCAACAAGTCTTATCACCTTAATCAAGGGTGCCTTCAGTATAGCATTAGTCCCATTGCACAATATGAAACTCATGCAACTCTAAGTGTTTTTCGATCACTCAGCCAATCCTAGTGTTTCAAGCAACGTCCATTGAATATCAAGTTTTCTCTTGGATAAAATCACACTTTTTCGCTAAGAAACTCTTGAGTTCTAGGATTTGACTCCTCTAATCTTGAGCCAAACACATCACACTTATTAATAACATCTTGTGTCAAAGAAGGATGGCACCATGATTGGGTTGAACCTTGAAGTGAAAATATGTTCCCGCATGTTCCATTATGCACATAGTCCAAAAACAAAATGATGAAAACAATGGTTTTCACCACTTTAAAAAATATATCTTAAACAACAAAAAGAGTAGTAAGGATAAAGGTAAAATTCTCATCAAGACTTGATTCGAGTGGTTGAGAATCCAATTCCCCAAATATTTAATTCTTGTCACAACAACAATAGCATGAGTAGTAAGGATAGGGTTAAATCCTCATCAAGACTCGATTTGAGTGGTTGAGGATCCAATTCCCCAAATCTCTAACTCAATTTATAAACACATAATAATAACTAGGCTTCAAGTAGTAAGGACAAGGTTTTATTCTCATTAGGACTCGATTTGAGTGGTTGAGAATATGACTCCCTAAAGCTTGAAAACCCTAACATTAGACTATGCTCATGTGTGGCAGCACGTCTCTCTTGAAGAGGCATATGAATGCACATAAGGACAAGCTAGCTTTTTGCTTCTCTCCATGACTAGCTTAATTTCACCATACTCAATATGAGTAAATGAATTCACTATTTGCACACATAGTGGTTCTTGATTGGCTTGATTCATTACCAAGCCCATCCTAAGATGAATCGGTTGATGGTATCCTAAATACAAAAATTAACCTCAAAGATATCGTGCTATCTAAGTCCAGCTACCGGTCTACCCAAACTTTTGCTTCACCCTCAGACAGGTTCGGACAAGAATGACAACTATGAATCTACAAATTAATAAACCCTATGGAAAGGGTATCTAACCTAATTCACCTTGATATGCTCTCAATAGTGTAGGATTTCCTACTGATGAAGGCCAAAAAACTGCTCGTGGAGGCCTTCTATGTTTGCTATGGTGTGAGCCAACGGATGGATATGAAGCCTACCATCATTGGTCTTGATTAACAGTTGGTGATGAAATCCAACTCATTGATGTTAAATTTGAATCGTGCAGTGTGTGTTATTTTAATTTCATTTTTTTAGGGTTTTGTGAAATAAAGATAAATGTAATCTAAGATGCAATTCAACTTTATTACCTAAAATACAATCAAACACAAATAAACATAGGCAAAACAATAAAACAGATAAAAATCATAAGTTAATATGCAACAAACCAACTCCAAATAAAACCTAAAATGATTCTGAAACACAAAACGAGATGCAAAAGTGCATCAGGGATTAATTAGGTGCAAAGTTGCGTCTGCTCAGACAGAGAGCCGTATTTGGAGTTAACCAAATGTAGATTTGCGTCTCTAACTATGTGTTAGAAAAAAATACAGTAGATCTGGAGTTCTAAGATTCTCTTTTTTTAAAATGCAGATCTATCCTTAGATGCAACTAGTATGATTTTTTTACCACCTAACAGAACAAAGAAATGCCTTGAAATTCCATTTTATGTTAATGCCTAAGATCCCTAAAATGCTTCCAGAATGCCTGATCTATTGCCTAAAATGAAGACAGAAAAGCAAAGAAATTTCTTTTTTATTTTTTATTTTATTTTATTTTATTTAAAAGTAAACACAAAGCTAGGGTTTGAATGATGACTTTTTTTATTTTTTATTTTAATTTCAAAATGAAATTAAAACAAATAGAAAAATTAAAAACACAAAACTTTTTTTTTTGAAAAATTAAAGAAGGAAGGTTTTTAAGGATACTTACCTGTATTGCTCTTTTATGAAGTTGTTGTCCATATAGAATAGAAAACCCTCATCACCAAGGTTATTTTTGTTTGTGGACAACAACCCCTGCAATCATAGAAAACAAAAATTAGTGTGGGAAAGAACCATGATCGCAATTTTGTGAAAATAAAAAACACACCATTTGTAATAATAGTAGAATATTGTATTTAAATTCGATAAAATATCTTTTGATATAGATTGACCCTTTTAGGGTACCTTTTACAATCAAATGTGCCAAAAGGGGGTAATCCCTTTACAAGTTAAACATGGTATATTTGTTCTACATGCCACAATCAATATTTGAGGTGGGTTTGTTGTTGTGACCACTGATTGAAACAAATTTATGCCTTTGTAGTGAGTGAAGATATGACTCCTACACACCTGGAAGCAATAGAAGATGTTAGTAGCACCTGTCAAAGTGAGTATAGTAAAATGATCAATATAAATTGAAAATGGAAATATTATCGCACACATGAATCACAATTTGGGTAGTATAACATTAGCATTCTCTCTCTCGTGCCTCCCTTTTATCTCTTTTTGTTTCGTTTCGTTCATTCATATTGTCTCCCTTATATCATCCTCTTTTCTTTTTTTCTCATCCCCTCATTCACAAAAGTGAATGGTATTTTATAACCCTTTTGAAAAGGTTAGGGTTAGGGTTTGAATGTGGTGTCATTAAATCTGGTCATTGAAACAAACTTTTTATTGATTAAATCTGACTTTTGGATGTTTGATATGTGGCATTGTACTTTGGATTAAATCTAACCATTGAAACAAACTTTTCATCGGTTAAATCTAGTCATTGGATGCTTGATGGTTAAAAAGTTGTTAACAACAAAAACTTGTCAAAAAAATTATCAAAAAAAAAAGACAATTTATTTTTGCACAAAAACTTGTCAAAACATAATATTAAACATAAAGAACAAAAATTGCTTTTGCACAAAAACTTGTCAAAAAGCTTTTAACAACAAAAACTTGTCAAAAAAATGTCAACAAAAAACAAAAATTGTTTTTGAACAAAAATTTGTTAACAACAATTTTTCATCAAAAAAAATATTTGTCAACAAAAAAACATTGTTTTTGCGCAACAAAAAACAAATATTGTTTTGCACAACAAAAAAACCGTCAAAACAAAATTTTCCAAAAAAATAAATTGTCAATTTCAACAACCAACACAAAAACATCAAAATTTCAACAACAAATGCACATCCAGGTGCCAACATGACACAGGTACACTTAGGTACCCCAACAATTAGAGCATATTTCAATACCAAACCAACAAGAGTACAACCAAATATTGCTCCAATAGGGGTATAACCAGAGGTCGCTCCCTACAAGAAGCGAGGGGTCGCTCCCTACATAAAGCAATTTACTTTTCATGTCCTTAGCATAGAGTTCACTCCCTACAAGAAATGAGGGGTCACTTCCTACATCAATCAAATTACTTTTCATGTCCTTAGCATAGAGGTCGCTCCCTACAAGAAGCGAGGGGTCGCTCCCTACATCAAGTAATTTAATTTTCATGTCTTTAGCATAGAGTTCACTCCCTAAAAGAAGCAAGGGGTCGCTCCCTACATCAAGCAATTTACTTTTCATGTCTTTGGCATAGAGGTCGCTCCCTACAAGAAGCTAGGGGTCACTCCCTACATAAAGCAATTTACTTTTCATGTCCTTAGCATAGAGGTCGCTCCCTACAAGAAGTGAGGGGTCACTCCCTACATCAAGCAATTTACTTTTCATGTCTTTAGCATAGAGGTCGCTCCCTACAAGAAGTGAGGGGTCGCTCCCTACATCAAACAATTTACTTTTCATGTCCTTAGCATAGAGGTTGCTTCCTTCAAGAAGCGAGGGTTCACTCTCTACATCAAGAAATTTACTTTTCATGTCCTTAGCATAGAGTTTGCTCCCTACAAGAAGCCAAGGGTCACTCCCTACATCAAGCAATTTACTTTTCATGTCCTTATCATAGACGTCGCTCCCTACAATAAGCCAAGGGTCCCTCCCTATATCAAGCAAGCTATTTTTCATGTCCTTAGCATAAAGGTCGCTCCCTACATTAAGCAATTTACTTTTTATATCCTTAGCATAGAGGTCACTCCTTGCAAGAAGCGTGAGGTTGCTCCCGACATCAAGCAACTTGGAGATGCTCAAGGTATCACACCTTCTCCATCAATCGTATCACATCATAAAATAACTAGGGGAGGTTCAAGGTCTTGCACCTTCCCCACTAGTCAATCAATTCAAATAAATCAAGTAATCTAACATACAAAATAATCAACAATCAATCAAGCAAACAATCCACTTGGGGATGATCAAGGTATCACACCTTCCCCAATAAAAAAATCAAAAAACTGGTGGTGCTTAAGGTATTACACCTTCCTCATCAGTCAAAATCACATCAAACAATCATCATAAAATAACAATAAACAATTTCATTCACATTAAATTTTTTGCATTCATAACTCATTCATTCCAATTCACTGCATTCACACATTCGTATCATTTGCATCCATTCATGTCACCTGCCATACTAGTTGTTATTCACTCAATTTGGATAATTGTTAGTCTAACAAGTATTGTTGCCTTAATCAGGGGTACTTTCGATCTAGCATTAGTCCCATTTAGCAATCCAAAACTCATGAACATCAAAATATTTTCTGTCACTCAATCAATCCTAGTGTTTCAAGCAACCTCTATTGAATATCAAGTTTTATATTGAACCAAAAAAAAAAATCACTAATAAAATCTTGAGTTTTGGAATTGACTCAACCATTATTTAACCAAGTACATGTCACATATTAATAAAATATTGCGGTAGAAAAGGATGACACCATGATTGGATTGAACCTTGAAGTAAAAAAGTCATTCTTTCTTGTTCCATTATGAACATAGTCCACAAACAGTGATTTTCACCACTTAAACAAAACATAGTCCAAAATAACAATGAAAACAGTGGTTTTTAATACTTAAATTTTACAACAAAAATAGTGGGTAGTAAGGATAGGGTAAAATTTTCATTTTTATTTGGTTGAGAATATGATTCCCCAAATATTTAACTCTTTTTAAAAAATACATAATAATAATGATAGGTATTCAAGTAGTAAGGATAGGTTTAATTCTCATCACGACTTGGTTGAGAATCTGATTCCCCAAAGCTTGGAGATTCTAACATTGGAATTTGAAGCTAATATCCATCGAGGCTATAGATGCTTGGTTGGTAGTGGAGTATGCTCATGCATGACGACATGTCTCTCTTGAAGAGACCTTTGAACGCTGATAAGGACAAGCTAGATTATTGGTTCTCTTTATATCAAGATTAATCTCACATTACTCAAGATGGGTAAATTAATTCATTTGCACACACAGTGGTTCTTAATTGGCCCGAGTCATTATTGTTCTTAAGAGGAGTAAATGAACTTCCATTGCACACACAATTGGTATTTGAAAAATTTAACTCTGTTTTACCAATTTGTTTGAGATCATTAGGATGTTTGAGTCTTTGTAAAACAATTCTGCAAAAACAAGCTTACATTCCATGTCATCACCATATCATTAAAATTTCATAATTCACTTCATATTTCACCATTAGATATTGGTGTCCCTGATTAAGCAACAAAGATAAAATTGGTCAAGCAAGAATCTAAAGTCTCTCAATTATCATTACAACGTGATAACATCAGTTCATTTACATCATTCATTCATTTGCATACATCACCACCAATTGCATTCATTCATAATACATTCATTTTATCACATGCATACCAAAATTCAAAAAGGCTCCAAAGGAATCAAACTCCTTTGGTCACATTCAAGTTAGAAAGATCCAAAAAAATACTCCTTTGGTCAATTCAATCCAAAAAGCTCCAAAGGAAGTTCTCCTTTGGTCAATTTAATTCAGAAGTCTCCAAAGGAAATACTCCTTTGGTTAATTCAATTCAAAAGGCTCCAAAGGAAACAATCCTTTGGTCAATTCAATTCAAAATGCTCCAAAGGAGGTACATCCCTTTGGTCAAATCAATTCAAAAAGCTCCAAAGGCACCAAACTCCTTTGGTCAAAAGATCTTCAAGTGAACCTCGTAAATAGTGATGTACTCTAGATACCTATCAGTTACAACGATTGGTTATCCATGCAATCTGATAGGATGGGTAGATCACCATAAGGACACTTGTTAAAAAAAAATACCATCAAATAAACCTCAAAATTTCATAAATTCATCACATCAACACATCAATACGTCCAAATCATCATCCCATACCACCATGTTTGAAATCACATGAATTTGGTCTATCAATTTTTGAGTGCAATTATGTTCAAGAAAATTTTCTCAAAGCTATCATAAGCCCTCTTCACGAGTATCATAAAAGTAGAAACCTTTCACAAATTACAAAATAGTATGAACCATGCCACTATATGGGTTTGAAATGTGGTCTATGCAAGTGAGGTGGTAAAATAGACCTTCACCTCCACCATATGCTTACCTACACTGGTTGGTTCATCAAACAACAACAAAATTGCACATCATGTTGAAAGTAAACTTTTGACAACACATATTTAGCTCAAACTTGGGATAACCAATTTGATCTTGATTTCAAACATTTGCATCCATAAAATCACATCCCTTTCATCATCCACATTTGGTCAATCGGCTCGTGAGTTTCATCTTTCACCAATTTGCTGATTGAGAGGGTAAGCCAAAATAAAAAAATTCATCGATCATTCCATCTTCGTGTTGAGACAACAAAAAAAAAAAATCAATATCTTCAATCAAACCAGGTGTCTCTTATTTTTACACCGCATTGTGTTCTACACAATGCAATGCAAAAAGAGGTATTTGTAGACACCAAATTCTAACTATTTGTTATTCATATATTTATATATAAATATATAAATATTTTATATGTTTATATTTATATATAATTATATAAATATATACAAATAAACATCAAAAATCCAATGACCAGATTTAATCAATAAAAAGTGCATTTCAATGGTTATATTTAATCCAAAGTACAATGTCATGGATCAAAATCCAACGGTTAGATCTAATCACCATTATTTTGTAATCAATGATCAGATTTAACAATGCCACAATCCAACCTTAACCCTAATATTTTCAAAGAGGTTATAAAATATCATTCACTTTTGTGAATGGGGGGACAAGAAAAAAAGAAAATATGACAAAAGGGAGATGGCATGAATGAATGAAAAAAAACGAAGAGAGCTAAAAGAGAGGTAAGAGAGAGAGAATGCCACTGTTATACTACCCAAATCAAGACTCATGTGTGCAATAATATTTCTATTTTCAATTTACATTGGTCATTCCATTATACTCACTTTTATAGGTGCTACTAACATCTTTTGTTGCTTCGATGTGTGTAGGATTCATAGCTTCACTCACTTCAAAGGCGTAAATCTACTTCAATCGGTGGTCACAACAACAAACCCACCTCCAACATTGATTGTGGCATGAAGAACAAATACACCATGTTCAACTTGTGAAATAGATTACCCCCTTTTGGCACATCTAATTGTAAAATACACCCTAAAAGGGTCGATCTGTATCAAAAGGAATTTTCTCAAATTTAATACAATATTCTATTGTTATTACAAATGGTATGTTTTTTATGTTCACAGGTCTACAACTTAAATCTCCATAGAGACCATTTCATCATAATATAGTTTTTGTCTACACTATCGAAGTCAATTGGATAGTTAATGTTAGACAAGATTTTTCAACAAAGCTTGGATATTAACATGTTGTGTTTTGTGGACATCATAGAAATGACATGATAAGATATTATAAGGTTATACCTAATGAATACAACCCAACAAAATTTGCCAAAGTTATCTTCCAAAGAATATTCACGAGTTTATGGTGCTCATAAGTATGGTTGTAGCTCTAAAAATAGTCAAAAATCTTACAGGTTCAAGAAAATTAGACTTGGTGAATTTCAACCATACAAATATTTTACAAAGTGAAAATCAAAAGTATGCTACTTTGCATGTAAGAAAAAAGAACACTATGCTTCCTCTTGTCTTACTAAGACACCTATTGTTGTGTTTGAACAATACGTCCCAGTTTACATGGATTAGGGACCCACTTTTTTGAAATTTTGATGATTATTTCTCTTGTTTTCTTTGGCTTGTGTATAATACTCAACCGTCCAAAATCCAAGTCCTTAGTTGAAAGTTCATAATTATGGATTGTCAATTTCTACAATACTTTGAACTTATTTTGATATTTGTTGCTATTGTTATATGTGGTAAACTCTTTTAAATGGAAAAGAACTTATCCTATAATATTAGGCTTAGAATAAGCTTTCCAACATGTACCTACATACCTATTTTTCCATAGCCTTAGTACCTTAAACATGCTTAAATGTAGGCACTGCAGACTTGGATTTCCCATTGGTAGTACAAATGGATTCACTTTTGAGCCCTACATCTCTTTCAATACTTACCAAAAATTCATGAGATCACTTGCATTG
The DNA here is from genome assembly GCA_028583015.1 of Wollemia nobilis. NCBI lineage: Eukaryota > Viridiplantae > Streptophyta > Pinopsida > Araucariales > Araucariaceae > Wollemia > Wollemia nobilis. Next base: position 6,671,671 of record JAQPPZ010000715.1, read on the forward strand.
GATGTGGCTCAAAAATATCTTTCCAATGAATATAAATTTACCTATGTTCGAAGAATTTTTGAGGCCCAAAAGTGTTTATTTTCCAAATATTGTCCAAGTTGTTGCGACCAAAAAACGTTAGATGCACAAAATCAAAAGTTTTAAGAAAATCTGAAATCGAATTTTTTAATAAAATCTAAAATCATAAGTTTTTGAAAGTTCCAATCACGATTTTTAAGAAAAATATAATATCAAAAGTTTCTAAAAGTTCCAGCAAAAAGTTTTAAGAGAATCTTAAAATGAAAAGTTTTAAAATTTCTACCAAGTGGAATGTCGGAAGTTTTAAGGAAAGATTTAAAAGTTCCACCAAGTGGAATGTTGAAAGTTTTAAGGAAAGCTTTAGCGGTTCCACTTTAAAAGTTCCAATTGGTTTTTTGGAAATAAAGTTCCCCTTAAAACTCCAGATCAAGGATCTTAAAGAAATCTTAAAAAAAGAAAAATAATTAAATTTTGACAAGCTTTCCCAGCCATCAGATATGGGTATATCAATGATTCACAAATAGTAGAAAGTTTGAAAGGAAACTTTAGAGATAAAATATCTTAAAATTCTTGAGAGGCTTTTCTAACCATCCAATCTGGACAGATCAATGACCCATAAGAGAACTAAGGTTAAACCATAGGAAATTGTTGGAAAACAATGAAAGTTATTGAAAGTGTAGATTTTTGTTGAAAAACACAAAAGGTTAAAAAAGGTATAAACTCATTGAAAAATAGGAAACGAACGAAAATGCAGAGAAAGGTTAGAAAACACAAAAAATGCAAAAAAAAAGTTGAAAACTATAAAATTTTGTTCGAGAAACACGAGATTATTTAAAATGTAGGAAAGGAGTGAGAAGCATACATATAAAAAAATAGAAAAATAAAAAATAAATATAGTAATGGTAATAAATTATAATGCATGTGATCAAGTGGCATTAGCTAAACCGATTAAATATGGGAGGGGTCTGTTTCAATCCCATAAACCCATTGAAAACTATAAATTGTAATGCCTACCGTATTTGGCTTTTGTAGGAAATTAATTATATATACTTGGAGTCAAAGGTGTTGGATGTGGGGTTTTTAAAGTTGACCAGGTGAATACAAACATACAAGATGGTAGATATGGTGATATTAATTATCAACCCAAAATTTGCAAAAAATTGGAAATTTAATGAAATATGGTCATTCGAGAGACCCCAAGCATCATGCGAGTGGAATTTTAATGAGGCATGGCCAATGTGTTAGAGATTTAATGAGGCATGACCCAAAGAATGGCTCATGTAATCCCACGGAGCATGTCCTGGAAATGGATAGTAATTTATTACAAAATGTAACTCCATATGAAGGCAAGATATTGTATAAAGAGTGGTTCAATGGTCTGTTATAAAGGTCAGAATCCATCCAATAGCATGCTTCTAATTTTCTTCTTTTATTTGTTTTTCTTTTTGGTAGTTGGACCAATTTTTTGAACCAAGTTGTTATTATTTTTTAACTTGTTCCTGTAATCCACTAAAGAAGAAAAACCTAAAACATATGTACTTAATGACTATCTTTTTAATAGAAGGCTTCTGAAATTGTGATGTTTAATATATGCATGTTGATGGTGGTTGCACTTAGCATATTTCTAGTCTTTTCTCCTTTAAATATTGCATCATCTCAAATCTTAGGTTGTGTGAGTATTGGTTGTGTCGAAGCTGGTTTTAAATCAAAACTATCACTTTATTGGATTGGAGCAAAATTTTAAGGCAGTATTGGCTTGTTTTTTTCCTCTCTTTTGCTTACCATTAAACCTTTGACTTTTGTTTGTATCCTATTTAGATTAGGAGTAGATCAATTTTTGTTTGAGAAGCGGATTTTCTATAGTTGCAATTTAAAACTTCATACAACTTCAAAATATTCATTGTTATTACATGTGCAATGTATCTTAAGTGCAATGAATGATATTTTATTGGACAACCATGGTTTGCAAAGCTTAAAATTCATCTCATGTTTCCTAGTTTTAACTATGCTTGACTCATATAAATTATAAATATAAGTATAGTGGAATTATTTTCAAACTATTTAAGCAATTAAATTTTAAAGCATTATGCTCGGGAAATTTATTTCTTTGAGTCACAACCAACAAAGGCCCATTTAAGGAATAACTATCAATGGCCTTTGAGTCTATCTACATTAGCCAAGACCTAGCATACCCAAATATTTGGGGAAAATATTTCCCTTTCAAGAGGAAACATACTTTGTTCCAAGTATGTTGGCTTGTGCTTGACAACATGTCATTTGCATGCTCAACAACACTAGCACTAGAAGGAAGGCATAGACTTTAAAAAATAAATTTTTCTTGGTGTCATGTTTTTTTACATATCTTGACTGTTAAAATTAGAGTCTGAAGTCATCATTACCATATCCAAGTCATTTGCAAGTGGCCTTGAGTTTCTTAGTCTTTCCCATACATAAAACCCAAAGCTAATAAAGGTAGAACCAATACTTATTAGACTCTAATAGTTATATTAGAGTTATTATCCATTTTATTAATCCTTTTGCCATTCCCTAAGGTCCACCAATGGAAACTCCTACTTCGTGGTTAGTAGGACGAAACCCTTTGAACATACCAAGTCCTGTATATGATATGCCTAAGAATGCTAAAAGATACCTTCCTTGGTATAGGCATGATGGGATGAGGTTAGTTGAAGAACATATCCATGCATACAAAGATGTCTTAATCCATTTTCAAATTGAACATGAGGATGTTTCATGTAGAATGTTTTCACACACGTTGGATTAGTGTGCATATGATTAGTATATCAGCTTACCTTCAAGCTCTATCACTTCTTGGGCTTAGCTAGACCATTTTAGATTTTCTATGCATCTTGATATGGTATATCATCATTTTGCTTCTACCCATAGAGAACCTAGTGAACCCCTAAGACTATTCAACACTAGGTTCCATAAATTATATACCAGGTTGGTGACACCTTACACCTTAATAGAGGAAGCAACCATCCAGATGTACTCTAGAGCTTTGGACTCATTGACTTTCATGTTTATGAGGAGATGCCCCCAAATCACATCCTTGACCATGGCTTATAATGAGGTTGTAACAATTGAACAACAATTAATACCTCAAGGTTTTAGTTTGGATTAATTACATTTGATTACACAACCAAGATCTTATATTCAAACACCATTAATAAATCAGGCCCTTACACAACACCTTCCCATGTTGGATACATTACCAGGAGTTATGTATCTCAACCAGTACCAACATTTTAATCTGGTACCCCTAAATCAAATGATGCATAATGTGAGCAATCAACTGATCATTCCAATGCACTTTAATAATTAGGTAACCACAAACAACATCCTCAACCATGCACCTCTAGAAAATAATCAACCAACCTTATCCACATTTTTGAATACATTTACACCCACAAATAATGTAATAGCTCAATCGATACTAAATCAACTTAATAACCCAAATCTTGAGTTATATAACTCATAAAGGATGGTTCAAAAATTGAGCAATGATATGCTTCCACTACAATTCAAGTTCCTCAAAACCCACCTGCAAATAACATTCAAAATAGGAACTTCAACTTCCAAATGACTAACAACCAATGGCATCCTCACCTAAATAATGGAAGAATCCCAAATATTGCCAAAAACCAAAATCAATCTAATGATAACCCAAGCATTCCCATAAATTTAGTTGATATTGCTCTGCTTAAATGGTGCAGGGTCCATTCTAGTGCTCAATATAGTGAAATTGATTGTCTAGAGTTTAGTTTATAAATGCTTTGGATTTTATCAAAAAAATGATGAAAATTTTGGAGTTAGTGCCCACCAATGAGGATTGTAGAAATTAAGCTAAACAGAATGCAAGAATAACCTTAGTTTTAGAAACATACAAGCTCTCAAAAATGGATGAAGAAAAACTTGAATAAGGCCTGAAAGAAGAGGTGCAAGCTCACCGACAATTTCAAAGAAATATCAATTATATTCTTTAGAGTAAAGGAAAATAACCATTGACTTCCTCCATACCTCCTAATAAAACTTCTATCCCACTTGATGAGCAGGCCAACAAAATCCTTGTTCTACCTAAGGATCCTATAGTGCCTATGCAACCAAAATTCAATGCACCATTACCACATATAGATAAAATACCATAACAAAATAAATTTGGATATGATATTATTAAAGACCTTAAGAAATCCAAGGCAAATAGTTCTCTAATTGATATAGCTTAGTTGACTGACTAGAAAAATTTATTGCTTAAAATACTCCTTGGCTGAAAGAAAGTAGAGATAAAAAGGTTGTTGATGCTCAGGTGGCTATATACAAAAAAAATTAGAATCCCCACCTTTTATGTTGATTACCAAAATTGATGGTAAAAGTTTACATAACTTCCTTTTGGATTCAGGTGCTTCTAGTAATGTGATGTCATATGTTATCAACAAAATATTAGGGTTGACCCCTGCTCACTCAAACCAAAAGGTTGTTCAATTGTATAAGATAGAAGTAAATGTGGTTTGGATGCTACATCAAAATCAAATATAGTTGGTTGTTGAACATAGGATACAACAATGTATTGATAGTCAAGTTGTGGGTATACCATATGCATATGGGATGTTGCTCAACCGTGATTGGTCAAGAACATTGAATGATTGTATGGTAAAAAAAAATTGCATATGTGGCTTCCTTGGCATGGCATAGCCAATCAAATTTGGATAAGATAGAAGTAAATGTGGTTCGGATGCTACATCAAACTCACATATAGTTGGTTGTTGAACATATGATACAACAATGTATTGATAGTCAAGTTGTGGGTATACCAAATGCATATAGGATGTTGCTCAACCATGATTGGTCAAGAACATTAAATGGTTGTATGGCAACAAATTTTTTGCATGTGGCTTCCTTGGCATGGCATAGCCAATCATATTTGGATAGAAAGAGATCATAGGTTGAAGGAGCTCATCACTAAGTATAATAACGTGAATGATATTTTGTATCATAAACTATAATTGAAAATCTACACCGTGGCAGTGGAAACCATAATTGAGGATAATAATTCGATAGTGGAGACCCCACCAAGTAAACAAAAAATAATTGAAGATCAATTATGGACCCTCAAGTTTAACGGATCAAAATTTGAGCATGGTAGTGGCACTAGGATTGAATCAATTTGATGGGGTGAGAGAGGTAAAATAAGGGCTTTTGGGATTGTAAAGTTGGTATTACTGTGGGATGAGGCCCATAAAAAACTTGTATGCCTATTATCATAGGCATTTTACAAATTACTGTAACCTTGTTTGGGACCCTGAAAATTTTAACCATAGGAAATTTGATCCCTTTTGGCTAGGACCCTTTCAAATATCAAATATTCTAGTCTTACCTTCTAAATAAGACTTCTACATAGTTTATTGTTTCAAGTTTTTGGTGTGTTGACCTTGTTTTTTTTATTTATATTTTGCTTTGTTTTTTTATCTTTAACTTTGCTCTATCCTATGCATCCCTCTTTTGGCTCAGATTGGTCAAGTGCAACCAACTTCTGGTTACTCTAATATGGAAGTGTTTTCTGCACAGTTTGGAGATGGAAAGTCCCATTTTGAACTCAATGAAGCTAATATTGGCTTAACCAACTATTTGATGTATATCCAATGTTTTGAGGCAAAACAAATTAATCTGGCAAGTAATATTTTATGATGTTATATCTCCACATTGAAAACACTTTAAGGAGATTCCATATCATGAGGAATGAAACCATTGCGATTTAGTTCTCAGGCAACAAGTGTCCACCCTCCTATTTTCCATAGTGATTCTAAACCCAAAAGCACACCCCAGTAATTGTAAATTGAGCAAAATACATATAAAATTTTTTATCTTAAGAAAAAAGAGGCTCAAGTGCTTGGGTGATTCAAGCAATCTCTACGAAGGCTATGAATGTCTGGCTAGTAGTAGAGTAAGATCTAGAGTGGAATCAAAGATAACTTTGTGAGGGTTATAAATTCTTGGTTGGAATCAGAGCAATGTTTTATAACTGGTGATATTTCTATCTTTGTGGTAAGAGCTTATCATTAGTAGACCAATGTTCGCATAAGACTGAACTAGTCAGATTTCTTAATTATGGTAGCAAATTTTAACTAATTATGAGGTAATAATGAATTCACATGCACACACTTTTACTGAAATAAAATGGAGTATTAATTTTAGATAAATTGGTTAATCCTAGCCTTGTATGGATGCCATTTTTTTTGTTGGTTTTGAATAGTGTTCTTTCTATTCCCAAAATGGTCAAGAGCATTTTCCAGTAATATCATCATTTGTTGTTGTAGTTGCACCACATGCCCTAATCTACATGGACTAGGGACCCACTTTTTTTGGAATTTTGGTGATTGTTTCTCTTGTTTGCTTTGGCTTGTGCATAATACTCAACCATCCAAAACCCAAGTCCTCAGTTGAAATTTCATAATCATGGATGCCCAATTTTTGTAATGCTTTGAACTTGTTCTGATATATGTTGTTAATATTCTATGTAGTAAACTCTTTAAAGTGGCAAACTTCTCCTATATGATTAGGATTAGAATAAGCTTTCTAACGAAATCCTACATACCTATTTTTCCATAGCCTTAGTACCCAAAACATGTTTAAATTCGGGCACTACATACTTGGATTTCCCCCTGGCAACACAAATGGCTTCACTTTTATGCCCTATATCTCCTTGAATACTTAGAAAAATTCATGAAGTCACTTGGATGTGGCTTGAAAGATCTTTCAAAAAAATATAAATTTATCAATGTTTGGAGAAGGTTTGAGGCCCAAACGTGGTTGTTTTCCATAGGTTGTCCAAATTGTCGCGACTAAAAAAATTTAGATGTAAAAATTGAAAGTCTTAAGAAAATATGAAATTGGAAGTTTTAAGAAAACCTAAAATCAAAAGGTTTTAAAAGTGCCAATCGAGATTTTTAAGAAAAATATAAAATCAAAAGTTTTTAAAAGTTCCAGTCAAATGTTTTAAGAGAATCTTAAAGGGAAAAGCTTTAAAAGTTCCACCTTAAAAGTTCCACCAAGTGGAATGTCAGAAGTTTTAAAGAAAGCTTTAAAAGTTCCACCAAGTGGAATGTTGGAAGTTTTAAGGAAAGCTTTAAAAGTTTCACTTTAAAAGTTCTAATTGGGATTTTGGAAATAAAGTTCCCCTTTAAAACCCCTGATCAAGGATTTTGAAGAAGTATTAAAAAAAGGAAAACATTAAATTTCGACAAGCTTTCCCAACCATTAGATATAGGTAGATCAATGATTCTTAGTGTAGGAATTTTGAAAGGAAACTTTAGAGATAAAATATCTTAAAATTCTCGATAGGCTTTCCCAACCATCTGATTTAGACATATCAATGGCTCAAAATTGAACTAAGGTTAAACCATAGGAAAGAGCTGGAAAATAATGAAAGTTGTTGGAAAGTGTAGACTTTTTCCATATAGGTCATAAAAGGTAGAAACTTGTCAACAAACACAGAGTAGGGCTGGAAAATACAAAAAAATACCAAAGAATGCAAAAAGAAGCTAAAAATTACATAATTTTGTTTGAGAAAAAAAAATTATTGGAAAATACCAGATTATTTAAAATGTAGGAAAGGAGAGAGAAGCATACATATAAAAAAAAATAGAAAAATATAAAATATATATAAAAAAAAAAAAATTAATTATAATTTTAAAAAATAAATAAAAATATATATATGATAATGGTAATAAATTCTAATGCCTACCATATTTGACTTTTGTAGGATATTAATCGTAGATGCTTGGAGTTCAAAGGTGTTGGACATGGGGTTTTTAAAGCTGACAAGGTGAGTACAAATGTACAAGATGGCATACATAGTGATATTAATAATCAACAAAAATTTGCAAAAAATAATAATTTAATAAAGTATGGTCATTTCAAAGGCCCCAAGCATCATTCAAGTAGAGGTTTAATGAGGCATTGTCAAAGACTAAAGTATTGAATATTTAATGAGGTATGGCCCAAAGTACGGTTGATGCAATCCCACGAAGCACATCCTAGATATGGATAGTAATTTATTGCAAAATGTAATGCTATATGAAGGTGAGAGTTGTATAAATAGTGGTTCCCTAGTATGTTACAAAGGTTGGAATCCATCTAGTAGCATGCTTCTAATTTTATTCTTTTCTTTGTTTTTCTTGTTGGTAGTTGGACAAATTTCTAAACCAAGTTGTTATTGTTTTTTGAGCTTTGTTCATGTAATCCACTAAAGAAGGTAAATCCAAAACATATTTACATAGTGTCTATATTTTTAATACAAGGCTTCTAAAGTTATTATGTTCAATTTGCAAATGTTGATGGTGGTTGCAATTAGAATATTTCATAGTATTTTCTCTTTTGAATATTGCATCATCTCGAATCTTAGGCTATGTTAATATTGGTCGTACCAAGGCTGGTTATAAATAAAAATGGTTACTTTACTGCATTGGAGCTAAGTTCAAGGTATTATTGACTTGTTTATTTTCCCTTTCTTCCTCTTACCCTTAAACCTTTGACTTTTCTTTGAATCCTATTCATATTAGAAGTAGATCAATTTTCATTTGAAGCATTGAAGCTAGTTTTCTGTAGCTGCATTTTAAAACTATTATTATTACACGTGCAATGTATCTTAAGTGCAGTGAATGATATTTTATTGGGCAACCATAGTTTGCAAAGCTTAAAATTCATCTAATTTTATCTATTTTTAATTTTTCTCACCTTGGATACATTATAAATATCAATGTAGTGGAATTGTTTTCAGATAGCTAAGCAATTTAATTTTAAAGTATTGTGCAGGAAATTTATTTCTTTGAGTCACAACCAACAGAGACCCCTTGAAGGAACAACTATCAACAACCTTTGAGTCTATCTGCACCAGCCAAGACCTGGCATACCCAAACCTTGGGGGAAAATATTTTCCTTTCAAGAGGGAACATACTTTATTCCAAGTATGTTGGCTTGCTATTGACAATGTGTCATTTGCATGCTCAAGAACACCAAAATATGTTAAATTCTTATTTGATAATGAAGGCATTATCACACAATGGGTGTTGGTTGAAACAAAAGAAAAATTAATGCAACTCTTGGAAAATGATGAAAAAATATATGTTCTTGATGAACAATATTCCTTGAGTTTTGATCAAAACGATGAAGAGGTTAATAAAATAAATTAAATGCTTAGGTTTGTTGGTCCATGCAAAAATGATTGTGATATTGATATGCCTGACTTACAAGATATAATAGATGAAGAACACCTTGTTTCTAAAATAGATATTAATGAAGCATATCATGATTATATACAATTAAAAGGAAAATAGATATTTCAAGATGAGTCAAAATTAGAAGGATTAGAGATATATAAAAGGGAAGAAATAGAAACAGATAACTCTTCCACATATTACTCTGATATTGAGGATATTTTTGTGCATTCAAAACCAACTTCTTATAATCCCAAAATGGATCCAAAAGCATTAACACCATATAGAAATTATTATAGTGAAGAACACAAGCTTATACTAAGAGGGGGGAGTGAACAGTATAAGACCACTTTTTACTTTTCTTTCCAAACCAATATTATGCAATGTGTAGATAGCAATATCAATAGCAGTAATCAAAGCAATGCACAAATCATCACACAATAGAGACACCACAATTTACGTGGTTCACCCAATGTGGGCTACTCCACGGAGAAAATATTTCACTAAAATTTTCTCAATCAATCTCTTGGGAATCCTTCCCAATTACAATGTTTATGGACCTCTATCCAAAGGAGACACCAATCCCCTAAATCAAGTTCATGGATCTCTATCCACAGGAGAACTCCTTCTCCTATGCTCTGGCTGGTGATCTTCTAGAAGACTACTGCCTCCACTACACTGGCTTGTGGATCTCTCTCCACTAAAGACTCTTGTCCCCACTCAGAAGACCTATCCTCACTACCCTGGTTGATGGATCTCTATCCACTAGAGACTACTATCCTCTCTACTCTATCACCTCCAAATCTCTATCTCAAATCTATACTAAACATAGTCCAGTCGATCTAGCACAAATATGCTCAACAAGTCCACTCAGAACTTGCTTGAATCTACTCAACAAGTCCACATAGAACTTGCTTGAATCTTCTCAATAGGTCCACTCAGAACCTGCTCAAATATGCTCAACAGGTTCACTCAGAACCTGCTCAAATATGCTCAATAAGTCCACTCAGAACCTATCCAAATATGCTCAACAAGCTCACACATAACTTGTCTAATATGCTCAATAGGTCCACTTAGAACCTGGTCAAATATTCTCAACAGGTCCACTCAGAACCTATCCAAATATGCTCAACAAGCTCACACAGAACTTGCTCAATATGTATTGTAAGCTTCCACAAAAGCTCACACAAAATCAGTCCACAAGTCTTCTCAAAGACTTACCTCAAATCTGCTTAACAAGTCCACACAGAACTTGTCCAATCTCAAAGAAGCATAAAGAGAATTGTTAGAGACTCAATATGTTCTATACTCAATGCTCAATTACTTTCACAACTCAATTCAGAATATAGAATAGTTTGTTTTATGGAACTTGAACAATCACTTCACAAACCCACTTGACTAGGCTCAACCAACTCTATTCAACCAATTACTCAGGAACAAATTTTGCTCACTAACCCTAGTCCAAGCATGTATCAACCAACTCAAAATATTTCCAACAATGCTCAACAACAAATCTCACATAACAATGATACTCATGTTCTTTTCAAGTTCACAACAACTCACTTCAACAACAATGCTTATAAAACTATCTTCACATAACAATGATACTCATGTTCTTTTCAAACCCTAACTCAAGTTCTTCACACAACCAATGGCTTCAACAACAATGCTTATAAAACAAGGTTTTAATCACAACACTTAATTCCAGAAAACCTTGAAGCATTAACTCTAACACTCTCAAAAAGGAAACCCTAATCAAGTCCTTTTCACTCCAAACTTATTTTCAGAAAACCAACCACTCAACTCAATTAAGAAAGAGATTGCCCATACCTTTTGCTTGTCAAGGAGTTGTTCTAACAAATCTGCCACACTCACAAATTCCTCTTTGCCAATCTCAATAAGGGTTAGAAGACTTCAATAAAACACAATACAAAAAGATGACTAAAATACACCTTATCACTCCAACTTAAAAATAATATTCACCATAATCTTCTTTAATAGAAAAACCCTTATTAAAATAAAATCAATGCTCAATAGTCTTAATTCTCCAATATATCAATATATTAATTAAGACTTTAATAAACAATTAAAATAAAAACCTCCTTATTACTCCTAATAACAATACTCAAATACCACCACTTATCCAATAATTAATCCTTCTAAATTTTCACTTAACAACCCTTATAACTCCAACATAGGCAAATAATCATAAAACCTTAAACACCCTTATACCTCCAACTTTAGGCAGATAATAAAAGTTTTAATCAAAAATATTTACCTTGCATTCAGGGGGAATCGAACCCTCAACTATGCCCACGACGTGCGCCTTAACCGTGACCTCAAATGTCGCACGAGCTACGTGCTCATTTGAAACCAACGAAGCACCACGTGCTTCAAGTAGTGCTCCCTTTGCCCTTGGCAAAAACAACGTGCGCCTTGGGCGCCTTTCAACCAACATGACCTCCAATGCAACCATCGCGTTTCGAACGTAGGCTCTCTTGCAAACAAATATTTTCGCACTTGCCCACTCGCCACTAGGCCACGCTGCCCGGTTGGCCTTCGAACAATTCATGCTTCCCTTTTTAAACTGTTCGTTGTACACAAAATCCAAATCTCACGAGCTCTTCTTCCTTTTCGCATGCCAATTAATAATTCGAGCAAGGATAATGTTTATGCCCTTTGGGCAAGGTATTTATATTTGCTTTCTCCACTCCTTGGAGAACGTCGACGCTTCCAAAGACTCTCCTTCCACGACGTCGGTGAAGGTTTAATAATTTTATAAGGTGCTTCGAATGCCTTTGCCTCCAAACCCAACTTTGGGTTTATGAAATATAATTAAACTTTATAAAACCCACTTTGATTTATAAAATATTATAATGAAAATTATAAATATTTTATTTGGGGTTTTCACCATATCACTTTAATATTATAATAACAATTATTATAATATTATATCCTTTTGATGTCTTGGATAAATTGCTTCCTTGGGAGAATTAAACCATATTTTGACCCATTCTCTTGGGTGTAAAATATAGATATTTTAACCCATCATGAATTTCATTAAACTCCCACTTGCACTTGAGCTGAGCTATCACCTGGCACCTTGACATCAATGACAACTAACTTTGGACATCAATGACAACTACTCAAAATGTCCAACAATCTCCCCCTTTGTCATTGATGGCAACCCAAATTATTTTTACTGAAAGCTTAACTCACTTTTTCTCTGCTCCCCCTGGCTCAATGCTCTTCTTAAATACCAAATCTCTCCCCTTTTTCTTAACTTATCAAATTGCTCCCCCTTACTCAAATCTCTCCCCCTTTGACATCAATGGCAAAGGGTCACCTTTGGGGCTCGGGGCTAAGAATGAGCCTCTTAGCTTAGCCCCTCCCCCACCTTCTATTGAGGTGGTTAATTTTGGGGTGGGAGTATTTCTACTCCCAGAAAGCATTGTTCTTTACCTTTATCCTCTTCTCTTCTTTTCTGAGTTTTTTGATTCCTCTGACTGTTTCTATCCATGTCCATGTTCCTGTTTATGTCAACATTCCTATTCTTGTTCCTATTCATATCCATGTTCCCTGTTCCTATTCATATTCATATTCCTGCTCCTATTTCTGTTCTTGTTCATATCCATGTACCTGTTCCTGTTCCTGTTCCAGCTCATACCTATTTCTGGAATGTCTGCTCTACACCACTTTGTTGTGTGACCATCATTATTGCACTTATAACACTTAATGTTATTATTCTTTGTAGGTGCAAATGTCTTAGGATTTCTCCTAGTGAAGCCATATCCTCTTCTGTCATGAACCCTGCAATTCATTGCCTTGTGACCAAACTGATTACATGAGTAGCAATACCCATGAAAAGATTGTTTGTTCCCATATTCCTGTCTTTCATGTGTCCTGCATTGTGAAGCCATGTGCCCAAACTTGTGACATGAAAAGCATCTTCCATTGAAGCTTCCTTGTCTTGACCTCATTGGTCTTCTATTCTGATTGTTGTTCCATCTGTATCTTCTTTGTGCATTGTTCCTATTTTTGTTGAACTTTCTATTGTCCAACTCTTCCTCTGATGTCTGAATTTCTTTTACACTGTCTTCTTCTAAAGTATCTTCATCTAAAGTTTCTTCTCCTCCAAAACTTGAAGTTGATTCTCCTTCCTATTTCTTTTGAGTTTGTTCAAAACCAAGACCTATTTTGCTTGATGTAGTCTTTTGTGTCTTGATGAACTTATCCAAGTTCTTTGAGCTATTTTTGAACCCTTTCATATTGATCTTGGAGTCTTCTAAATATCCTTTTAGTAGTGCCACTTCTTGTGCTAACTTCTCACATTCTAAGATCTTTGCTTCTAACTTATCCTTGAACCTTTTTGTCTTAGCCTTTGATTTTTCTAAATCCTCTATGAGCAATCTTCTCTCTTCATCACATTCTTGAAACTGAATTTCAAGTTTAGAGTGTTGCTTCCTTACCTTCTTTACCATGTCAAGGGCATAGATAAGTTCTCCCTTAAGATCATAACCATTTTCTTCTGAATATTCCTCTATTTGTTTACCTTTGTCCGCTTCTTCATTTTATTTTGTCTTGTCTTCTATGAGATCACCTTTTTCATCCTCTAATGCCATTAGAAGATTTTCATCTGGTCCTTCAAGTGTATCTTCATATTCATCATCACTGAAACTATAACCATCCCTTGTACAATCATCTTCAAGATGTCCAAAGTTACCACATCTAAAACACTTGAGAATGATTGGAGTCCTTTTCTTAACTGGTTCTTTTTTCTTCAATCATAAATAGGACTTCATCTCTATCATTGTCTGAAAAACTAGCATCACTATCACTTGAGTACTTACTTGCCTTATCCGCATAGTAGCTTCTCTTTTGCCTTTGAAAGAACTTCTTTCCTTGTCTGCTTTGTCCATCCTTGCTTTTCTTCTGGTGCTTGTATCTTTCTGGTTCCTTGTACCTGTGATCCTATTTTTCCTCAACATTGTTGTTCTTGGGTTCTTGACAATCTATTGCAAAATATCCATACCTTCCACAATTGAAACATTTGATAGATCTTTTATCTCTAGATCTTCTATAGTCCTTATCTCTTTTACCATAGTTAGCTTCCTCATCACTAGATGACTCATTGCTTGATTCTGACTTCTTACCCTTTGTCTTATTGATTGCTTTGAATGTTGCTTCCTTCTGGGGCATAGGATCTTTTGTTCTTATCTCAAATGTTGTGAGCATACCAAGCAACTTATCTCTTGTCAAAGTATCACCATCTATTGATACTTCTATAGCAGAAACCTATTCACTGAATCTTTTTGGAAGAGATCTTAAGACTTTATCACAAACATCAGATTCATCAACCTTCATACCAAGTCCTCGCATATCATTAACAACCTCATCAACTCGAAGTAGGTAAGTACTAATATTTTCATCTTCATCCATTCTTAATACTTCAAGTTGTCTTTTGAGATTTTGACTCTTTGCTCTCTTGACACTTTTATCTCCTTCATATATACCTTGTAATTTATCCCACATTTCTTTTGCAGTTCTACAATGCATAACTTTCATAGACTCTATTCTATGCAAACCTCTCACAAGTGCATTCATTGCTTTTGAATTATAGTGTTGTAGAAGCTTACCTTCCTTATCTGTAGGAGGATTGACTGCGGGATCATATCCAAATTCCACTACTTCCCAAACTTCATTGCCAAGTGCCATTAAGTAGAACCTCATCATCATACTCCAATATAAATAGTCACTTCCATAAAATACTGGTGTTGAGTTATTTGAGGACACCTCCTTAGGATCCATTGTGTTCTTGTTAGCTTTTCCTTCAAGTTATTAAACTCTTCTGAAGGAACCCACTCTGATACCAATTGAAGAACACAAGCTTATACTGAGAGGGGGGTGAACAATATAAGACCACTTTTTACTTTTCTTTCCAAACCAATATTATGCAATGTGTAGATAGAAATATCAATAGCAATAATAAAATCAATGCACAAATCATCACACAATAGAGACACCATAATTTACGTGGTTCACCCAATGTGGGCTACTCCATGGAGAAAATATTTCACTAAAATTTTCTCAATCAATCTCTTGGGAATCCTTCCCAATTACAATGTTTATGGACCTCTATCCAAAGGAGACACCAATCCCCTAAATCAAGTTCATGGATCTCTATCCATAGGAGAACTCCTTATCCTATGCTCTAGTTGGTGATCTTCTAGAAGACTACTACCTCCACTACACTGGCTTGTGGATCTCTCTCCACTGAAGACTCTTGTCCCCACTCAGAAGACCTATCCTCACTACCTTGGCTGATGGATCTCTATCCACTGGAGACTACTATCCTCTCTACTCTGTCACCTCCAAAGCTCTATCTCAAATCTATACTAAACATAGTCCAATTAATCTAGCACAAATATTCTCAACAAGTCCACTCAGAACTTGCTTGAATCTACTCAACAAGTCCACACAGAACTTGCTTAAATCTACTCAATAGGTCCACTCAAAACCTACTCAAATCTGCTCAACAAGTCCACTCAGAACCTGCTCAAATCTGCTCAACAGGTCCACTCAGAACCTATTCAAATCTGCTCAACAAGCTCACACAGAACTTGTCAAATATTCTCAATAGGTCCACTTAGAACTTGTCAAATATCTCAATAGGTCCACTCAGAACCTATCCAAATCTACTCAACAAGCTCACACAGAACTTGCTCAATATGTATTGTAAGCTTCCACAAAAGCTCACACAAAATTAGTCCACAAGTCTTCTCAAAGACTTACCTCAAATATGCTTAACAAGTCCACACAGAACTTGTCCAATATCAAAGAAGCATAAAGAGAATTGTTAGAGACTCAATATGTTCTATACTCAATGCTCAATTACTTTCACAACTCAATTCAGAATATAGAATAGTTTGTTTTATGGAACTTGAACAATCACTTCACAAACCCACTTGACTAGGCTCAACCAACTCTATTCAACCAATTACTCAAGAACAACTTTTGCTCACTAACCCTAGTCCAAGCATGTATCAACCAACTCAAAATATTTCCAACAATGCTCAACAACAAATCTCACATAACAATGATACTCATGTTCTTTTCAAGTTCACAACAACTCACTTCAACAACAATGCTTATAAAACTATCTTCACATAACAATGATACTCATGTTCTTTTCAAACCCTAACTCAAGTTCTTCACACAACCAATGGCTTCAACAACAATGCTTATAAAACAAGGTTTTAATCACAACACTTAATTCCAGAAAACCTTGAAGCATTAACTCTAACACTCTCAAAAAGGAAACCCTAATCAAGTCCTTTTCACTCCAAACTTATTTTCAGAAAACCAACCACTCAACTCAATTAAGAAAGAGATTGCCCATACCTTTTGCTTGTCAAGGAGTTGTTCTAACAAATCTGCCACACTCACAAATTCCTCTTTGCCAATCTCAATAAGGGTTAGAAGACTTCAATAAAACACAATACAAAAAGATGACTAAAATACACCTTATCACTCCAACTTAAAAATAATATTCACCATAATCTTCTTTAATAGAAAAACCCTTATTAAAATAAAATCAATGCTCAATAGTCTTAATTCTCCAATATATCAATATATTAATTAAGACTTTAATAAACAATTAAAATAAAAACCTCCTTATTACTCCTAATAACAATACTCAAATACCACCACTTATCCAATAATTAATCCTTCTAAATTTTCACTTAACAACCCTTATAACTCCAACATAGGCAAATAATCATAAAACCTTAAACACCCTTATACCTCCAACTTTAGGCAGATAATAAAAGTTTTAATAAAAAATATTTACCTTGCATTCGGGGGAATCGAACCCTCAACTATGCCCACGATGTGTGCCTTAACCGCGGCCTCAAATGTCGCATGAGCTACGTGCTCATTTGAAACCAACGAAGCACCACGTGCTTCAAGTAGTGCTCCCTTTGCCCTTGGCAAAAATAACGTGCGACTTGGGTGCCTTTCAACCAACATGACCTCCAATGCAGCCATCATATTTCGAACGTAGGCTCTCTTGCAAATAAACATTTTTGCACTTGCCCACTCACCACTAGGCCACGCTGCCCGGTTGGCCTTCGAACAATTCATGCTTCCCTTTTTAAACTGTCCGTTGTACACGAAAATCCAAATCTCACGAGCTCTTCTTCCTTTTCGCATGCCAATTAATAATTCGAGCAAGGATAATGTTTATGCCCTTTGGGCAAGGTATTTATATTTGCTTTCTCCACTCCTTGGAGAACGTCGATGCTTCCAAAGACTCTCCTTCCACGACGTCGACGAAGGTTTAATAATTTTATAAGGTGCTTCGAATGCCTTTGCCTCCAAACCCAACTTTGGGTTTATGAAATATAATTAAACTTTATAAAACCCACTTTGATTTATAAAATATTATAATGAAAATTATAAATATTTTATTTGGGGTTTTCACCATATCACTTTAATATTATAATAACAATTATTATAATATTATATCCTTTTGATGTCTTGGATAAATTGCTTCCTTGGGAGAATTAAACCATACTTTTGACCCATTCTCTTGGGTGTAAAATATAGATATTTTAACCCATCATGAATTTCATTAAACTCCCACTTGCACTTGAGCTGAGCTATCACCTGGCACCTTGACATCAATGACAACTAACTTTGGACATCAATGACAACTGCTCAAAATGTCCAACATATAGCTAGTATGCTAAAGAAGATAAAACATTTCATGTTCGCTTAGGCATCTAAGAAAGCACATTTGTACATTAATAATATGGTAACATCTCAGTTTACAGTGCTTATTCCAGTCTAAGTTGCTAAAGATGGAAATCTAAATTTTGTTAAGCATGTGGCTTTTATAGACACTAGATAAAATATTAATTTTTATCACCAAAATTTTGTTAACAAATGAATCACTTCTACTACAAGTTATAATGTATCAATAATGAATGGCTCAATATCCCTCAAATATTTTGCAATACAGGTTCCAATTCATATAGGAGAGAAAATACTTCATACATATTTTGTCCAAATTAATGACTTGGGGTATGATAAAGGAATTGGTAGTCCATTCCTAGATTCCATAGGGCCAAACACAATTGGTCAACATTATTTGCTTCTAAATATTGATCATCAAAAATTACTATTCCTAGAATTACTTCAATTTTTCATGCTAACAAATTGAAAGTTCAATGGACTTATCCAAGTATTGAACAAATAATTAAACATGAAGCAAACTTAAATTAGGCAAGACAAAAGCATGTGTTTTTGCACACATTTTCTACTTTTCATATAGAATCTAATCCTACTACAATAACAAAAATAAGACAAGAATTGATTAATTGTTATGTGGATCATCTGCTTGACAAATGGGATTAGGATTCACCATAAGCAAAAATTTGAACATTGCATTTGTTTCTTGTCAAAGGTAAAAATATTGTGTTAGTTAACGAAGATGATCTTGAAGCCCACAAGTAGGTAAATAAATTATTATATAAACGTTTAATCAGGCCCTCTAGTTCTAGTTACTCTTGTGCATGATTCATTATTATAAAACACTCAAAGCTAAAGAGAGGAAAAGCTAGAATTGTAGAAAATAAAATCCCTCTAAATATTGTAACTCAAACCATTAACTGGTCATTGCCTGATAAAGCACAATTGATATAGAGGTGTGCTTAGGAAAAGATATTTTTAAAATGTGACAGTATTAAGAGGTATCACCAAATCAAAATTAAACAAGAATATATCCATAAGACTGCATTATCTACTCCAACGGATTGTTTCAATGGCTAGCCATGTCATTTGGGCTGAAAAATACCCCTACACAATTTCAAATATGTATGGACAAGACTTTTGCTCCATACTTTTCGTTTGTTGCTAATTATATCGATGACTTTTTGGTATTTTTATAAGATATTAATGAACATTTACAACATTTTAACAAATTTAGGAAGTCATTATACAACATGGCATGAAACTACTGAGCAACTCTAAAAAGTTTGAACTTATAGTTATAGAGGTAGATTTTTTGGAAATTACTCTAAAAACTAGACAAATCCATATGCAACCTCGTGTTGCATAAAATCATCCAATTTCCTAACCAATTAGAGAGTGTAGAAAAAATCTAAAGGTTTCTTGGTTGTATTAAGTATGTGCATTCACATATACAAGTCGTTTCAAAGAAACAAAACCTCTACATAAAATTATGGTTAAGAAGCCTTTCAAATGGACAATAGAAGGAACAACTATGGTACAACAGTTGAAATCAGAATGTTCCAATATTCCTCCTCTCAAACTAGCACTCATAGGTCCATATATTTTGCAAACATATCCATCAAAGGAGAATTGGGGAGAAAATATTCTTGTTAAAAAATATAATGAAGAGAAATTAGGCATGTATAGAAGCAGATAATTTAAAAAGCATGAATAATATTGGTTGATATAAAAGGAGATCTTAACCATTATTAAGGAAATAGAAAAATTCATAACATTGCTACTAACAGAAGAATTCATGGTTAGAACAAATAGTAGAAACTTCAAATGGTTTATTTCCAAGAAAATCTCAACATAGTTATGCAGAGGATGTTATGCATGGTGGAAATCATTACTCTCGTAGTACCAGTTCTCAGTTAAATATATTATTGGCAGGGATAATGCCTTACCACATGCATTAACTCAAGAGGACTCACATAATATGTTTTCACATATTAACCATTGGTCAACATATGCTTTGAATTTTGCTAACGACTATTTTCAATTTTGCAAGAAAATTTAAAAAAAATCTTGCCAAAAAAGATATAACCCTCCAATATTATTTGATCATTGATTTAGTTTTTAATTTAACCAAAAAAATAATATGTCAGTAACAAATGCCATATGGAATACTAAGGTGGCACATGTGATGCAATACGTGTTGGATAATGACAAGCTTGATGACATCATTCTACCAAGGAAAGCATTATACAAGAATTCTACATTTTTCAAATTCTTCAAAGAAAATGTCCTAATAATAGTTTATAAGAATATTTTACCCATTACTTTTTATAGTTTAATTTTATTGATGATAACCATGTCATATTGTTATCAACGCTTACAAGGGTCTAAAACCCAAAGATGATGGTAGTCGCATGGGTTGCGAGGACAATCATCTAGATATCATGATGTCAACGATGGTCAAGAAACAAAAGATGATGAAGAAATCCAATGTAAATTAGAGCAAGCAATTGCCAGTTGTAAAAAGTTTCAAAAATCTCCCACTGGTCTTTATAATTACCACTTGATATTTTGGGAAACTTTTGGTTAGTGGGGAACAACTTTATTCCTCTTTTTTATAATATCTCTACAAGAATATATGCTTAGTGCTTGTACCTATGCAAAGTTAGAGTCTAAATGTCATTATACATAAATTGTTAAATACATAATTATGAATCTCTTTCTCTATAAGCAAATTAACTTACTTCTAAAATTAAAATTATATGAAGAATCAAACGTTTCCAAGATTTTTTTCTCTTTAGCAACTTAATGATCCACTTGGTTCTCATACGAATTCCTTATGTTAGAGAGTTTATGATGTTTAGAATACCTTTATATAATGGTTGAACATGGTGTTTCCACATGCCCCTTAAATTCATCCCATAAGGTCTAAAGAAAGTATCTAACTAATTGGATCAATTTGTTGTAATTAACCTTCAAAGGTAATTACCAAGAGAGTTAAAAATATATGTTTAGGAAAACTTAATCTCTTCTATCCAACAAAAAAATAGTTGACAATCTAAATATCTACCTTAAATTAGTTTTTATTAACTCAACACCAAGTGTTTGAAAGGGATGCATTTAACCCAAAAATAATGTTTGAATATCTTTTCTTGTTGAGTATGATGTGATTATATATTAATAGAACTCTGATGGGTGAATTTTCACTCTAAAAATAAAAAATATTGGTTTTAAGCATTGATCTTAGAACATTGTATCACAATATATTTGAAGGTGTTAGCAATATTTTCTATCTCCTATTAAAAATGTTAAGGAAGAAGATGAAATCATTTAATGAGAGTTAATAACATTGGGTTAATTTGGGAGAGTGCCCCCCTCATAAATATTAACCTTTATAAAATTTCCAATATATAAAATAAGTCATATAGACTAAGCATATAAAAAAGTAGTTAGAGGATAACCAAGCTATCAGATGGATCATTGTAGAGGATAATTTTGGTTGAGGTTCCATTGACTACAAGTTGAGCATCAACACATTTAAAAATATATGCTTAGGAAAACTTAATCTCTTCTATCCAACAAAAAATGCTTGACAACCTAAATATCTACCTTAAATTAGTTTTTGTTAACTCAACACCACATGTTTGAAAGGGATGCATTTGACCCAAAAATATTGTCTAAAAATCTTGTTATCTTATTGAGTATGATGTGATTCCATATTAATATGACTCTGATGGGTGAATTTTCACTCTAAAAATAAAAAGATCAGTTTTTAGCATTTATCTTAGAACATTGTATCACAATGTATTTGAAGTTGTAATATTTCTATCTCCTACTAACAATGCTAAGGAAGAAGATGAAATCATCTATATGATAAGGTTAATAACAATGGATTAATTTGGGAGAGTGCACCCTCATAAATATTCACCTTTATAAAATTTCCAATATATAACATAAGTTATATAAACTAAGCATATATAAAAAAATAGTTAGAGGACAACCAAGTTGTCAGATGGATCTTTGTAGAGGATACATTTTGGTCGAGGATGAATAATATTTCTACCTTGTGCATAGAAATAGGGTCAATTTTGATCAATTCCAATATTTAGAGGATAATTTTTCTTTTGATATGATCATAGACCTTTTCAAAATTTATTTTGACTATCAACCTATTTTCAAGAGAGTCTTGAACCCATTTAGTACGTTCTCATATGAAAGCAACACTATCAAGAATTTATCTAGACTCTTCAAAAGCCTAGTTAATTTAGAGCATACAATATTATTTGCTATAAATATAGTACTAATGGAAAATACCTTCCCCATGGTCTTGTATACAACATATATCTAGGCAACACATATTCGGGTGTATACAACATACTTTTGCTCCTTGTAGTTGGTTCTTCCTAGATGAACTTCCCTAGAGTATTGCAGTATTCTTCAAAAACTCCTTATTAAAAAGATGATATAAAAGTAAAAAAAAAACCTAATCCACACCAAAATAATTTTAGTAGTCTCTATCTCCATAAAAATAATTCTCACCCTATGGTCATAAATATAATGCATCTCTCCTCCTAAACTATGGGTCATCCATTTTTATCCTTGATTTTCACTCTATAGACTTATGATGAGGAAAAATCCTTTCAAATGAAAACTCAAGGAGTAATTTGAATTCAATATTTACTTCCACTTGATCTAATTTTGAATCTCTAAAAAACTATCCAATATCTATGGAACTTCTATATTAACCCTCTACTTTTAAGAACCATTATGTCGTGTTTGGTCATCTCATCCTTGATAATCACTTTTGGTGTAAAATACAAAGATATGGTTTGTAACATACTCATTCTTCCTCTTATACCCAACTAGGGTATCCTATTATATTTTTATAATTAGCTTCTTGAAATCATTTTGATTAAGAGATATAATCTTAGTCGACTAATTGTTTCTAAAATTTTAATTTTTCCAAGCCAAAGACCAACACCATGATTGGCTAAATTATATACTACCTAGTTTCCTTATGTTGGAAATATGTTGAATATTTTCCATGTTATTTTGACAAGGTTAACTATAAAAGGTATTGGATACTCTCCATGTATCCTCGTTGGGGTCCGGGGGTGGTAGCACCCAACGAAATTTTTAGGGTTTCTTAAGCTATTTTTAGATCCACATGGGTTGTTTAGGGTTAAATATTTGAACCCATGGTTTTTCGCCCATGGTATTGTAAAATCCATTCTTGTGTTGTTATTTAATTGCACTTGCATTAGGGTTTGAATAGAGATGAGAGATGAACATTATTGTATTGGAGATGGTTAAGTTTATACAATAAGGAGATATTATTGTGCTAGATTTTTTCCCATAAGGGTTTCCTAGGTGAAATATTGTGTTATGTGTGTATTTATTATCTTCTTTTTTTCCTTTGATTATGCATTTACTGTTTTTCTAGATTTAGTTTATCGGGGCTTTTTTCTCTTCACCTTCTTTATAGAGATGCTAACATTTCCAAGATACTACCTCCAACAATAGTTGATGGATATATAAAATAATGTTATTTTTATATCTAGTTTTCACATCCATTTTTGTTGGTAGAATTAATGATAATTTGTTATTCCCCCTCAATTTATTTTAATGTGTTATATGGGATTGAAATAGGTCCCACCTATATTACATCATGATCACTTAGTGGTGTTACAACATATTGGAAATTATGCATGTATCACTTGGCAATATTTGAACCTTCATCTTCTCCTTGAAAGTCAAGGAATTTAACTAATTGAATTCATGTATTTGACGTTAATTCCTTTCAATAAATTTTTCATCCTTTATCTATGGTAGTTTTAATTCCTATAAGAAGTGCCCTAGCCCCTCCATAGTTAGCTGAACTTCCATATGATTATGAGCGAATAACGAGAATTTTACTTTCATTATTCCAAAAAACCAACCTCCACTAGATTTTTAAAAATTTACTTTAGAAGCACCATCAAAATTAATTTTGATAAACCAAACTTTTGGACATTTTTATTTTGCCATAGACCAAATTAATTTCTTTGTGTTTAATTTATTTATAGATATGACCCTTTCATGTATATTCAAATACTATAACAAAGAGGCTAACATCTCTTTTTCTACACTTGAGGCTTCTCATGATGATTACGATGTGTGAAAATATTTTACAAAAAAGATAATAATATGATTCCAAACTTTTGTAGGGTTTTGAGATTTAAAAAAAAACTATTATTCCTTTCAAGCTATATATTCTAACAAATAATGGCATGGTCAATCTTGCATAGAATGCATAATGCTTTAACTTTAAAATAATTAATCGAATATTTCAACTCTTTTAATTAATGGTTACCATTTTGGATTAAGAATTAGTGAATAAGACTTAAACCAAACATCTATTAATCATTTAGCATATTTCTTGACCAATTACAAACTATTTGAAATGAAGTTCTATATTGTTAATCTTGTAGGTAGAGTTTGCTTCTTGTGCAATTTTATTACATCAAGAAAACCTAGATACTTTTGAAATAATATTCTAATTTTTTCCTTAATCTTTAAATAATCTCCAACCAATTTTTACCCCTAATGCCAAATTCATAAGTCTATAGTTTCACAAGCTTGTGTTCAAAATCACAATATTTTCTAGAAATATATAGAAGCAATCCATCCACTCAAATATTATACAAAAAGCAAAAAGGAGGACACAAAAATAGAGATATGGTGGGAATTTGTAGGTATCATAAATAATCATTATATCCATAGGTAATATTATACAATTATCCAATAAAAAAAATGAGTAGTGAAAAGGGGGTAATTATGCCAATACCAAAACCCCAATTACATAATAAAGTTTAACCTACGTTGAAATTATCATAGGAATTTAGGTTAATTACAAGTTATAAAGAGGGTTGGGTTTAACCATAACAAGGTTAACCATGGCACATAGGGCTTACATAATAAATATTACAATTAATTAATCTATTGTACAATGAAATACCCTTAGTCTTATCCAATACATCAAACAATGTTGGCCTTGTCCATGAATCAAATTACAATTTCAACACCCGCTCATAATTTGAACTAAGGGGCTAAAGAGAGGAGAAATTAGTAACAAAAATATCACCCTATAATGGATGCTCTAGTGGTCCTTTGTATTTTGAGGTAGACTCATCTAGATCCCCCCATAATTTGAAATATGCTACTACAAAATATTTCTTGTACAAGAATCCCCTTAGGTTGGACTGTAGTCACCACTACCACTATTAGACACTTCTGCATACATTCAAAAAACACTTTTGATAGGACTTCAAATTAAGAAGATAAGTCAATATCGCCACCTCCTTTAAAGATAAGTTTCGTCAATATTTCATTATCACATAAGGTATATCTTTAAGTCACAACTTTTCCTCTTACAACATACATCGCCTTTTTTGAATATTTCCTCTTATCCTTGGGCCACTTGATTTCAATCACCAAAAGAGGCTTTGCATGAACCTACTTAAAAGAAGAGTTGTAACAAAATTCCAAGAGTACCTAGATAATAAATAGAAGAAAAAAGAGATCATGAAGTAGGAAGAGGGGTTGACTAAATTACATCCTAAATCCTTTTCTTGCAAACCTCCAAAAGGCTCAAACTCTACTACAATTATAACAAATCTATTTATATCTCCTAGAAAATTAAGTTAGCTATTTTGATTACATAGAAAAATATAATTTTGCCCTTTCAAAATAATGCAATAGGGCTTGATGAATTTTCCACACAATTCAACCCCAAACACTGGAACAACTTCATAAACGGATGTCACCAATCCATAGAGGTACGATATGAAAAAGCGGTTCAAAATGTTTTTATATGCAAAAGTTACAGCCTCCAATTTTTTTTTTCCAAATAGTCTTTAAAAAATTATGAATTAAAGCCTCAAGCCTTAGAAAAATGGTTTTAAATCGTAGCCCACCACGTGTCATCTACTCATTTTTTGGTGATGACTGCTCATTTTTTGCCACTCAAGCTTCATCGATGTCTTAAAATTTTGACACCTTCCCTTTCTTAATTGGTCGAAGGCAAATAATAAGTAAAAATAAGGTTTATTTGCCATGCAAGAGTGCCATGTTGATTGTCATGTTAGCTAGAAAATCATTAGTCTCTAAAAGTGTCTAACAAAGTATGTTGCATGGGATTCAAACTCAAATCTCCTATAGCCTAAGCACCTTGGTTTAACCAAGATGATAATATACCCTTGATATACCTACAACATTCTCTAATATAAGCTCTATTATTATTCCTTGGTGCTTCAAAAGGCTTTGTAAAATATGTCAATAGGGGAATTCGAACATGGGTCAAGCCACCTCTTGAAGCCTTAACAAAATCAACATAGCCAACCTACCAGTATCTTAGGTGATGTCCAATGACATGCACCTTCATAGATAAATTTCCTACATATAACATGAATAAGGAAAAAATATATAACCGATAATTTTTGAACCCATAAATAATTCCTTTCAATGTCTAACAAGTCATCTTCTTGACCAGTATACCAAACACTCAACTAAGAAAATAACTAATGAAAAAAATAAGTTTGCTAGTCTAATTCTATAAATGTAAAAGGTGCTACATCAATGTGATTTCAATCAAAACACACATGCCTAACCATCTTTCTTCCCACCCTATACACAATTAAAAGTGTGTCCTTTTTTGTAGAATAGGAATGCTTATAGCACATAGAAAGTGAGAACCAACATGTTGACATGAAATTTGAATTCAAATTTTAATCGCTTTGACATCATTTATGCTCTTTTGGTCTAAAGAGACTACAACTATTGCTCTATGACATCAAATGAGAATTTTGGTTCAAGATCAAATTTGTGTTTGGGGAATTTTAAAAACTTTAGTTACAATGAAGTAGGATTTGGTGTGAAACCTAGCAGAGTGCAGAAGGGTGAAACCAACAACCGCCAACAGCCAGAGTGGATCAGCAGTCTCTAAGTGCGGGGAGGGAGGAGATGTCGATGTGCAGGAAATCATCTACAGGGGAGCTCAGGAGCAGCTACGGTTCGTGTCTTGGGCATAGTGGAGCAATCGAAGGGCACCAGGGATCCAGAGGTGCGAAAGCGTCCGGACCCATTGAAGAAGACCAGGCTGTTGACGGTGTCAGTCAAGGTAAGGACCCACCATACAAAGGTGGTGGTGGGGCTCAAAAGTCTTATGCCCATGCAGCGGCCTCAGAAACCCTAAACGAGTTTTTTACCAAAGAGTTGTTTTCGATTGGGGATGAGCTGGACATCCCGGCAAAAGTTCTTTCAAGCTTCATGGAGTTTGAGAAATTTACCCTCATAGGCAAATTCATTAGTGGCCGTATTGACATGGAAACTATCCGAAAGTGGGCAGCAAGAAAACGGAGGACTTCTGGTCATATGGAGCTAACGGCCCTATCCCAGGGTTTTTTTGCCATTAGACTGAATAATAAGGAGGATTACTATAAAATTTTGGCTGGCGGGCCATGGTTTCTGGGTCATAGAAGTTTATTCCTTAGGAGGTGGGACATGAATTTCAGTCCTGATACCCAGAACATCAACATTGCCCCAATATGGGTTAGGCTCCCAAATATTCCCCTCTTTGGCTGGCATGAAAGTGTCATAAGGGGTATTGCGCACTCCATTGGGATGTTGGTCACCATTGACCCACCCACCCGAGCTCGAACAAGGTTTTTCCAAGCCTATTTTTGCGTTCTGGCATATTTGGAGGTGAAACTCCCAAATTTCATCACTCTTTGGTTTGGAGGTACCTTTCTTCATAAATAAGCTATCGTCTATGAAAATAGACCAGCTTTCTGCCCCTAGTGTCGGTCCTAAGGGCACGTCCAATCCCAGTGTCCTCTTCAAAAATTGGGTAAGCAAAAGCGAAAATGACAACCCCCTGGAGCATGGGGAAGGTCAGGCGAAGCAGTCAAATCTTCCAGATGCAAAGGGTCATGAATCTCCATGCCCCTCTAGAGTCTGCGTCAGACTCTCTCAGCCTGAAGAGAATCCCACTCTCCAATCGGACCCTGAGCAACTTAAGGCTGACAATCAGCAAGGAGCAAACTCCCACTTGGAAAGTGAATCACAGGAAGAGAAGGAACGGATCCCATCCCAAATTGTGACTCAGACTGTTTCTCTATCCCAAGATATGAGTCATCCCGATTTCAGCCAGTCGTAGACGATGCTAGAAGATTACCTCTTAGGAAGGAGGGGTGAACAATCTGGCCACATTAGCCCCTGAAACATGAGGAGCCGAAAGCAAAGTGTGGATTTTGGTAGTGAGAGGAAGCAGGGTCGTCCTCCTAACAAAGACAAGCGGGACAAAGAGACAACAAATGATGTTGCAAATGGAACCCAGCGTTTGCTAGTTCTGGATGACTGTGGCGCTCAGACGGATGAAGCGCATGCATCAAAACCTCCCCCTCAACAAGGGGAGGCAAGAAAAATCTCAAACTATCCAGATGAAAGTCCTCTCATGGAATGTGAGAGGACTAAACGGTGCAGCCAAACGAAGGTTAGTGGTTGATCTCCATAGGAGGACTAATCCTTCCATCCTTATTTTGCAAGAGACCAAGGTCGATGCTATCTCCTCTGATAAAGTTGCGAAGGCCATTTGGGCCAAGGAAAATTGTCTGTCCAGCCCTACAATGGGAACAGCAGGAGGACTCATGGTTCTGTGGGACCCTTTGAGGTTTGAGGGCATCCTGCTATCAACTTCCAATAGAATCATCAATGTACTGTTCCAATCCAAAACCACCAATTTTTCTTGGATTCTGTCCAACGTTTATGCTTCAAATTCTGCCACAGAGAGAGCAAAAATGTGGAAAGCTATCTCTCAGATGAGGGATAATTTTAGTAATTTTCCTTGGGTTTTAGGGGGTGACTTCAATTGTCCCCTTCATCCTTCAATTGTCCCCTTCATCCTTCAAAAAAAAAAGGAGGATCCGACCACTTTAGCCGCAGCTTGGAGGACTTCAGGGATTTTGTCTCTACTAATGGCTTGCTCGACATCGAACTCAAAGGGGCTTCCTTCACTTGGAGTAACAGAAGGATTGGGAGTGGTTTGATTCAAGTCAAGCTCGAAAGATTTTTTATGTCCCAAGAAGCCACTCCTATCCTTGGCGGGGCTATCCTTTCGGCTATTCCAAGGATTGGGTCTGACCATAATCCTATTTTCTTGGAGGCGGATGATGAGCCTATTTTTAAAAGCCCCTTCAAATTTGAATCCATGTGGATCTCTCACAAGGACTTCAAAGGTTTGGTTTTAGCGTGGTGGCAATTGAAGGTGGAAGGAAATGCTCCTAAGAGGGTGGCTTTAAAGCTCAAAATGGTCAAAGAAAAGCTAAAAGTTTGGAATAAAGAGGTTTTCGGCAACATTTTTGAGTCCAAAAAATCCATCTCAGAGAACCTAAAGGTTTTGGAGGAAAGGATGGAACTCGAAGGTTACACTGAGGGTCTCAAGGAGGAAGAGCAGAGTCTTTTGTTGGACTTTCATTCTATTCTCGCTAGGGAGGAAACGTTCTGGCGCCAGAAATCTTGTGACCTTTGGTTTAAGAATGGAGACACCAACACGAGGTTTTTCCACATGTCTACTATGAGGCATAGATGGGCCAACAAGATCAGAGAAGTGACTTGTAATTATGGGTGCATTACCAGGGAGATAGAGGAAATCAGGAGCGAAGCGGTTGACTTTTTTTAGGATTTGCTTAGCACTCCTCCGGACAACAACCTTCAGGTCTAGAAATCTTTGCTCATCAATTTTTTGACTAAAGTCCCCCATGAGGTAAGCATTAAGCTTCTAGAACCTTTTTCCTTATCCGAGAGTAAGGAAGCATTGTTCTCCATGCAACCAGATAAGGCCCCTGGCCCCGATGGTTTCCCCCCTTGATTCTTCCAAGTCATGTGGGAGGTCATGGGTCCGGATGTGTGCGATGCTATTCGGGTTATTCAAGCTTCTAGATCCATCCACCCGAAACTCAATTCCACCTTTCTTGCCCTCATTCCTAAGTCTCCTGCCTGCAAAAGTTTCTCTGACTATCGGCCCATCAGCTTGTGCAATGTTTTTTACAATATTCTTACCAAGTCTATAGCCAATAGACTCAAAACAGTCCTCCCCGTCCTGATTGATCCTTGTCAAGGAAGCACTGTTAAAGGCAAAAACATTCTTGATGGTGTCATCACTGTCCATGATACCCTTCATTCTGCTTACCGCTCCAAGAATGCTACTCTTTTTCTTAAGCTCGACATGAACAAAGCCTTTGACCGGGTTGATCAAAAAATTTTGTGTGCAGTCCTCCTCAAGTTCGGCTTTCATCCCCACTGGATTGACCTTGTCTACAGTTGTATATCCACTCCCTTTTTTTTTGTCCTGGTCAATGGGTCCCCAGCTGGGTATTTCCAAAGTGCCAGAGGCCTCAGAAAGGGCAATCCTTTATCCCCCATCCTTTTCATTCTTCTAGCGGAGGTTCTGAGTTGGTCCATGAAAGAGGCTCTTCGTCAGAACAAGATTTTTGGCATTTTTTTGACTTCTAGAGTTGATCCTATCACTCATCAACAATTTATGGATGACACCCTCATCTCCACTGGGGCGTTTATTGCCCAAGCCAAATCGCTCAAGTGGATCCTATCCCATTATGAGCAAGCTGCATGGCAAAAGGTCAATTACATCAAGAGCAAAATCTATTTTATTAACACTCCCCTACGTAGGCAACTTCGGATTGCTAGAATTATTAAATGCACTATTGATTCCCTGCCTATGTCCTATCTGGGGTTGCCTCTATATTATAGCGGGAGGGCGAGTGGGGATATGTGGAACATGATTCTTGAGCGCCTTCACAAGAAACTTGAAACTTGGAAGGGCAAAATCCTATCGCAAGCCGAAAAAGACACCCTTACCAAAGCTTGTCTTCAGGGGATCCCGACCTACTTCATGTCGGTGTTCATGCTTTCGATTGCAGTTCACTCTAAAATTGAGAAGATTCAGAGGACCTTTCTATGGTCTGGCAGTGAAGAGAAATCTAGACTCCCCCTTGTTGCCTGGAATAAGGTGTGTTCAAGGATAGACTAAGGCGGTCTGGGGTTGAGAAGATTAAGACTTATGAATTTGGATCTGATAGCGAAGCACGCTTGGAGGATTCTATCTAGCGACCCGGTGGAGTGGGTTAAGCTGGTTAAAAAGAAGTATCTTGGCCTCATTTCCTTTTTATATGCTGAGACCTCCTCCGTGGCGTCGACCTTTTGGAAATCTGTGCTCCAAACCCGGCATTTGATCATCCTGGGAACCCACTGGATTTTGGGTGATGGCAACCTCATTTTCTTTTGGAAGGACAGGTGGGCGACTAAAGAAGCCCTTGGGTCGAGGGCAGATCTTGTTGGGCTGAGAGGTTTGACTGACCCTGACTCCCAACTCAGGGTGGCAGAGTTCATAGACCATAGCACCCGTTTTCCTCGGTGGAAGATTCTAGTTGTGGAGGGGTTTAATAATGAGGTTACCTTTCTTGAAAATATCCTCCAGTCGGTTTTAATTCCTTCTGCCAGGAGGAATGATAGAATCATCTGGAGTGGTACGGAGGATGGGCTTTTTTTTGTTAAATCAACTTATGAGTTTCTTACCACCAAGACTGCTTTGGACTACAGGTGGAATACTGTGTGGAGGAAAGGAGTCATCCCTAAAATCAACTTCTTTGCATGGATTGCTTTCCACAACAAAGCCTTAACAATTGACAACCTTCACAAGAGAGGTTTTGCCTTCCCCAATAGGTGTTACTTGTGTCTTGCAAATTACGAGACGAGGGATCATTTATTCTTGCATTGCCTATTTTCCCACTCTATTCTTAGTATTGTCCTATCCTCCTTCCAAATCCTATGGTGCTCTCCCCATTCCCTCAGAGATGCTTTCCACCAATGGCCTAATCCTTTCAAGAATCCCAAACTCTGCTTCCTCCTCGAGGCCTCCTTCCATCATTCAATTTGGCAAATTTGGTTAGATAGGAATGCCAAAATATTTTGCAGAGCTCCTAGAGGGCCCCCTTCTGTTGCTCAAAGGGCATTGTCCTACGCCATCGAGAATTCTATTGTTGTTCCCAGTCCCCGTCCCTACCTTCCGAGCGAAGAAGCGATTCTCAAAATGATGAATCTCTTACCATTTTTGGAGGTTGTTAAAGGGCCCTGTCGAAGGAATATTGTTTGGACCAAACCCCCCATGGGGTGGATTAAATTAAACTTTGATGGAGCGACTAAGGGGAATCCTGGGCCCGCTGGTGCTGGGGGTGTTGTCAGAGATCATGATGGGAATCTTGTGATGGCCTATTGTGAAGATTTGGGCTCCCAGACAAATCACTATGTCGAAGCCCGAGGCACTCTGAAAGGTATTTGAATACTCTCTGAGGATCCTCGGCCTTTTATTATTGAGGATGACTCACTCAACATCATGAATTACCTTCTTGGCACCAAAAATCCATCTTGGAAAGTCTACAACATCATCCTCGAGGCAAAAACGCTTCTCTCCTATCGTGGTAGGTGGAAAGCAAATCATACTTTGAGAGAAGGTAATCGCGTGGTTGACCACATGGCCAAAAAAGGGCTCGTGACCACGTGTCTGGTCGTGTGGCAGTCTCGCTTCTCATCCGAGGTGGAAAGGTTGGCCAGAGCAGACATCCATTCATGAAGCTTTCCTTGTGCAATTTTTGGAAAGCCCCCTTCGACGAGTTTTGGTGTGGCATGGCAATTTTGTCTACTTAGTTGTCCATGGTGTCTTGTCTGTTTTGCTTTCCTCGTTTCATTTCTTCGGGCTCTACTTGGTGTTCCTTTGGTTTTGTCCTGTTTCTTTTTCATTGGGTTTCCAGGCCTAAAAGCCCTTTTTATAGTTTCCAAGTCTTTAGCATTAGGATGGCTTTACTTGCAATTAGGCTTATTGTTACAACCAAGAGGTATGATGCATCATTAGAAATATGGCTAATTTTGTACATAAGGTTTTGGGATCCTCTATAAAAACCCACTGTTAATATATTAAAATAATTACCAAAAAAAAGTAGGATTTGGAGAAGGCTATAGATCTACAAAAAAAAACTAAAAAAACTTATGAGGAAAGGTACAAATAAATTTGCCCTAAAACCTAAAGGGATCAAAGTCTCTAAGCTAACTTTCTATGTGACCAAACGATGTCACTCCATAATCACTCTGATACCATATTAGAATTCATAATATTTTCAATAAATAAACAAAAACAATCCATCCACTCAAATATTGTACAAAAAGCAAAAAAAAGGATGAAAAATAAAGAGATATGGTGGGCATCCATAGAGACCATAACTAATCACTATATCCATAGATAATATTACACAATACTATAACAAAGAAATGATGAGTGTGAGGGGGTATTTATACCGATACCAAAACCCTGATTACATAATAAAACTTAACCTAAGCTAACATAATAAGAGGACTTTAGGTTAATTACAAGTTATAAAGAGGGTTTAACCATAACAAGGTTAATTGTGGCCCATAGAGCTTACATAATAAAAATATTAAAATTAATTAATACATTTTACAATCAAACACCCTTAGGCCTATCAAATACATCATGCAATGTTGGTCTTGGGCATGAATAAGATTATAATTTCAATAGCCTACCCATCTATTTTCTTTGCAAACCCTATACCACTTACAAAGAGAAAATCTAAATTGTTTTCACATCCTTTCTAAAAAAACTCTTTGGATTTTATCAAATTTAGATGCTATAGCCATTGGTAATATTGAAAGAGACATCATATGTGCAAGAATGGATTATAATTTAGTCTTTATGAGTTATATCCTTCTAGCCATGGTTAAGAACTTACCTTTGCAACTTGCCAAACAATATTTCATTCTATCCAAAATTGAGTCCTAAATCTCATTCCTCTTTCCTTTATCAAATAAAGAAATACCTAAATATGTTGATGGTAATTTTCCAGCTTTAGACCCTAAAATATCCATAGTAATCCATTGTGAATCTAGGGTAGTACGAATGAAAAAAATCCAAAATTTTGTAGTGCTAACCAATATCCAACAACCTTCTCATAACACAATAATGTTGATTTAAACTCCATGGCCTCATTGACTAGGGAACAACCCCAAAGAAATATATTATTAACAAATTGAAGATGTGATTTCCTAGAGAATATTACATTTTTTGGCATTTTACAATCATTTGTTCCTCACATGAGAAATATGAATAGACATATTTCCTTGAGATTGAGAGAAGGTGAAAAGAAAGTTGGAATGTCAAGAGTCTCATGAATATGAAGAGGCTCCATGTAAAATTGTATATATGGATGGCAAGACTATGTATAATGTAATTTTTTTATTTGAATGAGAAGTATCGTAGATTAGTTTCAAGATTTGAGTTATTGCATGAGTATGATAATATTGAGTATTACTTTTCTTGCATGAAATATTGTGAATAATCTTATTTTACAATTTATATTATCTTATTGAATATGGGTTATTCCCTTCATTTGGTATCAGAGCAAGTCCTATCATCCTTGAGAAGTAAAGGTTTTGTTATGAAGGGATAATTATCTCCATCTAACGACACACCTTGGGGGTTGTCTGGTATTGTTAAAGGTGTTTAATGTGGTCATTTTATCCTTTGTTAAAAGCTAAAATATATAATCTAGTTTCTAATATACTTGCATAATCCCACAAGTAATGTTTTTGCATATATGGTTTCCCTTTAAAAAGTCTTATCAATACTAATGCCTTGTTCCAAATATCCTACACTTACATTGTTGTAAAGTGCCCTATTCATATACATTCTAGATCTAACCTACTGTAATAAACTTTGTTCCAAAAGTTTTATGCCTATTTGTGCTAGTCTCAACTGATTATTGTGAAAAATATCATGTCTCGTACTATCTTTTGCTAATGCTTATGCCATCCTCTATTGGATATTATGGAAATTTCATAACCTATGCCATAAAATGTCCTATGTTAAGCCCTTGATGTCCTCTGTTAAGCTTTAAAATAAGCTTGGTTACATA
This sequence comes from Wollemia nobilis, assembly GCA_028583015.1. Lineage (NCBI taxonomy): Eukaryota > Viridiplantae > Streptophyta > Pinopsida > Araucariales > Araucariaceae > Wollemia > Wollemia nobilis. The sequence continues at coordinate 6,706,706 of JAQPPZ010000715.1, forward strand.
TTTTTAAAGAGAACTTTGTAGAGAATGAAGGAAACCATTTTTAGAGATAACATCTCCTATAATATTTTATGTGGGAGTCATTTTGAAGATCCTCCATTTTGAGATGTGCATTTTCAAATACATGTTGTAACAAAAAGAAAAATCCCTTGATTGGTTAAGCATTAAGCAACACATATGATTGGTCGAAGTTTAAGATATTTAGGTGAGAAGTGAAAAGTAATAGATGAGATGCGATATGACAGCGTTGACTTTCAAATGTACTATAATTTCCTTCTAAATATACCTCCCTTTAACATATAAATTACATAGAACATAGTGGACAAATTGAAATTCAAGAGTGGTATTAAATTTTTGCTAATGATAAGGTTATATGTTCAATACATATCAGGTGTTTAATTAAAATATTTTCATCCTTGCACTATACATGCAAAGGAAAAATATTAGTGAAGTTTGTTAGTCATAGGGAGTTAAAAGGAGTAAAAAAAAGGTTATTAAAGTGCAATATTTGGTTAAAAGTTAAAATTTGCATTAGGGAGATAAAATAAAATTATTTATTTAAAGTCATAAAGTTAAAGTGAAAGAATTGTGATTAAGTTTGACGTCTAGCAAAGAAAATTTTGAAAATGGAAGGCAAATATTTTCATTTTAAAAAGTACAAGGTTAATGTGTTACCATGTGATATTAAAGTTTGGTGAATTTTACGTATTTATATATGTTTTAAATTATGTGTATTAAAAATAAAAAAATATGTCCAAAACATTTCACTTAGCCCGTGGACTATAGCACTGTAGCAGCCGCCACTGTAGAAGCCTAGGAACTGTAGCAACCGCCACTGTAGCAGCCCGTGCACTGTAGCGGCTGCAGAAATTTTGGCCCTAAAAAAAAAAATGGCAAATTTTGGAGGTAGCAAGTTGTGATGGATGGAGCAGCAAGGAGGAGGAGCGGGAGGTCTAGGGGCGACAAACCCTAGGTGTGGGGCTTCGGAGGGTAGATCAGAAGACACGATAGGTGGGGGCTCTGGCGAGATAGCAGGCCCCCAGGCGGAGGATGTGGACAAGGAAGTTCTATTGGAACCGGTACAAGGGCGTTGGGTGGATGCGGTTGAAGATATCTCTGAGGGGGACCAGGACTCTGTGCGTCAGGATCAAAGGAAGACCCAGGAAGGAGACAAAGAGAAATCTGGAAACTAGAGACCTTCATATCTTAATGCTCTTCGCGATAAGCAAAAATTATCCGACTCTTGTTTTAATCTAAAATCTGTCAATGGTAGGTTGCACGTCCCGGATACCTTAGCTCAACATGTGGCTATGGAGGGTAGAACATCTCTGGTGGCAAAATTTATGGGGGTGACACCGGCCTTGGAAGTCATAAGGATATGGGTCGTCCAAAAATGGCAGCCAAGGGCCAGTATGATGATTAAGGCTTTACCCAAGAGTTTTATTTTGGTGACATTTCAATGTGAACAGGACATGGAAAGGACTCTTCAAGGAGGTCCTTGGTTTTTTGGGAAAAGGGGCTTGTATCTAAAGCTTTGGTCCCTCGATTTCAACCCCTAGACTCAGGTGCTGGATTTGGCTCCTATTTGGGTTAAGATGTCGGGATTACCTCTGCTTTTTTGGAATGAAAAAATCTTGGTTGGGATAGCTACAAAGATTGGGGAACTAATAGCTATTGATCCTACAACCTTGAGCAAAACAAGACTCCTTTCTGCTCGCATGTGTGTGTTGGCGGACCTGAGTAAAGAGCTCCCTAAATCCATTATATTGTCGTCTATGTTTGGCCTTCATACTTAGGTCTTTGAATATGAAAATATGTCTTTTAAGTGTAGTGTTTACGGGAAGGTAGGGCACCAGGGTATCCACTGCATTTCCAAGAACCAGCCCCCACTCCAAAATACTGCTCCTCAAACCCAGAATAATATCCCTCCCCCCTGAGATCTCCATTCCTACCCAACATGGGCCTCAAGGACATGGAGCTCGAAATCTGAATATCAGAGACCCTGTTCGCCCTATTGTAAGCAAGAGGCAACGTTATAACCCTCCTCCCAAAAATACCTATGCCCCAAAACCCTCTCATAGGGGAGCTAGTCCCTTTGATGGGAACCCTCAAGCTCCAGATGCTCCTAAGATGATACAGCAAGCCTTAGAGCCAAATCACAAAGGAAAGAACCCCATAGATCAACGCCCTGGGGCAAGTAAGTTTGATTGGGTAATTCGGGAGACCTATGGAGTCTCGGTGGAAGTGGTACCATGTACTGCAGAGGAATTTATGGGAAGAAATTTCAAGGAGATCAACATCCCAGTGGAGAACAATTTTGATGCATTAAATCATCTGAAGTGAGATCAGATGGATAGCCAAGAAGTGGAATCTGAGGTAGAGGAGACTCAAGAGAAGGATTTAGAGGATCAAAATCAGAGGAAGGAATAGGAAACTAATAATACACGCAAGGATACTCAGGAGGAAGAGGTGAACCACCAAGATCAGTGTAACCCCAAAGCAGGGAAAAAATAATCTACTAATCAAGAAGCTAAGAGCACGGAATCATCTCCACTGTCAGAAAGACCGGTTAACCTGGAAAGCCAGATTGTTACCCCAAAGACCAAGACTGACCTATCCAAGATGGTTACTAGAAGCCAAGTGAATCCCAAGAAACCCCAGCCTAGAGCGGATGTATGGGGATATGGTTCAGTGGGAAGAGGGAAACCTAGCAATGCTGCCTTAAGGCAGAAAGAAGCAGAGCGAGGAGTGGCTGATGGCACTCAAGCAGTATTGCTCTTTGGGGCGAAGGCTCGAGGATCCAAAGCCCATAAATGAAGATTCTTTCATGGAATATACGCGGGAGTAATCCTGCAAAAATAAGAGCTTTGTATGCTCTTAGACAAGAACACAAACCATATATGATTTTATTGCAAGAAACTAAAATGGAGGAGAGTAGAGTTATTCCTTTTAAGAATAGGACTTGGTGAGAAGCTAAAGTAGTAGGCCAAGAGGCCACTGGAACAGCAGGAGGGTTGCTGGTTATGTGGAACAAGAATGTGATTGATAGTAGAGTGATTCTGATGTCTAGTTGGTTTATTTGTCTCTTATGTGTGGATAAAACCACGCAGGAAGAGTGGATCTTAACGAATGTATATGCTCCAGTTAGATAGGGACTGAGAAGGGTTCTTTAGAGTCAGCTAGTTGAATTGAGGGAGACGGTCCCCAACTACCCTTGGATTATGGCATGGGATTTCAATTGCTACCTTAATCCTGCAGATAAATTGGGGGGCTCTCAAAGAATAACTGTTGATATCTACAAGTTTAGAGATTGTGTTGAGCAACATGAGCTGATGGATGTGGACCTACGTAGATTCTCCTATACATGATCTAACAAAAGACTGAAGGAAAACCAAATTCAGATCAGATTAGATAGGTTTCTTCTTTCTCAAGAATGCCTGGAGAGGTTTGGGGACTCTTCATTAACGGCACTCCCAAGAATCGGGTTTGATCACAACCCAATTATGTGGGAAATAGGGGAGGACTCTAAGAAAAGATACATCAGACCCTTTCGATTCGAACTTATGTGGTTCCAACATCAGGATCTCAAGGATCTGGTTGCCCAATGGTGGGACAAAAAGTATAATGGTTCGAAACTCGCCCAAGTGGCATGTAAACTAAGGAATGTGAAGGCTAACATTAGAGAGTGGAACAAAACTTCCTTTGGCAATATTTTTGTTAAAAAGGCAGAACTAAAAGACAAGATCAATGAACTACAAGAGAAGCTGAAGTCAGAGCAGCTTCTAGAGGATCTGAGAAACCAGGAGAGGGAGTTGTTAGCCAAATACCACACGATGCTAGGATTTGAAGAAACCTTCTAGAGGCAGAAATCCAGACTGCGTTGGTTAAAGGAGGGTGACAGAAATACAAAGTTCTTCCATGTCTCTACTCTTCACCATAGGAGTACTAACAAAATTAAGGAGATCAAGATGGTCGATGGGTCTAACACCAAAGATATGGAAGACATAAGGAGGGAAGCGGTTGAGTACTTTAAATCGTTGCTAGAAGATGTAAATCCGACTATTGAAGAAGAGGACTCTCTGGTTGGCAGCCATTCCACCCCTCATAACTGAGAATCTTAATGGATTCTTACTTAGTCCTTTCACAAAGGAGGAAATCAAGAAGGTGGTTTTTGACATGGATGGTAACAGCTCCCTAGGATCGGATGGCTTCCTCGCAGAGAGAATTCAATGCAACTTCTTGTGGTCAGGTTCAAAGGAGAGAGAGAATTCCGTTGGTTGCATGGAATCAGGTGTGTGCAAGCAAAGATTAGGGGGGCCTAGGGCTAAAGAGAATGAAAGAAATTAATCAAGTTCTGATTGGCAAACAGGTATGGAGATTTATCAATAATGATCAATTGGGATAGGTAAAACTTCTTAAGGCAAAATATATCAAAAATAATCAGGACTTCCTGAAAGTTGATAATCTCCCTAGAGGATCCTATTTCTGGAATTGTTTGGTCGAATGTCAAGAGGTAGTCAGGAAAGGCATCAGATGGAGAATTGGTAATGGAAGACAAGTGGACTTTTGGCAAGACCCGTGGTTGGAAAATGCCCCTCTGAAAGATAACTTAGACCTTCAGGTCCTCCAACATAAACTTTCGAAGGAAATGGGAGGAAAAGTAGGGGATTTTATTGCAGTAGCACAGAAACTTCCTCTTGGAAGAAAATCACAGTTCATAATCTGTCAGAGCAAGAGAAGGTGGCCCTAACCAAACTCGATGATGCTTTAAGGGTGTTCCCGATCATTCTTGGGGAAGGAAGAGACAAGGCGATTTGGGGCAAAACTAAAAGTGGGATCTATTCAATAAAAACTGCCTATAAGTTAATCCACTCAGGATTCAATGGTTGGACTCCGACTTCTATTATTTGGTTAAATAATTTAACCCCAAAAATAACTTTCTTCTTTTGGTTGGCAGTTCAAAATAAGATTCTGACAACAGATAATCTACAAAGGAGAGGTTTCCAATTCATCAATCGATGTATCTTGTGTGAGAAAGTGATAGAATATGTAAGTCATATATTTCTAACTTGTGAATTTTCTTGTACAGTCTTCCAAATGATCCTGTCCAAATTTCATATAGATCGGGTCTGCCAAAATAGCATGTTTGACTTCTGCATACAATGGGCTTCCCCCTTCCAGGTGAAACTTTTGACTTGGCTCTGGAAGCTCAACTTACCCCATTTTTTATGGGGGATATGGAATGAGAGAAATAAGAGAGTATTTAAAGGACGTAAGAAAGATCCCAGGTTATGTGGTAATAAAATAATCAGAGCTTTGAAAGAAAACTATAAAACTTTCTACTTCAAAAATGGGACCATGTCTCTAAGGGAAAGGAGGATTTTGTAGAACTGGGGAGAGGAACTTCCAGACCTAGACATTACAACCAACCCACGAGATGGTGTCAAGTGGATACCCCCCACACAAAAGTGGGTTAAGTTTAATTTTGACGGGGCAGCCAAAGGAAATCTGGGGGCTGTAGGAGCAGGAGGAGTTCTGAGAAATGAGGAAGGAAAAGTGGTCCTTGCCTTTGCAGAGCCTTTGGGAACTCAAACAAATCATTTTGTAGAAGCTCGAGCCTGCATGCAGGCAATGAGAATTGCCAAACTTGAGGGTTATAAGGAAGTTATATTTGAAGGGGATTCGCTTAATATAATCAAGGCAATTAAGGAGGATAAAGACCCCAGCTGGACCATCTTGGAGCTTATCCTAGAAGCAAAGATTCATAAATCTCATTTGGTTAATGCCTGAATCCAACACACCTTCAGAGAAGGGAACCAGGTGACGGATCTAATGGCAAATATTGCAGTTTCTGTTGGGGAGATGCAAATTTGGAAGGATAACTTCCCTCAAGAACTATTGGTGTTGGATTCTAGAGAAGAGTTAAGATCAAACATGTTAGAGCATCAGGAGATCAAAGGGGTTGATGATGAGTAATCCGACAGATGGAATTAGGTAGAGGTACAAAATGCATCCCATTTGCTGGGGCCTGGGAGGTGCCAAGTGTACAGTACAATTGCCTAGTGGTATTAGTAAGTGCTAGGTGTTGTTTGGTTTTTGTTTTATCCTGAATAGTCAAGCGACAAGTATAGGACTCTGGACTCTAAGTATGGCTTAATGTGGGTCTTAGAAAGATCCATTTTGTATTTTGATTATACGGGCTTGATGCTAGAACCAGCCCATTTTGACTATGTAAAAGGTTTGTGGACCTTATAACCACCTCTACCTTATACCAAAAAAAATAAAGTTAAAGTGAAAATCTACATTCAAAATAAAAGTGAAGAACAAAGAAAATATTATTGGGACCTAAGAAAGAGACAATAATTTTTTGGTACCATTTTAAAAGAAGGAATGTTTTTCTTAGTAAAATGATATTCAAGTTTTTTTTACTAGTTGAAGTTCCCATCATGACAATTACAGACAAAGTATTAGTGACTCAAACATTAAAAAATTCAAAAGTTAATTATTGGTATATTGACTCAAGGGCAAACAAACATATGACTGAAAACAAACAATGGTTTAAATTTTTTCAAGAAAGAAATGGCAAACTAGTTACAATTGTAGATGATAAAACTTATGAGGTCAAAGGCATAGGAAATGTTTCAATCAATCTACCTGATGGAAAATGCACAATTGAAAATGTATTGTATGTACTTGGATTAGCTAATAATTTGTTATCAATATCTCAAATGTTAGACCGAGATATGATGGTTGAATTTAGAATTATTGATGGAAAAAATAAATGCTTCATTACCAAACAAGAGAAATTTATAGCCATTGGTTCCTTTAAAAATGGTATGTTTGCTCTTGATATTACTTCATCACCAAATGTTGCTCTATTTGTCAACACATCAAAAGAAAATGATCTTTGGCATAAGAGGTTTGGGCATATAGGTGCTTCATCCTTAAATGAATTAAATAGATATCAAATGGTGATAGGGTTGCCTAACTTAACTTGGCATACCACAATTTTTCCAAAATGCTTAGTAGGAAAACAACATAGAGCACCTTTTGAACTTAGTTCATACAGAGCTAGAGAACCATTAGAGGTGATACATATAGATTTATGTGGACCAATGTCAGTCATCCTTGGTGGACACAAATACTTTCAACTCTTTGTTGATGATTACTCATGCAAAATGTGGGTATATTTTTTACAGTGAAATCAAATGCTTTTACATACTTCAAACAATTCAAACAACTTGTAGAAACAAAGATTGGATGTTCAATTCGAGTTCTTCACTCAGACAGAGGAGGAGAATATTTGTTAAATGAATTTGAAACATTCTTAAAATAAAATGGAATAAAACAACTTACTATAACTTATACACCACAACATAATGGTATTGTAGAAAGAAGAAATTGCTCTATTATGGAAATAGCTCGTTGTATGCTTAAAGAAGCAAAACTTGAACAACCATATTCGGAAAAATCTATTAAAATTATAATATATATTCAAAATAGGTCACCCACAAGTATTCTGAAAAATATTACACCTAAAGAAGCTTGGTTAGGACACAAATCATCAGTATCACTATTAGTAAGTGAATACTCTTCTAGGATATCACAATATCTTAAGAATATATATGCACAATAACAACAATGAACATAATTGTTGAATATATATCTACTTTAAACAATTCATAAAATGCACTGCTTATTCGATATACTATTACAAAGCTTTATCTTCATTATATACATACATGAGACTCTTCATATTCACAAGCCTCTTGACCTTTACATTTTATAAACTCTTCATCTCCTCATACTTATGGAAGATATAACTCTTCATATTTCTTGATACATAATAATAAATCTCACATATTTATATAAATATAAAGTCTTCCATGATTACACATAACTCATAACTCCTCACTTATAAACATGACACTTCACTGATATAACTCAAACTTACTAATATGACACCACACCTATATAACTCCACACTTATTTACATGATACATAACTCACATATGACACTTACTATATACTCAAATATTAAACACACCTTAATATAAATTATTTATATAGTATTTACATTGATATTGCAAGGTACCAAATAATGCAATACCTCCAATAATTACACCTAAGTATTTTTGGATGTAAAGTATACATGCATATTCCAAAACAAAAAAGAACAAAGTTAGATGCCAAAACCTTATGTGGTATATTCCTTGGATATGATGATGCATCAAAAGGTTATAGAATAATTGATCCAATCATAAAAAATTGTAAGTAGAGATGTAATATTTGATGAAGGATGCAAGGCAGATATTAAAAATTCTAAGGACACTACATTTTCCATTTTAGATATTGAATCAATAAAGAAACTCATGAAGAAGAATAAAAAATAGTGGATGAGCCTATCAAAGAATCAATAACTCTAACTCTACCCTGGCAAAAAAGGTTTACAAAATGACATATAAACACTCAAATATTCAAAGTTTGAAAAACTACCCAATATTACCTCCATTAGACCTTATACTCGTAGCAACACTAGGGAAGAAATAAATTTAGGACTAATAACCTTAATAACAAAAAATGCAAAAGCAATTTCAATACAAGATACAATTAATTTACCTGAATGGAAAACAACAATGGAATCAGAATACACATCAATGATGAAAAATAAAATATAGGAATTGGTTAATCTACCAAAAAATAAAAAACCTATAGGTTGCGAATGGGTTTACAAAATAAAGTATAAATAATATGGGTCTATTGACAAGTATAAAGCACGATTGGTTGCAAAAGCTTTGCTCAAAGAGAAGGAATTGACTATGCAAAAAAATTGCACCAACAACAAAAATAACATTTGTACAATTTGTGCATTAGCAATTTAGATGGAAAATACATCAAATGGATGTTAAAAGTACATTTCTAAATGGTGACCTTGAAGAAGTGTATATAACTCAACCAAAATGATTTGTTGTTAAATGACAAGAACAAAAAGTTTGTAAGTTAAAAAAATCATTATATGGATTGAAACAGGTTCTTAGGGAATGGTATATCAAAATCAATGATCATATTTTACAATAAGGTTTCAAAATAAGTACCTTTGATCCAACTCTTTTATTAAAAAATGGTTTTGATAGAGTCATCCTTGTAGTATATGTTGATCTAATTATCACAAGTAGTTTAGAAATATTGATAGATGATTTTGAAAAGGCTTTTGAAATGACATATTTAGGGCTCTTACATTATTGTCTTGGCTTAGAAGAATGGCAGAATAAAAACCATATTGTAATCATGTATACTAAGCATGCTAGGATATTATCAAAAAAATATAAGATGACATATTGTAAAACTAAAGCAACGTCAATGGAACAAATATTACAATGATCAATATTTTATGAGTCACCTCAAGTTTCTACTACTTTGTATTGACAACTGATTAGAAGTCCTTTGTATTTGACGAATACCAAATCAAACATTATCTTTGTTGTAAACTATCTCTCAATATTTATAGAAGATCCTAATAAAAATTCATTATCAAGCTACAAAAATAATATTGCATTATGTATGATACAAAATAACATATGATATAGAATATAAAAACAAAAATAATTTTCGTTTAAAAGGATATATATAGATTCAAACCATGCAAGATCCATTGTTGATAGAAAATCAATATCAGGTTATGTGTTTTATTTTGGTTCATGACCTATCTCATTGCATAGCAAGGAATAACATGTAATAGCACTTTCTTCTACAAAAGCAGAATATCATGTAGCATGAGATGCTACATGTGAGGCACTTTGGCTACAATACATTATTTCAGATAAATTATACAATGTTAAATTGTGATAATTAGGGAGTTCTAAAACTAATAAAAAATCCAGTGTTTCATGAGAGAACTAAGCATATTGAAGCACAATGTCATTTTATTCAAGAACATGTTCAAAATCATCATATTCAACTTAAATACATCTCCACTAAAGATCAACTTGCAGATATTTTTACAAAGGCACTTGGTTGAAACAAGTTTGAATTATTTTGTAACTATCTTTGCACAAATAATGTAATAAGGATATTATTTGATCTAGCTGATCCAAAGTGAAATATTGATGCTTATACCAAATAATGTAATACGGGGGGTGTTAGAGAATATTACATTATTTTACATTTTGTAATCATTTGTTTCTCACATGAGAAATATGAATAGACATATCTCCTATGAGATTGAGAGAAGGTGAAGAGAAAGTTGGAATGTCAAGAGTCTCATGAATATGAAGAGGCTCCATGTAAAACTATATATATGGATGGAAAGACTATGTATAATTTAATTTATTGATTTGAATGAGAAGTATCATAGATTAGTTTCAAGATTTGAGTTATTTCATGAGTATGATAATATTGAGTATGACTTGAGTTCTTGCATGAAATATTGATATTATCATATTGAATCTAGGTCATTCCCCTTCAATATTCATACGGACCATTTGTTGCAATATGAATACCTCTAATTTTTCCTTCCATTTTTTTCTTTGAGTAAGCTCTCCCCAATGCCTCAGCAAATTACCTTAACAAAGCCCATGGGATGATTCAAAGTATCAAGTGGGGGATCCAATGATTAAAATAGAATATTTTGGAGTTCTATAACAACATCTAACCCATTAACACTATAGACATGGAAAATTGACCTATCGAAATAAGTTATTTTTCCCTTAGATCCCTAGGAAGCCCCTCAAAGTGCAATTTTGAGCCCCTTTCCCCATTTTTTAGCATTTTTTCCTTGGCCTTGCCAAATTCATGGTCGTCCAATATGGGACATGAATTTGACATGCCAAATTTGCAATCATCAAATACGAGGTATGAATTTGGTAATATTGGGTTTTTTATCTTAAAAACCTATGTCCTACATCAACTTCCTATAATTTCAACCCTTTATCAAGTTTGAGTTTTTTTTCCCACCTAGAACCCCTCCAGGCCTCCTATAAATAGAAGTATTGGACTCCCTTTTTCATCCCATCGTAGAATCCCAATCTTGATCCATCTCATCTTTTGCAAGTGCTCTTGATGCTCTCAAAAATTTATTGATTTTAAAATTCTCTATTGATGTTTTTATTTTGTGTTTCTTATGATTAGCTACTTCTAGTGAGTAGGTGAAGGAGTCTTGATGATAGATCTTGTGCAAGGAGAAGAGGCCTACCATTTTGGTTACTTCCTTAACTCTTTCATTGCTCTTTTTCCTCCACCATAGGCTAATCTAGTTTTTCTTTTGTTATTAGTCTCCTTAGGTTAAAAATCTTATGTCTTACATTGCATTTCTCACATTTGTAGACTAGATAAAAGCTCAATTATAAATCCATGCCCTATCTATATAGGGAACGATTTTGACCCATCGAATTTGTATCCACACCTTATGGGGTGCAAATTTGGTTACTAGAGCTTGGGTGCAAGTTTTTTCTCCCAAAACCCTAGGTCATTTCTTGCATACTTCATTTCTCTCATATTCATTCTGTTAGCACTTTGTCTTCATTCCTTTATGTCATTGATCTTGTTTATTTTCCAAAGATCAGCAATCACTTTTATTTTTGAATGATCAACTAAAAGGACCAAGGGGGATTGACTGTTATGCCCCCAAGCTCAGTTTAATAGTGGACTAAGTAGACCCCTAAATATTGATCAATTTTTATAAGGTTTCATATTTGTTTTGTAGGTTTGATCAAATTTATGGTTGGTGTTTTCAAGGTGTGAATCTGAATTCACGGTTGGACATTACGGGGTACGAATTTGGATAGGATTGACCATCGGGTCAAGTAAGTGTTTTGATAGATATTTTAGGTTGTTCATTGTGTGCGAGTGTCCAAGTTTTGTTTAATTTTTTTCTAGATTTAAATCACAAGAAAAAGAAGTTATTTGGTTTCATTTCTAGGTATTAAAGAAGAAAAACATATAGTTTGCATTTAAGTATTGTGCATTCTCTTGACCCTTTATTGAAAAGAAAAAAATACATTTTTTGAAAGATTAGAAATAGTCTTCATTGAAGCAAAGAATCATTCTAGGAATAGTCCTTTGTTTGATTGCATTATTGTTTGCCTTGCATTGCTCTTTAATTATTTATAGTTTAGATCTTATTCAAAGTCCAAACTTAGGTGCTTGTTCAAATAAACACATCAAACCTTTCATCTTGAACTTGGAGTGAGTCCTTAAACCATTTATGGTGAACCCTTCAATCCCCAATCCCCCAAGTGTAGAGAACAATAGCCCCATGGTCACCTCACCTCCTAATGGATCTATTAAGAATCATCCATGGTAGGTTATTTTCCCCTTTACAAACACCAACCTTCTTCAAAACCATTTTTTTAGAATATCATGTACAAAACTCCAACAAACCCTATCATATGTTTTACAACCATACTTGTTTTTCATTGAATAATTATACTATCAAGAATTTGTTTACAACAAACAAAACCACATTATTCATCTAAGATAATACAATCTAAAATGCTTTTCAATCTATTCGTCATTGTTTTTCAAATTATCATATAAATCATATTACAAAGGCTTATTGGAAAAAAGTAATCAAAATATTATATGTTTCCTTACTTTGGAACCAATGCAATAAATGTGGCATTCATCTCACTTATTTTAGCCTTATTTTTCTCGACTTCTTCAATTGCAATCAACATGTCATTCTTCAACAAATTCCAAAATGTTTGAAATAAAATCACAAGAAATTTTGAGTTTCGAGGTGTAGAAAAATTGGTTCATCCAAACCCCATAAGGGGGGCGGAGGTCCAAGGTTCAAATCTTGGGCCTCGCTGGACTGAACGCTTGTCCCTTTCCTGGTGCTTTCAGCGGCGTAAAAGGTTTAAAATGATTGTGGCATGGTGGTTATAGGGGCAGACTACGCGAAGATCTATGTGGCGGCTTCGGGGCAAACATCGCAGAATACTGTGGCGGCCATAAAAGATGGATAGCCTGCCCGGATTCATGGCGGCTACCGATTCCACCATGTAAATTAAAAAAAAAAAAAATCACAAGAAATCCATCAGGGCCAAGTTTCTTGTTAGGATAAAATAGGAAAATTGCTTCTTGAAGATCCTTGATAGAGATCTTCCTCATTAAACTTTCATTTTTTCCTTGTGTTATAGTTGATTGAATATTTTACAAAAAACTTACCTTGATACTTCTTGTTCTTCCTAGCTTCTGGCAAAATATCTTCTTCCTCAATACTTCTTCCATCTGGAGTTGAAATATATTTGATTCAACCATAAGTCAAATTTATTTTAGTTGTAGCATGAGAAATTTTGGTATTCATATCCCCTTCCTAAAGCCATCTCTCCCTATATTTTTGGGACCAATATGGCTCTTTCTTTTTTATTACATGATGATAATCATAAATTAATTTTTCCTTGCACATAAGTATCTTGGTCTATTGTATTGATTTCTACTAAATCTTATAAATTTTTGAACTTTTAATTTAATTCTTTATTTTATTTTTAAAATTGTTGCTAAAAGATTTAGCATTTTAAATATCCCTTTATTTCTTTAGATATTTCATCTTTTAAACAATCCTATACGTATTAATTCTTTAAAATTGGATTCATCCCACCATAAGATAACCATATAGAAGAAATTAGGTACTTGAAGCCACATAGATTGAAATCAAAATAGCTTTAGATGACCATTATTGAGTAGATCACATCTAAAGACAATGGGTTTATGATTTGATCATACAAATATCTAAAATAAATTGCATAATCTATTTGCAATCATGTAAATCAAATAACTAAAATCTTTCCAGTATTTGTGCAACAAGATTTTACCCAATGCATCTACTATACTATGTGTATTGAAATATTGAAGGAATATCATCCCAAAGGCGATTGAATTGATAGAGTAAATTCTCCATTGATCTATAGCATCTAGGAGTACCATTGGTTTCTAAAGGAGATAGGACTATGTTGAAGTCCCCCAATAATCCATAGATCATAATTATGAGTCATCATTGAATTTGACAAGAATAAATAGAGGTCCTTTCGATATCTTTCACAAGGAGTGATTATAATTGAAGCATATACATTTATAGTTACAACTTTGATATTTTCTTCTTTCATGCAAAAAAGACTAACAACCCAATTACTTTTTTGCTTCTAGTAATTATCTATCCTATTTGCATTTGTCCCATATTGTTGCAATACCTCCTAAAGCTCCCATATACAAAACTACCAAATAATCCTCCATATTTCTAATATTTTTGAATGCATCCTTATACTCCTACTATTTATTTTTTCTTATATTTAAAGAAAATTAGGGCTATAACAACCTATTAATTCCTTAATAACTATTTTTTAGAAATCTTATTTATATACCTAATATTCCAAGATACCATTTTCATCAACACTTATTTTTTTTGGGCTTAGCCCTATTCCTTGTTAACACTTACGATATTGGTTTTTGTTTTATCATATTAATATCCCTTTGTTTCCTTTTCTCTTTATTTTTGCTCTATGGATTTTTCTCTCTTTCTTCCATCCTTAGCAACACTTTCATCTTCATCAAACTCTTCAATTTTTTTGCACTATTCATAACAAAACTTATATTTATGTTGCCTTGTAGAATCTGAATGCAAGGAATAACCTCATAGATACTTTCTTCTTTATGTTGCCTTGGAAAACCTAAAGTGCAAATATGATCCTCCATAGTAAATACTTTCTTATATTGCCTTGAAACACATAAATTTCCATGGATATCCTCCATACTCATTTCTTTATTATAATGCTCTTAAAATCCTAAAGAGTAATCATAATGAGACATAGGGTTACATTGCCCCGAAGAATAAGCTACAAGGAATAAAATCATAAAAACTTTCTTCTTTATGTTCCCCTTGAAGCCCTAGGATGCATGGATGAACCTCCATGGAATTACTTTCTTATGATACTCCAAAAGCCCTAAGTCTCCGTGGATATCCTCCATACTCATTTTTTGGTATGTTGATCTCGAAGTCTTATAGTACAAGGGTAAAACTCTACATTACTTTCATTCTTCTTGCAAGGATAGTATTTAATACTACCTAAAGAAAATGAAGACGATTTACCTTGATTATACTTGAACTCTTTTGCCTCCTTTAAAATTTACCTCCACATCTTTCTTTGTACCTTTAATTCTTTTTGAAATTGAACTTGCATATTGTACTTCATCATCCCTTATGTCTTTTATTTCTTCTAATGGTTGATCTGAGTGACTTGTGATGATTTTATCCATTTAATGATGCATAAGGATATATATTTCAATTTTTTAGGAGTGTAAAATCCTTGATCTAATCCAAATGCTACTTCAGTATAACCTCTTGGCTTCATTTTGAAGATTGTTTCATGCCAGTTTTTCTCTATATCTCCTTTATTTCATTTTGCAATCTCTTAGCATGTGTCCAGTTTCATAACATTTGTAACATTGGAAAATAATATTTTCATAATCAACTTGTTAATCCTTTTTTATATATTTATTTAGATTTAATCTTAATGTATTGTGACAAAGGTTTTGAAATATCCATGACAACATGTGTCTAGGTATACATAACATGGCTTTGCTCCTTAGCAGTTGGTCCCTTTTGGACAAACTACCCTAGAGTATTGTCAATATTCTTGAAGTTTCCTATTGATAATATGATATAGAAGTCCAAAAATCCTAACCCACATTGAGAGCCTTTTCAAAGTTTTTATCTCCACAAAAAAAATCTTGCTCTATGGTCTTATATATAACATATCTCACCCCCTGAACCATGGGCCACCACCCATTACTTTATACTTATTTTCTACGTTAGAGAAGATGATGATAAAAATCCTATTGGAGAAAAGTCGCGGAGTAATTTGAATTCAATTCCCACTTTCACTTTGATCCAATTTTGAATTTTAAAAAAACTTGACCAATATTTGTGGAATTTACATATTGGCCATTTGTTTTAAAAAATTGTTATGTCATGCTCGAACATCCCATTCTTGATAACCACTTCTTGTGTAGTATTTTTTACCTAGATAAGGTTTACCACAAATTTACTCTTCCTCTTGTCTTCGACTAGGGCATCTATACTTCCAACCAGGGTATCCTTACTCCTAGTTAAAATTATTCAAAATAACTTTTCTTCTATTTTTTAATTGATTATCTGAGATTGAAATGCGTCCCACCTGTATTACATCATCACTACATAGTGGTATTACAACAGCTTGGATATTATCCATGTAGTGTTTGACAAGATTCAAACATGGGTCTCCTCCTTGAATCTTAAGGAATCTAACCAGTTGAGATATCACCATTTAGTGACTTTCCTTCTAGGTTAACTAGATTTTCCTCATATTAATCCTTTACTTTTGAATTTTCTCAAAAATTTAAAACAAAAAAAATGTGAGGCTTGCTCATTCCTAGCACCCTTCCTAGCACTCACTTCCTACTCTTATTGACAACACTCATTCCCTACTCCTAACTCACACTTTCTATGAAAAATTAAATGATTCTATATAAAGGTGTAAAATGAATTGAAAATAGATATATTATATTTCAATTAAACAATAAAGTGAAAAATTAATCAAATGGAATTAGCTCAACAAGTTAGACTTCTCAACTTTCAAGTAAGAGACCAAGGTTTGAATCTTGCCAAATAATACATTCATAATTATCAAGCTTGTTGTAATACCACTATGTGATCATGATGTAATACTAGTAGGCTCGTTTTAATCTTATATAATCAATTTAAAAAATAAATCCAAAAATTAAATATACAAAACAAAGTTATTTTCTCCTACAAAAATTTATTAATATTTTAAAATTATTTTCCAATAATAATATTAATAAAGCTAATTCCATTTATCTTTTAAATTATATTGATATAAAAATTTGTCCATAAAACATGATAAAATTATCCATTCATGTCCCACAAGATAGTTGATTAATGCTTCAATCTCTAGCACAAAGTTATGATGTATAGGCGACCTAATTTTTAGGTCATTATTGAAGCTTTGAAGAAATGCCAAAGAGGCATATGAAGAATGAAATTTGATATTTACTAATATAAAATTATAACATTTTTTTTTAGGGAAAAAATTTCAACTAATATTTTGCACATTAGTTTTCTCTAATAGTCGCTTATTAACTAAGCTCTTAGTTAACTTTACATTTGAGGTTGTTTTTATTTGTTAATGAGTTACATGAATTTAAATGGTTTAACTCATATTTAGTGTATATATATATAATTTGACAAGATTTGAACTTGGGGTAAAATTGGGTCTTTTATTTGAAAGTTAAAGAATATAATTTGTTGAGCTAATGCCATTTGATTTATAGATTTAGTTATAATATATATTTTTCTTGAGAAAAAGAAGTTCTTGGGACCCTCACCCTTGACAAATCACAACTCTCTCCTTTAAATTTTGTAAGTTTACAAACATATTCAATTATTAATATTTATTTTTGTGTCTTTTTCAAAGACAAAATTGTAAATACAAATATTTAACATTCTTCTTTACAATTTTTAGTCTCGTCCATTCATCCTTCCAAATGTAATCTTGATTAGTGGTGGTCTTGGATGATGCCAAGTTGTCATTGTGCCATATGAATATCCATAATTTTTCTAATGGCTCCATTCTTCTATTGCTCTGCTCTGATATTTCGATCGATTGGTCTCGTTATTTCCTAATGTTGTTGCACCCCTATAAAATCCATAATCACTATGCTTTTTTTTTCAAACATTGCCATATTTTATGCCTTTATGACTCCAATATTGATGTCTTAAGCCATGTGATATGGAATAAAATTGAAGCTAGCAATTTCATTGGAATGAATGGCTTAAATAGGACCAAATTACAACCATATGCCCATGAAACAAGCAACCATATCCAAGATTTGAGCAACCAATTATCCAAATAGGAAATATAAGGTCTACTCATAATGCTTATTTTAAGGATTGACCTTATCCTTCCAACTTCCAATATCCCTCTAGAAGATATTGGGACAACTAAGCCTATGACTCAATCTAAACATGAGTTCATAAAAACTCACATATTACAATTTCACAAATTGTTTTATTAGCAAAAATAATACTAAGTCCTAAGTGCACAAGACTAAGCCTAAACCTAAGTTATGTGAAATTATTCCTCATCATCCCTCCCAACAACAGAAGCATGGGACTCCAATGATTTTAACAAATATGAAAAGTCATGAGACATATGATAAGCAAAAATCCATCAAGCATGATGTGGAAACTAATATCGATAGGTTACTGTTAGCTTTTGAGGTAGATCGCAATGGGAGATGGCAATCACAAGATGCAAAAATATGAGAGAAAGTAAATTTATGAGATTGCAAAAATATGCTATAAATAGAAATGATGGAAATGAATACAATGTTGCTATGGAGGAAATGGACACTCCATGCAAGAAGCTATAGGACTACATTGTACTCCATCACTAATGGAGTTACACAGTAATTCTACTACTACCTATTGTCTCTCCAATCTCTTACAATGAGGCCCTTTTATAATGGAAGATAGATTCCTTGGCCAACACTCTACCTAGTTGTACAAGGGACACCTTGCACATTGACACTTGTGCATTTATTACATTGCATAAAGTAACTAGATAACTTCCCCCTAAAGTAATCTAATGTCCTAAGTATGTACCTAGAAGGGTACATTTACATGACCCAAATGATGTAATAGAATCTAACTCTAACATCCCCCTGTATTACATTATTTGGGTATTGAAGACTTTAGTCTTCAATATGGATCTTCTTCTTCATCTTGAACTTTGTACTCTTCCTCTAGATTATTTGTAACCTATTCAAGAAAATGGTTAGTGTCTCTGTAATGTGTTACATTTGTTGATAGAGCTTTCACCTCATAATATTTTATGTGTTCCTCTAGTTCTTCAATTTCTTCTATCCTCTGAACCAGGTGTCCTTTCTGATTCCCCTTTCGATACTCCAATTGAGGATAATTGGTTGGTCGCTGAAATTGAGAATTCCTTTGATATTGTCGTGGTTGAAATTGATTCCCATTGTTTATCTGATTTCCTTGATTCTGGTTTCTAGGATTGTACCTACAATAACTGGTACTATGACCTTTCTTTCTGCATATCTAACAATACCATGTTCTCCATCCTTTTGTTGATGAAGCAATATTTCCCTGTGGATTATCTTTTGATGCCAATGCAGTGTTAGTCATCTCATCTTTCATAGTGTGTTCCACCTCATATTCTTGAAGGATATTGACTAAGTCATCAAAAGAAGTATCTTTACTTAGGATTTGTAAAGATGTGACCAAATTCTTATAGTTGTCTGGAAGTGCTCTCATGGTTACTTGAGTAAGAAGTTCATCTTTAGGCTCTTGTCCAAGGGTTAACAATTTTCCCTTAATATCTACTACCTTCCTTAGAAATAGTTCTATGCTTTCTCCACTGCTCATTTTCAAGGAATGTAGTTGATTTTGAATATGAAGAATGGTGGCTTTATTCTTTCCTTCGAATATTTTCTCTAAGCTTGTCCAAGCTTCAGTAGATATTTTTGATGAACTGATAGAAGGTTGTATTTCATCAGTGATAGCAAATGTTATGATCATTAGGGCTTTTGAATCATTTTCCTCAAATTTTAGAATCTCAAGTATCACCTGTGGTAGGTTTCTTTGTTTTCCCTTGGACAATATCCCAAAGTTTTTCATATACCAAGATTGCTTTTACTTTATTCTTCCAAGAGAAATAATTTGGGTCCTTGAGTAGTTGGGATTCAGCTAGGAAGAATTTGTTGGATGCCATTGAATTCCCTTTATCAACCCTTAGATTTTGTGGACTTCCTTATGTCTCCCTAATGATGAGAGTTCACAAACCTAATAAGTTTTTAGGTTTTGTAGAAAGCTTACATCTATCCAATGAATTTAGAACTTGATAATTTTTTATGGATGCTAATATTACCAAGTTTTTTAGAATGCCTTATGACTCCCTAGGGTGTTTTGGATAGGATATATGATCAATATAGTGCTTTTTGTAAATTGTAGTTCAATTTTGGGTTGATTTTGTGAAATTTTGTAAACACCAAAATCAACTTTTTTATCTCCTTATTACTCCTATTGAACTAAGCACTATTTCAATTTTTGAAGAGGTTTTGATGTTGGATTTATTTTGCCTCCTTTAAGTATTTTTGAGACAACACTATTATAAAAATTCCAACCTTTGAAAATATTTAATAAACCTCTTTAAATACCCCTTATGGTTGATTTTTAATGTTTTCTAATTTCCAATTCCTAATTTGATGTTGTATTCCTTATAACTCCCAAATTTGGAAAAATTAGAAAATAATATTTGCAAATAATTTAAATTTCAGTAATAACCCTTATTCCTCCTTGGTTACCTTTTGCAAATATTAATAATTCTGAAATATGCTTGCTTAATAAATCACTAATGCTGAATATTGCAATAGTAGATGTAATGTACCCTTATAACTCCAAAAACCTTAGGTTTAAAGCAAGCAAATAATAAAATCAACCTTTACCTTAATAATCCTTCAATGTTGTGAGGTGGCCGATTCGTAGCTTTGTGGAGTGTAGCACTCATGGGTAGTCAAAGCCCTATTTGATCCACATTGGTTTCCTCCTAGGTTGGTGCTCCTCTTCTGCAAATGGCATCAAAAACTCCTTGAAATACGCTTTGCTTATGACAAAGCTCCTCCAAATGCAAGTGTTGGTTTGTTGGTTTTATGACATCTTAGATGCTTCTCTTACACCTTTGAATGGTGTATGGATTGAATTAGCCTTTTCCTCCAAGTGAGACTTCAATGCATAAATTCTTGACTTCATTCCGTCTCCTTTTCCAGGATAGGCACCTTAAATAGGATGAACTTCTTGCAAGTCGTGACAAGTGTCACTTGAAGCATTACAAGGTAGGTGTCTTCAACGTACCTTTGGTAATGATGAGGTTGGTGGTAACCTCCAAATATTCTTAACTCCCTCCAAATGTATGTAACTCCCTTTTAGGTGAGCGCTTGGGTCTTCATGAATGTTGGGATGCTTAGAGAATTTGTGCCAAGTGGCACTCAAGGCTTGTGCATGTAAGCCTTATTTCTAACGCTTCAAATATGAGCTTGCAACCCTAATTCTTCCTTTATCTTTGCATCCTACGTGAGCTTGCTATGTTTCTTGAGATGCAAGATTCCTTTTGCATGTTGGCTTGGTGAGGATGATGGATGGCTATAGTTGGATTGCTCCACGGTTCTATGGCACACTTTTGAGCTCCTTTTTGGTGGACGTTTGCTTCAATGGATGCCTTAGGTATAGCTCCTTTCTCTTCACCTATTTGTAGGTTTTGTAGCTTGTTCTAATGCCAATTTGTGCCCTTCTTTAGTGCTTGAAAGATAGTGTTGTCTGTAATAGCCAATAGGTAGCCCTTTTGCTTGGCCTTTTACATAGATAACTTGTCACTGAATGCTACCCTTTTTTCTACGTAAACACAAGTGATAATACCTTCTTTCAATGGCTCCACTGTTGTAGGTGACGTGCTGCTTATAGGGCTGGATTTGATGGAGGAAAATGGTGTTTTTAAACACCTCGATTCATGGATGTGTGAGCTCTTCGGTGGCTCCTTCCTCTTGCCAAAAATTTATTGGATATAACGTCCTTACTACCCCCTATAAATAGTAATACTTTTGTCCTTTCAAAGGAACAAAAGAGGTGCTTTTGTAATAGATAGATCTTGCACCAAAATGAAGAATTTTTACATAATCCTTCTTGCTTCTTCTTCTTTGGATGATAGTCAATCCAAGCTAATTAAATGTTGTTTTTGAATAAGGATTCATGCACTCTGTACTGAAATGAAACCCTTACATTCTCCTTGAATCTTGAGACTTCCAAGGTCTCGATTTGAGGCTTCCTTCAAGGACTTCAATGGTGGCTTTCTTCTCCACCTTTTTGCTTGTAATGGTGGCTTCTTTTGGCCATGAAAGTGCTGCATATTTTGTGCTAGTTTTTGTGCTTTTAACAACACAAACTAATTGAGAATAACTAGTTAAAAAATCAACTAGTATAGTGCTTAATAGATGCACTTTTAATGGTAACAATAATCTCACCTTATTGCTCCACTAATTTCTCAAACATGCACTTAACAATTCCACTGCAACCTTTCAAGCATTAATTTGGAATGAACCCTTGCAAATTTCACTACAAACACAATTGTAGGATCTAGTCTTCTTTTTCTCTTCAAAGTAGAAGATAGGTAGTTGATAGATAATTGTAACTCTGAAATCTAATCAACTCCTAATGTGCAAATGATCCTTAAAATGAATTTTTCTCTTTTTGCACTTTTGAAGACTGTAATTCAATTTTCCTCTTTGCAACTTTGATCCAATATAAGGTGCTTTAACAAATCTGATAAGTAATCCAATTAATGAATCTACTTGCACCAATAGTTGCTTACCTTTTTGAAAGCTTTTTGTAGAGGATGTAGATCAAGCTTGTTGCTTTAGATAGAGTTCTACAACTTTTGTTAGCTTTTCCAAAAAGCTCCTCCTTCACCAAAAAGTGGTCTTGAACTTTCTTTCATGAGCCTAGGGTTTGGTGGCTTGTTCTTCTCTAGTAATCTTCTCCTTTCTGCTGTAGATTTGGAGAAATATTTATGCCTTCTTATTGTGAAAGGCAATCTTCAAATATCTCAGATTTGGTAAGCTTCTTCTGTCTTCAAGTCTTCTTGTCGAATTCTGACTTCAAGCAAGATCTTCTTCTCAAGACTCTAAATATCTTGAGGTCTTATGTATCTTCTTTGGCACTCCTTACTAATTATTCTTCTCCTTTTTGGGCTTGTTGTTAGATGGAGATAATTATCCCAATTCTTTCCCTTATCAAAAACTTTCTCCTTGATGGAGAATTTCTCCAATGAGTTCTTCTAGGAACTCTTTTGATGATCTTGCTTCAACAACAAGGCTCTCCAAGATTTTTTCCTTGAGACCTCTCCTAGGTCTTTGATTTTGTAGCTTCTTTGGTCTTCCTTGAGACCTTCTTCTTCAACTTTTGGAATTGAGATCTCCTTCCTGGATCTCTTGATTCTGCTGCTTCTAGATTTGAATAGGACTCTCCTAGTCCTTCTCATTCTTCCAAGAATGGAAGTTTCTTCAATGAGATCTTCACCTGATCTCTTCACCTTCAAGTTTGCTTTAGGTGTTGGATTGATTCTGAAGAAGATACTCTTCCTAAATTTCTTGTAGGAAGTTTTCCAACTCATTGAATCTCCTTTCCCTACAACAAGTTATTAGTACTAAAATCTGAATCTACTTCTGAATCAGGTACTCTCTTCTGGAGTCTTCTTCAGGATCAAGGCTTCTATGGCCTTTTTTTAGATCAAGGCTTTGTGGCATTTTTCAGGATCAAGGCTTTTGTGGTATTTTCTGCTATGAAGTTGACTCTATCGATGGAGATCTTCAATCTCCAGACTTCACCATGACTCTTTCTCCTAGAGTCTCTTATGTAGTATTCTTCTCTTGCAACAACTAATCTCTGCACTATGAAGGCACTTCGACCTTCAGACAACGAAGTTGAAATATCCTAGATTTCTATTGTAGGAGGTGTCCCAATCATCTGAGAGTTAGTTCCTTGCAATAAAAGAAACTTTAGGCAATAGTAAACTTTTCAGATCTCTTAGATGAGCTTCACTAGTTGATTCATCAAACTAGTGGATCAAATGTTGAGTCCTTATCTTCATGAGTTTTCCTGCAACTCTGTGGGAAGACTCTAAGCCAAATGAATCTCACAATATCTCTTTCCAGTCTATTCTACCAAAAAATATTAAGGTAACAAAATTTACATGCAATGGGTCCAAAGGCACATCTGGTTTGCAAAAATCGAAGCTATGGTGATTGGCCCAATTTTTAACAATAGTACTTTCTTGAAGCTCTCCCTACCACCTTGATTCTTCTAAATATTTTTGCAAGAGCTTATGCACTGTGGTGAATCAAGTTCACAAAAATTTAGGCTCAATAATAATGGTGGTTCTCCTCTCAATCTATAGTAGCTAGATCTATTATGACTAGATCTACCGTGGCTCTGATACCACTATTAGCTTTTGAGGTAGATCACAATGGGAGATGGAAATCACAAGATGCAAAAATATGAGAGAAAGTAAATTTATGAGATTGCATAAATATGCTATAAATAGAAATGATAGAAATGAATACAATGTTGCTATGGAGGAAATGGACACTCCATGCAAGAAGCTATAGGACTACATTGTACTCCATCACTAATGGAGTTACACAATAATTCTACTACTACCTACTATCTCTCCAATATATTACAATGAGGCCCTTTTATAATGGAAGATAGATTCCTTGGCCAACACTCTACCTAGTTGTACAAGGGACACCTTGCACATTTACAACTTGCACATTGACACTTGTGCATTTATTACATTGCATAAAGTAACTAGATAACTTCCCCCTAAAGTAATCTAATGTCCTAAGTATGTACCTAGAAGGGTACATTTACATGACCCAAATGATGTAATAGAATCTAACTCTAAAATCCCCATGTATTACATTGGATCTTCTTCTTCATCTTGAACTTTGGGGGTGGGGAGCAAGTATAGCCAAGTGCTACCCTATGGATTCTTTGTAACCTATTCAAGCAAATGGTTAGTGTCTTTGTAATGTGTTACATTTGCTGATAGAGCTTTCACCTCATAATCTTATGTGTGTTCCTCTAGTTATTCCATTTATTCTATCCTTTGAACCAGGTGTCCTTTCAGATTCCCCTTTCGATACTCCAATTGAGGATAATTGGTTGGTAGCTGAAATTGAGAATTCCTTTGATATTATCGTGGTTGAAATTGGTTTTTATTGTTTATCTAATTTTCTTGATTCTGGTTTTGGGATTGTACCTACAATAACTGGTACTATGACCTTTCTTTCTGCATATTTGACAATATCATGTTCTCCTTCCTTTTGCTGATGAAGCAAAATTTCCTGTGGATTATCTTTTGATGCCAATGCAGTGTTAGTCATATCATATTTCACAGTGTGTTCCACCTCATATTCCTGAAGGATATTGACTAAGTCATTAAAAGAAGTATCTTTACTTGGGATTTGGAAAGATGTGACCAAATTCTTGTAGTTGTCTGGAAGTGCTCTCATGGTTACTTGAGTAAGAAGTTCATATTTAGGCTATTGTCCAAGGTTTAACCATTTCCCCTTAATATTTGTTACCTTCCTTAGAAATAGTTCTATGCTTTCTCTACTGCTCATTTTCAAGGAATGTAGTTGAGTTTTAAGATGAAGAAAAATCCTTAACTTTGTGATGGAA
Source organism: Wollemia nobilis (assembly GCA_028583015.1). Lineage (NCBI taxonomy): Eukaryota > Viridiplantae > Streptophyta > Pinopsida > Araucariales > Araucariaceae > Wollemia > Wollemia nobilis. The sequence goes on from JAQPPZ010000715.1 coordinate 6,732,012, forward strand.
GTTGGAGTAGACCAATGGAGAATAACTTCAACTTTGATGGGATCCACTTGTATGCCCTTGTCATTGACTACAAAACCAAGTTAAGAAATGGAATATTGGCCAAAGGAACACTTAGGAAATTTGGCAAACAATTGGTTGTTTTGAAGGGTATGAAGAACATGCTCTAAGTGCTATAAGTGGCTCTTCCAAGTGGAGGGAAATACAAGGATTTCATCTAGATAGATGATCACAAATATATCCAAACTATCTCTGAATACTTCATTCATAAATCGCATGAATGTTACGGGAGCATTAGTAAGACCAAAAGGTATGACAAGCCACTCAAAGAGGTCTAACTTGGTCTTAAATGTTGTCTTCCATGTGTCTTCTGTCTGAATTCTGACTTGATGGTATCCACTTTTAAGATCTATCTTAGAAAAACTTAACCCCTTGAAGTTGATCCAAGAGATCATCTATCCTTGGAAGTGGATATCTATTCTTGATAGTTATCTTGTTGAGTGTCGTGAAATCAATACATAACCTCCAAGTACCATATTTATTTAACACAAGTAAAATTGGAGATGCGCAAGGAGAGGTACTTGGCTTTATGAAGCCTTTAGACAATAATTCTTGAATTTACCTCTTAATTTCTTCCATTTGCACAATAGATTGCCTATACATTGGAGCATTAGGAAGAGGAGTTGCGGGCATAATTTATATGCTATGATTGATGTGTCATTCATGAGGGAGCCTTGTAGCCTCTTTAAACACATGAGAATAAGATTGCAATAATGAATCAATTGAAGAATACCTTTTATGCTTATGAATTGGTGCTTGTATCCCTTCATTTTGTGGCCTTATTAAGATGAGTACCAATTCCTTTGCTTGATTAATTACTTTGTGTGCTTGTCTACAACTCAATATCAAATTATTTGTTTGTTGTGTACATTTGATTAGAAAAGCCTTGTTATATTTGTGCAAAGTGTAAGTATTTTTGTACCCATCATGAATAGACCTCCTATCATATTGATAGGGCCTCCCAAGCAACAATCCATAGGAGTCACATCACACACAACCTTGTCCACAAATTGTGGACCAAAAGCAAAGTTAATTGTGTAAGTGTGTGTGATGTTGGATGAGGTCCCATTGTCCTTCCATCCTAAAGGATAAGGATGAGGATGAGGACTCATAGGAATCTTCAATTTATCGACAACGGACCTTGCAATTAGATTCTTCTGCGAGTTGTTGTTGATTATACAATCAATAATGTAATAATCAGTAAGGTTAGCCCGTGTAACAAACAAATTTTCATGATCACCTTGAGAAGTATTCATAAAGGTCATCTTGTTCAATTAACCCTTTAACTCTAGATAAAATCTTTCTTCCCCTATAGCATCAATGGGATCATATTTTGGGTCCTCATGTACAACTAGGGTCAGCTTATAACATTCTTGCCTACTATGTCATTTCCTATTACAAAAGTACATTTCAATGGAGGTTTAGAAGAAGAAGAAGAAGAAGTAGAAGAAGAATAAGAAGTATAAGAAGGATTTTTTGCCTTATGACTGTTGTCATAGTAGTTTCTTTGAACGACGAAGAGCGAGACCCTCGTGAATTTGCATTCAACTTCTCCTCCACAAGTTGATCTTGGTTAAATGTAACATCCAATGTGGGGATGGATTTATACTTCAAATCCCTAAAAATTGGTTCTTGCAATTGTTGGGTGCCAAACATTGGTTAATTTTATCCTAAATTTGTCACAACACTCGCATTTAAATTGTCAACCCGAGAGCTCGTAGACTTTCGAAGTGCCACGATTGAGACTACTCACATTACCACCTTTGAGATGAATCCATTCAACTATCATTGGGGGTGTTTGTAAAATAGCGGTTGATTCGTCCACACCAAGAAAACTTAAACATAAATAAAATGCGTAAAAGTAAACACACCACACTGAAAGCAATAACACACTTATGTAAAAAGAACACAACTATAAAATAATTAAATTTAATCTAGGAACTAAAACATACTACCACACGTAATTAAATATATGAAAAATAACTAAGAAGTAGGGGAGGAATACTGGCTTGGAGTGGGCTCGAGCTCCAGCAGATCCCGCCTAACAAAGCACACAGATAACTCACTGATAAATAATGCTAAAGCTTTCTATTAACATTGCAATGAAATATTACATGCGATAATATTCTCTGAATTTTGCCTCCCCTACTATAGAGAAGTTTGTGTGTTTATATACCACACACAAGACTTCATGTTGTAGTTCTATTACAACAGGCGTCCCGATTACAGTCTAAACTGGGATAGTTCAGTTACTGTATCCAACGCGCGATGATCAACTTCTTCATCGTTTCCTTGCAAACGGGCAATTTTTGTTTCATTATGGTTCTACTTCATGAATGGTTGTGCGTTCACCCACCCTGACTAGGATAGCTCATTCATCAGCGAATTCCCACAAATGACGTAGAACGGTGGTCAACGGGGTCCTTCTCCAGCCATTTGGTCAACGGGGTCCTTCTCCAGCCATTTGGTCAACGTGCATAATCTGGGCATCTGCTCAAGTAGGGCACCTACCTCAATAAGGCACCTTCCTCAATAAGGCGCCTACTTCAGTAAGGTGCCTACCTCAGTAAGGCACCTACTTCATAAGGTGCCTACCTCAGTAAGGTGCCTACTTTAGTAAGGTGCCTACCTCAGTAAGGCGCCTACCTTTGTATGCCTTCATCTGATTGAGTGGAACCATGCCAGGTCCATGTAGGACCTCTATTGAGCAAAAGATGATAAAATCAGAGAAATAACTACATAAAACACACTTCACGCATGGATTAGATAATACACATGATTTCATTAAATAAATACATAATATTTCATAAAAATATACAACTCATGATATATTTATGCAAAAAAACCGTTAGTACATATACAAAAATATGAGCATATCTGGTGCTCATCATCCCCCCATGCCTAATATGTGCCACACCCTCGTGGCACCTAAAATCGGTAATCACCTCCTCTGCGTAGGCCATTGTTTCTCATTTTCTTTTCTTGCTGGTGGCCTTGGCTTTCTCTCCATCCTAAGGCTTCCATTTCTATTGAGGGGCCCTAGTTTGTTGTGGGGCATCCTTGGGTTGTGCTACCCTTCAACTATGTTGGCTTTCGATTGCATTGGGTTGGCCTTCATTTTGCGTCGACTTCTTGTTACACTGGCTCTACCTCCCTATCATACTTGGCCCAACACCTATGTTGGGTGCTGCTATCACAGTCGTTGCTCCCTTCTGGAAGGCTGCCTCTGCTTCCTACCATAGGTTAGCGTGTTGGGGGTGTAACTCTCCGAAGGGAATGTCGAAGTCATCCCTCTTCCGTACAACTACATTGGCCTTGTATAACCGAAGTTCTTCGGGGGTGAGGTTGGCATTTTCTTCTGTGATCGCTACCGCCTCTGCCTCTGGTCCATATACCCCCTATTTTTCTAGCCATTTCTTCATCTTAGAGGGTCGACCCTACGACGAACCATAGATCTCCCAAAATTGATCATCTGTAGCAGGGTCCACATAGATTCTTGGCCCTCTTTCGGCATTTTTGGTAGCTTTCCTAGCTGCCTTTGCCACCTCGAACTCCTCTCGGATCTTTTCAAATTTTTCTTTTCGTTCAATGAAGGCCTGTAGGCCTTCTTCCCATTCCTCGTCCGAGTGGGGGTTTGGTTTGATAAACGTCACTCTAGCCTTTCTTTTGGCCCTCTTCTACATCATTTGAGGTGCCTTCCCCTTTCTCCTCTTTGGTATTACGATGGCCTACGTGGGGAGATCTTCCTTTTGCACAGAGGTTGCCTCCTTGTTAGAGGATCCAGGGATCTGTCCCTCTGATCGGAGGTTACCTATGGTTGTTCCCCTTGTTTCTTGGTCGCCCAGTGCCTGCTCCTCTAGTTATTTGGGTAGCGGTCTCTCATTTTAGGGTACCTGGCATTCTAGAGAGTCTTCCTTGGCCTTGGGTTCAGGGTTTTTCCCTTGGCTCTGCCCTGAAGGCTCCTCATCGTCATCAATGTTGATAACAAGGGTTTCTATTTGAAAAATAGAATTCCCATGTTCCTTTGTAATTACTCTATCAAAGGCGCACGAGCCTTCTCCTGCCTCTAATTCCTAATTTTTGGCATCTGACCTAACTACCCCGGATGAGACTATTATCTTTGGAGAGCTTGTGGGCACCTCAATTGCCCAATCAGTTTGGGTAGAGGTGTCCCACCTTTCGATCGCCTTGACTTGCAGCTACTGGATCAGTTGCTAAAATTGGACGATGGTGGCATCCTACCTTTGGATTCTTCTCATAGTCATTTCCTTATATTTGTTGAACAATGCCTGCATCATGGATTTCTCACTTTGCTCTTCCATTGGTATCTCAGACTGTTGTTGTAGGCTCGTTGAGGACTACGGGTCTTGCAGACTGTGAGCGGCCAAATTTCACAGGGTTTGGGCCACGAAGCCGAACTCTGCATATTCCTCCTCTTCCTCGCTCGAGAGGATTATGCACCGCAGTCATCTTCGATTGTGTATGAACTTTGTTCGTCCTACTCTGGGTTCGGGGCTAGAGGATTTTAGCCTTTCCTCCATATAATTGGGCAGAGAACTTTGCCCTTCCTTTGTAGCATCTGGTGAGAATTGGGGGTGTTCCTCTTCGAACATTCCCCCCAATTCGACATCATATTCTTGATTTTGTTGCCACTTGCTCTGATGCATCAGAAGGTTTGGCCCTAACTTCTTCGATCGCTCCTCGTAATTCGGCCTCTTGCTCTGCTTTAATTGCTACCTGCTCTCACGCACTAGAGTGTTTAGACCCTACCATCGATGAGCTTCCCTTGTGCTCCTCTGCATGGCATATCAGGGTTGTAATTAGCCCATGGTGGGCTAGGGTAGAGACCACCCCTCTCTAATATCGTGATGCCTCATCCTATAGGGTATTTTCTAGGTAGAACGAGATGTTAATTTCTCGCCCATGCACCAGATGGTTCAAAAATTGCATATGGTTCGCATTCAAGTGCGAATACTTCTTGGTGCATGTGAAGTATCTCACAACCTGCTCAAAGAGCTTCCTCAGGTGCATCGGGAGTCTCTGCTTTGGGAGCCCATGTTGGTCGCATGGGACGTTTCCTTGTCCGAGCAACACTTCTGCGCACTTCTTTACCATGCCATATTTATACGTGCATTCCCTAGTAAGGGGAGGTCGGTGACATGAGCGATGTGCTCTAGAGTGATTGGAATTTCTAGTCCACGCAATCGAGCAACTCCTCTATTCACAATGGTAGCAAACTCCTTTGTCGCTTCTACGTCCTGGTCTTGGCTGACCAGGCGATAGTAATTCATCCACCCAACTGCTTCGAACCGGTTGCAAACTTCTCCCCTAATCCCCTCAGTACCATTAGGCTCATTCTTTTTGAGTGCATGATTCTTTGATCATCCACCCATGGCGAATTCCCTACTGGTTTCGATTGGTTTGATGCCCTACTCTCAGTAAGGTGCCTTTTTATAAACTTAGGTGCCTAACTCTAGAAATTGTTTTCGCATTGGGGTTGGTAGGGTACGCCACCCGAATTAACTTTTGGCATGACGTATTAGGCATGAGGGGTGAATTCAATTCTTGCATCGACATTATTTTTAGAGAAGCATATCATATGAAAAATTACGTATATATCTAAAGAAAATCATGTGCATACCTGATTGGTCATTTCATGTTGCATGGAGTATGCCAAATTGGTACTTGATAATATTTTTCCCATGTGTTGATTACGTCACCTTGGGTACTTCATTCCTAGTTCGCTCGAGGTCCTATGCTAAAAATGTGGTGGATCCTATTGGTTCAGGTTGGGATGCATATCTCCTTGATGGTTGGCCTTGGGACGTGTAGAGATCCTGTCCAATGATTTTAAAATATTTTTGGGTGCTTCTGGATTTCCATCACATGAGATGATGGTGTTGGCTTTAGCTGCTCCACGTACTGCCAAGTTGCGCATGTGTTTTTGAGTCGATCAAGGTGCCTACTTGAGTAAGGTGCCAGAGTAAGGCACCTACTTGAGTAAGGTGCCTACTTTAGTAAGGCACCTACTTGAGTAAATCACCTACTTGAGTAAGGCACCTACTTGAGTAAGGCGCCTACCTTAGTAAGGCACCACTTGACTATGAAGAACGCTCCAGGATGGCGCCTCCTTGGCGAGTAAGGTGCCACTCCTCCGAAGTAAGGCGCCAGAGTAAGGCACCTCCCTTGGAAATATTTATATATATATATAATAAAATGCTCTGATGGTGGTGCTTCCTTGGCGGAGCAAGGCGTTGCTCCTTCAAAGTAAGGTGTCAAAGTAAGGCGCCTCCCTCAGTAAGATGCCTAATTCAGTAAGGCACCTACCTCAATAAGGTGCCTACCTCAATAAGGTGCCTACTTTATTAAGGTGTCATTTGACCATGAAGAACACTCTAGGGTGGTGCCTCCTTGGCAAAGTAAGGTGTCACTCCTCCGAAGTAAGATGTCAAAGTAAGGTGCCTCCTTTTTGGAGTAAGGCACCTCCCTTCATACTACAAAATGAAAGAACACTCTAGGGTGGCACCTCCTTGACGGAGCAAGGCACCGCTCCTTCAGATTAAGGTGCCTCTCATTCATAGTAAGGCACCGGAGTAAGGCGCCTCCCTTTCAGAGTCGTTCGTTCCTCCATCATTGAAAATTCAGTGGCTGACATGTCTGTTGATGTGAGGTTGATCAAGCCTCCTAAAATTCTCCTCATACAACATCAGTGTCTACTTCATCCAGGCATGGGGGTGCATAATTTTTCCTTTACGAGGAATTGGTGCCCACTCCATGCCTAGATCAGCACTATCCTCCTATTGTGCAGGTTCATGGATGTTGAGCCGGTCTAGGCCTTATTCCCCAAGATACCTATTATTTGAGAAATCAGGTCATTTCCCTGCAAAAAAAAAAGAAAAAAAGAAAATAAAAATGTAGTTAAACGCAATCCGTGCCTGTTAGGCCCTGGCTCTCAAGATACCTGTAGCTTGCATGCGGGTATTGTCCCTACAAAACACATCGTAAGCTAAAGAAAAATAGGAAACTATACTAATTTCTTCTTGGTGGACACCTCTGCATCCACCATGTTGTTGAGAATTCTGGCAAAGTTTTACTTGGATGGGGTCTCCCCCATGCCTACTCTGGATTCCACCAGCAAGCTTTCAGACCTATGGTATGGGCGCAACCGGTGGCCATTGGCTGTTAGAATGGTGTTATGTTTTCAATTGTCTTGACCCGCACAACACCATTTCTGATTATTTCCACCACCTCGTATGGTCCCATCCATATTTGCATCAATTTTTCCTTTCGTTCCTGGAATCTAGAATCATACAACAGTACCCAGTCTCCCTCTTTGAACTATTTTGTTTTAATGTGGTGGTCATGCCACTGCTTCCTTTGCCTCTGCATGATTTCTATTCTTTGGAGGGCATCCATTCAAAATTCATCCAACTGGTTTAGCTATCGAATTCATTCCCTCTATGCTTCGTCTAGGCTCAGGTCCAGTTCTACCACCGTTCTGAGCGTCTTAACCTCAAATTCGATGGGCATCATTGCATCCTTCCCATATACCAGTTGGAAGGGTGTGAAGCCGGTGGTTGATTTCCACATTGTATTATACGCCCATACTACCTCCGGTAATCTTGTAGCCCAATCCTTCTTGTGTTGTTGCACGGTTTTCATCAGGATGTTTTCTATCTCCCTGTTGGTTACCTCCACCTGCCCATTCACCTACGAATGGTAGGGGGTAGTTCTATTGTGTCGTACCCTGTACTGTTCCATCAGCTCCTCGATTAACCTGGAGGTGAATTGGGGTCCTTGGTCCATTGTAATTTCCCTGGGCACTCCAAACCTTGTGAAAATATGGGTGAATAGGAATTCGGCTACCATCCCCTCCTTAGAATCTCTCAATACCTGGAATTTGACCCATTTGGTAACGTAGTCTGTGCAGACTAGAATATACCTCCTCCCAGTTGAAGGTGGGTTGATGGGTCCCATGAAATCCATGCCCCATTTATCAAAGGGCTCAATGTGTACATGAGGTTGAAGGGGTATTTCATCCTTGTGGGTCCTACCCATTCTTTGGCATTCGTCACACTTGTTGGTGTATGCGGCTGCATATTTAAATAGAGTGGGCCAAAAATACCTAGTTTGTAATACCTTATACGTAGTCCTTCTCCCTGAGAAATTTCCTCCACATGGCTCATTGTGACAGGCTTTGAGTATCTCTGGGAACTCATGCTCTGCTACGCACCTCCTTATGATCTGGTCGGGCCCTATTTTGAATAGGAGGTCATCAATCCATTGAAAGGAAGCGCTCTTTTCAATCACCCCTTGCTTCTCTCTATACGAAAGAGCAGGGGATGTTCTACCGATGGCCAGATAATTGGTGATGTCCACATACCATGGTGTCTGTTCGTTGATGACGAACAAATGTTCATCCAAGAACTGGTCCTCTACCGTTGCATGATCTTCTGGGATTAGTCTGGATAGGAAGTCCATGACTACGTTGTCCTTCTCGGGCTTGTCAACTATGGTGATGTCAAATTCCTGCAACAACAAAAGCCACCTGATTATCCTACCACTGATCGCTGGTTTACTCATTAGGTATCTGATGGCCGCATGGTCCGTGTGAACGAACACCTTGTACCCAGTGATGTAGTGGCAAAATTTGTTGATGGCATGTACCACTACGAGAAATTATTTCTCTATTACCATGTAATTGAGCTCAATCCCTACTAAATTCTTACTGACATAATAAATGGCATAGAATTCTTTGCCATCCTTCTGCTCGAGGACCGCTCCAATTGCATTATTGGATGCGTCACAATATATGTGAAATGGGACAACCCAATTTGGGCCCCACAACACTGGGGTAGAAATCAGCTTCTCCTTTAGCATCTGAAATGCTTGCTCGTAGTCCTCCATCCAGATGAATTCTACATCCTTCACCAGTAGGTTGTGCAGTGGTTTGGTGATCTTGCTAAAATCGATGATGAATCGCTTGTAGTACCCAGTAGAGCCGAGAAAACTCCTCACTTCCCTCTGCATTTTTAGGTTGGGTAGATCTTTAATCACTTCTATTTTCTTTTGATCTACTTTAATCCCTTCTACCGAGAGATGATGTCCCAACACTATGCCCTCACGCATCATCATAAAACACTTCTCATTGTTGAGGGATAAGTTGTTCTCCTCGCATCTCTAGAGCACACGTTCCAAGTTCATTGTCGCTTCTTCGAATGTTTCTCCATAAACGGTGAAGTCATCCATATATACCTCTACTGCCTCCCCCATCATATCCAAAAATATGCTCAACACCACCCTTTGGAAGGTGGTTGGTGCGTTGCACAACCCGAAGGGCAGCACTCTGTAGGCAAACGTTCCCCATGGGTAGGTGAACGTTGTCTTGTCTTGGTCCTCCTCCTCGATCTGGATTTGGTTGTACCCACTGAATCCATCCAGAAAGGAGAAGTATTTCCTCTTGGACAGTGTGTCCAACACCTGATCAACGAAGGGAAGCGGGAAGTGATCTTTTTTAGTCTCTTTGTTCAACATAGATCCACCATTTCCCATTTTTCTTGGGGACCACCACAAGTGGTGACACCCACTCACTATCGAAGATCGGGTAGATGAACCCTGCATACAAGAGCTTCTGTAGCTCGGCCTTGATGATTTCTTTCATGGTCGAGTTCATCCTTCTCTGCGACTATCTGACTGGGATCACCTGCTCTTCGAGGTATATCCGATGGGTGCAGATTTTTAGGCTGATTCCCTTCATATCTGAATAATCCCAGGCAAATGCTTGTTGGTGCTTGGTTAGGAGCTCTTTTAATTCTGTCAACTATGTGGGGGTCAACCCACTGCTGATATTCAATGTTCTACCAGGCCCAATGTCAATTTTCTAGGTATGGTGGTCCTGAGCACCGACCAATGGTGACTCGAGAACTGTGAGGGAGGATTCTCCTTGTAGGAATCTTGTTATAATGCCATCCTCATCGGCATCCTCCTCCAACTCTATCAATGCCATCACTGGTTGGAGCATGGACAATGAATTATCATTCTTCTCGGTCAACGTGGGTTCACCCAACGTGTCCATGGACTAAGTGGGGGGAGAGATTGTCAATCTCTTGATGTTCTGTCCATTCAAAATAGTCATGAGTCCATCACGATAGCTGATGTAGGCATCAACCGTAGCTAACCATGGCCTCCCCAAGATGAGTGGGTAACCACCCAGTCCTATTTTTTATTGTAGCACCAAGAAGTCTGTCGGGTATTCCCATGCATCAACTATTACGATGATGTCCTCGAGCATCCCTTCTAGCGCTACGGTTGACCGATTGGCTAGTTGCAACACCGTCTTGGTGGGTTTCAGGTTTGTAAGCTTCAACTTCTGCATGGTCTCCTGCAGCATCACGTTGATGGTTGCACCCAGGTCAACTAAGGTGTTCGCCAGTGAGTATCCTCCTATTTTTATCGTTAGCACCGAGCTACCTGGGTCTGCATATTTGGGATGATATGCATTCCCCATCATCAAATCAGCTAATTTTCCCATGATATTGATGGTTTGTGTCGCCTTACATCCTGGTTTCCTCAGACATAACTCTTTTATCACCTTGGTGTATATGGGCACATCTCGGATGGCTTGAAATAGTGGGATAGTGACTGTAAGGTTCCTCAGGCTAGAGAGGATATCAAATTTTGGTTGTGTCAACTTCCTCTACTCCTGCAACCATTTAGGGAATGGAGCCTCCATTTTCTCAACAACTTTCTCTACCTCCACCTCTTCTATCAAAGGGGAATCTCCTACCTCTTCCTCCTCTTCTACCAGGGGAGGTGCTTCTACTCCTAACTTCTTGCCTAATCTAAGTTGAATAGGATTACAACTAATATGATACATTGGATACATCTCTCCCTCTACTTGGTATGCTGGTTGGTTTACCTTATTATTTGGGTTCACCGTTGGTTATGTTGGTAACTACGTAGGTCTCACCACAGGTAGGGCTAGTAAGCCTTGCTGAGGTGGAACCTATGCCATGTTTTGTGGAGCGGAGTTCCACGGAATGTGGTTCCTCCATTGCTACCCAGGGTGTTGATATGGCATCCATGGTTGTTGATTGGGAAATGCAGCTCCTGGAGGCACGTTCATCCAAGGTGGTGGTCCCCACCATCCCATATTGGGTGGTTGTGGCTACCCTTGTGGCATATATGGTCCTCCTCCATAGGGTGACATCCCCATGGGCATGTTCCCCATAGGGGGTTGCTACCAATTTCTTTGATTTCCCATGAAATAGGCTTTAGTTACGTCAGCCTCCTCCTTGGAATTGGGTAGCTACGGGCATAGTCGAGTCTTGTGGTTCTGTTGGCAAACCGTGCATACTCTGACCTTGTTCTCTGGGCACGCATTCCTAGCATGCTTCCCTCTACATTTTGGATAAAAATAGGTCAACGTTGCATCGTTCTCCTATTTCTTCTTCTCCAACAAGAGCGTATCCAACTGTAGTGCTAGAGAGGATAGCATTTCACTCTTTAAATCTTCCAACATGTTGCCTATCTCCATTTTTGTGATCGATGCAGTCACCTTCATGGTCCTGGGAGTCGGTTTGCCTCTCCTTCGCGAGTAATTTTGACATAGTTGTCGGATATCTTCCATGGCGTGTTGGTAAACGTCTCCTTCCGAAATCATGTTTAGCGCTTCCAATGACTCGTTGTTGAGTCCTCTCAAAAAAATGCTCTTGAGAGACTTATCTCCTAGCTTTGCGTGAGGAGATCATTGCAGGTTGAAATTGAACCTCTCCCAGTATTCTTCCAGGGACTCGTCCTCCTTCTGTGTCATGTTGAGGACTTCCTCCCTGGAATCTCGTGCTCTGCCGAAGTCCTAGTACTACTCTAGAAAGAGCTTCCTCATCTCTTCCCATGTAGTGATCTGCTTGTTTCCCAACCCGATAAACCATCGTAGAGCTGAGTCATCTAATGTCGATGGAAAGAGTTTCAGCTTCTGAGCATCTGACTTGTAGTCGACAGACCTACACAATACATCAAATTTAAACAAAAATAAGTCAGGGTCTTCGGTTGGGTATCCTCTGAAGGTAGGAAGATGGGTAGGGGATATGTTCTTCATTTTGGTTTCCCTTACTCCTTCCTCTATCAGGAAGCTGAATCCAGATGAGACTTCTTCAACCATTTTTTTAGGAAATGTGGTCTCTAATGCAGCTTCTATGGCCTTTTGGTCACTCAAGACTTTTTGTATTAGAGCCTCTAAGTCAACTGGTGTTACAGTCTGATCCTCTATGACTTTCCACAATAGGGCTTCCTCCGAGGGTGTTATTTTAAACAATGGGTTCAAAATGATCTGTTCTTTCCCAGGTCGATGAGACGAGGAGGCACTTTGCACAAAGTGAGGATGCTCACTCTAGTGGACTGCTGGTGATGAGTTGGGAGAATCTAATTCAAATTCTAGGTCGTCGATTGACTCAGACTTTTCTGATGGGCTCTATCTTATAAAATGATCGTCGGGTCCTCTTTTTCTTGGTGGACTCATACAAGGTCAAGCAGAAGGTTTTAAGGGGTAATGTAATCAGTCTACTAGTGATGCTTCCCCAAAAATGATGCCAAAATATTGGGTGCCAAACACTGGTTAATTTTATCCTAAATTTGTCACAACACTCACATTTAAATTGTCAACCCGAGAGCTCGTAGACTTTAGAAGTGCCACGATTGAGACTACTCACATTACCACTTTTGAGATGAATCCATTTAACTATCATTGGGGGTGTTTATAAAACATCGGTTGATTTATCCACACCAAGAAAACTTAAACATAAATAAAATGCTTAAAAGTAAACACACCACACTGAAAGCAATAATACGCTTATGTAAAAAGAACACAACTATAAAATAATTAAATTTAATCTAGGAAATAAAATATACTACTATACATAATTAAATCTATGAAAAATAACTAAGAAGCAGGGGAGGAATACTAGCTTGGAGTGGGCCCGAGCTCCAGCAGATCCCACCCAACAAATCATAAAAACAATTCGCTAAGAAAGAACGCTCAAGATTTTATTAACAGTGTAATGAAATATTACATGCGATAATGTTCTCAAAATATTGCCTCCCCTACTATAGAGAAGTCCGTGTGTTTATATACCACACACAGGACTTCCTATTGCAGTTCTGTTACAACAGGCATCCCAATTATAGTCTAAACTGGGATAGTTTAGTTACTGTAGTCGATGCGCGATGATCAACTTCTTCATCATTTCCTTGCAATCGGGCGATTTTTATTTCATTAGGGTTCTACTTCGTGAATGGTTATGCGTTTATCCACCCTAGTTGGGACACCTCATTCATCAACGGTTTCCCATAGATGATGTGGAATGATGGTCAACTGGGTCCTTCTCCAACTCATTTGGTCAACGCGCATAATCTAGGCATCCGCTCGAGTAAGGTGCCTACCTTAGTAAGGCGCCTTCCTCAGTAAGGCGCCTACTTCAATAAGGTGCCTACTTTAGTAAGGCACCTACCTCAATAAGGTGCCTACTTCAATAAGGCACCTACCTCCGTATGCCTTCATCTGATTGAGTGGAACCGTGCCAGGTCCATGTAGGACCTCGACTGAGCAAAAGACGACAAAATCTGGGAAATAACTACACAAAACACACTTCACGCATGGATTAGATAATACACATGATTTCATTAAATAAATACATAATATTTCATAAAAATATACAACTCATGATATATTGCTGCACAAAAACTGTTAGTACATATACAAAAATATGAGCATATCTGGTGCTCATCAGCAATCCACTTCTAAATTTATTGAAAAGTTTGGTCGTAAAGTATTGAACTCCATTCGAAATCCTCAATCTATTTTAAAAAAAAGACATAATCTTGAACACTCATATTTTTTCCTTGCCTTAGACAAAACCATCTAACATCAAGATCATCAGAATAATTTGAAGGATAAAAGGTGTCCTTCAAGGCTTTCACTAAGTCATCCCAAGTGTCTATTGTAGTTTGATTACTTTGGCGGTCAGTAATAAGGACTTTGGTTATGCCTGAAAACTTGAGGTTAGAAAAGGATACTTGCTCAATTTTTGGAATTTTGTTATAATCGAACCATGTGTCCATATCGAGAATCCAACTGTTGAGGACATTGGGATCACGTGATCCATTATAAATGGGGACTTCACATTTGGCCTTTATCTCACTATTAGTGACTTTATCATTCAAAATGCTTATGACCGTGGTGATGACAACCATCTGAAGGACTAAATTAGTAGTCATTTATCTATGAGTGTAAGACAGCAGTAGAAGTCATAAGAGACGTAAGCTAGGCCTAAGGGAGGCACAAAAGAAAGAAGTGCTTTGTCCAAAGAATTGTAGGAAAATGCAATTTTACAATATGTTTCTTGGACAAGAACCTAGCTAGCACAAAATTATAGGACCCCCTCAATGAAATTAAAATTGTCCCTTTTGCAAAAATAAAAATTACTGAAAGGTACCTTTTTGCAAAAATAAAATACAAATTTTAATTTGCAAAAAAAATGTGCCAAAAACTTGGAATTTTTTTTGGTAGACATAAGCCAAGAATCGGTCTCAACGGTCCTTAAAATCAATGGTAAACGGAAACAAGGTGCGCCACTTGGCACATGATGATTATAAATAACGACTGTGAACAATCAATACCATGAGGCGATCAAGGTAGCCAAAGATCAGCCGGTGGAAGCTAACTGATTAGTATAGTGTGGCTTCATGCTATTAAAGGCTTGAAGAGCATTTTGCCTATAATATGTGGGATAAATAATATCTTGCACCTATAAAAGATAAACAAAACCACGAACGCAATGTTAGCAAAGTCACCACGTGATGGGGTTTAGTTGGGCGTGAGGAAAATAAATCCACCAGTCGAGACTCACCATATGTCAAGTTCTCATGTGGGGGTTGATAGATCCACAAATTGCGCATGAGAAATCATGCATGAAATTTTAGGCTTGACGTTATCTGTAGAGTGCTCCTAAAAAAGCGTGTTACAAGTTTTCATGCTGCAAGGTTTTGTTGAGCTGATTGGGATCTACGATTGATGCACCTTGGGGTGTGAGTCACAGGTTTGCATGCTATGTTGGGTTGTAGGTTTAGAGACTGTCTTTGTTGGTCGATAAGAACGAAACTTGTGTCAGGTGGAAGGAACCGAGGGCCGAGCTGATGACCTCCTATCATCTGTGGCTATTGGCGCGATTGCTATCGAAGCACCTAGAAGCACAGGCTATAAAAGCCTGCATGTGTTAAAGATCCAGCTTCGGTGCAAGCACCAAGGTGGAAATACCTCAACGATGCTACTAATGCAAAAGGGGGTGCGAGCATTAAATTTTGGGCTCACATACCTTCTTGTTTTACATATATCTTTTTATAAATTAAAAAATATTAACAAATAAAGCCCTCTTTTTAATTTTTTTTAAGGCTTTGAAAGCCTTTTTTTACAAAAAATTATACTATCAAAAGATACTGATTTTTGTTAGCAGAAGCAGTAGACAACAACAGTAAGCAGCATAAGAATTAGCAAATAAAATGAACAAAGGAATTAGATCATAAATTGAACATAATCAATCAAAACATAAATTGAAATAACTATTCTAAACTTCCAAGAAGCATATTAAGAACAACATGATCTAATTGCCTCACAAGAATGTCTTCTTCTACAATTTTTCTATTGATGAAGATCATTCGAGGGTCCCTTCGATGTTGCTAACGAAGAAGTCGAAGGAAGGTGGCTCGAGCAGTCCTCCTTTGAAGTTTGTTTCTCCTACGAACGATCCTTAATCGACAAATGGAGGTATGGACGAATGACCTCCTTCTCATTGCACTCTCTAATAAGAACAAATTTTCTCATTCTCTCTATAATTTTCAAATACAAACAAATTAAGTTCAAGGAAACCGAAATGGCAACAATCAGTGATTGATTACCACAAGAACTTCAAAATGGCAGGATCTTGTTGATCGAAAATAACCCAAAATAAACAACAACATGAGGTCAAAAATAACCAAAATCCCTACAACTCCTACACTCTGATACCACTAATATGGAATAAAATTGAAGCTAGAAATTGCATTGGAATGAAGGGCTTAAATAGGCCCAAATTACAACCATATGCCCATGAAACAAGCAACCATATCCAAGATTTGAGCAACCAATTCCCCAAATGGGAAAGATAAGCTCTATTCACAATGCTTATTCGAAGGATTGACCTTATCCTTCCAACTTCCAATATCCCTCTAGAAGATATTGGGACAACTAAGCCTATGACTCAATCTAAACATGAGTTCATAAAAACTCACGTTTTACAATTTCACAAATTATTTTTTTTGTAAAAATAAGACTAAGTCTTTAGTGTACAAGACTAAGCCTAAACCTAAATTATGTGAAATTATTCCTCATCACCATGCCTCCAGATTGTTATCGCTCAAAGGTGGTGAGGGTGTTGATATGTTGCAACCTTAGCCCGACATTCTATTTCCTTTGATTCTAGAGCAAATTGTTTCCTTATTTTAAATTCTTCTTCACAATCTTCTCCTGTGCCCTTCTTTTTGTGTGTTCTTATGTACTTTTGACAAAGCTTCCTTGAACTTTGCTGTTGTTTCTTCCATGGACTTTATTATTGTTACTACTGTATATTCAAATTTTAAGTCTTCAGTTAGTTCTTCAACTTCTCCTTGAATCCTTACTTCTTAAATTTTTTCTTCGAAATGCATGAACTTGCACATTGGTATTTGTATTTTTTTAATTCATTTATTTCAATTTCCTCTAAAGCCTTTTTATTTCATCTTCATATCCTTTGATGATGACCTTCAATCTAGCTATATTTTATATAAATCCCACTAACTCAAGAATACATGCTCCATTTCATCCCATGTGCAATCATAATTCTTTTCCTTAACAAAACTTTTCCACCAAACATATGGTTCCTCTTTTAAATTTTTGTAAAGTTGCCATGGCCAAAAACGATCATTAGAATATAGAAACATAAACTTCATCCACCATTCTTGAACATCAATGTCATCATTTCTAATGAAAATTGACTCCATAACCTTAATCCAATTTTTTTCCTAAAACAAGTAAGATTACGAAAAAAATAATTAAAATTTTTTATTTTTTAAATTTCCTCTATTCTTTGGTAACAACAAATAATTATGTAGATTTTCTTCATAAACAAATTAAACTATAACTAATTTACTTACTCAAAACAAACGTAAAACTCATTTCAAACTTACTCAAAACAAACGTAAAACTCACTCCAAAAATGAATTCAAATTTGATGCAAAACTTATTCAATCTACACAAAGAGCTTCTTCGAATCAACTTGATAGCACAGAGCTTTCGATCATATTTGTTTTAAAAGCTTATAATATACAACAAAGCTTTCTGAACCTAATCGAGCTCTTAACCCTTGCTTTCCCTTCGAATTTCTGCACATAACATTAAATCAACAATCACCCTTATTAAAGGTCATGGTTGAGATGGGATACCCAAACCTAAGCGTTAAGCGTTAATTTGAGATGGGATACCCAAACCTAAGCGTTAATCCTAGAAATTTCTCACACTAACCTTAATAAAAAGTAATATATACAAAATATTATTATTTAAAAAAATAATATCAACTATTTATTAAAAAATAAAAAATAAAAAAAATACTTTAAATTATTCAAAAAAAAATTAAAACCTTATCTAAAAGTATACAAATATTATCTATAAAAAAAACTTATCCAAAAAACTTAAATTCATATAAGGATACTTAACCCTTAGCCACTCACACCTGGACTTGGAAGAGTACTACCGTGTTAAAGGAACTTAAATCCTTGATACCACTCACCCGTAAGACCATAAGAAGATGTATTATTAAATAACAGTAAATAAACTTTGTTAGATTTTTTAATGTTTTTTTTTTACTTAATAGTGATTTTGATAAGTGTCGGTTTAAACAGGTTATTATTTTTACAAAGTGGTTATTTTGTATATTTAAACCTGGGATCTTCTTAATAAATATTTAACTAAACAAACACTTATCAATTCATTAATCTTAATTTTTTTTTTTCTTTCGAATGTTAAAGACATACATAATACCCTGAAATCCCTAAATACTTAAAAAAAAAAAAACTTGATAATTATGAGTTCAAACATGTTATTATTTTTGCAAATTGGTTACCTTCTATATTTGAAGATGAGATTTTTTAATAAATGTCTAACTAAACAAACACTTACCAATTCACTTTGAAGTCCCATAAACCATATTTGAGTCTCAAGAACGTAATTAAAATCATTCATTCATTCATTACCAATCCATTAACCTTAAATTTTTTTTTTCCAAATATTAAAAAAGTACATAAAAATACGAAAATCTATCACATACTTAAAAAAAAATACAAACTTGAATCATTGAATCTCTTTACAACAAAGGTCCCCGACTCGCTACGCAAGGGTAAACTTCAAGAAAAAACAACCAACAATGATGACGGTGTTGGATGATGTTATCTCATTAATTCGCTTTAAAGAGTTGCCGTCCATCATCATTTGGAAGCTCGTTGTTCTCATAAAATTCCAAAGAACCAACAACGGAATAACACAGAACAAGGTTCCCCTTCGCAAGGTGGAGAATCGTTTAAACCCAAGACAAATACATTCTCCCAAACAAAATCAACGATGACATACTGCTGGCTTTCGCAACCCAAGGCATCAACCCAAACAAAATAAACGATGACATACTGCTGGCATTCGCAACCCCAGGCATCAGCCGAACTCAGCTCTTTGGCGCTATTGGATGTACAAGATGCTGCTGTAAATAATGTACAAGATTCTGATTTGAATCAAACACGTAACGTTCCGCTTAATATGAGATTTGTAGATTGAGTAAGGATATTGGTGGTAGGAGGTAATGTTTCAGGAATGGCAAAAGGTGGTGTGTTCTCGTTTGCAAGATCTCCGGGGTGTACCACAACCCATGCTTTGCCTTCCTCTTCTTGTTCTTCAATTTCAAACATTTTGCATCTGCAGTCATCAGTGAGATGGCCTGGGCATATGAATGTTTGCCCAAGTAACTCCCGAAAGGTATTTTCTATCTGAACACTGTTTGCTTACACTGGTATGTTTGTGACTCCATTTGAATTTTGGACTTTTCTTTTTGTGATAATTGTGAAAGGACTGCCAAGCCCTCTGATTCTGTGAGGCAAGTAAAAATAGGCATCACTAAACAGTAGTTGCCGATAAAAACTAAGAGGAATTTTATATCATCCATTCTCTCGTAGCTCAAGGAGCCTTAAATTAGGTATAGTCTGAGTGGGCTTGACGGTGAAGGATTGGATACTCAAAGTCTAAGCCTTCAAAAGGGAGTAGGGTGCATAAGCACCATAATGGATAGTGCAACATGAATCCCTCATTCCATGCATAGTGGACCCAAGGGAGTCCGGAATGGTCTCATATGCTTGTAGACCTAAAAAAATACTAAACTTTTTAACTTATTATGATATGTCTGTCAATTTACTTCAGCTGAGAAGCCTCTAGATACAGGATTGTCTAAATTCAACTCCTCCATCACATCCAGAAGCACCATTAGGGATAGTACAACATGACTCCCTCATTCCATGCGTAGTGGACACAAGGGAGTCCAGAATGGTCTCATCTGCGTGCAGACCTAAAAAATTACTGAACTTTTTAACTTATTATGATATTTCTATCAATTTACTTCAGCTGAGAAGCCTCTAGATACAGGATTGTCTAAATGCAACTCCTCCGTCACATCCTCCACTATGCCACATTAACATTGAGATCACTTAGATGTGGTGTGGTAAGACTCTACTTAGTGTGGTACATACTAGAACTAATGTGAAACGAATATAGATAAGGGAAAGTGAAAATGTTCCCTGGCTTTAAAAGAGAGTCTCACATACTCAAGAGATGTGCAGGCTTGGCCCTGACCTAAAGAATAGCCCTTATGTTATTTTCTTTAATGGAATTGAAATGGCCCCCCACCCCAAATATCATGATTGTGTTACCACGGTAGTATAACATTTGGACATGTAAAATTCAAACCTGGTCTGCACCTTGGAAGTCATGTATTTAACCAGTTGAGCTTCCTGCCTTATGATAAATTGCCCCTAAATTATTAATTTTTTTTTTTCAAGAGTTTGATGTGGGCTCTTGATGCACTACATAAACTGTTTCTTTGATATAATTGCATTAGTTTGGATATTACTTAAGTTCAATTGTAAGGATGTAAACAAGTTGAAGTTTATGTCCATTCCTTAGATTTGATGCACATGGGGTGAAGTTAAGGCCATAGATCAGAAGTCACACATCTTGCTATGCTTTAGTAGTCAACAAATAAGAAGTTCATTCTGTGTTTTTTTCCTCAATTCAAAATTTTCACACGCCTTTCTGTTTCCAAGGTTAAATTATAGAATCTATGGTCTGAAGGTGGCAGCATAGTTATATTATTACCTGTACAGAACAATCAGAGTGCAAATATAACACAAATTCATAGACACGTAGAGGGCAGTATCTAATATCTATGAAGAGATGTCTAAAGTTACATTCTTACCTCTACAGTATCTATGACATTAATCTAAAAGTTCTGTCTATAGTAAATCTCTGAGAACAAATGAAAAGATATCTTATGGATATGTTCCCTAGCTGTAGAGTCCATATTAGTACAGAAAGTGTAGAGCGGTAGATGAATAGATGCCACAGATGATGAAGTAGTTCATCTTCCAATAGTTACTGAAGCATTAGATGCTTTTGCCACTATGGCTGTTTGCTAAATGAAAGTGTTGCAAAGAATCTCCCTGGTTCAGATGCAATCTAGATAGCTTCCTGAAAGCTCTCAATATCAGTGTGCAATGGTGGCCCCGACACAGAGTGGGCTGCAGAATAAATAGATAACAGTGATAAAGCTATGTTTAAGAGTGGTTAAATTTGGACATGGACCAATATTTGACAAGCAAATGTGCTTGTGTTCATGTAACATATCTGTTTTTTGGATATTACTTGTATTTAGTCCAATTTAATAGCTGCAATCATGTTGCGGCTTGTAACGGAGTGTAAATATTTATTTTTCAACCTTGTGCTGTGATTTTTCACAAACAAGGACCATACAACTTTGTCGTATGGACAATAGTCTCAGCTATGTTACCACATGTGGCTATCTTATTAATGAGAGAAACTTTGTATATGAACCACACAATATTTTCAGCTCAAATCCTGATTTAGCCATTACCATTAAAATACAATGATGGTCTTGTTTTAGAATGCTCTATAGAAATAGCTTGCCAAGTTCTAGAAACCTACTTGAGAGATAAAACTAGGATTTTCTTCCTTAAGTAATGGAATTCTTATAGAAAATGAAAGAGTATGAAATGATAGGATTTTTCTTCAAAGGTGCAATAGCTGTATCTGGCCTTCTCAAATAGGTAATATTTGTTGATCAATTACAATTCTATCGAAGGTTCTTATATGCTTGCATAGGTTTGTCTATGCTCTACATGTTTATTGCATACCTTGTGGGATTTCAATTGGCATAACTTCTTATGCTGCAACACTTTGCCCAAAACCTCTCCTTCTAAAAGAATGTGTTTGTCTTCTAGCTTCATTTGTGAAGAAAAGTGAAGTGGCTAATTTAGCAACTACATCCAGGAAACAAATCCAAGATTGAATCCAAGCTCTTCACTTGGTTTAGGAGAATGGGAAAGGTTTGGGACATGATCAAGCCCATGAAGGCTTACACTGTTTAGTTATATATCTTCCATGTACATTCCCTTGGCTCGAGATATTAGCACTTTGGGATCTTGAATCCCAGTGCCTTGAGCTAAGGTCTAATATTTGAGCAAATTTTCTAGTCCTATCCTAAGGGCACAAACACTTTAGGATTGATGTAACCCATTTTTAGACCTCTTGCAACATCACTTGGAAAATTGCTTTTCTTTTTTTGTTCTTTTTTGCTACCCAATTAGACTTGATTCTTTTTTACGAGCCAACTAGACTTGTTATGTTCTGGCAATTATTTAAAATCTTACATTTGGTCTAAAGAAAGTAAGATTTATTTGTATTTTACAATCAAACTTATTTCAAGCGTTTGCCTTGGGAGGATAATCTTTCAGTGCTTACTGATTTGCTTGAGAAAATTTGGTTCTGGACAAAGAAAGTTGCCAAGGATTCTGATCATCGTGCAACTTATAGCTTACTAGGGATTGTCCTTGTCTATCTGGTGGCGGATTCCAGTAGGCATTCACATCAACCTAGAGATACATTGGGAAGGTCACATCAACAAGGCCTTTGAACCCCACTGCAGAAAGGTCAACGACAACACTCAACACTGTCTGAGTGGCACCCATTAATTTGGTCTTCAATATTCTCAAGCCCATTGCTTTGATGTTAAAATTTTTCAAGATTAAAGTGGTGTTTTTAACTGGTCCTTGACGTTCAGAGGGTAATGATCCTTGGGAGGTATGAGAAGCGTAACGAAGATTTGTAACCATTTGCTAAGTGAGTAGCTACCAAGACCTAGTGGGTGATGTTTTGCCTTTTCTAGATGTCTGTTATCTTGACTTGCCTTGACATAGGGGCCTAATATATATATATTTTATTGGTTATATGGATTGAAACGGGCCCAACCGTATTACATCATGACCACATAGTGGTATTCAACAACTTGGTTATTATGCGTATCGCTTGGCAAGATTCAAACTGGGTGTCTCCTCCTTGAAAGTTAAGGATTTTAAACGATTGAGCTAATGCCATTTGATACATAGGGGCCTAATATTTAATCATTACACTTTTTGGAGTTTTGAGGATAGTGCAGTAGACATTGCACCTTTTTGATTTATCCGTAGACAAAGATATGATATTCTATCTGTATTTCCTTTTTTTAATGTTTGCCATTTTATGCTTCTTTAATACCTTTCTGGTCCTCTTGGTCCTGTCCCAAATTGCCAATTAAATTTTTGTATTAGATATTTGTGAGCGACAATTCTATGATTATGAAAGCTTTATTTTAAAAGAAGGGCTACGTCAATTGGTCAATAAGACATTATCAAATGGCATAGCTGAACTGGTTATATCCCTCAACTTTCAAGGAGGAGACCTAGGTTTGAATCTTACCCAGCGATACATGCAAAATTGCAAAGCTGTTGTAATACCACTATGTGGTCATGGTGTAATATGGGTGGGGCCTGTTTCATTCCCATATAACCGACTCCAAAAAAAAGAAAAGAAATTGATCAATAATAAGTCTATTACTATCAATGGACTTGTGAGATGTGCTATGTTTGGCAGTCTTGTGAGTCTGGCAGTTTGCTCTTGATATCCTAGGCTACTGTTTTCAAGATGTTTGCATGTAGAAAAAAATTGACAGGTATGTGAGGCGCTTGGGATTTTTGACTAAATTGGTTCCTTTCAAATGTGAAGTGGATCTTCTGTTTTGCAACCCCAATATTCTTAATAGATGTCTTAATGAGTTAAAATAGATGGCATGTATGCATAGTGATGTATGTCTCTAAATTAATTTACCTCCTTGTAAGGCCAAAATTGACATGGTCAAAGTAAGGAGCTAGTTCGTTTTTTTTTTTTTATACACGTGCAGATATGAGTTTCAATGCATTCAACTTGTCCGTTGCTTTCTTTTAAGTGGAAGTTATGCATTCTTTGTACATATATGAATTTTGCCTAAGAAAATTACACATCTCATTTGAAGTTGTAAGATCTTTAAATTGGGATCATCGTATAAAAGGTTAATGTAACTTTTAGGGAAAAACTAAACCAACATGTCTCTTGAGTATATGAGATCTCCTTGTATAAGCAATGAAGAATTTTCACTTTACTTTATGTTATTAGTTCAAGTGTCTACGTGGGTTTCAACTTTCAACCCTTTACCAATCTTATAATAAATCGTGTCTCGCCAATTTATCTAAGCCCAAGGTACAAATAAATGACCTGTGTCTATAAAAATGGGAAGTTGATATAGTTGGAGGAATGTGGGGAATGATGATGAAGATACATGGATCGAACTGGTTACTAATTTTTATCCATGGTTATTTGGAGTGCTCGTGTGATTTGAGTAGGATAGGATAAGAAGGAAGAGAGTTTTAATTGATAGAGAGCAAAATGACACTTGTTTATTATTTAAACTAGAGTGGAGCTTGTACATTGTGTGAATGATGGTTGCTTTTAATAGGGGAAGGACCTTGACATACAATTATGAAATTGCACACCTGTCTTTATAAAGGAGAAAAAGTTATCTTATGTGAAATCCACAAAAAATTAACTTTAAATGCATTTTATAAAACAGAGACGAATACCATTTACACCAAAGTAGATGGTCATTTATAATGGCCAAAGGGTATGACCTGGGAGACGTGAAAAATTCAGCTTACCTTTTATTATATATCTTCATGACAAATTATAACTTGCTATGTGTTTGATGTTTTGAATTTTCCAGATTGGAAGTGGTGTTATAATTTGGTCCTTGACGTTCAGAGGGTAATGATCCTTGGGAGGTACAAGCCTTTAATTTTGAGCCTCAAGGTGAGAGTTGGAATTTTAATGAGAAGTGTGATCAAGATTTGTAACCATTTGCTAAGTTAGTAGCTACCAAGACCTAGTGGCGATGTTTTGCCTTTTCTAGATGTATGCTATCTTGACTTGCCTTGACATAGGGGCCTAATATGTACCTTTTTAATTGGTTATATTGGATTGAAATGGGCCCCACCTGCATTACATCATGACCACATAGTGGTATTACAACAACTTGGTAATTATGCATGTATTGCTTGGCAATAATTAAACCAAGTGTCTCCTCCTTGAAAGTTGAGGAATTTAACCGATTGAGCTAATGCCATTTGATACATAGGGGCCTAATCTTTAATCATTATACTTTTTGGAGTTTTGAGGATGGTGCAGTAGACATTGGACCTTTTTGATTTATCTGCAGACAAAAATGTGATATTCTATCTGTATTTCCTTTTGTTTGATTGTTTGCCATTTATGCTTCTATAATATCTTTTTAGTCCTCTTGATCTTATCTCAAATTTCCAATTTAATTTTTGTATTAAGATTTGTGAGTGACGATCTATGATTTTGAAAGCTTTATTTTAAAAGAAGGGTTATGTCAATTGATGAATAAGATTTTATCAAATGACATTAGCTGAACCGGCTATAATCCTAAACTTTCAAGGAGGAGACCTAGGTTTGAATCTTGCCCACGGATACATGCATAATTGCAAAGCTGTTGTAATGCTACTATGTGGTCATGATGTAATAGAGGTGGGGCCCGTTGCAGTCCCATATACTTGACTTAAAAAACAAAATAAAATTGATCAATACTATAAATGGACTTGTGAGATATGTTTGGAAGTCTTGTGAGTCTGGCAGTTTGCTCTTGATATCCTAGGCTTCCATTTTCAAGATGTTTGCATGTAGAAGAAATTTGACAGGTATGTGAGGCACTTGGGATTTCTGACTAAATTGGTTCCATGTGAAGTGGATCTTCTGTTCTGCAACCCTAATATTCTTAATAAATTTGTTAATGAGTTAAAATAGATGACATGTATGCATAGTGACATATTTCTCTAAATCAACTTAACCTCCTTGTAAGGCCAATAACATGATCAAATTAATGTGCTAGTTCAATTTTTTTGGTATACAAGCACAGATATGAGTTTCAATGCATTCAACTTGTCCGTTGCTTTCTTGTAAGTGGAAGTTATGCATTCTTTGCACATATATGAAATTCACCTAAAATAATTACACATCTCATGTGAAGTTGTAAGATATTTAAATTTGGATCATCTTATAACAAGTAAAGGTAATTTTTTGGCCACAACTAAACCAACAGGCCTTTTGAATATATGAGATCTCCTTGTATAAGCAATGGATTTTTTTTCACTTTATCAATGTTATTAGTTCAATTTTCTACCTGGGTTTCGATCCTTTGATCAAATTTACAGTAAATTGAGTCTCACCAATTTATTTAAGCCCAAGGTACAAATAAATGACCTGTGCCTATAAACATGGGAAACTTGATATAGTTGGAGGAATGTAGGGGATGACGATAAAGATACATAGATCAAACTGGTTGCTAATTTGTATCCATAGTTAGTTGGAGTGCTTGCGTGATTTGAGTAGGATAGGATAAGAAAGAAGAGAGTTTTAACTGACAGAGAGCAAAATGACACTTGTTTATTATTTAAACTAAAGTGGAGCTGGTACACTATGTGAATGATGGTTGTTTTTAATAGGAGGAAGGACCTTGACATACAATTACAAAACTACACAACTGTCTTTATAAAGGAGAAAAAGTTATCTTATGTGAAATCCATAAAAATTCAACTTTGAATGCATTGTATAAAACAGAGATGAATACCATTTACACCAAAGTAGATGGTCATTTATAATGGCCAAAGGGTATGCCTTGGAGACATGACAAATTCAACTTACCTTTTAATATATATCTTCGTGATGAATTATAACTTGCTATGTGTTTGTATGTACACAATAATATCGCATAGTATAATATATGGTTATAAGATAAGGTGTACTAATAAAAGGTAGGAACGAGGTTCATCAGAAGCCCCCCTCTCTTAAAAATGTTTGACATCGAACCATCTCTGGAACCTTCAAAACAGTGATGTTAATCTTCTTTCTTGATCTGATTCATCCCATATTAAGAGGGTAATCTTCTGAAAAGACTTGTATTGATAAGGAAATTGAATGTTGATGCTTTGGGTCACTTTTCTTGACGTATCATTACAACAAGAAAACCATTAATGTGTGATATATAAATCTCAATTTCTACATGATCTCTTTGGAGCATTGGTCTCCAAGAGCGGCTGAGATGCAATCCATCATCACAGTGTAGACTGTGAAAGTGTTCATAGTGGATTGTTTTTTCTGTAAGTACATGAAAATGCATGAGAATACAATCATTGCAAATGCTTAGAATATTGCCTCGTCAAATTGGGCTTAATCAGTCTCAAATCAATCTTGAGAGGCATGATAGTTAAATACATTTTTTTAGGAATGTTGGTTCAATCTTGAATCCAGTATGTCTTTGATTATACAGGACATACGATTGCTTTTGGAAAGATCAGAACTTTGTCATGTTTCAGGATAGTCTTCAAATTTCCACTCATCTTAGATGTAGTATTAAAATTTGTAGTAACAGCAATGATTACTATATAAATAGCAATAAACTTTTCTGCATACTTATTTGCATTTTCTAATGTTTCTGTATGAACAAATTCAATCTTAGTTTCATGCTGCAGTTTTTGTTTCCTTTTCAAATTTTTAACTTTTGTAAGTAAAATTGAGTTATCAATCTACAAATTTTTGTTTGTCTTCAGCAAATAAATTTCTATCAAAATAGTTTAGATCCCATGGATCACTGTTGTTGGATAATCCTCTTCTTAGTTAAAAAGGTGTGGGGAATATGCTTTATCTATGCCTCACATGATACTATTGACAGATGTCAACTTTGGAACTGAATGGCCTACTCCCTTGGGCTAAATGGGTCTTATGGGACAGTTTTAATATGGTTGAGTGGGATGGAGATCATAGTGGAGGTTGTGGATCCTCTTGATAGGAGAAGAGACAAGTGTGGTCTGATTGCAAACAACAGTTAAGGATTTGCAGATTTGGTATTGGGCCAAAATAGCTTGGACATGTCTTGTTTGGATGCTTGGTCCAACTCCAATCAGAATATTACAGGATTCATGCACCTCTTGATACATATTATGTCAGATTTGCTATCGCTATTTTTTTTCTCTTATGAAAAATAACCTCTTTGGTATGTACATCAATTCCTAGTTCAAATCACTGCCCCGTCTCTACACAGATAGTTGTTGGAGGCGATGTTCAAGGCCTTGCCAATGACTTTTTCAAAAAAATGCGTCACATTCAAACTCAGATGATTGTCTGAAGGCTATTGAGTAAATGTGAGGTCTAGTATGAGCCCCTGATGGGAATGAAGGATAGATTCTTTTGTGGAAGTGTGCCATTAAGCACACAACAATTTTTTTCAAAGTTTGGGCATGCATGATTGCCATGACATGAAGTGAAAGAGAATAAGAAGCTTGTCTTGTTGTCTGATGTGCCACACATGAGTTGTAAATAATTTTTTTTAAGGAAGGGAAGCAAGCAATTGCTGAAGACCTAGAATTGCACATTAGAAGGTTTGAGGAGTCTAAAACCAAAGGTGTTGGAATTCAATGTCAAACACATTTGATCATGGATGGAGACATGCCATCAAATTTTTTCTTCCAATTCCTAATGATTAGACACTACTCAAGAGAATATTCATACTTCGAGATACAAATGTTCAACTTTTAGAAGATGATATGGAGAATAGGAATTTTTTCAACATTTTCAAAATAGTTTTCCTTAGACACTAGTCTATTAGGAACCATGCTTATATATTTCTTTTTGATTGAGTTTAAAGGAATGATAGACCATGGATATTGCCAGACGTGGTGTCCCAAAAAGTTAAAGGGTATGAGAGGATTCTCTCACATGCTCGAAATTTACCGCTAAATTTTTTTTCGTTTTCTATTAAGACATCATTGCTTTACTTGTTTTCCCATCACAGTGTTAGTTTAGGCATACAGAGAATATGCACTTCAAGTTTTGGCCACCACTGCAGCTGGTGTCTTAAGTGCTCGAGACTGGCCCCATCCCGCGATTCGTCATATAAGATTCTAACTCCTCTCAATGAGTTTATCTGAATCTGACGAAGGGTTATCCAGTCAGGGCCCATAACACCTGATTGGGGTACGCTATCTCCCTTGTCCAAAGTTTGAAGAACTCACATTCCTTCAAGTCCTTGACTCAAATCTTTGGAACTAGCGTCGTATGCCGGTGCTAGTCATTGAACTTCTCCTATGGTTTGACTAGAGTCCGCCATTTGATGGCTTGTGGACTAGATAATCATGTCCTTCCCAAACTGACAACAATGCTGCCCATAACCATCTACCGCTGAATTTACCGCTTGCACGAGTAGCACTCTAGTCATGCAATTACTCGGTATCTTCCCAGTCTAGATGGATTGATGAAAATCAACACCACTAACAGACCGATCACCTAGAGTGACGTCCCATACCGTCGCTCGTCACACTCAACGGCTTGGACCTCTGTCCCAAAGTTGCCGGAGTACAGTGACTCAACCCCACATATGTCACCCCGTGGCTTATGTGGATGGGTTGAGTAAGTCCTTACTCGACTTACCCAAATTGGTAGCAAGGATTATTCTTTCAGATGGCTGTTTGAAGTTTTGCTATGTTTCTAAGCATAAGTCCATTGTAACTCTTCCCTAATTGTAACTTCCCATATTTCATTTCTTTTTGTCAATTAAGATTTCATGTATTTCAATCTAAAAATTCCCTTTTTGAAACAATAAAACAAGTAAAGCTCTAATATTATAAAGCCATCTAATATTCATCTAAAAATTATGCATACTTAATTATTAAGTAACAAACCCTATGACTTAATAAAATATTTCCAAACCTCCAATGTAAGATAAGAAAATAAACTCTAATAGCAATTATCCGAAAAGCCCTAAACTACATCCTCTAACTTTACTTCTTCTATTTACTATAACAAAAAGTAATTTTAAACCTTTAACTTTTATTTCTATTTAACCCCATAATTCTAACAGCAAAAATCGACATGCTAATGATATTTAAAATGTAATAACCCTTCCTATCTAGTTCTCTAGGGGTTTGCCAATTCTTAACCTTTTCGTGAATTTTTGATATACAAAATCACAAACACAGAGCAATCCAGAATTCTCGAAAATATTGCTTTATTCTTATATCAAAACTAGGGCACAAATTACAATGCAAATACCTCAAATGCTGATGAAACCCTAGCTGCTCTGTACTCTATAAATGATGATGAAGGCTCAGCCCTTCTGATGTGAATATTGTGTGGTGTCCCAGCTCCAAATATTCCCTGTATAATCTCTGAATGACCCTGTGTGGTAACCCAACTCCAGAAGTCTTTAAAACTGAAGTCCAACTGCAATCCCTGTGTGGAAATGCCCAGATTGACTTGAGGGTAATCTTGCAACCCCGAAGCCAATGTCCCTGTAAGAGGTTGCCGTCTCTCACAAGCTCCAGAATCTCTGTAAATGGCTTTGCCAGAGAGTCCTCCAAAAAACCAGAGAGAAAAATAATAATCTTCGCATATCTCCAAGTGAACTCAAAACCTCCTTTTATCTCGTCCATAGGTCGACCTAGGGTTAGGTCACTTTTAGGGTGAGCAAATATAATTTTATCAATTTTTAATTCCACCTTATTTCTCCTTAATTTATTCACCCCCTTATGCCTAGGCTTAACGACTTTTTAAGTCATCACTTAAAATGGCCCCTTTTAAGTATAAAATGATTTTATAATAAAATAAAGTCACTGACTTTACAAAATTAAATTAAATAATCACTTTATTAATTTTATCTTCAACCATTAAAATTTCCAACCTCTACCCATCCGAATTGAAATCCGCGAATGGTTTTGGACACCCATTTCACTGAAGAATATCACTGCACTGTCTGTTGTCCACCGAAACCCTAAAAACAGACATGGCTAAAAATAGTAACTCTGACCAAACAAATCTCCGAATGAGCCCAAACGACCATCAATCAATAGCTCTCTGGGTACTGACAAAGATTCTGATATCTCCAATGGTTCCCCTCCATCCGAATTAGCCTACGGGAGCTCGTGTATAGGCTAATCTGCTCTGCACCTGACTGCGTAGAAAAGGGGACATTACATAAAATTAACCCCTCCCAAAAACGATTTTTTTAAAGTACTTGACAGCATATAATACAATTATATCTTACGCATGAGGTTTCAATTGCTATAACATAAGATTGTACTTGAAATTTATTTACCCAACCAAAACCAAAATTTCAAGAATAGTTATCTATATCAAAAGCGTATGAGCTACAGCGAAGTTGCCAAAACACCACGATTGAAAACTACACTACGACAAAGTCAAGCATCCTTGATATCAATTCAACTTTGATCTTTCAATTTCAACACATATGAACTACAACATTGTTTCCAAATAATGTTATTCCAGACCATAGACGTTCTTTTACATAATAGACGTAAAGCATCATAATTAAATTTAAATGCAATCTTTCCTTTTGAACACAGATGAGCTGTAGCAGTTTAAAAGCAATGCACTAATAATTTAGTCTTTACTTATACACGCGGGTGAGCTACAACAGGTAAGGACAATGCATCACTTATAATATGGTCCTCTTTCTACAAGCGCAGCTACAGCAGGTAAAAACAATGCATCGCTCACAATATAGTCTCTTTTTTTTACAAGTGCAGTGAGCTACAACAAGTAAAAATAATGCATCATACCAAACCAGAAATACAGTAGACATAACACATTTTGGCATAATTCAAACATGCATATCTTTCTTTTCAATCAGCAGGGTATCAATTTTTCGGTAGCCAAACTCTCTCTGCCGTCAGCGAACCTTTGGCCCTTGGCGTTTTTCTCCAGAACACGATCTCAGAGCATTCCCACACACAACCAGGCGCGAAAAGAAGGGGAAAAAGCTTATTGGATCAGCGTGGCCCAACTTCTATATGACAGTCATGCTTTCACAGGCATTCTCAAATGCATACCAAACATATCTTTCTTTTAAAAATAATAAACAGAGATTCCAACAGTTTTCTTTTGGAGGATAAATGCATTTCGAGTCTTCATCAGATAATAAATTCATTTAGGCATAGCAACACATCAAGTTGAGTAAAATTCACAGACGACGCACAATTGAGAGATATCATGTCATTGCCAGGTTTATTAAGAACATAACATGAATTTGTCAAGACAACTACGACTTGATTAGAAATTTATACACAACCAGCATTATATATATTTTATGTAATTTTTTTTTAAGTTCATAGTTTAAGGAAAGTTTCCTAATATTTAAGCTTTCCTCTGTTATGGATTACAATTCAAGTTTAAGCCTCAAACTTCTCGAATTTCAAGCATACGTATTAGGATTTCCATAATAATTATATTAAGAAATTCCAGCAATGTTTCATCCGAAGTCTTGTTATAAATTATGCAGTTCTAAAATTATCGCAAATAAATACCCAATTCGACTTCCGGCAAATACAAGCTTGAAGGAATTCAAGCAATGCAGAAATCTGACCTCTGTACCGAGAAATTCTTCAGCTATCCTCTTTCCACGATTGTCTTCAAGTCGCAGTTCCTCTCTTCTTCCACTCCCCGGTTTTCCACACCATGGGCCCCCTTATTAGCCAACCATAATTATTTATAAAGAATGAAGGAGCAAGGGCTTATTGACATCTTGCGCTCAATTGCCAGCTTGAGCTCATATAACATTCCAGGTGGAGACGATTGAAAGACATTTTAAAACCATGTTCCGATTACCCCCTTTAATTTTTAATTTTAATATTGTTTAAAAAGTGGATTTATCCCTTACTCGAAAATATTGTAAACTTTTTACTTTCTATAAGAAGGTTGGCCATTTCCTTAGGAATGGTTTAAGTCATAATAATTCTTTTCTCATATAATTTTATTTCCCCGTTTTAATATTACTTTATTATTTGTATATATTTATATATATATACAATATTTATATATATTTTATCAAAAA
Organism: Wollemia nobilis; assembly: GCA_028583015.1. Classification (NCBI taxonomy): domain Eukaryota; kingdom Viridiplantae; phylum Streptophyta; class Pinopsida; order Araucariales; family Araucariaceae; genus Wollemia; species Wollemia nobilis. Next base: position 6,764,729 of record JAQPPZ010000715.1, read on the forward strand.
GCTAAATCTTCATTTATTATGTATATATTTATATATATATATATATATAAATATTAATTTTATATTTATTTTTATTTTTGTATTATTGATTTATTAAGATTTTATTTTATTTTTATTAGTAATTTTTAGAGAATACTAATAGCAATAATAACTCACAATCATAAACATTCAGGCATAATGCAATGCAGAAAATAACCCTAAGGTGGGCTTCCATGTACCCACGGACCACTGTGCTCGGGGCACAGCATCATATCCGGCTTACCTGGCACTTCCAGTTCACAGCCTTGGTTGTGGGTAGATGCTCTCGTCTGCCACTGCCTCGAAATCCTGCACCTGCACCATAAAAAATAAATGCAGGATCACATTCTTTCAAGTAAATTTCCTCTAAGTGGCAGGGATGTGACAGATTCAAAGAGAGAGATTTTGGAGAATTGGAAAGAGATGGGAAATGACAAAATGGATGTCCGATCATGGTAAAGGATTATTTGAAATTGTGTAAAGAGTCCATTGGTAAAGGTGTTGTGATAGGGAAACAACTTATTTTGGGACTCATTAAACTTATTTCTTGTTTGGGGGGGTGGGGGGGGGAGATAAATTGATGGAACCTTGCTTTGCTTTGGTACCTTTGCTGAAGCTTTTGGGATAGTGGTGAGTGAAGAAAAAATGGATGCCAGTATCATTTGGTTTGGATGACTCCAAATGGATGAACCAAAAGTGTAAGCTTATAAAACTGGGGGAATTCATCTGATAGTTAACTATCCCCTATGGCATCCATATTTCAATGTCTAATTGATGAAGTTGTCCTATGGCCAATAAATGTTGTACTCAAGTAGTCTTGACCACTTGTTTGCTGGAAAAGTCATAATTGTTGACAGATTTCTAACAGTCATCATCTTTATTATTCCTTGTGTTATTTTCCCTTCTTTGGCGTATTACAAAAAACTAGGGAACTTTTAAGATCATTACTTTGGGGCAAACATATAGGAGACTGAGCCCTCCTTTTAGTTGCTTGGGATGTTTCTACACTTCCAAGAAAGGGGAGAGTCTTAGGTGTCCTTCATACTAGAGCACAAGGTATTCTGATGGCTGGAAAATGGATTGTAAGGCTAGCAGATAGAGAGAGGCACCCTATTAGATTTCACTTCATCATAATCCAAATGGGTCCATAATAGGTCACTTGGAAGCATGACATGACGATGTCAAGTATGAATGACCAAGTGATTGTGAGCTGACAAACTTCAAAACATGGCAGTGTCGTCTTTTGGCCTTAACCCCTTAAAATGAAGTTGGAATTGAACAAAACTTCAGAAGGTTATTTATGATATCAGAAGGAATGCTTAGAATTAATTTGGGCTCAGAAATCCATCATTTAACACCCAAAACAAAGGGAAGAACAATGAAGACCACTGAGCCGTGTTTTGAGCGTAAGTCAATTAAATGAATGTCAATTTCAGTAGTTCTTCTTACAAGTGAAAGAGGACTTAGAGGACTACATCTTACATAAATTTCCAACTAAAATATGCCTGTTTGACCTTTCAAGATGACAAAACTTGAAGGTTCTTCTTTGTACAAAACTGTGTGTACAGTTTTTATTTCTTTTTCCTATGAGCTCCAAATGAGATACAATTTGTATTGAAGGTTCTTGACATCGTTGCACATCTGCCTACAAAATTTCAGCTGAAACTCATTTGTTTGGACTTTCAAAAATCCAAAAAACAGTCCAGCCAACAAGTTGGCTGAGAATGGGCTGAGTTGGCATATGCAAGGGGGCATAAAACTGAATTGCACAAGTAGGAGGAATATATGCCGAGGAAAGCATGACATATCAATTGCATTTCTACACGTGGAAGAATCTCAGGGACCAAGAGATATCAATTGCACTCTCAGAATTGGAAGAGGGGGAGACTAAATTAAGCTTATTTGGGTGAAGACAAGGAAGCAGAAGATAGTCTTGAAGAATCAGGAATAGGGCCAAGTAAGTTCTAGCAAAAGGAGAGCAAGAAACCACTAAGAGGCACTATGTGAGGTTGCAAACAAGTGCATAATAGTTATACATATCAGTAAGGGACAAGTTGATGTCAAAGAACTGTTTTAATATCTGCATTTTGAAAGGAATACGAAGCTTGACTGATTTATCTATGGGTTTCCCAAGAAGGTTTTTTTCCACTTTAGATCACTGTGCTTATACTATTGTGAGCATGTTTTTCTGAGTATTTCATACGTTTAGTTGCATATTCCACTTCATACTAGGGGATTTACATATTCATGTGGTCTTCATGCTTAGAAGCTAGCAAATTTTGAGCAGAGGAGAGGACTAATTTAACGCAGCAGCTTACTGTTGCATTAATACCGGATTTCAAGCTTCGTTAACATTGCATCAATCTTTTTATGCCAAAATAGAGGGTTTCATTAGTGACTAGTAACTAGTTGTATGGCAGTCCACGTGCCAAGCCAAAGAGCATTTCAAAATATTCAAAGGATTGTTTAAGGTTTTATTAGGGGAAATTACAGATTACATCATGATTTGTTTTGCCTACAATATTCAGGGGATCTGGGGACTTTTCATTTTTGTGATATCATTGAAAACCTGTAGGCCTTCTTGTCTAGATTAACTCCTTTAAAAAGAATTTTGAAGGCATGGCAAGCAGTTGCCACTATTGGCAGTTTGAAGGGGGATCTTATCTGTAGATTCGGAAACCTCGCACGCGCGGGGGGGGGGGGGGATCCGTTGGGACCCTTGCTTCCCCGCTTTGAGGGCCTCTTTCTAGAGGAGGCCCCAAAGATGTGGGAATCTTCAATGCGAGTAGGCTCTACTTCGTGCATAAAACAAGGTGACTATGTGTGTTGTGTTGATGTTATGCTTGTACGGTGTTTAATGGGATTATTCAACAAACACCTAAGGTTTTGGATCGCTAATCTGACTCTTTATCGAGCCTTGTCAAGACTAAAGTTTATTCAAACCTAAAGTAAAGATCATCTAAAGTGCATGCTAAATGTAAACACACAAAATGCAAGAATATAAGAGCTACCCTAGTATGCTTTTTGCTTCAAATGATGTCTGTTCTAAAGAAGTCTTTTCTTTTGAGGGCAGCAAGAGAAATATGCAACAAGCAAGCTAACTTAGAATGCAAACTATATGATTTTCGATTTTTGCCTAATTGTGTTTTGAAAAAAAAAAGATCTATGCTAAAGTTCCTTTATTTTCAAAGGTAAATGTGATTTTAAACAGCCAATTTATCAGAAAACAGAGATCTGCAAACTGAAAATAATGCAATTACAGCAAGTTGAGAGGTGCCAAGTGGCAGGGTTACTTGAACCGATGCCTGATCAAATTCGCCACTGTCTATCAAATTTGCCACTGGCGTTTTTGCAACAGGGTGGCATTTTTGAAACCTGCAAAATAGACCAAAAAAATTAGGGTTTTTGATTTTGGGGGTCTGTCTGAATCCAGAGAGGTGACAGGCTATCATCCCAGCTGATCAGACCCCCTGTCACAACACATTTGCGTATGATTTTGAGCCTTTTTGGGATGGATGCAGTCCCTGTAAATTTGCCAGTGGCGTTTTTGACAGGGTGTGGTGTTTTTGCTCTGTGACAGAGGCCGACTGAGTTTTGGGTCGAAATTTGAAGCTATTTGGGTCAATTTGGCATGAATTCGGGAAGAGGAGATGAAATGGTAGATTCCTAAGGCTTGCAAACTATAGTTTTACAAAATCTTAAGGAATAGTTTTAAGATTTTCAAAATTTGCAAGAGAAGGAGGATATTGATGCAACAGAGTTTTGAACTGCTGTGGTGGATATTGGAACTACAGCAGAAGCCTCAATACTTTCTTATATAGATAAGGAGCAACGAGGGCTTGCAAATGGAGGAGAAATGGAAAGGAAATATAGCTAGTTTGCAATACTAATTCAATTAAAAGACAGACAATTATAATTTCTTTATTATGCTAACCTTTTGGCTGTGTAACTGTCACCGAAATAGATGTCTAGTTGCATCAATTTTCATATATCTAGAGAACTGAGCTTTTTAGTTCTAAAGATTTAATATAAAATACATCAGTCACTTGTTCTTGGAATGCAGGGCTTAGTGTTTTCTATCTCAGCTGTTCATCGAAGGGGCAGCGAATATGGGGAAAAACCATCAACTTCTTTACTGGATACAGTGGAAACACCGATGCATTTGAAAAACTTGACACTCCAGGTTTGTTATTTTCCCTCACATTTGATAAAATGGTTAAAAGATGCTCTGAAGTTATTTATTTATTTTTGCATTGGTGATGATCATGTTTGCAGTGGATTGCAGGAGTTGAAACAACTTGCGGAGGAAATCCGCTGGGAGATCATTTTCACTTTATCTAAAACCAGAAATCATTTCAAGGCCAGTCTAGGGGTGGTAGAGTTGACCATCGCACTTCATCAGGTTTTCAACAGCCCAATGGACAATATTTTATGGGATGTTGGAGAACAGGTGCATTTTTCTTTTCATGAGTCTCTCTCATGATGGATTCATAATAATCCTGTAGAACATAATTTGACCTGCTGTTGCCATGCATTTTCACAGAAGACTAAATTGATGCAAAAGTATTGATTCTTGTTTATATCATTTTCGTACAGGATACTAATATTGCTTTTTGCTTGCAAAATGAAATGGATATTATTTGCTCAGAGTTGTTTTTTAATTTTTTATTTAATTTTTGCTTTTATCTTTTGCATAGCACCAACACACTTCTATTGACAATTTTATATAAGAAACTAAAGATGTCAGGCCAGATTGAATGGAGTCTTTTCTTCAAATGCTATCTGGTTCTCTCTTTTGTTTTGTGCGATTGGTTAACATTCCTCACTAGGAACTGTAATTATTTGAGCAGACATATCCACACAAGATTCTTACAGGGAGAAGATCACAACTGCACACTCTAAGACAGACGAATGGCCTTTCAAGCTTTACCTGCCGTTTTGAAAGTGGTTATGATGCATTTGGTGCTGGCCATGGATGTAGCAGTATTTCGGCTGGCTTAGGTAATTGACAATCTGGTATTAATGTTTTCTTCCCATTAAATTTGACTGCTATACTTATTTAATTTTTTACTAGTCTCCCCAGCCTTTGTTGGCTCTTAATATAAGACTAAATTAGGGCATACTGCTTGTAAGAAGGTTGAGGTCATCCATTTAATTTTTCAGCTTTCTTGATGTGTTCAAATTGTTCAAGATTTTCAGAAGAGACATGCATGCTGCCTAGATATGGGGTATTATTAACTAAGCCTCAATGCTTATGTAACCCAAATAGATAACTTTCTGCACATATATATGTTTCTTGATGACACTATTGTCTTTCATTCAACCAAAGAATTATAATTTAACAGACAGCTCTCTTTGCTAGATTCTCATGGCTTAAAAATTGTAATTGAAAATTTGAGTCTTGATCATTCTTGGTCTCTTACAGGTATGGCTGTTGCACGGGACCTAAAGGGAATAAGGAATCATGTTATAGCAGTGATTGGAAATGGAGCCACAACAGCAGGTCAAGCCTTTGAAGCTATGATGAATGCAGGATATTTGGATTCAAATATGATAGTCATTCTCAATGATAGTAGGCACTCGCTGCAGATGAAAGCAACTGAAACATCCAAATTACCTATCAGTTCCCTAGCTAGCACTTTAACCAAACTGCAATCGGGTAAAACATTTCGAGAACTTAGAGAAGCTGCAAAGGTAAGTTCTTAATGTTAATCCCACAAAAATATGCTTTAAACTGCTTGTACTTTTGGAGGTAATGTTAAACAGGAAAGGAAATTTAGACTGTTGGTAGTGACCAGGTTGTGTTCCATACTTTTGATTTCAGAGTTTCATGCGGTCCTCAATACTGTGTTTAAAATCAAGATGTAGCTATCCATCCATTAGTGGCAATTAAGATTCAAAATAAAAATCTGTCTGGAAACATTTTCTGCCTAGTGATAATAAAAAGGAAAAACAGGACTGTTTCATGCTTGTCAAGTGACCTAGTGAAACAAATATATATACCAAAATTAAAATTTTTTGCTCTTTACATCTTTCAGGGTGTCACCAAGAAAATTGGTGGGAAGATGCATGAGCTGGCAGCTAAAGTTGATGAGTATGCACGTGGCATGATTGTGCCATTAGGTGCAACTCTCTTTGAGGAGCTTGGGCTTTATTATATAGGCCCCGTTGATGGTCATAATATTGGTGATCTTGTGAGTATTCTGCAAGAAGTAAAATCTACGCAATCAACAGGACCAGTTTTGATACATGTCATAACAGAGGAAGGCCGAGGTTTCTTGGAAACTCAAAATCAAACAATTAAACATCAAGGTGGCATATCTGTTCTTGCTTCATCATGAATAAACATGCCTGTCCTTTGTGCTTAAAATGTTGAGATGTTTTTTACTTGTTGGTATTTATGAGAGTGTATTAATGTCCACAGATGGCCAAAGTAGGCCAATGGGACTCATTGAAAAGAGCTGTTACAATGCACTGTAGTAACCAAAAATTATTACGAAAATAAGCAAAACTAAAGAATCTAATGTAAATGACACTGAAGTGAAACACCTGCATGGCTTAAAATTACAGCATTTTTCTTTTTGTGTCTGCTTAGGTAGTGGCATGCCTGATTCAGCTCCCATTAAGGGACAGAAGGGGACGTTTTCTGCTTGTACATATACAGATTATTTGGTTCAAGCATTGATTACAGAAAGTGAAAAAGATGATGACATAGTTGTTGTCCATGCACCAAGCGGAACAGACACAGGTCTAGATACATATGCAAAGAGATTTCCTGATCGATGCTTTGATGTTGGTATGGCTGAGCAGCATGCTGTTACTTTTGCTGCTGGTTTAGCTTGTGAAGGCCTGAAACCCTTTTGTGTGATTAACTCATCCTTTCTGCAAAGGGCTTATGATCAGGTCACTCCCTGTTATTTATGCTCTCTTTATTATTTAGTACTAGTTTTAATTGCGAACTATCTTTTACAGCCCTGGAATAGCTGACATAATAAGCACAATTTCAAGAGAAAGTATAATCATAGTAAAATATTTAAGTAATGTAAAATAAAAAGATAAAATATCAAAAATTTGTAAAAGGATATGCTAGCTGACTGACTGAAGCATAAATGAGCTTGTCACTATAATAACGTTAAAGTTGGAAGGCATTAATTGGTCAGCATCAATATATAAATTTTCATAATCTGTACTAATATGGGGAAAAGTGGGAAAATTGTTTATTATTATTACTATCAGAGCAGGTTATTACTATTGCCCCTTTAAGCTGCAACCCCTAACTGTCTAGATGTTTAATTGTTTAATTTTCTAACTATATAACCGTCTAACTGTCTCGAAGGTAATTTTACCTAAAAGTTATCTGTATGTTACTGTCCTAAGCCTTCTATAAAACTCCTTCATGTGCACTTTTTGTTATTTGCAAATACTTCCTGGGTTACCATCAACTGTTTACAGGCTGTTTTACAACTATCTGACCACCTGCAATCTTCTCTGATTTCTAGCTTGTTTGTACTTTGTACAACTACAGTCAATGCCTAGACCATCTGATAAGCAATTCAAGCTGACTATACACACTAGATCAGGTAAGTTGCAATCCTAGCTGTCTGGAATCTCTACAATTGAGTAAGGTCAACTGCAATCCTTGCTATCCATATAAATTTTAGTAAGGTCATCTGACAGCAAGGTTTATTTTACTTGGTGCTTGCATCCACTTGAGCTCTTTCTATTTCTGTCTTTTACATTGACTGGTGTCCTCTTTTCTTTTCATAATGACTTTAGCATGTTGGGGTTTACCCATTTTCGGGTCCAATCCTTGAGGATGTAATTTGATGCCATATAGCTGTTCCACTTGAGTGTAGTTTATTTTAGTTACTTTACTCTAGTTTAACTTATTTACGTGGTACCTTTTTAGGTTACTACAGTGCATTGTAACACAATTACAGCCCTTTTCGGCAAGTCCCATTGGCTTACTGGTCATTAACATTAAGAGAATTATCTTATCTTTTTAATGCTTTTTTCAGTTTGTTCTCTATCCTTACAAAATGGCAATCCAGATATGCGTAACTTTCTACTTTTTGATATTCTGATCAGAGGTTTTTGGCCGTATGCCACCAGGAAGCAATCATTCTCAAATGAGAGGCCCTCAAGGGGTTTTCACAGCCTTAGCAGATTACCTCCTCTATTTACCTTCTTCTAGTAGCGGCCAGCACTAAACATCCCTCAGATTATATGGGTGCCTCCTCAAACAGGGTTATAGTTGCTAGGCACAGCCTTGCCCCATAAAGCAGCGACTAGAGTCCCTTACACATAGGACGAGGCAGTCAGGATCATCTTTCTTCACAGCCCAGGAGGCCCAGGCAGGAATGCATTTCTAGATTCCTCTCTCCATTGTCCACTCATGGCCCACCTCTTCCTAACAATGGAATTTCTACCACAGATTGATTCCCTATTGTTCCATGCATGTATTTTACTTGTATTACATACGTGCTAAACAAGATGTTTATGTTCCACAGGATGCCATCTATCCGGAGACATGTTCCAAGAATTTTGATTTGGAGTTTGTACATTTTATTACTTCCTGCACCTTGTATTTTTGTGTTCTTTGGAGCACTATTTCGGGCTCCCCCTAGTCTATTTTAACCAAGCATACCATTTAAGTTCCATTGACCTACTATGGTCACAAATAAACTTCCTTTCTTTCCTTGGCATTGGAAGCTGGCCAGTCTTGCTTCCACTGGCTCTTGTCCTGCCTGCTTGCAAAAATATTCATGTCTCTTAAAGATATCCCATGCAGGCTTCCCACACAACATCATTCGGTGATGAATGATTATCTAAACCTCTATTATTATTTTATTTGAAAGAAATGTATCTTAGATTACTTCAGGGAACAAAATGCTTACATCAGCTGCATAACAGTGTTATATGGAAGATCTCTTCCTCCATAAAGAAAGAATGAACGAACCGAGACCTTCCACCTCAATAGTCAGGGAACTCTATGAGCTTGGAACAGAAGGGTCAACTTATGCCTAGAAAGCTTCAATTTGACTAGGCTAAGTGGTGATTTGTCTTCTTGAAACACTACTCTACACTTCAGCTTCCAAAAAAAAGGACAAAGTTGCCAGCCATATCGTATGTCTTTTTGCAGATGGCGGCTTTCATCTAAAAGCTACCTAGTGCATGCCTTGTCTAGAGAGTGCCATAAAGAGAGCAAGATAATTTCTGCATCTAGTTATGAACAAAGGACCCTACCAGCCTTGCATCTCAAAGAGACATGACTCACAAATTCCTGTCTTCCACATAAAATGCATAAGGAATTTGAAATCCCAATTTTGTGCAAACATGCCTTGATTGCCAGGGGCCTAGGCTAAAATGTAAACCAACAAGCCCACTTCTTTGTGCTTGAAGGAGGATGTTCCTTTCCAAAGTGATTGGAACATTTGTTGCCACTGCAATTCAGGTTTAGTGGTTTGCCAATGCTTGTTTAAGCATGGTGCAATTGGTGAAGTGTGCCTTTCGTGCTCATACAAATCCATGGCCACATCATTGAAGAAGCTTTTTGCATTACTTCATTTCCTGTCCCTCTGGCATTTGCAATTTAGAGAGACAGATTTTAGGGATCAATTTGCAGAGGACTTGAAAAATTATGTCTGATGGGTCCTTGAGCCTTGTTTAATTGATGCCAAATATGCCATTGTTGTAGTTGATTATTCTAAAGATCTCCTCATCCAAAAATCCCTTGATTTTCAATCTGAAGTGTACTTGGTCCTATAGACCCATTTGCACCCAACAACATTCTTCCCTTCTAGAAGAGGAACAAGCTCCCATGTTTGATTCTTCATCAAAGACCCATACTTAGCAAGCATGGCATCTTCCCACTTTGGTCGGCCCTTAGCCTAGGAATAGATGAGAGGATCTCCAAAATCATCAACCTTCGAGAGTAAGGCTCAAGAAGGAGCCTTCTGGTGTTGCTCCAGAGAAAGAATAGGCTAAGCATCCTATAGAAGAGTTTGAACCACTTGTGTGTTGGATGAGATGTTGGAGATCTAGGCACATCCTAAGACAAAGCAACATCAGAAATCAAATCTAAAGCATCCAAATCATACTCACCACCCACCTCATCATCCAATCCTATGGCATAAGGAACTAATATGTCAAGCTCAACATTCCAGGAATTCAAGACTAAAGTTGTTGAAGGTGGGGGTACCTGTGGAGGGGTCAAATTTATAGGCATAGCGCCTTTGTTGGAAGGTGAAGGGGAAGACCCAATAGGAACAAACCCACAAGAATCTCTGAAGAATCTACTAGAGTAATCAGAGAAATAGGAGGATCATCGACCAAAAGCTGTAGAGCTAGCTACTACCATCATGCTCTAGAAGGAGGTTCGTCGCACAAGCTGAGGCAGAATATAGAGTAGGATAGAAATCAATAAGAATTGGCCAAGTGTTTGGAAGAGGGAGCCCCACTCTCTGAGCGACCTGCTCTCCAAGTGCCCCACTCTCCAGAGTGACCCACTCTTAGGTTCGTCGCACAAGCTGAGGCAGAATATAGAGTAGGATAGAAATCAATAAGAATTGGCCAAGTGTTTGGAAGAGGGTGCCCCACTCTCTGAGCGACCTGCTCTCCAAGTGCCCCACTCTCCAGAGTGACCCACTCTTCGAGCGACGTTGCTCTCCGAGTGCCCCGCTTTCTAGAGCAACCTCCTTGCCAAGCACCTCGCTCTCTAGAGCGACCCCCTTATCGAGCACCTCGCTCTCCTAACGACTTTGCTTTATAGAGAGACCCACTCTCCAAGCGACCTCGCTCCCCAAATAGAGGTTTGTCATACAAGTTCAGGCAGAAGACAAAGCAATACAAAAATCAACAAGAATTGGCTAAGTGTTTGGAAGGAGGAGTCCCACTCACCAGAGCGACCTGCTTGTTGAGTGCCCCCGTTCTTTGAGTGACCTGCTTGTTGAGCGACCTACTCTTTAAGCGACCTCACTCTTCGAGCGACTTGTTCTTCGAGCGACTTTGCCCTTGGGTGCTCTGCTCTTCAAAGCTACCTCGCTCTTTAGAGCGATCTGCTCCTTGAGCGCCTTGTTCACTGGAGTGACTCGCTTGCAGGAGCAACTCGCTCACTGGAGTGCCTTGCTCATCAAAGTGACCCATAGCTAGAGCGCCTCGCTTCTTGTCTATTGTTAGCAAATAGGATAAAAATGATATAACCACCTTGTAATTATCATTGAGGTATATTGTATGCAGTTCATTTTGAGGCTACAGGTTTAAGTATAAATAAGAGTTGAATGCTCATTGTAAGGGTCTTTTGGCTACCCAACATACTAGAGCTACTCTTTGGAGATCATTGTACTTGACATTTTGAAATCAAGATTGTGCTTGACATTCATGAATTATTGTGTGTTTAACCTTTAATTTATGGATGCGTGGAGCTAGTAGCAACTAGTAGCATTGCTCTTCTTCCCTCTATTAGTCGTTTTTCTTTGTGATATGAATGATTACTTTGGAGATCTCATCATAGTGAAGTTATTTGGTATCTGCTAGAGTTGTTGACACACCAGCCTTAAATCTCGCTGTAGCCTTGACTGTATTTTGCATTTTATTTCTCTTTCACCCTTACTATCAAACAAATTGTAGATTAGATTTGTTTTTCTTGCATTATTTTGCTTATTGGTTTTTGCATGTTTTAAATCAATTTTCGTTATTTATTTTCAACATTAGATAGAAGGTAGAAGGGAACCGACCCAAGATCCGGAGGTTGGGGAGAGTAGAAACCTCCCCATCCATTTGTTGAACTATGGTCATAGGCACAAATTGCACTTATCGATTTTTGTTTTCAATAGTTTTGGCATGCCCAATGGGATGAATCCGAATCGCCCCACAAAGAGACACCCATCGTGCTTGAGTTCAACAGTTTTGGTAGACTTGGTGGGAAAAATCTGATTTGCCCCACAAAGTACACCCATCGCACGTGAGGTCAACAATTTTGGTATACCCAGTGGGATACACTTAATTCACACAATTTTGCAGATTTGTACAAGTGTTCTTTATATCCTTCTAGATCTGCTAAAAGGGTTGTGTTACACTAACACGCACAAAATCCACAAATCTTTTTGCATTAAAATTTACAAGTTGTTTTCAGTTTCAAATTTTATACTTTGTAATTTTTCATGCAAATGGTAACACTTTTTTATAATCTAGAATCTTGCCTAACTTGTGATTTGTGAATCTTGCTTTTTCAAGAAAGGACTAAAGCAGTAACAAACAAAGACAAGAGTGAGTTGGAACAAGACTGTGTTTAAAAAAAGAAAATTCTTAGTTGCTCTCTAGAGCAACCCGCTCTTCAAGCGACTTTGCTCTCCAGGGTGACCCACTCTCCAAGCGCCTTGCTCTCTAGAGTGACCTTACTACTCGACCTTGCTCCTCAAGCATCCCATTGTGCAAGCGATCTTGCTCCCCGATCTTCTCACTCTTTAGAGTGACCCGCTCTTTGAGTGACTCACTCACTAGAGCGGCCTGCTCACCAGATCGAGTCACTCACTAGAGCACCCGACTCATTGGAGCGACTCCGCCCCTATGCCCCGTTTTTCCATTTGTTTCTTGCTTTGACCATTGCGCCTGTTTTTCTTTCTCGTTCTTCTGTGTGAATTTAGAGGTGTATTCCCTTTTTTTTCATGAATATCAAAACACCTAAATAGTGTCAGGGATGTCTTGGTTACCAAATCATCAAATCCTTCAACAAACCGCATATGTCCCTATAGGACCATTTATATACCAAGTGTCACATGAATAGGGATAGTATGGCCAATGTGTACAATATGGGCAGGTTCCTCAACCATACCCATTCTTTCACCAACAAAAACCTTGCAACATTCGCTCAACAAGGATACCCTACCCATCCAATCCAAACACCCACCTTGTAGATCCAACATCCTTTCCCACAACAATTGTCCCCATATCCACTGTTTCCCCAATATCCTTAGTGTCAACCCGGTCCTCAGGAACAACAAAAATTGCAAATGCAACTAAACGATCTCAAGCATATGGTTTCAACTCTTCAGTCACTCTATACATAGGAGTATGAATTTGATGAAGGGAACATGTTGATTCCTCAACAAGGAGATTTTGAGATGATCGGTGAAAGGAACTTGATGGTATCCTAACAAGAAAATTTGCATATAATTAATTAGGCAAAAAACTATATGGTGAATTAGCCCACTGTATTTAGTCAACCAATGACTTATCAACCCATGGTGAACTAATTGTCAACGAATCAAGTGTTTGTACCTTTGGCGCACACAATGCAGGTCCATGTGATACCTGAAACTTCTTCAATGGGAAGCAATTGCACATTTTCCCAAAGTGGTCACGTATAGTAACCACTTTGATGTTTTGGTAATTCATGTAGGAGACATGAGCATCAAGAGTCACGCCCCCCTTCACCAATGATAAAGCCTAAGATGATTGTAAAAGAAGAATTTGAAGATGAAGGGCCAGAACTGATAGAGGAGCATGAAGTGTTTACCCTGTAAGATAGAAGAGAATATGTAGAAGTGGAGGAGGCGAATCCACGACCAAAACATGAGACCGTTATACTGGGCACCATTGAAGTGATATAGAAGGAAGGAAAACCAGGGAGACTAGAAGAGTCATCGGATGAGCCCCCATTGGTGGAAGTGTTTCCCTTAAAGAAGAAATCCCAAGAAAAGGGTATGAAATCAGTGGAACATCTTGTGAATCGGATTGAGAACTTGAGGTGCACAACGCGGATTTGGGGATGAGAATTTAGAGGTCGAAGTAGAGTGCATGGCATGCATGTTTTCATTAGAAGAGGAAGAGCCTGTAGCAGAAATGGAAACAAATTTTCCTCCAGAGTATGAAACATGCAGTTCTACCCTAGATATAGACATTGTTTGAGCAATAGATATGGATACATTTGCAAGTTCCAAGGGTGCCCAAGAGAGTTCATGTGAGGGAACCATGCTAAGCAATAGGGAGATCGTAATTCTAAGAATGATGTGGTTTCCCACAATTTTGGGGAGTAAGGTTGAGGTAGGGCCCACATTCCAACAATTCAATGCTATGGAGAACAATAGCAAGTTTGTGGAAGGACATCAACAAGGATTTCTACTGCTGAATAACAATCTGCTCTTTGATCACACGGTAACAAAAGCCCGAACTAGCTTCATATACGAAATTCCACCACAAGATGAGACAGGGAGTAAGGAAATGGTCATAGGAGTTCATGCATCCACCCTTGTTGCCAACCAACTTAGGGCTAAAAGGTATTGTAACCGGGTTCGCGCACACGGTTGGTTGGGTGTGCGAACCCGTACGCGCACTCGCACTGGGTGTGTGAACTGGTACGGCTGGGCCGAACCCCAAGCCGAACCTTGTCTGACAAGGTTCGGCTTGGGCTGAACCCTGCCAGTCAGGGTTCGGCTTGGCCAGTTGGGGTTTGGCTGGCCGCACCCAGCCCAAAAGGTTCAAAAAAAAATCCCAAGTACAGCCTGAAGTTCTTGAAATGCCCGAGTCCAAAGGAGCGTTGCATTGAAGGTTGGGGATTCTCCAGCCTTTCCACCAGCAATGCATACGATGTATGACGAGTCCGCCATTTCTAAGATTGGATACCCACAAGAAGTCCGCCATTTCTATGACTGGATACCCATGACAAATGTTCACCGTCAATTGTCTTTCACTTCATGCTGGCTTTGCCTTTGTTTTTGTTGCGCTGCTGTGTTGCATTCCCTTGGAAATACCTGCTTGGCGCTTCTATGAACATATGTTTTAGTGTTTAGGAGCTGTACCATCAATGTCGCCTTTTGTCCTAGCAGTGAGAGTAAAAAATGGTTAAATTAAATAAATAATTTTATATTGTATATCAAAAGCATAGAGTCGTATACATACACGAATAGGGAACACCAACTAAAGGAGATGTAAATTACAATGCAAACATCTAATTGAGATGTAACTGTTGGTTACGAATCTGCCATGAGGAAAGGATTTGGTATAATGCGCCCAGATTCGCCCACCAGATTGAAAGGCCGGAAGGAAGGAATGCCTTCCGTGCCAATCTCCGGAGAAGGCCGACTTCCTGTGGGTTTTTAGTGTTTTAGGTAAGAGTGCGGGAAAGAGATAAATTGCGGAAAGATTTATCCAAATGTGACTGGAGTTGGGTGGGGGGAATAAG
Source organism: Wollemia nobilis (assembly GCA_028583015.1). Classification (NCBI taxonomy): domain Eukaryota; kingdom Viridiplantae; phylum Streptophyta; class Pinopsida; order Araucariales; family Araucariaceae; genus Wollemia; species Wollemia nobilis. Next base: position 6,779,928 of record JAQPPZ010000715.1, read on the forward strand.
CAACACGACAACGATCAATCACCACTACTAATAGCAATTAAACACAAAACACACCATAGAAACTGCAGCTATCATGCATCCTATGTATCCTCTATCTATGCATTCCAGGAATACTTAATCACCAAATACTGGAGTCCAGAGTTCAGTACAACAGTAGGCAATGAAATAAGAAACATGAGGCAGAAATGACAAGGAGAGGCAGCATACAAGATGATGACAGTAAGCAGAGCCAAGTATGTGTCTTGCATTCAGAAGCAAACGTATAGCTACAATGGTTCCCTAGAAGTATATTCCCCTTCCACCCTTTTACAATGAAATGGTGTGGCTATTTATAGCCCAAGTTCCCCCCGATTACAATTATGGGCACAAAGTCCTAGACCAGACAATAGTTGACAAAAGCGGCAGAAGAGCTGCTGATGTTGACTCCTGTCGGCGAGGACTGTACTTGCAGCAAGGTCTCCCTGAAAGCTGTATAGCTACGTGGCAGCGCGTCGGGTGAAACTTCTAGTCAGCAGGAATGCGGATAGCTGTGGTAGATGGAACTTTACATCAGCTTAAATGGAGGCAGCTGGCGTAGGTAAGGCGGTCCATGCTTGTCCTTTTTCCCATCACATCTCGGCTCGAATCTCGGGGCTGGACACTTGTCGAATTTTGATGAGTGACACGTCTGCCTTGAAAGGCAGTTTGTCCAACTTCGCCTGGGATCGGAGCGCCATTGGGTAGCGCAGGTGGGGAACAACGCAGTTGGGGAGGCCTTTGTGCCTTAGCCAATTTCTGGGCTGCTTGATGGATCTTGCCCAACTGCGCACCGGTCAAAGGGCGCAGTCCAACTTCGCTGCGAATTCGGGTTGCGCACTCCAGCACTTCATCAATTCTGCCGCTGTTTGGATTGCGCACAAGAAGGGGAGCGCACCCCGAAGTCGGGTTGCGCTCCGGCACTTAACTGAATTCTGCAAATCCTGTTTCCCAAGTGCGCACAGGAAGAAGAGCGCACCCCGACTTCGCTGCGAAGTCGGGTTGCGCTCTGACACTTAGCCAAATTCTGCTCATTTCTTGTCTGCTTTCGCACTTCGTATTCCCTAGTGCGCTCGAACTTAAGGGCGCACCCCGACTTCATTGCGAAGTAGGGTTGCGCTCTTAGACTTAGAAATTTTCAGGGACCTTTGTATGAGCGCAGTCGGGAGGATGAGCGCATTCGGGCGGGGCCCGACACTTAGTCAATTTTCTGGCCCGAAATTGAGCTTCCTGGTCCTGCTTCCCGGGGCCATAACTTTTGATCCGCTTACCCGATCGCCTATTATAATATATCGTCGAAAAGCTAGCGAGAAGATCTGCAATGATAAAATATCCAGAGCTCATTTCATCTATTTTATTGCCCCTGTTTATGGCCCACGAAAACCTAACACCTCTGCATGCTCTTTGTCGCTTTAAAGCTCCATACTTAGGCCAAAATTTATCAAAAAATTTAATGTGGCAAAATTGCCAACATTCCTGACGGCTCGCGGGGCATTGAGCTCGCCTCAATGTGAGGACCCAAGCCTTTATCCATTGGGCAACGGAGTCACCCTCGCTGTCCTCTTGATACTCACTGTCGGCAACAACCTCTTTCTCAAACCCTTGGCACCCATGGCCCTCTTGGAACACTTAAAAAGAAAACATTGCACAAACTAAACTAAGAAAACAACTAAAACTTTGAATACTAGCCGGCTTATTTATACAAAAGTTTACAGCATGATTGGCATGCCGCCACCACAAATCTGGCTTTGGTTGCCTATCCGGTGAACCTGCAGTATCCGGACCAGATCTGATTGTACTTCAGATGATCTTTGAAGTCCGGCTGGCCTCCCAAAGTTTGCCAGGTCGCGAACATGGTGCAACGTGGCAGGTTATCATTCATGCCGGTACCCATACAATTGATGAACAACGTGGCAAGGAGATTTGTCATACGGGAGGCCTCTTCGGGTACCGGTTGCGGTTATGGTTGGAGCCAATACCACCACTCTAGAGAGTCCACCACCTGTGGGCTCTCGAGCACGAGTTCCTCTAACTCCTTGATGCGATAGGAGGAGCTTTCCGGCGATAGGCCTTTTGCCGGGGTCTCCTCAGGATCAACCTCCTTGTGAGGCATGCTTATTGGGCTTTGGCTGAATGCTTGCCTGCTATGCCCTAGGACACAAAAAGGGTGCAAAATTGTGTCCTCTTTGTGTTCAGGATTTGCCACTAGATTTTGTTCCTCCTCTTGGCCTGTCTCCTGATGGAAATTGCAAGCAACCATATTATTCATCATTTGGGCGGTGTTTGCATATTCCCACTGGTGACTTTGGAGAGATTTGCCTCTCGAGCTCCACATAGCTGCATTCTAGGGCTTTGCATAGTATGAGGGATTTGCCCTGGTGATTTTGCTAGATGAAGGCAAGCCAGAGATTCACCAACTCGGGCTTCTATATTTCAGCTCAGTCAGAGTCGCCAGGTGATTTTGCCAGATGAAGGCAAGCCAGAGATTTACCAAACTCGGGCTTCCTGAAAATATGGAGACTGTAGATGAACATTCATTTCTCCGCTTGAGAGGTCAAGGTTGCTCACCAAACCTTGATTCCTCCAGGGTGTCTTCTATTAGCTTAAAAAAAGGGCGCCTGCGATCAAGAAATCTGGATCTTTAGCTCAGTCAAAGTCGCCAGGTGATTTTGCCAGATGAAGGCAAGCCAGAGATTCACCAACTCGGGCTTCTTTAAAATATTGGACCGGTCTCATGGACTCAAAGAATATTCAGGTACTTGCAGAGTCGCCAGGTGTTCTGATTTTAACAACAATGAAGCGAACACCAGTGCTTTGATTCTGTTTTGGGGTGGGAAACTTCCATGTCCCATCGGGCGTGCCAGAGAAACTGTTGGTTACGAATCTGCCATGAGGAAAGGATTTGGTATAATGCGCCCCAGATTCGCCCACCAGATTGAAATGCCGGAAGGAAGGAATGCCTTCCGTGCCAATCTCCGGAGAAGGCCGGCTTCTTGTGGGTTTTTAGTGTTTTAGCTAAGAGTGCAGGAAAGAGATAAATTGCGGAAAGAGAATCCAAATGTGATTGGAGTTGGGTGGGGGAAATAAGCAGCACGGCAACGATCAATCACCACTAATAACAACAATTAAACACAAAACACACCATAGAAATTGCAGCTATCATGCATCCTATGTATCCTCTATCTATGCATTCTAGGAATACTTAATCACCAAATACTGGAGTCCAGAGTTCAGTACAACAGTAAGCAATGAAATAAGAAACATGAGGCAGAAATGACAAGGAGAGGCGACATACAAGACGATGACGATGAAGAGAGCCAAGTATGTGTCTTGCATTCAGAAGCAAACGTATAGCTACAATGGTTCCCTAGAAGTATATTCCCCTTCCACAATTTTACAATGAAATGGTGTGGCTATTTATAGCCCAAGTTCCCCCGATTACAATTATGGGCACAAAGTCCCAGACCGGACAATAGCTGACAAAAGCGGCGAGAAGAGCCGTTGATGCCGACTCTGTCGGCGAGGACCGTACTTGCAGTAAGGTCTCCCCGAAAGTCTGTAAAGCTACGTGGCAGCGCGTCGGGTGAAACTTCTAGTCAGCAGGAATGCGGGTAGCTGTGGTAGATGGAACTTTACATCAGCTTAAATGGAGGCAGCTGGCGTAGGTAAGGCGGTCCATGCTTGTCCTTTTTCCCATCACATCTCGGATCGAATCCCGAGGTTGGACACTTGTCGAATTTTGATGAGTGACACATGTCTGCCTTGAAAGGCAGTTTGTCCAACTTCGCCTGGGATCAGAGCGCCATTGGGTAGCGCAGGTGGGGAACAGCGCAGTTGGGGAGGCCTCCGTGCCTTAGCCAATTTTTGGGCTGCTTGATGGATCTTGCCCAACTGCACACCGGTCAAAGGGCGCAGTCCAACTTCGCTGCGAATTCGGGTTGCGCACTCCAGCACTTCATCAATTCTGCCACTGTTCGGACTGCGCACAAGAAGGGGAGCGCACCCCAACTTCGCTGCGAAGTCGGGTTGCGCTCCGGCACTTAACTGAATTCTGCAAATCCTGTTTCCCAAGTGCGCACAGGAAGAAGAGCGCACCCCGACACGTAGCTGCGAAGTCGGGTTGCGCTCTGACACGTAGCTGCGAAGTCGGGTTGCGCTCTGACACGTAGCCAAATTCTGCTCATTTCCTGTCTGCTTTCGCACTTCGCATTCCCTAGTGCGCTCGAACTTAAGGGCGCACCCGACTTCGCTGCGAAGTCGAGTTGCGCTCTTAGACTTAGAAATTTTCAGGGACCTTTGTATGAGTGCAGTCCGGAGGGTGAGCGTAGTCGGGAGGATGAGCGCAGTCGGGCGGGGGCTCGACACTTAGTCAATTTTCTGGCCCGAAATTGAGCTTCCTAGTCCTGCTTCCCGGGGCCATAACTTTTGATCCGCGGACCCGATCGCCTATTATAATATATCGTCGGAAAGCTAGTGAGACAATGATTAAATATCCAGAGCTCATTTCATCTATTTTATTGCCCCTGTTTATGGCCCGCGAAAACCTAACACCTCTGCATGCTCTTTGTCGCTTTAAAGCTCCATACTTAGGCCAAAATTTATCAAAAAATTTAATGTGGCAAAATTGCCAACAGTAACTAATGTGACCAGAACTGCCGCGAGCGTATAAAATAAAGTGAAGTTTTATTTAATGTATTGGTTAATAAAGTAATAGAATAATAAAATAAAGAATTAAAGGAGTATACCTTCTCTGCTGTCATTGTCTGGCCCTACGTACTATTTGTTAGACCCTTCATATCCGTAGCCAAGAATCAAAAGAAAAGTTTGACATTTAAAATAAACAAACCATAGCAACGAAAAAGACCTTGCCGTAATTTATATTAAAAAAAAAAAAACCTTTGTAGATTGTGTACAATAAAAGGGGAGTTTCAGGGACGAATTTGGTGGTGATAATTGATTTGAATAAAAACAAAGGTGACGTTATTTGATTTTGTGTGCACTCTCACATGTGTGGAGCATGGTGGCGCTTATTGCTTTTTTATTTATTTTCGAAGAGTATTCCTCAGTCCTCGAAAGAGATGGTTAAAATTTTTATTTAATTGTTATTGTGAAATAACGATGATGTAAAAAAATTATTTAAAAAGATAAAGTAAAATATATAAAAAATTATGTTAATATTAAAAAAAAAATATTTAAATAAAATTTATACATTATTATTAAATTAATTGAATTGATTAAATTTTTTTGATATGTATGATTTATTTAATATATGATTTATTATTTTAAATTTATATATATATATATATATATATATATATATATATATATATATATATAACCACACCCGTACCCAACAAACCTTGTTTTTGGCAGCCGCACTTGCACTTGAAGCCGCGATTCCCGCCGCACTTGCATCCTGCCACCCACGCACCCGGTAACCTTGCTAAAGGGAATATTCTTCTCTAGACGTTTGGTATCAAGCTTTAGACCAAGGAGAGATCAAATGGGCAAATACAACTCTAGCTTACAAGACTTTGATTTTTGTTTTTAGATTTACACACTCCTCTGATGGGGGGTATATTGTTTGCTAGAGAGCATCTATGAAGTTTTGAGTTAGAGAAGACTTCTTGGCAGTATGTTGTTAATGCCATTTGACATACTTTGTCTACATAGGTGTTGGAAGATTTTGAGTTGGAATGATGGTGTCAAGAGGAAAGGCAATTATTTTTTGGAGCCGATCAATGTAAGCGACTTGCTCAAGAAGAATAGGCGCCAATGAATTTGAGATGAGTGATTTGTCCAATCCTTCGCACAAAAAGAATGTGCCCCAAGCTAAGGGCACCTTGCTTTGGAGCACAGACCACAAAAAAAAAAAATTTAGGCACCCTGTTTTGGAGCACCCCACTTTGAGGGCACTCCATTCTGAGGCATGGGACCTGCTCCCCTTTCCCCCCCCCCAAAAAAAAAAAAATTCAAGCAAAAATCCTAGATTAGGACATTTGACATTCGCCCCTCCTTCGTCAATCTGTTTTTTATCACCGTTTTTTTCCTTCCCACAAAAGTTAAAAAAAGCAAATTAAAAAAAAATAAAAATAAACGACACTACTTATAAAAGGGGGTAATATGAATTTCATAAATCACCTTTTATTTTTCATTGTGCTAGGGCTCCCAACTTCACTTAGGAGAGAGCTTCCATTGCCATCAATCCGCTCAATGGATTCAGATTCAGTGGTAGACCCTTTTGAGCACAAGGGAGAAAAATACAGTGCATAGTTTCAAATTTCCAAAACGGCATCGCAATGCAGTTTTCCATAGCATGACAGTTTTAGGAAGTTCTTTCGTCGCCAACAGTTCACCCAATAGATTCCGATTCTATGAAGGACCCATTTGAGTACATGCAAAAAGAACTCAACCCATGGTTTCGTTTGCTGGAAGAGGATTCTTGGGAGTTTGCTTTGGCAACGTGAGGGTTTCTGCCATTTTAGAGCAACCACCTTCAAGGGAGAAAAATTCTCTAGGGGGCACAATGAAGCAGAGTGTCCCACTTGTATGAAGTGTTTATGCCAAAAAAAGAAAAAAAAGAAGAGTTTGGGATTGTACAATTAAGAAAAGAAAAAGAATTTTCTTGTTTGAGTAAAAATCCCAAACCGAGATGTTCGATACCCTTTCTTCACTGATCCTTTTTTGATTTTTCCACCCAAGAAAAAAAATAGAACCTTCGTTTTCCTATTTAAGGCTGTTTCCTTTCCATATAAAGAAAATGCTTAGATACTTATTAAAAAACAAGAAAAAAATATTTAAAAAAAAAAAAAAAAACTTTCTTGCTTGAGCAAAACATCTCGCAAAAGACTTAGGTTCCTGCTTCTTCTCATCCCTTTCTTCCACCATCTACCTCATGATCACTTCACCTCCACCTCCTTTGTTTCTTCTATTGTCACTATTCTCTCTTCCCCCCTTATTTCTTCTATTTCCGCTTCTCAAATCCACTTCACTTTTTTTTTTTTTTTTTGAAAAAATTGAAAAAAGCTTGCATTAAAACAAATTACAGTTACAAGAGGGAGAAAGGGCATCCCAACCAAGAGCAAAGAGACCAGAAGAACAAAGGGCGCGAAAACGCGACATGTCGCGAAAACGCGACATGTCGCGAAATCGCGACACCTAACCTAACAACCGCCGCGCCACAACAACCAGTCGCGATAACGCGACATGTCGCGAAATCGCGACATGTCGCGACATCGCGACAAAAAGCGCCGAAGCCACAACACACGAAAAATGTCGCGAAATCGCGACGACCACGACCAAATCACCCAAACGCCAAAAACGTCGCGAAATCGCGACGAGAAAGCCTGAAGGCACCTGCTCCCCGAAATTGTCGCGAAATCGCGACGAGTTCTCCTTTAATCAGCAACTTTGAGAAAGTGTCGCGATATCGCGACGGCTTTTCCTTGGAGCCCGGTTGGCCGGAAGTGTAGCGAAATCGCGACAAGAATTCCAATGGGCGCCCCATCCGCAAAAGTGTCGCGAAATCGCGACATGTTCTCCCCCATGGTGCCCTTTTCTTAAACTAGTCGCGAAATCGCGACGTTTTTCCTTCATGCCGTTTATTCTCCAGAACTGTCGCGAAATCGCTACAGGTTTGCCCCTTTGCTTCCTTTCCATAAAAATGTCGCGAAATCGCGACAGGTTATCCTTTGGGAAGCTTTTCACAAAAAAGGTCGCGATATCGCGACGGTTTTTCCACTTAACGTAATTTTGCTCAAAACGTCGCGAAATCGCTACAGGTATGCCCCTTTTTCGTCCTTTCCTCAAAAAAGGCACGAAATCGTGACAAATTTTCCTTAGAGTAGCTTTTCACAAAAATTGTCGCGATATCGCGACGGTTTTTCCCCTTCACGCAATTTTTCTCAAAGCGTCGCGATATCGCGACACTTTTCCTCCAGTAGCAAAACCAACCAAAAAGGTCGCGACATCGCGACACCTTCTCATCAAAGACCGCGACGACGCAACAAGTCGCGAAATCGCTACAATTTTCCTCCCAAGGCCGCGGCAACAAAAAGGGTAGCGAAATCGCTACAGTTATCCAGGATAGGTCGCGACAGAGCAACATGTCGCGAAATCGCGACAGATTTCCAAACAAGGTCGCGACGGCGCAATATGTCGCGATATCGCGACAGAAACTAACCTTAGTCATTTTTGAGCTCATGGATGCAGGGATCGTTCCAGACCACTCCGAATCTCTTCATCTATCATAGGCATATCACTGTGCAGCTGAACACCTACCTCTTTCTCAGCACCCATCTTCGCAAGGAAGTCGGCTACCGTGTTCGATTTCTACTCACATACACGGGGATAACATCATCTAACTCCCTCCATAACTCCTTGATTTGGGATATCAACATCCGCAGTCTCCAGGCTTTTAATGAGAAATTCCGCAAGCAATCTAGAGCGCCGATCGGGACTTGAGAATCGATTCAAGAATTATCCTCCGGTAACCACCTTAACAACCCAGATAGACGCTGACTTAATGGCAAAGGCTTCGGCTTCATTGTTCGTGGCTCTGCCCAATCCCTGCAATTCCCAATAAAGAACCGCACTCGAGTGATCCCGACAAACAACACCAATTCCTGCGTTGCCCGGGTTGCCTTTTGCAGCCCCATCAGTATTGATCTTGATCCAGCCTACAGGGGGAGGTTTCCAGCATGCTCTGCCTTGCCTCTCATGTCCCTCAACCCCCTCTTCAGGATGCCCAAGAGTAGCCTGATTCTCTTCATTAACAAAAGTAGCAACAGTTTCTGTGACTTTGCTCCAGATGACCTGCCAAACGCCGTCAATCGAGGAGAAAGTGTTTCTAAAGATCCGGGCGTTTCTCTCCAACCAAACTTGCCACCAAATGAGGAGAAAGCCTAACTTCCAGCCAGTTCGGAGAGCTATGGAATTGAACCTGCCCCATTTCCATTTTTCCCAAATATTGGTACGGTTGAGAACACCATTAGCCTGGAGTTTAAATTGAGAGAACCAGCGTTCCCAAATATGATGAGTAAAAGGACACTCAAAAAACAAATGATCTGCAGTTTCCTCATGTTGGAGGCATAAAGCACATTGAGAGGGGCCATTGAAACCCCTACGTCTGAGATTGTCAAAGGTGAGAAGACCATTATGCATAAGTTGCCAAGCGAAGAAATTCACTTTCGGCCAACCCTTTGAATGCCAAATCCTTCTCCAATGCTGAACCGGAAAAGAGTGTGGGGGAGGCTCAGGGAGGATCTCTTCATATCCTGCCTTAACTGAGTAGACCCCAAGGCTTCCATAGCCCGGAGCTAATTCATCTTCCTCATCCTTCCCCGTGAGGAACCTTTACGACAAGATTTTTTTGCGGGATGGGCGCCAACTCCGGAGAGACGATGATTGGCCACTCCTCCCACCGCTTAAACTTTTTAAATTTATACCCCCCAATTGACTGGTAAGAAGATAATTATCAATATGGATCCAGCCACAGGCTTCTAAGGCGGTCATGATTGGTTGTAGCTCGGGGAACATGACAATAATGGGCGGATGTTGGTCCCAAGAGTCAGTCCAGAAACGAGCCTTGTCTCCTTTCCCCACTTTCTAGAATAATTGATCTTTGATAATCTGGGACCCAAGCTTGAGAGTCTGCCACACTAAGGATCCAGAACCTTCCAAGGGAAAGCGACCCACCTCATTGGGATGAACATGCCCCAAATATTTACTGGAAAGAATTCTGCTGAAGAGGGAGGATGGCTGAGAAATCCACCTCCAATACAGTTTTCCAGCCAAAGCTCTGTTATTAAGCATAGAACTTCTCAAGCCCGACCCTCCTTTGTCCTTAGGCTAGGTAACTTTGTCCCACCCAACCAAGGCCCATTTTTTCTTCCCTTTTGCGCCTTCCCATAAAAATCTTCTAGCCATTTTGTCCAGCTCTTTCCAGATGGTATGAGGGGCAGCCAGTATTGAGAATTTATAGATCGGCAAAGCATGAATAACTGACTTCAAGAAGGTTAATCTACCCCCGTAGCTTAGCCATTTATGGGCCCAATGATTCATTCTGTCTTTGATGCCTGCTAACAGATTCTTCCAAATGTCAATTTTTAACTTTTTGAAATGAAGGGGAACGCCCAGGTAAACAATTGGAAGAGAAGTCCTTGTGAAGCCCAGGATCTCAATAACGCGCTCCTGAAGCCGTTGGTCAAGATTGAAAAAGACCACTTTGGACTTCTTGACATTTAGAACCTGATTTGAAGCCCTTAGGTAGAAATTCAAAGTATCTCTGATTCCTCTAGCTTCCCGAAGAGTGGCCGCACCAACCAGACCAGTATCGTCCACAAATTGCAAGTGAGTCAGAGTTTCCTCCCCAACCTTGATACCAGAAAGCAGACCTTGTTGCCTTCTCCTCAAAAACAGTCTGCCCAAACCTTCAGCCAAGAGAAGGAAGAGATAGGGAGAACAAGGGTCTCCCTGGCGGAGACCACGTGTGGCGCCGAAAGGATGCGAGGGAAGGCCCTTGATGAGAACAAAAAAAGAGGGAGAAGAAACACAACTCATAACCCAATCAATCCATTCCTGAGAAAAGCCAAAGGCAGCCATCATTTTTGACAAGAAGCACCACTCCACCCGGTCATAAGCCTTGGACATATCCGAGTTTAATGAACATTCCTTTGTTGCCCGAAGTTTGCATTGAATGGATGGCCTCCTGGGCCAAAACCACCCCATCCAAGATTTGTCTTCCCTCAACAAATCCCCCCTGTTCAGGAGAAATGATGCTATGAAGAAGGGGTTTAAGCCTCTCAGCCATTATCTTAGTGATGATTTTGTAAATCACATTGCATAAAGCAATAGGCCTGAAATCAGAGATATGAGTCCCGCTTCCCCTTTTGGAATTAAAGCAATGAAGGTGTGATTGATCGCCATGAGCATTCTTCGATTGGATCCGGATTCCTCGATAATGACCGAACATCCTCCTCCAAGGTGTCCCGGAAAGCCTGAAAAAATTCAATAGGAAAGCCATCTGGACCAGGAGATTTTCCAGTACTCATACCAAAGACCACATTTCTCAGTTCATCCCTTTCAATGGGTCTAAGCAGGGCCTGATTGTCCTCTTCAGAGATAATAGGAGGAATAACATTAAGAACTTCGTTACGAGCCTCAACATCTTCCTTGCATACTTTCCTTAAAAAGTTTAGAAAAGTAATCGATAGCATGGGAATGCATGCCGGGAAGAGTATCGAAGACATTTCCATGTTCATCTTTGAGAACTTCCATATTGTTCATCTGTCTCCTAGCACAAGCTGACCGATGAAAAAATTTGGTATTTCTGTCCCCCTCTAATAACCAAGTATTTCTAGCCCTCTGTTTCCAGTATATCTCCTCTTGGTTGTCAATGTCCTCAACCGCTTTACGCAGTTCATCATCTTCAAATTTGAGTTGCTCGGTAATTGATCCTTCCCTAAAAAGTTTCTGAACCTCCTCCCATCTAGCCAACAAGGGGGCCCTTTGGGGCCGGAAATCCGACTTGTTTCCTTTCCTCCCCTGTTTCAATTGAATTTTGACAAATTGAAGTCTGTTTATGAAATTTGAACATTGCTTGTCCCAAAAGGTGGACGGCCTTATGTCCACCATTGAGTAATTTTCTGTCGAAGGTCCTCCTTTTGTAACCAAAAATTCTCAAATTTAAAAGGCCTATGGTGCTGCCCTCTCGAAGTCCCTCCCTCAAGCAAAATGGGAAAATGATCCGAAATAGGGCCCTCCAAAATCTGGAACTTAAAAGTCCATTTAACAAAAGCCTCCTCCAAGACCAAAAAGCGATCTAACTTGACCTTCCTGCTATGTGGCTCCTTTCTCTTGTTTGTCCAAGTGAAAAAAACACTAGGGCCTTGAACGTCCACTAAATTAAAGGCCTGAACTTGGGCAATCAGAAGCCGGTCCCCTGGATCCAAAACAGGGGTGCCACCTTCCTGGTCCCGAACAGATAATTTTGCATTAAAATCCCCTGCAATAATCCAGTCATAACACTCCTTGTATGCTCTCATGTTGTGAACAGCGTCCCATTGGAGCCTCTGGCCATCAATATCTTGGGCCCCATAAAAGTTGGTGATAAGGACCAGCTCAAAATTGAAGTTATTTACGAAGAGAGAAGTAAGTACACCCCGCAAGCTATATGTTCTAAAGCGGTCCAGGACCGAGAGGGTTCCAAAGGGTAACAATTCCACTTGAAGCTCCTTGGGCAGCCACGTCCATATACCCGACTCCCGCTGATTTTAGTAGCAGTTTTACTCATAATATCTAAAGACATTTTGGTCTCCTGAAGAAGCAAAAAGTCTGTTTTACGGTTTTCTAAGAGTCTTTGAACAGCAGATTGATGGGTTCTCTTGTTTAAACCCCTAACATTCCAAGATTGAATAATCATTGAAAACCTTGAGAGCGGTAAGAATCAATGGTCCTCACCAATCCTCCATTGATTAGCTTATCTCCTTGCGCTATTAGTAGTTCCTTATTGGATTTTCTTCCCGCTCCTTGAGAGTTATTGTTTCTAGATCTCTTTTCCACCAGGTAATCCCTAAAGCAGGCCTTTCTCTGTTTTTATCTGCATTTCCCATGGTGACATCTTTGATAGCTAGTTGTTCTGGGGAGTGTATAACTAATGCCCCTGGATTCTCCGATTGCGGGTTCTCGAGTGCACACGATCCTGTTCTACTACGGGAGTGAAGGAAGGAGAAACAAGAGGTGGAGTGTTGACATTCTCACCATTCCCAACCACTCCCTCCATAGATTGGTCCTCCGGATCCACTAATGACTTAAAAATTTCATACCGATTGTTTGGCTTGAGCTGTACCTGCTCCTTGCCATTTTTCTTTTTGTTTCTCTTTCGTTTCACCTGTTCAAAGCCATCCTGCTGAGCATCAGGACCTGGAGAATTGCTAGAGGGTTCATTGACCGGACTGGACTTACCCTCTCTAGGGCGGTTTGACATTCCACTCGGAGCCTCCGTTTTTGTGCTCACTACGTTTGGGCAGAACCTTGCCAAATGTCCATGCTTATGGCATACTCGGCACCTGAAAGGTAGGGCCTCATAGTCTAGCTTCTTTGGATCCAGGGTACTCCTGCAAGCTCAAGTTCCACCTCAGCTGGTAGAGGTTGACTAATGTCCATCTCTACACATATTCTAGCAAAGACAGCAGTATTACCCTCTATGGTATCTTTGGAGACTCCCAAAAATCTGCCTAGGGAATTACCTATTAGTTCCAACACATGCTCACCCCAAAAATCCATCGGGAGAGCGTACGACCGGATCCGGACCGGGACAGCCGTGGGTTCGATGCGGGGGTCGAAACCCACTCTCCGGGGGTTGGACAAATAACCTCGCTGGTCCGTGGTTTCTCTTTTCTGATTCAAATGCTCTGTTTCTATCTGCTAAAGAAGAGAAACTTATGATGAAATACCCATTGCTTATAGGCCATAAAGAGTACTCACCGTGTGGCTCCCAGTTCTGGCGAACCCAGGTATGCAGAAAATTCAGTGTGGGCCGGATGCCCATGAATTTGCGAGATCAAGTCGTGATTAGCTCGGTAGACGATTGTATCTTCGACCAGCATTGGTTCTATTACAATCTTAGGCCTGGAAGTGGATTGCGGGAGGCATCCATTAACGCGGTGAGCATTTGGGCCATTGGCAACATTCTTGAGTATCGTTTGAAAAGCATTCCGCTGAGCTCCATCAGTGGAAGGCGAGGGATTATCTTTCAACTTCTCAGCATATGAGGTCTTTCTCCCAGCAGGGAGAAGCGGAGGAGACCCCATCGGGCCCTCCGGGACCACTAATGAACCTTCAGACGAAATCAAAATCAACCCCCCAATGCCCCAGGCAAGATCTTCGGGCCAGAATCCCTCGAGCAACACCAGACGCCGTCACAGAAATTTTCCCGCCAAATCGCCAGAGCCGAGCGTCTTCCCCTTCGTTCCCCTTATGTAGTCTCCTACAACGAATCCACTTCACTTTTGTTGCTGTGCCCATCTCACCTCTAATAAGCTCAGCCTTACTTCAAAGGTCATCGACATAACACCAATATACTTACCCTCATTAGTCCATAGGTCATTGCAAGCGCTAACACTCTTCTTGCCAGGAGCATTAGTTCTATTGCGTGACTACCTCAATTTTGACTTCGCATCCAAGAACAAGGTACAATTTGGGATTTTTCGTCAATCAGGATTGACACCCCACCGAGTCGCCATAATTGTAGTAGCTCGCTACTACCATCATGCTCCGAACCGAGGTCCGTCACACAAGCTGAGGCAAAAGATAGAGCAGGGCATAAACCAACAAGAATTGGCTAAGTGTTTGGAAGAGGGAGCCCCGCTCTCCGAGCGACTTGCTCTCTCTAGCATCCTATCTCTTTGAGCGCCTTGTTGTCTAGAGCGACCCTCTTGCCATGCGACCTTGCTGTCTAGGGCAGAGTAGGGCAGAGATCAACAAGAATTGGCTGAGTGTTTGGAAGGAGGCCCACTCAACTGAGCAACCCGCTCTTCGAGCAACCTTGCTCTCTGAGCAACCTGCTCTCCAAGCGACCTCGCTCCTCGGGTGCCTTCCTCTTTAGAGTGACCTTGCTTTGAAAGGCACCCTGCTCTTCAGAGCGACCTACTTCTCGAGCACCTCGCTCCTTGTTTAGTTTAGTAAACGGGATAAGGATAATATAACCACCTCATAATTATTACTGAGGTACATAGTATAAATGTTAGGGTACCTAAGATAGATATATGGGGATATGATATTATATTGTATAAGGGTTGGCATGGGCCACACATAACCCAAGGTTGATTATATTATAATATTATATTAGTAGTCGGCTCCCCAAAGTAGAATTAGAAGATGGATATATAAAGAAGGGATATTTGTCATTGTAATCATCATGGAGATCAATCTTATGTAATCGTCCTGCCCACAAAGTGGGTTATGGGACTTTGCCCTCTCTAAGTGGCGCTCTCATCTTGGGAGATCTTGTGGAGTTATTCCTTCCTTAAGGAGTATAATTGGTGTTGCCCTACCTTAAGGGTATTATTTATCTCTGTCTCGTTGTGTGGATTATTATTGTGGATGCATAATTTAATATTTTTGTATATTGGTGAATGATTTCTGTTAATGAGAATATAGTTCTGTAACAGAGCGACTAGCTCGCTCGAGCTCCTTGCAGCGAGGGCACCTCACTCCTTGTCTATTTTAGTAAACAAGATAAGGATGATATAACCACCTCATAATTATCATTGAGGTACATTGTATGTAGTCCATTTCGTGGCTACAAGTTCAAGTATAAATAAGAGCTGAATGCTCATTGTAAGGGTCTTTTGGCTACCTAGCATACTAGAGCTACTCTTTGGAGATCATTGTACTTGACATTTTGAAATCAATAAAACAAAGGATTGTGCTTGACATTCATGAATTATTGTGTGTTTAACCTTTAATTTATGGATGCATGGAACTAGTAGCACTACTCTTCTTCCTTCTATTAGTCGTTTTTCTTTGTGATATGAATGATTACTTTGGAGATCTCATCACAATGAAGTTATTTGGTATTTGTTGGAGTTGCTGATTGCACCAACCTTAAACCTCACTACAGCTTCAGTCGTATTTTGCATTTTGTTTCCTTTTCACCCTTATTTTTAAACAAAAGTAGATTAGATTTATTTTTCTTGCATTATTTTGCTTATTGGTTTTTGCATGTTTTAAATCAGTTTTTGTTATTTATTTTCAGCATTAGATAGAAGGTAGAAGGGAACTGGCCCAAGATTTGGAGGTTGGGGAGAGTAGAAACCTCCCCATCTATTTGTTGAATTACGATAATGGGCGCAAATTGCACTTGCTGATTTCTATGTTCAACAAAGCTCAGGTGTGAGATTGGATGGAACCTCTAGAAGAACCTCATAAAAAGTCACTTCTCTCCGAATAAGAATCTCATGCCTTTGAGGATCATAAAGATGGTATGCCTTAGAGGTATATGAATAGCCCATAAAAATGCATCTATGACTTTTTTGTGCCTCCTTTCGCAGTTTTTGGGGTATATGTGTCCATGCTGATGACCCAAAGATACATAATCGGGACACATCAGGCATATTGCTTGTCATCCTCTCAATGGGTGTCATACCCTAAATTGCTTTAGTAGGGACTTTGTTGATGATGTATGTTGCACAAGTAATGGCCTCACCCTAGAATTTGTGCTCCATTTCCTTAGCATGAATGATTCAATGAGCCATTTCCATAATTACCCTGTTTTTCCTCTCAGCTACCCCATTCTGCTCTAGATTAGAATGGATAGTCTTTGAAAGGCAATCCCATGAAGAGTCAAAAAATCATGGAAAGCATTGCTCATTTACTAACCCCCCCTGGCTGTCCTAAGATACCTGATCTTTCTTTTTAGCTGATTCTTTGCTAGTGCTTTGAATGCCTTGAATTTCTCAAAAGCCTCATCTTTGGTACAGATGGTATACAACCACATATACCGAGAGATATAAAGAAGAAAGTACTTGTTCTTAGAAATGGAAGGTGTACCCATGAGTCCACATATATCATTATGAATGCGTTCTAAGGATTGTGAAGCACGACTCACTGCCCCTTTTGGAAAGGACTCTATGATGCTTCCCCAAAATACATCCCTCACATGCATCACTTGGAGGGGAAATGTGGGGAAGTCCAATGGCCATTTGATGACGACTCATGTCTCTCAGTGACTCATAGCAAAGATGCCCAAGTCTTTGAGGTCATCGCTGACTCTCATCATCTGCTTGTGCTTTCATGGCCACAAAATCTTTCTTTTGAGAGGAAATAGTAGTTGGTCTATCCCCTAATTTATACATCTGATCTGACTCATCACAATATCCAGAGCCAACTATTTCGAATCTATCGTTAGTGTCCTTGATCACCCAACAATTAGGCCAAAACTCTGCCTTTTTGTTTGTATAGGTGATGGGATAAATAGACAAAAGGTTGAGGCCAATGCTAGGAACATGAAGAACCTCATCAAATGAAGAAGATGCAATACAACCTCTCCACGACTTGCCACCTATAGAGAAGAATCATCTCCAGTGACAACACGTTCTCCCAAATGCAGTGTGTTGTAATCATGTAGAAGTTGTTTGTGCTTGTTCATGCGTCTTGTTTTCCCTGAATCTGCAATCCACTCATCAGAAGTGGATGTCCAATATGCTGAATGGTATATACAGCATCACAAGAGGAGGCTTCCTATTTTGTTTTTAAACCCTTTATTTTATTAGTTAATATGGATGGAATGGAAATCTTCATTGTTAGAATGGGTGGCTCTGTATTTAGTGCTATGCATGGTTCCTGTAGCATTCAGAATGAATGGCTTTAACAATTTACGTTAATAGCACGAGCAGGATCAGTCAAGTCATCTACAGATGCATATATTGCTTGAATGGAGGTTATAGATGCCTCTTTGGCAGAAGTGATTCTCTCTTGATCTCAAGATGGGTTCAACGTCTGCTTATTCTTTACTTCTCTTAAGATGGGGTATATGGCTAGCTAAGGGTTCCTTCTTCAGGATGGACCTTAATCTAGTATTGGGAATGCTGTGGGACAGTCTTTAATGGTGTTTGACTATTGGTCTACCCTTCTCACATTTGGTCCACCTACTGCAGTCTTATTCAATGAAGAAATTCAGCTCCCTCATTCAGATAGTTCATATATATGCACTTAGAAAGAGGCACCTGTCTGAGTCAATCTTCTTCTCACTAGAGTGCTGCAATGTAAAGACTCTGCCTACGAGCTTTAGAAATTATGTTACATGGAACCTGAAGACTTCCTTTGCCAGTCATCCTCACCATCTTACAAACACCCTCAACTTGATGAAGCTAAGACTTTACTAATCATGTTCATCTCCATAATCCATATAAAGAGCTTTATTTTTCTGACGGTTTATCACAAAAATAACTTCTCTTCAATCATGAATTAATTTTACGTGCCACCCAAGGTCATCTTATTAACTTTGTGAAGGTTTGGTAGCCTAAGTGCGTGCTCACAATAATGTGAATTTTGAACTTATGATCAGTGATGAATGACTTTACCAACAAGGGGAACTGTCTTTGAAGACACTTGTGCGACAGATGCATGCCAAATGAAATCTGTCTATGGAATCATCACTCTTGGGAATAGTCATGAAAAGAGTAAGTGTAGAATTAAATGTTAATCTAGTAAGTAATGAAGCAGAGAGGGTTATATTCTTGCTCATAACTATCACATATTGAATCTAATGCCATAGACAATATGGACAGGTGTTGTTCTTTATGTCACAATCATTACAAGTAGGCAAGTTCACCACCGAGTTTCCCTTGAAATCACAAATTTCAAAAACACAATTCTGGAATCAGCAGTCTTATATGCAGTGTCTATTAGTGCAGATAACATATGAGAAACAACAAAATCTTACCCTGCACTTGAAATATTAAGCTCTCATATATCATTAGAAGTTGACTTTTAGTATATAACAATGCAAATCCATGCTAAACCAATCAGTCAGATCCTAATATAAATATGAAAGGAAAGATTATTGATTAGTCATCAATTCTGAAAACAGATTAGGTTAGAGCAAAAGGCTATTCATGTCAAAATGTAAGTATATATATATATATATATGTCAAAATAGGATTAATCCATGTCCATCACAAAAGGTCAAATTTAAGCTTTAAATGTGCTGCTAGATAAAGCAGTCAGCCTGGAGTTCCTATCTATAATTATTTACTCTTAACAATCTAGTACACTAAAGAACATCATACACTGGATACACATAGCTCAATGTCTGAAAAAGGCAGGAAGTATAAACAAAATGGAGTGAGGACTGATTTATATTTTCTGTCAAATCTGTACCCATCAACCACAAAACTCAGGTTTGCTGCCTCATCAAGATATCTTTAGGTTATCTTTGACTTCTTTTGACCATACACTATTATCAAGGCTGGTTTATGCAACCTTTTTAAAACTTCTTTTTGTATGTTCACTTACAAACCTCCATCTATCAGTGCTTTCATTATCTTTTGATCCTTCACAAGGATTGTGAGCTTTGTTTCCCTACCACCATCAAGTCTATTAGTGAGAAGACTAGTTATACAGTTAACCGTGGAGATTTATATGCATACCTCTCTTATGTGTGGTTCAATTGTCTTAGGGCTCTCTACAACCTTTGACTGTTGAAGACACCGGCATACTTGTGACATCTGCTTCATGGCCAACTTCATTGGCTGGTCCAGTAAGCATTGGTCCAACTCCAATGCACACAATCAGCATTGCATAGCTTACCGTCACTTCAACATGTTTACCATCCTTAGATTGTTTACAAAATGTCTCAAAATGCCAAATCAATCCATTGCAACTCATCTATCTTGTTGGTAGCAGAAACCTTCCCTTTCCCTTAGGTTTGGCTGTGTCTTTGTGCCCATACTTGTTGTGCTCATGCCTCTCTCGCTCCTTTGCATATGCCTCTTGCTCTATGTTTCAAATTCATCCCGTTTAAAGAGGGGCTGCTGCTTCTGCTGCTCCTGCTCTATGATCCACTTAGATGATGGATTAATTTCATCTAAATCAATTGCCTCGTAATCATTCTCTGTTATTTGTTTATGCCAGAGATGAAGTCTATAGTGGACAAACAAGGTCATTCAACCTCTGTTGCATGTGTCTTTTGCGCTTTTTGGAGTGAATTTGCTCATGTATTCTCCAGTTGTGCTCACAACCCAAGACACTACATATGGAGCAGATGCCCACATAGGTAGGAAAACCTTTTGGTTAGGTATGCAACTGGTACCGAGTCAGTCTCCTAAACTCTCAGGTCAGTGTGCCCTTCCTTCGACTGACCTCAATAAGTTTGAAGGGAACAGGCTATGGCATAGGGGTTGGGGTGATTCCTCCTACGCCAGGGTGTGATGGAGGCTGCCATGTAGGTTTTTCACTGGGTTCCCATCCATAGAGATCCACTATGTAGAGATACAAGCTGGAGGTTGGTATTCTTTATGGCCTTTTATCTCAATACAAGGTCTGGTAGGGTGATTTTTGAAGAGTCAGGGTAGACCCCTTTGTCCGCCGGAACTGGGACCTGGATTTTCCTGAAACCGGCACCCAGTTTCAGCGGACAAAGGGGTCTACCCTTGAGGCTCTTTTTTAGAATCTTTGGGGATTATATCCATGGCAAGTTTTACAATGTAGGCCTCGTCAATCTCATGTGTAAACGTTCTAAAAGGCTTCTTCCCTTTCAAGGCAGCTTATAAAATGCTAAAAAGAGTGCTTAGAAACTTTCTTTGGGACAAGCAAGATTGGTACAAAGGAATCTTATTGGTAGCCTGGGATTTATTGATGCTTCCAAGACGTTGAGGGGACTGGGTCTATCTGATATTAGGGCATAGCCTTTACCCCTTGGAGTAAATGGACTGTAAAAGAGATGGAAGGTTAGGCTTCATGGTAGATCCTTTTTTGTCACTATATTCTTATTGCTCAGCACCATCAAAGTAGCGAAAGCCCTTTCTAGATGTGTGGTGTTACTTACAGTGCTAAACATTTTGACTTTACTTTGCTTAAGTTGATTTGGGAAGCTTGGCAATCAATGTTTTGATGGCCTACAAGATTATTGGGATCTCACTTGCGTACTCTATATATAGACTTCCCATTCTCCCTGGGTACCACTTTGTATTTTGCTTTCCTTTGTGTATACACAATGGGCTGGGAAAGGAATTGCTTCATTTAAGTGATGTTTGGAACATTAGTGGTACCTTTTGCACACTATACATTAGCTAAATTAAGCTCCAGCTATAGCCCCACCAAATACAGCGAGTCATCATGGCCTCGGTCAAATGTTACCTTGAAGTTGCCTTTTTAAATTGCAACTTCATGTGTCAGGCCCATTAAATGGACTGGAAATGGATAAATGCTAAGACTTTCTACAAATATTTGTCAAAATACACTTGGTACTTTTGTTGGATGTACCCTGGCTATTGCTATGCACTTGCAAAAGCTTTCGGGAGTGTCAATGATCTCAAATTGCATCAGCAAATGTGCTTCCAATCTATTTGGAAAGTAAGATCCTCTTTCAAACACATAGTCCTGAGATTTTTAGACCTGCATCAAGGGCCAGCTATCAAGATGTACCTGGCTAAAGTACCTATATCAGACTGTTCTTTTGTCTAGTATGGGAAACGATTGTCATAATTTTTTGGGAATTTTTGTTGCCAAGGTGTTTTGGAAGTTTTTCTAGGGACAGTTCCTCTCTCTCTCTCTCTCTCTCTCTCTCTCTCAATGGGGCCTGTCTTAGGGGATTCTTGGATCTTGAAGGGGAGGTACAAATCTTTATGGCAGTCTTTACAGCTTTAGCTATCAGCTTTTCTGTGGAACAGAAAACATAGGGCAACATTTTAGGCAGATATTTTTCCACTTAGCTCAAGGCATATGCTTGGCTTTGCTTGTCAAAGGTAAGTTTACTTGGTTTTGTAAAGGTGTTGACTCCTTGCCTGTTGGGATATAGGCTCAGCTGCTTTCTTTTTTTTCTTTTTTACACACACAGGATTTTAATCATACTGTTCTTCAGCTAGTCCGACCTTGTACTTTTTCTAATACTGTGTTTTATTTTTGAGTCGGGTATAGCTATAAAACAGATGGTTAATTGTCTTGACTCTTACCTATAATTCAAGGATTTTATTTCTATGAGTCATCTACAGTGTTGTGGGGATGCCCATGTAGGACTTTATTGTTATATCATATTGGTATGCACATCATATGGTGCAGCTTTCATATTTCATGTTCTCATCTATTGATAAGATGCTTGTGTGTGTGTTCATTGTTTATCTCATTGTATCCATTATCTTATTGATAACTGCATGTTTGGTTTATAATTCTAAGCCCTATACAAGATATGGAAACTTCCGGGGTCTTTTCCTGCTCTTATCAAAACAATGCTGGGATTTGCCTATTTGAGTTTTTAACAAATTGGATGTTATACTTGGATAGCAGTGCTGCTGACCATGAATTTCTTCAGTTTTATGGCTGAAGTTATAGATAATTAAGCCTTAATCTCTTGTTTCAGAGGTAGAGTTATTTGTCACTTTTCAATTTAGGATTCACTTGAGATGAGAAATATTTTAATACTTTGGCTAGCAGGTCATCCATGATGTGGATCTTCAAAAATTACCAGTCAGATTTGCAATGGATGGTGCAGGCCTTGTTGGAGCAGATGGGCCTACGCACTCTGGAGCCTTTGATGTAACATACATGGCGTGTCTGCCCAATATGGTTGTTATGGCACCTTCAGATGAAAATGAGCTTTTTGATATGGTTGCTACTGCTGCAGTTGTTAATGATAGGCCCATTTGCTTTCGCTATCCAAGAAGTTATGGTGTTGGAGTGCCGTTTCCTTCTGGAAATAAGGGGCAACCTCTAGAGGTACTTGGTATGCCATGTAACTCTCTATGTTGATTCAGACCTTTGTCTCTCATAGGTAAACACTTTCAAAGTTGACACCTAACATGTACCTCATGTTACAGATTGGCAGAGGTAGAATCTTGGTTCATGGTGCAGATGTTGCACTTCTAGGGTATGGAGCAATGGTGCAAAACTGTTTGAGGGCTTGGACTATATTATCTAAGCTTCAGATACATGCAACAGTTGCAGATGCAATATTTTGCAAACCACTTGATCTTCAGTTGATTAGACAATTAGCAAGAGAACACCATATTCTAATCACAGTGGAAGAGGGTTCTATTGGGGGATTCGGTTCTCATGTTGTCCAGTTCATGGCACTTGATGGCCTTCTTGATGGGAAACTAAAGGTACATTAATTGACATATCATTTATATCATAAAGCACGTTATAAACATCATTTAAACATCATTTTGTATCATACTGTTCTTTCAATGCTGACACAAATTTAATGGCACAGTGGAGACCAATTGCCTTACCTGATCATTACATTGAGCATGGACATCCAAGGGATCAGTTATCCCATGCTGGACTGACAGGGACTCACATTGCAGCGACGGCATTAACTCTTCTTGGTCGAACAAGGGATGCACTTGAGATTATGAACTAGAGTACATGTCAGGTGCAACAATTACTGGTCAATTGACATTATGGTCCTTGTAATGAATATCTGTTGAGGATATGGGGGATGTTTTTCAGTCTGTCCTTTCTCAGAAAGGTAAGTGTCATGTCCATTTGTTAAGCTCACATATGTTATGAGGTCTCGGTGATTGGAAGCCATAGCAGCTTTGATCTATTGGTGGCAGTTGCTGAAAACAGTTACACAGTTGCTGTTGTAAGATGGGAAAACAAACATCTATCTTTGTTTTGCTAAAGTCATCCATAATGTGTTCTTGTTGGTGCAACCAGGGAGGATTATCCACATAGATTTTGTGCATATTGTAGAACAAAACTTCTCTCTATTATCTGAAAGCTAATGCTATTTATCTGATTTCAAAATACTGAGTCCCTTTTCAAAAGTGTATCAAGCCAAAATATGATTCAAACTCAGAAAACGGAAAGCTAAACTACGAGTTAGATCAAATTGCAAATTGCATTAAAGAAATACAAATAATTGGGGGTGATTCCTTTTAATTTATTTGTAAGAAATGCTTGATACAACAAATACCGTAGTAGAGAAAATTGGAATCGGGTAGTAAATCGGCTAGGGAAAAAATCGGAATTGGCAAAAAATCGGCAAAAAAAAAATCGAAGAAAACGATTTTGTTTTTGATTTTTTTTTTCTTTCATGCATATTACAATGAATTTTCATTATGCAAATCAAATATTGCAATAAAAGCAACAATTCAAGTCAAGACATCATACAAGGCTCAAGCTTTAAGTACACATGAAAGTGACAAAACACATCCTGTATTGCTTATAATATGAAAAGGTACAAATTTACAAGTAACAACAAGGAAAAAAAGGTTTCATTTTTATATGCCTGCACATGGAAACAAGTAACAACAAAGTACAATCACTTGAAAAAAAAGGAAAAAAACCTAAACCCTATTCCAAAAGGCTAGGGTTTAGGGTTTAAAATTGAAACATTGACAGCTGAAAAATGGGCTTGCATACATAGTTATCAGGCAGCAATATTTACTTAAAAAGAGGAGGAAAAGAAACCCTAAACTTAAAACCGTAGGGCCTAGACTAGGGTTTAGGGTTTAAACTTCAATTCAAAGTTCAAAGTTTGAAATTCAAACACTAACAGCTGAAAAATGGGCTTGCATACATTGTGACCCGGCAGCAATATTTACTTATTTACTTAAAAAGAGGAGGAAAAAAAACCCTAGGGCCTAGCCTAGGGTTTAGGGTTTAAACTTCACAGTTTCAAACATTAACAGTTGAAAAATGGGCTTGCATAGATAGTAATCAGGCAGCAATATTTACTTAAAAAAAGAATATTTACTTAAAAAAAGAAAAAAAGACAAAAAGAAAAAAGGAAAAAAAGAAAAACAACCCAAAACCCTAAACTAGGGTTTCAGATTTAGGGTTTAAACTTTAAACTTCGAAGTTCAAACATTAACAGCTGAAAAATGGGCTTGCATAAAAAAACCCTAAATTGGCCACAACTTGAAAAAAAAAATTCAAAAAAATATATATTTAAAAAAAAAAATTATGGAGATTTTTTGAAAAATTAGGTAAAAAATTGCCGATCCCAAATTTTTCAAAAAACCGGTAAAAAATCACCAATGAGTTGGCGGACTCGCGATATGATGCTGATTAAATCGGCCCGACATTGAGACTCGATTACATCGCGATTTTGGTGATTTTTTGGCTATTTTCTCAACTATGACAAATACTATTCGAGCACATATATGTATAATAAAATATAATTCCTTTTTTCTAAGTTTGAGCAACTACCTTCTAGTTCATATTGATGGAAAATAAAGTTAAAACGGCAAAAATTATTCTAGTAGCTACAAGCATTACCTACAAAATAGATGAAATCCCTAAAAACATATTGTTCTACATATGCAACATCCTTGTCTGAAAGAGAAAAGGATGATAATATAGGCGGTGGTGGTTACACTTGATGGAAACCTGGGTCACTTGTTTCATATACATGATTGCAGCCAAGACTAGTAGTGAAGAATGATCAACAATACGAGATTCAACTTTCTCTTGGCTGTCCAAATATATTTTCATACATTCGTTTGAGCAATAATAACTGCATAATATTCTATGCCCTTTCAAATGAATGGTTTTATCCTATACATATAGATAATATATTGTACCTGAAACTAGATTTTGAAGATGACATGCAATTTGTGATCTCACAAAGAACTTGGAAAAGGTTGCAAACAAGATATAGAAAATGTTCAAAGCATCCAACTTCTGATGGGCTTGATAAATGAGCATTAGATCCTTAAATCAAATGTTTCAAGATGATAATCAATGTTGGTGGATTTCCTACTGTGCTTCTGCAATGCCAATAATCCAGAACAAAACCTTAAGTATGCTGAACTTGGAACTGTTGGTTACGAATCTGCCATGAGGAAAGGATTTTGTGTTAATGCGCCCAGATTCGCCCACCAGATTGAAAGGCCGAAAGGAAGAGATGCCTTCCGTGCCAATCTCCGGAGAAGGCCGGCTTCCTGTGGGGGTTTTATGGTTCAGATAAGAGTGCAGGGAAAGAGATAAAAAGTACAGAAAGAAATCCAAATAAGATTGGAGTTGGGTGGGGGGAACTAACAGTACGGCAACGCATCAATCACCACTACTAACAACAATATTAGCATAACACATAACCATAAGAACTGCTCCTAACAGCCAAGTATATGTTTTGTATAAAGAACCAGAAGCACAGCTACAATGGTTCCCTAGCAGACATTCCCCTCGGGCAACTAACAGCACGGCAACGCATCAATCACCACTACTAACAGCAATATTAGTACAAAACATAACCAGTAACTGCCACTAACTTTTATCTTATGTATCCTCTAACCTATGCGTTCCAGGAATTCCTGACCACCAAATGCCGGAGTCCAGAGTTCAGTACAACAACAAGCAATGATACAGGAAACATGAGGCGGAAATGACAAAGAGAGGCAGCATACAAAATAAAAGCAGTTAGAACAACACCAAGTATATATATTATGTAAAGATCCAGAAGCACAGCTACAACGGTTCCCTAACAGACATTCCCCTTCCACCCCTTTACAATGAGAATGCGGTGGCTATTTATAGCCTGAGTCCCCCCGTTTACAATTCATGGGCACAAGGTCCTAGACAAACATTGGCTGACAAGAGCAGCCATGGAGCTGCTGATGCTGACCTTTGTCGGGCGGAACTGTACCCGCAGCATGGTCTCCTTGAAGGCTGTACAGATATGTGTCAGTGCGTTAGGTAGAACTTTTCATCGGCAAGACTGCGGGCAGCTGAAACAGGTAGGACCTCTAATCAGCTTTAAAGTCGGCATATGGCATAAGTAGTGCGTCCCATGCTTGTCCTTGTGCTCGGCACGTCTCGGCTCGGATCTCAAAGTTGGACACCTGTCGGATGATGCTGCTTGACACGTGTCTGCCTTGAAAGGTAGTCTATCCAACTTCGCCTAGAATCAGAGCGCTATCGGGTTGCGCAGGCGAAAAACAACGCAGTTGGGAAGGCCTTAGTCACTTTTCTGGGTTTGTCTCCCTACTGCGCACCGGTCGGAGGGCGCACTCCGACTTCGCTGCGAAGTTGGGTTGCGCACCGGTGAAAGCTGATTTCCACTGCTGTTCGGACTTCGCCCTGGAAAGGGGGCGCACTCCGACTTCGCGGCGAAGTCGGGTTGCGCCCCAACACTTAGTCATTTTTCTGCCAGATCTGCTACCAAGTGCGCCCAAGAAGCGGGCGCAGTCCAACCTCGTTGCGAAGTTGGGTTGCGCCTGTCACTTGTCAGTCCGACCTTGTCGATCTTGTGCAATTTGCACTCTGCTGCGCTCCAAGCCGAAGGCGCGATCCGACTTCAGCTGCGAAGTCGGGTTGCGCCTCGACACTTAGAATTTTTTCGGGGCAATTCTTTGTCATTTTGGAGATTTGGTCGAGGGGCTCGAGAGAAAGAGGGAAGAATGAAAATGCAGGGAAGAGAGAGAAAGGGAGAAATGAAGAAAGGGAAAGAGAGGAGGGGGGAAAGAGAAGAGCAGCTCACTTACAAAAACTGAAAACATTGCACCCCGTGCAAAATGTGGCAACATTTCTAGCGGCTTGCGGGGTGTCGAGCTCGCCTCGGCGCAAAGAATCCATGCCTTCATCCATTGGGTGCAGAGGAACTTACTTCCCCTGCCTTCTGCTGCTCTGACTGTTCCCCTCGTGGCAACTGTTCTTCAGATCCACTTCCGGCGGTTGCCTCCTCGGATTCGCCTTCCAGATCCAAATGTTCTTCGGCATTGGCTTTTGTCTTGCAGATGCGCTCGTATGTAGCCTGGGCTTGGCCCCAGGCTTCTGCTTGGAAGGGCCGGCGGTCGGTGATTTCTTCTAATGCTGCGTGGAATACAGCGACCGCGTGCAAGTCGATGGTGAGGTATCTTTTTCCCAACTCCTGGAAACAGGAGCTGATCTTGCAGTATTTGGACACCATCTGGGTGACCTGAGTTTCTTGAATTGGCTCGGTCCAGCTATCGATCTTTGCTGTGTTTGCCTCAAAGGACAGCCAATTCTCCTTCACCCGTTCAAGGGTGAGAAACTCACCATTCTCAATATAGCCCGGGCACCCTAGTTCAGAAAGAGCGCGAAGGGGGGCTAGACAAATGTCTCTTTCTTTTTCGAATGCATCCAACATCTGTCTGGCAACTCTCACCTCTTCTGTTTTCTTGAAGTATTTACGCAAGGTTACCCTTGCATCGGCCCATTCTACAGCGAATGGGGACAGGGGAGAAAATTGGAGGCCATTGTGCTCGTGCTCTTGAAGTTTTATAGCCAGGTTCAGCCATTGCTTCGCCTGACGCTCAACCTCCTCTACCACAGGCTTTCCCTGGGCAGAAACTTCTTGGATCCTGGATGCAAAATCCAGGACCGACATGGCTTTACAAATGTGGGGCTTGCATCCCCGCAGCAGATTAGCCCGCATCTCCTTAACTTTGCTCTTTGAAAAGACCGCCGCTTGCGATGCTTTCTCTGCAGATTGCAACTGCGCCTGTTTCAAAGATTCCTGGAGCTGAGAAATCTGCTCCAGGGCGGTCTGCTTTTCCATTGCGGCCTCTTGCTGAGAAGCGGCCAGTTGGGCTTCTAATTCATCTATCTTTTGCTGTGCTGATTCCAGCTGCTCGGTGGACCTAGCCAAGTCCTCTTCGAGCTGCCTTGTTTTGTTCTGCAGCCGGAAAAGCTCTTCCTGGTCCTCCAGATGCCTGACAAGGAGATTATCCGCTTTACGATGGATTCCATGAATCTCGTATTGCTGATTGATATCGTCGAAGCTCTTCTCCTTTCTCTGAAGCTCGTAGTCCGCCCTGGTCATCTCTCGAAGAGGCCTCTTCACTTTTGGTGTTATCTTTTCTGACGTGAGCACTCTCCTCTCAAAGTTAAACTTGGTGCGTTTATTGGGGCGGCAATCTCCTCAGGTCTCCTCCGCTTCAAGTTTTGGAGAAAAGAGGCAGAATACTCTACGGCCCTTGTTGCCAGAGGCAAATCATTTGTGCTTTGGAGGTCATCCATGAAGTCCGGTTCCTCCAGTCTAGGGTTTTGTCGTGGCATTTCCCCTGCGAACAGGGAGACAGGAGAAACAGGAAGGACTTCGGAAGGAGCGGCCGCTTTTAAGGGCGACCGGGGAGCGGATAGCGGAGCGGGTGACGTTGGAAGGGTTTCAAGCGGCTGAAGTGATGAATGCAGTGGCGAATGCACAACTTCGGCACTAGCTGCGGGTGAAGGGTTTGGTGTTTGGCTCAGGGATAGGAAGGCGTTGGGGTCCTTAGCAAACTGATCGAAAGAATGATGGCCGCTAGAAGGCTGTGGAGATGGGGAGGAAGACGCGGCCGCGGCTTGCTCGGATTGAGCGGGAGATGGAGTTGGAGTAGGGCCGGATGAGATCTGAGGGAGCGGGGCAGTGGACGTACCTGCGGGCTCCGCCTGAGCCGATGTTGGATGGATTCTCGCGGTTCTGGTTCCGGTGGTTGGCTTAGGACTATCCAGAGAAACAACCTCTGGAGCTGCTGGTCGTGGCTGTGGCTTTGCAACTGACTGCTGTACCGCCAGACCAGGTCGTTTGACCTTCTCAACTCTCCTCTTTTTCTCTTCTGATGCAACGGTTGGTCCAGAAGGAGACGATGAAGTAGGTGCAACGGGCGCTGATGTTCCCACGGTAAACTTGTACCGGGGTTTGACTGACAGAAGATTTGCCACTGTCTGCCTGCTCGCTGGCGGTGCTGGTACCTTTTGTGCCTGAGGGGCCACCCCAAGCGTTGACTTTGCTGATCTTGGCGCCTTTTCGGGCGCTGCTTTGGAAGCAACAGGCTGCATTGGGTCCACTTGGATGTCTACCGGACCTGCGCTGGCAGTTGCGAAAGTGTACAACTGCTGGGGGGAAGACCTCCCTTTATAGCCCTCGAAGGGACCTCGGGGAACGTAGTCTCGGAATGCGAAAGGCCGCCAGCTGCCAATGTGCTGGTCATATAAAGCTGAAAATTCATCATCAACGGCCAGGTTCCTTCTACCGGACTTATCGTGTTGCGTGCGACACCTCATCTTCCAGCATTCAACAACTTTTTCTCTTGGCCAGTTAAGGCCTGCTAGCTTGGTGATGAGTTTCTTAAATCCCAAGTGAACTTGTGATCCGGGTTTCGCTCAGGGTCATATGCTACCTCTTCGCAGTAAAATTCCTACCACGGAGGCTATGCTTCCATCAAGTCAATTTCCCAGTCGAGGTCAACATGGACTACATCGCACCTGTCTTCGGCCATATCTGCCCGGGGGCAAATATGCGTAAACTTTTCCCTTATTCCGTATGGGTCGTACTTCCAGTGCTGCGGCAGCAGTATCAGGCCAATGTCATAGAGCTCCCGCTCGAGATAAACATGCTGTCCTATCTCTGATATTTCGACGTTCGCCCAGGAAAGGGGATATTGAAAGATATGGCCCTTTTTCTTTCCCTGGCCGAACTCCTCTTCAACATAATCCATCTGCCGCGCAACCTCCATCCCAAACTGATGATCCGTGCACCAGTAGGGCAGCAGATGAGGTTTGCCCTTGAATCCGTAGATTCTAACCACGATCCCCTGCGTCAGTCGAAAGACATCCCCGAGCTTGTGATCTAGCATATAGTCTGTCATTTGCTGCGGGGGACGAGGGATCTCGCCGTCATTGAAGACTGCCATGACCATGCCCAGAAAGTTGAGGTTGAACCGATAATAAGACCCTTTTCGGTATAGGTCATCCGTCCACTTATAGACAGGCTGCGGCTCTCCCTTCTCATTCACCTTCTTCAAATTAGGAATTTGCATACGGGGGTGCAAGTGGTACAAACAAAGCCAAGCCAAGAAGGAACTGAATCGGAATTCAGTTGACTGTTTTTTCTGCAGTTTCACCAGGTTGGAGTGAATGGCGAATGCTAGCCAGTCCGCCCAGTCGAAGAAGAAAGGGCGCTTACCACTTTTCTGCGCTGTTGGTTCATAAGATTCTCCGTATAGGAGGCATTCTGCCAGCGCTAGCTGGTACGGCCGTACCAGCTCGTCAGAGTCAGCCAAGGACCCACGCCAGGATGGTGTATATATATTTATTTTGAAACTTCTCCAGGGGCATGGGGCTGGTTGGCCATTGTCCAGCTGCGAGCGGGGCATTCAGCTCTGAGTTGAGGAAATCCCTCATTCTTTTCGTTTGCGTAAAGCGTCCCGCTTGCTCGCCCAAATTTATCCTTTTAACAATTGCGCTGGAGTCATACTGCAACCCCGAGGCGAAGGCCGGTTGGACGGTCTCTCTGCGGAGCGTGAACAAGGGCTTTCCACTGCAGTTGCAAATTTGCCTGGTAGCCGGTCTGTAATGTTTGACAATGATATCGACCAGCTCTGGGCATAGGTGGACAGGAGGGCACAAGAACCAGTGCAGGTTCGATTTGTACGCAGCACCGAAATGGTGAGAGGGCGAAACTTTATCAGCCCAATTCTCCACATTTATCCGCAGTTTAGTAAGGCTCATAGAAAATAAGCCGTCCTTGTACCCGGACAGGTAATTAACCGGTGGTGGTGGAGCTCGCCCACGATGTACTTTCTTTGTCTGGGATTTTGACTTCTGATCCTACGGCGTTCCACTCTTGAAAGCGCTCAACTGCGGAAAATCCCCACTTTCACGCTCTTCGCTGGATTGGGCTTGCACCGGCATTTTCCCCTTTTCCATTCCTTCGGAAAGGCAAGAATCACGGCTTTCTGGATGTTAGTACAGAATTTCGCTGTCACAGAGTCAGTCTGCACGATTTGAACTGTCTGGGCGCGCCAGACTTCCTTTTCTAGATAATGACTGCGTCATTAATGGTGCAAAAGAGGGGGTAGGTCGGTGGCAACGTAACTTTTTCGGTGGCCGTGCATGGAATGTTCTTTGGAAAACGCACCCTAGACGCCGCGCCTTGCTTTCTTAATTACTTTTTCGTTGAAAGCCGTGCGACGCTTAAAACTGCCTTTGGACGTTGTGCCTTTGCTGACGTCACTGCCGCCACCTGGGCACACTCTTCAAGATAAACCCTTTTGGCTCATATCCCAACTTCGCAACTTTCCGGACGGTGCCTTGGGCCCATACTTAGAATATTTCGCATTTTCTGCTATGGCCCATCCGAGCTGCGCCCGAAAAATGGGGCGCGCTCGGACTTCGCTTGGAAAACGGGCGCACTCGGACTTCGCCTCTTTTGCTTCTGCCCTCTTTCCAACTGCGCCCTTCGGATGGTGCGCAGCCCGACTTCGCAGCGAAGTCGGGTTGCGCACCCAGACTTGACCGTTTTTCTGCCCCTCTTGCCAGCGGCTCCTTTACAAACTTCGCTCTTTCTTGGGGCCGACACCTGACTTCGCTGCGAAGTCTATGTCTTTACTTTGTCTTACTTGGGCTCATTAAAAACGAAAAACTGAAGGCAAAAAACTGTACATGCTTAAAAAATAAAATGCCGAAGGAAAATTTGTACAATGAGGGGGCCGACTGGGCACCTTCAACAGCGGTAAATTTTCAAGTGGAACCCGTTAACGGGGATAGGTAGGAGCTGACCCTCCATATCCCGAAGTATGTAAGAGTTGAACTGGTTTACCCGGGCAATCTGATAAGGGCCCTCCCAGAGGGCATCGAACTTCCCGGGGTTGCCCGGCTTCGCTTTCAATGAGTCCCACTTCAGCACCAGGTCCCCGATTTCGAAAATTCGGGCGGTGGTGCCTTTTGCGCCTTGAGTGGCTTCAGCATGTTTGGTGAAGGCCTGGTACACTTTTTCCCTGTCTTCTTCCAACTGCAGGAGTTGGCACAATCTATCATCCATCGGGTCTCCGCTACTTCTCTCTTTGTCCAACATCCAGAGAGCAGGGATTTCAATGTGGGATGGCATGACAGCCTCTTTCCCATAGACGAGCGCATAAGGGGACGTTTTGATGGACTTCTTGAATGAAACTCTGTCTACCTACAGCGCCCGGTTCAGGAGGGAATGCCAAGTCCGCTTGTTCCTTTCGATTGTCCTGATGATTTTTAGGAGGTTCTTGTTAGTAGACTCAGCAAGGCCGTTCCCCTGCGGGTAGTAATTAGAAGACATCTTGTGATAAATGCCAAGTCTGCCGGTGTACTCCGTGAGTACAGCGCCCGCGAACCTCGGACCATTGTCCGTCACAATTGACTCTGGAACCCCGAAGCGGGTAATCAGGCTCTCAAGGAACCCGATGACCGTCTCTTGGTCCGCGCTTTTGGTGGGGATCGCCTCTGCCCACCGTGTGAAGTAATCGGTGGCTGTAAGAATAAACTTGTGTCCGGCAGAGGAATTAGGCGAAATCACTCCAATGAAGTTTAGACCCCATTGCTGGAACGGAGACTCGGCTTGGATCGGTTGGAGGGGCAGGGGTGCCTTTCTGTTTCACGCGACAAACCTCTGGCATTGATCACACTTGGAACAGACCGCTTAAGCGTCTGTAAATAGAGTGGGCCAATAATACCCGGCTCTAATTATTTTCAAGGCCGTAGGCCTTGTTGAATGATGACCTCCAGGCATCCCGGAATGAAAATCTCCGAGGACCCTGGATTGGTTTGATTTCCTGACACACCGCAACAGAATGCCGTCAATATTTTTGAAGTAAAGCCCCTCGGGGCGAAGAGTGTACTTGAGTGCACCTAGCCGAAATCTCCTTCGTTGTGAGGCGTTCAGGTGGTCTGGACATCTCCCGGTGCAGAAATATCTCACCAGTTCATCTGTCCAGTCACTCCCCTCCGATAAGGAGTTGGCTAGGTTGATGCTTGTTGCTGTGTCCTCCCACTTACAGGCGGAGATACCGGCTGCAGCGCTTCGGGCCAGCTCTTGACACAAGGCTCGGCCTTTGATAAGCTTGGTAGGCCGCACTTCGATGTCGAACTCCTGGATTTTTGCAACCCATCCTGCTCTCTTGTGGCCCGGTTCTCCTTGAATGATGAAGCTTCGAACGTTCGGGTGAATCACAAAGACAGTTGTTTGGCTCTGGGTTACAAAATGCCTGAACTTCCGGAGAGATTTCATGATTGTGTGAACCTGCCGTTCTATAAAGTTGTACTTTTCTTCATGCGGCTGAATCACTTGGCTTAGGAACGCAATGGGGCGCCGTCATCTCCCTTTTGTGTCAGGACTGCGGCGTAACTTTCCGGTTCTCCCACCGCGTACAAGATGAAGTCCTTGGAGTAGTCCGGGTTTATCAACACCGGAGCTTGTGCAATTCGAGCCTTGATCTCCTCGAAGGCTTGCTCTCTCGCATCAGTCCATTCATAAGCTGTATCTTTTTTTAGCAGTTCGGCCATGGGCTTGATCACTTGTGCGAAGTCCGGAATGAACTTCCACACGAAGTTAATCTGGCCGAAGAAGGACTGTAGCCCTTTTTTATCAATTGGGGCTGGCAAGCGAAGGAGGGCTTCTGCTCTGTCAGGGTCAATGGCGAGGCCTCTCTCGGAGATGACATGTCCCAGCAGCTTACCTTCTTTTACCGCAAAGACAGACTTCTTCGGGTTTATGGAAATGTCGAATTCCCGACACCTCTCAAATATTTGCCGCAGGTGGGAAACATGATCCCCTCTTCGGTGAGAGAAAACAGTCATGTCATCAAGGTAAATGACAATAATCTTGTTGAGCAGCTCTCGGAAGGCCGAGTCCATGGCCCTTTGGAATGTGGCACCAGCATTGGATAAGCCGAAAGGCATGCGCTGATACGTGAACGTTCCCCATTTGGTGGTGAACGCCGTCTTATGCTGGTCCTCATCCCTGACCCAAATCTGGTTGTAGCCGGAAAATCCATCTAGAAGTGAGAATCTCTGGGCTCCAGCAACGATGTGTAGAATTTGATCAATTTGGGGAAGCGGATAATGATCCTTGAGGGAGGCTTGATTCAGGTTTCTGAAATCCACACAGAGACGGATGTCTCCATTCTTCTTCCTCATAGGCACCAAATTCGCAACCCAGGATGAATGCTTGATGGGGTAGATGATTTTGGCCTCGAGCATCTTCAAGAGCTCGGCTTTCATCATGGCCTCGATTTTCGGATTTACGGCCCTCTGCTTCTGCCGGAATGGCTTGGCGCCATCCTCTAGCTCAATGGTATGCTGGATTACCTCTCTGTCATACCCCTTCAAGTCCTCGTAGCACCAGGCCACGATGTCAGGGAACTCTCGGCACGGTGATGTGATCTGCTCAAGTTCCTCTGAGGTGCAGTCTGTCCCGACCTTGACAATTTTTCCAGGTTCAAGCTCGAGGTCGGCATACTGCTTCGGGTCTACTTTGATCCTGTGAGATATAGCTCTATCATTCTGATCAAATAGACTCTCAAGAGTAATCAGTCCTTTTGGGACATGATTATTCTTCAACTGTATCAACCCCTCATATTGCTCGTCATCAGGGTCTCTACTCTCGATTGAACATGCTTCATTTACCAAAAATGTGACGATCTCTTCGTCACAATCGAACACCTGCCAGTGGGTGTCCTTATCAGGCACAAAAGGCCTGTAAATAGTGCGAACCGGCTTCGGTTTTTGGACAACGTCGTCAGCCAAAACGTACCTGGCTCCAACAGACGCCAGAATGTCAGCGTGTTTGTTTTTCTCACGCGATATCGCCTTGACATTCAACGAGTCGAATGACTCCATCAGGTCCCATACCCGGTTACGGTACGCCTTGAGATAGTGCTTTTTGGAGGCGCACTTCTTCGTAACCTGGTGACACACCAGCTCTGAATCTCCGAAGATCTGCAGGTGTTTAATCCCCAGTCTCTCCGCCTTTCACAATCCCAAGCACAGGGCTTCATACTCCGCCGCGTTGTTAGTGCAACTCCAGGCCAGCCTGTAGGTATAGTCCTTCTGGATCCCGGTTGGAGAAACCAAGAGCACCCCTGCACCAGCGCCATTTTTGCATCGCGCGCCGTCAAAGAAAAGCTTCCACAGCTTCTCAGGTGCAGGTCCCACTTCTTTCCCAGCTGACTTGTCAAGCCTTTCGGGCTGTACAATGGTGTAACAGCCTTGCTCTGTCTCGATTACGGCATTGAAGTCCCGCAACGAGAACTCATCTTCGAGCTGCAGCACTTCGAGGGCTTGCTCCGCCAGTTCTACCGTCACCAGTTCTTCCTCAGTCAGCTGGACCATACAGTCTTGCGACTCTTCTCCGGGTATCTTCTCCGTTAGGAAGGTGGAAGGCTTCTCATTGAAGATTTTCAATCTCCTTCCTTTGAAGGGCACTTCCATATGTGAGTAGTCTAGAGACAGGTACCCGCCCAACTTCGTAGTGAACTCCCTGGAGAGACACATGCCGAAGTAGGGAGCCAGGTCAACAACCACGACCTCTTGGATGACCACGATGTCGAGAGCTTTATGCAGCCGAATAGGGATGTCCTTAATGACACCAACTGTCTTGACAGGGGTGCCGTCTAGTTGCAGCATGCCTTGGTTGCTCCTTGTGTACTCCATCCCGATCTCATCGCAGACGGCTTTCGGCATAACGGTCGTGGAAGCACCAGAGTCCACCATGCAGTTGTGTACTATGTGCCCTTGCATCCGTAAAGACAGATAGAAGGGAGGTGGTCTGTTCTTCCCAGTGGCTGAGACTGTTAGAGGCTGAACCAGGACCGCGGGCTGTACCTGCTTGCCGTTCTTCATGTTTTTCAGAGATTCCTGTAGCAGATCCACCTGGCCTGGGAGTAGAAGAGCATCATACATGCTGATTCTGGCGGGTGTTCTTTTCAACTCGTCTACTATCTTTGTAGCATGAGGTGCTAGCTCCTTCTTCCTCTTTTGCCAACTCGTACTTCGTCTGGTACTGCTGGGTGGCCTCAACTCTCTGTCTCTTGGTCAGAGACGGGTACTTTAGCTTCTCCTGAGCTTGTTCTTTGGTTTCAGCTGGAGGCCGAGGTACAGGAGCTTTATTTAGGACTGGAGCTCTTACTATAGGTGGCTTGGCTGGAACAGGGGCTGCCTTTGCTGGAGGAGGCTTGGCTGGAGCTTTGTCTTTGGACGCCTTCTCCTGGGCTGTGTAGGGCCACAGCCGCTTGTATGGTGGCAGCCCACCAGGCTGTGCCTTTTCTCTTCTGGCGTACACCTTTAAGGGCTTTTCGACAACATCCGCAGGCTTCTTATCTTCCTTGGCAAGCGGCGACACCAGATCTTCCTCTGGGAGGGCAAAGTTGCCTTCGCCGTCCAGGATCATGTAGAGTTCATCATCATCTATGGCGCTGTCGGCCAAAGTCTGGAGATAGTGCTGGTGCAGTGTGCAGTCTTCCTCAGAATGCGGGTCATTGCACGTAGTGCACCAGTTGACCTGGTCGGAAGGACCAGGTTGGTCTTCAATAACAGCATTTCTTGGAGGCGGACGCCTCTGCAGCTGTTGTTCTGGAGGTCTGTCTTTTGTCAGCGCCGGGGGCGGATATGACCTCCTAGGAGCAAGGTCCATCTGGGCCTGCTTCTTTTTCAGAGCAATCATGTCATTGGACATGGTGTGATAACCTGAGGCCAAAGCCCGTACCTCCTGGAGGATTGTATTCTGAATGTTATTGTCAGGAGGCGGCAACTGTGCCGGTGGAGGCAATACAACTAATGGAGGAGGCATGGAATAATGCACGTACTGCGGGGGAGCAGGAAGTGCTGGCCGTAAGGAGTTATTACCGGCGCCGGATTCCATTGCTGCTGGGGTTGCTGCCTTGATGTGGACGGCGCACCACCAGAAGCTGACGGATACTAGGATCTGGGAAAGTCAGGATGAATGGGTTCCTGCACCCTGGACGGGAGTCTGCCGATGGAAATGATATCCGCTTCAGCTTGTTGGGCAACATCGTACAGAGCAGGAAACGAGTCTATTCTGGCAATCTTCAGCAGCAGGCATATGTCTGAGTTGAAGGATCTCAGGTAGTAGTGGGCAGCCATGCCGGCTGAAGGCTGAAGTTCACGAGGTACCCGTTTCCAGGATCTCGCCCTGATGTTGAAGTCATACACCTCCTCTTGAGGATGTCTCTGGATACTTTGGAACTGATGCAGCAAAGAAGTAGGGTCAGCAGACTCGTTGCATCCTTTTACGAGCCTACTGGCAAGCTGGCGCCACCCCATGATAGATCCCTCTGGCAGTGATCTCCACCAGTAGAGAAGCTTTCCCCTTAGGGAAAGAGCCAGCAGACGGGTCTTCACACTTTTGTCAGTAATGGAGTGCAATGCAGCTAGGGCAAGGATGTCCTGGATGTGCTCGTACGCCGTCTTGCCGTAGCCGTCATACGTAGGGATAGACTTTAAGGCAGCAGGGGGCACGACTTGCTGTCCGACCAGGGCCAAGGGCCCAGTAGAGTCTACCGCCGGGAAGAGTTCATCATCAATCTGCTGCTGGGCAGCCATGTCTTCCTCTTCTCCTCCGTCGGTTGTATACTCAGTGTCGGAACTTTTCGAGGATGCAGATTCCTCTTCTTCCTCGGCCTCTTTTATTTCGTTCTCAGCTTCCTCGATTTCAGCTTCGGCTTCTTCTTGGATTTCAGCCTCGGTTTCGTCGACACGAGCTTGGTGATCAGCCAGCCTGATAATTTTGCCTCGAGCGTTGATATCTAGTTCATAAAAAGCAGGCGGGTTTCTCGGATCCCTTGCTCGCCACCTTCTCGTTTGCATGAGGGTGCTAGGACCGGTCTCTCGGACTCAGAGAATATGTTCGTGCAGAGTCGCTAGGTGTTCTGATTTTGAACAGCAATGAAGCGAACACCAGTGCTTCGATTCTGTTTGGGAGTGGGAAACTACCATGTCCCACCGGGCGTGCCAGAGAAACTGTGGTTACGAATCTGCCATGAGGAAAGGATTTTGTGTTAATGCGCCCAGATTCACCCACCAGATTGAAAGGCCGGAAGGAAGAGATGCCTTCCGTGCCAATCTCCGGAGAAGGCCGGCTTCCTGTGGGGGTTTTATGGTTCGGATAAGAGTGCAGGGAAAGAGATAAAAAGTACAGAAAGAAATCCAAACAAGATTGGAGTTGGGTGGGGGAAACTAACAGTACGACAACAATATTAGCATAACACATAACCATAAGAACTGCTCCTAACAGCCAAGTATATGTTTTGTATAAAGAACCAGAAGCACAGCTACAATGGTTCCCTAGCAGACATTCCCTATGGGGAACTAACAGCACGGCAACACATCAATCACCACTACTAACAGCAATATTAGTACAAAACATAACCAGTAACTGCAACTAACTTTTATCTTATGTATCCTCTAATCTATGCGTTCCAGGAATTCCTGACCACCAAATGCCGGAGTCCAGAGTTCAGTACAACAACAAGCAATGATACAGGAACATGAGGCACGAAATGACAAAGAGAGGCAACATACAAAATAAAAGCAGTTAGAACAGCACCAAGTATATATATTATGTAAAGAGCCAGAAGCACAGCTACAATGATTCCCTAACAGACATTCCCCTTCCACCCCTTTACAATGAGAATGCGGAGGATATTTATAGCCTGAGTCCCCCCGTTTACAATTCATGGGCACAAGGTCCCAGACAAACATTGGCTGACAAGAGCGGCCATGGAGCTGTTGACGCTGACCTTTGTCGAGCGGGACTGTACCCGCAGCATGGTCTCCCTGAAGGCTGTACAGATATGTGGCAGTGCGTTAGGTAGAAATTTTCATTGGTAGGAATGCGGGTAGCTAAAATAGGTAGGACCTCTAATCAGCTTTAAAGGTGGCAGCTGGCATAAGTAGTGCGTCCCATGCTTGTCCATGTGCTCGGCACGTCTCGGCTCGGATCTCGAAGTTGGACACCTGTCGGATGATGCTGCCTGACACGTGTCTGCCTTGAAAGGCAGTCTATCCAACTTCGCCCAGAATCAGAGCGCTATTGGGTTGCGCAGGCGAAAAACAGCGCAGTTGGGAAGGCCTTAGTCACTTTTTTGGGTTTGTCTCCCTACTGCGCACCGGTCAGAGGGCGCACTTCGACTTCGCAGCGAAGTCGGGTTGCGCATCGGTGAAAGCTGATTTCCACTGCTGTTCGGACTTCGCCCTGGAAAGGGGGCGCACTCCGACTTCGCAGCGAAGTCGGGTTGTGCCCCAACACTTAGTCATTTTTCCTGCCAGTCTGCTACCAAGTGCGCCCAGGAAGCAGGGCGCAGTCCGACTTCGCTGCGAAGTCGGGTTGCGCTTGTCACTTGCTGTCTGACCTTGTCGTACTGCACAATTTGCGAAGTCGGACTGCGCCCTGCCACTTGCTGTCTGACCTTGTCGTACTGCGCAATTTGCACTCCTGCTGCGCTCCAACTGAAGGGCGCAGTCCGACTTCGCTGCGAAGTCGGGTTGCGCCCTGACACTTAGAATTTTTTCAGGGCAATTGCTGTCATTTTGGAGATTTGACTGAGGGGCTCAAGAGAAAGAGGGAAGAATGAAAATGCAGGGAAGAGAGAGAAAGGGAGAAATGAAGAAAGGGAAAGAGAGGAGGGGGGAAAGAGAAGAGCAGCTCACTTACAAAAACTGAAAACATTGCACCCCGTGCAAAATGTGGCAACGAGGAACATATAGTTTAACATAAACAACAAATATCAAAATTTATAAGACTATTTAGTTCTTCAATTAGAAATAACAATTTTTTCTTTTTTTGATCTGTATCTTGCTTAAAATAAGCAACAGTTCAAACTTGTATCAAGCAACAACTACAAAGATGGAACCACATAACAGGAAATGGAAAGTATTCAACACATGATAAAATTGTGAGAGTAATTCTGTGCTGCTATGGGAGCTTACAACCTTGAGGGTACTCATGCCAGAAGACACACATATCGGGAAAGCAAACTTATGTGAAGTTTATTGCTTCTCTCCGCTCTTGTCGAAACAGAAGATAGGGGGATGGTGAAAAGTATGGTGCATAGGGAAGATAACCAAATAGTTACTTTGGGCAATGATACATAGGATTAGTTTTTTCCTGACTAATCCATAATAGCAAAATAACTTTTGATTATTTGGACATGCAATCACTGGATTATTTTCAAGATGAATAACTTGTCTCTTAGTACACTTTAGGTATAGCTAGACATTTCAATGCCTTGTAAGACTCAAAAAATATACAAATAACTATTTGTATATACACCGAGCTTAGGAATGATTGTCCAACAACCTATAAAAATTATTTTTCAAAGTTCAAGCAAATGTTAGGCAAAAATGTAAAAATTTTGAACTTCTTTAGGTCCATTTCCCCTATTCAAATTGCTTACCCCAAGTGTCTACAGAACAAAGTGACTGAAATCAAAACTGATATAGGTTTTTGTTATCATGCTTTGCTGCTCTTTTGGTCTTCTTTTGTTTGATTTTTTTTTTTGTATTCTATCCTAAATGTAATCCTGAATGGTCTCTAATTTTTTAGAATCTTCATGTGTGTGTGTGTGTGTGTGTACGTAGTCGGTTGTGTGGCATTGAAACAACCCCGCCCGTCTTACATCATGACCACGTTACCTGTGTGTGTAATTGGTTGTGGGATTGAAATGGGCCCTGCCTGTATTACATCATGACCATGTTATCATGGTATTTCAACAAAAAACATAATGGTATTACAACAACATTTTGTCGATAACGCATATATTTCCTGGCAAGATTTGAAACCTGGTCTCCACCTTGAAAGTCGGTGTATGAGCTCATACTATTTGTTAGAATCTTCAGATATTTAATTTTTATGGTTATAACTTACTGCCAAAAATATTGAACATTATCTTCTTGAGTCATTGCTTGAGCTGAAGTGATTTGTAACTCTTGATTATCCTTGACTACTTTGCAATAGAATGCCCAATTTACTAGTGTTTTTAAGGATTTGGCATAAGAAATTTCAATTGTTAAAGTGTTTTTGTATCGTTCATTCCCGTCTTCCAAATATCTGCATTCTGATCATTTGTCTCTGAAGTTGACCACATCAATCTCTGCTTTCTTCTTCTAAGAGTGCATCTCAGTCATTTTATATGCTATGACATGTGATACCTCCCTCCTCTTGCACATTTTTGAAACCGAAACACATTCTCAGCAAACATGTCTAACTCTCTTTCAATCCTAGGTGTACTTTGAACAAATGCATAATGTTCAAGTTCTCACAGGTCAATTTAAACTTATGTTATTTACCTTGACTGCTGGAGACTGTCTTTTTAATCAACTTCTGGCTGTCAAAACTAATCCACAAATTTTTTTCTCACAAATCAACAGGTTACTCAAAAAGATTATTTTCAAAGAGCGTTTCCTTGCTTACCTCCTTCATTGACATCAGTGTGAAAAATATGCTGGCCATTGTTAATGATATCTTTTTCAATAGTATCAAAATCTTTATTGGGTTCGTTTAGAATTTCATAGCATTTGAAATTCATGTCAGGAATGTCAACATCTTCAACAAGGCTCATTTGTAAATTTGGTTCTTTGACAGCAATGTCTTCATTTGTAGCAGGAACTTCTCCTCCTTAAAGATTTCCCCGAATTCTATCTTTGTCGTCTTCTTCTACATCATCAAAATCAACTACAAAATTTACCTCTATTGGTATCCAGATTTTTTTTCACAAAATGAAGGAATTAGAGACTGCAAAAAGCAATGAAAGATTAGCAGAAGGAGGCAAGGATGGTGAACTTCCTTCTTAATGTTTTACCTAGTCAAACTTTATTGAATGTCTTCTGAAGACATCTGATCTACATTGATCACTTCTTGACGGTTCCAAGTTGTCAGAAATCTAAGATGTGGAATGCACATGCATGAATGACATTTCTTATTAAGGAATCTGGAAACTACCTAAAAGAGGGGCTTCCACTTCTGAACATCTTAGAGAAAATTTATTAGGAAGTGTTACCTGGGTACTTCTGATTGAGGAGGTAAAAGTGTCCTTTTGTGTCCCAAAATCCCCAAGACATGGTCCGAAATGTTTTTGGCATAGTTTTCTCTTTTTATTTTTAATTGGTTATATGGGATAGAAATGGACTCCACCCGTATTACAACATGACCATATAGTGGTATTACAACAGCTTGGCTATTATGCATGTATCACTTGGCTAGATTTGAACCTGAGTCTCCTCCATGAAAGTTGAGAAATTTAACTGGTTAAGCTAATGCCATTTTATCTGTGGTTCTCTATATTTATCACATGCATGGTTTGTATTTTCAGGGTAACAAAATTGTTTTTCATCCAATCCTGTTCCATTTATTTGTACACTGCCAATCTGTTGGAGAATATTACATTATTTGGTATATGCAAATGTACCCCCATGGTACCTTCATGGTACAAATGTAAATATGTAATAGATTAGGGTTTGTGTCTATAGTTTAGATGAGTGATTTATATTTCCCTTTTATGTAAGAGTGTAATGTGCAGGATATGCACAAGTGTCATGTAAGTAAGAGTGCAAGTGTGTATTGAGAGAATGTGCACGTGTCATGTATGTAAGTGTGTAAATATGTAAAGTGAGGATGTGTACAAGTGTCTTGTATTAGGAGTGCATGTAGGAGAGTAAGAGTCATGTAGAAGTGTGCAAGTGTCATAGAGTCAAGTATGCATGTAAGAAGAGAGTGAAGAGTCTAGTATACAAGTGGCAAGATGAGAAGCCAAAGGTCAAGAATAGGAAAGGTTGTATCTCTTAGATATGTGAGGAGTGCAATAGACAAGTATTGAAGAGTCACATTTCTATGTCTATATTATGGAGACAAAGCTCCATACAATGTAAGTGAAAATGGTCTGTAGCGATCACCATACCAAGCATTGATAATAAAGCTTGTATACAAATTTTGAGCAATTTTATATTGTAAGTATTCTTCATGCATGTACATGAATGATTTTGGCCATTTACATTCATATTTGATATTATAAGTGAATGTTATTTCATTATTATATTGGCTTGGATATATATTTAATTGCTCATATATATAATTCTACTATTGATTATTGATTTTTCGACCTATAATACTGTTGGCTTATTTAAATTGGGACCCGTGATATTTTGAGATAGTAAGGCTGAAAAGCCAACACAATCCAGTTAAGCCTAACATGGAAATGTGACTTCCTGCACTTTATAAGTGCAGTGTTACATTTGTGTAAACTGTAAGCTATTCTGCAGTTCTTCAACATTATTATCTTTGAGGAAATAAACTTAAGCATTTTCAATTGTTTATTCTACTTGAACTTGAATTTATGAGCTAGTATTTCGGTTGTTAGATCCTATGTAAGAGCCGATTTATAGAAAAATATACTCAGCTCGGACAAGGTATTAGAGCAAGCAACACAAAAACAAGCTCCAATCTAA
The DNA here is from genome assembly GCA_028583015.1 of Wollemia nobilis. Taxonomy (NCBI): domain Eukaryota; kingdom Viridiplantae; phylum Streptophyta; class Pinopsida; order Araucariales; family Araucariaceae; genus Wollemia; species Wollemia nobilis. The sequence continues at coordinate 6,823,818 of JAQPPZ010000715.1, forward strand.
CTTGTGCTACGTTAACAAATTCAGAGCTTTCCTTGACAAGGGATTGAGAACTATGTTTTCTGCCGGTAGTGCTTGCTTTTTTAATTGATCCTTTGAACATCTTGGCAGCTTTTTTCACCTACAGTCTGGTCATTTGTATGTAAGTGTACAAGTGGCCCAAAAAATTGAAACTTGGTGCTGATTCCATCCAGAAAAAAGGGCGTTGTGTATATGCTGCCGTTCAACTATGGAAGATAATCAGCAGGACATGCATGCCTTAGAAGGAAACATTCAGCATTGGAGATTCTTCTGCCTAAAAGATCGTTATTGGATTCTTATCTATTTAATCCACTCGTTTGAGAGGTGGATGTGGTTAATCTTCTTTCTCCATGCTTTCAACAAGATAAACATTCTGTTGAATGTTGTGAACTTTATGAAAAATGGTTCCAGTGTCCATGAACATCTACTAGTGTTCATCATTTGGTATGCAACTGGTATTGTAAACTTGATTTAACAAATATTGGAATTGTCTCAATATGAGTTCCAAAGTCCATAGAGGGTGAAACCTTGGCGCAGCTGATTCCACATAAGAAAACGCCAAGATTTGCATGGAAACATATGATTTATGAAAAATGAAAAAATCCTAGCACCAAAACATAGTACAAGAGGCTCACATGAAACATCTGTGTACAAGAATGCCGTACAAGAGATTCACAAGGACAAATCCCAAGGATGAGAATGTAAAGGAGCACACAGACAAGATTCAGACGAAATATTTTTAGTACAAGAGATATTCTTGTTTGAGAACACAGACTAGAGATATTCTCGTACGAGAACATTGTACTAGAACACAGTATGTGGATTCAGACGATCCAAGCCCATGCTCCTCCAACGTTCAGTCTGGATTGCATTTTTTTATGATTTTTCCATCATCAAGCCTTTCCCTTTGGTGAGCATGTGCCCTGAATGTGCTGCTAGAGTCTCCTCCATCATCAGAATTCTGTCAACTTTGTCTATGTTACTACCACTGCATGAGGGCTCACTGTCTTCAGCATGATGTTTGACAGCGTGATCTCTTCCTCTTCTTTACTTTTCGCTTTGCAAAGGCCCAAGTGTGTTGTTTAGCTGACAACAGTTACTAGGCAAGGGAAAGCTGGTGGACTTGAATCAAATGCATTGTTAATTATTTCTCTCCCTGTGTTCAACATGTGCAATACTCATAAGTGCCATGTTTGTTCTTGTGGTCATATTTCCTGGAGATTGTGCAAATTGATCTCAACAGACTAATCAACAGTCAGCTAGCAATTTATTTCTCTATACACATTAGGAGCGCAAGACGTGCCATGCATCTGCGGAAGTGGCATTTCAATCCTAATATTAGGTTTGTTTTTAACAAACTATTATGCGGAGTTTATCTTTTTACTCCACGAATCTTGCAAACTTACCCATGTGTCACCAGAATGTTGGTGTGGATGTTAGCATCATTTCAGGTGGATGGTCAGGATTTGAAGCTGCTTCATGCTGGTGGCAAAATTTCTTCACCTTCTTTTGTCATTATCATCTTTCCTGGTGCAACTCCTTGCAAGCTGTCCATGAATGTGGATCAACCTTGATTGCAGCACCTCTGCGAATATGTATCTGCACTCTGCCAACCTACAGTAAAAGGCGCAAGCATACGATATCCTTTGGATTTCTCCTTTGGAACCTGCTGTTACACAGAGTTTCAAATATCCTTCTGTGCCTAGGAACACCTGAGTTGCACAAGGATGCAGCTATGTTTCTTCATCTTTTTTGGTCATGGGCATCTTTCCTGGTGTATCTCCTCACGAGTTGTATGTGAATGTGGATCAACCTTCTGCAGATGTGTATCTCTACTCTGCCAACATACAGTAAATAGTGCAAGCAGATGATTCCTTTGGATTTCTCTTTTGGAACCTGCTGCTCCAAAGTTTGAAATATCGTAATGTGCCTAGGAAGACAGACCTTAGTTGCACAAGGATGTGGCTGTTTATCTTGATTTAGCTCTGGAGGTCCACATTCTTAAAGACTTGAGTGGATCAAATTTCTTGGAATCCCTTTCCATTTGGCAGTTTTAGCGGAAGTCTCCACTTCTAGGAGTGATAACTAGACTCTGGGCTATTTCTTGTACAAAAGTTCTTTCAGCTTTGTTTTGTTGTTTTTTAAATCCCAAAGTTCATAATTTTTGTGAACTTTTCAGTGGTGTACCTGGTTTCTACACCCCTGTACTCCAGAACAGCAAGACGATATGGCCTCCAGTCATAATTCTCAAAGATGTTGAACTAAAGAGCTTGAACTATTATGCATGGCAAGCCTACATGGAAGACCTTCTGCATAGTAGAGGGCTGTACTGAATTACTATGGAAACAGAAGCTAAACCAGAAGATGAAGAGTAGTAGTCCAAGTGGCTCTACAGAGCAGATGAAGTCTGAGGACTAAGAGGAATGTCTGTTTCAGATGATCTGAAGTTTCACCTGAAAAGATTAAACATGCCACAGCAAGCCTGGAATAAGTTTGCATCTTTGTATGGGAAGCAGAATGTCATTCGGGCACATCAACTTGAATACAAATTCATCAGCTTGGATCCAGGTGATTTTTCATGCATGGAAGATTCCATTTCAAGTTTTGAGAAATTGAGGCTTCAACTTAGTTATTGTGGTGTAACCAAAGAGGATAACTAGATTATCTATGTCATTCTTTCAAGATTAAAATGTCCATATTCCATGTTTGTTTCTAATTTCTACACACTTAAAGATGCCCTTGGTGTTCCTTACAAAACACATTTCATTTGATGAATTTTGTGAGCACTTAACTCGTGAGCAAGATAACTCTTGCATATTGGTGCTAATTCTCCCTCAGTGTCAGAGAACAAGGCCTTGATTGCTAAGCAGGGAAAGCAGCAGCAACACTCCAAGCAGCAGCAACATTTCTTCCAAAAGCATCCAAATTCAAATAAGAGTTTCTAACACCGACAAGGGAACAGACAGTTTGGTTCCTTCAAAGGAAAGAAGACCTGTAACTATTGTGGCATTCCTGGACAGGAAGAGCCCTACTGTTACAAGAAGATGGAAGCATCGGAAGCAGTTATCAAGAAGAACAACTTGAAACTTGACTCATCCTCCTCCTCTTCTAAAGGTAAAGGACATACCAAAACATGACAAAACATAAATCTCCTTTTAGTTCCTTAAGAAATTGTAACACCAAGCAAATTGTAATTGGTGACAGTACTTCTTTAGAAGTCCTAGGTTGAGGAACTATAGAGTTTGATAATGGTAAGTTTAAGGATGTTCATTATGTACCGGCCTTATATCCCATCCTGCTTTTTGTTTATCAGATCACACATTCAGATGGAAGCAAAATCGTTGAGTTTTCACCTCATGATGTTGTAAGCAGGGATTTTAAAGATCCTAAACAAATCATTGTTTTTGGTTCTGTAGATGATTCTGCAGGCATGCCTTTGCAGAATCACCATCTTCATTTGCTTTAGTTGCTCATGCTGATCATGTAAGCCTTTTATGGCATGAAGTATTTGCACATCTCAACTATAGGTACTTGCAACCACTTAGCAAAGTACATGATTAGAGGTTTTCAATAGGTTTCTCATTGTGATGGCATTTGTCAAGGATGTGTCCTTGGAAAATATCATCGTGACCCATTTCCTAAGGAAAAGGCTTGGAGAGCAGAAGTCCCTCTCCAACTTGTGAATAGTGACATCATTGGACCTTTTCCACCATCTTATAGTGACATCATTGGACCTTTTCCACCATCTTATCTTGGTGCATGGTATTTGTTGTATTTCATTGATGACTTCACCCATAAAGCATGGGTGTACTGTCTTGTTTCTAAGAGTGAAGTGTTTGAAAATTTCTTGGTATTTAAGGCTCTTATGGAGAATCAGGCAAATCACTCAATTAAGTTCACTTTCACAGACAATGGTGGAGAATATGTGAACAATAAATTCTCTGACTTTTGCACCATACATGGCATCCAAATGTGCCATACATTTCGTTCTACTCCTCAACAAAATGGGATGGTAGAGCACTCTATAATTGCACTCTAAAGGAGATGGCAAATTGCATGATTCTATCTAGGAACCTAGCTCCAAAGTTTTGGGCTGAAGCTATCAATTGTGCAAATTACTTTTTGAATTGCACTCCTCATAAGCCACTTCACAACATAACACCAGAAAAAGATTGGAGCCATCACAAGCCAAGTGTTAGTCACTTTCAGGTATTTGGCATAGATGCTTGAGCCCATATTTTAGATGAGAAACACAAGGATTTGGAACCTAAGAGTTAGCATCACATATTTCTTGGATATTGGGAAGATGTAAAAGGCTATCGTATATTTGTACCTGCCATGTGTGATGTAATTTTTTGTAGGAATGTCTAGTTTGACAAACACCCCTTGGCTTTCGAGCCTATCCAAGATGTTCATATTCAAGATCACTCCTTGGCCTGCGAACCTATATAAGAGGATCTTTCTATGATTTGCATGGCAACAAATTCTCTTCCAAATTCTTCTTCCACTTCTTTAGATATTGTTTTAGAAGGTAATCATCTATCTAGTAGTGAAGTTGATGAGGAACCTTCCACATTTGTTCCTACATCAGCACCTATGTTGTCCTTGGAAAACATCATTGCGACCCATTTCCTAAGGAAAAGGCTTGGAGAGTAGAAGCCCCCCTCCAAGTTGTGAATTGTGACATCATTGGACCTTTTCCACCATCTTTTCCTGGTGCATGGTATGTGTTGAATTTCATCAATGACATCACCTATAAAATATGGTTGTACTTTCTTGTTTGTGAGAGTGAAGTGTCTAAAAATTTCTTGGTATTTAAGGCTATCACTGAGAATTAGGCAACTCACTCAATTAAGAGCATTTGCACAAACAATGGTGGAGAATATGCGAATAATAAATTCTTTGACTTTTGCACCACGTGGCATCCAAATGTGCCATACAATTCCATGTACACCTCAACAAAATGGGATGGCAAAGCACAATTGGACTCTAAAGAAGATGATAAATTGCATGATTCTATATACGAACCTGGCTCCAAAGTTTTGGGCTGAAGTTATCAATTGTGCAAATTACTTTTTGAATTGCACTCCTCATAAGCCACTTCACAACATAACAGCGCAAGGAGCTTGGAGCCATCGCAAGCCAAGTGTTAGTCACTTTCGAGTCTTTGGTATAGACGCTTGGGCCCATATTCCAGATGAGAAACACAAGGATTTGGAACCTAAGAGTTAGCATTGCAATTTATTGGATATTGAAAGATGTAAAATGCTATCATCTATTTGTACTTGACATGCATGATGCAGTTTTTTGTAGGGAGGTCTATTTTAACAAACACCCTTGTCTTGTGAGCCTACCTAGGATGTTCATATTCAAGATCACTCCTTCGCCTACAAGCCTACCTAGGATGGTCATGTTCAAGATCACTCCTCCTGCAAGCCTATACAAGAGGATCCTTCTATGATATGTGTGGCAACATCTTCTCTTTCAAATTCTTCTTCCACTTCTTTGGATAGCGTTTTAGAAGGTAATCATCTATCTAGTAGTGAAGTTGACGAGGAACCTTCCACATTTGTACCTACATCTACACCAACATTGGCCTCAACATCTACACCATATTCTACATCGACTTCATCACCTACGTCTCCTCCTTCAGTCCAACACACTCCAAAGTGGCTAAAGGTTGTATGTGTAGAAGCAATTTGATGTAGGTGACCCTATAGATCTTCATAGGACTTGTTTTGAGCATCGCATTGAGCAAGTAATCATTCCTTGAGCCAATTTAGCTCTAGTTGCAAAGAATTATGCTATCCAAAGATCCTAAACTTATGAAGAAGCGAAGGGTCATCAAGAGTGAGAATCAACTATGGAAGAAGAATATCATTGTTTGGTCACGAAGAATTCTTAGGATCTCATTACACTTCCAAAGGGACAAAAATGTGTTTGCTGCAAATGGGTCTATAGGACCAAATACTTTGTTGATGATGGTGTCAAAAAATGTAAGGCACGACCTATGGCTAAGGGTGTTTCACATGAGATTTTCTCTCCTATAGCCAAGATGGATTCCTTCAACTTGTACTTTCACTTGCAACATAACATAGGTTAGAATTCCATCAAATGGGCGTGAAGAGTGCCTTTGTGCATAGGGACTTGCATAAAGAAATTTACATGCAACAACATCCACTATTCATTGATTCATCTTCCTCGTCACTTATAAGTTGGCTGAAGAAATCTCTCTATGGTCTTAAATAGGCTCCATGAGCTTTGTATGAGAAAATGGATACCCATCTTCTTGAGTTAGGCTTTTCCTAAAACAACTCAGATCCCAATGTTTACACCCGTGTAGATAGTGGCTTCCTTATTTTTGTTTTGTATGTTGACGATTTTATCCTTACAAGAAGTCATCATTGCTTGATTTCTTAGGTGAAATCAAGTCTCATGTGCCAGTTCGAGATGTTTGACTTAGGCATTTTGCATTACTGCCTTGGTCTTCAAATCTTCTATACAAAAACAAGAATATCTCTCATAGCCTAAGTACGTACTCAATCTCTTGTGCAAATTTCAAATGGAAGATTGTAGACCAGCACCCATTCCTTTTCAGTCTGGAGTTAAGCTCACGAATCATTGTACCACTCTTAAGATTAACCAAACAATTGTCTTACAGTTGGTGGGTTGCCTTAGATATTTGCTTCATAGTAGACATGATCTCACCTTTGTTGGTCTAGTCTATCGGAACATGTAGAAGTTTTTGAGAGCCATTGGAAAACAACTAAGAGGATACTTTGATATTTACACGGGGAAGTTCATTTTGGCATTGAGTATAGCTAGGGGGATCCAATGCACTTGTGGGCTATGTTGATTCCAATTGGGAACGTGACATAGTGTTTGGAAGCCTATATTAGGCTCCATATTTTTTGGCTCGAGTCCCATTTCTTAGTCCAATAATACAAATTGCACTTTCTTCACCTCAGGCAGAGTTTAGAGGTGCAGTTCAGGCTACCAAAGAGTTTTTTTTGGTTTCATCAAATGCTTTCAGATTATACATAATTTGGTACACATCAGCGTACCAAGCACATGGAGCTTCACATGTTCTACATCTAACAACTTATTCAGGATCAACTCCTTGATCTTTGTTACTGTCACACGTAGATATCTTTACCAAAGCCTTAATAGGGGCCAAGTTTCTTCACCTTCATACCTCGTGAGGAGTGAAGGAAGCAACTCTTCATGGAGGATAGCTTGGGATTTCTCTTTCCTTCTCCTTTTTCGACATTAGTCTTAAGGGGGGATGTTGGTATAGTTTTCTATTTTTATTAAATGCATGATTTTTTTGGAGTCTAACAGAATTTGTGGTCAACCAATTTTGTTTCATTTATATGTATACTGTCAATCTAGTTAAGCCTAACATGGAAAGGTGGCTTCTTGCACTTGTTTTATAAGTTCGTTCTTACGTTTGTGTAACTATCCTGGAGCTCTTGGTAAGTGTAGTCTTGCTAAAATGATTCGACAACTTTTTTGCTACAAAGGCATGAGAGGATGTCCTAATTGGTTGCAATTGTGTAGGTAAAACCATGAAATGTATGAAAGAAGTGCTAGTGTTCTTTTATTCTTTACTCATTTTTTTGGGGTCCACTTCAACACTTTCTGTCGATTTTCCTCCAAGTACTTTTTTTGCATGTTAAAAAGTTGTTTCTTTTTCCTCCAAAGTTAAAAATTTAAATTTGAATATGGGAGTATTCTAAAATATTTCCTATAATAAGCAGTAAGGAAGTAGTGCACACATGGATTCATGCGAGTATAGCATTGGAAATGCAATTGTGTAAAGGGAAGAGTTTAAATAGAAATGACTATTGTGTTCTTGAAGGTGCCTTCATTCTTGTGGCTAGCACATGGTTGCTTTAAGCATTGAACCTTAGAGTAGGTTAGTGGTTCAAACCTCCTTTCCTACCAAAATTTTTAATAATAAAGGATGACATCAACATGACTCATAGTGATGACATGACAAAGACTGATGATGTGGTGTTACATGATGACATGACACCAAATGCCATCATCACTTTTATGTCCATCCATGCTGACATGGCACCTAATGACATAACACATAATGATGTGGTAGGTCATATTGATGACATGGTAGGTTGTACCATTTGTACAAATAACATGGAAGGTAAAGTGGGAACTAATGTCGTACATAATGATGTGGTCCATACAACTGACATCGTAGTTTATACAACTAATATTCAATGAGGTAGTCCATATATGGGACCAACATTAGATTGCCACTTAGTGTATATAAAAAGGGGTTTGACTAATCACATTTTGCCAACTCATCAAATTCCAATGGCTATATAGTTGCAGATTCAGTAGCAGACTTAGCAAAGCATGAATTTCAAAATAAATTAGAAAGTGATAAATGGTACAACATGATTCATATATTGTAAAGCAAATCATAGTATGACAAGTGGCATAATCTGATTTGTTGATACCCTACCAATGGCCTACATAGTTGGAGCATAGTTGGTAGTCCCTGATCATGCAAAATTGTATCATCCAATTCATTGGTATGTTGTCTAATCAACATGCATTTAATACCCCAACAACAACTCATACAATGACACATAGTGATTACCATTTGTTACAAATACTATTAAAAAAAAATTCCAAAGGTTTTGGAGGTATTTTGTGTGATTTTTGGGCCAAATTTTCTGGGGGCCATAACTTTTGTATATAGAAGCATTTTGAGATCCTCTTTTCAAAACATAGTTTTTGGAGATCTTTGCATTGGTGTTGTTGCTTTTGGTCTCAATTGCCTTTGGTAGGATAGTTATGGATTAGCACGTGCTCTTGCTGAATGATTCAAACTATGCTACTCGGGAAATTAAGATTGAAGCTTTCCTCTAAAGTAAGGGGTTACTCAAATATGGGAATGAGGAACCTCATGCTATTGATTCTAAAGATAGAAAGTATCTCTATAAGGACAATAAGAATGAGGCGCTTAGTGTAATAGCTCTTCATGGTGGCAAGGTCTATGACACTCATGTTAGCAATACCACATACCCCAAGGAACTACTTGGTAAGTTTCAAGGATTGTGTGATCGCATTGATTCTACATAGATCTATAGGTTGGACACTGAGCTTAATAACTATGGATACTTTTGATATTGTTGATGAACATATAAGTCATTTCAAGAAATTGCAAGATGATATCCATTTTGTAGGAATTCCAAAGATAATAATAGTTCAAGAAGCCATCGACAAGGAGAAGAATATTGAATTGCTCAATATAGTTTCAATAATGTTTTAGAGACATATGAGATAGTTGCAGTTGTGCTTGAGATGCTTCAAGTCCACTTTCCTGATTCTCCTACACCAATTGATGAGGTAATTAAGTACTTTCTTCACCTTTAGCTAGAAGAAAAAGGTGTAAGGGCAATTATTTCATCAATCATGCCCATCTAAGAAGTGGTTACCAAAGCTCCAAATGATAAGAAGCCAAAGCAAAATGAGAAGAATCCCAAGAAGCCCTTCAAAAAGCCAACATGTGAGTATTGTAAGAAGGAAGGACATAAAGCATAATTTTATCGGATTCACATCAAGAAGCTTGAGGAAGCAACAAAAAGTGGGGTGCTAATGCTACTCTCTTCTATGCATAGGGTGAAGATAATTTTGATGGAAAAACCTCATAGGCGCATGTAGCTATTCATTCAACATATTGGACATCCACTTCTTCTAATGAGTGGATTGTAGATTTAGGGGGCAAGAGATATAATAAAGTAAAAACATCTCCTATAGGTGTACAACAAATCACATTCAAGGGAGCATGTTGTCATTCGAGAGGAATCACATTCAAGGGAACATGTTGTCATTGGAGATAACCTCTTCTTTATAGGTTCTAGTGATCCAAAACTTAGAATTTTGACTATTCCAAAAATTAGAAATTTGATTTAAAGAGAGCAAGATAGTTTTTGTTTAGAAATAATAGAGTATAACAAACCAGAACACAAACATATATAAGTAAAATAGAAAAATGATTTTATTGCTTAAAAATTAAAGTATGATATAAAACAATATATGAGAAGATATGTAAGACTATAATATTGAATCAATTACTCCTAATTTTTATAGTTAAGGGTGCATCTCTCTTTAAAAATAACTGGTGTGATCCACTGTATTGAATATGGAAGGTCATCTATATGGAAATGTGGTGGTTCACCTTCCATGAGTTAGAAGGTCACCCATATGAAAATGTGGTGGTTCACCTTCCATGACTTATAGTGTATACTAAATTAATTATATATATATATATATATATATAACTTGTCCTTTTGTGTTTTGATTTGTCAACATAGCTAGAGATGCAATTTGGCTACACAAATCTAAAAATAGAAAATTACTATTTTTAGTAAACTTTTTGTTTTGCATTATTGAGGGCCTTTAGAGTGTTTTTTCCATAAAATTATTGGTAACTATATATGTGATAGAGTTTCATTCTGAAATTACTATTCTCTCTCTAGTCTTTTCAACAATTCTTGAATGGATCAAACCAAAGTCTAAAGCACAAATTTATGCCTCTAACAATGTAATTAGGATTAAATAATAGATTTTTGGGCATAAATCCATGCTCCAAAAAGGTCACATATCTAGATCATTCATCCCCTTGAAAATTAATGGTCCTCATTGCATTAATTCTTGATATTAGGTATGGAAAAAAATTTTCTACCTAATTTTTTATGAGCCATTTCCCTTGGTGACCAAGTTGTCTTAGCTTGACCACTCTATACATCAAAATAGACTGCCTTTTGGTGGTCTTAGTCTATGTGTTAACAATCTTATCGTCCTCCACTAGTGCTAAACTACCTAGATCGAGTTCTTCAATGTCCAACTTTTCTAGTACCATGTAAGTGTCTAACGTCATTGAAGATTGCATGCAAAACAATATAGGAGTGAAGATTTAATTCAAAAGCATTTTCTCCGACCTTCTTGGTGATGGTGTATGGTCTATAGCAAATATGTCTAACCTTCCTATAGGGTCTTATAAGTTTCTCTATTTGAATATGTAACAATACTTTGTTTTTAACATTGAGTTGATGTGGGACCTAATCTTGGTCATGGCATTTCTTGTATTTTTTATTTGTTTTTCCAAGAGGTCATGGACCTATTATTGGATGTGCTAAATATGTTTAAAAAATTGTGCTACATTTTGTCCTCATTTTTATCCATGAAGTTGGAACCCATAAAAATCATGAAATGGATTGTGTATGGTAGAGCTATGCAGAACTTGATTGTACCCATTTTGAATGTAGGGGATGCTTTCATCCCAAGTGCATGAATGCTTGGAATTATACATTTGAAGATGTACAATTAGTTGATTCACAATTTTTGTCTAGCCATGAGTCTGAGGATGGAAAGTCGTGGACATGGTCAACATACTATCCATCCTCCTCCATAGGGTGGACCAAAAGATGCTAAAAAATATGCTATCTATATCAAATACAACGAAATTTGGCAAGCCAAAGTTGAGTCACATATGTCTAACATAAATATTAGTAGTCTGCTTAGATGAAATGGATTTCTTTTTTTAACGAGTTTACATAGGTTTTTATGAGGAGTCTTGATCCCCTCATATTGAGTGGGGTTTGAACCTTGGACCTCTCAAAGAGAAGCCAAAGCCCTTACCATTGCAGTAAGCTTGCAACTCCCAAATGAAATGGATTTCTTACAAATAATCATGATATCCATTTTTGAAAAACAATCAACTACTACAAAACACAATCATTACCATGCTTAGATATGGTCAAACTTGAGAGAAAATCCATGGAGATAGATTCCTAAGGCTTGGATGACACCATCATTAGTGTATAAAGTCCCTACTTCTTATTGGCTGGTTTGACAATAGCATAACGAGTACATGACATGATGTACCGCTCGACATCATTCCTCAATTTGGGCCAATAGAAGTACTTTTGGAAAATTACCAATATTTTTTCCATCCTAAAGTGATCTACTACTTTGTTGTTGTGCACTTCCCAAATCATCTTTGAGTGCTCACTAACTAGTACACAAATATGTCTCATGTGATACTAGAGGTTATCGTACAAATAAAAATAAAAAACATGCTTACCCACATAAAGAGCTTGGCATGCATCTTCAAAATCGAAATCTACCTCATACAAGGTGAACCAAATAGGAAGTATCATACCCACATGAATCAATAATGGTGGTTAGTGCTATGATTGAAGGTTGGATCAAATAATCTAGTGCTAAATTGGTATTCCCTTTCTTGTATATGATGATCAAATGGAACAATTGTATATATGTCATCCACTTTTGATGTCTTTTATTCCTTAGCTTACTCTATGTGTTAATGAACTCCAAGGGTCTATGGCCTATATGGATGATGGTTCCCTTGCCCAAGGTTTAGTGTTTTCACTTTTTACATGCTTGGACAATGGCATAGAGCTCTTTTTTTTATGTTGGGTATTTTTGATAATTATGTGAGGACAACTCCCAATGCATACTATGATGCATCTATCATTACCTCAAAAGGTTGATGCATATTAGATAGGGAAAGTGTAGGATCAAAACACAATTGGACCTTCATCCTTTCAAATACCCTTTGTTGTGTATCTCCCTAATGGAAGTTGAATTTGGCACCTCCTTTGGTCACTTAGTGTAATGAACAAGCAATGTGAGAGATCTCTAATACAAATATTTGATAGAAATTCACAAGACCCAAAAAGGTATGCAGTTCTATTAGAGTCTTTGGCATAGGCCAATCTCTAATTATCTAAATCTTCATAGGATCAACATTGATTCTTTCTTTGTCAACAATATACCTAGGGTACTAAAACTTTATCATTCCAATTGAACACTTCTCCAAATTAACATATAGCTTGTGTCTTTAAAGAATCTAAGGTACTTATTGAACATGTTTCATATGTTCCTCCTATATCTTACTGTAGATGAAAATGTCATCTAAGTAGACTGCCACAAAGTAGGGGCAATAGGATGTCATCCATCATCCTCATGAATGTGGAAGGTGCATTGGTCAAGCCAAAAGGAATAATGAGCTACTCAAATAATCCTCTTTGGAATCAAATGTAGTCTTCCATACATTAGTAAGATCTATGGGTATTTTATGATAGTTATATTTGAGACCAATTTTGATGAAGAACGTTGCACAATGGAGCTGGTCCAATAAGTCATCTATCAAAGGGAGTGGATAATGGTTCTTCATAGTGATTTTATTTAAATATTTGTGGTCAATTCAAAGTATCTACATTCCATCTTCTTTTGGACCCAATACAACTAGGATGTCAAATGGTGAAGCACTTGGTCTAATATGCCCCTTTTTGAATTAATTCTTGGATATGCCTCTTGATTTCGTAATTTTAAGTACTAATCTATGGTAAGTAGGTGCATTAGACAAAGGAGAACCACAAACTAAATCAATGGAATGATTTACCTTACAATGAAGTGGAACCCTAGTTGGTGACTTGAATAAGTCATCACATTCCACTATAATCTCATCCATCTATTTCTACTATATAGGGCACGTGATTGATGTGGTGACAATCTTCCTTATGCTTTGTAACTGGATCATGAATAGAATGAATTTTCTTGTTTTGAATAAATACTCTTTTTGCATTATTTATTACTAATTAAGGAAGCACAGGTAGGAGGATATACCTCTAGTATCCTGAAGCACTAATCTCTAATAGTGATGATGCAACTTTAGGGCCTAGAATCATAAACACCATGCCTCTTCCACATAAATGGTTGGATCAAAATCATATCACAAACATCCAAGGGCCCAACATTGCACAAAAATTCATCTTTGAAGGGCTTGTTGAGTGACACAGATATCTCTCCCATGTTGTAACATTGTTGGTGTGGTGTAAAAAGCATATTTAAATCCTTATCATTTGAGCAAAAATCATGTTATTTTTTACTCCTAATGCCAACAATAAAATGCAATTTCTTACCCTTGACCCACATTTATGAGTGAAATAATCGTTCCTTCTCTTGTAATTCTTTTTGTGGCTCCTACAGTGCAACATGTGTGGTGGCAATGGTCACATTTGGTTCAAATTCCATGATCTACTTCCCCCTATCCTCATCCTATTAATGTGGAGGTAGTAGCATAGTGGATATAAGGTGTTTCAATTCAACAAATAATGATTGAACTACTTGACACTTATCCCTTGAATGCTAATTACTCTTGTGATAGTTGTACCATTTTCTGGTCCTTGCCTTTAAGGGATTCTTTTCTTGGGAGTCCTTTTCTACCTCCAAATCTAATTTTGGGATTGACTCCCTTTATCTTGATTCTTTGGAGAGTCAGTCTTACCTTTCTTTGTCTGGTACTTAGTGTTTTATTTTTTGTTATTTGATCCTACTTTGCTATTGTTGTTTTTATGCTTATGCTCAAATTTGATAGTAAGTGTATATGCCTCTCCCAATGTCTTGAACTCAAAGAGGTCTATGTCCTCTCAAATATACCATTGCAACTCACTATGGTCCTTGAGGACTCAATGCCTTTTGGTATCTTAAATACCTAGTTTTGTTTTCATAGAGTGAAAATCATTGGTATAATCTTGACTAGATTGGTCTTTACCTTGATGTTATTATTGTCATCACATATATTAGTCTTCATAGGCTCCCAAGGGATAGCATTCCTCCTTCATGGCCTCCATAAAATAATCACATGTGAACATTACTTCACATTTGTTCTCTTTTGTAATCCTATTATAATTTGCTTCACAAAAATCTCAAATAGGCAATGATGTTTTTAAGAATATAAAAGTGATTTTCTCGCTATCGACAAATTTATTTATAATGTATGAAGATAACTTATCCAACCAATTTTCTAGGGCATCAATATTAATTTTTCTTCAAAAGTAAGAATATCAAAATTCACCTACACCTTAAAAGGTATGGGAGCATTGAATGGTACTAGGGTAGTGAAAGGTTGCATCAAGGAGGTTGTAGAATTTACAACAGGGAGCCATTGAAGAATTTGAACAAACTGATCCATCATCTCATTCCTCTACTTCATGAGGGCTTTGTTCAACATATCCTTGAAAGGATTTTTTGTGATGTTTTTCATTCTAGTTCTCAAATGAGATCATTTAAAAAAACAAGGGATTTAAACAGAGGGATCTCACATTTAATATCCTAATTTTCATTATAATGATCTTATGCTTATGGACATACACTTAAAAGGTAGATTTATCTCTCTCATACCACTAATCCAAAACTCAAAAAATTGATTGTTACAAAAATTAGTATTTTGAGTGAAGGAGTTTAATAAAGAGTGCTATTAAAAATAACATGATATAAAAAATAAAACATAAAAATATATAAACAAAACAACAAAATGATTTTTGGTATCAGAGCCAAGTTCCCAATTTTGGCTAAATCAGTCAGGGTTGATCTTGGATTAGTACACAATGGCTAAGAAGAATAGATCCTCATCCAAAAAGGCATCCCAGCCAGTTTCAGTTCCTGTGGTTGAGAAAATTGAACCAAAAATGGCAGAAGGAGTGAATACTGAAGCAGATGATAAAAACCTCAATGCTGAAGTAGACTGGGAAGGTGAGTTGATCTCTGCTCTTGAAGAGTTGAGTATAGAAAAGAAAAAGAACAAAAGAATGTCCAAGAAGTTAGAAGAATATGGGGATGAGATTGAAGATCTCTTCCTACAAGTTCAAAAGGCCAAGAAATCAGAAGAAGCCTTGAAGACACACCTGGATAATAAGAATGATGTATGCAGCACAAGTGAAGAGGAATCTAAAAAAGTTATTGTTGATCTAAAGCTGCAAGTAGAACAAGTACAAAAGGATTGAAGATATTCTTAGGTCTCAGATCAATGAGAAAGAGACTGTATGTCTGCCAACAAGAAGAAGAGATTGTTTCATTGAAGAAACAACTAAAAGAGGCCAATATAAATCTCAAATTTGAGAAGAGCACAGAGTTGCTAGATACAATGATAAATCAACAAAGAAGCTCCACAACTAAGTTTGGTCTTGGATATGAAGCTGAACAACCTTCATCCTCCAAATATGCAGAGAAGAAGAAGTCCTCGGTTGAAGGATTGAAACAAGAAAAGTCTGAAGTTGAATCCTCAAAAGGAAGAAAATATCAAAGAAGATCTACAGCAAAGCAACCACAGCAAAAGAGGTTCTCTCACTCTCACTCTTTTAATAATAATGCTTTTAATGGCTATTGTTCTAAATGCAACCACTTTGGTCACAAGGCAATTTATTGTGGACTGAACAATAGATCAAAGAGTTATGTTGATAAAAATACTTCTGTTTTTTTGAGTGAACACCCTGTGCAATGTTTTAAATGTAATGGCCATGGGCACATAGCAAGGTTTTGTTCAAGCACTTCTGTATCCAATCTAAGGCAATACCATAGATTTCATCATACACATAGAATGCAATACGAGACGGGGAATAAAACATGTGCAATGTTTTAAATGCAACGGTCAAGGGCACATAGCAAGGTTCTATCCAAGCACTTCTATATCTAATCTAAGGCAAAACCCTAGATTTCATCAGACACAAAGAGGACAACACCGACAAGGAACATATCATGTGCATAAAAGAAAAGAAAATAATCATCCATCAAGAATGCACAAGAGACAACCCCGCAAGAGAAATGTTCAAGTTCACGAACAGGAGCAAAATAGGGATGTTGTTGAAAAACCCAAGCCCAAGTTCAGGAAAGTCCAGAGGAAGACAGAAGAAAGGAAATTGTGTCTCCTTGGACTGAAGGAGGCTACTCTGCCATTGCTCTAAGCAACTCCGGGTGGCACATCCTCGGGAGGAGCAATATTAAAGTTTTATTTTAATGCTCCTATGTATTTGTCTAGGTATCCGAGGATGAAAGGTAAGCAGTCGGGTTAATGTTGTATAGTTGTTAAAGTGTGTTTTTCAGTTTATATAGTGGTTTGTGGAAATGCCGTGAAGTGTGGTGTTTAATTTGAGAGTCGTCACCATTGGTAGTTTTGAGATATGTCATCTGTTGTACTCGTTGATGATTCTTAATACCACTGTTCAAAATTACGAATCATAATAGTCCAGATAATTTGCTCAACGAAAGAATGCTTGCCCTAGCTGCGTATTTGTGTTTCGAGCAGCATGTATTTGTTTTTACTCTTTGATGTAAATATTGTTAGATCTTTCATGACGCCTTGGTGAATATTATTTAATTCACTGACAGTTTCATTTTAACTGTTGATAAAATATCAATCTGAGGTTAAGAAGTTTGAGGTTAAGTAAGGGGCTCTATGGTTGGCTGTAAAGTGTTTGACAAAATGTCTTCACCTGATTTGCACTATTGAAAGTAAGGTGTGACCTGCAGTAACTGGAGAAAACATAGATCAGGTTGTGCTGCAGTATAGTATTTGATGTTTGCACATATTTGGCAGTAAATTTGCAGAGTTGGTACAAGTGTGAGTCTCTTGTCAATTTTGTTGAAAGATGTGAAACCAACATGTTGAATGGGAAGACTGAAGAAGAGGTTTTTTTTAATGAGCAGCCAGATGATTTCCAGCCTGGTGATGAATAGTTGAGTTGCTTTCATAGAGGTTGTTTTGATCAAGTTAATGCTTTTCTTGATACATGATTTGGGCTTACTCCATTGAGTTTGATTTGAGCAAGTTATTCTTTGCCTTGGTGATTTATGTTGGTGGTTGTCTTGTTCAAATACCTTTGGAAGGAAAAGGATGTCTACTAGTTTCCTTTTCATGTAGTGATTGGTTGAATGCTTCAAGGTTAATCTTGAGTTGAATGATGTTGGTTAAACCTTGTCTATAAGCATTGTTGCTAAAGCCCTAATTGGTTGAGAAAAGATGTTGGTTGTGTTGTGGTACAGTGTTTGGTACTTGTACAGAGTTGAAAGTGGATTGAGGTAGCCTGCTGGATTCTCACTGCAGAGAGAGACAAATAGTTGTCATTGGGTTCAAGCTTGTTGAGAATATATCCAAGATGCATGGTGAAGTTGTATGCAGATGTTGCTGGCATTGCAGAACAAAAAGTTGGCTATATAAGATTATTGTATGCCTTCACTAACAGTGGACAAGTTTGAGTTTGCAAAGCAACAGAGGGTAGTTGCACAGAAGACAGTGGTTCAGTCATGTTCTTACACATGTTATATTGGTGAAGTTGACGGTGATGGTGTCATTCACTGGTTATTGCTTCTATTCACATTGTTGATTTTATTGATGCCTATTATGCTTATCATGATGTTGTCAATCAGTGAAATGAAGTGGTCTTGGACTTAGGGGGAGCATTTGTGTATTTGTTTTTCTTCTTGTTCATGCTTGGAATATTTGCTAATTGTAATAATTTGTGTCTAAGAATGTTGTGCATAGACTCAGGGGGAGTCTGCAGTAGCCCTTTGGTATTATTGTCAAAGGGGGAGAAGATTTACAGGAAAATTGCACATGTGTTGCCAACAATTCCAAAGGGGGAGATTGTTGAGCAAAGTGCAGCAAATAGTATTGTCATTGTTGTCAACACATTCAGAAATGATTTATTGATGCAATGGACAAGAGTTTATTGAACAACAAGGTGCAACCAAAGTACAATGGATAGGAGTTCAGTGTTGAGCAAGGTGTTGCAGGAGTATTGTCATTGTTGTCAATACAGTCAGTTAGATCTAATGATGCAATGGACAGGCAGTTCAGAAGTCATTCAGATGCAAAGGATAGAAGTTCAAAAGTTAGTCAGATCATGTACAACAAGTTTTTAGGAAGAAAGAAGAGGATATCGCGACATGTCATTATTTCACGGCAACAGTTACAGAAAGGTGACAGAGGTGGCAGTAGCGGTTGAGGCCGACAAAGTTGAATCGGGGCCGACGGATTTTAGGGTTTTGCAATCGACAATTTCTAGGGTTTTGTAGCCGATATTCTTAGGGTTACAACCGATGGATTTTAGGGTTTGGCAGCTGACAAATTCTAGGGTTTCTCAGCCGACGTTCTTTTAGGGTTTGTTCCTAAAATTTCTTCTATAAAAGGAGGGCTTCTTCGAGTTTGAAAGATGGGGTGTTAAGATAAAGTGCAAATGCGAGCATAGTGTTTGTGAAAGTGAAGTTCGTGTTGAGCAGAGAGCAGAATGTGAAACGACACAGAGTGTGCAGAGAAGCAGAGTGTGCAGAGAAGCACGAAGGGCAAAGTTGATTACAAAGTCTGGCTGTAGCAGTGCAGCGGACTATGTGAAGTGATTGCGCAAGAGAGAGCAGAGTGCGTGAGAGATTGCAAAGGTGATGTAGACCAGTTAGAGTCTTGCAATAACAAAGGTATATGTCAAACATTTTTATTCAAAATTGAAGTCCGGTTGGTGCTGGCAAATTAGGGGTTGGTGCTCCTTTCTGTTGGTGCAGATAAATAAGGGGTTGGTGCTCCTTCCAGTTGGTGCTGGTAAACAAATTGTAAAGTTGGTGCTTTGCAAGAGGCTGGATTTGGATAGGAGTCCAAGCAGCCATTCTTTTTGAGGAGTAGCCATTTTGGTGAACCTCGTTAAAAATCTGTGTTGTGTGATGTTCTCTTGCGGTACTTATTATATCTGTTTATAAGTTTTATCTGCTGCAATTTTTAGAGCTGTTTATTTATCTTTTGGAATGCTACACTGATTCACCCCCCCTCTCAGTGCCATACTAAGTACAACAATTTTATCACTTAGAAAATAGAGTACAATACAAAGTAATCTCTAATAAGAGATGTGAGACTATAACATTGCATCCATTACTCATGATTTTATAGTTAAGGGTGCATCTCTCCTTAGACAATAATTGATGTGATTAAAATCCACCGTATTAAATATAGGTGGTCACCCATATGGAAACGTGGTGGTTCACCTTCCATAATTTAGGTGGTCACCCATACAAAAATGTAGTTATTAAGCTTCCATGAGTTATAAAGTGTATATTAATTGAAATGACATAAATATGACTTGTCATTTTGTATTTTTTTTCTACTAATGTGTCAACATAGCTAGAGATGCATTTTGGCTATGAAAATTTAAAAAGAGAAAATTACAATTTTTTTTTGAATTTACATGGTGGAATCGGTAGCCGCCACGAATCCGGGTAGGCAATTTGGCTTTTTATGGCCGCCACAGTATTCTGCGCTATCCGCCTTGGAAGCTGCCACACAGTGTTTTGCGCAGTTTGCCCCTATAACCACCATGCCACAATCATTTTAAACCTTTTACATCGCTGAAAGCACTAGGAAAGGGACAAGCGTTCAGTTTGGCGAGGCCCGATATTTGAACCTTGGACCTCCGCCCCTTACGGGGTTTGGTAAAAAAAAAATTACAATTTTTATTAACTTTTTTTTTTTTAAATTTTAGAGGAATTTTGGAGTGTTTTTCTATAAATTTGTTAGCAAATTTTTCTGTGATAGAGTTGCTTAGTAAAATTATTACTCTCTCTAATATTTCCTACACTTCTTAAATGGATGAAAACGAAGTCCCAAACACAAAGTTATGCCCCTAACAATGTAGTTAGGATAATTTTTTTTTTTTGGCATAAAATCATGCTAGAAAAATATCACATGCTTGGATTGTTCATCCCCCTTGACAAGCAATGGTCTCCATTACATCAAATTTTGATATTAGGTGCAAAAAATATTTCTTCATTTGATTTTTGATGAGCCATTCCCTTTGGTGGCCAAGTTTTCCTACCTAAACCACTCAATACACATGAATAAACTTCCTTATAGTGGTATTATTCCATATATTAACACTTTGATCCTCCTTTATTGGTGTTAAACTATTTGGATTGAGTTATTTAATTTCCAACTATTATGTTACTATTAAAGTATCCAACATAGGTGGATGATATGGCCTAAGAAGTTCAACATTGAAGATTGGATGCAAACCAAGATAAGATGGAAGAATTGATTCAAAGGCATATTCTTCCACCTTCTTAATGATGGTGTATAATATATAGCAAAGCTGTTTTATATTCCCATGAGGTCCTTTAAGTCTCTCTTTCTAAAGACGTAACCATACTTTATCTCCAACATTGAATTGATGTGGGACCCAATGTTGGTCATGATGTTGCTTGTATTTCTAATTTATCTTTTCCAAGAGGTCATGGAACTATTGTTGGATTTGTAAAATATATTCTATCTATCATGTTGTTTTTTTCCTTATTTTTTTCCATGAGATGAGTACTCCATGGATTGCAGAGGTAGATCTACATTAGTGAATGTTGAGGCTTAAAACCTCAAACAAACATGAAATGGGCTATGTTTGGTAGAGCTATGCAAAGCTCATTTATACCCATGCTGAATGTAGGGGAGGTTCTCATACCATGTGTGTGGATGTTTTGAATTGAACATTCAAATAAATAAAATCGATTGATTCACAACGTTTTTACAACAATAAGTATTAGAATGGAAGGCTTTGGATATCGTCAACTTGGTGTCCATCATGCTCCATAGAATGAACAAAAATATGCTACAAAAATTATGATTCCTATAATATACAATGGACTTTAGCAAGCTAAATTTGAGCCACACATGACTAAGAGAAAGCTTAGTAGTGTCCTCAACTGACATGGATTTCTTACAAGAATCATGACAACCTTAAAAAATGATAAAATACTACAAAAATATAATGATCACCATGATTAATTGTGGTTAAATCTAAGAGGAAATCTATGGATATAGATTACCAAGCTTAGATGGCACTACCAATGGTGTATATAGTCCATACTTCTTTTGGTCAGTTTAGGAATAGTGCAAGGGATACATGACTTGATATACATCTCAAAATCATTTCTCATTTTGGGCCAATAGAAGTACTTTTGAAGATTTGTTAATGTTTTTTTTCCACCCCATGATGACCTGCTACTTTTTTAAAGTAGGTTTCCAAAATTATATTTAAGTGCACACTAGCTAGTACACACATGTGTCTCATGGGATAGAGGAGGTTATCTTACAAATAAAAATCAAAGATATTCTTATCCACATAAAGATCTTGGTATGCATATGTAAAATCAGAATCTACTTTATACAAGGTGGATCAATTGGAAGTATCATACTTGTATGAATCAAGATTGGTGGTGAGTGCTATGATTGGAGGTTAGCCCAAACAATATGCTACTAAATTGGCACTCCCTTTCTTATGATTAGTGATCAAATAAAACTCTAATAGATATGTGACCCACTTTCTTTGTCTTTTATTCCTTCACTTACTCTATATCTAGAAGAACTCCAAAGGCCTATGATTTATATGGATGATGGTTTCATTGCCCAAGATATAGTTCTTCCACTATATACATGCTTGGATAATGATATAGAGCTCTTTATGTTATGTGGGGTATTTTCAAACTACTTCATTGAATGTTTCATTGTGATCAACAATTATATGCCCATGTTGTGTTAGGACATCTCCCAATACACACTCTAATGAATTAGTCATTACCTCAAAAGGTTGATGCAAATCAAGCAAGGAAGTGTAGTATATGAAAACGATATCCTTCAACCTATCAAACATATTTTGTTGTGTATCTCCCCAATATAACTTAGATTTGGCACCTCCTTTGTTCACTTGGTGTAGTGGACAAGCAATGTGTGAAAACCTTAATATAAATCTTAGATAGAAATTGGCAAGACCCATAAAACTATGGAGTTGTATTAATATTTAGGCTAGGCCAATATCTAACTACCTAAATATTCTTAGAATCAATATGAACTTCCTCTTTGTCAATGATATACCCAAGGTACCAAGTCTTTGTCATGCCAAATGAACACTTCTCCAAATTAGCATATAGGATATGCCTTTAAAGAATCTAAAGTACTTATCAAACATGTTGTAAATGTTCTTGTCATGTATTACTATAGATGCGAATATCATCTAAATAGACCACCACAAATGAGCTAGCATAGTGACATAGGATGCCATCCATTACCCTCATGAATATGGACATTGCATTGGTCAAGCCAAAAGGTATAACCAACCACTTAAATAAACCCCCCTTGAAATTAAATGTACCCTTCCATACATTAGTGGGTTCTATGAGTATTTGTTGATAACTAGTTTTGAAATTAATTTTGGTGAAGAACTTTGCACATGAACTTGGTCCAACAAGTCATCCATTTGAGGGTGTGGATAGAAATTATTCATAGTGATTTTAGATCTATAGTCAATATAGAGTATCCATATTCCACATTTCTTTGAAGCCAAGACAATTGGGTTACCACATTGTGAGGCACTTGGTTTGTTGCACCTATTTTGAATCAATTCTTAGATTTACCTCTTGATTTCATCATTTACAAAGACTAATATACAATAAATAGGTACATTAGGTAAAGGAGAACTAAGAACTAAATCAATGGAATGCTTTAGCTCACGATGAAGTAGAACCCTAGCTGATGAATTTAACAACTCATCATATTCTGCTATAGTCTGGTCTACATGCTTCTATTGTGCAGGGTCTGCAATTGATGTAGCCATAGTCCTATTTTGTGATTTGATTGTCAAAAGAACAAATTTTATTATTTTTCCTATCATATTTCTATATTGTTTAGGATTTATTAATGAAATAGATGTTGGAATTTGTAATATTTTTTAAAAACATCTTGAAACATCCATTCACCACAAACATATGCAAAAAAGGAAGAAGAGTGAAAAAGAACATATAGACAAAAAAAATATAAACAACATAATATGAGTAGGAATAAAGGGTGGATGCCTATGGGCACCCCCACAGTATTTTCATATATCACACTATAAACCATTTCCCATTGAGGGGTATTTATAGTGATACCAAAACCTCAATGAGAGGTTAATCTCAGGCTGATATTAACTTAACCTCGAGGTTAACCTTATAATAAATAATGATAAAATAACCTTTAAGCAAGTTTATCTATAAAGGTGGATTAAGCGGAGACAAATTTCTAATGCAACCCTTAAAACTGAATTGGATTGAGCTTCTGTCAGACTAGAAGGTTTCAAAATATTTTTAATTCTAAGGCATGAGCTTTAAAAAATTAAGCTTTATGAAGCAAGGGGAGCTCAGGTTCGTACTCAACTTCACTGGCTAAAAATTGTCGATAAGGTTTCAAAATATTTTTTTCAAAAAATAAAGCCCTTGAGACAAGCCATTCAGTTCAATGCTATTCAGGATGCAGGGGTTCGTTGGACATCGCTTCTTGATATTATTCAAGTTTTTTTCAAGCATTATCAAAACTTTTTTGCTCCTCAGAAGTTAACTCCTGAAGGGCAGGCTACAATTCAAGCTTGATGTGCAGTTGTTCCTGAGAAGCTTTCAACTCTTCAAAAGGAAGCTTGTAAACATTCTTTTCATTGGATGATCTTGCTAAAACCCTATCCAAGATGGCTAATGATAAAGCTCCAAGATTAGATGGATTTCCTTGTGAATTTTATAAGGAGTACTAGGACATGGTTGGCCTACATTTATTGTATGTTTATTAGGAAGCATTGGCTTCTGGATCTTTAGGTTATATAATTAATAAGGGCAATATTAAAATCATCCCTAAGCACGGGGATCCAGAAGTGCTCACCAATTTGAGGTCTATTACTTTACTCAATCTGAGTTATAAAATTATTGGTAAGGCTTTTGCCTTATACCTTAGACCTATGTTGCCACTTATTATTCGCCCTGAATAGATTGGGTTTGTACAGAGTAGATATATTTTGGATAATGTAATTATTGTTTGGGATGACATGGAATGGGCTAGAGCCACTCAACAAAATACTCTTTTCATCAAGATTGATTTTGAGAAAGCCTATGATAGGATTGAATGGAATTTCATCCTTACCATGTTTCGAGCTCTTAGTTTTGGGCCATATTTTTTAAGCTCGGTTAGTATACCTTTTGTGGATGCTTCAGTTGTGCTTAATTTGAACAATTATCAGTATAAATTTATTAGACTATTCAGATCTGTCAAACAAGGTTGTACTTTGGCTCCTCTTTTCATATTGGTAGCTGAAGCTATTGGATACCTTCTTGTTAACCAAGTGATTCAAGGTAATATTAGGGGTATTTCTTTACTTGGAGAATATTCTCAACTTATAAATGGATATTTTGTAGATGATTATTTTTTGACACTTCATGAGGATGAATGCTTTGTCAAACAGGCACTAGATTGCTTGGATATTTTTTGCAAAGCATCAAGATCTAGCATTTAATGGAGGAATACCTCATGCTATAGGCAATCCTCTTTGGACATTCCAAGCTGGCTTGAAATATTTTAGTGGCATTGGATCCAACTAGGGGAGATGTTTAAATTCCTTGGCATCCCATTTGCATTCCAGAGTTCCCCTACTATCTTGTGGAATTATGTTTTACAAAAAGTAGAGAATTTTTTTTTCTTTGGATCACCAAAAAAATTACTCTAGTTGATAAGTTTTAGGTGTGTTCCAAAATTATTGCTACTACTCATGTGCATTATTCATCATGTTGGGTTCCTTCTCAAGCCTCCTATAAAAAGTTGGAAAATCTTTTAAGGGATTTTCTTTGGGTTAACTCATCACATATACAAGGGTTTCATAGAGTTGCCTAGGAAATTTGTTGTCTTCCCAAAAAATCAGGAGGTATGGGACATGATTGTCAAAGACAATGTTTTGCTTTATCTGCTAAATGGATTCTTCGAGCTTTAAGTGGTTCTGAAGCTTAAAAAGTTCTAATTCAACACTGCATTTCCACTAGTTTACCTCTTGGCAGGAAGGCTTGAAAAGGCATGAATTTTGAATCTCTCATGGTTGCTCCATACCTATTAAAATTCAAGGCTCTTTTGTCATTCAGAGAATATGGATGGCTTGGGAGAAAATTAAGCCTTGGTTGTATTGGCTAGGGGATGGGCATTGAATAGGTGCTTCTATTTCCACTTATAATATTTGGTGGCCACCTTTTATTACTTTTAAAGGTTCTCCTCTTGCTTCCGTGCAATGGATTCATGTTCACCGGTTCTTCAGGAAAGGGATTTCAATAGTGGAAGATTTTTTTTTGAGATATTCCAAAGATTGGATCCCATGGGATGATTTCAGGAGATTGTTTGGTTTATGACCAGACGATAAGAATACTTATGAAACTGTTTTGGATTGTATCCCTTTTTTCATTTGGCCCATGATCTATAGACATTCTCAAAAGCCTCGATGGTCTGACTGAAGATGGTTTAATAAATCCCCGCTTCTTACTTACAAATCTAAGTTAGGGTATGCTTGCCTTACTCCCAATGTCCCTATGGTTCAAAGACTCAATGAGCGGAGGGATATTCTTTCCACTCAGACTCGTTGGAGTCTCAAATTTAAAATGGCTTGGGTAGGATACATTGAACCCAAACAGGCTTTCTTTGCTTGGAGCTTATTATCCTATGGTCTTCCTCTTGGACAAAGATTAAAATACCTTGGAATAGAGAATCCTTCCTGCCATTTTTGTAGTGCTCCAAAGGACCCCCTTCATATTTTTTGGTAGTGCAAGAAAGCTCAAATAACCTGCAATTAGCTTGAGTCATTTCAACCTCATATGACCAATTCATTCACTTGGCATCATGCAATGCTTGGCAACCCACCAGATTTTTCCTTGCCTTTGATGGAAATGTGGAATATTCTTCGCATCAGTGTGCTCTTTTATATTTGAAAAACTCGTAACAAAATTCTCTTTTCTCAGTAGCATAGTTCAGATGACTTTTCAATTGTTGATAAGTGCACTATTTATTTTGATTTTTGGCTCCAAATTTTAGTTCAAGTGGAGAAAGTTCATATAGAGGTGGAGCATCTTCATACTCTTATGCAGCACTGGGATAATGCCCCATGTACAATCAGTCGAGTGCCTTATAGAGAGCTGATGGGGAGCCAATTTTAACCAATTAAAATCATAAAGAAAAAGACGCAACTTTATTTCGAAGCATGGAAAGCTTACAATTCGGAACCATGAAAATTACACAGTACAAAAAAATGACAGAAGCCGTAGCCTTCGTCTCTCCAGCCTCTCGAATCCTTCAAAAAATCCCCTTTTATCATCATGGCTTCTTGTTGCAATCGCCGTTCGTAACCGTCTTAACGGCTTCTGGAACTGCCACATGTAACTGCCTTAACGGCTTCTGGAACTGCCACTTGGATCGCCTTAACGGCTTCTGGAATCGCCAACTGTCATTCTGTAATAGTCCATGAAAAACCCGCCTTCACTTTCTTAGCCGAGTCACGAAAACGTGACATGTCACGATTTCGTGACACTTTTCTGCCCTTGGCTCTCTTTCGCCAATGTGTCGCGATATCGCGACACTTTTCTGCCTTTGGCTCTCTTTCACCAATGTGTCGCGATATCGCGACACTTTTCTATCTTTGACTCTCTTCCTCCAATGTGTCGCGATATCGCGACACTTCTTCGACTTTTGGCTTTGTTTGCCAAAGTGTCGCGATATCGCGACACTTCTTTGGCTTTTGGCTTTGTTTGCCAAAGTGTCGCGATATCGCGACACTTCTTTGGCTTTTGGCTTTGTTTGCCAAAGTGTCGCGATATCGCGACACTTCTTTGGCTTTTGGCTTTGTTTGCCAAAGTGTCGCGATATCGCGACACTTCTTTGGCGCCCGTCGTTCTGCTGTTGGTGTCGCGATATCGCGACAACTTTTATGTCGCGATATCGTGACAATTTATTTTGCGCTCGCCACGGTTCTAAATACGTCGCGATATCGCGATGACTTTTGTGTCGCGATATCGCGACACATTGTAACACTTAGAACTTTCTTTCAAACTTAGAACTTTTTTTCTTGTTTCTTTTGTTTGTATTTTTTTTGGTGATGCAAGATTGTTGTGCTGCCCTGGATGCTCCTGCATCAGACACCCGGGGTAGATTTTTAGAAGTGATCCTCACTTCTGGGCGGTCAGAGGAAAACCCAGACGATCAACCTCTGATTTGGACAACCATGTGGCATCTTCGATAGGTCGGTTCTTCCACTTGACCAAATACTCTGAATATTGCCTATTTTGGGTACTTATGCCTTCACGAGTGTCGAGTATGTCTTCAATTTCTTCTTTGTCTAGAGTGGATGCAGGAATGTTCCACAGATCCGGACTGGGTGGTTCGCTACAACTTCCTGCATGATATTCAACCAAGTCTGAAATATTGAAGATAGGTGAAATATTCAGCTCACTTGGTAGATCAACTTCATAGGCATTGCCTGAATCTCGTTTACCTATGATCCGGCATGGTCCAAACTTCTTCATCTTCAACTTATTGTATGTTTTTTGAGGAAAACGTTCCTTACGCAAATGAACCATGACTTCATCCCCTACCGGAATTCTTTGAAACGTCGCTTCTGATCTGCTTTGGCTTTGTACGTAGCATTCATTTGACTGATATGTTGTTGTACCTCTTCATGTAAAGTCTTCATGTGTGCTGCAAAGTCTTCAGCTTTAGCACTGCACTTGTCTACTTTATCCATCGGTCTCAACTCAGAAGCGTTTCTCGGGTTGTACCCATGCACAATCTGGAATGGTGATTTACCAGTACTGCGATTGATAGAATTATTGTAAGCAAACTCTGCCTGTGGTAAAATCAGATCCCATCCCTTGGGTTTATCTCCTACCAGACATCGTAGAAGATTACCCAAACTTCTGTTGACTACTTCGGTCTATCCATCAGTCTGCGGGTGGTACGCAAAACTGAATTTCAAGTCTATTTTTAGCTTCTTCCATAGGGTTCTCCAAAAATAACCCACAAATTTGGTATCTCTGTCCGAGACAATGCTTTGGGGTAGACCATGAAGTCGTACTACCTCCTTGAAGAACAAGCCGACAATGTGAACCGCATCACTTGTCTTCTGACATGGAATAAAATGGGCCATTTTCGAAAACCTGTCAACAACAACAAAAATGGCATCATGTCCACGTTGTGTTCTTGGCAGACCAAGAACAAAATCCATGCTGATGTCCTCCCACGGTCTCTCTGGTACAGGCAATGGCTGGTACATTCCTGTATTTTGGCTGACCCCTTTTGCCATCTGGCACACTCTGCAACCCTGCACAAATCTGGTCACATCCGGCTGCAACTGCGACCAATGGTAATTCTCACTAACGAGAGCAATGGTCTTATCTCGACCAAAATGCCCTGCTAGTCCTCCGCTATGTTTCTCTTTGATCAAATTTTCCCTCATGGAACTTCGTGGAATGCACAACTGGTTCTTCCGAAATAGCATCCCATCTTGGATCATGAAATCCAACCACTTAGTGCGATCCACAGTAGTAGGAGACACACATGCTGTCCATGCCTCTGCAAAATCTGGATCTGCTGGGTATAAACTCTTGAGTTCATCAAACCCAACAACCTGCACTCTCATTTCTATCAACAAATTATGCCTTCTACTCAAGGCATCTGCAACTCTATTAGATTTGCCACTTCTATGCTTTAGTACAAAGGTATAACTCTACAGGAATTCAACCCACTTCAAATGTCGTTGGTTAAGTTTACCTTGACTATTTATATACTTGCAAAGCTTGATGGTCAATATATAAAACAAACTCTTTGGTTAGCAAATAATGTCTCCATTTCTTAAGAGCCTGAATTATAGCATAGAATTCTTGATCATAAACAGAGTATTTCTTTCTAGCATCATTCAATTTTTCACTAAAGTATGCAACAGGTTTACCTTCTTGGCTCAACACAGCTCCAATGGCATTGCCACTGGCATCACAGTCAACCTGAAACACTTTATTAAAATTTGGAAGTGCTAGAATGGGCTGTTCTGTCACTTTCTTCTTCAATATGTTCATACTGGTATCTGCCTTGGCAGTCCACTTAAATTCTCTCTTATCCCCTCTCATAGTTTCTGTTAGGGGTGCACAAATATTGCTAAAGTCTCTAATAAACTTTCTATAGAAACTTGCAAGACCGTGAAATGATCTTACCTCTGTTACATTCCTTGGGGCAGGCCATTCAAGGATAGCCTTCACTTTCTCAGGATCCATTTTTAGACCCTCCTCTGAGATGACAAATCCTAGGTATATCAACTCTTTCTGTACAAAACTGCACTTCTGTATATTTATCAATAACTGCTCCTCACGCAGTTTTTCAAAAACTGTCCGAACATGCAACAAATGCTCGTCCAATGTTTTACTAAAAATCAGAATATCATCCAGATAAACTATCACGAACTTTTCCAGGAAGTCACGCAATACCTCATTCATCAGCCTCATAAATGTACTAGGGTGCATTAGTCAATCCAAATGGCATAACTAACCACTCATACAAACCCTCTCTGGTTTTAAAGGTTGTCTTCCATTCATCACCCTCTCTAACACGTATCTAATGATATCCGCTCTTCAAATCAATCTTAGTGAAGTATTTAGCTCCACTCAAGCAATCCATTATATCATCCATTCTGGGTAATGGAAAGCGATATTTAATGGTAATTTTATTAATGGCTCGAGAATCAGTGCACATTCGCCATTCGCCATTCTTCTTTGGTGCAAGTACTACTGGCACTGCACAAGGGCTCAAACTTGCTCGAATCAAACCCTTCCTCAACAATTCCTGAACTTGTCGGTTCAACTCTTCATTCTCTATAGGAGACATTCTATGGGCTGCCTTGTTGGGTAAGCTAGATCCTGGCATTAAGTCAATCTGATGACTAATCTTCCTCATTGGCGGCAAACCCTCAGGCACATTGTCTGATATAATATCAAGAAATTCTGCTAATAGATGTTCAACTTCTACTGGAATGTCAGTAGTATCTTCTCTCTTTACAGTAGGAATTAATGCATAACACATTGAATCCCTCTTTAAACCATCCAAATTTTTTTTGCCATCTACTAAACAAATTCTAGCATTATTGCATACCTTTTCCTCAACCTCCTTCAATGGCTTCAGTTTGTGGCGTACTCCGTCTTTTGTCAGGGAATAGGTATTTGCATGTCCATCATGCGTTGCACGTCTATCAAATTGCCATGGTCTTCCAAGCAACAAATGGCAAGCATCCATCGACAAAATATCACACAGGACCTCATCCTGGTATCTTCCAATTTGAAACTTGACCAAGCATTGTTCACTGACCAATGCTCTATGATCCTTCTGCAACCACGCAATCCGGTATGGATGCGGGTGCTGTCTTCTTTCTAGCTTTAACTTAGCTACCATTTCCTCAGAAACCAAATTATCTGTACTACCATTATCAATAATAATATTACAGATTTTACCTGAACATTTGCACCTCGTGCGGAATAGGATTTTTCGCTGATCTGGTTCCTTCTCTTCATTCAACAAGGTTCTCCTTGTGATCATCACTTCTCCACGCTCTGCTTCTTCAGAGTGCTCAGATTCAACACCATCCTCAACAACTGCAGCTCTGGCATTACCTTCAGGCCTTTTGTTCGGTGTTTCTTGGTGTTTGGGACACTCATATGATCGATGCCCCTCTTCTCCGCAATTGAAACAGGTTCCACGAAATCTGCCTCTGCCATATCCGCGTCCACCTCTACCTCGTCCCCTTTGATAATCATTGTTCTAATTACGGGGTCGGTAAGCATTCTCCTCCTTCTATTCCTGGTGATTGCTGGTTTCACCAGTCTGCTTTTGGTCATCATATTTACCTCCACTGGTTCTTCCACCAGTTCTTCCACCACGACCTCTTCCTCTTTGTTTGCTATCAAATCTGCGGTTCAGTTTCTCTTCCACTTTCAGAGCAAACTGGTAAGCATCTTCAATGTTGTTCATTCGAACCAGACTCAATTCTTCTTGCACGCTGGTTCTTAACCCATTAATGTAACGGGCTACTCTCTCTTTATTTGCTTTCGTATGACCGGTTCTAATAGAAATTTTAAAAAATTCCTTTGTATATTCTTTAACGGACTTGCTGGACTGGCGCAAACTCTGCATTTTTCTCAGCAGATCTAATTCGTAATCTGCCGAAATAAACTGCCGTTTTAGTTTTTCAACCATTCGATCCCACTTGGTGATCTTTTCTTTTCCTCTACGGTTTCTTTCCAGTTGCACTCCTTTCCACCATATGCCAGCATGGCCTTTCAACTTTGTTCTGGCAAATTTAATTCGATTTGGATCTTCAACTTCCTCATATTCGAAATATTCCTCCATGTCATTAATCCAGTCTATCAATTCTTCTGGATTTAAATTTCTAGAATATGTGGAGACGTCAATCTTTGGCCTTTTCCCAATTTGCGAAATAGCTTTAATCATTCGAGATTCTACAACACTCATTGCTTCTTCTTCTTCTTCAGACGGGTCTTCAACTCCGTCATCATCGTTGTGGTCTTCTCCTCTTGGCTCTACTCCTCTACGCAATTCTTCCTGCAAGGCCTGCACTTGCCTCTGCAATGCTCGAAAGTCTCCTTCAGGAACCACGTTCCTTCCAGCACCACGATTTCTTTGCGGTGGCATTCTGCTTCACTATTTCTCAGAACCCGTAACCCTAGATCCTGGTGCAAGCTGCCTCACGTTCGGCGCTCTGCTCACACACTCAGAATCTTGTTGCTCTGATACCACTTGATGGGGAGCCAATTTTAACCAATTAAAATCATAAAGAAAAGACGCAATTTTATTTCGAAGCATGGAAAGCTTACAATTCGAAACCATGAAAATTACACAGTATAAAAAAATGACAGAAGAAGTCGCAACCTTCGTCTCTCCAGCCTCTCGAATCCTTCAAAAAATCCCCTTTTATCATCACGGCTTCTTGCTGCAATCGTCGTTCGTAACCGTCTTAACGGCTTCTGGAACTGCCACATGTAATTGCCTTAACGGCTTCTAGAACTGCCACTTGGAACTGCCTTAACGGCTTTTGGAATCGCCAACTATCGTTCTATAACAGTCCATGAAAAACCCGCCTTCACTTTCTTAGCCAGGTCGTGAAAACGCGACATGTCACGATTTCGCGACACTTTTTTGCCCTTGGCTCTCTTTCGCCAATGTGTCGCGATATCGCGACACTTTTCTGCCTTTGGCTCTCTTTCACTAATGTGTCGCGATATCGCGACACTTTTCTGTCTTTGGCTCTCTTTCGCCAATGTGTCGCGATATCGCGACACTTCTTCGACTTTTGGCTTTGTTTGCCAAAGTGTCGCGATATCGTGACACTTCTTTGGATTTTGGCTTTTGGCTTTGTTTGCCAAAGTGTCGCGATATCGCGACACTTCTTTGGCTTTTGGCTTTGTTTGCCAAAGTGTCGCGATATCGCGACACTTCTTTGGCTTTTGGCTTTGTTTGCCAAAGTGTCGCGATATCGCGACACTTCTTTGGCACCGCTCTGTTGGTGTCGCGATATCGCGACAACTTTTATGTCGCGATATCGCGACAATTTATTTTGCGCTCGCCACGGTTCTAAATACGTCGCGATATCGCGACGACTTTTGTGTCGCGATATCGCGACACATTGTAACACTTAGAACTTTCTTTCAAACTTAGAACTTTTTTTCTTGTTTCTTTTGTTTGTATTTTTTTTTCGGTGATGCAAGATTGTTGTGCTGCCCTAGATGCTCCTGCATCAAGAGCCTTCTCGATCTTGCAAAGTTTCCTGATTGCGCTCTCATCAATGACTTCCCTCCCTATTTACAAAAAGATATTGGTCTCAACCATCTCCTGTTTGCAGACCCCAAGGCAACATTGACGCTAGTACATATCATCACGGTAGTGGATGGGTGGTTCTCCAGGTGGAGCCAAACCTAGTTGATGGATGGGGAGATCTTATTCCCACGTGCCCAATCACTCTAGCTAATGTGGTGGGTTGGGGTGTATTTGATGGCATTGATGGCTCTAGTACAGGTAAGAATATTTGTATGTATAGGGAGGATGGGTGGCTTATTTCAATTCCTTCTAATACCGATCGATAGCATCTAGAGGGTGATGGACATTCACCTCGTGAGCATACCTCCCATGATTGACATGATTTAATGCATACTTGTTGGTGTTGTGGTTGGTGACAAGTTTAACCATATTTTTGTTGTTTTTAGTATCTGCTTTCTAACTCAACCTAACTATCTATTCGGGTGTGCCTATCCACCCATTTTTTTGTTATAAAAACTGGTATTTTAAAATTAATTAAAAGTTAGGCCTTTACATTCAAATATATGTTAACATTAATAAATAATAATTCTTTTGAACATGCACTTTATTAAAGAGCTTTTACTAGATATTAAAAAAAAATCATTTTAAATCTGTCTTTATAAGCAAGCAACATATCAAATCGCACTACATGTATTAATTTCTAGGGAAAAAAGAAAACTTATATCTGCTATGCAAAAATGAAACTTATGTGGTTCGTTAAGGTAATTATGATTAGTTTTCTAACTTCCACCCAATTATGAAATTTCAGACTGTATCACTAAGATGAGTTCCGAGATAGCACCTATGATCCGCTTCCAAAAGGTTCCAAGATGTTATCGAACCGAACAAGGGTGGCGTTTAGCAACTTCTGAAGAAGCAAGAGATAACCTTGACATGATCAAGGAGCAACAACTTCTCAAGGACTGGGAAAGAGCCCGACTTTTAAATGGTTGGATAAGTGGTCCGTGTTACAACTTCGAAATAGGAGAAGGATACCGAGGTTCAATGGGCTACATGTTTGTTATTCAAACATCAGAAAGTATGTTCTCTTCACCTATAGATATGAATTTGTTTCTTCCTAAATTCCAACATGTCAATTATCTTCAATTTAGCATGAATTAACACTTTCAAAATCAATTGAACAAATAGTTGGAATTACTTTCAGGTGGTTCAGAGAAGGAAATGTATGCAGATGTTAGTCTTAATCGCACAGGAAAAGAAATGGCATTGCTTCTGTGTTCCGAAGATTGGAATTACGAAGTTGTGTATTGGGTGCTCAACTCTTTTGCTGAATTAGAGGCTGCTAAGATGGATGCAAGTGATGTCACAGGGGGGGAACATACCTTTTCCAGATACTCGACTTTTTGTAGAGTTGAACCAGATGGTAAATGATTTTGCCAGAATGTTTGGGGATAGCCCTGCAAGCGAGAAAGCTGACAATGAAGAGTTTTCTCCACGTTCAATTAAGAAGGTGCTCTTAAGTATGTGGTCTCGCTGCTGGAACAAGCTGGATGCATCTTATAAGAAACGCTTGGGACGCTTATGGGTGGATCGGATTGGCAGGAAGGCGCAAGATTTAGCGAGCTTGGAACGGTTGTTGTGGAAAGAAATGGAACGGAATGTAGGTCATATTATTTATGATTTTGAGAAATTGAAATGGCTTCCGAATTTTGCATCCCAAGGAGATGTGTCAGATGCTATTAAGAATTTTACTTGGGAATACCTCTCGTCTCAGATCATATCAAAGTGTGCTCATCGTAGTCTAGATTTGCTCATCAGTCAATGGTCAAAGTTCACGAGTCAGCCACTGACAACAGCACAAAAGAATTTTTAAGTCTCTACTCGTATTCTTTGTCACCTCTCATTCTACGAGGATCATTGGTTCCAATTTGAGCGAGTTGATGCCATTTTAAATGAGGCAAGAGGACAGCATGTGGGAGGGGACGTTGAACATTTTAAGAGGAAGCTACAAGATGGATCTTATTGGCACATTTACGACACTCAAAATTACAGTTCCCTGGAGAAGGCTATGTTCGTGTCAGTATCTAAGAGTCGGAAAGAGTTTATTATCATGAACAAGATGTTAGACTATGGCGCTCAGCCACTTAGCAAATTGACGAAGAACACGGTTCTACATCGGGCTGTCTGTTGCTCCAATAGTGAAGATGAAGTAAATAATTTTGCAGAACGTTTGTTCACCAAGTGCAATGCAAAAGAACAGTTGGCCAATGAAAACGATGACAGTGGCCGCACTGCCCTTCATTGGGCATCTGAGGGAGGATACGAACGAATCTGTGAATTGCTTCTTCGTTACGGAGGGAAACCACATGTTCAAAACAAATCGGGTGAAGTTCCCCTTCACTTGGCATCTGAGGGAGGATTCGAACGAATCTGTGAATTGCTTCTTCGTTACGGAGGGAAACCAGATGTTCAAGACAAGGACGGTCAAATTCCCCTGCACCGGGCAGTTGAGAATGGGGAAGATGAAGTGATCGATGTATTGGTCCGAAGATTAAATAATGATGATGATGATGATGGGATGGATGATGATGATGATGATGGGATGGATGAAGTGATCGATGTACCGGTTCGAAGAGGTGAGAATGATGAACCACAGAGTCAAGATGCTCCCGATATAAATCAGAACCGAATTGATTTGGTTAATTTTAAAGACAAGAGAGGTAATAGCCCTTTGGATATAGCAGTCCAGAAAAACAATATAAAAGTTGTTGCAAAGCTCGTGGTAGTTTCTGAACGACCAGTAGAATATTATTTAGTTAAAGTAGGCAGGGGGAAGCTTCTTCGTCAGTTTGCACTTGAAGGTAATCTGGACATGGTGAAAAAACTGCTGAAGAGCAAAGCAAAACCAGATGACGTGGTCATGCAGCAAAAAACAATTTTGCATGACCTTGCCATGTCTGAAGATGACAATAAAGCATATGATATATGTCGTCGGATAGTCAACGGGACTCCAGAAGCAGAGATAAAAGACCTGGTAGCAATGCGCGATTTAAAGGGCAGGACAGCCCTCCATCTTGCGGCGGAGAAAGGGCATAAACGTCTCTGCGAGTTTCTTCTACTTTGGAATCGGGAGACAGGAAGTGTCAAAGACCAACACGGCCATAGCCCAATTTATTACGCAGCCAAAGGAAAACACGATAAGGGAGAAGTCATCAAAGAATTGGTGGGTTACCCTTGGCGAAAATTGTTCGATAATTTGGTAGACCTCACAGGTTTGACACCATTGCACGTGGCAGCGACAGCAGGCAAAATATTTATTGCGGACGCCCTCCTTACCTGTTCAGAAGACCCAAAATCATACGTAAAAAAAGGAGACTTCCTGGGACAAACAGCTCTTCACAAAGCTTGCAAAGAGGGGCACATTGATACTATGATAGTTCTGTTGCACTGGGGAGCTAAGCCACTTCTTGAGCGCGATTGCGATGGAAGGACTGCACTTCATTATGCAGTTCAAACTCCTCAAGCTGATAATAGAATCAAAATTTGGATGGATGGAAAGATAAATAGTAATTGAGGTTCAATTTTTAGTGTCTAAATATTTTAAATTTTATCCATATAATTTGTCATATGTTTATATTGCAGGTTCTATCAGCTATCAACCTTGTACTGGCTGTATGTGAAATCAGTGTAGTAGTAGGCATGGATAAAGGCCTCATTGAACGAGCTATAATTAAAATGTACGAAGAAGGTGAAAATCTGAAAGGATATGATCATTTAAAGGGAGGTGAAGAATTAGCAGATCAGTATTTACAAAAAATTATACAGCTACCTCTTGACCTTCCAGACCCGAATCCAAACCAGTCAAAGAAGTTTCTAGAAAGACAACTTGGTGTATTTGAAAAACAAAGAATGGATAAGGATCAAAATGAAAAGTCAAATCATGAAGAAGATGAAGACTATAATGCTCTTTTCAAGGTAGAAGAAGAAGAAGATGAACTACTCCGTGAATTGGATAGTGACCAATCCAACATATTTTCAGTAATGAAGAAATTATTTTGCCGAGAAACTTCAACACGAGCACCAGGCAAGCATAGTATTGCTATAGAAAGAAATTAGAATAGAATAAAGAGAAATAATTAACTCACGTTTTCCATTGTTTATGTATTATTTATACAATACTAACATGGTCTGCTATTTTTTTCAGATACCAATATATCAGAAGAGTCGAAGAGTCGAAGTGAAACAAATACAAGGGAAAATACAGATGTTGTCATTTCTATGGAAGGCGAAAAAGGTAATGAACAGAGACAAATTAATAATAAGATGTGAATAATACATCAATACATTAGTTTATATTTATATATGAGACGATTATTTAACGACATTATTTTTATTAAAATTTTAATTTTAATAATTTTATTTTGGTTGTGTATTATATATAGTTGTTCATAGTTCTGAAGGAACAGGGGCACCAGGACAAGACTCTGAAGAAACAGGGGCAGCAGGACAAGATTCTGAAGAAACAGGGACAGCAGGGGCAGCAGGACAAGATCCATCAAACATAGATATAGAAAGAGGTATTATAAAAAATGTGAAGACTATAAAGCAAGTTTTATTAACTAAATGATAATTAGTTTATATTTGATATATTAATTTTTTTTTTTGAGTTAAATAGATAATGTAGATATAATGATTAGACACTCCTCTTTTTACAGATAAGATAATTCCCATTAAGAAGATGCTGTTTGTAAGGTACAGTGAAGAGGAGAGGGATGCATTTTGTTATTTTCAACCTTTTGCTACAGGTTGTAGAAAATTGCCCCGTGAATGGAAGCGCTTTGTAAACTATCATAGACTGATATGGAATATCTTTTTCATGAGCGATGAGGCCAAAAAACTAGTTGGATGGCAGGTTCAACTTATTACATGGATATTTATTTGTTGGGAATGGCAAGAAAACATGAACTACCTTATAGAGGCATGTAGTCTCTAATTTTAATTTCATATATATTATAATATTTATTAGTGTATCAAAATATTTTTTAATTTTAATTTTTTTAATGTTTTTTTTTTTTTTTTTTCAGAAATGGAATACACTTGATATTCTCAAAACCTCAAAGAAAGCATCTTCACTAAAAGAAATTGTAGCAGATGTCATTGAAAGTAAGAGATGGCTTTCAAATGAAAATATGTTAATGACTTCCAATAAAGAAGATGTAATCGAAGTGTCAAGAATGGAAGAAAACATGATGCCCAAAAAGAAGTTCCAAGAAGGTGCAATGGAGGAGAACAAAGGTGTAAAAGAACAAGATGATCCAGAAGAAAAGATATCAACGAATTGCAATAAAGAAGCAAATAAAATATTAGTGTTTGAAAATAAAGAGATGTCTGCAAATAAAGGAATGCCATCAAAGAAATCAGAAGGTGCAATGAAGGAGAAAGAAGATGTGGACAAACAAGAAGATAATGCTCATGGTATGTTAGAAAAAGTTGTGGCAGACAAGTTCAAAGAAATAGAATCAAAATTTGGTATGTTTGTGACAGACAAGTTCAAAGAAATAGAATCAAAATTTGGTATGTTAGTAACAGACAAGTTCAAAGAAATAGAATCAAAATTTGTAAAAGAAATAAAGGAATTGAAAGATCAAGGAACAAAAAACAAAGGTTAAAAGAGTGAAAAAAGTGTAGAGACAGATCAAATACAGGAACAAAATTGGAATCGGCTCAAATCAACATTGGACAGGTATAATGTCTCAATGGATGGAATTCAAGCCTTCCAAAGGTTTAGGTTTTATTGTATTGCTAGCCATCTCGAGTGGCCATTGCCTAGTAAATATTCTTAAAAGTCCTGTAAAGAGGCAATAGCTATTCTAGGTGTTTGTTTAATGTACATACAAAATAATATTGTATAAAAAGACCAAACTATGATTTAAAACCTAATTTTCCAAAGGTTCAATGTTAATATACTTTTAACTACTTTAAGTAAATTATATGTGTATTTTTTATATCCTATTGAAGCTCATTGATTTTTAAAATTATTTGTTTTGTGTCAACTATATTTTTAAAAGTCACAATAAAATATTTAAAGAAATGCATGAAACCTAAAAAATAAGATTTTGAGACAAAAAGTTAAGATATGTAATGCTAAAATTAAAATTGATTGTGTATTATCTTTATAAATAAAATAATATTATATCTATAATAAGGACTAACCTTGTAAAGGTAAATGATGACTCTTATCTTCATAATTAAGTTTTATTATTGGATGTTTTGATTTTTTCGTTTTCCATCTCTTAATATTAGGTATACTATGACAAGGACTAATCATAATGCTCTAATGCAAATTATAAACCATTTACTTTTCCTTTGATTTACTAATGTTTGCGTTTACATTATTAAGTTGTTGCATTTAAAATATAGTACTAGTGACACTATAGAAGGTATTTAGATCATAAAATGAGATCCATGATCAATAATATTAATATATTTATTAATAAGCTATGTGTGGCTTCTATTGGGGGCCACTCCCATTAAGCTATGATCGATTTATCAAACAATTACTTTATCTAAACAATGGAGAACCTGTCCTGAAATAAAATAGGGAATATAAATGTAATTATTTAAGCTCCAAGATAAGGTATTTACCATGGCATGTCTAGAAATTCGTCGCTCACTCAACGATCGATCCATATGGCATACATGTGACAAGACGACCCTCTGCAGAATGGGCCAGGTTGTCCTTTGGAAGCTCGATGGGGTTAGATACGTGAAGCTCCTATGATGTGAGAGGAAAGTTGTTTATGATGATCACCTTGGGAAAAGAGGGGAGATATGTCCACCCTATTACCTGTAAGAGATGGTTGAGGAGTAATGGTGGATAGGCGAGGATGTAGATTGAGGAGGGAGGAGAAG
Source organism: Wollemia nobilis (assembly GCA_028583015.1). NCBI lineage: Eukaryota > Viridiplantae > Streptophyta > Pinopsida > Araucariales > Araucariaceae > Wollemia > Wollemia nobilis. The sequence continues at coordinate 6,864,244 of JAQPPZ010000715.1, forward strand.
ATGCAGATGGGGAAAAATAGTAAAAAGGGATGACAAAAAGAAAAAAGGAGAAAGGAGCACGAGGAGGGAGAGCACCGTGAGTGAAGGAGCAACGGACAACAAACGTCCACCCGAGCAGTGCAGACCATCCAACTATCACGGGCGAGCCAGGTTGGTCTACATCTTGAAACTGTTTACTATCATCCTTTCTCTGGTGTATTAGAGATGTAATGGCATCATGGTCTGCCACTACCATTGGCAGTTTAGCTATGTCTCTTCTTTGTGTTTGGAAGATGTGATAGCATCATGGTTTATCACTGTTGTTGGTAGTTCAACTATGTTCTTTCTCTGTATTTGGAGACGTGATGGTATCGTGGTTTGGCACTATCGTTGGTAGTTCGACTATGTTCTTTCTTTGTGTTTGGAAGATGCAATGACATCATGGTTTACCAATATCGTTGGTAGTTTGGCTATGTTATTTCTCTATGTTTGGAAGATGTGATGACATCGTTGTCTACCACTGCCATTGGTAGTTGGGTTGGTATTATGGGTGGTGGCTAGTCGAATAGCACCAAGGTAAGAACTCAATTTTTGGTTGGTGGCAACAACTTTTATTTTGGTTGGTTGTCTGCATCAAAGCTTCCCTGTCCCTCTAAACCATCGTTGTAGAATAGTCGTCTTAGGATAGAGAGTGCGAGAGGGTCTTCAAATAGAACATTCGATTGGACACCGTGGGTAACCTTTCCATTGCAAGTCACAACCAAGTTGGGAAGTCCCCTCAAGTACCATTGGCATTGATTATGATCTACCCATTTTGCAGTAACTCTTAGCATCATGAGTATGTGAGCACCATCTGTTCTCGAGTTGTTGGGGCAAAAGCCACTTCGACTGAACCTTGGTCCACCTTGTGTCTTACCTTGCAATGTATATTGAGCTAGCCTATCTACTGGATGCTTTACCATCCAATAGTTCGTTGCAGTTAAGGGAAGCTTTAATTATTGTTCATTATCTAAAATGGTAGATTTTAGGGTAATGAAAGTGTAGAAGCTTTAATTATTGTTCATTATCTAAAATTGTAGATTTTAGGGGAATGAAATGTGATGATGGTTTGTTTTGTAATTTAAGGGTATGGGACCTTATGTTATGAAATGAAGAAAAAGGTTTATTTGAAAATTAGAGTAGATGACTTTAATTGGATAATAAATGTGATGATGGTTTATTTTGTAATTTAAGGGTATGGGACCTTATGTTATGAAATGAAGAAAAAGGTTTATTTGAAAATTAGAGTAGATGACTTTAATTGGATAATAAATGTGATGATGGTTTGTTTTGTAATTTAAGGGTATGGGACCTTATGTTATGAAATGAAGAAAAATGTTTATTTGAAAATTAGAGTAGATGACTTTAATTGGATAATAAATGTGATGATGGTTTGTTTTGTAATTTAAGGGTATGGGACCTTATGTTATGAAATGAAGAAAAAGGTTTATTTTAAAATTAGAGTAGATGACTTTAATTGGATAATAAATGGGATGATGGGTTGTTTTATAATTTAAGGGTATGGGACCTTATGTTATGAAATGAAGAAAAAGGTTTATTGGAAATTAAAGTAGTTGCTTTAAGTAGCGAAATGTGTGAACCTAGTTTACTTAGAAATTAAGGGTATGGGACTTTAATTGTTAAGTAGGGTTAGTTCATTTATTGCAAATAGAGCATATGAGTTAATGCATGGTTGACTGACTCTCATGAGTGGGTGAGAGGGAAAATGGAAAGAGTAGTTTCTATGATAGTACTATGCATTAGTAAGTTGAATTGCTTGGGTTATTTGTATAGTTGCAATTTGGTAATGAAATAAGTAAGTGCATTTAGAAGCATGTCTATCTAGATCCATGAGTGTCCTGATCCCCTACTATCCTCACTTGATCGATGGAAGAGCGGGAAGGCCAAAGTCATGAGATGGACCAATTCACAAGTTTGCTCTCTACCTTACATCTTGTTATTTATGCAATAGATTATATTGTGGGGAGATTTCCCTGATGGAATGGATGTAAAGTATTGTGGAAAGTATGGGGTGTACCATACTTGCTTATGTATTTAAATGAACATTGTAACTGTTGCATTTAGTACCTCTTTATTTGGTGTATTGTATTTAAATATTTTAATGTATGCTTATTTGGTGATTGTTGCTTTACGCTTGATTTATCCTTGCTTGTTGATAATTCATATTTGTTAGATTTAGTATCTAGATATTTTATGCTCTTGTGATGTTAAAAAGAAAGAAACATTAGTAAGTTCTAGGTGAACTTAGAGGTTAACCTAAGGGCTTGAGACCCCCTTAGGGAGATTGGTAACTAGGTTTAGAAGATTGTACCAGAGTTAAGATAGCTTGTCAGTGGACAAGATTGATAGCTTAGCTCGTAGTACATGTAGCATGCCCACACATAATGGCTTGTGTGGAATATGGAGATGCATGTACACCTTCTAATGATTGAAGGTGGTAAGTCTAGCTCATCAATACTGATGAGAGGGATGGACTTATGTGCATAACATAAGATAGGATTACGCAGAAGGGACTTGCATGAAGGGAATATTGTGTGGTATAGTTCTTGAGAAACTTAGGGGATGTCAAACATTAAGTTGGTCTAAGGTTGGTTGAGGATTTATGAATCCTTCTCCTTAGTAAAAAAAATATAAACTTTTCTTTTTATTTGTGTGTTTTCTTATTTCATGATTTTTGGGGTGTTACATTTGGTATCAGAGCTCTAGGTTCGAGGGTATAGAGCTTCTTATGTGTTATAAAAGAGATTCGAGGATCTCCAATAGAGGCTTGCTTAGGAATAAGCTGAAAGCTAGAGTAACCTAGAGTCTCTACTTACTTAGGATCTAATGGAATTGATTCTGAGAAAGGATGAATATTAAGATACCTTAGTATGGGCTTTGGTATTAATGATATATCCTAACCTTGGAACCTCATCCTAGTTAGATCTCTAATGATTAGTGAAATAAGGACTCTATATTGTGGTCAAGTTAGTAATTCAGTTAAGGGAAAGTTGTAATCTAACTCTTTTTTTGGTGGAAACCAGATCAAGATGCCACCCAAGGCTAGGATGAAAAGGCCTCCACCTAGACAGACTCGAAAAAGTAATGTCGAAGAAGAGATCCAGAATGAGGATCCAAAGGTTCCCAATGTAGGAATAGAGGAACTTACTACTATAGTTGCCGAGTTACAAGATCAGTTAAGACAAGTGCTGGAAACTATGGCAAATCAAAATTTGTAGGCTAGAGATTCAAAAGTCAACCAAGTTGAGGGGCTGACAGTGGAGCAAAAGCAAGCAAGAACCCTCTTAGAAAAAGAGATGATAAGAGACCTAAAGAATGTATGTATCTCCAAGTTTGATGGAGAAGGGGAGGGAGACGCAATTGAAGCTTGGTTAAGAGAGTTGGAAGTCTTCTTCATAGTAAAGGGGTATTCTTTAGGTACTCGAATGGTTTGGGCTACTATTTACCTTGAAGGAGCTACCCTGGATTGGTGGGAGACTTACTATGAGGAAACCAAGATTGAACTAGTAGATATTCCATGGAAGGAATTTATAGTCATCTTCAAGAAGAGATTCCTCATGGAGCACTTCTATGCTTTAAAGTTTGAGGAGTTTGCTAGCCTAAGGCAAGGGACTAACTTAGTGGAGGTATACTACAGGAAGCTGGTAAAGTTATTGAAGTATGTACCTACCTATAATGAGAAGATGTGGATTCATAAGTTTACTCATGGATTGCAATCTAGGATAAAGCATGACGTAGAGATGCAGGAACCTAAGTCATTGCAAAAGGCTTATGATTTAGCAAAGAAAGTAGAGTCACATTTCTACTATAAGTATGAAAACCTGATCGAGCAAGAACATTAGGAACTAAAGAAGAGGAATAGCAATGGGGTTATAAAATGGGAGGTAGAGCAAGAACGAAAGGCTAAGAACCCCTAGAATCCAGAGAAGAAATTCAATGGAAGCCAAAATAAATTCAAGAACTTTTATAAGAAAGGCAACAAACCCAATAATGCTAAACCTCCCCCGTAGAAGCCATCAACTCTAGTACCGATGATTAAGGATGAGGGGCAGAAAATAGAAAAGAGACAAGGGCCCAAGGATGGATGTTACCATTGTAAAGGGGCGCACTATGCTAACCAATGCCCATATCGACTAGGGACAAGCACACCCAACAACAAAGGAAAGGAACCAATGCATAAGATCTACATTGTAACTAGGAATCAAAAACTTGAGGGGCAAGCCACCCCATTAATCATCAAAGGTAAGATTTTTGATAAGCAAGTAGATATCTTAATAGATAGTGGAGCCACTGATAGTTTCATTTCTTGTAATTTAGCCAAAGATATGCCAGAAAGGCCAAGGTATTTGGCTCATGGATGGAAGGTTGAGTATGGATCTAGATAGACCTACTCCGTAAACCAATGTTTCCCAATGATGGAAATTACTTTAGACAATGGAACCATGAAAGGTTGCTTGTATGTGGCCCCACTTCATGCCTTTGATGTGATTCTAGGAATGGATTGGCTATAGGCCCATCAAGCTGTAATCAATTTTTGAGATAGATGGATTGAATATTCTGAGGGAAATAAAGAGAGGCTATGAATTTATAGTAAGCAGGGGACATTCAAACCCTAGATGTTGTCAGCTATGCAGTTGAAGAAAGCCCTCAGGAAAGGAGGGATTTTTTATGTGGTAAATATGAATGAAGTTGAAAGAGATCGAAAGGAAGAGGTGGTTGAGACACACCCAATTTTATAAGAATTCTAGGATGTATTTCCAAAGGATCTACCAAGGCTCCCTCCTATGTGAGAATTTGATTTCACTATCGATCTTATACTAGGAGTGGAACCCATCCACCGATCTCCGTATAGGATGTCACCTATTGAGATGCATGAGTTAAAGGTACAACTACAAGGGTTATTGGAAAAGGGGTTGATAAAACCAAGTGTGTCACCATGGGGTGCACCCATTTTATTTGTGAAAAAGAAGGATGGATCTCTAAGATTGTGTATTGACTATAGGATGTTGAATAAAGCTACAATCAAGAACCGGTACCCCTTACCCAGGATCGAAGATTTATTCAACCAGCTAAGAGATGCCATGGTATTTACCAAGATAGACCTAAGGTCAGGGTATCACTAGATGAGGATTCATGAGGAAGACACTCACAAAATGATATTTAAGACAAGGTATGGGTATTACGAGTTCATCGTCCTACCTTTCGGGTTGACTAATGCTCCCGTTGCCTTCATGAATTTAATGAACAGTGTGTTCAGAAGGCATCTAGACCAGTTTGTCCTTGTATTTCTTGATGACATCCTAATATACTCACAAAACAAGGAAGAGCATGATAAACATCTCAAGATCATGTTGGAGTTGCTAAGGGAAAATCAACTCTATGGGAATCTAGCCAAGAGTGATTTCTATGTTTTGGAGGTGCACTATTTAGGGCATATCATATCGAATAAAGGGATCATAGTAGATCCAAAGAAAATAGAAGCCATGATAAATTGGCTACCCCCTACCAATGTTACTAAGGTAAGAAGCTTCATGGGGCTAATGAGCTATTACCAATGTCACATAAAGGATTTCTCAAAAATTACCTCAATGATAACTAATCTCCAGAAGAAGGGGAAGGAATTCAAATGGATGGAGAAGTGTGAGGCCACTTTCACCATGTTGAAGCAAAAACTTACTACTGCACCAATACTAAAGATTCTAGATCCTCAAGGAGATTTTATAGTATGCACTGATGCATCATTGGAAGGACTAGGGGGAGTGCTCATGCAAGGAGAGTCAGTAGTAGCTTATACTTCAAGGAAGCTTAAAAAGCATGAGGTTAATTATGCTACTCATGATTTAGAGCTAGCCATTGTAGTTCATGCTTTGAAGGTCTGGTACCATTATCTGGTAGGAAGACCCTTCGAGTTAAAATCAGACCATCAGAGTCTGAAGTACATATTTACTCAACCAATACTCAATGCGAGGTAGAGAAGGTGGGTCGAGTTCCTCGTTGAGTACAATTTTGAAATTGAGTACATTAAAGGAAAATAAAATAAGGTTGTGGATGCCTTGAGTAGAAGGAGACACATAGCAACCATAACCAGGAGCCACATAAAGCTCATGGACCAAGTAAGATAGGAGCAATATCAGGATGAATATTGTCAGGAAATTCAAGCCAAGTTAAGAGAAGACCCAAAGAGCAATAAGGAATTTGGGGTAATAGATGACCTTTTATGTTACAAAGGAAGAATCATCATACCAAAATTAGGGGATTTAAGGAAGATATTGATGCAAGAAGCCCATAGATCTCCTTATATGGCTCACCTCAGAGGGGTAAAAATGAGAGAAAATCTAAAAAGGACCTTTTTCTGGGTAGGGATGAAGAGGGATATTACAGATTTTATGGCTCGATGCCTTGAGTGCCAGAAGGTCAAGGTAGAACGCAAGCATCCCATAGGATATTTGTACCCCCATAATATACCTACTCAAAAATGGTAGGTCATATCAATGGATTTTATTGTAGGCTTGCCTAAGACCAGGTACCAACATGATGCAATATTTGTTGTAGTTGAAAAATTGACCAAGGTCACACACTTCATACCTAGGAGCACCAAGGATGATGCTCAAGTGGTGGCTAATAGGTTTGTTAGAGAAGTGTTTTGATTGCATGGGTTCTCAGAAGTAATTATATCAGATAGGGATTCCAAGTTTACTTCAAAATTTTGGAGAGCCCTACATCAAGCAATAGGCACAAAGTTGCATATGAGTTCAGCATACCACCCTAAAATAGATGGTCAGATAGAGTGGGTAAACCAAGTTCTGGAAGATATGCTCTACATGTATTGTATGGACCACAAGTCTCGATGGGAAGACTATCTACCATTGGTGGAGTTTGCCTACAATAATGGATATCATTCCTCTCTAGGGATGGCACATTTTGATGCATTGTATGGGTGAAAGTGTAGAACACCACTATCATGGGACAACCCGAAGGATAGAGTGGTAATTGGACCAGAAATGGTCAGGGAAATGGAAGAGAAAATCAAGGTAATAAGGCAAAGGCTCAAGGAGGTTGCTGATAGGTAGAAGAGCTATGCCGATTTAAAGAGGACTCCCAGAGAATACTCGATGGGAGATAAAGTGTTCCTAAGGGTCAAACCAATGAAAAGTGTGATCAAGTCCACAAAATTAGATCCACGATTTGTAGGGCCCTTTGAGATCACTAAAAATATTAGCCCGATTGCATACCGACTCACCTTACCTCCTAATTTATCAAAAATCCATGACACCTTCCACATATATTTGCTTAGAAAATATATTGCTGACCCTAAACATGTGTGGGATGTCTCTAACTTGCAGATGGCAAATCTAAAGGTAATCGAAGTAATGCCAGTAAGGATCCTCGAATTTTACTCTAAGACTATGCAGAATCGGACCCTTGAGTAGTGTAAGGTCTAGTGGGACCATTTCTTAGAAAGAAATGCCACATGGGAGAAAGTGGTAGATATGCAGAAACACTTTCCTTTCTTGTTTGATGAACTTTAAGATATTGTAACAAATTGTTTGATTTTGTATGTTGTATGAAACTAAGAAACACCGGGGATGGTGTTAGTCCTAGTGGGGGAGGATGTCATGACCCTCCCAGATGGACCTTTGAACATGGAAAAATAATGTATTAACAAATGTGACTAATACTCGATTTTGTGCAATTAAGCAGCCTCACAATAATAAATAGATAATGAAGGATATGATACTGCTAATGAATTGCCAATGTGTAGGATCAGGTGCACTCATGAGTGGAGGAAATTGAGTCATCCATCGGAGATGAGAGTACTTGAGGAAGGGGAAATGATGATAAGGTAACTCGAAGGTAACACGGATAGATACCTTCATATAGGTATGCATTCGATTAGGGATAATCATCAATATCTAACCACCTTGAGCCCCAGACTGATGGCCTAGTAGCTATCATAAGTTCTAGAGGTTGAGATAGGTGATTAGATTGATGGAAAGACTCCCTCTTTGTTTGATGCACTTGCATGATTGTCTTTTACTTCAACATTATTAACCTTGATAACTAGTGAGCATGGAGTAAATGGTTTGCCTTCACAACTTCATATGTGCTTTTTTAAATAAATGTTTGATTTATTTAAAAAGCAAAAATATATATTTTAAATAAATGTAAAAAATATATTGTTTAAATAAATGATTGATTTATTTAAAAAGCAAAAAGATATTGTTTAAATAAATGATTGTTTTATTTAAAAAGCAAAAAATATCATTGAAAATGAGTGGTTGATTATTTAAATGATGCTAGTAGATGTTATTTGAAATAAAAGGTTGATTTATTTAATAGCATTAGTATTTAAATAAGCAAAGAGGTGATCAATTTATCAAATGATTACTCCATCTAAACAATGGAGAACCTATCCTAAAATAAAATAGGGAATATAAATGCAATTCTTTAAGCTCCAAGGTAAGGTCTTTACCATGGCATGTCTAGGAAGTCACCGCTCACCCGATGATCGACCCATATGGCGTAAATATGACAAGATGACAATTCAAAGAATGGGTCGGGTTGCCCTTTGGAGGCCCAATGGGTCAGATACATGAAGCTCCTATGACATGAGAGGAAATATCTTTATGGTGATCACCTTGGGAAAATAGGGGAGGTATGTTCACCCTACCACCTATCGAAGGTGGTCGAGGAGTAATGGTAGGTAGGCGGGGACGTAGACCGAGGAGGGAGGAGAAGACGTGGATGGGAAAAAGCAAGAAAAAGGGATGACAAAAAGAAAAAAAGGATAAAGGAGTATAAGGAGGAGGGAGAGCACCATGAGAAAAGAGAAGCGAACAATGCACGTCCACCTGAGCAGTGCAGGCCATCTAGCTATTGCGGGTGAGCCAGGTTGGTGTATGTCTTGAAACAGTTTACTATCTTTATTTCTCTGGTGCATTATAGATACAATGGCATCATGGTTTTCAATTATCATTAGTAGTTCAGCTATGTCTCTTATTTGTGTTTGGAAGATACAATGGCATCATGGTTTGCCACTACCATTGGTAGTTTGACTATGTCTCTTCTTTGTGTTTGGAAGATGCGATGGCATCATGGTTTGCCACTACCATTGGCAGTTTGGCTATGTTCTTTCTCTATGTTTGGAAGATGCAATAGCATCATGGTTTGCCATTGTTGTTGGTAGTTCAACTATGTCTCTTCTCTATATTTGGAATACGTGATGGTGTCATGGTTTTCCACTACTATTGGTAGTTCGGCTATGTTCTTTCTCTATGTTTGGAAGATATAATGGCATCATGGTTTGCCACTGCCATTGGCAGTTCGACTATGTTCTTTCTCTATATTTGGAAGATGTGATGGCATCATTATCTGCCACTGTTGTTGGCAATTGGGTTGGTATTATGGGTGGTAGCTAGTCGAGTAGCGCTAAGGTAAGAACTCAGTTGCCAGTTGGTGGCAACAACTTTGCTTTTGACTAGGTATCCATGTTGAATCTTCCCTATCCCTTTAAACCATCATTGTAGAATGGTCATCTTAGGATAGAGAGTGCAAGAGGGTCTTAGGATAGAACATCTAATTAGATGCCATGGGTAACATTTCCATTGCAAGTCGCAGCCAGGTTGGAAAGTCCCCTCGAGTGTCATTGGCACCGAGGATGATCTACCCATGTCATGAAAACTATTGGCACCATGGGTATGTGAGCACCATATACTCTTGAGATATCAAGGTGGAAGCCACTTCGATAAACCTTGGTCCACCCTATGTCTTACCTCACAATGTATATTGTGCTAGCCTATCTACTGGATGCTTTACCACTCCATAGTTTATTGCAATTAATAGAAGCTTTAATTATTGTTCATTATCTAAAATGGTAGATTTTAGGATAATGAAAGTGTAGAAGCTTTAATTATTGTTCATTATCTAAAATGGTAGATTTTAGGGTAATGAAAGTGTAGAAGCTTTAATTATTGTTCATTATCTAAAATTGTAGATTTTAGGGTAATGAAATGTGATGATGGTTTGTTTTGTAATTTAAGGGTATGGGACCTTATGTTATGAAATGAAGAAAAAGGTTTATTTGAAAATTAGAGTAGATAATTTAATTGGATAATAAAAGTGATGATGGTTTATTTTATAATTTAAGGGTATGGGACCTTATGTTATGAAATGAAGAAAAATATTTATTTGAAAATTAGAGTAGATTACTTTAATTGGATAATAAATGTGATGATGGTTTATTTTATAATTTAAGGGTATGGGACCTTATTTTATGAAATGAAGAAAAATGTTTATTTGAAAATTAGAATAGATGACTTTAATTGGATAATAAATATGATGATGGTTTGTTTTATAATTTAAGGGTATGGGACCTTATGTTATGAAATGAAGAAAAAGGTTTATTTTATAATTTAAGGGTAGATGAATTTAATTGGATAATAAATGGGATGATGGTTTATTTTATAATTTAAGGGTATGGGACCTTATGTTATGAAATGAAGAAAAAGGTTTATTAAATTTTAAAGTAGTTGCTTTAAGTAGCAAAATATGTGAACCCAGTTTATTTAGCAATTAAGGGTATGGGACTTTAATTGTTAAGTAGGGTTAGTTCATTTATTGCAAATAGAGCATATGAGTTAATGCATGGTTGACTGACTCTCACGAGTGGGTGAGAGGGAAAATGGAAAGAGTAGTTTCTATGATAGTACTATGCATTAGTAAGTTGAATTGCTTGGGTTATTTGTATAGTTGCAATTTGGCAATGAAATAAGTAAGTGCATTTAGAAGCATGTCTATCCAGATCCATGAGTGTCTTGATCCCCTACTATCCTCACTTGATCGATGGAAGAGCGGGAAGGCCAAAGTCATGAGATGGACCAATTCACAAGTTTGCTCTCTACCTTACATCTTGTTATTTATGCAATAGATTAGATTATGGGGAGATTTCCCCGATGGAATGGATGTAAAGTATTATGGAAAGTATGGGGTGTACCATACTTGCTTATGTAATTAAATGAACATTGTAACTGCTACATTTAGTACCTCTTTATTTGGTGTATTGTATTTAAATATTTTAATGAATGCTTATTTGGTGATTGTTGCTTTATGCTTGATTTATCCTTGCTTGTTGATAATTCATATTTGTTAGATTTAGTATCTAGATCTTTTATGCTCTTGTGATGTTAAAAAGAAAGAAACATTAGTAAGTTCTAGGTGAACTTAGAGGTTAACCTAAGGGCTTGAGACCCCCTTAGGGAGATTGGTAACTAGGTTTAGAAGATTGTACCAGAGTTAAGATAGCTTGTCAGTGGACAATATTGATAGCTTAGCTCGTAGTACACGTAGCATACCCACACATAATGGCTTGTGTGGAATATGGAGATGCGTGTACACCTTCTAATGATTGAAGGTGGTAAGTCTAGCTCATCAAGACTGATGAGAGGGATGGACTTATGTGCATAACATAAGATAGGCTTACATAGAAGGGACTTGCATGAAGGGAATCTTGTGTGGTATAGTTCTTGAGAAACTTAGGGGATGTCAAACATTAAGTTGGTCTAAGGTTGGTTGGGGATTTATGAATCCTTCTCCTTAGTCAAAAAAATATAAACTTTTCTTTTTGTTTGTGTGTTTTCTTGTTTCATGATTTTTGGGGTGTTACACTTTGTGTTTTTTCTCTTTGTTTTTGTTTCTTGGGTCTTTCTTGCTTTTTTTCATTCACAACAATACTTTCATCTTCATAAATCTCTTCAATCTTCTCACACTACTCATAGTAAGACTTACCATCTTTAGGTTTACCTTGTTCTAAAGTATCTGAAGTGCAAGTAATAACCTCAAAAGCACAATCTTATTTATATTTCCTTGGAGACCCTAAATTGCAAGGAGGATCTTATATAGTAATTACCTTCTTATTCTACCATAAAAACCCTAAATTGTTATGGATTTCCTCCAACCTCATTTCTATATAATTATGCTCTTGAAACCTTAAAGTGCAAAGGATAACATCTTCACCACTTTCACTTTTATTATCTAAAGAGGATTATATACTACTTGAGGAAAATGAATATGATTTACCTAGAATAAACTTGACCTTTTTTGTTGTCTTTATTTTGGGTTTTATCTCCACATCTTCTTTTGCACCTTTAATTCCTTCTAAACTTGCCAATTCATATTGTCGATAGGATTTATTTACCTCTTCTTTTGGAGTGGAATATCCTTGATCTGATCTAGCTTCTAGTACTGTATGATTTTATTGCTTCATCTTGAAGTTTATATCATGGCTAGAATTTTTATCTCTTTCATAGTTTTTAATTTGCAAACTCTTTCCATGTGTACAATCTCAAAATAATTGTGGCAACAAAATGCAGTATTTTCATAATCTACTTGTTGATTCCATTCTCTTGATTCAGATTTAATCTTAATGGATTGTGGCAAAGGTTTTGAAATATCCATAGCAACACATATTTGGGTACATATAGCATTATTTCTCTCCTTAGTTGTTGGTACTTCCTTGATGAATTCCCCTAGGGTATTTCCAATATTGTTCCTAACATCCTTATTTATAAGCTGATATGGAAGTCCAAAAAATCTAACCCCCACTAGAAGCTTCTTAATAATTTTTGTCTCAATGGAAAAATTTCCATTCCATGGTCTCAAATAAAGTGCATCTCTTCCCCTAAACCATGGGCCATCAACCATTATTTTATCCCTAATTTTTGAACTAAAAAAGATGATGAGAAAAAATATTTACAAAGAAAAGTCATGGAATAATTTGAATTCAACCCCCACTTCCACTTGATCCAATTTTAAATATCCAAAAAACCTGGTCATGATCTATGGAACTTACGTATTAGCCTTCTACTTTTAAGAACCATTATATCATGCTCAATAAACTCATCCTTGATACTTACTTTTGGTGTACCATCTACTACTTATATCGAACCTGTCATGTATTCGCTCTTCCACTTATCTCTAGCTTGGGCCTTCATGCTTTTGACTAGGACATTTTAATTTCTAGCTAGTGCATCCTGACTTTCCATTAAGGCTTTCAAAGAAAAAATTTCCTTCCACAATAGATAATGGGAATTGCTCTTGGCTTGCACTCCCTCTTGGTTCACATTCCCTCTTGCTCCTATCTTGCACTCTCTCATCTCACACTTTTTCTCATATTGCACTCCCTATCGACTCAAAATTTTTTGTGTATCTTCTTTTTCTTGGCATTACTTCACTTATTTTTTTTTAAAAAACAATTTTTTATGCATTTATGGTAAGGTTTTGAAGTATTGATGCACTTTGGATGAACCTGTCACTCTTTTACCATGATTGAATCTTGGATTGCATTCCCTCTTAGTTTGTACTTCCTTTTGGTTTGCACTATATATTGCATTGCACTCTTCTACCTTGAATTCACTCCTAGATTGCACTCCCTATTGGATCACAATTGCCCTTGTAAATTATTTTTCCCAGCGTTCCTCGAATTCAACATTTTTTGAAAACAATGTTCTATACATTCATGGTAAGGGTTTGAAGCATTGATGCACTTTGGATGAACCTATCGCTCTTCTTCTATGATTGAACCTTGACTTGCACTCTCTCTTGGTTCACAATCCCTCTCTAATCTCATTCACTTCCAACTTGCACACTCACTCCCAACTTGCTCTTGTACTCACTACTGCACTTACTCTTGGCCTATGCTTGTACTCACTTTTGGATACACTCACTCACACTTGCTTTCATTTGCACTTACTCATACTTGTTGCTACACTTACTCCTATATCACGCTCACACTTGCTATTGCACTTACTCTCAGCTCATGCTCACACTCATTATTTTTGCACTTACTCCTAGCTCGTGCTCGCACTCATTGCACTTACTCTCGACTCGTGCTAGCACTCACACTTGCTACTACATTTAATAATATAATCAGTAATATATTAAAAAATGGTAGTACTTATTTTATTTTTGATCTTACTAAATATTTAAATCTATTAATTATTATATCAAATGTACAAATATGTAACATAACCAACTTTATGCACTCCAATGCACCCCAAAATGTTTTTTAGATAATGTGACTAACATACTTGGCTAGGAAGGTATTTGAAATTCATAGAAAATTGTTTCATATTATTTTTCTATCTAAATATCTTGATGTGGTTCATAGAATAAATGTTGTTATACTTTTGAAGGTTTTAGCTATTGAGATTCAATATAAATTTACTCATTTTGTTGTTGTGACTTCTTATATTTAAGTATATATATATATATATATATATATATATATATATATATATATATATTAATTATAGTGAAAAACCCCATGTGGGGCCGCCTTGGTCTGAGAGACCATGAACAGGGGGTTCTATACCGTCAAAGTCACCCGGAGTCGCACCCAGCCTTGCCCGCACCAACATTATCAATTGGATTTTGGGTACCCAATTCAGATTTTTGGTAGGGTGGAGATTTGAACCTGGGACCTCCCTTGGAGGATTGCCCTCTCCTCTCCAACTCACCTACAACACCTAGGTTATATTTAAGTATATAACATAATATTTATTTTTGTTGTAATGTTGTCAAAACTAAGTATATTTGACAAGTATTGACTTTGTCCATATAATGGCATTGGTAAGCATATTTTTAGCCATGTTACCATTTTAGGTTTCATTATCTTGAATGTTGACCTAATGTCCTATTTTGATATTTTATTCATGTTTCAATAATAATATACACAAAATATTAAAATCACAATTTGTTCATTATTACTTTAAATTTATAACTATTGGTTAAGTGGGTTATTATAAATTTAATTGATTAATTATATTTGATATATCAATTAAATATACTTTGCATTTAATTATTGGATTTGTTTCAAAATTAATTGTAATATTACTAATTTTCATATTGATTACGAGTGAATATTTTTTACATTTCATTATTTGTACATCATAAATTTCCAATAATGAGACTTCCAATATATTGTTTTAAAATTCTTTCTTGGAATTCCTTTAGGCACTTGCCTTATCCAAGAAATAGTGGGGTAAGATTCTTCTCAATATACATATATGAAATACATAAATAAAAATAAAAATAAAAATCATTATCTATATACATAATCTCAAGGAGGATGTAATGTTTGACAATGTCAAATTAGATATATAATACATTTGTTAATATGTGGAAAGCCTCGGAGAGACAAAACCTAGGGGGTTACCCCCTAAGGGGCTTGGCAAATGGTTTTGTGCTTTAATGATCAATAAATTTGAAGGCTAAAGGAGCATGAAATAATGGAGGTTGAAGGAGCATGGAAGGCTAGAGGATGAGCGAGCATGGAAGGTTGAATGATGAGTTGATGTTTGGAGTATCAAGGCTAAAGAAGCATAAAAGTCTAGGTTGGTTGAAGGAGCATGGAATACCGGGTTGGTTGAAGGAGCTACAATGAAATGCTAGGATGTTGGGTGGAAGGCTAGGATGGTTGAAGGAACTTGGAAGGCTAATAAGGTTGAAGGATCTTGGAAGGCTGGGCTGGTTTAAGGAGTTGCACCAAAAGGCTGAAATGCTGAGTGGAAGGTTGGGCTGGCTGAAGGAGTTGCAAAAGAAGGTTGAAATGCTGAGTGGAAGGCTGGGAAGGCTAAAGGAGCATGGGAGGCTGCTTACAATGAGAAAAATAAAATTGCAAAGTGTGAAGGATTATGAATTTTTTCTAAAAAACATCTCATATTTTAAGAGCCATATCTTCGTGAAGATTTATATGATTTAGTTTATTCTTGAACCAACTTGTGTAGAATTTGAATAGCTTTAAAATGAGTGGTCATATACAAAAATCTAAGAAATATATAGGGATATACAACATTGTGAAGTCAACCATTCAGAACAAGAGCAGTGATGATTTTTCAAGTTGAAAAAAATGAAATTACAAAGTGCAAAGGATTAGGGTTTTTCCTAAAAAATCTCATATTTTAGGAGCCATATCTTCATGTAGAGCTATCTAAATCAATAGATTCTTAGACCAACTTGTGCAGAATTTGAATAGCTTTAAAATGAGTGGTCATATGCAAAAATTTGAGCAATATTGAGGGAGATACGATCTTGTGAAGTCAACCATTTGAAACAAGGGTAGTGATAATTTTTCAAGTTGTGAAAAATAAAATTGCAAATATTTTCCAACTAGGGTTGGAACAATGGGAAGAGCGATTAAGGGCTATGAATTCAGTGAGGAAGAAAACTAGCAATTCAGATTTGGTAAAGCTAACTATGATAGTGCAATATTTTGGAAATATTACTCAACTAAGATGCAAGGCATAGATAGTAGAGGTGAAGTTTTGGTATTGTGATGGCTATTGTAGAAAAAGGTCAAGAAATATGCTAAATTCTAGAGTAATTGTATTCATACAGAAATTTGAAAAGATCTAGAAAATGAAAATCAAGAATTTAGACAATTTATATAAAATGATGTAGATTTCTAGCTATAGCATCTCAATTAAGATTAGAAGTGTATCTATTTGTAAACTCTCAAGCTCTAAAGAAGAGAGATGTAATTTTTCAAGGGTGGGGGACTTGAGTGCAACCTCTTATTATCCAAAAAAAAATATGTGGAAGCCTTTAATTTTATTAATAAGAAGTATTGTAATAATGTTGGCATATCCACTAAAAGCATCATTTTTCATATTCATGATTATCATGTCCCATTAGTAACACTATCCTCACTAGATACAAAGTAGCAACTGTTCTTATCCTTGTGCTACTTAACACAATTTCCCTAATCATAATCAACTAGATCCTTCTCTTGGTCACACTTGTTACTCTCCTTCTTTCCTTCATCAAATAAATATTTAATTATCCTTTCCAACATGATGTAGTCCTCATATTTTAAATCCATATAGCCTATATACTTGCTTAAAATAAGCTCTATATCTAACACCTATTAGTAATGTCATAAAATCAAATTGTGTGCATTATAACATTAAATATTAAAATGAAACAAAAGACTAATATTTGATAATAAGTAAATGCAAATAATTTAATATTCAAATGTGTGCAATTGGTTAAATGCCTCTCTATCTAAGAAAAATATTTTTCAAAGTAATGTAACCATGATATCAAATCATAATGCCTTGCTCCTTTGTTAATCATGATATATGTAAATACAAAATTCATTTAAATAAATTTAATATTAAAACTAAATTTTTAATCACTTGCATGTTTCATAATGCCATTGGTTTTGCTCATATCTACTAGTTTATAAAATTAAGTTTTTATTATGCCAACTATAATTGAAATGTAATGACTAAATAAAATAAAATAAATATATCATATAATTGAAATTTTAGAAATAAATACATAATTAGATCATAATAGTTTTGAAAAAATATTCGAAAGAAACCATAGCAGAGCCAGAGAAAAATAAACCTAGAGGATATGGTAGAAGTTTTTGGAGGAGGCCTGAACAATTGAAGGGATGCTATGATGGCATCGGGTCCGTCACAGAGAATGCATGCTAGTGAAGTTTTTCATCTAAAAATTATTGTAAGGAACATGATTTCCCATTGCATGTCAAGAATCGCTTGTTAAAGAACAATGGATGTTTGGAACGATGTGAAGCCAGGTCGGTTCTAGTGGTTCAACCAAAATTAGTGGTGGAAGATGTGGAGTATTTAACTAAGCATACGCTTATTGGCAAATTTATGGGCATCTAAATTTCTCTTCCCTTTGTGGAGGCTTGGGTTAGGAAGACTTGGAACCCTAAAGGTGATGTGGAGATGATGTTGAGTGTGAATAGCTAATTTATGGTGGTTTTATCTTGTCTTGCGGATTGTAACAAAGCATTTGAAGGGGGTCCCTAATTCTATAACCAAGTGGGAATATTTCATAAACCCTAGCATATGGGTTTCAACCCATTAGAGGAGCGGCCATCGTGGATTCTAGTGTAGGTTCGGCTCTTGTGGCTCCCCTTGGAATTCTGGAGAAACGACATCTTGCATATGATTTCCCTTTTTCTTGGGAAGCTGGTTGGACCGTCACAATAGATGATGGATAAAAAGGTAATCTCGATTACCCATATCTGTGTCAAAATTGATTTAAACAATCATATTCTAGATTTTTTTGAAATATGGTTTGAATCAACTACATGGGTTCAACAACTTGACTATGAAGATCTTTTATTTTGTTATTGGATCTATCACGAATACGACCACCTACAAATAAAATACCCTAAGTTTATCCTGATCGTGGCTTGAAATATTAGGCCCTCTCGATCCGCACAAAACCTGGACAAATGAAAATCCCCAATAAGGGAAGGAGATCAAGATAAGGAAGGCTTTGTTCCTATAAAATCCTAAAATAGAGGAAGAAGGGTAAAAAGAGACCTTAAGGATAGCCAGTTAGATGCTCTACTCAATCGTTTTGAGATACTAGATGATCTTGATCAGTGCATGGAGATACCTAAAATGTCACTACCTGATGTAGATATAACAAGGCTGAATAAAATATATCTTCTTGAGGTGGAACCTAAGGAATCAGATCTAGGGGGTTTAGATGAAGAACATAGGGCTTTGGTTTCAAGTACATGTGATATGGATGGCTCTAGCCATGGAGGGGAAACTATTTTGAAAAGTGGTACAAATTTAGTTATTCCCTCTCCTACTCAGATATTTATGCAGTTATCCTTGGACTACAAAACTCCTATGGTGTTGGGATTGTAGTATAAAATAATTTAAAAAGGTGTTTTGGATAAGAATATGAAGGTGGGTCAAAAGAAAGAACAAGATAAAATTAAGTTAATGAGGGAGAATTTGGTGGAGTCAGGCTTGGTGAGAATATTGGACTCCCATTTTTCTAACCCCCAAAGATGATTATCCTTTCATGGAATGTAAGGGGATTGAACAACATCCCTAGACAAAAAGCTATTCGTGATTTTGTTCGTGTTCATTTTTTAGATGTGGTGTTTATTTAGGAGACTAAATTGGATACTGATAGTATGTTCAATATTGCTCCCAAGTTGTGGAGAAGGGATCAATTCTAGTGTATTGGTGCATGTGGATATGCTAATGGCATTGCTTGTTTATGGGATCCAGTTAATATCTCTCATCTTACTTGGATTTCCAGTAGATAGTCTATTTCAATGATCAGGCATGCTAATGAATCTAGTGAAACCATCCTACTTCCAAATATGTATTCTCCTATTTGATTACGATGGTAAAGTGAATTTGTGGGAGAACAATGGATTTGTGAGAATTTTGGCTCCCTTGTACCCATGGATTTTGGTTGAAGATTTCAAATCTATCAGTTGTCTAGAGGATAAACACATTGAGGTTGATCATATCGAGCCTTTTTATTCTATCTTCAGTGCTCATATTCAGGCCCTAAACTTGGTTGACATCAATTTGGATAATGAGATATTTACCTAGCACAATAGAATATGTGGGGAAGATTCCATATTAGAGAGACTGGATAGGTTTTTGATCTCCAAATTTTGGATTGGTAATAATAGAAGTGCTAGTTCTATGATTCTAGAGGGTAGGGGATCTAATCATTGGCCTATCAAACTCTCTGCTCTTGAGTTTGGGCTAAAGAAGAATTATTCCTTTAAGTTTCAACTTATGTGGCTTCAAGATCCTAAGATTCATGATTTCATGTGAGGCTAGTGGACCAATGGCAAACCTTCTCATGACACCGCTATGTATTCCTTTATGAAGTAGTTATAATTTTTTAAGCATAAATTGAAGAGGTGGAAGAGTCTAAATTTTGTGAACCTTTCCTTGGCTAATTTGGTGACTCTTAAGAAGGTGTAAGAAGCTTCAAGGAAGATCAGATATCATGGACTCACATAGGAGCTTCTCATTGAGGAATATGAGGCTACAAAAGACCTTGCTGAATGGGAGCAGAGGGAAGAAAATTTTTAGAAAAAAAAAACTTGAGTGGATTGGCATCAGGAAGGGGATAGGAACATTGTCTACTTTTTTAACTCAGTTAAGGCTTGTCATTATGGTAACCTGATTTCCTCTCTTGTGAATTCTCAGGATGCCCTTCTCTCTTCTTTCAGGGATATTTCAGAAGAGACTAGGAGGTTTGTTTCCTCTCTCTTTAATGAGGACTCCCTATTTGATGAAGAGGCTAAAAAGATTATTCTAAAATGCATTCCCTTGATTTTTTATAGAGAAATGAATGAGTATTTGATAGGTCCAATTTACCTTGAGGAGTTGGAAAATGTTGTATTCAAGATAAAAAAGGGAAAGCCTCGAGCCCAGATGGATTCTCGATTGAGTTTTATCATGAGTTTTAGGAGTTAATAAAATTTGGTATTTTGGAGGTGGTCCATGAGTCCTAAAAGAACAAACAAATGCTAAGGGCCCTAAATGCTACCTTTGTGGTGCTTATTCCTAAAAAGAGGGAGCAAATTACCTGGATATGTTTAGGCCTATTTCTCTCTGCAATATTGTGTATAAGATCATTATAAAAATTATTGCCGAGAGGCTGAATATATGGTTGATAAAAATCATCTCTGATGAGCAAGGTGGGTTTATTGCTGGTCGAAAAATATTGGATGGGGTTGTTATTGCAACGAAAGCTATTCACTCATTGAAAACTTCTAAGGAGAAATCTATGTTCATTAAGTTGGACATGGCCAAATCCTATGATCGGGTCAAATGGTCCTTTCTTTAGGAAGTTCTTGCTGCTTTTGGATTTGAGGAGGATTGGATTAGATGGGTGATGAGTTGTGTTTCTTCTTCCTTGTTCTCTGTTCTTGTTAATAATGAGCCATCGAAGCTATTTGAGGCCTCAAGGGGATTGAGGCAAGGAGATCTTCTATATTCTTATTTGTTTATTATTATGGTGAAAGGTTTGGGAAGATTTATAAAGTCTCACATTAGGCATGGTTTCATTCAAGTTTTGAAGTGGGATAGTAGTTTGTTACCTCTTTCCTACCTTCAATTTGTTGATGACACTGCTTTGCTAGGAGTTATCACTATTAGGGAAGTTGGCAACATTAGACAGTCTTTTGATATATATCTTGGTGCTTTTGGATATTTTATTAATGAGGACAAGTCTTATATTTTATTCTTAGGTACCCCTCCTCTTATTCAATCCAGGATTTCTCAAATTCCAAGATTTCAGGTTGGGACTTCCCCCTTCATTTATATTGGTATTCTGATTTTGTCTCATCCTCTACCTAGATATTCTTGGTAGTCTATGTTGGATAAATTTAGAATGAAGGTGAATCACTGTACTGTCATATGACTCTCCTTTATGGTTAGAGTGTTTCTTTTAAAATCTGTTATTCAAGATTTACCCATTTACAGATGTTTGTGTAAACATCTCCCTCTAATTTCATCAAGGACATGGATGCTTTGTCAAGATAGTTTTTATGGTTCAAAAAACTTGCTCAATATAATTAGAGTTTGGTTAGGTGGGATTTTATTTGTAGGCCAGTTCAAGAGGGAGGCCTTGGATTACGATAGGCAGATTTTTCTGGGCAGGCTCTGGCTATGAAATTTTATTGGATATGGTGTACTTTTCAAGATCAAATTTGGGCTAAAATCTAATCTTGTAAGTACTTGAGAGGTATTTCTAAGGTTGAGATCCCTAGAGTCAACTTGGTTGGGAAAGGTTCGGTTATATAGGACACTCTAAAAAGAGGGGCTAATTTAATTAAGCAGGGTTTGTTCTAGATTTATAATCGAGGATCAGATGCTCTTTTCTAGTAGGATTCTTGGTATGGCCACCCTTCTATCTTGACTCAATATCCCAGGCTACATTCCCTAAGCATTTGTTTTTTGTAAGCGGGTTGTTCTCATGTGGAGGACTTTAAAAAAATATCATATTTTGGTAGTATGGATATGTACAAGTGGAAATATCCACAAGAATGGCCCCAGGGTGGATTGGCCAAGGAAAAATATGTGCTTGATCATATTCTTGCAGGGAGGCCTTGTTCTTCATTGAGGGGTAAATACAGTTTGTATTGGAACCTTGATCCCAAGGGAACCTACTCTATAGCCTATGGCTACCAAGTTCTTGATATGCAAAACTTTGGGAGCCTCCCTATCACATGGTGTAAAAATATGTGGAACAAATGTGCTTGGCCTAAATGTAAGTTCTTTCTATGGCTGGTAGCTCATAATAAATGCCTCACTTGGGAGAACTTGAGGAAGAGGATATTTTAGGGTCCCTCTATTTGTGTCCTTTGTTATAATAATGAGGATGAATCTTCTCATTTATGTTTCCAATGCTCCCTTGCTAGAGACATTTGGGACCATTTGTGGAGTTCCTGGAACCATCCTTGTTTTCATGTGCTCTTCCTAGTGGAGTTTTAGAGTAGTCTAGGCAGACCTTAGACCAATTCCCCCTTCATCTAAGTGGCTTGCAATTTGGTCCCTTATTGCATCATATAGCATATTTGGCTCAAACAAAACCATTGTATCTTTCAAAGTAGTAATTTGGTTGTTCAATAGATTTGGAAAAGGATCCTAGGTATGGTTTAGGAAACTATCCATAGAAAATGCAATGTGAACCCTCTTTTAGACTCTAGGGAGAATTTACGATAGGCCCTTGGTATCTTTGGGGTTGGAGCAAACCCTTATTGCCATAGTAGGGCTTCTTATATTAGCAATAAAATTAGGATAGATGGTAGGTGGAGGTCACCCCCTAGAGGAGTTTTAAAAATTAATACTGATGGGTCATTTAGGGATAATCCTGGATATGCTAGAATTAGTGATGTTAGGAGAGACTCTGTTGGCATTGTCAAATTTTTATTTTTCATTTTTAAAGGTGTTCACTCCAACAATTTTATGGAATCTATTACGATTCTCAAGGCCTTGTAGAGGGTGTTTTATCTTGGCTGGCGCAGGAGCATCTACGAGGCTGAATCTCAAATTTTGGTTAATATTTTAAACAACAAAAGGTTGGAGGATGTTAATTGGTAGTTGGTCTCTATGGCCATTCAGGTTCTTAGAATTAGTGAAGATATTGCATTCATATCCTTTGTGCACATTCCAAGGGAATGAAATGGGGTTGCTAATTATTTGGCCAAAAGGGATTTTGAGCTTTTGGGTCCTTGGATTATGGATAAATGGGAGAGTCTCCCATATGGGGATTCTCAGCACCTCTGGGAGTTGATCCACAAGGATGTTCAAACTTAATGTAGTTTTTTCTTGATGTGTTCTTTGGGTTTTGACCATATCTGGTGCTTTTAGCCTATTTTTTTGCTTACTTGAGCCCTGGTTGAGGGCTTCATTGTACTCTGTAATCTTGTCTAATTATCAATAAATTTTGACCCCTTTATTTAAAAAAAAATATCATAATAGTTTTAATTTAATAGTTACCCATATATTATATTTGGTCTATTAGATTATCTTTACGATAAATTTATCAACTAAGATCATATCCTTATCTAAGTTCCTTTTTTTTATCCAACCTTTTTATTTTACAAGAATTTAGTTGGATGTTACATCAAAAAAGCTTTTGCATGTTGTATTTTTTCCTTTATACATGGAAAATATGGATATCTAAAGTCTAGTAAGTGGCACACCTATAGGAGATGTTTGTGCACTATTATGTCTCTTGTTGCCCCTAAATTTATAATCCACTAATTAGAATAAGTGGATGTCCAATATGTTGAATGAATAAGTACATGTGCTTGTGAGGTTTCTCCATAAAAATTATCTTCACCCTATGCATATAAGAGAGTAGCATCAACACCCTCATTTTTTGTTTCTTCTTCAATATTCTTGATGAGAATTTGATAAAATTATGCTTTATGTCCTTCATTTTTACTATACTCACATGTTGGATTTTGAAAGGCTTCTGGGGATTATTCTCATTTTGCTTCGGATTCTTATCATTTGGAGCTTTGGTAACCATATCCTGAATGGGCATTATTGATGAAATAATTATCCTTCTAGATAATGATAAAGAAAGTACTTAAAGACCTCATCGATTGGTGGTATAAGAGAATTAGGAAAGTGGACTTGAAGAATCTCAAGCATAATTGCAACTATCTCATATGTCTTTAGAACATTGTTGAAAACTATATTGAGAAATTCAATATTCTTCTCCTTGTCAATAGCTTCTTGAACTACTATTATATTTGGAATTCCTACAATATGGATATCGTCTTGCAATTTATTGAAATGACTTATATGCTCATAAAAAATATCAAAAGTATCAATTATAGTAGTAAGCTTAGCATCCAACCTACAGATCTATGTAGAATCAATGTTGTCACACAATCCTTGAAACTTACCAAGTAGTTTCATGGGGTATGTGGTATTAATGACATGAGTGCCATAGACCTTGCCACCACAAAGAGATATCACACTTAAATCCCCATTCTTATTGTCCCTATAGAGATAATTTCTATCTTTAGAATCTATAGCATGAGGTTACTCATTCTCATATTTGAGTATCCTCTTACTCTAGAGGAAAGCTTCAATATTAATTTTCCAAGTATCATAGTTTATACCATTCAACAAGGGCACATGTTAATCCAAAACTATCCTACCAATGTAGTTGTGACCAAAAGCAAAAACACCAATTAGTTTTGACCAAAAGCAACAACACCAATGTGGAGATCTCAAAAAACTATGTTTTGAAAAAAGATCTCAAAATGTTTATATATACAAAAGTTATGGCTCCAAAAAAATTTAGCCCCAAAACCACACAAAATACCTCCAAAACCTTTGGAATTTTTTGAAAATAGTACTTGTAACAAATGGTAATCACCATGTTTCATTGTGTGATTTTTTGCTAGGGTATCAAATATTTTTTGATTAAACAATGAAGAGAAATAAAGATCCCCGATAAACTAAATCAAAAAAGCAGTAATAACAGAATCAAAAGAAGAATATCGTAGATTCACACATTACACAATATTTATCCTGGAAACCCTCAATAAAGAAAAAACTAGCACAATATTATCTTATTATTGCATTAACTTGATCGTTTGCAATACAATAATATTTTTCTTCTATCTCACCTCAAACCCTACTATAAGTGCGATATATATAACAAAGGCACATGCACATATTTTTACAATTTCATGGATGAAAAATCATGTGTTCAAATATAGTAACCCTAAAAGCCCATATGGGTCTAAAAATAACTTTTAAAACCCTAAAAATTTTGGTCAAGGGCTACCGCCCTTGAACCCCTGTTTGGGGCCTGACCTGACCCCAAACCTTGATGAGTATAGGTACAAAGTGTCTAATACCTTTTAATGCTAACCCCACCTGAATAACATATAAAATATTCAACATATTTCCAATAGACAACATACCAATGAATTAGGTGACACCATTTGTCACTATTAGGGGACTACCAACTATGTCCCAACTATGTACGCCACTGGTAGGGTAGTAACAAATCATATTGTGCCACTTGTCATGCTATGATTTAATTTACAATATATGAATCATGTTGTGCCATTTATCACTTTCTGATTTACTTTGAAATTCATGCTTTTCTAAGTCTGCTATTGAATTTATAACTGTATAGCCATTTGATTCAATGAGTTGGTAGAATGTGATTAGTCAAACCCCTTTTTATATAAACTAAGTGATAATCTAATGTTGGTCCCCTATATGGACTGCCTCATTGAATATTAGTTGTATATACAACAATTTCAATTATATGGACCACATCATGATGTACCACATTAGTTCTCACATTACCTTCTATGTTATTTGTACAAATTGTACAACCTGCCATATCATTAGTATGACCTACCACATCATTATGTGTTATATAATTAGGCGACATGTCAACATGAATGGACATAAAAGTGGTGATGTCATCAGGTGCCATATTGATATCATATTTGTCATGTCATCGCTATAAGTTATATTGATATCATCCTTTATTATTAAAAAAATTTGTAGGGAAGGAAGTTTGAACCACTGACTTGCTTTAAGGCTTAATGCTTAAAGTAAGCCTCTACTAGCCACAAGAGTGGAGGCACCTTCAAGAACACAATAGTCATAACTTCTATTTAAAATATTCCCATTACACAAATGCCTCTCTAATGCTATGCTCACATGACTCCAAGTGTGCACTACTTCCTTATTGCTTATTATAGGAAAAATTATAGAATATTCCCCATACAAATTAAATTTTTTAACTTTGGAGGAAAAAGAAAACTTTTTAACTTGTAAAAAATAGTACTTACATGAAAATCCATAGAAATTGTTAAATTCGAGCCTCCAAAAAAGTAAAGAATCAAACAACACTAGTAGTTCATTCATACATGTCATGGTTTTACCTAAAGAGACCTTTGGTTGAATGCAACCAATTAGAACATCCTATCATGCCTATAGCAAGAAATTTATCGAATCATTATAGCAAGAATACTCTTACCAAGAGCTCCAAAATAGCTTACACAAGCGTAAGATTGCACTTATAAAGCAAGTGCAAGAATCCACCTTTCCATGTTAGGCTTAACTAGATTGGAAATATACAAATAAATGAAACAAAATTGGTTAACAAAAATTCTATTAGACTCCAAAAATATAAAACATTAATGTAATAAAAATAGAATATCCCAAAATTCCCCTTAATATTAACTTTGAAAAAGGAAAAGGAAAGAGAAATTCCAAGCTATCCTCCATGAAGAGTTGCTTCCTATAATCCTAGTAAGGTGTGAAGATAAAGAAACTTAGCCTCTCTTAAAACTTTGGTAAAGATATCTACAACCTGATTGTGACAATAAAAAACATCAAGGAGTTGATCCTGAATAAGTTGTTGGATGTAGAGCATGTGAATATCCATGCGCTTGGTATGTTGATGTTGTTTGAATTATGTATAATCTAAAATCATCTAATGAAGCCAAAAATGGATCCACTCCTCAACTTAATTGGGGTCCTTATCCACTCCTCAACTTAATTAGGGTCCTTATCCACTCCTCAACCTAATTGGAACCCTTTTCTAATAGAGCCTTGCTAAATAGGAAAATGTTCTTAAATATCTATCCTCCATTTTTTTAATATTATATTAATTTAATGATTTAAATAATGATAAAACACACTGACAGATGCATGACATTTTTTGCAAGACTGCCCAAACTATCGAACTTGTTTCGATCATATCTCACTCATCCGGACTCGGATTGAGCTAAAATTTTGAGGGTAGATGCCTGGAAAACCCTAGAACATCTCCACCAATTTTCAGATCATTTGGAGCAACACAGACCCTAGCGCATCCATATGTGTGAACGAGATTTTTGGCAAGCGGTTGTGCGAGGGTTTCATCTGGGTTGAGTGCAAGCAGCTGCAGAGATTGGTTTTTAGGGCCTTCGGGCCCTAGCAGCCAATATTTTTGTGGTTTATGCTCAATATTTTAGCAGGATATGTTGCAAGGGATCCAATATGGGTTAGAAATTTATCTTTCAATAGATCATGCTGTGAACTTGAGTGACAACGGCTTCCAATTTGCTGCACAAAAGAAAAGTGAAAACCATACCTTTCCACGACGTCTAGGGCAAGGATTAAAGAGATCACGAAACAAGTTTCAAGCAGTTGATCAAAAAATGGCTCAGATCTCAAGTGAATCTGGTGCTAAGGTGCACCCACAAAATAATTCTACTATGAAAACCCCTATCAAGGGTAAGAATTTTGAAGACTCAGCCCCAAAAATGAATTTTAGGGATGCCCTCCATGGTGGACAGCCTCAGCCCAATGCTAATATTAATCTTAGGGCTTCCCATAAACCTCTAAGAATGCCTAAGATTGATCCCAAGAAAATGGAGTCAGGATGTCTTAAAGCAGCTGATGGAACTCCTATTGTTAAACTTGATATGGGTAACATTCAGACTGGCATTGAAGATTTGGAAAAAAGAGGACTAATTTGTCGGTTCATGGGTTTTCGTCCAAGCCTATCTGCTTTCAAAGTCTGGGCTGCAAAAAGCTAGAAAACTAAAGGTGAGTTACAAATCTCTATTTATCCAAATGGTTATTTTCTTGTTTTATTTGCTAATAATGAAGATAGAGAGAAAAATTTTCAAGGGGGTCCTTGGTTTTTTGGAAGGGCAGGGCTTTTCATGAAGCCCTGGCATACTAAATTTAAATCCGAAGAAGAGATGCCTTCTATAGCTCCCGTGTGGGTTAGACTCTTTGGCCTCCCTATTGAATTTTGGAATCCTACTATTTTTTCTTCAATTGGAAACTCTTTAGGAACTTTTATGATGACTGCTGATTGTACTCAAAATTTTGAACATATTATTTATGCTCGGATTTGTGTTTTAATGGATTTTGACAAACCCCTACCTAAAAATATCACTTTACAATTTGGGGAAGACACTTGGGAGCAAGTAGTGGACTATGAGAACATTCCTTTTCATTGTAGAATTTTCCATGAATATGGTCATTTGGCTAGTGCTTGCCCAAATAAAATTCCTGATCAAAAGAAAGAAGATATAAACTCAACAGGTTTCCAAATGCCTAAGAAGAAGAACACTCAAAAAAACCAGTTATGAAGGATCAATCAAAGTCCTCTGCTAATATGTTTGAAATCCTTTCCACAAATGATGTCCCAAGTGAGGAAGAGGAAATAATGGAAACAAAAATCTTAGAAACACAATTTAAATATGAAGGGAAGAACTCAGAGACAAACCAACAAATCAAAGGTTTTCAACAAAAAAAAGGGAGAAAATTTACACAAGAAAAACAATCTTTTAAATGTCAAAACTTCAAATAATACAAGTCCCAATATAGACTCTGTTGAACCCTCTAGTAAAATTTTGGCTGTGTACGAGCATTCTTCAAGGTTAGAAGCCATCTCAGATTCAATTGGAGTAAGTCAAGAAACAGGGAAAAAAACTGAAGATGGATTCTAATAAAAAAGTAGGTCGCAAGACCAATCAATATCATATGGTAAAAGAAGGTGAAAAGCTTGTAGAGGAAGGTAATATTAATGCCCTTCCCAAATTTTTTAGCCCTGGTGTTAATGAAGATCATCACTTGGAATATTAGAGGACTCAAAGGGAGTCTTTCAAAACAAAATGAAATTAGAAGAATGATTCAGATAAATCATCCACATCTTGTTTTCCTTCAAGAAACAAAGATGTCAATGGAGGATATGGACTCAATTGCCAGTAAAATTTGGCCAGCTGGAAAAGTGGTTTCCCTCAGTTCCCAGGGGACTTCTGGGGGCATTGCTTGTCTTTGGGACCCAAAAGAGGTAGTTATTCACCATATGGTTGGCAGTTGGGGTTTGTTGGCTATAGCTATTCAAAGTAGACATTCCAACCAAATTATGTTGTGCATTACTGTTTATGCTCCGACTACTTTGGAAGAAAAAAGAAGACAATGGAAGGATATAACTCATATTATCTCTCATTTTCCTGAAGCTTGGATCTTGATCGGAGGAGATTTCAATACCATCCTCTCTCTAGATGAGAAAATGGGGGGAAATAGAAATTTGGACAAAAGCACCGACCTCATGAGCGAATATATTGCAAACCTCCATCTTGTGGACATCCAACCAGATAATGGCCTTATGACTTGGTCTAATAGAAGGCAAGGCTTAGCTTGTATAATGGAGAGATTGGATAGGTTTTTGCTATCTAAAAATTTCTTAATCCATGGTCACATTCCTAAAGTGAAGACTCTTAACAATGTTGGTTCGGATCATTGGCCAGTCATGGTGGAAATGTGGAAAACCAATGTGAGTTTCTCTCCTTTTCGTTTTCAATTAATGTGGCTCAGAGATAGTTCCTTTAGACCTCGTGTGCAACAATGGTGGAAGGAAGGTAAGCCTAGGCATGGGACTAAGATGTTCTGTTTTGCCAAAAGACTGCAATATATTAAATCCAAAATCAAGACTTGGAACTGGAAAGTGTTTGGGGATGTTCATAAAAAAAACATGAAGTTATTGCTCATCTTGAAAATTTGAATAAGAAAATCCGTTTAGATGGCCTCACAGAGAATAGAAGTGCAGATGAAATTAAACTCACAACTCAGTTAGAGGAATGGGAAAAAAGAGAAGAAATCTTATGGAAGCAAAAATCTAGAATTCAATGGCTCAAAGAAGGAGATCGAAACACAAATTTCTTCCACAAATCTCTTCTAGCTCGAAGATCTCACAACTTTATTTCTTCTCTGAAATCAGATTCTGGAGATGTTGTCTATACATGGGATGGCATGAACTCTATTGTTGTTGATTACTTTTCCAATATTTTTGTTGCTACTCCTCTTGACTCAGCTTCTCAACAAAATGTTCTTCAAGCAATCCCTTCTCTTATTACTTCGAGGAGAACTCTATTTTGACTGCTCCTGTTACTATCAATGAGCTTCAACAGGTAGTTTTCAAAATGCAAAAAGGGAAAACCCCAGGTCCCGATGGTTTTCCCATTGAGTTCTACCAAGAGTTCTGGGATATCCTTCATGTTGATTTATTAGAGGTGGTGGAAGAAGCCAGGAAAGCCAAAGAAATTTTGAAGGTTATCAATAAAACTTATATTACTCTTGTTCCAAAAGCTCAAGAGGTTGATCATATCTCAACTTTTAGACCTATTGCTTTATGTAATGTTCTTCTCAAAATCATTACTAAGATCATGGCAGAAAGGTTGAAGCCTCTTTTGCATAAGATTATTTCCCTAGAGCAAGGGGGTTATGTGGAAGGGCGTCAAATAGTAGATGAGATAGTTCTTGCTCAAGAAGCCATCCATTCCATGGATATGCAAAAATCTCCTTCCATGTTCATTCGATTAGACTTATCCAAAGCTTATGACAGAGTGGATTGGCACTTCCTTATCAAAGTTTTGAGGCAATTTGGTTTCTCTAAGGATTGGATGGATTGGATTATGGGATGTATCTCTTTAGTTTCCTACTTAGTTCTTATTAATGGCAGGCCTTCTCAGTCATTCCCAGCTTCCAGAGGTATTAGGCAAGGTGACCCGCTATCCCCTTATTTATTCATCATTCTTGTTGAATGCTTGGGTAGGACTATAACCAAAAAGAGGGAAAACAAAACCCTTGAGGGAATTACCATTGCTCATGGAGCTAGACCTATCTCTCATCTTCAATTTGTGGATGACTCTACTCTTTTAGGTAAAGCTACAGTTAAGGAAGCTTCTAATATTAAGCAAATCATTAGCTATTTTTCTAAGGCTACTGGGCAATTGATCAATGAAGACAAATCTAAAGTTATTTTCTTTCACTGCTCTGCTAGACAGGAATCCATGGTCTTGGATAAATTAAGATATAAGAAGACCTCCCTTCCGATCACTTACTTAGGTATTCCCATCAATATTCAAAGGCAGAAAAATAAATATTGGAATTGGTTGTTGGACAAAGTTAAGAAGAAAATTGGAAAGTGGACCAACAGGTGGCTTTCTTATGGGGGTAGAATCACCTTGGTAAAATCAGTCCTTCAAGCTATTCCTATTTATGTATCTTCTATGTTGAATATCCCAAAGGTTGTTCTTCGAGAACTGGATCAAATCAATCATCGTTTCCTTTGGAGTGGTACTAAGGAGAAAAGAAAATGGGCCTTGGTGAAATGGGACACTTTATGTCTTCCTAAGAATGAAGGGGGGTTAGGATTTTGGTCTTCTATTAATAACAACAAAGCTTTAGCTGCTAAATTATATTGGAGGATGTTGCATAACCCCAATGCTCTTTGGGCCAATAATCTTCGTGCTAAATATGTTGAGAACAAAAGTCTCGAAGACCTTGTTCGCTATCAACTTCCTACCAAAGGTTCTCCCATTTTAGCAGTTCTTAAGACTGGTGAGGATTTGATAAAGAAAAATTTATTTTGGATCATTCATAATGGTCAACAGGCAAATTTTTGGATAGATTCTTGGGATGGTCACAAGCCTTTGATAACTCAGTTTCCCGATTGGAGACCTTGGATGGAGGAGCTTCACCGAGCTAACTGGATAAAGGTGGCTAATTACTATCGATACCATACTGGTAATTCAAAGGTTGGTAGATATTGGATCCCTATTGAGGACTGGCCTATTCAAATCCTAGAAAGGCAAAGACAAGATATCCAAGGCATCCTTCATATGAGATCTCTCTCTTGGTCCCATGAAAAATATTGTTTTGGATGGAACAACACTACTAAGGGTGAGTATTCAGTTGCTCAAGGTTATTTGACCTTATGCCATAATAATCCCAACCAATCTTCTGACATCTTTTCTCAATTGTGGGCTCAAAATCTTTGGCCTAAGGTGAGGTTCTTTACTTGGCTTTTATTGCATCGTAGGGTGCTTACGGGTGAGCAACTTATGAAGCGTGGTTTTCATGGCCCTTTTAGATGTGAAATGTGTGAAGAAAATGTAGAAACTCTCAACCATATTTTTATTGAGTGTACTTTAGCCTCTGAGCTATGGAGGAGAATGGCCACTTTACTTGGCTTACATTGGTCCAATTTTTTTACTTTTGAACAACTTTGGAGGGATTGGCCTAATCAAGAGGGTGTTGATCATTTTATTAGGCAGTTAGTTTGGATGGGTTCTACCATTCTTCTTTGGAATATCTGGAATGAAAGGAACAACCAAATTTTTAATCAAGATAGGAAGGATATTCACTATATTTGGCAAAATACCATAGCCAACTTAGTTGAATCGATCCATCAACTCCTTAATCACCCCCAAAACTCCCACCAAAGATGGGATCAAGTGATGCAAAGATTGAAGATTAAATCTTCTAAGGGCAACCAACTTAAAGGGAATGTGAGTATTTGTAATATGGATAGGACAAGAAATTGGCAACCTCCTCCTAAGGATTTTGGAAAAGTCAATACTGATGGAGCCTCTAGAGGGAACCCTGGAAAAGCCAGTGTGGGAGGAATTGGTAGACTTTCAGATGGCTCCCTGGTTTTTACTTTTGCTGAGAATTTG
Organism: Wollemia nobilis; assembly: GCA_028583015.1. Classification (NCBI taxonomy): domain Eukaryota; kingdom Viridiplantae; phylum Streptophyta; class Pinopsida; order Araucariales; family Araucariaceae; genus Wollemia; species Wollemia nobilis. The sequence goes on from JAQPPZ010000715.1 coordinate 6,897,113, forward strand.
GGTATTCTTTCCAATAACCTTGCTGAGGGGTATGGTATCCTCAGAGGCCTTCAAGAGGCTACTAAGGTTGGATGGGAAAAGGTGTTAGTTGAGTCTGACTCTCAACTCATGATTAATATTTTGAAGACTCCTTCTAAGAATCATAAGGTTGATTGGAGAATAAAGAGAATTATTGAGAAGATTCAATTAATCCAGATGGGATTTTTGAAAGTTGATTACAATCATGTGGTCAGAGATCAAAACAAGAGTGTTGATGCTTTAGCTAATTGGGCTTTGGACAAAGGTGATCTTACTTGTTATGGCCACCCTCCTAGATGGTGGGCTTCACAAATTAGGGAAGCTCTTCTTTCTATCATTTATTTGGATGGCTCCAGTTCTGAAGGTACCTAGTTTCTTCTTGCTTTATTTTTGCTTCTCTTTTATTCGATCAGGTTATTTTAGTTCCCTAGCTCATTCTTTTATTTCTTTTGTTTCCTCTGTTGATTCTTGCCTTAATAGTCTTCTGGTCTAGAAAGGTCATTGTTATGTTCAATTTTTTCTTTTTTTTTTTTTGTTTAGTTTTTTAAGGGGTGTGTGTTCTTTTGTTTTTGTTGTTCTTTGTGTTGTTTTTTGTTGTTCTTGTGTTTTTGTTGTTTTGTTTTTTATTGTTTTTTGTTATTGTTCTTGTGTTTTTGTCGTTCTTGTTCTTGTGTTTTTGTTTGTTTGTGTTAATTCGTGTTTTTATGTGTAAGTGTTTTCTATGTTTTTTGTTTTTGTTTATTGTCTATTGTTGGTTGTTTTTTATTTTTATTTTTATTTATTTTTTATTTTTAATTTTTTAGGGTTTGGTTGTGTTTATTTTTCAGTTTTTTTTTTGGTTATGTCTTTGTAGTGTTCTGTTGTTTTTGTCATGTTTGTGTTTTGTTATGTTGTTCTTGTGTTTTTTCTATGTGGTTCGTGTTGTGGTTTTTTTTATCTTATTGTGTGTGTGTTTGGTTGTGCTTTTGTTTTTGACACACTCAAGGAGCATGTTTTTTATTTTATTTTATTATTTTTAGTGTTATTTATTTATTTTTATTTTTTAAATGGTTTTGTGTGTTTGTTTGCTCCTTGAGTATGTCAAAGGTGGTAGGCCAGGTCCGAGTCCTGGGCATTTTTGGTGGAATGGATACCCCTGCCTCCTTGGGTCTTACCCGAAAGTGGCATCCCTTTTGGGATGTTTTCCAAAAAAAAAATGAAGCCAAAAAATATCTTTGGTAGCATGAACTGCACATTATTACATGGATGAGATCAAAAAACTAGTTGGATGGTAGGTTCAACTTATTACATGGTTATTAATTTGTTGGGAATGAAAATCATACATGAACTACCTTATACAGGCATATAATTTTCTAATTTTAATTGCATGCATTTTATTATTGTAATAGTGCATCAAAATATTTTCTAATTTTATTTTTTTTTGAAAAAATGGAATACAATTGATATTCTCAAAACCTATGAACCACATTCATTAAAATAGATCATAGAAAATAAGAGATGGATCTCAAAAGAAAATCTGCCAATGAATTCCAATAAAGAAGAAGCAAATAAAATATTGATATCTGAAAATAAAGAGATGTTTGCAAATATAGGAATGCCATCAAAGAAGTTAGAAGGTGCAATGAAGGAGAAAGAAGATACAAAAGAACAAGAAGATAGTGCTCATGGTATGTTAGAAAAAGTCATGAAAGAAATAAAGGAATTGAAGACAAGTTAAAAGAAATAGAATCAAAATTTGTGAAAGAAATAAAGAAATTGAAATACAAGTTCAAATAAGTAGAATCATAATTGAAAAATCAAGGAACCAAAAACAAAGGTCAAAAGAGTGAAAAATTTGTAGAGACAAATCAGATGCAGGAACAAAATTGGAAACAACTCAAATCAACATTGTACAGGTATAATGTCTCAATGGATGGAATTTAAGCCTTCCAAAGGTTTAGGTTTTATTGTATTGCTAGCCATATTCAGTGTCCATTGTCTAAAGAAGATTTTTAAAAGTCTTGTAAAGAGGCAACAACTATTCTAGGTGTTTTTTTGGTGTACATATGGAATATATTATATAAAAAGACCAAAGTATGATTTAAAGCCTAATTACCCAAAGGTTCAATGTTAATATACTTTTAACTACTATAAGAAAATTATATGTGTATTTTTAAAATCCTATTGAAGCTCATTGCTTTTTAAAACTATTTATTTTGTGTCAACTATATTTTAAAAAGTCACAATAAAATATTTAGGAAATGCATAAAACTTGAAAAATAAGATCTTGAGACAAGTTATGATATCTAATGCTAAAATTAAAATTGATTGTGTATTATCTTTAAAAATAAAATGGTATTGTATCCATAATAAGGACTAACCTCGTACAGGTAAATGATGACTCTCAAATTGTCAATCAAGTTTTATTATTGGATGTGTGGATATTTTTGCTTTTTAATCTTCATCTCTTAATATTAGGTTTACTATGACAAGGACTCGTCATAATGCTTTATTGTAAATTATAAACCATTTACTTTTTCTTTAATCTACTAGTGTTTGAAGGTGACAATAACTTTTACATTATTAAGCAGGTGTATTTAAACTATAGTACTAGTCACACTATATAAGGCATATAGATAATAAAATAATCTCCATAATAAATAATATATTAATAAATAGTAATTATTATTTTATTTTAGATCTCACTAAATATTTAAATCTATTCATTATTATATCAAATATACAAAGATGCAACATATCCAGCTTTATGCACTGCAATGCACTCCAAAAATGTATTTTAGATAATGTGACTAATGTACATGCCTAGGAAAGCATTTGAAAGTCGTAGAAAACCATTTTATATTCTTTTTCTAGATATCTTGATGTGATTCATAGAATCAATGTTGCTATGCTTTTAAAAGTTTTAGCTATTGAGATTCAATAGCTATTTACTCATATTTTGTTGTGATTTCTTATATTTAAGTATATAACATAATCTTCATTTTTGTTTTAACGTTGTAAAAACTAAGTATATTTGAAAAGTATTGACTTTATCCATATAATGTCATTGGTGAGCATAGTTGTAGATATTTTACCATTTTAGTTTTCATAATTTTGAATGTTGACCTAATATCATATTTTGATATTTTATTTTTGTTTCAATAATAATATTTTTTTGGTAGGTAAAAGTAAATTTTATTTACTTTACAGGTTGAAGGGGCCCGACCCTATTTACATATGGAATAGCTGCACAAAAGTTGTAGACAATACAAACATGAACAGGCCAGGCCACGAGGCTGGCAACAATCCAAAAAGAAACAAGCCCTCTAACCTGGGCATCCCAAAACTAGAAACATATGTAACCGAGCAACATAGAAAAAGAAAGGAAACCCCCCTCTAAAACCACTGGAACTATCGTCATCATTTCCTAGTCTCCTGGGACTTGTCACCGCTGGGAAGGAGAGCCTCCAGGATTGCTGGGAGCCTCTTGAGCTCCTTAGTGGCCCTCATCATGAGGTTGGTCCCTTCATGGAGAACATTGGACGTCGTTAGATAGTTGTCCACTACCTCCATGATTCGGTTGATCGCAACCGTGCGAAGCATACTGTGCGGACCGGGGTCTGGGCTTCGGGCCTTTTGCTCAACTGGCTTGGTCTCATCTAGACTTTTCTCCTTGCGCTCTTCTTGATCACCTCTGAGAGAGCCTTCATCGCCACTAGACAGGTCCTGGATGGTCCGGGTGTCCTCAAGATTAGGCATCACCAGCCGCTTGGATACCCTTCTCTTGGGCCTAACTAATTTTTGCTTGGGCCGAGCTCGTTTGCCCATTCTGGGCTTCTGCTCCTATTTCGGGATCTGGCTACTTGCCTTGACATCCTTCGTAGGGGGTTTAGTCCAGGGGATGCAATGTCTGATGGGTGGGTAGGGGACGAAGGTTGCGGAGGCGACTGGTGGCCTTGCTGGGAGTTGCCCTACGAGGGAGCCGACGATGAACCCCCTTCCCAGGCATGCTCGGACTGGTGGAGAGGGTTTGAGGAGCTGAGGCTCCCAGTTGGCCTATGCCCGAGGGTGTGCTTGTACAAAATGAGAAACAGGCCCTGGTGCCGAGGAGGGCTGGGGGTTTGGCTCTTCCTAAAATTAGTGATAGAGATGGAAATCGAGCGGAATAGGAAGTCGAGAACGTTGATAGGTCGGACGTCTCATAGATGATTCACGAACGCCAAGTTATAAGCCCTGAGGGGCTTGTCCGGATTATCCATAGTGATATATTGGAGCACCAGGATGATTGCTACGTCCCAAGGCCCTGGCAGGGAAGTTCGAATGATACCTTTGCCCTCCCACTTTAGATCCACCCCTTTCTCAGGGAACTGGTCGAGCTCCTCTTTGAAATTGTGGCCATCCCTGCGAACGACTCTGCCAGAGAAGTTTAGGCCTGTAACTTGGGCAATCGACTAGGGGCTAACCATGAACCGTAGGCCTCAAACACGCACATCACCCTTGTCCCAAGAATCGATGAAATCCTTTGTCACTTCATCCTCGATGCCCTCGAACATCTTAAAGAAATTCAAGAATTTCTTGGGGGCAAGGATGCCCACAATGGATGGGTCAATGTGGAGGGTCGATGGCTCGAGGATGGCCATGATGTAGTGAAGCCTCAGGACAGAGGCACAGAGACGGGGCTTAGAAGGGCAAAAAGAAAATGCGGAGAGGGACTTTTGCACAGTCGATGAATAGCCAAAAAGACCTTAGCAAAGAGATGCATGGGAAGGTGGCGAGGTGACTTATCCGCCACGACATGGGAAGGGCACAAAAATTGGCATGGGGCTGATTCAGCAGAGAGAAGGAGGTGAAGAGTGGAGTGGTGGAAAGGGTGAGACAGGCAGAGATGGATCCAGGTGTGCCGAGGGTCAGAGGTGACATGGTCGGAGGCCAGAAACACGAGCACCCAAGAAAAAAAGGGAAAAAGACATGTGATGGGAATGGATAGAAAGTGCAACGTGGAAGTCTGGGCTTTTGCTAGGTGAAAAGGGGTGGCAGAAAGCCTGGAGGGTCTTTTCGAGGTGTTGACAAACACCGATCTGGGTGTTGAATCCTAGGTGTGGTGGCTAGAGCCACCGTTGAAAAAAAATTTGCACCATGGCATCGAGGAGACACCGTTGTGGTGGCTACAACCACCGTTGCTTCTAAAACTGAGGTTGGACGAGGACTCTGAATGGTCCCTTTGCGGGCCTGGCCTGAGACTAGACCTTGACAGGATGAAGCTAACTGGTGGGTATTTTGCCCATATCATGGTTAACCTTTTTGATAACTTCGGTGGGAAAATTGCTTTCCCAAATGATGAGGGAGCTTCCTCTGATAGCTCTGTTGGCGAGGATGTCAGCCACTTGGTTGGCTTCTCTGTAGATGTGCTTGATCTGGTTTCTCTCCCTATCGTGGATCCATCATTGGCAATCCAGGATGATATTTTGGATATTTTTTGCTCCCCTACTGCTACTCTGAATGAGGTTCACTATGATTTTAGAGTCCCCTTCGAAGATAACTGGGCTCGCCAGGTTTTTGCATAAATCCATGCACCTCCAAACCGCTCTAGCCTCGACAAAGTTGTTGGTTTGGGTGCCCAGGTTTTCAGCAAAGGCCTTGATGATGTTGCCTTTATGATCTCTGATGACTCCACCTACCCTGGATTTGCCTGGGTTCCCTTTGGATGCTCCATCAAAGTTGGCCTTTAGCCAGCCTTGAGGGGGGATTCCACTTGACCAGGGCTCTGTCCTTCGGGGGGTTCTTGGTTTTACAGTAGTCTTGAGGGATCTTAAGGGAAGAACAAAGTTGCTCTTCAATCCTAGGTGGAGGCAAGAACTGGCAGGGGATGAGACTACTATTTTTCATGGTGAAGGCCAAGGCTTTAACAACCACTGCATCCTGGGTTCTGGGTTCTTTGCTAAAAACTCGCCTGTTACGTTCTAGCCAGATCTGCCAAAAAATGTGGTGGATGATGGAACTCCATAGGAAACTGAGTCTAGGATGCCTGAAGGGTCTTGGCCATTGACTGATCAACCCTTTGACTAAGTTGGGCCATGCCCAGCAGACCTGGAATCTATCAGTGGCTACAGAAAACACTTTCCTAGCAAAGGAACAATCCATTAAGATGTGTTGGGCTGATTCCCAATCCTGCATGCAAAGGTAGCACCTATTAGGGACCATGACCCCTCTACAAATTAGGTTGTCCATGGTGAGGATTTTATTATGAACAATGGTCCAACAGAAGTGGGCTATTTTGGGGATGAGGGACCTGAGCCATATCCTTTGGGCAACCAGTTTCCCATTGTTGGAGCCTTCCCCAATGGCCTTCCTTTCACAGAGGTGAGACATAGTCTTGACTGAGAAATTCTCATCGATGGTGCCATTCTAGCATTGTTCGTCCTCCTTCCTAGACTAGGGGAGAAAAACCGACCTTAGGACCTCTTGGATCCCTTCTACTACCATGGCGATGGTATCATTAGTAATCCTGAACTTGATCGGCTTCCAATCCTGGATCCCTTGGTTAGAGGAAATGAAGTCGGTAACTCTGGGCCCAAACTTGTTGTCGGTCAGATGCCTAACTACAGCTAGCTTGGGATTGCTGCTAAGGGCTTCTTTCCTAGCCCAGACGTCCTCCCAGAAGTTGATGTTAGAGCCATCACCCAAAATCCACCCAGACCCTTCATGGATGATGCTTTGGGAGAGCGAAATGGATTTCCAAAAATGGGAGCAATTGTGGGGTATGGTGGCTTGGAGAAAGGGCTGATGCTGGAGGTACTTTCTTTTCACAATGTTCACCCACTCAGTGCTAGCATTGGTAACCACTCTCCAAGCTTGCTTGGCCAGGAGCGCTAGGTTGGTGACATTGATGCGATGCAGACCCAGGCCTCCCTGATCTTTGGGGGTGCAGACTTTATCCCAGGCCATAAGGTGGAACTTCTTCTGGGTTTTGGACCCCGACCACAAGAACTATTTCTAAATTTTTTCAATGGCTTCACCCACGGTCGTCGAGATTTTAAAAACTGACAAAAAATACGTGGGAATACTCTGCAAGACCGATTTTACCAGGGTTGCCCTCCCTACGCTGGAGAGGAGAATGCCCTTCCACCCTGCTAGCCTATTGCGGATCTTGTCCACCACGTTCTCCCACATGCCAGGGTGGGCCCTTCCCTGGAACATGGGAAGGCCAAGGTAGGTGGTCGGGAAGTCTGCTATGGAGCATCCCAGAATTCTGGTAATCTTGCGCTGCCTTCTGATCGGGGTGTGGATGAAAAACAACTTGCTTTTGGTGTAGTTGATCTTCTGCCCAACAGCCTCTTCAAAGAGGTTAAGGATATCCTTGATCACGATGGCGTCTGCAATGGAGGCTTTGGTTGCGAGCAGGGTGTCATCCATGAACTATTGGTGGGTTGAGGGGGGAGCCCTGAAGCTGCTTTGATGCCGGAGAGTTTATTGCTAGAACAGGCTTCTTTGATAGTTCTTCCCAAACTTTTAGCAAGAATGATGAACAGGATAGGAGACAGGGGGTCTCCTTGTCTCAGGCCCCTGGAACTCGGGAAGTAGCCTACAGTGGAACCATTCACCATAACCGAGAACCAGGAAGAGGAGATGCAATTGTAGACCAGATTCACCCAGGCCTCATGGAACCCAAACTTGAGGAGGACTTGGCTGAGAAATTCCCTGTTGACCCTATCGAAGGCTTTATTCATGTCCAGTTTGAGGAAAAAAGCAGTGGTCTTGGACATCTGGGCAGAGTGAATCAACTCATGGATGGTGATGACCCCATCCAGAATGTTGCGGCCTTTGACTGTACTCCCCTGGCATGGATCAATGATGGCAGGGAGGATGTTGGACAATCGGGTGGCTATGGCTTTGGTAAGGATTTTGTAGATGACGTTGCAAAGGCTGATGGGGTGATAGTCTGAGAGGGATAGAGGATTAGCTCCTTTGGGGATAAGAGCCAAGAACATGGAGTTAACGTCTCTGGGAATGGTTTTGGAAGATTGCATTTCCCTGACTGCAGCACAGAGGTCTGGGCCCACAACATCCCAGAAGGTCTAGAAAAACCTAGGCGGGAATCCATCCGGGTCGGGAGCTTTGTCAAGCTTCATGGAAAGGAGGGCCTGGTGGATTTCTTTGTGGGACAGAGGGCTGAGGAGGAACTCATTGGAATCCTAGGAAATGAGGGTGGGGATATTGGCAAGGAGGGATTCCATGGCCAAAGGGGACTGGGAAGAAGAGGGGCCTAGGAGGGCTTTGAAGTGGCTAACAACTTCGTCCCTGATCAGATGGATGTCCGAAGTGGCTACCCCATCTTGAGTGACTAGTCTCTTGATCTTGTTGGCTCCTCTATGCCTAAGGGTTGAAATGTGGAAGAACTTGGTGTTGGAATCCCCTTCCCTGAGCCACAACTGCCTTGAATTCTGGCACCAAAAGGTTTCTTCTTTAGAGAGGATATTGTGGTACTCAGCCAATAGGTTACGCTCCTCATCCCTGAGGCTGTCACTGCCTTCCCCTCTCTGAAAGGTGTCCTCGATCTGGCTGATTTGGGATTTGACCTGCTGCTTAGATTCAAATATATTCTCGAAGGTTTCCTTGTTCCACTTCTTCAGGTTTCCTTTGATGAATCTGAGTTTCTGGGTGACCTGGTTAGTGGCAGACCCTAGGAATTTTTGCTTCCACCATGACTCAATCAGCCCCTTGAGGTCAGGGTGGTGGGTCCACATTGATTCAAATATGAAGGGAGTCTTGAACTGTGGCTTGGTATCTGATTCTAACAACAATGGGCTATGGTCAGAACCGATCTTCGGGAGGGCTCATAGACTAGCATCTCCAAACCAGGGGAGGGCTTCCTAGGAAAGGAGGAATCTATCTAGGCACTCCTGGATGAGACTTTTGCCTTTCCTTCTATTGCTCTAGGTGAAGAGGGATCCCTGGAGGTGGATATCCATGAGGGCATTGGAATCAATGAAGTGCCTGAAAGCTTCAGTATCCCTGTGAGTGATTCTGGCTCCACCCTTCTTGTCACTGAAGTGCAGGGGGGAATTGAAATCCTCGGCTAGGATCCATGGGGTTCCTTCAAAGGCTTACCTCATGGATGTGAGCGTGTTCCACAGAGCTTCCCTTCCTAGGGGGAATTAGGGGCATACACATTTGACATTACCCAAGAAAGCTGGGACTCAGGATCATGGAACAAAATATTGCTTATCCTGTCCTATCCTGAAATGAGGTTTCCCTGGACTTTGGTAGGGTTCCACAGGCAAAGGAGCCCTCCTGACGTCCCGGACGCCGGGGAGTGCATGAAGTCACAGTTTCACCAGATATTTCTGGCAATGTTGGGGGACCACTGATCGCCTAGTTTTGTTTCCTGAATTAGAAAGATAGTTGGGTTATGCTCTCTTCTCATGGCTGTAGCCAGTATTTGTTTGGTTGCCCCATTTAGTCCTCTCACGTTCTAGGAGAGGACTTTCATTTAGAACTCTTGGAGGTTTTCCTGCCCCCTTTTCCTTGCTGAGCAGGGGGTTTGGTTCTTTGGCCTTCATCCTTTGAGCTGCTTGCCCCTTCCTGAAAGAGCATTCTTTGGGTCCCATTGGCTATGTCTTCCGTTGTGTCTTTGTTCCTTCTATCTGAATCCGTCGGTCTGCCCTTATTTTTTTCTTTCCCCACATCCATCTAGGATTTTTTGTAGCTTCGGGTCTGTCTGGGGCTCCTTTGCTCAGGGGACGACAGATCCTCATCCTCATAGTCAGAGGTGACGGGGTCGAAGGGGGCTGGTGAGGCTGGGGTTTCATGGATCGGGCGGGGAGAAATATGGGGTGGGTTGGAGGGAGGCTTCGAAGGGTTCCCAGGGGAGCTAGGGCTTGAGGAGGGAGGGGGATGGGAGTTTTCTTGGCCAGGGGAATGGTCTGGGAAGGGTGGGGAGGGATGATAGAAGGGGTTTGGAGGATCGAGGGGATGGGCATCGGCTCAGAGCTCCCCGGGATCTCCCCTTCCTCAATGTCCTCGATAGAAATAAAATTTTGCAAAGCACTAAATTTATTGGCCATGGGAACAGAGGTACTTGCCTTATGAGAGAGTTATCTCGATGGGGGTCTAGCGGTGGTTCTGTTCTACGTTGGAGGAATGGAAGACTGGCGATGGTGCATCATTCTCGGTTGATCCTCAGAGCGGGCCGTTTGGGGTGGGAATCGGAGCTTGGGACACTACGACTGGAGATGACCCTAGGATTGACATTCGGGGCAAAAATCTAGTTTGTTTTCGTAGATGAGCATCTATTTCCACTTGAAGTCCCCATAAATTAGGTTTAGGTGATCTGGCATCTGGCTCTCTAGATTCACATTTACACACACACACACCTGGGTTAGATGGGTCCTTGCACGAGTGGCCGGGTCAATGGCCACGAGTTCGCCAATGGCCTTGGAAAGACCCTGGAGGGCATCTTCATAGAAGAAGTGGGCTGGGAGATTCGGGAGCCTGACCCAGATGGGGGTGAAGTTGATATTCTAGGAATTGGGATCAAAGTTTGCTTGCCACTTTTTAGAAATAGACTTCACCTTCCGAAGAACCATGGGCCTCCGGATAAGATGCGCTCGACGTCTTCCTGGGTGTTGAGCTAGATCATGAAAAACCCTCGGGTCATTGCTGAGATCTCCATATTCCCTAGGGTTTTCCACTTGGACGCAACCCATCTGCGGATGACGTCCATATCGGGGTGGCCTCCGATAAATTTTCCCACCAGGGAGTGGGTGTCCCGGGACTCATAGCCCTCCATAAGGCTTTTAGGGCACAAAACGTCGCTTCCATGGGTGATGAATTCGTTTGTCGTGGATGAGGGAGGGAACCACTTTTTTTGCAAAATATCGGTGAAGGATGCTTTCCCGCTAAGGATTCCACCCTCGAAGAGTTGGAGGGCCGCATGGAGATTCTCGTCTCCTCCTAAGAGCGGACTGATTCGGTCGCAGGCCATGGACTCAGTCCCGCTAGGGTTCGGGGCACCGTAGTCCCCAAACTCAGGAATGCTTGGCGGCATCATGGGGAACCTTTGCATTCCACATTCGCACGTCGCGCTAGTCCCTAACGGCCAGAAGACCAGCGGTGCAGGGGAGTCTGGCGACGGTGCAGGGAAACGATCGAGGGGGATCGCCATCACAAAAATTGCACATGCCCTAAACTTTCACCGTAGGGAGGGATTATGCCGATCGTCGAAAAACTCTCCGAAAAGCTCTGGACGGAAGTACCTGCCAGTTTTTTGTTTGTTGGTTATTAGTAGTTGATCAATTTTATTTTTTGGCTAGTGCACCATTTTTTTAGGTTTTTGTTTCAATAATAATATACACAAAATATTAAAATCACAATTTGTTCATTAGTTTAAATTTATAATTATTGGTTAAGTGGGTTATTATTATTTTTTGATTGATAATAGAAGGGTTTTTTAAAAGGGTCCCCTAATCTATTACAATTAGGGTTTTGAAAGGCTCCCAACCTTAGATAAAATAAAAAACCTAGAAGGATTGGGCTAGATTCCATGAACAAGCCCAAAAGACCATGCTAACTTTACTTGGAGGAAACAATTTAGGATAAAAACAAACAACCTCCTAGCAAAGGTTGTAAAAATTAAAAACAGATAGTTGGAAACAAAGGACAACAAAGGAGAAATAGATGTCCATAAATATATTTAAATACAAGATTTAAATTTCAAATTTAAAAATTCCTCCAAGAATTGCAAACACTTTCAATGAACAAAAATTTGAAATTCCTCTCACCATTGGGGCCCTAGATCTGTGAATCAGACCTCCATTATTGAAACCATGAAAGGCCTTAAAACTAGAAACCCTATGATAGAGACCAAGCTGTAGATATGATATCACCCCTGGATGCCAAAAAAACCATCTGGGTCTGATAGAACTGAACCAGAAAGATTGAAATCACTTGTTGAAAATTTCTCTAAACAAAGTCTTTGGAGGCCTGCCAACTTTTTCTTTTTTATCTCAACAAGAAATTATTTTTTTCAGATCATCTCAAGCCTCCTCAATTGGAACATCTTCCTTCTCTTTGGTATGCAAAAACTCTAGGGGTTGAACTCCATCAGCAATATCAGAGTCAATATCCATTTTCTTGCATGCTCTATTGTTGGATCTTCCAAGTGGGTTATTATAACTTTAATTCATTAGTTATATTTGATATATCAATTAATTATATTTGTTATTTTAATCATTGGATTTATTTCAAATTATTTGTAATATTAATAATTTTCATATTGATTACCAGTGACTATTTCTTACATTTCACTATTTGCGCATCATAAAGTTTCATTAATGAGACTTTCAATAAATTGTTTTTAAATGCTTTCTTGGAATTCCTTTAGGCAATTGCCTTACCCAAGAAATAGTGGAGTAAGGTTCTTCTCAATATACATATACATAGTATAGATAAATAAAAATCATTATCTATATACATAATGTTAAGGAGGATATAATGTTTGATAATATCAAATTAGATATGTAATACATTTTTTGAATTAAGATATGGAAAGCCTTTTATTTGATCAATAATAAGTATTGTAATAATGTTTTCATATCCACAAAAAACATTTTCATTGTTGTCTTCATGATTATCATGTCCCATTAGTATCACTATCCTCACTAGATAAAAAGTAATGATTATTTTTATCATTGTGCTACTCAACATGATTTCTTTAATCATAATCAACTGGATCCTTCTCTTGGTCACACTTGTCACTTTCCTTCTTTCTTTCATCCAATATTATATCTATTTATCCTTTCTGACATGATGTAGTCCTCAAATTTTAAATTCATATAGCCTATATCCTTGTTTAATATAAGCCCCATATCTAACAAATATTAGTAATGACAAAAATCAAATTGCATGCATTATAACAATAAATATGAAAATAAAACAAAATTACTAATATTTCATAATAAGTAAATGCAAATAATTCAATATTGAACTGTGTGCAATTGGTGCCTCTCTATCCTAGAAAAAATTTCAAAGTAATGTAGTCATGATATTGAATCATAACACCTTGCTCCTTTGTTAATCATGATATATGTAAATATAAAATTTATTTAAATAAATTTAATATTAAAAGTAAAATTTTAATCACTTATATGTTTGATAACATTGTTGGTTTTACTTAATATCTACTAGTTTATGAAATTAAGTTATTGAGTTTTTTTAGCCTCAAAAGATAACCCTTCTTTCATATAAATTCTATTTGTTTATTTATTTTAATGATTTTTTTCTAGTAAGCACAAATTTAGTGTCAAACCCTATAATTATGCAATCACAAAATTTCTTTTTAGCATTTATATTTACCTTAATATTATGCCACCTATAATTGGAATGCAATGATTAAAATAAAAGTAAAATTTTTTTTTTTAGAAATAAATACATAATTAGATCATAATAGTTTTAATTTAATAGCTACCCATATATTGTATTTGGTCTATTAAATGATATTTATCCTAAATTTATCAACTAAGATCATATCCTTATCTAAATTTCTTTTTAATATATTTTTATTTATTCAACCTTTTTATTTTACAAGAATTTTATTGGATGTTACATAGAAAAGTTTTTGCATGTTGTTTTTTTCATTTATACCAGTTTTATGCCTTCAAAATGAAAAAAAAAGTTAGAAGTAATTATTTTAAGAGTTTCAAATAACACAAAATTAAAATTTAAGATCATAAAAAATATTAAAGACATTCAAATAATTGTTTTCCATTTTTTATTATAATATGTTATACAATATTTTCTTAGAGTGAGAAGTGGTATTTATATATTGTGAAAAACTTAAATGGAAAGATAATTTATCATATAATAATTTTATTATTGAGGGGGTTGTCTCTTCTTATATATTTTTTTGTTACATAGATGAATTGGTTACAATCACAATTTTTAGTAACTACCAGTCAGTTGGCAGGGTTCAAACTATCAGTGAAGGCTTCCAACACATCCACCATCTCGTTAATGGTAACTCGATGTGATATGGGGACTATAAAATGTATATGGTTCGCACCATCTTTGTTAGTCTGGTTCAACATGTGACATGAAGGGGACCGTCGGACAAGCAAGAAACAAATTGCCATCATCAGTCAGGTGCAACACGTAGAGGAGTCAAATCGGGCTACTAGCTATGCATGGGCACGCCCGTGGGATTTAACCTGGGTCTCTTCTTATCATCAAATATGTCTAAAAAGTAACAAGATTATTTGTACATGGAAATTGTTAATATTTGTATACATAGTTTTTTCCTCTAAAAAATCTGCAATTTTCATTCCTAAGATTAAAAAAAATAACAATGCTATGGTATGAAGCACCCTTAAGAATTTCAATTATAGCCTATCTAGGAGTTGATATAAACTAAACTAAGAGGAGTATTTGCCTCTCTATTGTAATATGTTACAGTAAACTTATAATCCAGTGTTCCACGGGGACGTGTCCCCCCTTGAGGGACGCATCCCCTCGTTCCTTGTGTCCCCCAACATAGGGGATGGCATTGGGGATGTTTCCCCCGTCCCCCTTTTGGGGGATGGATGAGAAAAATCCTCAAGGATGACTAAGGCCTATGGCCTCTTGTACCTAGAATGTCCCCTATTTTGGGGCATCCCTAGGGATGGCCATCCATCCCTGAGGATGGTTAGGTCCCTTTGGGGATGCTCAGGCCATCCCTAGGGACGGTTGGGCATCCTTGGGGATGGTTGGGAACCTTTGGAAGGTTCCCAACCATCCCCAGGGATGCCCAACCATCCCTAGGGATGGCCTGAGCATCCCCAAAGGGACCTAGCCATCCCCCATGGCTGGAGGTTCCCAGCCATCCCCATGGATGCCCAACCGTCCCTAGGGATGGCCCGAGCATCCCCAAAGGGACCCAGCCATCCCCCATGGCTGGGCGTCCTCAACCAAAAGAAAAACTAAAAAAAATTTAAAAATGAAAATTTAATCTGTTCTTTAGTACATTGTAAGACATTTGTGTTCTTCAATATGTTCTTTAGTATATTATTGAAAATGATGACTTTCCACAAATGAATGTTAAAACAAAAGTTATAGTATTATAAAATTATAGTATTCTAAAGCAAGTCCTTAGCCAATTTGTTCTATGAAGATTAAAACAAAAGTTACAGTATTGTAAAATTATAAGTGAGGGATAAATATTGTTGATATAATAAGTGAAGATCACTGAATAACATAAAGAGTAACAAAGAAAGACCCTAATAATACTAGTGAAAATTACTTAGAAATAAAGGAAGTTTCTTAATGTATGCAGATGATCAAAGCAGGTATTTGGACTCAAATACTACATTGTGTAACAATAGTTTGGAGAGAGCTGGAAATAGTGTTCCAAAGAAAAACCAAGAATACAAAATTAATAAACATAAATTTACAAAATTCCTTTAAACAAAGTTAATCAAAATATTTTAAGAAGAAATTTGGCAAGGAAAAAAACAGTTAAATTGTAGGATATTAAAAAGTGAAACAAGCAAGTTTTATAGGACTCATAACAACATGCCTCTTGACTGCATTTTTGAAAATACTTTTAGATCATGGATTTGCATGTCTTAATTTAGGTTCATAATTCAGAAAATCATGTAAGGTAAAAACATGATGAACCTGTTGGCTAGTAAAAGTGGCATGATAACTCTTACTAGAATGGCAGTTTATTTGGTGGGGAAAGACCTTGGCCTAAAATGCTTCTATTGATGATTTATCTAATATTCAAGAATGAAGATTTTGTAAAAAATATAGCATCCAATTAGATTCATGTTCACTATTTTGCTTATTTTGCTTTTACGTGTGTTCCTTTGTTGCTATAAATGGTTGTTGATTTGCTGTAAAGTGGCCTAAATTGTTTTCTTTGCATACACTTCCATTGATAAAATACATATGAGGAATTCTTGGCATCAACTTGTTTTATTTGTACAAAGATACAAATCTCATCGAGTTTAGGACATTGACTTCAATGAGAAAATTGTAACTTTTGTCTTAGGACATTGAATTCAATGACAAATCCGCTTATTTTAGAATAATGTGATATTAGAATAATGTAAATTTTGCTTTAATTTGTTCTTTATGTTCTTTAGTACATTGTTGAAAATGATGACTTGTAAAAGTTGAATAATGTGGCATTCATTACTTGAGAAATAACAACTAATTTGGTTAACTATTAGAGATTGGAAGATTGCACTTGATATCCTTGGGTGAACCTTCAAGTTATATTTGTTGAAACAATTAAATGGTTGCACTTAGTAACTAATATCAATATGAATATCCTAATATCATTTTTATTATTTGTAGACTTCTGAATATGTAGATTATTCTAATTTTCTAAAAAAATTCAATTTTCATAGTGTTATACCAGTCGTCCCCCCAACCATTCCTGAGCTATCCCCTAAAATCGACCCACCATCCCCCAAAAATCAGTCCCCCATCCCCTCATCCCCTAGGCTCGTGGAACCTTGCTATAATCCATAAATAGAATCCTAATAACAATATTGGTAGGTGGAAAATAGGAATAACTTCCTGATCAATCATAGTTCTTGAATGTCTCTTACCTGAGTATAAAAATAGGACTCAAGTTTCAATTTTTAAGACAAACGCTATTTGAAGCTTATATTTTTATAAAATAAAGGTAAGGTTCCCTTTCAAACACCGCCCATTTTTTTATTAATAGAACTATGATATGATCCTTAATAAGAGGAGGATTGTGAGGAAACCCAAGTCCTCTAACCACTTCTTCCCTCCACCAAGTACCTATTGGAATATTGAAATCATATTTTGAAATACCATTTGATTCTACATTTAGTTCCCTATAGATGTGCTTGTATGAAATTTTTGTTATAGAAGATTCTAATAATTTCACTTGCTCATAGAAAAGATTGAAAAGCAATTTTTTCATCTCAACATGATCTATAACCCAACCTATTACTAATTTTGAATATCCACAAATATGTAAAGTTGCAATTCCTTGCCCCACTACTATTCTCATCAAGAGGATCAATGCTTTCTATTTTGCCATATTATTTGTTCCTTCCCCTAAAATTATCTTGAAAGTGATGCTTCCCATGCCCTAAACCTACCTGGGTTACCCTAGCAAGCTCCATCAAAGAAGGCTCATGGCTTCATAGGATCCACTATTAGTGTTCCTATATGGCTGCTTAGTTTTGGTTTTGCGTAGATTTTTAGAATTTCAAAAATAGAATCACTTAAATTTTCTTACCTTCAAACAACCTAAAATTTCTAATTAGCCATAAGCCCCAACCCACTATCAAAGATACACATCTATACTCCTTTAATTCTCTTTCTATGAACCACTATTGCATGTTATCCAAAATATTCCTAGTAGACCATTATCCTTTCCCTTGATTCAAAGGTAGAATCAGATTCCACACTTCTCTTGTGAACAGGCAATAAACCAAAATATGGTCCATTGTTTGTTCTTCCTTTCTACACATGACACACTAACTTGGTCCTTACCAAGACCTCCTTTAAATAACATCCCATGTTAGTTCTGTCTTAGCTAGAGCTACCAGGCACAGATTCTAGTTTTTAGCCAAGCTTTTACGTTCCATATTATACTCCACTACCAAAGATTTCTTTCATTGTTATTTTCAAAGCTTGCATTATACCCTTCTATAATTGCGTACTACCCACTTTCTAGATTCTTAGACCATAATAGAAATTCTCTTTATTGATTTAGTCTTCTATTTGCTCTTTCCAATTTCTTTGTGTAATCATTCCAAATATGTGCATCATTTCCTCCCAGTGTTAGCTCTTATGTTGTGAGCCATATTTATTTCCATAAATTAGTACTTTTTGTTGATACTACCTATGCCAATACCATATTTTCTTGTCTATGGAGATGATCTATTATGCTTTATGGAAGCTGAAAGTATCCTTTAATTTCTAGATAAGGATCTCTTCCTATCCTTACTTCCTTTCTATTCCCTATTTTACAAGCCAAAATATTCCCAACTAATGGAAAATCTCTCACCAGTGCTTTCCAAATAATTATGGATTTTGAAATTGATTTATTTTGTAATCTAATCCAATCTACAAAGGACAAGGTACCTAAATATTTATCTTGAGTTATTTTCTTTCATAATCCTTTGACCATTATCAATCTCCATAAACAGTATCAATATACATAAAATTTTATGTATATTCTTGAGACCCCATCCTCCATCTAATTTTGTTTAGCTATTTTGTTACATTTAACTAGTGCCATTGCATACTTCTATTTGCTCTCTGACCAAAGAAATTGGAAATACTTCTTCCTTATTTTCTCTAATATTGTGATGGGAATGTAAGCTAGGGAGTGCTAGTAGACTGGGATGGCTTCCAAAACTGATTTGACCAATGTAAGGTGACCCTCAAATGATAACCACCTAATGAACCAAGTGTTGATCATCTTCTCTATTTTGGTGTATATCCATATCCAATATTGCTATCCATAGTCATTAGGTTTTAGATAAAATCATAAATATTTTATTCCTTTATCAAAGTCTACTTGCTTGAAACCAAAAATTCTCATTACTGCTTCTATTTTCCCTAGTTGAAACCTCTTGAAGGATATTTCTATTTTTTGTAGATTTATTTCCATTCTTGTAGCCATACAATATATATACAACACTTTTTTATATTTTAAGGCTTCCTTCAATGTCTCATTTCCAAAAAGTAAAACATCATCTGCAAAGGGTAAATGGGTCACATTCAAAGAGTTACCAAATTTGATATCATTTATCATTTCCTATTTTTTTTTATTCCTTGATCAATCTACTCAAATATTTTGCTACCAAAATAAAAAGGAGAGGAGAAAGAGGAGACCCTTGTCTCAAACCTCTAGAAGCCTTGAAAAAATTATAATCTTGTTAGAAATAGAGTATATTACATCATTTGGGTCATGTAAATGTATCTTCCAAGGTACATACTTAGGACATTAGATTACTTTAGGGGGAAGTTATCTAGTTACTTCATGCAATGTAATAAATGCACAAGTGTCAATGTGCAAGTTATCCCTTGCATAGCTAGGTAGAGTGTTGGCCAAGGAACCTATTTTCCTATATAAGAAGGGCCTCATTGTAATACAGATATAGAGTCAGGGGACATAGTCTGATAGAGTAGCTTAGAGCATAGTAGTACAGTTCTGTGTAGATCACCATCTATTGGTGATGGGTGCAATGTAGTTCAGTAGCTTTATTAATGGAGTGTTCATTTCCTCCATAGCTACATTGTATTCATTTATATCATTTCTATCTACAGCATATTTTAGTCATCTAGCAGATTTACTTTCTTTCATATTATTCTACATCTTGTGATTGCTATCTCCCATTGCACATTACATCAAAAGCTAACAGTGGTATCAGAGCCATGGTAGATCTAGCCATAGTAGATCAATAGGAAAACCACCATTATCATTGAGCCTGAGTTTTTTGTCAACCTGATGCGTTGCTGGACCAACCACTATCAAAAATTCTTAGAAGAGTCTAGGTGGTAGATTTAGGGAGAGTCACAAGTGAGTTTGAAAGAAATATTAGTTCAAAAAATACCGAGATTACATTTGACTAGAGTCTTTCCATAGAGTTGCAGGAAAAACTTGTGAAGACCAAGACTCAACATTCAATCCACTAGATTGACATATCATCTAGTGAAGATCATCCAGGATATTTGGAATTTGCTAACTATTGCCTAAAGTTTCTTTTGTTGCAAAAAATTAATTCTCAGAGGATTGGGACTCCTCCTACAATAAAAAGCTAGGAGACTCCAACTTCGTTGCCCGAAGGTCGATGTGCCTTCATAGTGCAGATATTAGTTCCTTGTGCAAGAGAAGAACACTGTGGAAGAAGACTTATGGAGAAGAGTCGTGGTGAAGTTAGGAGACTGAAGATCTCCATTACTAGATTGAAGAACTTCATAGTTGAAGAAAAGGCCATAGAAGCCTTGATACAGAAAAGGCCATAGAAGCCTTGAAGAAAAGGCCATAGAAGCCTTGATACTAGAAAAGGCCATAGAAGCCTTGAAGAAAAGGCCATAGAAGCCTTGAAGAAGAAGCCACAGAAGTCTTGATACTGAAAAGGCCATAGAAGCCTTGATACTAAAAATGCCACAGAAGCCTTGATACTGAAAAGGCCATAGAAGCCTTGATACTGAAAAGGCCACAGAAGCCTTGATACTAAAAAGGCCATAAGAGCCTTGATATTGAAAAGGCCACAAGAAGCCTAGATACTAAAAAAGGCCATAGAAGCCTTGATCCTGAAGAAGACTTCAGAAGAGAATATCTGATTTAGAAGTAGATTAATATTTTAGTACTAATATTTTTGTTGCAGGGAAAGAAGATTCAGTGAGTTGGAAAACTTCCTACAAGAGAGTTAGGAAGAGTATCTTCTTCAGAATCAATTCAGCACCTGAAGCAAAATCGAAGAGATCAGGAGAAGATCTCATTGAAGAACTTCCAGTATTGGAAGAAGAAGAAGAAGAAGGACTAGGAGAGTCCTACTCGCATTCAGAAGAAGACAAAATCAGAGTATCTACAGGAAGATATCTCACCACCAACACTTCTAGGAGTAGAAGGTTGAAGAGAAGGTCTCAAGGAAGACCAATAGAAGTTGCAAGATCAAAGACCTTGGGAAGGTCTCAATGAGCATCTAGTAAAAGGCTAGGAGAGCCTTACTAAAGAAATCATCAAAGGAGAACTCACTGGAGAAATCCACTACCAAGGAGAAGCCCTTGATAGTGAAGGACTTGGGACAATTATTGCCATCCGACAACAAGCCCAAGAGAAGGATAATTTGGCAAGGAGTGCCAAATATGAGAAGAAGAATTTGGCAAGGAGTGCCAAATCCTAGAAGAAGAATCTAGTGAAGACCTCAAGATATTCAAAATCTTGAGAAGAAGATCTTGCTTGAAGTCAAAATTTGACAAGAAGACTTGAAGATAGAAGAAGCTCACCAAATCCAAGAGATTTGAAGATTACCTCTCATAGCAAGAAGGGCACCGCTTCAGAGACAAAGACTTCTCCAAATCTACAATAGAAGGAGGAGACCACAAGAGGAGAACAAGCCACCAAATCTTAGGCTCGTGAAAGAAAGTTTGAGACCATATTTTGGTGAAGAAGGAGTTGTTCAAGATAGTCTACAAAAAGTTGCAAGATCCTACTCGAAGTAGCAACTTGGTGATCTTAGACACCAAGATCCACATCCTCTACAAAAGTAGCAAAGGAGCTACAAATTTTTTTAAAAAGGTAAGCAAATTTTGGTGCAAATAGATTCATTAATTGGATTACTTATCAGATTTGTTAAAGCACCTTAATTTGGATTAAAGTTGCAAGAAGAAGAAAAATTGGATTACAATCTTCAAAAGTGCAAAAAGAGAAAAGTTATTTTTAAGGTTCATTTGCACATTAATTAGGAGTTGATTAGATTTCAGAATTACATCTATCAACTACCTATCATCTACTTTGGAAAAAGAAAAATAAGACTAAGTCCTACAATATTAATTGTAGTGAAATTGTAGAATAACTCTTGAAGATTCATTTTAGATTATTCTTGATTAGTTGTAGTAAATTGATTAAGTGCATTAATTTGAGAGTTGATTGGAGTGATAAGGTGAAATTTTTAGTGCATTAAAATAAATTTTATTAGATTCATTTGCACTATTCTATTGCTCTCAAAAGGATTATTGTTTGTGTTCTTGAGAAGGGCACAAAATCAGAAATTGTCAAAGTGTCTAAAGACACTATTAGTGCACAAAAATCTGCAATACTTAGTGGCCAAGTGAAGCCACCAAAAATAGGTTAGAATCCTCCAAAACTTGGAGAAGAAGATGACTAACCAAAATCAGAAATAGAAGCTTCAAATATTGAGACTTGGTGAGTCTCAAATCCAAAGCATTACAGGGTTAGTTGCAAGGAGAAAAGTGCAGAAAATTACATCTTATAAGGAGCTTCTATCTACTTCTATCTAAGATTGGATTTGTCATCATAATATCCAAGAAAAAATGGGAAGGTGTCTAAGCAAAGAGACAACCTCAAAACCCCTACACTGCATTCAAAATTTTGCCATATAAATCAGAATATTAGACCTGCAAAAAGAAGTGCAAGAAAGGGTGCAAAAGGCATCTTATTTACAAATATTATTACATTGGATTGCACTTCTCTAACTCATTCTATGCAGGAAAAAGGGTAGATTGGAAAGTGCCTCAAAGGCATAATATAAGCAGGTTGAATCAGCCAAATGTGACTGAAAGCTAGCATTCTCCCAAGCATAGCAAAGAGCCACTCATACAAGCTCATCTTCTATGTATCTTGGATGGCCGAACCTACAAAAGACAAGGCACAAAGCCAAGGAGAAATCAAGCAGTGTAGGAGCAAAGGAAATCGAAGCAAGCAAAGTGGAACTATACATCCAAATCAAGGAGCATTCAATACCTAAGTGGAGCATCATGGAGTCTTCATCAAAGTGCTGCCATTCAAACTCCATTCAAGGGCCACCAAAGCTCCTCCATATCTCCACCAAAGCTCCACCATAAGCATTGCTTGGCTGGAAACATCTCAGCATCAATGAAGTACAACAAAGAACAAGGTGGAAAAATACATTGAAAGGCTTTCAAGAAGGTTATTGATTATAGACAAGGGCATGCAGAAGAGAGAAGGTACCACTTGTCATTCTCCAAAATAACCCTAAAAAATACCCACGAAGAAGATGTTACAATACTGTCTTGGTGCCCATACTCCAAGTGGAAGAGGAGTTACTTACAACTAGAAGCCTGATATACATCCATTATAGTAAAGAAGGCTCATATACATTGAAGAAGAAATATCTCTTGGACAATGCTTGAAGAAGGAATAAGAACGTCTCAAGTGAAGGTGACACTTGTCACAAGCATTCAATCAAGTTCAGTATCTCCACCAAACAACCGAAGCATCTTTGGAGAATTGGAAAAATTGTTGTGACACTTATCACTTGACTTACCACTTTGGACCTTGGAAATCATAGCAACCCAAAAAAAATTTGGTAGTCATTCAACAACAATCCGATAGTCATTCAACAACAATATGATAGTCATTCGATAGTGTTTCGGTAGTAGTCATTCAAAGAAATTCGAGAGTATTCAGAAGCACTCTCGATCAAACAGGTCAAGGAAGCATTAAAGGAAGGCATTGAAGCCCAAGTGCATGTTGAAGAGTTCATGCCCAAGAAGGACAAACATTCACATCCGATTTCATAAAGGTACAAAGCCTTATTAAGGTAAAATTTTCTCATCTAATTTGCTTTCATTAAAAAAGGAGTTATAAGGTTATATTTTAAGGTTGAAATATTAAAGGAAATCAATATTTATTTGAAAGTAAAACTTAGGGAAATTAATCTAATATTTGCAAAATACAACTTAGGAGAAATAAGGGATACTACTTGGAATTAATCCATTTAATGTTTGCAAATATTAATGTGTTCTAATTTTCCAAATTTGGGAGTGATAAGGGTTACAACATCAAACTAGGTCATTGGAAATTAGAAACACTTAAATAAAATCCCAAGGGATTCAAAAAGAGGTTATTAAGATTTTTTGTTAAGGTTGGAAATTTATAATATTCTTGTCTCAAAAATTTCTCAAAAAGGGACAAAAGAAATCCAACATTAAAACCTCTTCAAAATTGGAAAAGTGCTTAGTTCAATAGGAGTAATAAGGTGTTAAAAAAGTTGATTTTTGATCTTTACAAAAATTGTACAAAATCAACCAAAATTGAACTATATTTTACAAAAGCACTATATCATACTCCAAAATCATTAGGGAGTCATAAGACATTCTACAAAACTTGATAATAATAATATCTATCAAAGATTATCAAGTTGGGAAGATATAAGCTTTCTTCAAAACCTAAAATTAGGTGTTCATACTCTCATTACTAGGGAGACATAAGGAAGCCTACAAACCTAAGGATTAATAAAGGTTTTATCAAATCAAGCTTATATACTTCAATTAGGGATCATATATCCTAATACAAGTAGTTATAAGGTAGACTACTCTATCTCAAAGAATTCAGGTTATACAAATGACTACTAGCATGCTAAGCAACACTCTTAGAAGTGGAATAAGGAAAATACCAATATGGATTAAAAACTTGATGAATTACAATGATGAAAAGGGCAAAGAAAAGGAAGAACCAATACAATGCAAAATAAGTTCTGAAATCAACAACTATGTAAAGGAAGATTCATCCAGTGAATCTAATGACCAAAAATAGGAAAATATTGATCAACAAGATTTTATTCAAAAAGGAATAGCTTCAATTGTGCACATATGGTTAGAAGATCTTATCAAGGAGATAGAAAAACATGATATTCCTAAGATAGATTACAAAACTGTTAGATCATCTCTATTGTGCACTCATTGCAATCAATATGGTCATGAAAAGACCAATTGTTGGAGTTTCCATCCATGCAAATATTGTGATGGAACAAATCACTCATCTTTCTCCTATCACTTCAAATACAGGTACTATCAAGACTATGAAAGAAGATTACTTCAAAGAATAAACTGTTATCTTCAAAAACTTATTTTAGATGGATCTACTAACATTGAGCTCAAGGTTGATACTTATGAAGGACAGAGAAACAAGTCTTACATAGGTACAAAGGAAAGAAGAAGAACCAATTCAGATCCACTCAAGACATGCAATATCATGAGAGCAATGGTCCATCAAAGATGCCTGACATCAAGGAACAAAGAATGGAAAAAGATGAGAGGCCATGACATGAAGCATCAAAAAAGAAATCAGATCAAGACTGCTCTGAACAAGCCAAATATCATCCAATGGCTTGTCCATACAAAGTTCAAATGAAGAAGAAGATCCATATTGAAGACTAAAGTCTTCAATACCCAAATAATGTAATACAGGGGGGTGTTAGAAATAGAGTATATTACATCATTTGGGTCATGTAAATGTATCTTCCAAGGTACATACTTAGGACATTAGATTACTTTAGGGGGAAGTTATCTAGTTACTTCATGCAATGTAATAAATGCACAAGTGTCAATGTGCAAGTTGTATATGTGCAAGTTATCCCTTGCACAACTAGGTAGAGTGTTGGCCAAGGAACCTATTTTCCTATATAAGAAGGGCCTCATTGTAATACAGACATAGATCGAGGGACATAGTCTGATAGAGTAGCTTAGAGCATAGTAGACCGGTTCTATGTAGATCACCATCTATTGGTGATGGGTGCAATGTAGTTCAGTAGCTTTATTAATGGAGTGTTCATTTCCTCCATAGCTACATTGTATTCTTTTATATCATTTCTATTTATAGCATATTTTAGTCATCTAGCATATTTACTTTCTTTCATATTATTTTGCATCTTGTGATTGCTATCTCCCATTGCACATTATATCAAAAGCTAACAAATCTGAGCCATTGATAAGTACAACAAAAGAGGTTAAATTGATACATACCATCATCCAATTCACAAAGGGAATGCTACATTCAATTTCAATTATGCTCAACATGATATATAACCAATTTACTTTATCAAAAGGATTTTACTAGATCCAATTTTGTTACCATTGCTTGTTGTTTCCTTGTATTTATTGAATGCAGTCCTTCTTGGGCTGCCCCTATTGCTTCATGAATTTACCTTTTACTTAAAAATCCAAGTTGTTCTTCTTGTTATCTTTTGATGATAAATATATTATAGGAAATGCAACCACAATATGTAAAATAATCAATCAATGATAACTATATTATAATGGCACTATTAAATACAAGAAAACTATATGAGAAACTTCTACAATAACTCAAAAATATGCTATTAATTAAAGCTCACAAAAATAGTATAATGCAATATAATGGATGACATGAACACTCCATAAATTATTTGAAATATATGCATTGTACTCAATATACTCATCTCTATCACTTTATTCTCTATCTCTCTATCCTCTATCACCAAAGACATATATAGGAAGATATGAGTCTTGGCTTTTTCTCTACCCATGAATCTTCATCTACCTATTCTATGACTCATGTACATGTGGACTACATGCACATTTACATCATTGCACATTTTAACACTTGTGCACATATTAATTGCTTGAAGTAACTACTCAAAACTTAATATAAGTTAAACTCCTTATCTAATAATGTACCCAATGTGGTACATTGTAATGTACCAAATAATGTAATATAATCTTACATTACTAAAAAATTATCTGAGACTATCCCTTTAATTCTATTAGCTATAATCTTTGATATGACTTTATAGAGGGTATTACATAAAGATATAGGCCTATAATCCCCAAAAGATTTTGTATTATCTTTTTTTAGAATAAAATCCAAGAATGTAGAATTTATGAAACCTAGCACTTGTCCCTTAATACTTGATTCTTCTACCACTTTTAAAATATCCTCCTCCAATAGTTTATAAAAATCTAAATAAAAATCAATTATCCATCCATGTGGACCTAGACTTTTACATTTTTGGAATGATTTGACAACTGAATGTAACTCCTCCTTGGTGATTTTTGAGAAAAATGCTTCTTTTTGTTCCTTATTTACCATCTTAGGGAAATTTAAAACTATAATAATCTTTTATATATTTGCTTTTTTTGGATCTTCATACAAGTATTTGAAGTAATTTATTACTAATCATGCCAACTCTTGTAATCTTCTCAAAGTGTTTCCATTCGTATCTTTCATTTCCCAAATTGTTTTTGTATATATTCTTTGTTTAGCATAAGTTTGAAAAAAATATTGTATTTTTCATCCCCTTGTTCTAGACATAAATCCTTGCTTTTCATTCTCCATTTTGCATCCTCCCATTCTAACAAATTTTCCTTCTTTTTTTTCGTTCTTTGACTTGCATGATTTCATTTTATGAAAAAAAATTGTTACCTCTAGTACTATAAATCTAATTTAGAGTAGATTCAATTTCAATAAGTCTTGCCTTTGTTTCCCATTATTTTTCTTTTGCCCAACATAATGTGACTGATTTTATTCTCCTAAGATTACTAGTAAACTGAAACATGGTTGTCCCTTCTAAGGTTGGGTCATAATGGATCTATTATATTCTTACTATGTTTTGAAATTATTCAACCCTCAACCAAATGGGATTTAATTTAAAAGGGCTTGGTGTTTTATCCTCATCCTTTTCTAACTATAAATGGATTAGAGAATGATTTGATCCTTCCCCTGGATATATCCAAGTTCTCATCTTATCAGATAAAACTAAGAGATTCTCTAAAACTATAAATCTATCCAATATTTTAGATATTACATGACTTGTAGACCGATTGTTCCTCCATGTATGAGTAATTTTTGTTGGTTCCATATCACATAGACTAGCACTCTAAATTTTGTGAAGGAAAAAATTAGCTAGTGGGTCCATTCTGCCCTGTTCTCCTATATTTCCCTTCTTGTAAAAAAGTTCAAATATCCTCCCACCACTAAATTATTCTTTTTAGAAGATCTTGGTCAAAATATTCCTCCTTAAAAACATGCCTATTTCTATATGGACCATACATACTTACTATAGTTATAGTTTTTCTTAATGCCTTGGAGTGTAATTCCAATACTACTCTTGATTCTATGAAAATTTTATCAATCAATTGGCAAGAATATTTCTATCCTGAGACAACTCCCATTGATTTACCATTTGATTCTATCCCAATAATATTCCAAATTTGGTAGGAATTAATTAAGATTAGTTGTTGTTTTTTCTACCTCTAACATGGTTTCTTGAATCAAGATAATATTGGGCTTCTGAAGTTTGATAAGTCTTTTTAGGCCTATTTTTTTGTGAGAAGCCCCTAATCCTCTAATATTCAAAGATATTATTATCATGGATTATCTAACTCAAGGGGTTGTCCTGCTCTAAGTAACCCAAAAGTAGATATTTGTTTACCAAAAATAATTTCTTGGTCAACTCTTTTTGGGCTATTTTTAGATAGGAAATCCTACCTTTTGAGGAACCCTAAGTTTGACTAGCTTCAAATCTTAGCCCCTTTTGAATTTTCTCGAATATATTATCTACTTTGACTTTTTTTCTAATATTTTAAAGCATGTTTTCCACAAGAGGTAAAATTTTACATTGAGATGAAGGACTAGAGGGAGAGGAAATCCTGCTAATAGAGAATTTTCTAGTTTACTTCTTTTTCCTATTTTTATTTTCTCCATGATCTCAAATAAAGTGTTCCCTCTTTCATACCAAACTAAATTCTTACTTGATACCTATGCCTATCTATCCTCCATTATCTTCTTACTTCCCCTTGTTGAGGGAGAAACACTCTCTTTTATCCTTCTCTCAAGACTATTCTTTATATGGTCCTCCTAAACCAATTTTAAGCCAAAATTGTAAAGAGAGATAAATTTATTATTTGTGTCATTAAAATCATCATGTAGAGGTAATATTGTATTACCTGAATCTAGGCCTCCAATAGTTTATGAAAAAATTACAAATCCTCCCTCTTCTCTTATGCAACACCCATGTATATTTATCTAGTTATCTGGTCCTTTTCCATTTGTTGATTGAGTGATGCTTGTAATTGTTATTCTAAAACTCTTAGGATTATTGATTATCCATTATTTGCTTGAACTTTTGTTACTATTATATTCTCTCTAATACTTGTACCAATGGGAGTTTCAACTTCTAACTACTCCTTTCTATGTCTACTACTTCGTGCTTTACATTCTACTTTGAAATAACCATACTGGTGGTAAGAACTATGTCAAACAGAGACTCCAATGTAATATAAATTTTGTGTGTGAGACCAACTTCCTATTGCAAATTCTATATTCTTAGGTTATCCTAGACTTAGATCCATCTCCACTAAGATTCGAGCTACTAATTTTTGAATACCATTTGAATCTTTTGAGTCCACTTCGAGAAAAACTCCCAAAGAGTTCCCTATCTCCCTCAACATCTTCTCATTCATATATTATAGTGGTAGTGTAGGTAATTTGACCTAAATAGGTTGGATGGTTATCCTCTATGAGTGAAGATCAAACCCAAGCGTCCAATATTTTAGTGTAAGGATACTATTACCCCATATCCATATTTCCTTTTTTATAGTTTTAGTATCTTCTGCTTTTTGGAATACAAAAGCTATCCAACCTTTTATCATTACATTGTCTGTTGGGATATATCCTAGTAACTCAAACCATGTTGAATTTATCCAATCATGAAGAGTTTATTTTCATCAAGCTTCCCATGAACCTTCCCATAAGAGCTTTATCTTTTAATGGTAAACTTGTTTGAGCATCAAATATTCCCCACCACCATTTTAACTATCTCCTTTCACTTTTTGATACAATATTTTCTCTTATCTATTCCTTTATTTAGATGAGAGATATTTCAATTTAGAAGCTCTTGGTCCTGGTTCAATGCTGATTTTGGGATATTTGCTTTTATATTTACTTCTATTGCGCTTCCCTTTGCTTATTTGAGGTTTTGGTTTGTGGAATCCTTACTCCTTTTATTCCAAAGTTCCATAAGATCCTCTTGGGAATAAAATATTAATTTATTTGAATGTTCATCTATTAGTACCTACATATAATCTACATTTTCTACTTCTTCATTCCATATTGTTCTATAAAACATGCCTTGATCCAATATTTCCTTTGCTCTGCCCTTGTTTAAGAGTTCTAATATGGGTATTTTTTGAAAAATATAATTGTTTTGTAAGATTCTTACTATTGGACCCCATCCTATCTCCTACATTTTTCTTTTGACCACCATATTCATTGCATTCCATTTCTTCATATTGTGGATGCTTACAACCATTGTTTGTTAAATTTTTAGCTTTCAGTTGTTGTTCTATTTTATTCTTTTCAACTATCATTCTATCCTCTAACTCTGTTATTTGATCAATATCTCTATTGAAATTCCATTATAAAACCACCTTCATGTTGGTTTTTTCCCATATCTCTTCCACCTATCAATCCCTTATAATACCCTTTCTCCCTCCATCTAAACTCCTTCAAATCCTTCTTCCAATTTGATGCTATTTAAATTTAACTTAAAAAAACTAAAATGAAATGTATTACATGATTCATGTGATAATGTCCACTTCATTAAATCCAGACTGAATCCTTAAATTAGGCATAAATATTTGATTCCATTTATTTCAAATTTGATTTTTTATTCTAACAAAATGGGACTTGTATTTTTAAAAATAATTTAAATTGTAAAATTTGGATTCCAATAATTAACGTGGTAACTTTGATTCCTCATAAAGTTCATATCATCTATTTGTTGAAGAACAAAATTTTATACTAAGAGGGGGGGTGAACAGTATAAGACCACTTTTTTCTTTTCTTTCTCAAAAAATATTATCCAATATATCAATGAAAGTATCAAAATCAATAATCAAAGCAATGCACAAATCACCACACACAATAGAGACACCAATTTAATGTGGTTCACCCAATGTGGGCTACTACATAGAGAAAATATTTCACTAAAATTTTATCAACAAATCTCTTGGGAATCGTTCTCTATTACAATGTTTATGGACCACTGTCCAAAGGAGACAACATTCCCCTAATCAAATTTATGGATACCAATCCACAGGAGACACCAATCATATTTTTTGGTTTGTAGGTATCAACCCAAAGGAGACACCAATCTCCTCTGCTCTGGTTCATGTATATCTATCCATAGGAGAAATCCTTCTCCTCTACTCTGGTTAATTATCCTCTAGAAGACTACTACCTCCACTACTCTAGCTTGTGGATCTCTCTCCACTGAAGACTTCCATCCTCACTCAGGAGACCTTTGTCCTCACTACCCTAGCTAATGTATCTCTATCCATTGGAGACTACTATCCTCTGATTTATCACCTCCAAAGCTTGCTCTCAACCCTGCTCAATATTTATCTCAAATATACACTAAACACTATCCTTCAGTCTAGCACAAATCTTGCTCATAATTTTGTCTCAAATCTGCACTAAACATTTTTCTTCAATCTAGCACAAATCTTGCTCATAAGTCTATCTCAAATTTGCACTAAAAACTATCCTTCGGTGTAGCACAAATCTTCCTTTTAATCTATCATCAATCCTTAATACAAAGCTTGATCCAATCACAAATCAACTCTGCTATATGTGTCCCAAGCCTTAAAACAAAGCTTGATCCAATCACAAATCAACTCTACTAGATCTATTCCAAGCCTTAACTCAAAGTTTGAACAAATAAAACAATCAACTCTACTCTCAAGTCTTCTCAAAGACTTGCCTCAAATCCATCCACAAGTCCTCTCAAGAACATACTCAATCTACTCTCAAGTCTTCACTAATATTTGTCTCAAATATTCTCAACAAGTCCTCTCTAGAAATTGTCCAATCTTCTCAATAAGTCTTCACCACGACTTATCCAAATCTGCTCAACAAGTCTTCACCAAGATTTTCCTCAAATATATTCAACAAGTCCTCACCTAGAACTTGTCAAATCTACTCAAAAAGTCTTCATCAAGACTTTCTCAAATCTTCTCAACAAGTCTTCACCAAGACTTGTCTCAAATCTACTTGTAAGCTTCCACAAAAGCTCACACAAAATTTTCCACAAGTCTTCACTAAGATTTATCTCAAAAATAATTGTAAGATTCTACAAAAGCTTACACAAATCTATCCTTAAGCTTTCAAAAAATATTACTCAATTATGTACTTAAGTCTCCTCTAGGACTTACTCAAATCTGCCCACAATCTTTCACAAAAGCTTACTTAAAATCACTTGCAAAACTTGCATACAAAAATTTAACTCAATATCTCATAGAAAATCTCTTCAATTACACAAACAAGTTTCACTTAGAATATTGTTGAACTTATAGAAACATCTAGATAATTGTTAGAGACTCAATATGTTTCACACTCACAAAAATACTCAATCACTTCCAAACTCTCTTTCAAATCAATTTAGAATAAAGAACAATTTGTTTCATATAACTTGAACTATCACTCCAATGCATTCAATAAATCATGCTCATCCAAATTCAACCTACCATTCACTGAATGAAACACAACTTGCTTACAAATCCTAAACAAGTGTTTCACAATGATTCCAACAACTCACACTATGGAACTCAAATATTGACTCAAGATAATTCCAAACTCAACAAACTCTCAAACCACCTTTTAAATCTCACATAATTCTTTAATGCAATTTTCTACATAAAAAACCTTTGGAAATTAAATCATAAAAAACATACATTTGTTTTAATGATGCCCAACAAAAATTGTCTTTGGCAAAATTCGAACACCTGACCTCACCTTTCCAAAATCCTAGCACAAAGGACGTCCACCACTTGGGCTATGTGCCCTGACAAAATTAAAAGGTGCACCACCTTGATTTTATGCCTTGTATCTTCTCCCACTTGTCACAAACATAAATGCTTTCTCATTTGCAAAATATGATCGCATGAAACGAACCCGTAATATCACCCTCGAATTTCTTAACATAGCCTTTGGCTACCACTTGCACTACCAAGCGCCTTCATATATTATTGGTGCTCCTATTCAATTTATTGTTGTGTCTACCCTTCAATGTTTAACACATGCGAATATTCCTTCCTCCTTCAATAAATGCAGTGCACACATTCTTTTTACCTTTGGGAACACAATTCGCATGGATAAGTTTTAATTAATTTTTTTCCCCTTTTTATACCATGTGCTATGCATTCCAACACGTCGACAATTTAGGAAATTTAATTTTTAATTCGAATTTCAAAATTAAACTTTTGATGACTTTATTATTTAGTTAAATTTAAATTTTAACCTATGGTTAAAATATTTAAATTTAAAAAAATTAAATCATAACCTTTACAATCTGCCAAATGGGTCTTTATGAGGATTTATAATTTAATGACTTCTTATTCCTCATTTTTCTTCAACTCAAACTTTAACCTATAATATTATAATATCAACTATTATAATATTATTATTTTCCTTTAAACCTGCTCCTCCATTCTTGGGATTTCCTTTTAAACTTGCTTCTTTGTCTTTTGGAAAAACCACCTCAAGATATTAATGATGATGAAACTTGGACATCAACCTCTTGACATCAATGACAACAAAAATTGCTCATATTTTCAACAATATCCCCCTTTGTCATTTATGTTAACCCATTTTCATTTTACCATTTATTTTACCTTTTTTAGTTCTGCTCCCTTGAGAAACTGCTCCCCCTGACTGAATACTCTCCCCCTAACTCAAATATCTCTCCCTTTCACATCAATGGCAAAGGGCCACCTTTGGGGCTTGGGGCTAATTATGAGACTCTTAGCTTAGCCCCCTCCCCACCTCCTTTCTTTGAGGTGGTTAATTTTGGGGTGGGAGTATATCTACTCCTAGCATACACTAATATTTACCTTTGTCCACCTTCTACCTCAACTGATACTTTTGATTCCTCTGAATGTTTATGTTCCTGCTTGTTTTTGGAAGTTCTTCCCTACACCACTTAGCTATATGCCAAACATTATTGCAGTTATAACACTTAATTTTGTGGTTCCTTGAAGGTGCAAATTTCCTAAAGTTCCTCCTAGTGAAGCCATATCTATTTTTGTCATGAACCCTGTAGTTAAATGCCTTATGACCAAACTGATTAGAAGAGTAGCAATACCCTTGAAAGAGATACCCATTTCTGAAATTTCTATTGGTGAAACCATATCCTTGTATTTCATGTGTCCTAAATTGTGTAGCCTTGTATCCAAACTTGTGACATGAGAAGCAAATTCTATTGAAGAAACCTTACCTTGACCCATTGGTCTCTTAGTCTCTTCTACCCTGTGTTTTTTTCTGTTCTATCTATTCCTCATTTGTGCATTGTTCCTTTCCTTGTTAAAATTTTTATTGCCCAAATTGTCCTTAGAAGTCTCAATCTCTTTTACACTCTCTTCTTCTTAAGCTTCTTATTATTTGGATATTGAGATTGAATCCTCTCCTTTTTCTCCATGTTCCTGTTCGAAACCAATTCTTGACCTCATAAATTGAGATCTTTGTGTTTTGATAATATCATCCAAATATTTTGAAATTTTTCTGAACTAATATATATCTTGTTATTAAAATTTTCAAGTCTTTTCCTTAGAATGTCACATTATTGCTCTTTTTATCTTTAATAGTTCAATCATGTCTTCTTAAACTCCCTTTTTCTTTTCAAGTTTAACTTTCAAGTTATTGAGTTCTTGTATAAGCCTTTCTTTCTCCTCATCACATTATTGAAATTTAAGCTTGAGTCTTGAGTTCTAATTTCTTACCTTTCTTAATGCATTAAGGGCAAAAATACGCTCACCCTCAAGTTCAACTTCTCATTCCTCTATTTTATCTTTAATAGGAGCACTTTCTTTTTCTTATATTGCCAAAAGTAGACTTTCTTCTTCTGGTCCTTCAAGAGCATCTTCATATTCATATTCATTGAAACTGAATCCATTCCTTGTAAAACTATCTTCAAGATGACCAAAGTTACCACACCTAAAATACTTGAGAATTATTGGTGTCATTTTTACCTTTTTCTTAACATCTTTTTCTTCTGCCAAAAATAGAGTTTCTTCTTCTTCATTATTTGAGGACCTTCCATCACTATCACTTGAACTCTTTCCTGCTTTATCTACATAAAAACTCTTCTTATAGCTTTGTAAAGACTTCTTTCCTTGTTTTCTTTCTCCATCCCTACTTTTCTTTTGATACCTATGCTTTCATGTTTCCCTATTATTATGATGATGTTTCTGTTCATTATTGCTACTTCATGCCTTTGGAAAATCAGATGCATAATGATCATATTTACGATATTAAAACACCTAACTAATTTCATATCTTTATAGTTTCTTGTGTCCTTATTTCTTTTGCCATGGTTTGCTTATTCATCACTGGATAACTCATTACTAGAATCTAACTTCTTACCCTTTGTCTTCTTTGTTATTTTGAAGGCTGCTTCTTTTTGGGGAATATATTCCTCTTTTATTCTCATCTCAAAGGATATGAGAATTCCATGTAACTCATCCCTTGTCAAAAATTCAATATCTTTTGACTCTTCTATGGCTGAAATATTTTCACTATACCTCTTAGGAAGTGACCTTAAAATATTATGAAAAACATTTGTTTCTTCAACTTTAAATCCAAGTCCTTGCATGGAGTTAACAACCTCATCTACATGAAGTAGGTATGCAGTAATGTTTTCCTCATCCTTCATCTTTAGGTCTTCAAATGTTTTCTTGTGATTTAACAATTTTGCCATCTTGACCTTTTTGTCTCCTTCATATATACCTTTTAGATTATCCCAAATCGCTTTTTCTGATGTGCAATACATAAATTTTACAAACTCTATTTCACATAAGCCTTTTAAAATTCCATTCATTGCCTTTGAATTATTCAGTTGTAGGAGCTTACCATCTTCATATGTAGGTGGAGTAGTTGGCATTGTGTACCAATTCTCAACTACTTGCCATATTTCATTCCCTAGTGCCATTAGGTGAATCTTCATTCTCACACTCAAAAATGCATAATCATTCCCATCAAACAATGGTGCCTTATTCCTTGAAGATCCACTCTGAGAATACATTTGTGTTCCTGTAAGCTTTTCCTTTCAGCTATTAAACTATTCTAAAGGAACCTACTCTAATACCAATTTAAGAACACAAGATTATACTAAGAGGAGGGGTGAACAATATAAAAACACTTTTTACTTTTCTTTCTCAAACAATATTATCCAATATATCAATTCCAGTATCAACAATAGTAATAAAAGAAATGTATAAATCACCACACACAATATAGACACAAATTTAGCGTGGTTTACCCAATGTGGGCTACTCCATGGAGAAAATATTTTAGTAAAATTTTCTCAACAAATCTCTTGGGAATCCTTCCCTATTACAATTTTTATGGACCACTGTCCAAAGGAGACACTGATCCCCTAATCAAGTTCATTGACACCGATCCACATGAGACACTAATCTCCTTTACTGGTTCATGGGAACCAACCCACATGAGACACCAATATCCTCTCCTCTAATTTATGGATCTCTATCCATAGGAAAACTCCTTCTCCTTTACTCTGGTTGGTGATCCTCTAGAAGACTACTACCTCCACTAAAATGGTTTGTGGATCTCTCTCCATTGAAGACCTCTATCCTCACTTAGAAGACCTTTGTCCTCACTATCATAGCTAATGGATATCTATCCACTAGATACTACTTTACTCTGCTCTATCACCTCCAAAGCTTGCTCTTAGCTCTCCTCAAT
Organism: Wollemia nobilis; assembly: GCA_028583015.1. Taxonomy (NCBI): domain Eukaryota; kingdom Viridiplantae; phylum Streptophyta; class Pinopsida; order Araucariales; family Araucariaceae; genus Wollemia; species Wollemia nobilis. The sequence continues at coordinate 6,933,369 of JAQPPZ010000715.1, forward strand.
ATCTATCTCAAATCTACACTAAACACTATCCTTCAGTATAGCACACATATTTCTCATAATTTTGTCTCAAATATGCACTAAACACTATCCTTAGTTCTAGCACAAATCTTGCTCATAAGTTTGTATCAAATCTACACTAAACACTATCATTCGATCTAGCATAAATATACCCTTTAATCTATCCTCAAGCCTTAACACAAAGCTTGATCCAATCACAAATCAACTCTGCTTTATTTGTCCCAAGCCTTAACACAAAGCTTGATCCAATCACAAATCAACTCTGCTAGATCTATCCCAAGCCTTAACTCAAATCTTGAATAAATAAATCAATAAAATCTACTCTCAAGTCTTCTAAAATACTTACCTCAAATCTATCCACAATTCCTCTTAAGAACTTGATTAATATACTCTCAAGTCTTCACTAAGACTTGTCTCAAATATTCTCAACAAGTCCTCTCTAGAACTTGTCCAATCTGCTCAAGTCCTTACCAAGACTTGTCCAAATATTCTCAACAATTCTTCATCAAGACTTGTCCAAATTTTCTAATTAAGTCTTCACCAAGACTTACCTCAAATCTGCTCAAAAATTCCTCGCCTAGAACTTGTCCAATCTGCTCAACAAGTCTTTACCAAGACTTGCTCAAATATTCTCAACAAGTCTTCACCAAGACTTGTCTCAACTCTACTTGTAACTTTCCACATAATCTCACACAAATCTATCCACAAGTCTTCACTAAGACTTATCTTAAAATTACTTGTAAGATTCTGCAAAAGCTTACATAAATCTATCCTTAATATTTAACAAAATATTACTCAATTATGCCCTTAAGTCTCCTCTAGGACTTACTCAAATCTGCCCACAAGCTTTCATGAAAGTTTGCTTAAATTTACTTGCAAAACCTGCATACAAAAACTCAGCTCAATCTCTCATAGAAAACCTCTTCAATCACACAAACAAGTTTCACTCGGAATCTTGTTCATCTTACAAAAACATATAGAGAATGGTTAGAGACTCAATATGTTTCACACCCAAAAAAATACTCAATCACTTCCAAACTCTCTTTCAAATCAATTTAGAATAAAGAACAATTTATTTCATAGAACTTGAAATATCACTCCAATGCATTCAATCAATCATGCTTATACAACTTCAACCTACCATTCACTCAATGAAACACAACTTGCTTAAAAATCCTAAACAAGTGTTTCACAATGCTTCCAACAACTCACACTATGGAACTCAAATCTTGACTCAAGATAATTCCAAATTCACATAACAATGATAATCATGTTATTTTACAAACCCTAGATCAAGATAGTTCTCAATCTCACATAACAATTATACTCATGTTCTTTCACAAACTCTAGTTCAAGATAGTTCTCAATATCACATAACAATGATACTCATGTTCCTTCACAAACCCTAGTTCAAGATAGTTCTCAATCTCACACTCAAATGATCTCTCAAAAATTCACCAATCATGCATGTGAAAAATCCACTCAAATATTTCCAACAATCCCTTTCACTCGAACTTGCATTTCACAACATTCAACCAAACAATATTTCACTCACAAAGATGATATACCCATACCTTTCGTTTTGGTGGAGATCTGACCTCAAAACATGTCTCAATCACAAACAACTCCTCTTTGCCACTTTCATGGTTAAATAGCAACAATTTATCTAAAAACCTTCACTCAAATATTTCATTCAAAATTATTTCACAATACAAAAATATTAAATCTCAAGTACACCTTATAATATCCAAGCTTCAAAAATAATTAGCAAGAATTCAAATAACTCGCTTTCATAATAATTTCCTTCATGCACCTTATTTTTCCTCTCAAAAATAATTATCACAAAGTAGCTTTATTTCAAAATACAAAATATAATATTCCTTGCATACCTTATCACTCCTACTTTATAAATTCTAACCACCAAAAATTAAAATAAAATATTTAATTTTCTTATACCTTATATCTCCCTCAACAAACTCTCAAACCACCTTTTAAATCTCATGCAATATATAGAGATACAACCCCATGAAGTCAATACTCTAAAATAAGGGCAAATAACAAATTTTCAAGACACATTTTTCTAGAAAACAAAAATAGAAGATACTTATTAGCCAAGGTAAGCAAATTAATGGTAGTTTAATTTTCTCTAGAAAAAATATACAAAATTATTTTTTAATAGAAAGGAATAGAAGAGATTTAAAATATATATATATATTGAGAAACTCTAGATTTTCAAAAAATAAAATTTCTGGATTGAGATCATAGAGTTAGAAGAAATTTCTGAGGAAGAAGATAAATTATGTAAACAAATGAAAAAATTAGGGTAATAGATAGTCAAAATATTTATAGAAAAAATCAATAGGCAAGTAAATTGTATAGAATTAATAGAAGTAAAATAGAAGGACAATAGCATGCAAGCAAAAGGAAGCATATCTTTTGTGCTAGATAAGGAAGATTTACTTATATCATATTTTTTAGGTTTATGACTGCATCCAAAAGGAAGAAGTTACTATTTCTATAAACCTTAGTAACGGATCATATTTTATTAATATTGCTTTGGGTAAAAAGTTGTAGGATTACGAAAAGAAAAATTAATGACATAAATCTTGAGGGTAATAATTTTTAAATTTTTGAATATTTGAAGGTAGCTATGGATAAATATATATTAAATTTATATTTTTATGTCATTGATATGGATGATGTGGATATTGTTCTTGATTATCCTTGGTTGCATTCTTTGGGTATTATTAATATTAATGTACAAAAGAAGTTCATGAAGTTTTTGTATAGGATAAAGAAGACAATAGTATAATATATTTTTTAGTGTAAGAAGCAAGGATTTGAGGAAAAATAGGAAGTGAAACAAAGTGAAGAACAACCAAGAGAACTTGAAACAAAATGCAAGAAGTAGCTACAACAAAGTCAAAGGAAAAAATAGTAGAAATCCAAGGAAGCTCTCATAGAAGAGTACAAGGACACACCAAAGGGCACATGAGAGAATCACATGTAGAGGAATTTAAATTTGGGGAGCAAAATATTGAAGATTCAAAGAAAGTAGAACATCACATTAATATTGCAGTATATCACCATCCACAACACCAATAGTGGTAACAATCTTAGAGGTATGGCTTAGGGTAACAATATTATGGTTCTACCTAGAATAAAAAATGCCTTAGGTAGGGCAATGTTTGTCAAAAGAAGCATAGTAATTTTAGATTTTAGAGTGGTTTACGAATATTAAGAAACAAATGGGTCCATCATTTGATTTACCGAAATAAAGTAACAAAAGTATGGATCCAATGAAGTAGTTTCAGATACTCTAGTGGCAAAATGGTATATCAACATCAAAAAAGACCTGAAATCAAAGTTTCAATAAGATGGATGGTGATCAAGATTGTTACTAGTTGTTGTAAATCATATTATCTGGTTTTTTCATATGTTTTGAGGATAAAACATTTTGTAAGGGGGGTGAATTTTTAGGAACCTACAGATGGTAATTTGGAAATATAATATTATATTATGTATGGGTCTTATGGATAGTTGGAATGGGCTACACATAACCCAAGATTGGTTCTATTTTGATATTTTATTATAATAATGGGTGTGAAAAAGGTTTAAAAAGAGGGTATTTAAAGAAGGGATGTTGTCATCATGAGGCAAGTGATACCAAGTATTCTTTGTCATAGTCTTGGCATGTGGAGCAGAGATTGGAGTGATTCCTTCCTTAAGGAGTAATATTTGGTGTTGCCCTACCTCAAGGGTCTTATCCATCTCTATATGTTATTGTGGAATTATTATTCATGTTATTATTTATAGATTGGTTAATAAGAATTGAGGTTCATAACAAAGATACAATTCTTTTAAATATTTTCAAGTATGGTCTTGCTTGTATTAGGATGCTGTTTCAAAAACTATAAAGAATTCACTTTAAAAATTTATCCTTTTATCAAGATCCATCATATGACCACTAATATAGAGAGTAAACTAGTTTTTATCTTTGTTTTTATCACCATGGTACATTGCTTTAGCTATAAATAAAATGCTTGATTTGCCACATCTTTTATTAAGAAATGTTAATATCAAAAGTCATATTTTTTTAAGTTAAAAATAATTTTTCATTTTGAATTTACATTCATCCATCTAGTGTGATGAACTCTAAATGAATATAAAATTAACTTCTCATACATTTAAAGTTTATAAAAAAATATTATATCACATGATGATCCAAGTGTGTAAATCATATTGCAATATTAAAGTTAACTCTTGTGGCTTCTATAATATTAGGACTAAGCATTTGCATTGATAATATTTTTAAGGATATAAAAAATCGAGATTTGATTTTTTGGGGGTTTAAATCCTGGCACTCCAATTTACATCCTTCTATTCACAATATCAAGAGTTTCTTCCAACTTAAATATTGTGATAATTACTATAATTTATAGGATATTCCTCAATAATAATGTATCAACTATTAACATTATTTCCAAAAATGTATACCTAAACCACCATACCAAAGAAACCATCCAATACACTATAAAATTATTAAATATATCAAATTACAAAATATTTTATACATTTAAATATATTATTTCAATAGTAATTATCTATTCTTGATGTTCTTTTTGATGTGTCTAACATCAACATTATCTCTTATGGTTTTTAAATTTTCCAAATTCTATAATAACTGAATTTTTTTTTTATTAATAGGTCCTTGATGTGGTATGTTCTATGAGACTATATAATTTTTCTTAGTTTATAAATCAACCTTTAAATAGATTGAAGTATGGTATTTATGACACAATATTCTTTTAAATTCCCCTATACCCTATTAAGTCCCTTGGATTTTTTGGCTGTTGTTCCCACAACATATTTCTTGCAATGATCATTTCCAAAATAAAACAAAGGTTTCATAGTGAAAACAGGCTGATATTCTTTTAAAATTTTATTTTCAAGAGTATAAAATAATTTCCATGCTATGTCATCCCAAGATACAATTTCAAAAATAAGATGAACCAACTTAATAAATTGTTATAATTCAAGACAAAGATTATAGAATTTTTTCTTCACTTGAACTTAAGGTTTATGTTGGCCTATAACCTCTACCCTTTGTGATATGATCCTACCTACAAAATATTAAACAAGCAAAAACCAAAATATGCAAAAATATTGAATTATTGATGAACACAAATTAATTATAAAATTTCATGGGCCTCGTTTAGGTGTAAACCTCATTAAGACTAGTGATCCAATATAAAATATAAATCAAGATAATGATAACTTCCTTACAAATATATTATATAGGCATCAAAAACCTTAACATGAATGCTTAAATATCATAAAAGACACAAAAAATGATATTTAAGCTAGATACTCATAACCTCGATGCTAAAGGGTTGACCTCACATACAAAATAGGTATCTAAGCTAAATAAATAAAATATAATTATTACAATGATCATAAAATAATAAAAATAGTAGAAGTTTGGGATGTAAAAATACTAACAAGCCATCCTCCTTTTGAACTATTTTTCCTTAAACCTTGAGCTATGGAAACTGTAGACACCTAAAACACATCATATTTAGGAGGCTACTCATATGGGATAGCTTTGCAGACCATATGATTGATCTTGGACCTTTTCAATATCCAATATTGGTTCTAACCACTCATTTAGGGCAGCCTACCCCTATGCAGCTCTAGCCATTGATGTCAATAGCAGCTGTGATCACAACCACCAATGATCAGAGCATCTAAGAGCTAGCTATACCTATTGATAGTGGCTACGAATAACTTACCTCTAGTCATATTGGTCGATAGCGGCTAACTTTGTAACCAACTTAGGCTACCAAAGTTGAGTGAAATGCATTGAGTGCAACTTTTTCTTGAATGGTTAGGAGGATAGAAGCTTCTGGACGTATCTTATCAATTGCATGAGCATAACCACTTATTGATATTGGATTTTCTGTGAAGCTAGGGCAAGGGGATTGGATGTCTATATAAGACCCAAAATTTTGATAGCAAACCCTATCCAATCCATGCGTTGATACCATGACAGAGCTCTATTGGATCGAAGAGTGAATCAAAATTACTTTGAGGTGTAGTGGAGCCTTATACAATTGCATAATGACACATGTTTGCCCACTAATGGTGGATGCAATTGCTTGATATTAACCTAGCTATTCAAGAGTTAAATCAAGATGGATTGACATCAATTTTAACTACAAAACTATGTGCAAAGACACAAGTAACCCTTGAACATCAATTCCATAGTAAAATCGAGTGATATCATGCTAGGATTTAGAGAGCAGAGCCCTCATCACATGACAATTATTTTTGATAGAGGCCCATAGACGCAACCATCAATGTTGATAACATCTAGTAGATCTGGTTGCTCTGATCGATAGTGGTTAGGGTTTGGTTTGACATATTTTGTATTTAATCAATAGATTTTTTATTCTTTTCATTTAATTTTCTTTATCTAACATAGATTAGCTATCTTTAATACATTTGCATGGTTCATTTCTAGTTTTGTAAGCATCTTTGTACTCCTTTATGTAATTTCATGCATTTATTTCTTTATTTGCATATTTCAAGAAATTAGCCTCATCTCGAGAGGCTTACAATGTTATTGACTAGTTTTAGTTTCTTTGTGTGCAGGTGATAGGGACATTCAAGAATAAAATATCATTAAGATTCAATATCTTGACATCAATAAGAGGAGGTGGCTTGATAAATCCTCCATAATAAAATTGGTGGAGATATAGAGAGCTTGTAGAATACATCACATCCATTTTGGGGCTCAAAATGATTGTAACCATGTATCCAATTTGGCATCCTTAAGAGGGACGAATATGCAATCAAGATTTAAAATTAATTAATATAAATAATGCATTTCATCTTATCATTTCAATTGGTTACACATGTTTCATCATTTCAAATTTGTTATTATGTTGCAATTAGCTTAGATGTATGCTTTCTATAGCTTTACAAGTGGTGATCACGATAGAATTGCCCTACTTGTTTTTTGTTAATTGATAACTTTATATTTTTCCCTAATATAGGTACAACCAATCTAAGTGACAACAACTAGCAGTCAAATTCAACAACTAGCATAGCAGCCACTCTAATTGACAATGACTAGGGGAAAATACAAAAAAATAGTTTACAACCTATTTCTTCTTTGGATGTGGATCAACCTGTAAGTGGTCCTATCATATTTTCCTATTTTATTGCTTCTACTATATTTTTTAAAAGGTAGTAGGATTAATTAAGTCGTATAGAGAAAGATTCAACAGGGTAAACCAATTTTTTTCTATGTTTCTATTAGCTGCTGCTAGGAACAGTGGCTATCTCTGCTAGCTACTTTAGAAGCCAGTAGCTAGGATTATAGCTACTACTGTGTATAGTGGCCATGACTATGCACTGTTGATTATAGTAGTGGTTATTGTTTTAGACTTGGTTGTAGGTTTATTTTCTTGGGGCCTATTCAAAGACTGATTCATGTTAATTTGCATTGCATCTTTCTTAATATTAAACATCTTTTCATACTATATTTCTTAATATAAAACATACTTTATATGCATATAGGTGAAAATAGCATTGTATGTTTTTTGATACATTTATTTTTATGAAAATTTAAAATAAACCAATCACACACCACGAGCCAAGTGTAAACATCAGTGGCATTGGAATTTCACATCTAACCCATTTATTAATACCAATGGTGTAAGTCATTACCACTGGGTTGGCTCGTTTATTGAGTTTTTCATAGCAGTTCATGGTTAAGGCCGATCCAAGAACTGTTCTATCCATGGAAAATTGCACACACTTATCTTCAAAGGGTGTATCACTAACCACGATGTGCTGGGTGAGGATCGGTAGTACCTATGCTCCCTGATCGAATATGGGTTTCATCTCCATATATTGGTGGGTAGACAACCTGGATGTCATTATCGAGTTTTTTCTATGAGTATATAGGTGAAAACCTTAAAAAATCAAGAGTATCATCAATAAATTTGCAAACATGATAAGAGAAAGATCTATTTTCCAACAAACCATAACACACAAAATAAGTTTTAGGAAACACAAGCAAAACTTAAAAGAGATAATCACCTTGTTTACTTTTTTTGTGTCTTAAAATTTACAGAAGAGATAAATTCATAAGCTTATGGTCACCACACAGGACCGCCATCCTTGATCTATGACTAAGGTGGCAACCAATGCACCATCAAATATAAATAACACTATAGTTGAGCCACTCGCACAAAATACTCCTAAACAACATTCAAGTAGTCTTAAAGGTGAGAACTCAACTCACAAGGGTTCTCATAGAGAAACCCCAACTAGAAGACCAAATCTAGGATCTTCTCATGACCTAAATGAGGGGGTTTCAAGACCCCAATATTCACATGATGGTCATAGATCAAACCTACCCAATGAGGGGTAATATAGAGGGGTGCATCTAATCACATACCCACAAGAGCTCAAAATCACTCTGATCAGGGAAGAGATTTAATAGATCTTTGTAGTATCAGAGTAAACAGTATGCCTCCTGATCAACCATGGAGAATGCACCAAATTGATCACCTAGAAAAATATCCTGGTAGATCAACACATAGGGACACCTCTACTGCCCATTCTCATTATGAGAGTGCACATAGTGAAGATATAGTGAGGTATACTTATGCCCAGGGTGAATGCTCCAAGCACCCCCATAGTACAAATACCCCATCCACGCATGAGGGCACAGAGAAAAGAGTTGAAAATCATACCAATGTGGCATCAAAAGATAGAGGAAAGAGTATAGTATATCCTTCCATAATAACTCATACTACTAAAAATCCTCACACAAAATTACGAAGCCAAAGATCCTATACGATAGATTAAGTATATCAGATACATAGGCTTTGTGCAGTTCAAAGAGAACAAATACTCCAAGATCAATTGGAGGATTTTCATGTGGAGCATGAGCACTTAGAGAAGTTAGAACGAGAAGAGGTAGAAATATAGAGGTTGCTTCATTAGTGCTTGTATGAACACCATTTAAGAGAGCAATGCATCCTTGATCAAAATGAGTAAGAAGAGTGATCGAACATATTGGCTCGAGCTGACCTACCTCCAACTAGTGAGTATAGAGAGTAGCATAATGTAAGGTATGCTACATTGCACCCTGAGCTTCACACTAGATAAGTAGAGCACCACACTCATCGTACTTCACATCATGCATCTAGGAAACAACAACATCAAGTAGTAAATCTGCCTGAGCAGGACTAGTTTAAAGAGTCAGAGCAAGATGATCATGATCAGTAGTATCCTGAACCATCCTTAGTAGACATGGCAGATGAGTACAATTGACCACCTCGATCTCAAAGGAACTTACCTCTGCTTACACCTCAAAGATCCCTTCGGGAGGAAGATATCATCTCTTCTCAAGCTTACAAAGTGCTTACTGAGAGAATCAAATCTCTTAAAAAACAAGATATGATTGGTCAAAATCCCACCTTAAGAAAGATTCACAATCAACCCTTGTGTCCATCAATACCAAGTCTAGCTTATCCTAAACATTTTGAAATGCCTAGATTGGATAAGTTCAAGGTGATGAAGATGCACAAGAGCAAGTAACAAGCTTCATGAATCTATGCTTTCAACTACAAAATGATGATGCCTTGTTATTAAGAACATTCATGATTACCCTTTCAAGTGTAGCATTATAATGGTATAATCAGTTACCAAGGTATAGCATCACTAGCTTTGAGTAGTTTGTGAATGCATTTCTTGAACGCTTTTCATTTGGCATAAAGAAGAAGATTAATCTATCTAACCTAGCTAATTTACAATAGTATGATGATGATCCAGTGATGGATTATGGGAATAGATGGAGAAAACTAATGGTAAAACTACCATTCTCCATTCCCACAACAGAAATCACTCGAATATTTACAAAATTTTATGCCAAAAATATATCATTGTTACTTCAGTTATAGCAATACACAATATTTGAGGAGGCTTTGGTGCAAGCCAAAGTGATCGAAGACATCAAATTACAAGAAGGAGATCTGAAGCTCCGAACAAAGAAGGAATGGAATAACAAGAACACGCATAATCAACAACATCAGGCCAATATTGCATCTACAAATCAAGTCATGTTAAATATTCCTAAAGGGGATAAGAGCCAACAAAAATAGAACTATCAGGCTCAACCACCCTCAGTGCAATATAATTAGTGCAACAAAAATCAAGGTAAGGATAGACAACGTCACCTACCTCACCATTTTACGCCATTTTTTGAATCTTTGGCATCCATATTTAACTAGTTGTGCAAGGCTAAGGCACTAAAATTACCAAAAGTTTAGCTATTAGACCCTAATCACCCTAATCCAAAAGGGTATAGGGAAGATCACTACTACCCCTACCATAGATAGAAAGGGCATGACATCGAAGTGTGCCATGGGTTCAAACACGTGGTACAAAATATGATTGATAAGGATGAACTACAAATAGACAACCCTTTAGCACCTGATAATTAGAATATGGGAATATTCAAAGATCCCCTACCTAACCATGAACCTCCAAGGAATCATGTGGGTCAGGTCAACCAAGTTTGGATAGATCCTCCTACACAAGGATTTGTCGGCATGGTTAATGTGGTAACAAGAAACAGGAGATACAACCAACCAAAGCCACATGTGGCTCCCATTTGTATCCTAGCTATACCTCAGCAAAGGCCAACACAAAACCAACTGCCAGGCCCACCAACAAGACCGATGGTTACAATCAGGAACATACTCACTCAGAGTCTACAAACAACCTGCAAAGTTATCAATATACGAGCTCATCCAACAATCCCCTAGGCACAGGGAGACTTTGATGGAAATTTTAAGATCTATAGAGCTCCAACCCCAAAATACCGAAGCTTTTACAAACTTTGTGGGGCATGTCCAACAGTGTCAAGAGCCAATGATCAGATTCTATGATCATGAAATTAAGATAGTATCAACTACCATAGCGGACCCACTACTACATATCATCACATGTGTTAACCACACTCTTTCAAGCTGGTACTTATTGATACAGGCTCATAAATCAACATCATCACCACCAAAGCCCTAGGACACCTCAACCTTCCTAAGTCGCATATAGTCACCTCAAATTTTATGCTACAAGCATTCAATGATGCGTTGTGCTCGATAGTAGGTACCATAGTCCTACCTATTCAGGTAGGGCTTAAAACCATCCTAGTGATGTGCCATGTTTTAGAGGGTGCTATGCAATACAACATCCTATTAGGGCATCCTTGGATTAGGGACATGCAGTGTATTCCCTCAATCTTGCATCAATGTATAAAGTATGTGCATGAGGGACAAGTGCATGTAGTTTCTTCAGATGAAGAGCCATTCAAGTATGTAAATTAGGTTGACTTACCAAGATATTTCATCCTCCCATCTACTCATTTATACATTCAACCTAAGTCACCCATTTGACATACAAAGAGTAAAATAAAATTAGTATCGAGTGATCCCTCTACATCGACATCGCCATCAAACCCTAGGACAACAGTTGCTTTTGAAAAACCTATAACATCATAAAAATTGAAGGATGATCAGAAGCTTAAGACACCTTTAGTCGAAGAGGAACCTAGGGTGATCCCAAATGTAGTAATTGTGGATATTCTAAGGAGGAGGAGGATTTGCATAATATAGTAGAGGATGTTCTTCAACCCACGTTGTCTACATTATTAATGACTTCATTTGTGCCTTAGGTGATAATTCACTTAGTTAATCCTAGGTTAGTTAAGTATCTTGTGCAAAACATGACTTTCATACCTATTATAGAGTCTGCACAAGACATGGGGAGGCCTCAAGCTCCCTGTTTTCCTATTGGTATGGTGGTACCACTAGGGGTGCCACCAAATAAAACTAATTTCATCTACGGGGGTTTGGATCAAGTCACAGATCGCTCGCCCATGGAAGATGATGATGATGAACCTTTCATAGCAAATGTTCATTATCTATCCAACCCTGAGTTCACCCTTAGGTATTTTGAACATTACCATTGGTATGGTTACGAACTAGGCTTATTTGAGCAAGGGTATAGAACTCCATATCAGTTGTACCAACTGTTGATTGGTAAGTTTGGTCTGGGATATCACATTCAAGGTCAAGATGAATTACTAGCCATATCTTTAGATCATCTAAATCTAGGATTTGGGGAGGACGTTGACTGGAATCCCTATCACCCCAAACCTTCACATTCATGGAGGGGCAATCAAACTGTGACTATGGTAATAATAGAACCACCCCTAGTGTATCATCTAGGCATATCTCTAGAACAATCCGAATCAGAATCAATTTTTGAGGAAGGTAAATTAGAATCCATCTTTGAGGGAGATAAATTAAAATACAATTTTTAAGAATATTAGAGTGAGTACTTCATCGATGATGATTATTATGAGGATGATATTGATATGGCTTACCTAGGACCTCGATATTTACATCATCTTAGGCAACCTATCGATATGGAAGAAATATATCGTACAGTCTTCCCAACTCCTCCCAAGCTAATGCGACCAATGAACATAGATGATATTTATCACATGGTCTTCCCTAGTCCTCCAAATTTAAGATAGTTGCTTCCCCTAAAAGATCCAATTATCTTGTATTTTCTCAGAGTAGACCCGGTTATCCCCATACCTCATAAGCCACATCTTAGGTATGGGGGGCAACCCAAAAGTAGTGAGTCTTATCCACATGGTCCTAGAGATTTCTTTCCATCCATCAACATGATTTCCATTGATCTGACCACTCCACTCCATAATCCATTAGACCCTTCAAAACATTTGCACCTCAATCATGAGGCCATTGATTTTTATCATGTCAATTCACCCCTTGAGCCTAAGGATTTCTTTCCAAATGAAGAAATGTTGCAACCTTTCCATTTTGCACTAGGATATTCCCATGATGTCTATCATGCTGAGGTTGATCCTGATTTGGTAGAACCTTTAAACCCAGCATATGACATCCATTTGATCCCTACGCCTCATCAGCTTGAGGAGGGATCACATATGTCAATAGAGGAAACTTTCAAAGTGGATATTAGCAATGATCCCACTAATCCAAAGAAAGTTAAATTTGGAGAAATATTATCTCCTAAGGAATGAGCCAACCTCATACCTCTATTGAAAGAGATACCTAATATCTTTTCTTGGACCTATAAGGACATGTCAGGTCTAGATCCAAAATTGGTTGTTCACAACCTTTCATTGGACCCCACTAAAAAGTCGATCAAGCAAAAACTTAGGAAAATGCATCCAACCATCACCTTGATGGTTAAAGATGAATTGCAAAAGTTGTTGGATGTAGAATTCATAATTCCCATCGACTATCCAAAATGGGTATCAAACATGGTACCCATAGGAAAACCTGATGGAAGAATCTACATCTGCACGAATTTTTGAGACCTCAATAAGGAAACACCCAAGGATTCATTTTTGTTACCAAATATTGATGCTCTTGTAGATGCAACTACAGGTCATGAGATGCTCTCACTCATGGATGGTTTTTCTGGTTATAAAAAGATTCGAATTAAACTCGAATATCAACATAAAACCACCTTTACCACTCCATGGGGGATATTTTTCTATAAGGTTATGTCATTAGACCTTAAAAATATTGGTGCCACATATCAATGGGCTATGACATATATCTTTCATGACTATATGCACAAGATATTAGAAGACTACATTGATGACTTATTGGCCAAGTCATTACTACATGAAGAGCATGCTGAGGTCCTTAGGAAGGTCTTCGATCACCTGATTGAGCATAATGTCAGGTTGAACCCCAAGAAATGCATCTTTGGCATAACTTCATAAAACTCTTGGGATTCATCATTTCAAAATGAGGGATCAAAGTAGATCCAGCGAAGGTAAAATCTATATTGGAAATGTGTCCCCCCAAAAACATCAAAGAACTAAGAAGCCTACAAGGTAAGGTAGCATCCATAAAGTTCTTCATCACGTAGTTATCGGATAAATGTCAACCCATGAATCAACTACTACAAGGGGTCCCATTTAACTGGGATGAAGACTGCCAAAAAGCCTTCATTGAGATCAAGCAATATCTAGCATCACCACTAGTACTAGCTCCACCTAGACCATATGTTCCATTTTTATTGTATATATCCACCATGGACTTTGCATTGGGAACCATGTTAGCCCAAAAGAACATGCAAGATAAAGAACAAGCGATATACTACATCAGTCAAACCCTGGTTAGTTACGAGCTAAGATATGCATACATAGAAAAGTTATGCTTAGCAGTGGTCTTTGCAACTAAGAAGTTGTGCCACTATATTTTGAGTCATACGATGTATGTTATATCAAAACAAAATCCTTTGCAGTATATGATGAGCAGGACATATCATAATACACGTACTACAAAGTGGATCATGTTATTGATAAAATTTGACCTAGAATTCATCAACCAAAATTCAATCAAAGGATAGGTCATAGTTGATCAACTGGAAGAGGCACCTCTTCAGGATCACAAGCCTCTTGTCATAGAACTCCTCGATGATGCAATATTTGCATTATCAGAGTCACCCAAACTTGAAGAACCAGATAATAAAGTTGATATGTCTTTGTTCTTCGATGGTTCAAAATGTGAGCAAGGGGGTGGCATAGGGATTGTATTTTTCATGCCACAAGGTGCTCCAATTCCCTTGTCATTTAAAATCAACTTCCCTTGCACCAATAATAATGTTGAATACGAGGCCCTAATCTTGGGTCTCCAAACAGTGCTCACCATGAAGATCAAAAAGTTGAATATCTTTGGTGACTCCCTTCTCATAGTTAACCAAGTTAAGGGAATTTATCAATGCAGGTGTCCCATCCTGAAAGCGTATAAGGAACTTGTGGAAACTTACTTAGCCCAACTAGAGTGGTATGACATCGAGGTAATCCCTCGAACGTCAAATAGGTTTGTAGAAACTATGGCATCTTTGGGATCCTTAATCCCTCAGAATCCATCTGCTGACTTTACTACCATCTAGGTAAAGATGCTCTCACAATCCATGATGCTGCATGAGGCTCAAGATAATCATGAATCAGTCCACATGATTCATATAGAACCAAACCATGAATGGTTCTATAGAGCTAGAGACTTTCTGAAAAAGACATCCTGGGGATCCTTGATCTCGTAGGGTCCTATGGAGAATGGTACTACCATTCTCCATAGGGTTATTTCCCAATCTATATTTATGCAAGTCGAATTGCAATGGGAGCACGTCATCTAGTCGATTGAAGCTATCACTTATCAGGATTGGTTAACCCAATTACATGATTTCCTTAAGCTTGGAATAATCTCACAAGGATTATCGCATGCCACCAAAAGAGAATTTAAACAAAAAGTGACCAGATATGTCTTGTTAGGAGACATCTTGTATCATTGTAGCTATGATGGAATTATCCTTCATTGCCTTGAGCCCCAAGAATCAACTTGGGTGATTTCACAAGCTCATGATGGTACATGCGGTGGCCATTTCAATGGCATGGCCATCGTTAAGTGCATCCTTTGAATGGGTTACTATTGGCCCACCATGGAGAAGGATTTTTGCACATATGTTAGGAAGTGCATTAAATGTCAACACCATGCTAATATTATGCACCTACCATCGTAGGCCTTACAACCCATCCAAGCGGCTTGGCCATTTTCTCAATGGGGTTTTGATCTAATTGGTAAGATCTCTCCCATTGTTTTCGGGCCAATACATGTTTATCATAATGACCACTGAGTATTTTACCAAGTGGATGGAAGTGATCCCCTTAAATTCAATGATAGGAGCACGTATTATGGAGTTCATACTCCATAATATAATATGTCATTTTGGGATCCCATCCAAAATAATCTTGGATAATGGTACCTCATTTAAAAATAAATATGTGTGGGCTTTAACGTCCAAATATAATATTCAACACAACTTTGCAACACCTTATTATCCATAGGTAAATGGGCAAGCAGAGGCCTCAAACAAAACAATAGTAGCCATCTTGAAGAAAACTATAAAAGAAAATCATAAGGATTGGCACCTTCAACTACCTCTTGCATTATGGGCTTATCGAACTAGTATACAAACGCCCATTGGGGCAACCCCATTCTCACTAGTATATGGTATTGAGGCCATCATGCCCTTGGAATTAGAGATTCCAACATTGTGCATCGCATTGAAAGAGTTCATCGATGATGACACCGTGTGGTAAGCTCACCTAGATCAACTAACCCTTCTTGATGAACATCGAGTGAATGCTCTTGAGCATCTCTGTGTTTACCAAGACCGATTGAAAATGAGTTTACAATAATAAATTCCACCTAAGGGATTTTAAATTTGGGGATCTTGTGCTCAAAGAAAACCAACAAAACTCAAAATTTTCGCCTCATCTGTGAGATAAATTTATGGCTAATTGGTTAGGTCCTTACATCATCTCAAAGAATATTGGACCTAGGTACCTATCACCTAACATCTCTAGAAGGTTTTGAAGAGCCTGAACCTCTCAATATCCTTCACCTAAAGGCGTTTTATACAAAAAATCATTAAAAACCCAAAAACAATTGAAAATTCAAAAATCAAAAAACATTCAAAAAATTTAAAATTCAAAAACAATTCAAAACATCAAAAACACAAAAACATTTACATTTTGCACATGCATTCATTTAATTACATTGCATTAGGCATTTTCATCCATTGCACTTGCATTAGGATAGGTTGTGTTTACAATCTTACAAATGACACCATGTTTGTATGCTAATCATGCATCCATAAATCATCATCATTTATCATCCCCTATGAGTAATTATGTTTTTCAACACAACCCATCAATTGCTATAAGGAATATACTAGGGTTTTTCGGTCATTCAACCATACCTAGTGATATTCTCATATTTTGTAGAAAGCTATCTTCACTTTCAGAATATGAGGTCTAGTTTTGATAGTACCTTGCATATATCAAAATCCTATCACAATTTTAAACATTAACAATCCTAGTTTGAACAAGGAAAATATGAACACTACAAAGTGGTCCTAGTCACCTTAAGCGAAATATTTTTTTACTTGCTCATCTTGTGATGTGCATGGTCTAGAATGTTGATCATTGACAAAAGGACAAGCTCCCCCCTACCCAAATAAATCCCTTGCTTTCATACAAAATAAGCAAAATTCCAAAACAAAGAAAAGCAAAATAAACAGTGATTTTCATCACTAAACAAATCCCTTGCTCAAAAGAAAATAAAATACAAAATAAACAGTGATTTTCATCACTAAGCATGAGCAAGTATCCCAATAAATGAAAAGAAAAGAAGGGGGTGAAGAGCTTGAATCCTTAGAATGGTCAGTATTCGAAATCCATTGAGTGATCCCCATTACAACAATGGGTTGAATGAATCCCGCTTGGCAATGGGGTAGTTCTAAGCAATTTACAGATGAGCTAGCTTTAGGTGGCTTGTATTACCTAGTAGTCTAATCCAACTACATCCAAACCTAGGATCATGATGAACATATGGTGATCCTCATTACAACAATGGGTTGAATGAATCCCACCTGGAAATGAGGTAGTCTTATGCTTCATCTAATATATTCATTTACACACACAGGGATAATGAATATCTTGGTCTTCATAACAAAAGCTTTTATCTTTCAAGAGTCCTGTATAGTCATTATACAACTTTTTATTAATCAACTAGGGTGTTTGAGTCTCATGGAAAACCTCAAAAATTCCCCTATAGAAACAAATCATTTCATCAATCATACACACTTTTCCTTATGAGATTTTGTTTATTAAGGGGTGTTCATGAAATAGGATAGATATCGGATGGATATCAGCAATGATATTTAGATGACCACTAACTATTTTGTGCATATATTTTAATTTTCATAAGCTTATAAGGAAAGCCCATACATCTCACATCATCTCATCTCACATATGGATGCTTAAATGATTATTTCTTATGATAAGATTTATCATTTTCATTCATGATTTTCATACATTCTGTGGTGTCATCCAGTAGTTTGTTAAACACATATTAGATTCATTCCTTATGTTTTAAGTGATTAAAGCATACAAGTTCATTTGTATTAGATCATCCTCATGTAATTAATGCATTACATTACATATCATCTATCATATCATATCATATTGATTAAATGCATAAACAATTGAAACAAATTAAACATGCATTTAACATTCACCATCGCATCCATATATGCATACATAATAGTGCATCTATACATCTAGATCACAACATCTACTCATACATCTATCATCTAGCTAGTGCATGTCATCAGTACATTGCATATATATAGCATAATCAAAGCATTGCATCCACAACTGCATCACATGAACAATAAAGCAACAACATAATACATATAATAAGAGATAAATAGAGCATCATATATATATATAAATATGTGTGTATAAAAAGTACATGAGATACAAAGATACTCGTAGGCTACAACTGTGTAGGTCCTCATACCTTACACTCAAAAATAATATAGACACCATGTCTATCAAACAGGGCATGCACCCCCTGAGTCACCTCCATCCTCAAATCCCTCTATACGAGTTTGCGTGGAACTGGTATCTATCAATATCTCATATTGGGTTCCTGACCTATGATTAGGCCATACTAATGACTGCCTAGACTCACTCTACTTGCTTCACTAGGAGCCCTCTACTGTAGACCTAGCTAGCACCATGCCACCATGCATCCTAACCTGAACCTCTAGTAAAGCTATGTGTGCTGCATCTAATGTCTATCGTCTTACATCATTATCTAAGAGACCCTACAATTTCTTGATATCTGTATCTACATCTAAGCCTATTGACCCATGAGTAGTTGGAGTATATGGTTTGATCTATATAATAGGAGCAACCCCTATCTTTGTCCTGAGAGCATCACTCTCAATAGTCTTAGTATCTATAATAGCATCCCTAGCTGCCAGATGCATTCGTAGAGTATCTATAGTGGTTTACACTGAGTCTAACCGATTCTAGATAGCCATCCTATCCTCCTTGTAACCCTAGGTCATCCTACTCACCCTCCTTCTCATCATAAGGAGCATCCACCTACTCTATTACATGTTTCCATGCCTCATCCACCATTACATCCCTCAACTACCACCTCATCTCTAGCCCTGTCTAGGCTGTTGGCCCTTACCATAACTGAGTGGTCTACCAAGTATCATACTCTACCATGGTCCTAGGATCCACCACCCTTATGTCATCTATCATAGGATCTACCTCCTCAGATAATGCTATCACTTGTAGCACTAGAATTTGTGTCTCTACATTTAGGTGATGATAGATGACTAGATTCTTTAGCACATCCTCTGTTATACCAAACTACCTGGTAACCTTAGAGTAGTGGAAGTACTCCCTAATCCTCCTACGATGCCCAATGAGCCATATCTCGTGCCTCACTCAAGCTAAGTATCTATCTACCTCCTCCCATGCAAGGCAATTTAGATAAGGTCTCCATATAACCTTCCCTTCCTGCAATCCTGTCATTGACCTCATATAGTGATCTAGTTCTCCAGCATGAGATCATATTTTATGCATATCCATCGCATAACATAACACTGATCATATGCTACTAGCATTGCTATACCTAGGGGTAATATTCTAGGTCTATCTGTACATATATGCTCCCACCTCTAGATATGAAGTAGTAGGCTACATCCCATGCCTATTTTCCCCTATCATGTAATTCGATATAAATCATCATAGAGTTGTGCTAGTTGTGCCCAAGCCATAATAAATGGCTATCATGTAGTGCTCTCTAATAGGTCCTACACCATGTCTAGGAGGTTCCAAGGGGACCTCACACCTAAAGTGTCTGGAAGTAGCACATTATAGATAATGTGCATCAATACATCTTGGCACCATGAGAAGACATTCGACCTGAAACAATGATCAACATGCACCCTATCATGCTCAATATCTTCTAGAACCTCAACCACTCTTCCCCAAAAAACCTTAGTGAAGACTACATCCCTGGCTGTAGTCAATGAAGAGACAATAGCCCGTTTATCATTTAAGATCTTGAAGATATGGTAGACATCCTCCAACATCACCATCATCTCTCTAGTGGGGAGATGGAAAGTGTTAGTCCTACAATCCCATCGATGGGCTAGGGTTGTAAGGTAGGCCTGATCCGACATAACTATCGGTAATTGAACAACATAGTTGAGGTCTATTGCCTCAAACCACTCCCAGTCCACATCATCTAATTAGGGTCGCAACTTGAGAAGCATATTGGGCTCTCACCCTTGAGTTGTCAGAGTCTAAGATACAATAAAATACAATTCAAAAGCCTAATCGATCAAAAAATTACTTCAAAAAATAAATAAAAAATAAAAAAATCCTAAGGTTCCTTAGACACCCATGTCGATAGTAGCTACCATGACCGCCATCAATGACGTCAGTGGTTAGATTCCAATGATAATTTTTTAACCATTGATTTGAACCCAGCCACCCTCAGTGACAACAACCCCCTTTTACCAAATTGGAAGCCACCTTGAGCAACAACGACCACGATATGACATCCACGTGGTGTCGATTCCCCCAAAAATAAAAATAAAATAAAAATTAAAAATAAACCCTAACCCACCTAAGTTAACCTAATGCTAAACCTAACTACAAGGTGAGGTTAATTACCAACAGTTTAGTGAGGTTCATTTAACCCATTACTTAATGAGGTTCATTTTAATGCTTAAATCATGAGAATGAGATGGAGAGGTACCTTAGGAGCTCTAGCTCTGCCACTCATGGATGCTTATGGCTGATCGGCCATCAATGTCTTGGTTGGTTTTGATAGCATCTCGTATCAAATTTTATTTCCTCTCCCTCGGAGCTCATTCCTCCTAAACTACCAACTGGAAATAATGAATTTGCAAAACCCTAATTTTCCTATATATATTTTACATTTTTTGTAGCCGTTCATGTCGATAGTGGGTGCATATTAGGGCAACCAACGACCACTAATGTTGATAGTAGCTATGATATTTGTAAATTCCAATCATGCATTTTGATAGTGGCTAGCAAACAATAATAAATGCACCTAATTTCTCACCACAAGAAGTTTCATAATGGACATTAATGCATATCTACCGGATTATAATCATCATAAATTACAAAATAATTAAATAAATCAAATAAATCATAATTTTAAGTGCTCCATGTGCTTACTTATTTACCACATACACTTGGTGGTTAGAGCGACTTATGCTCCATGCAATCCGGTTAGATGAGTAAATTACCATAAGGCAATTTGAACCAATTATTCATCATTGAATTGAAATGTCTTAACTTCAATCACCAAGAAGGCCATTATGGTTGAACTTCTCCATGGGAACAAGGCATTTATTTTATTTCTTCTATAAAATTTTAGTTAATCATAAAACCATAGTGATTCATCACATGCTAAACTTGAATTGTTATCATATTGATTTCTTAAGAAGCCATTATGGTCAGACTGCTCCATGGGATAGATATGTACAATTACTATTAATGGTTGAAATCATAGCTGTAATAGGACCCACTCTCAAACAAATTTAATCATCTTGAACCATTCATTTAATGGGTGTCTATATAAGACCTCAAATTTTGATAGTAAACCCTATCCAATACATGCACTGATGCCATAGTGGAGCTCTACTGAATAGAAGAGTAAATAAACATCCATTTGAGGTGTAGTGGAGCCCTATCCAATTGTAGAATAATACATGTTTGTCTAGAAAGAATGGATGCCCTAGCTTGATATTAACCTAGATGTTCAAGAATCAAATCAAGATGGATTGATGTCGAATTCAATCACAAAACTATGTGCAAAGACACAACAAACCCTTGAGCATCAATTTCATAGCAAAATTGAGTGATACCAGGCTAATATTTAGAGAGCAGAGCCCTCGTCTTGCGACCACTATTTTTGAAAGTGGCCCGCAGGCATAACCATTGACATTGATAGTGGTTAGCAGAGCCAGTTGCTCTGGTCAATAGTGGCTAGGGTCTGTTTTGACATTTTTTGCATTTAGTCAATAGATTTCTGATTCTTATCATTTAATTTATTTTATCTAACATATATTAGCTATATTTGATACATTTGCATGATTTATATCTAGTTTTGTAATCATATTTGTACCCCTTTATGTAATTTCATGCATATGTTTCTTTATTTACATATTTTAAGAAATTAGCCTCATCTTGAGAAGCTTACAATATTATTGACCAATTTTAGTTTCTTTATGTGTAGGTGACTGGGACATTCAATGATCAAAGATCGTCAAGATTCAAGATACTGACATCAAGAAGCAGAGGT
This sequence comes from Wollemia nobilis, assembly GCA_028583015.1. Taxonomy (NCBI): domain Eukaryota; kingdom Viridiplantae; phylum Streptophyta; class Pinopsida; order Araucariales; family Araucariaceae; genus Wollemia; species Wollemia nobilis. The sequence continues at coordinate 6,955,748 of JAQPPZ010000715.1, forward strand.
GGCTTGATAAATCCTCCATAATAAAATTGGTGGAGATATATAGAGCTTGTAGAATACATCACCCCAATTTTAGGGCTCAAATTGATTGTAATCATGTATCAAATTTGGTATCCCCAAGAGGGACAAATATGTAACTGAGATTTCAAATTGATCAATGTAAAGAATGGATTTCATTTTATCATTTCAATTGGTTAGACATGTTTCGTCATTTCAAATTTGATATTATGTTGCAATTAGCCTAGATTTATGCTTTCTATAGCTTTACAAAAACTACCACTAAAGTTAAGGGAGGGGTTCCTAAGTAGTGTCTTCTAGTTACAAGCCTCACCATAGGCCCAAAACATCCATGTTGATTTAGTTATAGAGTTGGTATGAATATTTATCTAAAATATGCTTGATTTTGAGAATGATGGATCCCTTACTATTTAATTTGAAAAGTAGTAATTACACATGAATACATTATCCGAGGACCCTATTCAATTAGTACCTATGAAAAAAAGATTTATCTTGAAATACAATGGTACGTCCAAATTATATGCCTCAGAAAATACATTGTATTACTCGGTAAGATCCATAGAATTTTAGAACTAAATTTTAACTACCTTTGACCTTGATAAATTTTTGTCTATTTAGTTATAAACATACAAAGACCATGTCCTTTTTGGTAAATATGCACTCTAGACTATGTTGAGTTGCATATACTTTTATGTCTTTGAGCCAATGCTAAGTTCTCCTTGATAGTTTGGAGTGTATTTTCTCAATGTATGAGACTATAATTGATAGTCTATATATTAGAACTATTTAGAAGGTAGCATGTGAGAGATGATGGTTATCATCCAAAAACAACTTCATATGGTTTCATCTTGTTTAAAATAGGTAAGAGGCATTACACCACTGTTGAGTAAGTGATAGCCTCTTATCTAAATGCATGTACTTATCTAAATCAAAATAATATAAATAGATATATAGCAATATATTCACTAATTTTGTTTTACTATTAGTTTGTAGGTAATATATTGAGCTCATTTTTAGTTGTTTTTTATAGCTTAAACAATTCCTACTAGAAGTTGCTAGTAAAGGTAAGATCATGATTACAAACAATGGAAATGGGCATAACATGGAAGCAAAAAAAATTGTTAATGAAGGCTTGTGCAATAGTAGAGGATTTATAAGGGTGGTCCAATAAATAGTAATGGATATATATAGAGAGATGAGAAACCATCATAAAATAACTAATTTAACTCTCGACTTAAGCAACTTCTCAATAAAATTCCTGGAGATGTCAATCTATACTATAATTAGCACCAGTAACCACTATAGAATACCTAAAGTCTTTAGAGTTTATTCCTAGTGGTATTGATATGGAGAACATACTTTAATAAATATTTTGATATCTCATTTCATGATGGTGTATAAGAAGATTCTTTTACATCTTTTATATATCTTTAAGAAGCCAAAATTAACTGTAGATGATGATTCATGCAACTCCTATAATACCTTTACCAAAAGATCCAAATACATTTAAAAAGTATGGCATGTATAGTTCAAGTATCAACCATCCCAAGAGCACTCTAGCTTAGTTTGGGAATTTTGTTAGCTAATGAATGAAGAACTAAATTTGTGAATCCTTGTACCTCTTCTATTTGACCTCTTATAGTCAATATATAGTCAGTAAGGATAAGGCACATAATATACCATGGTATTTTAATGTGCAAGATAGTGCATATAAAATGACATTCTTCTTTCCTTTATTATATATAATTTCATAGTCATAACCCAATAATTTAGTTTTTCTTATTTTGGTAGATAGACTTGCTGATCCAAAAAATATTTTAGGCTATGATAATTATCTTGATTTAGAAATATTACCTCATATGACATGGAGACCAGATAGTCATTGCATAAATATAGATAACATGTTCTTCTCATAGGTATATTATGCTAGATTTTAGGCAACAAGTGCATTTCTAGTGAATGCAAAGGATCTTCTTTCTTACATCAAAATTACTCTAGTTCCTTTCCCAAACATGTCACTTTCAATGAAAAAGAACTAGAGAAATATGATACAAGTGTTGGAGTGGTGCACATGTATTATTTAATAAATATTTTCTATTTTTTTATTGATGGGAAAGAGTTTTGAAAGGGACCCTAAAAATTTTACAAAGCATAAAAGTGAAACCGGATAAATCAACAAGATTAACCCAAGAAGAAACAAAAAATGGAGCAACTAAAACAACATCTCAAACCAAACGGAGAGAGGAAAGAAACCCAAATAAACCTAAGCACAACTAGTTCCAAGAATTGCAAAAATACTGAAAGGAAATTTAGAGTAAACAAATGTCATCATCCTAATTGGTAGACCTAAGGTTTTGAGGGAAATCAACATGCCAAACTTGAAGGGTCTCTTCCTCAATGCCTCTATTAGCAAGTGAGTTAGAAAATTTATTTCCTTCTCTTAACACGTGTTGGATAATGACATTAGAGTACCTGCTAACAAGCCTCCTACATTCATAAATGATATTGAAAAGGCTCCACGAAGGGGATTGAGAAGCTTTGAGATAGTTGATGATTAGCAAGGAATCTCCTTCAATGATTAAGTTGCTAGAGCCAAAGCCTTCTAGGACAAGCAAACCTTGATAAAGAGCTCTCACCTCAGCCAAGTTGTTGGTTTGAATTCCAATATTATCTGCATAAGATACAATTATTTTCTCTTTGTCATCCTTGATTATGCCTCCACTCCTAGACCTTCTAAGATTTCCTTTAGTTACTCCTTCAAATTTGAGCTTTATCCACCCTATAGGAGGAGGAGTTCAAGTAATGCTTGATCTATCAACAATAGGTCGAGGAGTTCCTACAAAACAATATGTTAGATTGAAACTTGCAAATAGGTGATAAGATGGGCATTTTCAGAGGCAAAGGTGGTGATGCGAAGGAATATGGATTGAGAGTATTTGGTAAATCCTTTGAAAACTCTGTTGTTACATTTTAGTCAAATCTACTAAATTAAGTGGTGTAGGTATGTGGACCATAGGAATTTTAACTAGGAAATTAAGAAAGGGTTAGGCCATTGCTCAAACAAAAGGATGGTGGAAGACGGTTGAACCTAGGCAATGTTGACCAAATCAAATAGAGAATTCAGAATATAAAGAGAAAAATAGCATTGTAGGGAAATGTGGACAGTTGATTCCCAACTGGACTTGCAAAGAGGGAAATAGTTGGGAATAAAAATCCCTCTGATGATTAAATTATCCATAGTTAAAATTCAATTTTGAGAAGCAATCCAGGAAAAGAAGTTGATTTTTTGAATCAATTTTTTAACCCAAACATACTTAGCAAGGGTCTAGCTAGGTGAGGGGGTATCTTGAATATAGTAAGCAGATTTGACTGTGAAATTACCATTCTCACTAAGCTTCCATATGATATTGTCTTTTGATTAGGAGTTTGGAATAACAAAGACTCATAATAAATTTTGAAGGATTTTGGCAGCAAAAGTGGAATTAACATCTAGATCATTGGTTGCAATGGATTTCTAGAGACATCAGTTAGGAGACTAAGAAATGAATTTAATCACTTTGCTTCCAAATGTTTGGTCCGTAAAGGGTTTGAGAATTGCCAAATTTGTCTCAGATATGAGGGGATGATCCTAAAGCCAAACATCTTCCCATAACTTGATAAAATTACCACAATCAAGTTTCCATATTATTCCCTTCCTGATGATGTCCCTGCGTTGAATGATAGAATTCCAAAAGCACAAACCTTGAGAAAGAGGTTGGTTATCCATGAAAGAGGTTTACTGGTGATTGTTTGTATAGCTTACACTTAATTTTGTCAATATGATGGTAATAAATGTTAGATTTAAATAGTAGCAATCCTTTATATATTGTACCATAGGATCAATGCTAAGTTTAGTTCATATTTATTTCAGTTTTAGGTGTTTACAGAAAAGTAATACACATAAATTAAATTGTGTAGGAATGAAAACAAAATGCAATTTGGACTAAGTCTATATGAGTATGTGTGGATCCATGTATGATTTAATGATGCATAGTATAATTCATAATTATTTATTGTGCAATTAATTAACTTTATGCTCTAATACTTATTCTAAATTCTAACTCTATCTATCGTGCTTTTGGGGGGAGATATTTAGGGACCAACATTTCAAAGTGGGCCCTACCTCTGGAAGGTTAGTGTTAACCCCTTCCCCTTTTTCTACTCTACTTTAAATTCAGTAATCTACTCTCATTTAACTAATCTAACGCTTAATTATTTCATGGTTACAGGGAAACAGAAGAAATGGAAATTACCAAAGCAAGCAAAATGTAAAGAAATTATAAGATACAATTACCATATTTCAAATAAAATATTACTACTTTATTACTGAAAATTTAAATGTATATAAATGCGCCTTCAACTATCAGAATTGTATACAGAAGATTACATTAGGAATAGTCACAGATTAGAAATTTTCTCCATTAGCTAGCCAAAACTTTTCAAAGGTCTCCTATGTAATATAATGTTGCTTGGAAAATTTCGAATATAAATTTCCACATATTTTTCCATGTGTTATTGTGGACTTGATATTACGACAACTATGTACTAACTAAAATAATCTAAACCAACACAATTCCTAATCTTGCTTGAACTCTATAAATAACCTAAGTGGTTCAAGTAGAACTTTAGGAATGAACTTAACAAAACTATACTAATTTGAATATTTTGCAAGATGTACAATATAACGATATGTCCTTTATTATCGGGAAAGTCAATGATCTTGCATCATAATCTAAAAAATCTAACAACATTCTAATCTCATTCCCATATGTGATTAGAATATGACTGTGTACAATATAACCCTAAAGTATGACTGACATTTATTATCCTTTATCCTTACATATAAAAATTTTAGCTAGCAACCAATGTTTGACCCTCAAAATCTAAAGCATGATGTTATGCAAAGTGCTTTGAAAAATGGACCACATAATATCTAATAATTTCCAAAGACAATGGTGATGGATCATTACGTTCTCCATAATGAAAAACAAACTGCCTTAAACAACTTGATAAAGTGTATAGATGCACTCCATAGACTGTTCATAATGAACAACAAGCTAGCTTAACCACCTCCATGAAGTGTCCAAGTGCATTGTGAAATCCATGGAAATAAAATATATAATAGTGACGAGATTTCATCATGTGGCATTTCATAGTAGGTCAGTAATTGGCTTGTAATATTTTAGATTAACTTAGAAATCAAAGCTTGTATATCCCCAACCTTTTCTTTAATCTCATTTGAAGGAGATGCCTCTTGGCCACTATCATCCAGATTGTGCCTTCCTTCTCATCGTCGTTGAGGGATGTTCTATACACAAAAAAAAATGACTTCTACCTTTAGAGCATGAAATGAGATCAATATTTTTGAGTGAAGGGAATTGATGTTGTGACACTACGTTCAATGTTCTTGAGATTCAAGTTGACATGATGATCTTATGGAAGACCGTTGGGAATGCATTAATTGTTAAAACAAACTTCATTGGTTTATGCTATCTCCAACCTATAAATAATAATAATAGGTTCATAGACTAATAATAATATTACAATATAGAGAATTTATAAATTTAATAATATAATAATAATCTTATATAGGTCTAAGGTGTAGACCAATTGGTTCATCCAAACCCCATAAGGAGGCGGAGGTCCAAGGTTCAAATCTCGGGCCTTGTCGGACTGAACACTTGTCCCTTTCCTGGTGCTTTCAGTGGCATAAAATATTTAAAATGATTGTGGCATGGCGGTTATAGGGGCGGACTGCATAAATATCTGTGTGGCGTCTTTCGGGGCGGACAACGCAGAATACTGTGACAACCATAAAAGGCTGGACAACCTGCCCAGATTCATGGTGGCTACCGATTCCACCATGTTAATATATAATATATATATATATATATATATATATATATATATATATATATATATATAATCTTATAAACTAATAGTAATATAATTATAATATTATAATTATAAACTTAATAATATTAATAATATTATAAACTAATAATAATATAATATAATATTATAATATATTATAAATTAATAATATATTAATTTATAATATATTTTTATGATATTATAAATTATTTTTAGGCTAATAATATAATAGTATGACTACTATTAATGTAATATTATTAATAATATATTTATAGTATAATATTATTAATATAGTATGTAGTAATAATATTATTTATATTACTATTATTAATTACGTCGATAGACGTCCTACAATGGCAGCCAGGAAGGTCAGCCACGTCGTAAACAATATTAATATTTTATTAAAAAAGCCGACATTAAGAAAATTATCCGTCGACATTAAGGGTTACGATGGATTTAAACTAGCTTAAATATATAAAATATATATCTATAAACGTCGAGAGTTATCAATTTTGAGGTGCCTATCTCATTTCTTGGGGGTGTGATAGATAGGCGCCTCGATATTGATAACTCTCGATGTTTATAGATATATATATTTTATATATCTAAGCTAGTTAATATAGTATTGTATTAATATAATAATAATAATAATAATATTGTTACAATATTATTAAAAGTTAACAATCATAATATTAAGTTGACTGACTCAAAATACCATTCTCGAAATCTTTGGGACTGCACCATAGATTTGCAATCAAAGCCATTATTATTTTTCGTCACTATATGTTATATTTATGGTGGACGTTGGAAGTGAAAAAAGTCAAATTCAAAAATTTGAGTGCTATCTTATTTTTGATATATTTGCAAAAATCCATCCATCATATTAGCAAAAAATGCATAGCTGCGAGTGAGCTTGGAAATATTATAAACTGAAATTGCCCAGTTGTGAGTGTGCTTGGAAATATTATTTTGCTTATTTATGAGGATGTATTTCATCCAAAGACCTCCTTTGCATATATGTGCTTATAAATGAATTTTGTGTACACTTTTAGAAGTAGTCCAAAAAGTGTCTTTGGGAAAGCTTGTAGGAGACTGCCTTGTCCTGATCACAGTATTGGGACTGTTTTGGGCTTGGCAAACCTCTTTTTGACCCAGACTCAGGGAGAAGATCTAACTAATAAAAGGTTGCAGATTAACATAAAGAAACTTACCCAAGATCACCCAGCTCAGAGATCCATGAGTGCTTGTGAGACTCACAAGAGTTATAACGGTGGGCTTGATTGTACAAGGTCATAATATTTGGTACAATGTAATTTGTATTGAATTTATACAATTTTCCATGCTTGAAGTCAATTTTGAACATATTTACTAATGAGTTGCAAATTTGAGGATTCTGAGTATAAATAAGATTATGTACGTTGTAGACTCAAGGATTGACTCAAATCATGTTCCATTTCAACTAACATTTTATTTTTATCTAAGTGTTACTAATATTTTGTCTTGCAGCTATACCCACCTTATCTTACTTTCATCCTTGTTTATTTTGATGATTTATTTATTTTATATTCCAAATTATATACCTTGGTATTTTAAACCTATACTCTCGCTTTGGTGAGATTTTCTATTCATTTTCTTGAGTACCCAGGGTTCTGGAAGCACCTTGTATTTGTATCCAGCCATATCTATCAAAATCTTACTCCATGTTCAAGCATTTTTCCTGCACGTGAAAAAGTTGCCAACCTTTTCATAGGCAATGTTTTTGCCATTTATGATTTCCTATCATAGTTATGTCTGTCATCAAAACACCCAACCCTTCTTGGGGCATATTACATTGCAATCTACCCAAATTTCAAAAATCTCACATTTTATCTTCCTGTTTCATTTCCAAAATTGTAGGATCTCATGAAAATGCTAGCAAAGGCAACGATTTCACCATAAACGAATTCACAGTCTAGGGGGCGAATTCAAGAGAAAATCGAGAGTCTTCTGTATATAAACTCTTGTTTTTGGCTTTGCAACTTCATTTACAAGCTAATTTAATATTTGTTTCTGTATTTTCCTTCACCCTTTGTTGTGTTCTTTTTCTTTTTTTTTGAGGGAATCCATGAAAACATCGGTGGCCTGTACTTCAGGTAGCAAATTTGTGTCCCTGCGGCACTTTCACTTTTGCAGTAAGACCAAGTATCTCTATTCCAAAACTTGAAATTTTTGTTTTTGTAGGATATTTTGTTTGTTGTTTCTTATAGTCTAGGCCCTCTGTTTATTATATTAATAAAATAAAAACAAAAAATTTAGTATAGCCTAAGACAACACTTTAATGTTCTGCTTTAGGCATAAAATTAAAAGTGCATTTAGCTGCATAAAAAAAAATCTTGATTTCAACCTTTGTTTATAGGATCCAATCCTTTAGATTCCTTCTCAGGTTTGGCCTGAAAACTCTTATGATCCAATGGATCTTTGAAAAAGATATTCAAAATTTAGAGACTTAGAAGTGAATATGTTTTTGGATGAATTCTCATTTACTCCATCCCGACAACCCTTAGAGCATGTTTATGTTTCCTCTTTAGTCCTCAAAATCATTAGCCATGCCCCACATCAGTAAATCTATCATACCATACCACATACTGTTGAAAGATAAATTTATTATTATTATTTATTTATTATTATTATTTTTTTAAATAGGTATGGGATTGAAACGGGTTCCACCTGTATTACATCATTACCACACAATGGTATTACAACAAAGTTTGGATATTATCCATGTATTATTTTGGCAAGATTCGAACTTGGGTGTCATCTTGAATGTTGAAGAATTTTAACCGGTTGAGCTAATGCCGCTTGATATTATGATTATTATATTTATTTATTTATTTATTATTATTATTATTATTATTATTATTATTATTATTATTATATATCTAATTATATATATAATTTATATTATTATTATTTTTAAATTTTACTATGTCAACATTCATGCTAGCCTTGTGGTCGACGTCTTTTTAAATTGCAATGTGTGGCAGCCAATCATAGGCGTACACGTCAAATGCATTTGTGGACAAGCTTTTGGAAAGGTAATCAAAAGGGGTTTTATTAATATCATATAATTTTATCCCTTTTTATTCCTCCCTAAAGCCTTGATAAGTATAATTGTCATTTTATTTTTAATTTGTGTTAACACATCTTATCACACATCTTATCATTTTTTTGGATTACCACGTGTCGCTTATACTTGGGGCCAATTTAAGTATTCTGTAGACACCTAAAACGCGTCATGTCGAGGACGACTACTCATGTGGGCATGCTACAAGACCATATGAAATATCTTGGACAAAATCCAAGATAGAGCAGTGGTTCTAACCACTCAATTTGGGCTCCTTGGCCTAATAAGTTTGAACCGCAATCAGTCTGAACTGCAGCCCAGACCTACGGTTTACAGGATGAACCACAGTTCAGACCTACGGTTTGCAATCTAGACCGTAGATGTGACCTGTGGTCTTAACTGAAGTTTAGTTGGCCTTCAATCCGAGCCAAATTGGTTGGAACGACCATTGGATATAGAAGAATGTGGTTAGAGGGCAGAAGTTTCCATTCCAACTATCCTAACCACCCCTTATTGATCTTGGATTCTCTAGGAAGCCACCCCCAATCCTAGGGCATCCTATAAATACCCCCTACAAATGGGGAGAAAATAAGAGAGATGATTTGTATAGCAAAGCGCTAACAAATTATCAAGAGAGTGTGAATTGATCAAGCAAGCAGTGAAGCCCTATCGGATTGCATACTGAATTTGTGCATTCAAAGGCCATTTTTATATTCATCCAATGATCAGTTTGCCATGGAAGTTCTAGGATCCTAGGAGGATCAAGAAATGCAAATCCAAGCAAACGAAGGCCCATCACAGTGATTCAACTGCCAAACCTATTATAAGGACATCGAAGGTGACCCTTGAACATCAATTGGACAAGGAGGTCAAGCCCACTGCCCTTGGAATTGAAGGTAAGCCTATCAGAGTGCTAACCATAACTATCAGCTATGGTTTACAATGCAGACTGTGCACCAAAGCTGTAGTTTGCAGCAAAGGTATAACCGCCTTCCTATTTCCATTTCTATCTAGCTAATTAGGTTAGATTAGTTATTTTTATGGTTTAATAGCATTTTAGCAGACTTCTAACTATAGAATTAGGTTAGATTTAATTCTTATGTTTATGCTTCAATTAGGACTTAAATGCTTTATTTATGCATGTTTATGCTTCACTTTTATATCTGATCCATGCCTAGTGTAGCTGTTCCTTTCCTTTACACTATTATATGAATCTTGATTCACTTTGCATAGCTTAGAAGCATTCTTTATGTTTTCTTGATTATGCATGTTAATGGTGCCATTATGCAATTTACCTAAAAGGGCCTCATCATGAGAGACTACCTATCTTTTTGACATTCTTGTGTTGTTTCTTGACTGCAGGGAAAAATTTCGAAGGAGAGCAAACTATCAAGTTCCTTCCTCATCACGAATAAGATGGCATCTCCACCCTAGAGCAGTTCGTGCCATTTTGAAAGGCATTTGGAAATCACACCTACCATTAAGAGGGAAACAATTATGCACTCTTATTGTAATATTGTATCAAAATGAATATCCCTGAGAGGGATGTACTTGTAATTGGATTTTTGCTTTGAATATAATGGAATTATTTCTTGTTTTATTTGTTGTCAATTTCATTTTCTTGTATGCATGCTATAAGTTATCATTCATTGCAATAGGATATGCCATCGGGTGTGGCCCTTTCTAGTGGCTACAGAGGTGATCATGGTGGCACCCCATATTTTTAAGATCCAACTATGCTTTGTTGGTTTTTGTATTTGTAGGTATAGACCACAACTATCATCTATGGCCCAAAAATTGAAACACGGGTACAAGGTGCGGTTTACAATCAAAACCGTAGGTCAGACCTGCGGTTTCCTGCTGACAACACAGATAGAAAAATTTAGAATTTTAGATAGTGTAGGACATGAGGTAGGTCCTATTTCCAGACCTTTATCACTTTTATGTTCTCTATGTTTTTAACAGTAGGTCTATTTCAAATGTAAATTAGGAAAAGAACTAAAAAAAATGGTAAATCATTTTTCCTAGTTTGCTTTTGTACTTTGCTTTCAATAGAAAGACATTGCTAGGAACAATGGACCTCTAATTGTAGTCCACCCTAGGCTACATCATGCTTGATAGAGATTTTTTGATGGTTTGCATGTGTGAGGCCTAGTTAGTGGCCATTTAGCATTATAATGTGCATAGTCTTAAAGAGAATCTAGAATAGCTTGCATTTTTTGAATTTGAAACGTCTTTCACTTGCATAGCATTTAGAAAATGAGCATGTATGCTATATGATGCATTTCTTTTATGTACATTAAAAGGAACCACACACACCATGTTTCATTTAAACATCAGTGGTGTTGGGCTCTCACATCCAACCCATTTGATTGAGACCAATAGTGGATGTCATTACCACTTGGTTGGCTCATTTGAAATTGTATTATCGGGACCCACTCATGGCCAAGGCTGACCCAAGAACTATCCTATCTATGCAAAATAGCACACACTCATCTTCGAAAGAGTGTATCGTTGTGCATGGTGTGTTGGGTGAGGGTTGGTAGTACCTATGCTACCTCGTTGAGTATAGACTTCATTCTTATATTCGTCTTGTGCGAATATATAGGTGAAAAACTTTGAACAATTTGAGTATAAAATCAAATTTTGCAAAACATGATAAGAGTTTCTACAACTGATACAACAAATATTGAAAACACATCAAACAGTTTAGGACTCACTTTTAAAACTTAAAATGAGATAATCATTATTGTATACCTTTTTTTCTTAATAATAATACATTTATACTCTAGGTACACAATGGTGGACACATAGGGTGGTTGGAAAAGGTCCAAAGCCAACGTCGATGACCATCCCTAACCAGTTTATAAAAATATGTGTCGAATCCTCAACCACATGAGCGAACTAAACATCGTTCGACTAGCATTAAAGGAGATAACTCGACACGAGGGGAGCTAGTAGAGCAAATTCTAGATAGAGGAGGTTTAGTACACTCATCTAGGCATAGAATAGAATAGGAAATCTTCCAGCATGAGGGTGTTCCACCTTGCGAGCCATTATCGAGACCGTAATGCACATGCATCCACGAGATCGATCGAAGAGTTTATTGTGTAGGGGACCAGGTTGGTGCCCCTACGTACTAATTCCACTGGAGGATCTATGGCTCCACATTTTGAGTATAGAAGGACTAGAGACCCGCCCCTTCAGGGGCAAGCAGATAGGCTTACCATCAAGCATAGGTATAGCCAAACTCCCATGCATGTTACACCATGAAAGATCACCATTGATATGTCAAATGTGGGAGATAATGGCACACCGCCACATGAGCGATGGTGGTCTAGGTAGCTAGAGGGTCTAGGTAGTGTTCTAGAGTAGCTAGGTTACAAGCCTTCCACTCCACCCACACGAGCCTTGAGTGAGCATAGCGTGAGTGTCATTTGCACTACTAGAGAACATGGGGAGGCTTCTAAGCACCCTCATGTCACACACCTATTATCTACACATGGTGGGTCACAATATAGAAAACGACAAGAGGCCAATGTCATTTTCACATATAGAGGCAAAGGCATAGCACATCAATTCGATGGGTACAGAACCCACAAGGTCGCTCGTATAGAACAAGGATATCAGAGGCCTCCTACGATTGACCAGATTGATAGATCACATTGACTGGCATCAGAGCAGAAATGCCAACTCCTCCAAGATCAATTGGAGGATGCTCACCTAGAGCAAAGGCTCATGTGACAAAGGTTATATGAGCAATGCATGCGTGAAGAGTGTATCCTTACCCAAAAGGAACACGTGGAGTAGGAAGATCACTTAGCTAGGGCTGGTCTATATCCTCAAGATGAGCATCGAGAGCATACGCATAGAAAGGCTTTCTTACAAGATGATATGCATCAAGAGCATAGAGATGCTCCTACTCATATTAGTTCTGAATAGAGAGAGCGACTACCACCACTCAATAATCAAAGGTAGTAGACAGTATGAAGCAGCAGCAGGAGATGGATACGAGCAAGAATGTCTTGAGAGATCTTGAGCTAATGTGGATGAATAGCAACACCCTCTATCTCGCACAAGGAAGATAGTACCTCCTAAGCCACCTATGTGTCAACTTAAGGAGGAGGCCTTTTTGTATTCAGAGGCCTATAAGGCCTTAGCCAAGAAGATTAAAGACATTGAGAGACAAGGTGTGATTATTCAAAAGATAACTTTGAGGAAAATCCATAACGAGCCTTTGGATCCTTCGGTGCCTACTTCGACTTATCTTGAGCATTTTGATATGCCCAGGTTAGATAAGTTCAAGGGTGATGAAGACACACAAGAAAATGTAATGAGTTTTCTGGACGTATGTTTTTAGATAGAAAGCAATGATACATTATTGTTGTGCACGTTCATCATGAAACTTTTAGGACCGGCCCGAGAGTGGTTTAATCAGCTAAAGAAACATAGCATAACAAGTTTCAAGAAATTAGCTGATTCCTTTCTTGAATGCTATTCTTTTGGTGTCAAGAAGTAGGCCAATCTTTCCTATCTGGTTGTGCTAGCTCAGCGCGACGACGATCCAGTAGAATAATATGAAAAGAGGTGGAGGAGATTAATGGTGAAGTTGCCATTCCCTATTCCTACCATAGAGTTAACTCGAATGTTCATGAAGAGTTGTGCCAAGCACATATCGTTACTGCTGTAGCTATAATAGTATCCAACATTTGAGGAGGCTTTGGTGCGAGCCAAGGTGATCGAGAACATCAAGTTGCAGGAAGGTAACTTGAAGATAAAAAATGGGAGAGAGGGACAAAAGTAGAGTGCCACAAAGTAACAGGGCAAGAAGGCCCACGTAAATCAAGTTGTACTAAATCTCCAACGGGAGGACAAGGGGCAAAAAAAAAATAACTATCAGGCCCAACCTCCCCTGCATAATATGACAAGTGCAATAACAATTACAAGGGAAAGAACAAATATAAACGCCCGTATCGCTAGTTCACACCATTGAAGGAAGCATTGATGATGATTTTCCATTAGTTATGTGAGGCCAAGGCAATCAGATTACCCGAAGTCAAGATGATAGACCCCAATCAACCTAAACCAAAGGGGTTACAAGACGATCTATTTTACATTTTTCATAGAGCGAAATGCCATGACATTGAGGTTTGTTGGTATTTCAAACATTTGGTGCAAAATATGATCAACAAGGGTGAGCTTGTAGTTCCACACAACTCGTAGGTGCCAAAAAATTAGAATATGGGATTTACAAGAACCCCTTATCGAATCATGAGGCACCTCAGAACAACGTTGGTCAAGTTAACCAGGTACGAGTCAAACCACCTACCCAAGGGTTCATAGGCATGGTCATTTTTGTCACTAGGCACAGGATATACGAACAACAGAATCAACCTCATGCTCTTGTTCAAATACAAGCCATGCTGAATCAGTGACCGATGCAAAATATTTTAGGCCCACCAACAAGATCGATGGTGACCATAAGGAGCAGGTTGGTCCAAAACCTGTAGATAACTCCTGCAAAGTTTTCAATATATGAATTAATTTAGTAGTCCCCCAGGCACAGGGAGAATCTTATGGATATTTTGAGGTCCATTGAAGTATAGGCCCAGGATGCACAGGCATTTAAAAACTTCATGGGACATGTACAGCAGTGTCAGGAACCGATGATCCAATTTTATGATCATGAGATAAATACGGTTTCTACAACTATGACCGACCCCCCATTGCACATAATTGTGTGTGTGAATCACATGCCATTTAAAAGGTTCTTGATCAATACTAGCTCATAGATCAACATAATAACAACTAAGGCGCTAAGCCATTTAAAGCTACCTAAATCACACATTGTGCAAACTACATTTACATTAAGAGAATTTAACGATGCACTATGTTCAACTATCAGCATAAGTATCCTACCCATGCAGGTAGGTCTAAAGACCATTTCAGTAATGTTTCATGTGATAGAAGGGGCCAAGTAGTATAACATTTTACTCGATAGGCCTTGGATTTGTAAAATGTGTTGTGTCCCCTTGATACTGCATCAGTGCATGAAATATATTCACGAGGGACTGGTTCATGTAGTGGCATAAGATGAAGAGCCATTTAAATTTGTGAACCTAGAAAATTTACCTGGGAATTTCATACTCCTATCAACGCACCTGGATGTTAGGCCATCATCGCCAATAAAGAAACCAAGAGGCAAATCATTAGTGCATGATCAACCAATGCCATCTATGTCACATAGATCAGAGCACACAATTGCCACTTCATTGAAACTGTCGATATCAAGAATACGTCAGGATGATAGGAAATTAAAAGCAAAAATGAGCAAGAAAGAGAAAGAGCTTGAGCCCAAGCCAATCGTCGAGGATGTTCCCATTCCCATGGAAGTTGAGGAACCTCAATACAAATCCAAGGAGGCACCTTAGCCTACCTCACTTGCATCTTTAGTAGGGTAATTCACACCACGGATGATGGTACGTATTACTAATACTAGATTATGCGAGTACCTTGTATAAAATGTGACCTTTGGACCAATTTTGAAGACTGTGCAAGATATGGGCAAACCTTTCACTCATCGTTATTCGGTTGGATCGGTGGTTCCATTGGGAGATCCACCTAACCAAACTAACTTCATCTATGCAGGGCTAGATTAGCTTTCAACATGAGATCCCATGGATGAATATGACAAGGAATCCTTCATGGTAAACATTCATTATTTGTTTAATCCGGAGTATGCCATGCACATTTTTGAGCTATATCATTGGCATGGATACGACCTTGGTCTCTTTGAACAAGGATGGAGAACTTCGTTGGAACCTCATTATCATTTAGTCACTGATAGATTCGCTCTAGGGTTACAGATACGAGGGTAAGATGATTTGATCACAACAATCCTAGATTTTTTGTACCTCAGCATAGTAGACAATGTAGATTTTAATCCATATCATCTAGATCCTTCAAAATTTTGGAAGAATCACCCTATGATATCTATCATCACCATTGAGCCACTCAAAGATGATCATGAAGATCTCCTTGAGCAGACTAAGGCAAAAATGAATCCCAGAGATCAACTGGGACACCAAACCTATGATGCAATCAATGACACAGACATGCAGGGGTGCAACCCCATTATTGCAAATGATCTCGAGCTAGGAGATCTTTGTAATGAATATGGAGCGAAGTCCACCTCCGTTATGAGTGGACCAGGCTATAACGCAGACAAGGATTCCTCAAACAATGATGAATCAGAGGATGAAGTCAAAGGCGCTTATGTAAGGTATTTATATGCATGTCATCTATTGCCTATGGAGTTGGTACAAGATACCGAAGAGATCCTTCCCAACATTGATCATTTAGAGGAAGAGATTGATCTAGTCTTCTCCGCAGTGTCATACATAAGGTATAATTATACGGTTTATCCGGATAGTGATGGCAATGTTCAAGAAGTAAGATTCATGGGGCCTCATTTAGAGGAACACCCTCCAAGAGTGGGGATGAATGAAGGATTCTATTATGACATTGACAAAGAAGACGAGTTAGAGAGGGCCTACCTAGGTTCTTCTTATTTGTGTTACCATCATCAACCCATCGACATCGATGAGGTCTAACGACAGCTACATGTTGGTCCACGTCTGAGAGCAATATGGTTAAACTTGGATCAAATACATCAGTTAGTTAATCCCCTTCCACTGACCTACATGTAGCTCCATGAGCCAAATGATCATATTTTGTATTTAGTGCATAGGGAGGATCCAGTTATTCACAGTCCTCATAGGAAAGACCCTTTCGTACTTGTGCCATTAGAGCTAGATCGTGGGTATGAGGACTATGCAAATTTTGTAGAAGTCAGTCCATGTAGTCCTAGAGATAAATTCCATTCCATAAACATGGTCTCCATTGATTTAACCACTCCACTCTGCAATCCAGTAGGTTCGTATAAAATATTGTATCTTAACAAAGATGCTATCAACTGGGATCATGCTGATTCACCCATTGAGCCTAAGGATTTCTTCCCCAATGAAGAAATGTTGCAACCTTTCCATTTTGCACCAGGTTGTGCATATGATGTTTATCATGCCAAAAATTCTTCCAACGTGGAACCAATCAACCCGGTTGATGACATCCATATGATTCCTACGCCTCACCATCTTGAGGAGGGATCACATATGTCGGTAGAGGAAACCTTTGAGGTGGATATCAATAATGATCCCGCCAGTGCAAAGAAGGTTAAATTTGGAGAGTCTCACCCTAGATGAGCGGGCCACCCTCATTCCTCTACTAAAAGAGAGATCAAAATTGTTTGCTTGGTCGTATAAGGATATGCTAGGTCTAGATCCAAAATTGGTTACTCACAACCTTTCACTATATTTGACGAAGAAGCTGGTCAAGAAAAAACTTAGCCTTATTGGTGAAATATGAGCTACAAAAGCTGTTGGATGTGGAATTTGTGATTTTCATATATTATCCATAGTGGGTGTCCAATATGGTACCCATGGGAAATCCCGATGGAAGGATTCGTATTTGCATGGATTTTAGAGATCTAAACAAGGCAACACCTAAATATTCATTTTTTTTTCCCAATATTGATGCTCTCGTAGATGCAACTGTAGGTCATGAAATGCTCTCCTTAATGGACAATTTTTTTGGTTATAATCAAATTTAGATTAAACCTGAAGACCAACACAAAACCATGTTTATAATGCCATGGGGAACATTTTGCTATAAATTTATGCCATTCGGCCTCAAAAATGTTGGTGCCACATATCAGCGGACCATGAGATACATTTTTCATGACTATATGCACAAAATTATTGAAGATTATATCGATGACTTGCTAGCCAAGTCATTGCTATGAGAAGGGCATGCAGAGGTCTTAAGGAAATTCTTTGATTACTTGATAGAGTACAACGTCAGGCTAAATCCTAAGAAGTGTGTATTTGGCGTAACTTCTATAAAATTACTAGGGTTCATTGTCTCCAAGAGAGGCATCGAAGTAGACCCAACGAAGGTCAAGGCCATTTTGGAAACGCATCCTCCCACCAATATCAAGGAGTTAAGGAGCCTTTAGGGCAAGGTAGCCTCGATAAAGTGATTTATCACCCAACTATCAGATAAATGTTGACCCATGAATCGACTGCTACATAAGGGAGTCTCATTCAACTGGGACAAGGATTGTAAGATAAACTTTGCTAAGATAAAGCAATACCTGGAGATGTCACCAGTGCAAGCTCCACCAAGGCCATAGGTGCCTTTTCTACTATATATATCGATGACTAACTTTGCACTAGGAACCATGTTAGCCCAAAAGAACATGCAAGGCAAAGAACAGGCCATATATTACATTAGTCGAACCTTGGTGAGCTATGAGCTCGGGTATGCATACATGGAAAAATTATGTTTAGTAGTAGTGTTCACTACAAAGAAATTGTGACACTATATATTAATTCATACGATGTATGTTATATCCAAACATAATCCTTTGCAGTACATGATGAGTAAAACTTATCACAATACACGTACTGTAAAGTGGATCATGCTTTTGATAGAATTCAACCTAGAATTTATAATCCAGAAGTCCATTAAGGGAAAGGTCATAGCAGATCAGTTAGATGAGGTGCCACTATAAAATAGTAGACCTCTAACAATTGAGCTTTCAGACGATGCAGTCTTCATCGTATCTGAAGCTCCCAAACTTGAAGAACTAGAGAACAATGCTTATATGACTCTGTTCTTCAATAGTTCGAAGTGCTAACAAGGGGGTGGTTCCAGAATAGTGTTCTTCACACTGCAATGAGCTCCAATTCCCTTGTCATTCAAGTTATATTTTATGTGCACCAACAACAACACTGAGTACGAAGCCCTACTGTTGGGCCTCCACATAGCCGTCACCATGAATATTAAGATATTGAACATATTTGGCGACTCCTTGCTCATAGTAAATCAATTCAAGGGGCTTTTTCAGTGTCGGTGTCCCATACTGAAAGCCTATAAAGATCTAGTTGATACATATTTGGCCAAACTTGAATGGTATGACATTGAGGCAATCCCTCGATCGTAAAATAGATTTGTAGATACCATGGCTTCTTTGGGATATTTAATCCCTCAGTATCTGTCTACTAATTTCACTGCCATCCATGTCAAGACACTCTCTCATCCAGTAGCAGAGCGTGTAGCCTATGATAATAGAGAATCAGTCAACATGATCATTGTATAACCACAAGCTGAATGGTTCTATAGAGCCAAAAAAATTCTTAAGAGGGAACCCTAGGGGTCATTAACCTCTTAGAGTCCCATGGGGAGTGGTACTACCATTCACCACATGGTTTTTTCTGAGTCTGCATTTGTAAAAGTAAATACGCAGGGGGAGCAAGTCATCTTAGCAGTCAAAGCTGAGATTTATCAAAATTGGATGTCGTAAATTAAAGACTTCCTAAAGCTTAGTATAATCCTAGAGGGATTACCACGTGTCACGAAGCACACATTTAAAAATAAAGTGGCCAAATATGTCTTAATAGGATATATCTTGTACTGATGGAGCTATGATGGAATTCTCCTTTGTTGCTTAGAGCCCCAAGAGGCATCATGGGCTATTTCGCAAGCCCATGATGGTACGTGCAATGACCATTTCATTGACATGGCCATCGTCAAGTGCACCCCTCGAATGGGTTACTATTGGCCCACCATGGAGAAGGAGTGCAATGCGTATGTCAATTAATGTGTTAAATGCCAGAATCATGCTAATATTACACACTTGCCATCGCAGGCCTTACATCCCATCCAAGCGGCTTGGTAATTTGCTCAGTGGGGACTAGATGTTATAGGCAAGATATCTCCTCCGTCATTAGGCTGACATACATTCATAATCATGGCTACTAAGTAATTTAAAAAGTGGGTGGACTTAATACCCTTAACTATGACAACTAGAGCTCGTATAGTAGAGTTTATACTGGAGCATATTATAAGTCATTTTGGGATTCCATCCAAAATAATATCGGATAATGGAACGTCTTTCAAGAATGAAATTGTGAGAGCTTTGACATCTAAATATAGAATGAAACACAATTTTATGACTCCATACTATCCGCAAGCAAACGGGTAGGTTGAAGCTTCCAATAATACAATGGTGGCCATCTTGAAATAGATTGTACAAGAAAACCACAAAGACTGGTACATCTAGCTGCCCCTTGCGCTTTGGGCTTACAGGACTAGTATTCGGATTCCCACTGGGGCAACACCGTTCTCACTAGTATATGGTATTGAGGCCATTATGCCCTTGGAATTAGAAATTCCAACATTACATGTTGCATTGAAAGAGTTCATCGATGATGACACTACGTGACAAGCTCGACTGGATCAATTGACACTACTTGATGAATATCGTATGAATGCCCTAGAGCATCTCCGTGTTTATTAGGAGTGATTAAAATAATCTTACAATGTCAAATTCCAACAGAGAGGCTTTGAATTTGGGGATCTTATCTTCAAAGAAAACCAACAGAACTCTAATTTACCACTAGATATGCGAGATAAATTTGTGGCTAATTGTCTAGGACCCAACATCATATCTAAAAATATTGGTCTGGGTACCTATCGCCTAACATTGCTAGGGGGTGTTGAAGAGCCTGAACCTCTCAACATCACCCATATTAAGCCATTTTATGCTTGAAGAGCATAGTAAAATGCTCCGAGAGTTGCTTGTAATTGCTCGGTCATCCTAAAAAGCTCCAAACACTCTCATTAGTGGTTTGGTCAAGTCAAAAAGCTCCAAAGGTGTATGTAAGCCCTTTGGTCAACCTCAAAAGCTTTGAGGGTTCTCAAAACCACTCGGTCATCCCAAAAGGCTCCAAGGGTCCCTGAAACTGCTTGGTCATGTTAGTTAAAAGCCCCAAGGATTTGCATATAATCACTTGGTCATCCTAAAAAGCTCCAAAGGCATCTGTTAGCCCTTTGGTCAAATTCAAAAGGCACCAAGAGTTTTTGAAAAACTACTTGGTCAACCTCAAAGGTTCTAAGGATTCTCAAAATCGCTTGATCATCCCAAAATGCCCCAAAGGTACCCATAATCTCTTTGGTCAATCCCAAAAGCTCCAAGGATTTTTAAAAATCGCTTGGTAAATTTAAAAGATCCAGAGGCATGTACTTGCCATTTGGTAAATTATGAGGCTCAAACCCCATAAAAATTATAAAATCAATAAAAACCAAAAAAAATTGGTAAAGCATAAAATCCAAAAACATTTGCATTTGCATTTGAATTTCGCATTTTCATTTTGTATTTACACATGCATTTGCTGCATTGCATATAGGCATTCGACATCCATTGTATTTCATAATAGAAGGCATTGTGTTTGTCAGTATTACAAACAATGCCACGTTTGTGTCTAAATCATGCATCTCTGCATTTATCATGATCCATAATTCATGTGAGTAATTGTGTTTTTCAACAGAACCTATAATTTTGCTATGGAGATATACTATGGTTTTTCGATCACTCAACCATACCTACTAGTCTTATCAAGAGTTGTTAGAAAGCTTGCTTTTCTTTTGTAGCTAAGGCTTAGTTACTATAGCCCTTAGCATATTAGAAGCCTATAACTAATTAACAAATTAAACAATCCTAAAAATGACTAGGGGAAGATGAAATTCATGAAGCAGGACTGGGTATCCTGAAGTGAAAAGTGTTATTCTCACTTATCCCTCTATGTGGATAGTATGGAAAAGATTGGTAGTTGGCAAAAGGATAGGTTAGTTCCCTATTCATAATCCCTTGCTTACGCTAAAATGAGCAATATCCCAAAGAGATATCCCACATCAATCCTCATGATTGATACCTTAGATCAATACATAGATCAAATCCTGAGAGTGATATCCCATATTGATATCATAAGATCAATATTCTCAATCGATGTACCAGAAACAATTTTTCCAAGTAAATCTCACCAAAGGAAAGTTTCTGAAGAGAATTATCAAATGTAAATTCCAGAAAGTGAAGATCGAATGAAGATCAGAAATCAAAGCTCAAGTGAAGATCGAATGAATATCATAAATAAAAGTTCACATCAAAGATCAAATGAAGATCATAAATCAAAGTTCAAATCTAGATCAAATGAAGATAAAAGAATATATTCTAGTGAAGATCAAATAAATATCCAAAGAAATTCAAATTCAAAATGGAATCAACTCCCTTTCTTCACTACGTATGAGCAAGTATCCCAAAAATTGAAGGATAGAAAGGAATGAGCCTGAATCCTTAGAATTGTCAGCACTACTATACCTTACACATGATGATATGTCTGGCACATTAGCATCTCGCTTATGAACAAGACCAATTTTTGAATGTGGAAGAGCTAGCTTCAGATGTCCTACATTGCCTAGTGGCTTAGTCCAACTAAAATCTAAACTTGAGATTGGATAAGACATCTGTGGAACCCCCTATCTTAGCAATGGGCTGAAAGAATCCCACCTGACATCGGGGAACGCTCGTGTATTATATTAAAATAATCATTTGCACACAGGAATAATGAATAGTTAGGGTATATCATAGCAAAAGCCTTTTATCTCAGAAGTCTAGTGTGGTTAGTATACAAATTTTGATAAGACTAATAGGGTGTTTGAGTCTCATGGAAAACCTCAAAATCTCTCTAAAAATCAACAAATGTTAAAAGAATAAACCATCATATGGTAAAATTCATTGCAAATTATCAAATCATAAAGTATTCAAGAAGTGATACATCATTACATAAAGCACAATCAAGATATAGGATAGATACCGAATGAATATCAACAAACAATTTTTATATGGCCACTAACTATATTGTGCATATCATTCAAAGTGCAAAAGAAAATAGAGTGACATATTATATCATTCGCATCATACAACTTCATACCATTGCATTTCATATATGGGTGATTAATTGATTAAATTCTTATCTTAAGGATTTTCAATTACATTCATGATTTTTATACATTATGTGGCGTCATCCATTAGATTGATAAACATATATTGCATACATTCCTTATGTTTTAAGTGATTAAAGCATAGAGGTTCATTTACATTAGATTACCATCGTGTAAATAAATCATCACATACATTAATGCATACAAAGAAAGCAATATCAAATATGCATTAAAAGAAAGCATTGCATCCATTTGCATGTATCATCAAAAAGCATATCTAAGCATATAGATCACTGCATACCATCATCATAAATTACATAGCTATCTAATGCATGACATCATACATCTCATCATATAGCATCAACATAATATAAGCATTGTATCCATGTGCATCACATAAAATTAAATTAAAAATAAATGAGTACTCAATAATGAGCCATAATAATGATCATATCATATATATAAATGTGTGTCTCAGAGTACATCGAGAGTGCAAAAATGCCCGCAGGCTACAAATGTGTAGGTCCTCAACCTTACACCAAAAATGAGATACATAAAAAATATATCCTATAATAATAGAGCTCTAGCTCTGATCTGCTCCCCCTGTACCAGAGCTCTTGCCACCTCCCTCAGTACTATGCTTAGGAGCCTACTCTGCCTGCTACCCTACTGACTACTACAGATCCTACTGAGCACCCTGAGTACTACCTAGCCTGAAGAGGCCTAGCACTCATCAAACTACAACCTATGCAATAGGCATATCTATCTACTGGGACCTATGGTTAGATACTGTAGAATACTGCCCTGCCTCCCTAGTCCAGGTATGACTATTGTCGCCATGTGTACTAGAGGACCTGTGTGTCTTCTCACTCTGATGGGTACGATGGCTAGAGCTAGTAGTAGACTATCCTATAGTCTGAGATCTGGTCTACTAGGACTCTATAACATATGGATACTCGGGAACCTCTACACCTAGCATCTAAATATATCCAACCAGCTGGTCTACCCCAGAAACCCTGCATGCATGCCTCTCATTGACACTCATCAACAAACCTTGTAGGTGTTGAATCTCTGCCATAGGATCCTGACCACATAGTAGTGCTACTGTTGGTTCCTTCAGAGGCCCCATAATCACCTGAGATGATGGAGGGTCCTTCCTCTATACCCTTAGCAGATTCCACTCTACTATAGCCACATCCCTTTATGCCTGCACCAAGTCACAAGCATGGGTGAGATTATGAACCTGGGTCTCTACTATATTAGCCTATGCTGTTAGGCTAGCAATATCCTACTCTACCTACATCAATCATTGATCTCTCTCTATCATCTGTGCTTGTAGAGTAGCGATAGTAGTGTCCTACTCCCTTTGCTACATATGGAATCACCCAAGCTAACTCTACAAGTCAGCCACCTATGCCAAGAGTAGCCCCTCTGCACTGTCAAGAGGGACCTCACCCTCCTCGGGAGCCTCCTCCTTAGGATCAACCTTAAGAACCTCCTTAGCAGCAACATCTATGCCTCAAAAACCCTCTTTCAGCTGGTGCACGTTGCACATGTTAGGATCTACCTCTGCTCCAACCTGATCTATTGCTCAACCCAGAGGTCCTGTCCCATGCCAACGAAACATAGACCATCATCCATCATACTCAAGAATGGTCTCAACTATGTCAACTCCCATCTCATTGAAGTCATTGAGAGCATCCCCTAGAGCCAAAGGATGAATCCATGGGAGATCCCTATCCAATGCTAGGTAATTGTAGATGAATGAGATCTCTGGGATGTCCTACACCATGCCAAACTGATGCAGGATGCAAGAGAAAAACTGGTACTCTCAAATCTTGGCCTTTTGAATGAGTAACCATTTGTCTCAGTGAGACTATCAAAGTTGCTCGCTGACCTCAGGCCAGTCAAGACACTCCATGTAGGGCCGCCACTCAATATCATTTGGCCTAAGTCCTATGAATCATGTGATGTAATTTTGGACATCGCCAACACGAGTCCTACTTCGAAAGCCCTCCTTATCTTGAAGCCAACAGTTAGCATATCACTGATGATCATCATTGATATTTGTGATGTGTATGGGTAGCTCCCCAGGATGCTCTATCCTGATATGCTGCCAGACCTAAATCTATAAGAGAAGACTGCAACTAATCCCTTGGCATCTTTGGTCGGTGATATGATATAGCTTGCAGTATAGTTGATCTAGTAGAGTGCTCCCCAAAGCTAGGAGTAGTGGATGTCTGATAGAGCTCTGCATAACTCTACGCATAGTAGCTAAGAGGTTCTAGGGAATCCTCATGCCCGAGGAGTCTGGAAGCACATTTTGCAAAAATATTAAAAACTAATCTAAAAATCATCAAAAATAGTAAAAAATTGATCAAATTGCAAAACAAATTCATCATGCAGGCTTACAAATTAAATTTTTCAATCAGAAAGTTCATAAATACATTAAATGATATTAATTGCCTTTAAAAACTTAGAAAAATTAAAAATTTTGCAAATTTTTCCTAAAGTTGGTGAACCGCGAGTCAACCCTACGGTCCGCATGCGGTCAAAAATTGACCATTGGGATTTTGAATGTTGATCACAGCTGGCAACTGTGGTCCCAAATTGACCAATTGGGAACCACAAATGGTACCTAGGGTCTATGATTGAGATCTGGCCCGATGAAATACCATGGCCAAAAATGCAAAAACAAATTAAATCTAAGCTACCCTAGCCTAAGATGAGGTTCATTACCAGCAATTTAGTGAAATTGATTTTCTAATTACTTAATTGGGTTCATTTTAACTGGTAATGGATGTGAGGTCTTATTTTTTGAGTTACCTTACCCTCAACTCATCCCTCGCAGCTAGAAGATGCTTTCCCGCATCCTGCCAACGTGTTGTAAGTTGATGTGCGGGTAAAGTGTGGTAGGTTGTAGGTTATTTTTATCAACTGACACTTTCAGTGGTTCATTTTACAAGTCGCTATCAAGGAATAATGAGAGACATTTGGAAATTGAGCATTTTATAAACCTCTCATGTTTTGTGTGGACCGCAGGCCCTAGCCACGATTCCCAAATTTGCAAATGGGAACCGCAGACCCTAGTCGTGGTTTGCAACTAGCAAACAATTTAGGAAAATACCACCATGGGAAGGGCCAAAAAGATAAATTAATGCCTTCCATTAGGTCAAATATGAATAAGAGCAGATAAATTTGGAAATTTGGTGATAATCAAGCACCGGGATCCAATTAAAAATTACAAATCTAGCTGAGATTATAAAGTACATTCAACCGAGGTCGTCGCTATGATAATCCTTTCATGGAGCGATGCACCTCATAGCCAAATAAATAAGCTCAATGCATAATTCAAAACATTCAAAAAAATAAAATAAATTAAAACACCAAATGCACCTCGTATTTAGTAATTTACCCTATACACTTGGCGGTTGCAGTGACTTGCGCTCCATGTAATCCGACGAGATGAGTAAATTACCATAAGGAAATTTGGGGCAAAAATTGTCATCATTGATTTGATATGTTTCTTTTCAATCCCTAATAAGGCCTTCATGGCTGGAATGCTCCACGGGAACAAGGCGTTGCATGTTATTTCCTTTATGACCTCTTTTTTAGCAAATCATCGACAATTTGATTCAACACAAATCCGATTGAATTTGTATCATTTCGATTCCCTAATATGGCTATTGTAGCCTGACTGATCCATGAGATAGAAGCGTACAAATACTATTAATAGTTGGAATCAAAAGTTGAACTAGACCTAACTAAGGCATTAATTTTCTCAAATCTAATTTTGTTCAAATCATCTATGGTGGTCAAGCGACATCGTCGCTTCATACATTATCATTACTCTCATCGACTTATTGCTTGAGGGGGTAGTCGTAATATCAAATCATAATCAAAGTCAATAGAATATCCCTTGATCGTAGATCCCTTGATCTTGTCAAAATTGTGTTCGTCCTTGCGAATCATTGTCAATAGCTATCATAAGCTTACCCATTTGCTTAGGGAAAATAGCAAATATGATAATTTGTTTGTATCTCATTTCCTTTCGGTTATATAGGCCAATCCTATTGTAGCATCAAACGCTACCCGAATTACTGATGGCAAGTGCAATATTTTCAAGTTTAAGCATCCAAAGAGTTGGAAGCAATGATTCCAAGATGCACTTCCTTTTGTTGGACCTGGGACATCTAATGTTGATCTGACTAATGATCATCATAGAACCTTCAACATCGTTTTAAGAGGTCTATTTTTGCTTATCGTTGTTTTATCTCACAATGCATATCAAAAGGGGTATCTATAGACACCTAAAACATGTCATGTCAAGGGTGACTACTCATATGGGCATGCTACAAGACCATATGGAAGATATTGGATAGAATCCAAGATAGAGCAGTGGTTCTAAACACTCAATTTGGGCTCCTTGGCCTAATCAGTATGAACCGTAGTCTAGACCTATGGTTTACAGGCTGAACTATTATTGAGACCTACGGTTTGTAGTCTAGACAACATCTGTGACCTATGGTCTTAGCTAAAGTTCAGTTGGCCTTCAATCCGAGCCAAATTGGTTGGAATGACCATTGGATTTAGAAGGTGGTTAGAGGGTGAAATTTTCCATTCCAACTGTCCTAACCAACCCTTCTTGATCTTGGTTTCTCCAGGAAGCCACCCCTAGTACTAGGGAATCCTATAAATACCCCCTCCAAATAGGGAGAAAAAAAGAGAGATGATTTGTATAGCAAAGCACTGATGAATTATCAAGAGAGTTTGAATTGATCAAGTGAGCAACGAAGCCCTATCGGATTGCATACTAAATTTGTGAATTTGAAGGCTATTTTATTATTCATCCAACGATCAGTTTGCCATGGAAGTTATAGGAGCCTATGAGGATCAAGAAACACAAATTCGGGTAAACAAAGACCCATCATAATGATTCAACTGCTAAACCTTTCAGAAGGACACCGAAGGTGACCCTTGAACATCAATTGGACAAGGATATCAAGCCCATTGCCCTTGGAATTTAAGGCAAGCCTATTAGAGTACTAACCACGGCTGTCAACCACGATTTACAGTGCAGACCATGCACTAGAGCTGCGGTTTACAGTAGAGGTATAATCGCCTTCCTATTTCCATTTTTGTCTAGCTAATTAGGTTAGATTATTTTTTTTTAGGGTTTAATAGCATTTTAGCAGACTTTTAACCATAGAATTAGGTTAGATTTACTTCTTGTGTGTATGCTTCAATTAGGACTTAAATTCTTTCTTTATACATGTTTATGCTTCACTTTTATATATGATCCATGCATAGTGTAGATGTTACTTTCCTTTACGCTATTATATGAATCTTGATTCACTTTGCATAGCTTAGAAGCATTCTTTATGTTTTCTTGATTATGCATGTTAATGGTGTAATTATGCAATTTACCTAAAAGGGCCTCATCATGAGAGGATGCCTATATTTTTGATATTCTTGTGTTGTTTCTTGACCGCATTGAACAGTTTTGAAGGAGAGCAAACTATCAAGTTCCTTCCCCATCACGAAGAAGAGGGCATCTCCACCCTAGAGAAATTCGTGCCATTTTGAAAGGCATTTGGAAATCACACCTACCCTTAAGAGGGAAACAATTGTGCAGTCCTATTGTAATATTGTATCAAAATAAATATCCCTAAGAGGGACGTACTTGTAATTATATTTTGGCTTTGAATACAATGGAATAAAGTGTTTTCTTTCGTGTTTCATTTGTTGTCAATTTCGTTTTCTTGTATGCATGCTATATTTTATCATTCACTGCAATAGGATACGCCATTGGGTGTGACCCTTTCTGGTGGTTACATATTGACATAAATAAATTTTTTGCAATGTTATGGATTGTGTTTATAGAATATCACTACAAATGAGTGTTACAAAAAATTATTACAGAAGTTGTCTATAGAAAAAATCTACAGAGGATATCTACAAAAGACATCTATAGAAGTTGTCTATAGAACCTGTGTACATAAGATGTCTACAAAAACTATAGTTGTAGAGTTAATAAAATACTTTACCTGATTCTCCCCTCCAAATTGTATTATGAACTCTGGATATATTTATTTACTCCCCCCAAACTGTAATTTTGGCTATATAGCCAAAATAAATGAAGGATGTGTTATTTATATTATGGTGGATGGTATAATAATGAGTTTTATTTATGGGGGATTATTATGATTATTTTTATGATTATGCTTCTTGAATTTCATGAATAAGTATCCAAGTGAGAAAAATAATTATGAAGCTTGATATCAATCATCAATATATGCAAAAATAGATCTCTATCAAAGATTTAGGGTATTTTCAATTATGGAGAAAAAGGAATTAGATATTCTGATAGCATCTTGATGGTTTTTGCTAAAGAATGCTAAGATTTAGGAGATACAAGCCATATATTTGTAGGATGAAATGAACTATAGTACCTTCATAGGGATTTGATTTTGAATTTTTCTTGCTTAGGATATTCTAGAGTTTCTTCTCAAAGACTTAGACATCCTAGTGACTTTTAAATAAATTCATCTATTCATTTCACAAATCAATATTATGTTAAAGTGATCCTAATATTTTCAATTTTCTCAAGGACCAACTGTGTGTGTAGTGAAGGTTCATTTCCAATTATGAGTAAGGAGTAAAAATATGGTCACTTCTACCAATTAAGCTAGCTTATCTTATAAACATTAATAGGTCTTATGCAGACTTAGCATTGATGCGTAGGGCTTACATTATTTCCAGGTAGGTATCATTCAACCTATTGTTGTAATGAGGATGACCCTATGGTTTTCAAGATACTAAGAGTTCTAGGGATTCAAGTTCTTTTACCCTTATTTGACTTTTCTTTGGGATACTTGCTCATTTTAAGAGGGAGCAAATATTTTTATAATTTTTTGATATTCTTGCTTTATTTTTAGAGGAAGCAAGAGGGGTTTTTTGGGATACTTGCTTGATTAGATGAGTAAAAAGGGTTTTTTTTTTTAAGAGGGAATAACTTTAGGGAATTGGATTTCAAACCACTCTATCAAAGTCATAATGGGAATTTGGTCCTATCCTTACAAGGGTGAAGGGCAAGATTGTCCTTTTACCAACTCATTAGTACTCTAGACCATGTGCATAGATGGATAAGCGGGGGAAACATTTTTACTCAATGGCAGTAGTGACTTATGAGTTAATCCTTCCAATTATCACAATGTTTTTATATGTTCCAATGTGCGTGGTCCAAGAGAAAACTTGATTAACTAGGAATATCTTAGAACATTTAAAGATTGCTTGACTTTCAATGAAAATTTGCTTAAAACACTAGTGGTGATTGAGTAATTGAAAAACATCTAGATTTTATCTAGCAAACAAGGTATTATGCAACATGTGGTAATCATTCTCCTACAATATTTTTAAATAAATATCCTTCTGTGTTATTTTTGAAACATTGAGACTAAAAATTGATGAGAATAAGATAGAAATATTGCAAATATAGAAACTTCATGATGAAACAAAGGAAGCATAATATTTTTTTTTAGGAGAGAGAAGTTATTATTCAATGGTTGTTGTTTGTTGTTCAGAAATACTAAGGTGGTGTATGAATTTTTCTTTAGATAGTGGCTTCTTTTATAGTTTAAACCTATGCCCATTAAGTAGTAATTTTCTAGTTGAATTGTCAATAGGCTTTGAGTTTTACTGCATCACTTCTAAATATTTTCTAATTGAAATTCTCATGATACAATATGTTTGTCCTGCCACTTTGTAGTTTCATTGGTTTAGTCCTGTACAATACCTCTATTTTATTTTATTATTATTATTAATATATAGATATACTTTTATTTTATTTTATATTTATTATATATACTTATTATTATTTATTTTTAAATTGTTTATTATCATTTCTAATGATAATATTTTTTTTTGGAATAATTTTAGAGGTTTATTGTAGTAGACTGTCTTAGACTATTTTCCACCATCTAGCAACCTATATTTTCTTTCTTTTCTCTTTCTAATTTTGGTTTTGTTTGGGTTTTGATTTTGATTTTCTATTTTAATCCCACTGTTATCAAGTCTAGATACAAATCACAACAAATAAGTTTATAACTATCCTTAATATAGTAGGGAACAATTGAAATAAAATTTCACAATAATCCTAATGTTTTACTAAAATTATATAAAACTCGCATTTCTACGAATCTTTATACAACCAATATTAGCACATTAGGAGCAAAATGAAATATTAATGAAAAAGTAAAATTTATTGAAAATAAAAGGTTAAACTATTATTGTTTGTTTGATTGTTTAGGAGGGTTTCACTATGGTTGTGTCACTCAACCTTACCTACTTCCTACTTTTGATAGGGTCCTAAACCAATGTTTAGGTATTTTTTAGTGTATACCTACTTCTTGTTTTTATCATAGGGCCTAAGTCAAACTAAACAATAATAATCACCCAAAGCTGGAAATGTGCAAGAAATAAAATTTTCTGAAATAAAAGGTAAACGATTACTACTTATTTGATTATTAGGAGGGTTTCACTATGGTTGTGTCACTCAACCATACCTACTTCCTACTTCTGACAGGGTCCTAAGTCAAGTTTAGGTCTATTTCAGTGTATACCTACTTCATGTTTTTCTCGCAGGTCCTAAGTCAACTAAGCAATAATAATTACCCAAAGCAAGAAATTTGCAAGAAATAAAATTTGCATGAAATAAAATTTGCAAGAATTGAAATTTGCTAGAAATAAAATTCTAATTAATAAAGTAGTAAAATTGATTCCTCAAGATAAATGAACCTAGAAACATCGTACAAAGGGGCTTGTTGGGACCATATCGTGCCACTCCGACTCATATGCATGCCAAGGACTCATACGTTCCTCTTTTCGCATATAAGTAAGCCTCACCTAATTGCATTGTCAAACAAATTTTCTAATTAACCACTACGATGCTACTCTCCCCGGCAACAGTACCAAAATGATTAGCTATATAATTTACATTTAATTTTGTCAATCTAAGGGTAATCAAGGTTAGATTTAAAGAGTAGATATATAGTATAGATTGTACCGTAGGGATCAATGCTAAGCTTAGTTTAGATTTCTTTCAATTTTAGGTGTTTGCAGAAAAGTAATGAATAGAAATTAAATTATGTAGGAATGAAAACATAATGTAATTTGGACTATGTCTATATG
Source organism: Wollemia nobilis (assembly GCA_028583015.1). Classification (NCBI taxonomy): domain Eukaryota; kingdom Viridiplantae; phylum Streptophyta; class Pinopsida; order Araucariales; family Araucariaceae; genus Wollemia; species Wollemia nobilis. Next base: position 6,987,867 of record JAQPPZ010000715.1, read on the forward strand.
AGTATGTGTGGATCAAAATATGATTTAATGATGCATAGTATAATTCATAATTCTTTATTGTACAATTAATTAAGCTTATACTCTAAGGCTTATTCTACATTCTAACTCTATCTATCATGCTTTTGGGGGGGAGAGATTTAGGGACTAACCTTTTGGAGTGGGCCTTGCCTCCGGAAGGTTAGTGTTAACCCCTTCCCATTTTTCTACTCTACTTTAACTTCAGTAATCTACTCTCATTTAATTAATATAATGCTTAATTATTTCATGGTTGCAGGGAAACAGAAGAAATGGAAATTACCAAAGCAAGAAAAATGTAAAGAAATTATAAGATACAATTACCATATTTTGAAGAAAATATTGTTGCTTTATTACTAAAAATTCAAATGTACATAGTTGCACATCCAGCTTTCAGAATTGTATACAAAATATTACATTAGGAATAGTCATAGATTAGACATTTTCTCCATTATCTAGCCAGACCTTTTCAAAGGTCTCCTATGTAATATATAATGTCGCTTGGACAATTTTGAATATAAATCTTCCACATATTTTTCCATGTCGTGTTGTGGACTTGATAATACAGAAACTACATACTAACAAAAATAATCTAAACTAACACAATTCCTAATCCTACTTGGACTCAGTAAATAACCTAAGTGGTCCAAGTGGCACTTTAGGAATGAACTTAAAAAAACTATACTAATTTGAATATTTTGCAAGATGTACAATATAACCATATGTCCTTTATTCTTGGGAAAGACATAATGATCTTGCGTCATAATCTAAACAATCTAATAATATTCTAATCTCGTAACTTTATGGAATATCTTTACAACAAATTTATTAACTATAATATCCACGTGAATAATCCTTGACAAGTCAACTAATCATGTTGTCTGGATATACAATTGCTATCATGTAAAAATGCCATATTGTCACTGATGTGGCATGTAGAATCATTCAACTAACTTGGTCAACTTTCTTAAGTAACTACTGGTTAAAGATCTCTTTGGTAATAATCTTCAACAACTACCTTCTGTAACATACTTCGATAACTGTCTTCTGTAACATCCATTTGTAACTTGCATCTACAGTATTCTTAACACGTCATCCTTGTGACCATCTTCTCCTATGCTTAGCATCTGGTTCAAGTCCTATTTTACTGCATCAATATCCCATGAAGTGTTCTTCAATGTTCTCCTGTCCAAACATACAAAACTTGCACATATTTTGTGTAAAATTCATGCATTTATCATTTTAACATCATAAATCAAATTTAGTCATAAATCATGCAAATAAGATATAACAATTATCAAAATGCATCCATTTTCACATATTTGTAGATAAAAGACATAAAAAAATGTTTCATACTACACGCACATTTCAACACTTATAAACTAGAGGCATTTCTTCTTTACTATATTAATCCAAGTAGATTGAGACTCAGTGACAAGTCTCTAGGCTTGATTTGTCATGAGTGCAAAATTCATTTTGTGGATTTCCCTAAAGCCTAACCCTCTTTGGTATTTTTTCTTGTAGATTCTATCCCAAGCAGCTAAAGGAAATCTATTCCAATTTTCATTTCCAACCCAAAGGAACCTCCTTTGAATTTGTTCAATATTATGGTAAACAAAAATAGGAACTTTGAATATTGACATGAAAAAAACTAGAATACTTTGGAGGTATGCTTGCACAAGATTAGCCTTAGTCGCTTGGCTTAACATTATTTTTTTCCACCCTATCAGCTTCTTTTTTATTCACTCAATGACATTGCTCCATAAAATTTTTGAAGGATTGCCATGAAAAAGAGGGAGCCCAAGGTAAGTAGAAGGAAGTTGAGAAATAGTACAACCTAGAATCCTAGAAATATTAAGTTGTCTACAAATGAGCGTATTTAGGAAATTTTTTCTACTCTTCATAAAGTTAATTTTCTACCCAAAAACTTCTTTAAAACAATTTAGAGTAGATTTAATTATTTTAGCTTCAGGAATTGAGGACAAAGTTTCTAGGATAGTATCATCCACAAATTGATGATGAGTAATGGACCTATAAATATATGAAGGATAAATACCAGAAAGAAGACCCAAAGAGCAAGCATGCTTAAGGGATTTGCCAAGTGATTAGCCATGTGATGAAGAGGAAGGGCGACAAAGGGTCACCCTGCTTGAGTCCTTTGAAACTTTTAAAGTATCCCATTGATGAATTATTAACAATGACTGAGAACCAGGTAGATGTTAAGCATTCCTTGATTAAAGTGACCAACTCATGAAAACCAAGTTTCTTTAAAACCGCAAAGAGGAATTTTTAAGAAACCTTGTCAAAGGATTTGCTGATATCAAGTTTTAGGAAGAGGATAGGTTTCTCACTCTTGGCAACAAAATGAATAAGTTCATGTATAGTAATTATACCATCGGTTATGAATCTACCTCTAACATATGTCCCTTGGCAGTGGTCTATTATGTCTAGAAGGATAACCTTGAGTCTATTGGCCAAAACCTTGGATATGATCTTGTAAACAATATTACAAAGGCTTATCAATATAAAGTTAGAGATGGATTTACTTACTTGGGACATAGTAATAAGTGCCAAGAAATGTTGAATTAACATCTCTAGGAATGGATTTTTATTGCTAAATAGAGAATATGGCATCTTTGATTTATTCTTTTGTGAAACTATCAAGAATATCAGCATTTGATTCTTGGGAAACAAGGCAAGGAATGTTTTGAAGAAGAGCATTACGGGTATGGAGGGGGATGATGCATTGGGACCCAAAATATTCTCAAAATGAGAAACAACTTCGAACCCAATTTCATGAATGTCATTGATGCTTGAACCATCACTCCTGAGGAGTTTCCTGATTTTGTTATAAATTTTATATCTGAGCATTGATGCATGAAAAAATTTAGTGTTGGATTCCCCTTATTTTAACCACAATGCTCTAGATTTTTACCTCCAAAATATTTCTTCCTTAGATAGCATATTGTGGAATTCAGCAAGAATGTTTTGTTCATCCTGCCTGAGACCTGGGTCTGGATTCCTATTCTAAATACTAGATTCAATATTCATCAGTTGTTTAGAGATTCGTTGTTTGTCCTAGAAAATATTCCCAATTTTTTTTTATTCAAATGCTTTAACTTAATATTTATAAAGCAAATTTTCTTGGCTAATTGGGTTAAGGGAGGCCATGAGAAACTTTTTTTCCACCAATCATAGGTGTAGGTTCGAATGTCAGGGTGTTCAAGCCACATTGACTCAAATCTAAAAGGTGTTTTGAACTGGAGAGTTGGATGCAAACCTTCAAAGATTAGAGGGTTATGATTTGGCCCTATTTTAGGGAGAGATGTCAAAGTAGCATTACCAAGAAATTGAATAGCTTCTTTAGACAATAAAAACTTGTCAAGTATCAGCTGGATCAGTTGACTACCATATCTTCTATTGCTCCAAGTAAAATTTGAACATTTTAAGTGAGCATCCATTAATTTGATCAAATCAACAAAATTGCAAATTCTTTAAAATGTCTGGAAGTAACTGGAGCTCCCCCATGCTTGTTAAAAGGATAGAGAGGGTTGTTGAAATTACCAACAAGCATACAAGGTTCATTTTGAAAGTTGCTCCTCATTTGGTTTAGTGTGGTCCAAAGTGCATGACGACCAATAATATTTTTAGGAGCATAAATATTGAGATAATCCACTAGTGTTTGGATTTTTTATTGAAGAATAAAATATTTATGATTCTTTCTAAAATGGATATAATTTTGCCCTCAATAATATTTGGATCCCGCATGCACATGAGTTCACCTGAAGAGCCATTGGTAGGATTGAAAACATATGCATTGTGTTTCCATAATAATTTACCAATCCTTTCACTATTCTCAATATCAATTTTTGTTTCTTGGAGTAAAATGATGCTAGGCTTCATATTTTTCCTCATGGATCTAATCAACCTTTGTTTGGTTACTCCATTGAGACCTATCACATTCCATGAGAGGATCTTCATCTAGAATGTTTGGAATATTTATTTCCCACCCCTTTGCCATGAGATGGAAGTGGTTTGGATATTTTCCCTCCTCCTTGGGAAAATTAATGTTTGTTTGATCTAATATAGATGAAAGAATAGTAGCCTGAAATCCATTGGTAATATCCAGATCAGTTTCTTTCTTCCTTCTCTCTTGATTTTATGGTCTACCCTTTTTCTTATCACTTCCAACATCGATAGTAATATTTTTTCCTTGGTTTCTTATATCCCATTTAAATAGGACTAAAAAAATAGTTGGAGGTGGGAAAGAAGGCCCAGACTTGGTGGGGGACTAGTCTTCAAATTATATGACTATATTTTTTTAATATTGATATAAGAGGAACTGTAAACTTACAATAGTCTTTGATGAATTTACAATAAAAACTAGTGAGGCCTAAAAATATTTGAAGGATTTTAAATGTTATTGGTTTTTTCAAGTTCTAAATATCCTTATTTTTTTAGAATCCACTTTAACACATTATCCTAGGAAAATATGGCCAAGATATTCAACCTTGATTATAATAAAATAACACTTGGAATCCTTCATAGACAACAATATTTTGTTGTAGTTGTAGAGTCTAGTCTAAGTGAATTGGATGATCCTTCTAAATGGATTTATATATAAGAATATCATCAAAAAATCCAAGATAATTTTTGAAAATAAAGCCCAAAATTTTCAATCATCAGACTCTAGAATGTATATGGTGCATTTATGAGATCGAATGACATCACCAAAAAATTAATCATAGCCCTTGTAGATTTGGAAATTTGTCTTAGGGATATCTTATAAGTGAATCTAGTGATAGTCATGGTATTGGAGAATAAATGGGATCCACGTAATTCATATAATAGTTCATCAATTATAAGAATATAGAACTTGTCATTGATAGTAATTTTGTGTAGCTCTAATAGATAAACATACAACTCCCATGGCCCATACTATTAGCTTTTGGTGATGTATAATGTATAAAATGCAACCACACGATGTAAAATATGTAAGCTATGATAAGTATATGATAATGGAACTAAAATATGCAAGAAAATAATAGAATTCTGTAATAACTCGGTAAAATACCATTAATGAAATCTCACAAAAATACTACAATGTAATATAATGGAGGACATGAACACTCCACAAATTGTTTTGAAAGAACTACATTATACTCATTCTACTACTCTATACTTTGCACTCTCTATGTTCTACTACTACTACTATATCTCCTTGTATTTTCCATTAGCTCAAGGTATATATATATGAAGATAAGTTCTTTGGTATTTACTCAACCTATGACTCTATCCTATGACTCATGTACATATAGACTACATGTATATTTACATCATTCCACATTATAACATTTGTGCATTTATTATATTATTTTTTTGTTTTTTTTTTTGAATTTACATGGTGGAATCGGTAGCCGCCACGAATTCGAGCAGGTTGTCCAGTTTTTTATGGCCGCCACAGTATTTTGCAATGTCCGACCTAGAAGCCACTATACAGATCTTTGTGCAGTCTGCCCCTATAACCACCATTCCACAATCATTTTAAATATTTTATGCTATTGAAAGCACCAAGAAAGGTACAAGCATTCAGTCTAGCGAGGCCCAAGATTTGAACCTTGGACTTCCGCCCCCCTTATGGGATTTGGATGAACCAATTGGTCTACACCTCGGACCTTTGTGCATTTATTATATTTCTTTAAGTAACTACTTAAATTTACTCTAAATTAAACTCCTACTCTAGTTATGTACCCAAGGTGGTACATTGACATGTACCAAATAATATAATATACTCTAACACCCCCATGTATTACATTATTTGGATATTGAAGACTTTAGTCTTCAATATGGATCTTCATATTTTGAATATTCTTCAACTTGATCAGATTCTTCTTCTACTTCAATATTCATGTTATCTTTCCATGTTTTCTTCATTCCACTATTTTTTGGTATTTCAAAGTGTTTGGTAGAACTCTTGACCTTAAAGTCTTCTAGATAACCTTAATGGACTAGAGATCTGATAATCTTGTGATTCATAAGTGGATCTAAGTTTATTCCTTTTCTTTCTTTTGGTAAATTGTATGACCTGTTTCTTTGTTATTCAAAAATGTCAAAGCTTGAATTTATTGTTAGTGGATGCTTCTAAAATAAAAAATTAAAAGAAAAAATCTAATATGAATATCAATATTTCTTCAAATATTTTATAATACTTGCTTTTATAGTAACTGTTGGTCATAAAATCCGCACAGAAAAGGACTTTTTGTGGGTTTGCGTGCCCTGGACCTGCAACCAACATTGAAAGGCCAAAGGGAAGAGATGCCCCTCGTGCCAATCTTCGAAGAAAGGCCGGCTCCTATACTAATCTACTTTTGGGGTTTGAGATAAGAGTGCAAGAAAGAGATAAAAGGAGTTCAGGTTAGAAAAAGAAATAAAAAGGATAAGGGTTAGAGATTGGTGATTCAAGGTGGGGAAGAATAGGAAGCACAATCACTCACTAATAACTCGAATAGCAGCAAAGAACACCAAGAATAGACAAAAGAAATGCAGTGCCGACCTTCCTATGTATCCTCTGGATGGGTTCGCAGGGTTCTCTCTCTCTCGCTGGAATTTAGGGTTTAGAGTAACAACGATCAAGAAGAGGGAATAACAGAAACCTCGATCCACCAGGCAGCATAAAAGAAGGCAACAGGGACATTTTTTCTATCCTATGTATCCTTCAGGGTGAAGTTCAAGGTACAGTCCCCAATCGCACACCAGATTCAGGATTCAGAGTCTCAATATATGAATACAGATAGACAAAAGAATTAAGCACAGAAGGCAACATAAAAGAGAGAAATGGAGTACACAAATCTTTAGTATTAGACGCAGGACATCAAGTTACAATAGATTTCTAGCAAAAAATTCCCCCCACATTTTATATTACAAAGCCTGGGTTTTTATAGAGGACCCGAACCTTTGTTCATTATTAAAAAAATAATGGAGTATGCCCTTGGGCCCTGAGAAATCAGCTCCTCACTGCTGTTGCGGATGATATCTCAAATCGACTACCAAAACTGGTAATGGAGACCGAGTCAACCTGAGAAAGATGCATTAAATGAGCCACCTGGGTGTCCTCGGATTGCAGGTGCGGTGCTCGAGTGGCAGCCATGCTTGTTAGGCTCTCCTTTTTGGACTGATACTTCGCATCTAATTGCCAAAAATGAGCAGCGGGCTTATTGGGCAAGAAAAAATGCATTTATGAGGTTCTCTGACTGCCTCGAGAAATGCACAACTTGGGAAGCGTTCCTAGAAAGTGCCTCACTGATTTTTGCTTTGCAAGACTACTTCAGGGGTGCGGAGTGCTGAAGCCGATCTTCGACGAAGTTGCTTGGATGCCGCTTCGCAAACTCTTCACCTGAAGTAGCCGCTGGGAATGCTTCGGGTGCAAAGCATTTCTTTTGTTCTTTTTCAGCAAAGTTCTCACCCGAAGTGATGATCTGAAGTGCTTCGGGCCTGAAGCTCTTTTCTTTTCATTTTGTCCACCAAGGGGCGATAGGGAAAACCAAAATTGCTATAACTTATAAATAAAAGAAAAATTTTAACAAAACAAATATTATACAAAGTTTCAAATTTTCTGCCCCTTGGTGGAATGTGACAATATTGTTAACATTCTTGGCGGCTCACGGGGCAACGAGCTCGTCTCGATGATAGAATCCTCAGCTTTCATCCATTGGGCTAGAGTTACCTCCAGACCTTTCTCCTTTTTCCTTTTCTGGGGATACTTCCATAGCTTGTCCTTCCTCTTCATCTTCTTCCACCACTTCTTCTTATTCTCTAGGCACCATTGCTTCTGCTACATCTTTAGCCCTTGGAAGTGGGGCCAGGTGGACATGGATATTCTTCAAGGTTCGACGAACCTGGGACCAGATGCTTTTTGTGAACAGCTCCTGATCTCCCAGAGATTTGACCAAGGCACGAAACCTATCGATCTGCTCGATTTCTACATGCTAAGACCTGGTATACAGATCATTTAGGGAAGTGGTGATTCTATAGTATTTCAGTATGTAATCAGCAACCTGCTTCTCTGTTATAGGTTCGACCCACTCGTCTATCTCTGAAATGTTGTCTTCAAACTGCCGCCACTTTGGCATGATATCTTCCTTGGCTAATGGCTTCCCATCATCATCTGTGAAGCTTGGGAAGCCTAAGGTGACGAGGTCCTTGAAGTAGCCCATTGACACACACCTCTCACTTTTGAATGCATCCAGTAGGATTTTTGCCTTTTGAGCTTTCTTGGCTATGGAGAAAAAAATGCGAACCGTGTCCTGGGCTGTTGACCAATCCCTTGCTGTCTGACTCATTGCTGCGAGCTTCAAATCCTGATACCTTGCATCTTGGACCTTAAGGGCTAGCTTGAGTCGGGCCCTGACATTTTGAATGACTTCTTCGACGATTGGCACTCCTTCGACGATAGCAATCTGGGCTTCTACGGTGTAAACTAAAACTGAAAGGGCACTGGCAGCCTGAGACCTAAAAATTTTGAGAAACTGTGAGTGAATCTCCTTGATTTTGATCTTGTAAAATAGCCCTAGGCTCTCCTTCTCGTGCAGTTGGATCTGAATTTGCAAGATCCTACTTTCAAGCTCCTTGACCCTCAAATCATTTTTGACCTGCCTTTGTGCTTGATTCTCAGCTGTGCACTCCAGCTGTGCTATTTGTAGCTTTAAGGCACGTGCCTCTTTTTGCATTAGCTTGCATTGCTCCTCGACCTCTGCCAATTTGGAGTGAGCCCTTGCTAACTCCTCCTCTAGCTTGATATTAACATTCTTGACTTCAAACCTGCACTTTTTGGCAATGTTGGCATGTGCCTTGAAGGTCTCGATTCCAATGTGCATAGAGGCAGACTCCTTGTCCACATTCAGATGTTCCAAGTCCTTTTCCTTATCTTGATATTCATATTCTGCTGGAGTCATTTCATCCAGGGGCTTTTGGACTTTGGGTATCTTTTTTACTTTATGCATCTTTCTCGCATCGAAATCAAAGACGGCACATTTCTCAACTTGAGAGAGAAAGCGCCCTCTCTTATTTCTTACCTCTTTCAACATTATTTCTATGTTCTATTGGTCTTGGAGGAGTTTTTTTGCCAAGGGGGACTCCCATATTGAGGACAGCTCGAAGTTGATTGCGGCTGGGTCCACAGTTGAGGGATTGAACAAATATAAGGAGTTGAAGGGGATAGTCTCTGAAGGTTTGGTTACTGGGGTGACAGGGGCTTCGGTGAGTGGGAATACATTATGTACAATAGAGGAATGAGTCTCGAGGTTCAGTATCAGGCTATTGGCTTTGCCTTGGTTGATGACTAGAGGATTGACGGTGTGACTGGGCGAAGTAACTTCAACAGGCTTGTCCTGGTCAAAAGACTCGGGGGGAGTGGTTAGGGACACGATGCAAGGAGGTGACTGAACTTATGGAGGTAGGGTAGATAGGTGAGAGATTTTGGCCAGGATCGGGGTAGAATTTCGAGCAACCAGAGCATAAGGTGAAGCGAACATACCTGCGTGCCCTCCTGGCAAAGCGGCCATGGTGATTTCTTGGGTGATCGACCCTGGTTCATCTTGGGCCTTGGTACTCTCGACTTCCACAACTTCCATGAGTTCCTCCACGTTGATAATATCTACATTTGGGATCACTTCAGCACTTGGTGGAGTTCCTTCTTTGTTCTCTTAGGTCGAGCCCGATATTGATCTTTCGACAGGGGCACTCGGCGTGCCTATACACGGTCGCTTTGGGAAGTTCAGGGGTGCCTGTGTAGGTTCCCACTCCTTTCTTTTCTTCCTCTTGAGGGGCTACTCTGATTCTTCTATTGTCGTCTCAAGATCTTCGGATGGACTTTGTAATAAAGCCTTTGGCGTGGGCCTAGCTGCTTTTTCCTTGGGGACATTATCAGTCTTCCCAAGGCCTTCATCTAAAGTTGGAGTGGCTGATGGAACAAAATCGACAAAGGACAAGGGTTTCCATGACCCAATATTGGTCTGATACACAATTACGAATTCCCTATCCATTGTTAGAAGCTCGTAAGAATTCATCTTTCGGCGATGGACTCTCATAATCCACCATTCTCTTAACTGCTCCTCGTCACAGTCCTTTAACTCCTCTTTTAAATCATCCCTTGCTTTTCTCTAGAAAGTGGAGTTGGGAGTTGGGAATGGGTACTGGTCTGGGTCGAATTCGACCTCCATAGGATAGAAGTCATGCCAAGGAGGCAACATCCTCATCTCCTCTAAGTGCCACTCCAGGTCCGTACCATTGGGATTATTCCTTTGCTCCAGAACTTCAGGGTGAGGACATACATGGAAGTTTTTGCTTTTCAAATGATCTCTCATCACCCCCAACGGGTCGTAGAGCCACCTTTGTGGTATTTGAAGTAGACCAAAATCGGTGAGCCTCTCCTCCAAGTATATGTTCTATTTTAAGGCAAAGACTTCGATCACTCCCATATTGAAGGGGAAGTCGCAGGTGTGTGCCCACTTCTGCCCATGACCATAAGTTTCGTCGGTCGCATCACTTTGTCGAGCAACTTCCAGGGCAAATTGGTACTTTGAAGGGAAAAAGGGTAGTAAGAAGGGCTTCCCTGTGAAGCTAAAAATGCGGATCACAAGCCCTTGTGTCAATTGAAACACATCCCCTTTTCTCTCTAGTACCACTTTATTTCTAAGGCCGAGAGGCACCCAAGGGCTAGACCCTGTCAGAATGTGCATCGCAGGTCCCAAAAATTGCTTGTTGAAAGGGTAATAGGACTCTAACCTCAGCAGGAGACGGGTCCACTGATATACAGGCAAAGGGATCCCATCCTTGTCGACTGGTGAAATATCACAATGGGGGAGGGTTTTATGTACATGGAAGAAAAAGAGCCAAACCAAGAAGGAGCAAGGCTGGAAGTACAACTCCTTGCTAGCATCCTTCATGGATGACAACCGCATATGCAGATTTCGGGCCACCCATTCCGCCCAATCAAATAAAATTGGGTTAGTGTTCGACCGTGAAGCTTCGAGAGCATAGAACTCTCCCCTGGAAATGCTTTCGGCTAGCGACACCTGCCATGGGCATACCAAAGTATTGCTTGACAAGCCCCCTACCCATGTAATGATAGAGAATATATCTATGTTCTTGAAGGCCTCCAAGGGCAGGGGCATATGGGGTCGCTTATCGAAAGGAAGTCCGCTCTTGAGACTTTCACGCAAAAAGCTCAGAATGAAGGGATTAGAGGTGAACTTATCTGTTTGTTCGCTCAGGCTGACATTGCGAATGGTATAGCCTTTTGGTGGCCTTTTCTGTGGTGCAAACGTTGCCTGCACATCCTCCTTCAGAATGGAAAACAACTTTTTACCCGAGGCATCTAACACCTGCCTTGTCTACGGTTGATATTTCTAAGCAATGGCGTATATGAGCTCGGGGTAGTGATGTGTAGGAAGGACCAGATACTAGTATATGTGAGAATAATATGCCATGGCCCTCTTGTTCTCCATTGAGAGCTTGCTTTTCATGAAGTCGATGGTATACCGAAGCTTGGCCACGGTTCTTGAGAGTTCTGGGTCTCTGATTTTTGCCCACTTATCGACAGGTGGTTCTACACTGGGCTTATCATCAGACTCTTCCCTTCCTTACATCACTTTTTTTCCTGCACATGGGGGAGGATTGGCCTTCTTGGGTGTCTGTTTCTTTTCTTCCACGGATTTCACCTTCTCTGGAACCGTCACCTCTGGCTCTTTTCCCTTTTGCGTGGGGTTCTTCCTCCCCACCTATATTGAACTATTTCAAATCATTTCAAAAATAAAGTGTAATTTGTTTCACAAATCTTGAACTATCACTTCAATATTTTCAATCGATAATGCTCAATCAACTTCATTCAAACATTCACTCAATGAAACACAACTTGCTTCTAAACCCTAACTAGGTGTTTCACTATACTTCCAACCACTCACACTATGGAACTCAATTCTTGACTCAAGATGATTCCAAATTCACATAACAATGATACTCATGTTCTTTCACAAACCCTAGCTCAAGATTATTCTCAATTTCTCATAATAATCATACTCATGATCTTTCACAAATCCTAGTTCAAGATAGTTCTCAATTTCAAATAACAATGATACTCATGTTATTTTCAACATCCACAAATCATGCATATGAAAACTCACTCAACATTTCCAACAATACTCATCAATCCTTTTCACTCCAACTTTGCATATCTCAACATTCAAACCAACAATATTTCACTCATAAGGAATATGTACCCATACCTTTTGTTTTGATGGAGATATATCTTCAAAACCTATCTTAATCACAAAAAAATTATCTTTACCAATTTCAAGGTTAGATTACAACCTATCTCAAAAATCTCCACAAAATTACTCCCCAATAATTAATTCACCATACAAAAATATCAATTCTCAAGTACACCTTATAATCTCCAATTTTTTTAAAAATAATATTCAATTCATAAACAATAAAACTCCTTTGATAACACCTTATAAACTCCAAGCTTCACAAAATAACATTCAAAAATTAACCTCTTGTGTTAACACTTTATAACTCCAATATTCACAAAATAACATTCAACACAATAAAAATTAATTCCTTTGTTAACACCTTATAACTCCAATCTTTATTTATAATTCAAATTAAAAATAAAATACTTTAATCAACCTTATGACTCCCTATCCTTTTACCTTAGCAAAAATAATCATGTGGTCTCTAGCGCCTTTCAAAAATATCATGTGGCCTCTAGCGCCTTCCAAAGCTTGGCATAAAATAAAAATTAAATCACTTACCTTGGTCCATGCCTTCAAAAAAATAATGCACCCTGTTTGCAACTGAGTCTGATTTGGACCCACGACCAACTATTGCAGTGGCATATTAGCACTAGGCTAAGCTACCATTGGGCTACATGCCCACACAAAGCCTAACATGCATAATCCGCCCTTTATACTTTTCCTTCTATGAATTGAAAACAAAAAAATCTTGTTGTGTTAAAATGAAGAGGATGCGAGTCGAACCCTTAAGCCTTACACAAACGTCTTAATCAGCCCCCGATCACCACTTGCGCTACCAAGAGCTTTGGGATTTGTTTGTCACTCCACTTGGACTTAATGCAAAGTCTTCTCCCTTAATCTTTAAAACACATGCAAATTATCTTCTTCCCTCTTAATGTAGTGCATGATTACTCTTTTCACTTTTGTATTTCAAAAATTGCATGGATGATTTTAAAATAAAAATCATTGCCCCCCTTTATACCTTTCTTTTTGCACTTCAACATTTCGGCTTAGAAAATTTGATTTTTAATTTGAATTTAAATTTAAATCTCTTGGCGCCTTAATATTTATTTAAATTAAAATTTTAACCTATGGTTAAAATATTTTAATTTAAATAAATTAAATAATAACTTTTAAAATTTGATCAATGGGTCTTTTCAAGAGTTTATTTGTGTAATGACTTCTTGGACCTCATTTTTCTTCACCTCAAAATTTTGCCCAAAATATTATAATATTATTATTTCCTTTTAAACTTGCTTCTCCTTCCTTGGGCATTCAATATTTTATGTCTCTTTAGGCATATAATATTTAAAATAAATATTATATCCTATTTATTTTAACCACTTCCCTACATTAAAGACATTAAAGGCAATGAAACTTGGACATTAACCTCTTGACATCAATGACAACAAAACTTGCTCAAATTTCCAACACCATATTGAATTAGGTGCCTTTAGAGATGTCTCCATAGTTTTTTGGTTAGTTCCTCTATCCCCTCACTAGCCATTCATGGGAAAGTTTCCATTGTAGTAAGTCTGGCACATGTTGACTCCATGATTTTATGTAGGAAGAGGCTTTCCACCACCCAACCTTTTGGAGCTTGACTTTCCAACTCCCCATATCTAGGAATATCTAAATAATTGGTTGAGATTGATTCCATGAATCATCCCAAAATAGAGTATTATTTCCATACCCTAAGTACCAATATATGTAAGGCTTTATTAACTCCTAGCCTACTTCCATTTTTCTCCATCCTGTAGATCCCTCTCCTTCCATTCTATATCTTGGGATGTCTTTCTCAGCCACTCTTGGATAATATTTAGCTTGTATTAGTCTACTCCATAAGTCCCCAACAACTTTAATCTATCTCCAATATAACTTCTATGCTATTGCCTTGCTACTTTGGGATGTTTATCTTAACCTCAATCCTCCTTTTTTTTGGTTGACATATATTTTCCCACCCAACTAGTGCTAATTTTTGTTCTTCCCTTGCACCTGAACACAAAAAATTTCTTGTGTGTTATCAATATTTTTCAAAATTCTCTTTGGAGCCTAAAGTATGGAAAATTTATAAACTAAGAGAGTTTGTAGCACAACTTTAATCATTGTAAGCTTTCCTCCCAAGCTTAGCCATTTGTTTTTCCAATTGCTCAACTTAGCTTGAAGTTTGTCAATCAGCCCTTTCCACTACTTGCTTTTTGTTTTTTTTGCAGATAGAGGTACTCCTTAATATTGTATGCGTAAAGGAGTTTCCATGAAGTTCAAAAATTGTATAATTTTGTCTCTCACCCTCTTTGTCATATTGAAAAAAACTATTTGAGATTTTTTTCAATTAAAAGTTTCCCTTGTAGCTTGAGTATACCCATCTAAAATTTCTTTTATGTTTCTTTCTACTAGGATATTGGCTAGACTAATAAGATTTGGATCATCCACGAACTGGAGGTGATTTATCTCAATCTAAGAATTGATTTTCAAATCCCTTAGCCTCCCCTCTTGTATCCATTTTTTTAACAGTATCCCTAGACCCTATGCATAAAGGATAAAAAGGTAAGGGGAAAGAGGGTCCCCTTGCCTCAACCCCTTCATATTTTAAACATGGGATGGGGACTACCATTTACCAGAATTGAGAATGATGTATTATGTGTACAGGATTTTACCCAATCTCTTCACTCCTCTGCAAAGCTCATATTTTCTAAAATCCTTTGCAAAAAAGACCAGTCTACTCTATCACAGGCTTTAGAAAGATCTAATTTAATAAATATACCTGGGTCCTTTTGCTTAGACATTGTGTGTATCACTTCATGTGCCACTACTATTCCATCTAGAATTTTTTTGCCTTCAACAAAATCACCTTGCTCACTTGAAATCATATTTGGTAAAAAATGTTTTAACCTCTCTACCATAAGCTTTGTAAATATCTTGTATACTACGTTACAGAGTGAAATAGGCCTATAATTATCAATTATCTCACTAGGTGTGGTCTTAGGAATTAAAGTGATAAAAGTATGATTCAAGGAGTTTAACACTTGCTTACTCTATTTGATTTCCTCCAGTGCCTCCACCACTGATTGGCCCACAATTTTCCTAAAATTTTTGATAAAATTCAATGGGGAATCCATATGGTCCTGGGGTCTTTCCTGTTTGCATTTTTTGTATGATCTATGATTTTTCTTCCAGAGAAATTTCCTCCATTAATAGTTTATTATGGTCTGGATTTACTAATTTTGTAATTGTCTCTAGTATCTTCTCCTACCATATTGCATTAAAAAATTTATTGCTACTAAAAAGAGTATGGAAGTACTAATTTGCAATAGTTTTCATTTCACTTCCACTAGTTTTTACCTAACCCATAATATTTGTAAGACCTATAATTCTATTTTGTTGTCTTCTAGTTGTTGATGTCTTATGAAAGAAAATTGTGTTTTGATCCCCCTCCTTTAACCATGTAACTCTGGCTCTTTGCCAATAGATATCTTCTTGTTCTTCCAAATCTTCCTCTCTCCTAATAAATTCTACATCATGTTGCAACGTATCTTCCATAATAGTTCATTTTATTATCTCCTAATCAATCTTCTCCTAATCTTTGATTTCATTCTTTTGGATTCTAGTGAGTTCCTTCTTGTGTTTACGCCACTTCTTTAATTGGGTCCTAACATATTTTAGTTGTTTGTGAAGTTTGAATTAGGTTGTCCCAAATATTGATTTTCCTAATTCCCACCACTCATTTATGTGGTTCCCCAATTCCTCATATTTCAACCACCATAGCTCATATTTAAAATTTCCTACAAATTTATGATTATCTTCTTCTATGGTAAGGCTTACTAGAAAATAATTTGAAGAAAGTATATCCATGAACCTCGATTAATGCTTGGTATGTAGGTATAGTTCATCTTCCATGAATAAATGATCCAAGCAATATTTTACTGTCTCCCCTTCCTTTATTCTATTTATCTAGGTCATTAAGCTATCCACAGTTGTAATATCTATTAGATTCATTTGACATGTTATTGATGAAAAAAATATATCATTTTTCTCCAACATGGATCTACCTACTTGTTGTTTCTCTATTCTAATATTTGTATTGAAGTATCCTCCCACAATCCATTGGTCATATAGGTAGTTGTCTCTAAAATTTTGGATGGCTTCCCATTGATCACTCTATGCTCTAATTATTTATGCTCCATAAAAATTAACTATAGTCCAATTTTTTCCACTTTCCTTATTTTGTAACTAAAACATCAAAAACCCTCTCATAGAGGCCCCCCTATCGCTAGGGACAATTGGTGATTCCACATAGTTGCCAATCCACCTGATTTTCCCAGTGTCGATTGAGTAAGGATCTCTTCTTTTTGCCATATCCTCCTATTTATTTTTTTAAGTCTTCTCCTTGCATTTTGGTTTCTTGTAAAAAAACTATATTTGGACTCATATCTATGATAATTTTTTTGAATGGATTTTTTGGGGGTGACTACCTGAACTCCTCACATTCCAAGTAATTAATATCATTGATAATTAAGAGAAAAAATCGGCCATCAATTTTACCTTTCTATTTTGGCTCAAATCTCTTCCCTGTTCCTCCATATTTTTCTTGTTTGACTTCCTCCCTATAGATTGGTTCAATTTTTGTTTCTTCTCCACTTGATGAATCCCTAAATTAGGGATATATTTTTTCTTATTTCCTTCTTTCATATCTATTTCCTAAGTTAAAACTATCCCCTACTCTATTTTCCCTCCTCTGGTCTTCATCATGGGTTGAATCTCCTCTTCCATGAGAGAGGTGTCTGGTTCTGCTCCTTGCTTGTTTCATAACACTAGACAAGAGTATTGTTCCTGATCTACTAGTGTGAATTATTTCCAAGCTTTTGAGTTGTTTTAATATCTCATATATATTGTTTGTTATTCTCACTTTTTATCCTTATCTCTGGTTATTGTGTTAATTTCTTTTGTTTGACCTTCTGATTACTTTTTGGAATCCCTCATAATATGTTGGGCCTTTCTCTTCCTTTTGATTTACCTTCTACTAATGATATTGGCCATCATGTTAATATTTACTCTTGTCCCCTCTTGTTCAAATTACTTATCCTTAACTGTTGAGTGTATTCTAGCTAGATGTCCATGAGCGTGGTACACCCGACATATGAATGGAATAGCATCATAATCTAGTTGTTGGCACAACATAAAATATATTATTTTTAATTCTATCTTGAGAATTACAAATGTATTTTATTAATTTTTAAGCCATTACATCAATATATAGTTCTAGTTCAATATCGGATACAATCCACAAATAAATAAAACAACAAATTAATAAGTGAGAATGATATTCTCACGGACAATACAAACAAAATCAAAATCAAAATTTTCTTACAATACGATGTAGATTCCACAAAATCATCAATGTTAAACCACTACAATCCATTCTACTGGTAAACAATAGCTAACACACCAAATATCGTAGAAAAACAAAGTCTAAATATGGAGAAAATACCAAAATATGCCTAAGACTCGAATCAATATAGTACAGATCAATTCACACAGATTTACTGAATGATTGGTGGATCATCTAGATGGCTTGAGAATCAATGTTGCAATCTACTACTAAAACAGCCTAACTGATTGGTGGATCGAATAGCTGGCTCATTGGATCAACCCTGTGGAGGCCTATAGGGAACACAACTTCAGTTTTGTGAGGTTTGCATGAAGTGAGCTAGTTAAAAATCCAAAATTCTCCTCCTTGATGCTGATAGGACTCACCAAAAAGTTTCTCAACTTCACAAACTGAGTTTTGATAATCCCTTTTGTGAACACATCCATAATATTATCAATGGTATTACAATGTCTAAGCTCAATAACTTTCTTTTCCACCATATCACAAATGAAATGATACTTCATATCAAAATGTTTGGACCTGCTATGGTGGATTGGATTTTTTGCCAATTGAATGACACTCATGTTATCATAAAAAAAAATAGTAGGACCACTTTGTTTCTCATCAATTTCCTCCAACACTTTTCTTAATGATGTAAATCCAATTGCAAGAGGTCAAAACATAATACCTCCCATTACATAAAAACTGTGATAAATAAAAATAATATGTAAAACCCTCCATTTATATAAAAACTGCAATAAATGAAAATAATAAAAAAAACCCTCCATTCACATAAAAACTACAATACATGGAAATAAACCAATAAATAATTTTTTTCTCATTCCTGGATTCACTTCCCCTTTTACAATGTAATACCAAGGGAATATATATCCCCAAAGAAACCCTAAATCTTGAAGCCCTAAAAGAAAACCCTAAATCTTAAAACCCTAAAAAAAAAAATTACTATTTTCAAAAAATCGATTTTTCTACCAAAAAGTGTCTTTTTAAGTAATTAATTTTTTTTGGCTTATTATTTTGCATCAAAATTTGCCTTTTTTAGTAATTACCATTTTCGACAAATTATATTTTGCGTCAAAGAATTCCATTTTGAGTAATAAAAAATTACTTTAAAACTCCTATTAAAAAAATCCTCTAAAGATAGGCTCCTGCATTTAAAAAAACCCTCTAAAGATAGGCTCCTACATCATTCTCCTCTGGTTGAAAAGAACTCTGCTCCTACGAGTTCCTTTGATCAAACTCATAATTTCTCTCCATATAGGGCCACACATCTGCAAGTACTCCTCAAAGTACCAATATCTTTATGAGGTTCTATATCTCAAACCTCCTACAAGCACTACACATAGTGCCAATTTCTTCCTTTGAGGTTTGACATGAAAAAACCTCCTTCAAGCACTACACAAAATGCCAATTTCTTTCTTTAAGATTTTACAAACATTCTGCAAGTACTACACAAAGTTTCAATTCCTCCTTCTGAGGTTTTACATAAAAAAACCTCCTGCAAGCACTACACAGAGTGCCAATTTATTTCTCTAAGGTGTTACAAACCTTCTACAAGCACTACACAAAGTGCCAATCTCTTTCTCTGAGGCTTTACATAAAAAACTTCCTACAAGCACTACATAGAGTGCCAATTTCTTTCTCCAAGTTTTTACAAACCTTTTGCAAGCACTGCATAGAGTGCTAGTTTTCTTGGAGCCTATTTGCTCTCCTCTCCTTTTCTCTTTTATTCTCTTCTATTTTCTCCTCCCAACAAGATCCAACTTGCTCTGATATCAAATGATATAAATCTAACTGCAATAGGTCAAAACATAATTCCTCCCATTACATAAAAACTGTGATAAATAAAAATAATATGTAAAACCCTCTATTTACATAAAAACTACAATAAATAGAAATAATCAGAAAAACCCTCCATTCACATAAAAACTACAATACATGGAAATAAACCAATAAATAATTTCTTTTCTCATTCCTGGATTCACTTCCCCTTTTACAATGCAATACCAAGGGAATATATATCCCCAAAGAAACCCTAAAGCTTGAAGCCCTAAAAGAAAACCCTAAAAATAAAAAAATACTATTTTCGATAAATTGATTTTTCTACCAAAAAATACCTTTTTAAATAATTAAAATTTTTGGCAAATTATTTTTCACCAAAATTTACCTTTTTTAGTAATTAAAATTTTCGACAAATTATATTTTGCGTCAAAGAATTCCATTTTGAGTAATAAAAAACTACTATAAAACTCCTTTTTAAAAAACCCTCTAAAGATAGGCTCCTACCATCACATGGATTTGATTCTAGGATTAGCGCTCCCAAATCAAGTAGCTTATCGGTTCAACCTGACACAGAATGCAGAGTTGAGTAGGCAAGTGACAGTGTTAATAAAGAAGGGATTAGTTAGGGAGAGTATGAGTCCATGTGTGACTCTAGCATTGCTGACCCCAAAGAAAGATGGTGACTGGTGGATGTGTGTGGATAGTAGAGCCATAAACAATATCACAATAAAGTATCGGTATCCTATACCGAGAGTGGATGACATGATGGATGGATTGGCTGGAGCTAAATACTTCAGTAAAATTGATCTGTAGAGGGGATACTACCAGATCAGAATTAGAGAAGGGGATGAATGGAAGATAGCTTTTAAGACAAAATATGGGTTGTACAAGTGGATGGTGATGCCATTTGGGTTGTCTAATGCACCCAGTACATTTATGCGATTGATGAATAGAGTACTGTAGGAATATAATGGTAAGTTTGTGGTTGTGTATTTTGATGATATTTTGATTTATAGTAAAAGTGAAGAAGAGCATTTGTTACACTCGAAATTAGTGTTAGACATGCTCAGGAAGGAGAAATTTTATGTCAATCTGAAGAAATATAGATTTCTTAAGGATAGTTTAGTGTTTTTAGGATTTGTAATCTCAAGAGATGGCATGAGGATGGATGATGAGAAAGTGAAGGCAATTATGGAATGGACTCTTCCATGAACTATAACAGAATTAAGGAACTTTCATGGCCTAGCTACCTTTTACAAAAAGTTCATCAGGAACTTCAGTAGTATAGTTGCCCCTATAACTGAGTGCACGAAGGGGAAAGAGTTTGTATGGACTACGACAACAATAAAGAGTTTTGAACTCTTGAATAAGAAGGTGTTAGAAGACTCCGTTCTAGTGTTACCAGATTTTAGTAAGGTGTTTGAGGTTGATAGTGATGCCTCGTTTATTGAATTGGTGGTGTCTTAAGTCAAGAGGGTCGACCTGTAGCATTTTTTAGTGAGAATTTGAATGATGCAAAGTGAGGTGAAATTTTATGCAATTGTTTGAGCATTACAAAATTGGAGGCACTACTTACTCTCAAAGGAGTTTGTGTTGTTTACTGATCATGAAGCATTGAGGTATGTCAACTCTCAGAAAAAGTTAAATAATAGGTATGCCAAATGGGTTTTATTTTTGCAATAGTATACATTTGTATACATTTATCTTGAAGCACAAGTCAGGAAAACAAAATAAGATTGTTGATGCATTGAATAGGATATTCTTGTTGTTGACCACTATGGAGAATGAAGTGGTAGGATTTGAGGGGATTAAAGATCTGTATGAATCTGATGCATATTTTAGGAATATTGTGCAACTGTGTAAAAGTGTGGTAGAGGGTGAGTCCTATACTATTTTTGAAGAGTATTTTTTATAGAATGGCTACTTGTTTAAGGGTAATAAATTATGCATTCCCAATGGCTCTATGAGAGAGAACATCTTGAGAGAATTACATAGTGGGGGTTTGGCTAGTTATTTTGGAGTAGCCAAAACTACCACTCTTGTAGAGGAGAAGTACTATTGGCCTAAAATGAAGAGAGACATAATCAGGTTTATCTCTAGATGCATATTATGTCAAATGGATAAGGGCCAAGCACAAAATATAGGGTTGTATATGCCATTGCCAATTCCTACAAGAACATGGACTGATTTGAGTATGGATTTCATGTTGGGGTTGCCCAAGACACAGAGGGGTAAGGATTCAGTTTTTGTTGTGGTAGATAGATTTTCAAAAATGGTGCATTTCATTGCTTGCCAAAAAACTAATGATGCAACTAGGATTGCAGTCTTATTATTTGATGAGATTGTGCGGTTGCATGGTGTTCCAAAGACTATTACTTCTTATCAGGATACTAAGTTCTTGAGTCACTTTTGGAGGACATTGTGGAAGAGGTTGAACACCAAGCTATAGTTCAGTAGTTCTTACCATCCACAAACTGATAGGCAAATAGAGGTAGTGAACAGAATCTTGGGAAACCTCTTACGGTGCATAGTTGGAGAAAAACTAAAATAATGGGATTTAGCCTTGTCATAAGACAAATTTACGTACAACAGTTTAATGAACAGGTCGACAGGTAAATATCCTTTTTAAATTATTTATGGTCAAAATCCTATAGGTGTATTAATTTTTTTTGAGATACCAATTGGGTAAAAAGTTAGTGATGATGCAGAAGCATTTGCTGAGCATATCCAGAAAGTGCAAGAGTCAGTGAGGGAAAAATTGCAGAGTAGTAATTCTCACTACAAAGATTCTGTTGATGCACACAGAAGGGTGAAAGTGTTTGAAGAGGGTGATATGTTTATGGTTCATCTTAGGAAATAAATATTTCCTAAGGGGATGTATAACAAACTAAAACTTAAGAAAATCGGGCCATGCAAGATTTTGAAGAAGATCAATGATAATGCCTATAAAGTGGAGTTGCCCGATGAATTTGATATTTCACTTGTTTTTAATGTTTCTGATTTATTTTAGTATCTTGGTACTGTTGAGGATGGAAAATTACAAGAGATAGTAAATTGGGCATGACATATGCCTATTATGGAGTTTCCACAACCACCCCAAGCTTCTTGAGGACCCACTTGTCATTTTTTGGTATTAAAGGTTTTTGGTTTTCTTTGGCTTGTAAGAACAGTGGTGTTTGACCGTTTATGTTAATGATTTTAATTGCTTTAGTTATTTGATATCTAATGATTAATTAATTTAGGCATTAATGCTTAGATTAATTAAAATCCATTTTAATAAATAGATTTTAATGTTCTTCATACTATCTAAGGTGATGGAATGTGTTTAATAAAGCAAGGTCTGACCAAAACATTACCTAAAACAAGAAGAGGATACAAAAGGTACAAAGAAATTGTGATAGAAAATAATATGCTATTATCTACCTAATATAATTACATTAATTATATTATGTATATAATAGTAATATTATTATGATGTTCTAAAATGTTATTATAATAATATTATTATATTGTATATAATAATATTATTATAATATACTTTACAAAGGATGTGATAATAATATGTTTGACCATGTTATGTTTGATTGCAGGAGAAATATTCAAAATGATCGAAGGCAAGGGTGGCTATTCCAAAATGTTTGAGGCTACGTAACGTTGGCAAAAGAGGAAGTGTTCCAAAGATAGCGTTAGGGTTTTAGGAGGATAGCACATAAGGCATCGGATTTGACAGTGAAACGGTTGAAACCAGAGGCATGTCGTCAAACAAGCCAACAAAGAAACATTATTAGGGCAACCCATAACCCTAATTGATGGAGATAAATCTCTACCTAGAGATCATGGAAAGTTTTTTTCTAGTATTACGCAGTGTGATTGCGAGAGCAAGGAGCTTGAAAACCATGGTGAAGGGTTGACAGTGCCATGGCTGCATCGATGGTAGCCCCCTGACATGGTGTTGACAATGCCATGGCTATGATTGATGGTAGCACCATGGCGAAGGGTTGACAGTGCCATGGCTGCGTCGATGGCAGCCCCTTGATGTGGTGTTGACAGTGCCATGACTGCAATTGAACGCAACACCATGGTGACGTTATTTTGATAGTTTCATGGTTGCATTGATCATACCACCACGATGTGGTGGAGATAGCACCATGGCTGCGTCGATGGCATGATGGCCTCACTGGGTTATATGGAAACCAAAGTGCCCAAGATGGAGGATGTCATCCCAATCCTTGGGCACGTTTGGTATGGCTTCGAAGAGATATCATCGGGCTTGGTTTTGAAGAGCACAACAAAAATCTCACTGAATGAGATTAGTCTGCCTTATTTTAATGTGAATGTTATTTGATTATATTCAATGTTTTAAAGGAGGCCTAAAATCATAGGGATTATAAAGTATAGTTAAATGTTTTTTATTTTTGATGGGTGCAAAGGGGTGTTCTTGGGTAGAATGCCTATGTTATAAGAGAAAGGGGAGACATAAGGAGTTACGTAAAATTATGTTTTTGGTTTTATTATTGTTTAAAATAATGTTTAGAAGTGTTATTTTATTGTATTAAATCACAAAAAATGATGATGGATTATTTTCTTATATCCATTTATTATTTTAATTGTGAAAGAAGTTGAAGTGAAATGACTTCTAAGAATTATTTATACCTTGCTATCCTACCTGTTTAGGGGGGTTGGAAATGATGTAACATTCCGAAAAGCAATAAGAAAGAGCATTTTTCAGATTTTGAGAGGGTAGCAAAATTTTGTGAGCAAAATCAAAAGGAGGGTTTCTAATCATAAAACTAATGTTTTTAGTGTCTTATCATTTCTGCATTTTAGTGACTTCTAGCCATTGTCTTATGCCATGAAATGGGTTGCAATAGGCAAAGGTCAAGATGATGCAGTTTCTCTATTATTTCCTTTGAGTCTCGCACTTGATTTAATGGTATTGTGCTTATGTTACAGGTCCATTAATTCAGGTTGTTTTATGATTACCTCATAACTTGGGATTTTGTAGGAAGTAGCTTGCTAAACTAATCCAGAATTTGACTTTTTCAGCTAACCAAATCTGCATTGTTTATTCATTAATTTTTGTTAAGTTCATTTTATTTCAAGCATTCAATCATTTCATTCTGATCCATCCAGAATTTCAGTTTCTTTTATTTCCATTCTGGTCCTTTTCTAGAATTTCTGCTAATTTCCTTTTAGTTTCATTTCTATTCTGGTCCATTTCCAGAATTGTTAAGCTTTCAAGTTATTTCCATTCTAGTCATTTTCCAGAATTTCTTCACCTCAAAAATTCATTAATCTAAGCTTTCAGACAAAACACATGGTTTAGGAGGGATACTAACTTGCTATTTCACATTAAATTAAGATAAGAAATGAAAGCTAATTTTGCTAACATTGCTGACACGCTAACTTCTACTAACTACTATTAGGGTAGTGGCATAAACATAAGGAAGATAAAATGAACCCAACTATCTAAAACTTACTTCATATTAAAGACACAAACATTAAAATGAGGTGGACAATTCCACATTTTATCATTTGAAACCTTTTAAGTGAAGATAAAATACTTTACTAATAAGAATTCAGGGTAGCGTCAATTTAAAAAAAAAACCCTAAAAAGAAATGCTTTTATTTTACACTCGATTTTCAATTAGATCTTTCAATCACCAAGCATTGTTTAGAACCAGCAAAGGCCCCTTGTTTATGGTCACATGCATCATTGAATTATTTCTAGCATTATTGTAATCTTTTAGATATTTTACCAGAACCTTGGAGAAGTTGAATGTTTGTCATTTGGTTTCTTTTCAAGAGAGATTTTTCTGTTCAATACTCTGCATGTGGTGGTATTTTGCAATTGGGAAAAATATACACTCAAAAATGCCTAAGAAGAAAAAAGACAGAGTTGCACAGGTGCTCGATAAGAAGGTGATCAACACCAGACATGGGAGCTACAACAGATACCTGGTTCAGTGGGAAGGATTACCACAATCAGATAACACTTGGGTTTCAGAGATAGAGCTAAAAAAAATTTATAACCAAAAGCTACAAGATTTCAATTTAGCTAAACTTGCAGGAGATGAGTTCTTTTTCACCAGAGGAGAATGATGTGCCTTGCTAGAGCCATAACTTGTGAACTGTACACCCGTTGGCCATAAAATTTAACAGGTGGTTTCGCATGTGTGTTTTACATCAGACTAATATTTTATTCGCTTGAACCTCTAAAAAAACATGTTTTTGGGACCTAACTCCTCCATCTAGTGTCCCAAAATTAGCATTTAGAATAGGTTCCCAGGTTTTTTGGGTTTTTTTAATGTTAGAATTTTATTATCTTTTTTTATACCTTAATTTGAGACCTAATATTTTAAATTAAGGTTCATTATTGTAAGAGGGATGTGTGCACCAAATTTGGGTGCAATCCGACTCATTTATATTTTTAGCAATTTTTAGAAAAAAATATATTTTTAGTAGTTTTTAAAAAAAAGATGTTTTTAGGGTTTATTTGGTTTTTGATTGCTATATGATGGATTGTAATCTTTTGGAGAATGGGTGTAAATTCAAGAATGAGAAGAATATCAATTTTTAGGTTTCTTCCATTATATTGCATTTGTGTTATGTGATTGGAGTCCATTTTGTTGGTCTCTTGTAGTTGAGTTCACACCACTTAACCACAATGCTTGAGCACTAGCACTTGTGATTGCAATATACTCAACTTCTGTAGAAGAAAGAGCAACTGAACCTTGCTTTCTTGAACTCCATGTAATCAATCCAGACCCAAGACTAAAACAATTTCTTGAAGTAGATTTTCTATCATCTAAATTACTTCCCCAATCTGAATCACTAAAGCCAACTAGTTTTACATCATCACTTTTGTAATAGTGAATGCCAAAATCAATTGTTCCTTTTACATATCTCAAAATTCTTTTAGTTGCTTTCAAGTGTATTTCAGAAGGATCACTCATATACCTTGATACAAGTGAAACAACATGAGCAATATCTGGTCTAGAATTTGTGAGAAACATCAAGCTCCCAACAATGCTTCTATAAGTGGTCACATCAACTTTTTCAGCTCCATCATCCTTACTCAACAACTCACCATGAGCTATTGGTGTAGCAACTGGTTTACAATTCTCCATGCCAAATTTCTTCAACATATCATTAGCATATTTAGTTTGACAAATGAATATTTCACCATCTCTTTGATACACCTCCATACCAAGGAAATAATGCATCAAACCTAAATCTTTCATTTCAAACTCTTTCATCATTGCATCTTTGAAATCATCATTCAAATTTGAATTACTACCCAAGTAAATCAAATCATCAACATATAAACAAACAAGCAAAATGTCATTACCTTCTTTCTTGTAGTATAAGGTTGGCTCACTCTTGCTTCTCATGAAACCATATTGATGAAAGTATCCATCAATCCTTGAATACCAAGCTCTTGGAGCTTGCTTAAGACCATA
Source organism: Wollemia nobilis (assembly GCA_028583015.1). Lineage (NCBI taxonomy): Eukaryota > Viridiplantae > Streptophyta > Pinopsida > Araucariales > Araucariaceae > Wollemia > Wollemia nobilis. The sequence goes on from JAQPPZ010000715.1 coordinate 7,014,806, forward strand.
CAAGGCCTTCTTCAACCTATACACAAGATTCTCTTTACCTTTCACTTCAAAACCTTGAGGTTGTTGCACATAAACCTCCTCATCCAAGTAGCCATTCAAGAATGCACTCTTTACATCCATGTGATGTACCTTCCAACCTTTATGGGCAGCCATGGAAAGAACCATCCTCACTATTTCTTGTCTTGCAATAGGTACAAAAGTCTCTTCATAATCAATGTCATACCTTTGTGTGAATCCTTTAGCCACAAGCCTTACCTTGTGTCTCTCAATGCTTCCATCACTGTTATATTTTGTTTTGTAGACCCATTTAGATCCCACACACTTCTTTCCTTTTGGAAGCTCCACAAGCTCCCAAGTATCATTCTTCTTGATGGAATTGATCTCCTCTTGCATTGCTTTCATCCACACATCATTAGTACATGCTTGTTCATAACTAGATGGTTCTAATTCAACACTAGACATCAAAGCATAATTCACAACATCACCTTTTGGCTCACCTTCATCTTCATCACCATACATATGCAAGTTTTCAAGTCTTTTCACAACTTGATCTACCTCTTGTGCTTGACCTCTTGTAAGTCTTCTTTGAAAATTTGAATCTAACATTTGAGAAGATGGATGGCTTTGAAGTAGTCTTTTACCTTTATTTGTTGTCTTCAACACTTCACTTGAAGAATCATCACTCAAAGAAGATCTTGAAGGACTTGTTGGAGTGCTTGTGGAAGAACTCTTTGATGGACTTGGAAGACTTGGAAGTTGTTTGCTGGTTTGAACATTGGGCTGCACATTTGAGGAGTTTTCACCAATGGATTCATCATCAACATAAAGTTTTTTATGACCATATACTCCCCCTTCATCAAAAATCACATCTCTTGACACCACAACCTTGTGAGTTTTTGGATTATAAAGCCTATAGGCTTTGGTATTCTCACAATACCCAATAAAAATGCATGCTTCACTCTTTGGATCAAGTTTCTTCCTTTTCTCATCAGGTACATGTGCATAAGCCAAACAACCAAAAACTTTGAAATGATTTACATTTGGTTTCTTTGCATACCATGCTTCATATGGAGTGATGCCATCCAAGCTACTAGTGGGACTTCTATTCAAAATATAGATGGTTGTCCTAACTGCATCAGCCCAATACATATTACTTAATTTCTTTATTTGTAGCATGCTCCTTGCCATATTTACAACCATTCTATTCTTCCTTTCAACCACCCCATTTTGTTGTGGAGTATAGGCATCAGTGAGTTACCTTTTAACACCACAATATTTACAAAATTGGAGAAATTCATTTGAACAAAATTCTCCACCCCTATCAGTCCTCAAACATTTTATGTAGCACCCACTTTGATTTTCAACATGATTTTTGAAATATTTAAAACAACCAAATACCTCATCCTTTGTTTTCAAAAAATAAACCCAACACATTCTTGAAAAATCATCAATGAATGTAAGAAAGTATGAATTCTTACCCAAAATTTGAGTTTGCATAGGCCCACAAATATCAAAATGCACCAATTGAAGTGGATAAGAGGCTCTCCATGCTTTTCCTTTTGGAAAACTCATCCTTGAGTGCTTTCCCAAAGCACATCCTTCACACACACCTTTGTGATATTCAACCTTAGGCAATCCATATACCATCTCTTGAGATACCAACAATCTCAAACTAGGAAAATTCAAGTGCCCATACCTTAAGTGCCACAACCAACTCTTGTTTTCAATTGCAACATTTGCAATATTGGCTCCTTGTCCTCCAAAATTCAAAGGAAACAATCTATTGTTTGTCATAGGGAAGGTAGTGACAAGCCTATTCCCATGATTCTTGTCATAGATTACACATTTTTTATCTTCAAAAACAAGCTTGTAGTTTTTCTCCATGATTTGGCCTACACTCAACAAATTATGTTTTAAATTTGGAGTATAGTATATATCATTCACCTTCTTTTTACCTTCATTGGTGTGCACCTCCATTGCTCCTTTACCTTCAACTTGCAAAGCTTTATCATCTCCAAGCTTGATCTTGGACTTGTAGGAATTGTCCATTGTAGAAAACAACTCCCCCTTGCCGGTCATGTGGTTTGAGCAACCAGTATCAAGAATCCATGTCTCATTTAAATTTTGATCTGATTTTCCATATGATAAAAATAAAATTGAGGATCCTTCCTCTTCTCCATAGTGTGCACTACTCCTTCCTTCATGGGATACCTTCAATCTACACTCTTTTTCAAAGTGTCCAAACTTGTTACAATAGTAACATTGCTTGTCTCTCTTGTCACCTCTTCCTCTTCCTCTTCCTTGAGCACCTCCTCTTCTTCCTCTACCTCTTCCTCTTGAAGGAGATTGACCTCTCCCTCTACCTTGGCCTTGGCCTCTTCCTTGTCCACTTGCACTAGCTTCACCCTCCTTGGATGAAAAAGATTTTTCTTCAACACCACCAACATTAGAAGATGTAGATTATTTTAGTCTCTCCTCATGAGACATAAGTGAACCAATGAGTTGATCATAATCAAGAGTAGAAAAATATTTGATCTCTTCAATTATGATAGCCACATGATTCTATTTTGGTAGAAGTGTTCTCAACACTTTCTTCACAACAACTTCATTCTTCACCTCTTCACCAAGAGTCTCCATCTTGTTCACACAAGCCTTTACTCTCACACAATAGTCACCAACATTTTCATCTTCTTTCATTCTCAAATTCTCAAACTCTCTTTTAATATTTTATAATTTAACTTGTTTCACTTGATCACTTCCTTGGTAGCCATCCTTCAAAGCTTTCCAAGCTTCACTAGTTGTTGTACAACTAGCAATCCTTGGAAAAAGGCTTTTATCCAAGGTTGTTTGAATGTGATAGAGAGCAAAGCTATTCTTCTTTTGTGCTTCTCTCTTTTTTGGTCTATCAATAGTTATAACAATGCTCCAATCAGGCTCTATGTAGCCTTATTCTACAATATCCCAAACTCCTTTGCCCAACAACAAAGTCTTCATCTTGATGCTCCAATATTCATAATCTTCTCCATTAAATTTTGGAATTGGCAATGAGTTAGCACTGGTGGCCATTATATCAAACACAGTAAGAAACCTTGAATCACACTTTGCAAGATCTTGATAAATCCTCATAAACAATCCATAGGATTTCTCTAACCCACTAAAACCAAACCAGGCTCTGATACCACAATGATAATTGTAAATGTATATTATTATGTTTCAAGCCATTACATCAATATATAGTTCTGGTTCAATACCAGATACAATCCTTGAATAAACAAAACAACAAAGTAATAAGTGAGAATGATATTCTCATGGATAATACAAACAAAATAAAAATCAACTATTTACTACAAAATGATGTAGATTCCACCAAACCATCAATGCTAAACCACTACAATCCATTCTACTGGTAAAAAATAGCTAACACACCAAATCTCATGGAAAACCAAATTCTAAATATGGATAAAACACTATAATATGCCTAAAACCTAAAACTTATAGCTCCCTATCTTGGATTAGTATAGTACACATCGATTCATATGGATTGACCAAACGATTGACGGATTGGATAGACAACTAGAGAATAAATGTTGCAAGCTACTACTGAAATGGCCTGATCAATTGGTGGATTGGATAGCTAGCTCATTGGATCAATCCTGTGGAGGCCAATTGGGAATAGAACATCAGTTTTATAAGGTTTGCATGAAGTTAGCTGGCTCAAACTCCAATATATCTTAGTTGTAAGAGGTTTACTAAGGTGCATTTCTACACAAACCCTAGCAAACATTATTGATCCTCCTAAAATTGTTTCTCTTGATCTACCTTGATAATGACCTAGTAAGTTGCCTATTACCTTGAGTACCTCCTCTTTCCAAAATTCAAGGGGAAGGGCAAATAATATTATCCATATTGGTATTGTATTCGGTTCCACCCTCAGGTCAAATCCCATCTTCCATGATTCTAGGAATAGTCCCACTGGCCCGTGATGATATGGCCCTCCCTGAAATACTTTTTATCGATCTGCCACTAATGTGAACTCTATAGAAAAATACCCATTTGGGAGAGCTAGAATTTCATATTCTCCTTCTATATGCCATTTTTTCCTTATCCACGTGTGAATGAAGTGCATAGACGGTCTAAAACCCATAAATTTGTTTATTAGGTTATGTTTTATCTTATAAAATATATCCTTAGCTATCCAGTCCTCAGCTATTTCCAATAATGGTATTTCCTTTACTTGTGATAAACATACATTCACCCTTCCAAATAGAGTATCCTCATTTTGTTGCTTCTCCATGGTGTTTATGATTGTCCTTGCCTATGTTTGATAGTAATTGAAGTTATCTTGGGTACCATAGCTTCTCCTCATATGATATTCCTTGTTTTGGAGGATTTGGTATTGAAGTACCTGTCCCCCATTCTTGACTATGATTCATGCTATTGAAAGACCCTCCAGTAAGATGATCCTCTCTAATGGTGTTTTTTGCATGAAAATGTTCTCCTGGCCTCTGCCCTAGCCTCTGAAACCCTAGTTCCTAATATTAGCTTAGTTAAAATTAAATATTAAAGTCCAAGTTATATTAGGTGTATATTTAAGTTAAGCCATTAGTCTTATTTTCCTAATGAGCTAGCCCATCCCTTCCATCTGTTGAAAGAGGTTACAACTAAATTAAGCTATCAATTTTTTTTTTCCTAAATGAGCTAGTTTATCCCTTTTTATCCGTCGAAAGAGAACACACCAATCCTTTACACCCTACATAAGCCTATCTATGTAGTTGCATTTGGTGTGTAAAGAGCAAATTATCCAACTCCTATCTTATTGAACTAACCTATACACTATGGGTCCTATATTTTAACCTAGACTAGGAATTCTATATATTAAACTTCTTTTTTAAACATAATTCTAAGAACATCGTGGAAGTCTTAATTAAACATAGTACTCATTTATGAGATATTTCATAGTTCATTTCTATAAAATAACCTTTGTTAACAAAATATCCTTATTCTTTAATTAACGAGCTTTAACTTCCACGTAATTCATTCAAACATAAAGAGAGTCTAGTTATTTCCAACTCTCGATCTATAATGATCTTTTGATCCTAATTTAACCTCTCAAGGGTCCTTTAATAAGAATTACTCTTCAATAAATTCATGTAGTTTATACATTCCAAATTCTACCCTAAGTTTTACACCATGCATTTTTTTCTCTATGGTAGATTATTTTTATCATAACCCAGGCTTAATCCATTTTATGAAAATATAGAGACTATAATACCCTCCTTCACCATTCGATCTCTTTAGGTTTTTCCAGGTATATATATCTAAGCCATCATGAACATAACGGGAGCAACTAGAGAGTAGTAAAGTGTTTAAACTCATTGAAGGTGATTCCAGTTATATTCCCTCATAATACATTTGGTCATTCAACCCATCTATTAATGATATAAATCATTTTTTATACCTAACCTCTTCATACATCTAATTTAGAAATCATTTATTCTTTTTTAAATTACCATTGTATAAGTACGAAGGAACATATCATCTTTTGTTTCTTTCAAAATGTAAAAAACCAAAATTGTATCTTAACAAAGTATCCATCAAGAATGTACTTTAGCATAAGAAACCATAAATTAGTGGATTGCATTAATTTCTTGGTCAATTTCACTCCTATTGAGTAATTACAAAACCAATAATGTTTTTTGTGTTATACATGTGAATTAGCATCATATTACAAATGATTAACTATAAATTTACATTGTCCATCCATTACATGGACTTACAAAATAAACAAGAAATATTTCTGTTTGATTCTTGTCTTTGTATTCGAAAAGTCTTCATCTATGGGATCTCTTTAAACAACCGAGGAAGATATGTATAGAGAGATCATAGATAGCTCCCTACATGCAAATGCATTCCTAAATGCATATAGATTTTTATTGTAATGCAAATATCAAACGAGCATAACCCAATCATTCATAATTTGCTCACTCAATTATCTCCAATTACACATGCTTCATTATTTTTGGCAAACCAGATTAAGTAATTATATAAACATATATACATAGAATAACATGCACTTTTTTTAGCACAATAGGCTCCATGCCATTCAAATCATGATAGTTCACAAGCATTCCTCTGCTTGTTTCACCCTGTGAAAGATCCTTTACTTTGATTACCATCAAACGAAGTCTAGTTTCGTTCTATTAAATAAAAACATCCCAACATTGAGATTTTTCTAAATTGAAATAGAAATCAATTTTGTTTTCAATAAGTTTCATTCATATGACCTTCATTACTTTCTTCTTTGGGCCTACTCTACTTCACAAATGTAAATTTGTTATTATTAAAACATAGGAGTTGTATATAAAAAGGATAAAATTAAACAATTTCCATGACAAACATATACAAAAGATTTATATTTTTATTTTAAAACAATAAAATCATCCTTAAACTCCAAAATAAACCTTCGTATAATTATTTTACACCAACCAAATCATTCCAGCATGTCCCTCTTGGCATCTTGGTGAAATAAAAACCAATGTAAACTCGGTTTTCTTTTCAAAATTTTTAGTAAAATGAAAGATAAGGAAAGTTTTATTTAATTCATAAGTCCAGTATGTATATAAATACAAAATACAAATCACCCAATCAAGAATCTTAAATTAACATGCATTTGCTAGGCATCATAACAACAATTTTCACCATGTTCAAGCAGTAGTAGTAGATGGTATGTAATTTGGCCTCCTCATTACTTAAGAATAGTTTCTCAGTGACAACTATTCAAACATTATGAATTAATTTCTTGTACATCTCACCAACCTATAGCCAAACCTATAGCAAGCACCATATTTATTTACTAAAACTAACACTCCAAAACTATTTCATCATCCTTCACTATCAAGTTTAGATTGATTACAATTTATTTCCAACTACAAGTTAAACTAATAACTCATTTTATATCAGCTTAGGTTCTTTCTTTTACCTCACACAGATCAAACTAGGGAAAACTAATATCTAAATATAAACACTAACTAGAGCATTCTAGACTTCTATATCCACTACTGGGTATATAACAATTTTGGTAAGTGGTGCATACATAGGAGGATAAGTGTCCACTCACAAGTTGAGCGATATTCTTTTTTTTTTTGGAATTTATAAGAATTTCCCCCTTTGTTCAAATAAAACTTAGTTTTAGTGACACATTTCATCATGATTATCATTAATAAAACATCTTCTCAGGCATTTACAACCCAAAGCATCAAGCTTCTAAGTTTTCCTGAAGCATGCAGTTTGATTCAGCTCAAAAAAGTCCTATAAAACCTCTTGATCTCCTTTATTTTTATCCTCTCCATCCTTTTCTTCTTTTTGTTTTCTCCATTTTTTGTTCTTTTTTCTTCCTCTTTGTGAAGTACCTCACCCTATTCATCATCCAATATTTTCAGGTGACATTCACGATTGTGCATTATCTTAACAATCCAACACATATATCCTTCTCTTTCTTAGCATGGTGGCAACTTGCCAACCAACGTACATTAAGGAGTTATCTAAAACTTGCACCAATGTAAAGAAAAATGATTTCACCCATGATCATATTTTGATTGCTAGTTTCAAAATAAAATTTCTCTTGAACAAGATAATAATTTTGCTAAGCCAAAACATAAGGTTGACAAGACCTCACTCTCCATTGGTCTTTTCTTCAAACATGTTTTTCTTCCTTGGTAAATCAAAACACTAAAATCATTAATAATGAAACTAATGAACAATCCTAGCCACTGTTGAATTCAAACAAATAGTAATAATAATGATCCTTCCATAATATTTTTCAATACTAACGTAGCAAACAAAAACAATTTTTTTCTTTTAGAAACAAAGTAACAACAAACACTCACTCTTATTTTACAAATAATCATTCTATTTCTCATGAAACTTCATCTCCAATAATATTATAACCCATCAAAACACATCTAAAAAAGACCATCAAGCAACAAACAACTTCATCCAAAACTTTATTAATCATCCTTAAGCAAATCATGATATGCAACTACATGAAGAGAGCAATTATCCATGTTACTTGAGCTACCAATAAAATAGATCATCATATCATTTTCCTCCTTTACAACATATCATTCCTAATGGTTAGTTCCTTCTCCCACCCACAAGAAATATTGTTCCTGCAGAAGTGCAAATCTATTAGCAGCATCATATTCTTTCATCAAATATATATTTTTGCATAAATTAAACAAGAAATGGTCAATCATTCCACTGATAAGATGCATTATATTTTCCATAAAATATATGTCCTACATAGATTAATCATGAAATAGTCAGTCAATCCATCACATGATAACATAGCAAAACATGAATCCATCCAATAAAAAGGTATACTAAGGGATGGTCATGACATCCTATCCCCCTTAGGCTTAACACAGTACTCTGTGTTTTAAATAGTTCAATCATAAAATAAAAATTATATAACATTCTCAAACATGAACGCAAATTATCTTTGCATATCTACCACTTTCTCCCAAGTAGCATTTTATCAAAGTAGTAATCCCACTAGACCTTGGATTGCTCCAAAGTCCCCTTCCTCATTTATTTGGAACAAAACTCAAGGATCTTCACTAGACACACTTCAATGGCCTCTAGATCCGCCATCTAAAAATTAGAAATATCCCATACATGGTTAGAATTAGCAATACATTTTATTATGCAGAGATATATGGAAGGTATCATGGATATTCAATAAACTGAATGGTAAGGTGAGTCTATATGCCATAGGATTAAGTTACCAAATGATATACTAGATAAAATCATAGAGGTTCCACCATATTTTAAGTTTTAAGATGTTGCATACATCCATCAAATGGATAGGAATGATCAATATTTCATGGTTTTATTGGGGTTAACCTTGTAAACTATCCATATAGCTTAAAGGATACATTCACATGCTCCCCCCACCTTTCCTAACACTCTCCATGAATGTAGGATAACTCGACCACAAAGTAGGGATTAACCCTATTTCAGTCAATTGAGACGAGAGACATTAATTCCTTTACTAAGCTTCATCCTTCAAGCTAGTACTTAGGCGTCAAAATCTCTTAGTTTGCACATTACACCATGTACAACTATGGTACTCAATAACTCCATATTTACGATGGTTTGTTTGATGGGGCTATCACTTTGTGTGACATCCCTCACATTCACATCCAATAGTCATTCAGGTTTCCATCACCAATTCAATTTAACAATAGGATCCAAACCTTCTTCATTTTCGACCATAAAAATAGGTCCTCACATTTTCATGCATCCTTGCTTCTCCAAGGTGGGTAAAGTAAGGAAAATATGTACTTCTCACATGTTTTTTCTTCTAATCCACCTAATTTGGGCATACCTACCCTATACTCAAAGCCTAAAAAGCCACCTTTGATGCCAAAATACTTATCCCTTTTCAATATTTCCTTCATCCTTGGTATAAATTTTACTTCATAGATTATCCTAAGATTGCATTCTTCTTGACTTAGTCCATTAGTTCAATGTGATCATGGTTCAAATTAGCTATAGAACCTTTTCAAAGTCTCAAGTTTGAATAGGTTTATACTTATTTAAATCTTAGGATCTATTCCTAGGATGATCTTAAGTACCTTTAATGGCTTAAAAGTCTAAAACCTAGGTACTTATCCTAATAAATTAGAGAGAGAATCCCATACTCCTACTAGAATAGTTTTCCCATCTATTCTTTCTTGTTAAGCAAAGAGCACCATTTAATGTTCCAAGTACCACCAAATGTAATTATCCCCAAATGTTTTTTCTCAAGGTCAAGCTTCATATTCCTCATGCCTAACTAGCCTTCTTTTTTTTGGGAGGTTCTCTTCTTATTTTTGACTGAGGTGTCATTTCACCATGCCTCACCCAAGTATTTTTGTTAACTTCCCATGCACTATCTTAAATAATTAATTTTCATCATTATTATTTCACCCCCACATGGTGCTACCCACCTTTAATTCACAATTATATGTCCATTTTTGTCAACATAAGAATTTCATTTATCTTATGTCAACATAAGAATAAGTTCTTTATTTCATACATATAGTCTGGTTCCAAACACTTATGCCAAGGACACCCCATAATGCCCTTTCTCTCCAACATATAGTTAACATTGTTTCCATAATCAAATATAGCTTAAGTTCCTAAGAAATCACTTTGATATATGAAATTGATTCCTCCCAAGAATATTTTATTTCCAAGATGACACATAATAATATCATACACTATAATATCATTTGATATTCAATCCACTTAACATTGAAGTAATCCCTTATACAATGCACATCCTTTAAAAAACAATGCTTCAATGACAAACAAAATACTGTAAATCAACTACAATGATCTTTTCTACAATCAATTATCAAATCTGTCACATTTTAACATTGTACTATTCAATCACTCAGTCATAATTTAATTTGTTCTTATATTAAAACAATGATATAAACTCTCTTGGACCTCAAAACTATGTTCAGTGACCCACAAAAATTTATTAATTAATAATATCATGTTGGTCTAATTGATTTTTCAAAATGTATTGTCTTCTTCTCCAATTATAAAGCATATTTCAGTCTCTTCACAGACATAGGATGGCATAGAGTATATGGAGTTAGCAATCTCCATAGTTGGTATATATGAATATAATCTTAAACTACACAAACAAATGGTCTTTTTTTGTATAAATAACGGTCATTATTCTTACCTTTGCCTCCTATACTGTGTCACGGATCAACTTTTTCCATCTTATATATATATATATATATTATCATACAGTTGGTTCTAGATCCCATGCTTGAGGTCAACTACAGATTGTCCCAACAATCTATTCTTATCTAGGTTTACTGTGAGGCTCACCTATCTATCATGACCCTCCCTAGTGGGCCTTAGGGCATAGAAATTATGTATTATTTAAGGATAACTTGTACATAGTTTTATTGTCAGTAAGCAACTATGCAATGTATAGAATCAACCCTAAGGACTATTATATATGTATAATAGTAGAATGAAATTATAATTAAAAGGGTTTAATTATAAAATAGACTATTATAAGTTATAAATAAAATAGGTTTATTTATAATTATAATAAGAGAATTATATCTTATAAATAAAAGAGGTTTATTTATATAATTATAAAATATTATTGTATTCCTTTTGAAATTATATTTCTACAAAGGATTATCATTTTAAAATGAGAAATAATCAACCACCGCCTTCAAGTGGATGGTCAGTTCATGGTAGATTTCGAAGAAAGGAAACAATGAGTTTTAAATCCAAAATATCAAGCTTGGATAAGAAGAAAATAAATTCTAGTAGGTGGGAAGGCATGGCAAGCATTGAGCAAGTCATAGAGCACAACAACAAGACTTGTTCCCTTAAAAATAGTTGGGGATATTTGTTAGTAAAGGGGGGCTATGAGTTTTTGGAATAGAAAGAGAGGAGAACGCAAAGTTGTAGAAGACAATAAAGAGGAGTAATGTCAGCAGTGGATAGATTTCAAAGAGGAAATATTACCTTTACGAAGTGATATCCAAGTTAGTAAAAATGGAGCCAACCCTCTAGTTAATAGATTTAGAGAATGCACTAGTTTTATGCTTTCATTGAACTCTTGAAATTTTTGTATTGCCTTGGTAGTTCCTTCTATTTTAAGCTTGCTTATACCCACTTGAGTTGGACCTACCTCTATTGGATGGTGGGCTGTTAACTTAGAGGCTCTTAGCATGGTAAAACTCAACCTTCCTATGTGGTAGCAGTGTCTTCACCCACGGTAGTCCTATGGCTAAGTACCCAAGCAATAAGTGTGTATTGCTTCCTCTTAAGCTCATCCAGCGTTGCTTTGTGAGTGCTCAGTCTCCTAAATATGACACATTGTCTTTGTGTAGCATCTCATTTTTATTTTTGTGGTTGGCCTTTGGCTGCATCAATAGTAACCACCTTCTTGTAAGGAGTCCTCAACCCTTCTCCCAATCGTAGGGTTGTTGTGACAACACCACTCACTATCTGAAATAATAGAGAAATACAGTCACCAAGGATCAAAACTCGTTCTGTCACCTTGTTGATATAGCCTTAGCATGTAGGAAGAGTTTGAACACATCCTTGTGATGCTAGTGAATTTTCCCATGAGCGCGTGTTTCTCAAAAGCTTTGTTGGGTCTGTGTGTGACTGGGTCAATAGACCTAGTGGGTCATCCGTTAAACCCGTATTGGCTGGCTTTGTCCTCATGGGATGCTTCTATTACCAGTGACCCCATCCATAGGGTGATAGGTAATTGTAGCCCATCGATATTCTTGTATGGTTGAGGCTGAGTTTGTTGTTTCATAGAAGCACCTATGTATGCTTTTCTTGACTGAAGATGTTATATTAAAATAAAAATAGAAACATATAGTTTTATGTTAATTAAATATGAGGTTATTTGATTAATATAAAGAAAGGAAGTACATAGTTTTATGTTAATTACATATAAGGTTATTTTATTAATATAAAGAAAGAAAATGCATAGTCTTATGTTAATTAAATATGAGGTTATTTGATTAATATAAAGAAAGAAAATGCATAGTCTTATGTTAATTAAATATGAGGTTATTTTATTAATATAAATAAAGGAAATGCATAGTCTTATGTTAATTAAATATGAGGTTATTTGATTAATATAAATAAAGGAAATGCATAGTCTTATGTTAATTAAATATGAGGCTTGTATGATTAATATAAAGAAAGGAAAATATGATTATGTTATAGTTTTTAACATAGATTATATTGAAAGAAAAATATGATTATGTTATAGTGTTTAACATAGATTATATTGGAAGAAAATATGATTATGTTATAGTGTTTAACATAGATTATATTGAAAGGAAAATATGATTATGTTATAGTGTTTAACATAGATTATATTGGAAGAAAATATGATTATGTTATAGTGTTTAACATAGATTATATTGGAATAAAATATTATTATATTATAGTGTTTAACATAGATTATGTTGAAATAAAAATATGATTATGTTATAGTGTTTAACAATGTGTATTACCTCAAATTACACCTTTATCACCTTTTTTTATTTGCTCCCATACGATCCACTGCCTTTTCAAATTGATTTCGTCGATTTTCTGTTAACCGCTTTGTTTTGGAATTCCAATTATTTTTCAAACACTACCCATAATCATTACTGGCCCGTGCACCTCAGAAATCATTCATCTACCCTTTCAAAAAATTTCCAAAGACGGATATCCTTCTACTTCGTTTTGAAGTGTGTCCAGTTGGGTTTTTCAAATTTTCATGGTTCTTGTGCCAGCTCTGTGTTTATTAGGTCTTAGTTAGTGAGTGATCCAATAATTCAATGACATCCACTCACTGTGCACTTTCCAATCACTTTTTGTAGTCTTCATTGGATGAAAATTATCTTCGATCCAAGTTATGTCCAATATATGATCCTTATCTTAGTTTTTTCCTTTTTGCGGTTTCTTTTTTGGTCGAAGGGCAGTGTTTCTAATTTTAATTTATACCACTTCTTGCATGCTACGTTCATGATTCTTCCTTATTCCCTGTCCCTATTACTAGTTGTATTTTCCCTGCCTTATTTTATCCTCTGTGTGTTGTATGGTTCTGCAACCATGAAGGAAGAGAAGATTTAATATGTTGAGCCCAAGGTTTTTTATATTGAGACCACTGATGAAGCCATTTTGAAGGACAAGGGGGGTCTCATTCTATTATTCAAAATGTTCACTGGTACCAACTAGGATGCTACTATGGCATTTGCAAATACGTGGGAGAATGGCGTTATCACTATCCATGGAGTCGAGTTTCAAATCATGTTGGAGATCCTTGTTGAGCTAACTAGCCAGAACCTTGAGGGTCGCGTGGTTAGAAGGAACAAGAATAACTGGGAAGCTAAGCTATCCCATTTTGACAACTCATCCATGGTGTAGAAGCTCCATAAAAAAGGTCTATACCGACACCATTTATCCTCTCCTTGGAAGGAAATTCTAAATCTTGTTATGCATTATATTACTGTGGATGATCCTAAATCCCAATTATGTAGTTTCCATTTGTCTTTCATTAATCATTTTAGAGATGAAAATATGTTAAATATCCTTGCTGCTCTGTACTGGTCCATTGATTATGCCATCACCTCTACCCATGGAAAGAAAGAAGAAGGATGGCCTTCCCATCAAGGGCTTTTCAAAATCCTTTATGACTATTTACTCCATAAATTCCCTAAAGGAAACCTTCCTTCTCCTAACTCTTCAGAAGATAATTCCTTTTCTACACCTATCCCTAAAGCCACCTGATCCAAATGGAAAAGAAAAACCGACAAACCCTAGCCTGTTTCAAATTTCAAGAAGAAGGTTAAGCTTGAAAAAACACCCGTTCGATGCTCTCAGAGGCTTAATTTTAAGGACACTCCTACCCCTAAAAATATCAAGAAAGAACACAAATCTGACTTTGATTCTCTTGATGTGGTGGAAAAGTATCTTCATAAGCTTGTCATCCAGTCCACCTCTGCCACCATTGACCATTTGGAAACCACCTACGTGGCACTTGGGAAAGGAATTGCTCAACTCAAGGAATAGCGTAATGCTCTCAGTATACTCTTTTTCTATGATAATTATGAAGAGGGCCCTTCCTTTTTTTCTACCATTGGAATTTTCGATGTCAAGGATGATGATGTCATCGAGATAACAAAGGAAATATCCAAGGATGTCCCTAAGGATGTGCTCAAGAACGCTGCCAAGGATGTTGATCTGGAGATAGTGGTTGCCTCTCCTATGTAGACTAATGCACCAAACTAAAGTTCCAGTTTGTTTTATCTCTCAGCTTGTTATTTGCTGGTTTATTTTTGTGTTCTGACCATTCCCGTGCATCATTTTTTTGTTTCCTTCTTTGTTTTTCCAGTGCGGATCCATTTTTTTCCTTTCCTGCATCCTCTTTTGTCTTTTCTATGCTTTCCTAAGTTTTAGTCCTTTTGTTCCTCTTTTGTACAAGGCATTGGGATGCCTTTCAAATGCCCCGTTTTTTAATGCAAAATCATTAACTTACCAAAAAAACATATATTATATTGTAAAGAGATAGCTTATGTTAAAAAGGATATTAACATGCTTTATATTGCAAATAGATAGCTTATGTTATAAAAGATATTAACATGCTTTATATTGCAAAGAGATAGCTTATGTTATAAAGGACATTAGCATGGTTTATATTGCAAAGAGATAGTTTATGTTATAAAAGATATTAACATTATTTATATCGCAAATAAATAGTTTATGTTATAGAGGAGATTAACATGCTTTATATTGCAAAGAGATAGTTTATGTTATGAAGGAGATTAACATGCTTGATATTTTAAAGTGATGGTTTATGTTATAAAAGAGATTAACATTCTTTATATTGCAAAGAGATAGCTTATGTTATAAAGGAGATTAACATGATTTATATTGCAAAGATATAGTTTATGTTATAAAGGAGATTAACATGCTTTATATTGCAAAGATATAGTTTATGTTATAAAGGAGATTAACATGTTTGATATTGGAAAGAGATAGTTTATGCTATAAAGAATATTAACATGCTTTATATTGCAAATAGATAGTTTATATTATAAAAAATATTAACATGTTTTATATTGCAAATATATGGTTTATGTTATAAAAGATACTAACATGCTTTATATTGCAAAGAGATAGCTTATGTTATCAAGTAAATTAACATGCTTTATATTGCAAAGAGATAGTTTATGTTATAAAAGATATTAACATGCTTTATATTGCAAAGATATAGTTTATGTTATAAAGGAGATTAACATGCTTTATATTGCAAAGAGATAGTTTATGTTATAAAAGAGATTAACATGCTTTAGATTGTAGAGATATAGTTTATGTTATAAAAGAGATTAACATATTTTATATTGCAAGAGATAGTTTATGTTATAAAAGTGATTAACATGCTTTAGATTGCAAAGATATAGTTTACACTATAAAGGAGATTAACATCCTTTATATTGGAAAGAGAGAGTTTATATTATAAAGGATATTAACATACCTTATAGTGCAAAGAGGAATTTTATGTTATAAACTCGCTAAACATAGTTGTAGATTATGTTATAAATGAAAATAACATAGAGTTGATTATGTTATAAATGGAAAAACATAGAGTTGAATATGTTATTAACATAGATTTAATTATGTTATAAATGGAATAACATAGATTTGAATATGTTATAAACATAGAGTTGAATATGTTATTAACATATAGTTGATTATGTTATAAATGGAATAACATAGAGTTGAATATGTTATAAACATAGAGTTTATTATGTTATAAGTGGAAATTGGATTATTAGATTAACTAAAGGTATGTGACTTTAGTTAGTTTGATAAGTGGAAATTGGATTATTATATTAACTAAAGGTATGGGACTTTAGTTAGTTTGATAAGTGGAAATTGGATTATTAGATTAACTAAAGGTATGAGACTTTAGTTAGTTTGATAAGTGGAAATTGGATTATTATATTAACTAAAGGTATGAAACTTTAGTTAGTTTGATAAGTGAAAATTGGATTATTAGATTGACTAAAGGTATGGGATTTTAGTTAGTTTGATAAGTGGAAATTAGATTATTAGAGTAATTAAAGGTATGGGACTTTAGTTAGTTTAATAAGTGGATTTGGATTGTTGGATTAACTAATGGTATAATACTTTAGTTAATTAAGGAACAATATGGATTAAAGGAGCAATTCATGGTAAAGTCATGAGAACTAGGGGTTCTTACACATTGTATTAGCATATGTTTGGGAGAAATGGATTATGGGATCCTTGTATTTGTAAAAGACCAAAATCATGCAATAAATGGAACGTATTTGAGGTTGGGTGTTCCCATAAGGGTCCCATAATATATAATGTGTTATGGGTATTAAGTCTCTCTTTTTATTTGTTTTTATGTATCTCTTTATTGAAGTTTCCTTATTCATTTCTAATTTATTTTTTATCAGTTGATTCTTATGTTTAATTTGAATAGATTTTTTAGTAAGCATTATTCTTGTTTGTTCTAAATTAGATAAACTTTATGGATGTTAGTATGGGATGGTGTTTGATGTTTCTAACTACTTTAAAAAATATTGAGTAAATAGTGACATCCCACAAACTAGTTATAGTGACATCCCACAAACTAGTTTTGTTTTGGGGTTGTTACATATGGTAGTAGTAAGGTGTAGGACAAGGTGCTTGCATGAAAGGAACTCTAGGAAATAGATGACCTAGAGATTTCCTTGGAATATGCTAAGGTTTTGATATCTTCCTATATGGGCCCTTACTTAGTTAAGCTGGAGCTAGGAAGACCTTGAGCTACCAGTTGTTTAAAGTCAAAGCACATAGTCATGGGACTATAAGCTTATCTAGATAATGATCTAGGTATGACAGACTAGAAGATTCCTTGGATAGGCTAAGGATTGCTTAATAATAGGCCCTACGAAAAAATAAATTTACTCTCATATGGTATCTTGTGTAAAGAAAGCACAACCTTAGCCATTCATAAATAAAATGAGATAGATAACTTTAGCTATCTCAGGTGAGATAGATGGATAGAGTTAGCTCATAGTAAAAATCAGAAAGATGACTTTAGCTATCTCAGGTGAAATGGATGGATAGATTTAACTCATAGTAAAAAATGAGAAAGATAAATTTAGCTATATCAAGTGAGATAGATGGATAGAGTCAGCTCATAGCAAAAATGAGAAAGGTGAATTTAGCTATTTTATCGATAAGATGAGATAGATGGATAGAGTCAACTCATAGTAAATATAGGATGGATAACTTTAGCTAAATCATCGACAAAAGGTGAGATAGATATCTTAAATTTATCATCATAGGTGAAGTGACTAATCTTGGTTAAGTTAATCATACTTAAGAATAGAGGAAGAGTTCTATTCTTCGAATTTGAGCTTGCTTATCTGAAGAGGAGCAAGTAGGCAATCTACTCTAGAGAGGATTATGGGGTCCTCTCCTTAAATTATTTAAGGAATAAACCACATTTTGAGTTTATTAAACACTTGAGAACCTAAATAAATCATCCAAAGATCAAATTCTGAGACTAGGAAGCAAGAAAATCTTATTTAATATTCAAACCTTAAATATGGCACACAAAAGTATGGCTTGAAATCTCTTGGATTTAATGGAATAATTCAAGGAAATTCGATCTCTAGGTGAGATATGCGATAAATTTCAAGATAAAAATAAAGGAAATTAAAAAAAAAAAAGATTTCAGCACGGATGATGGACTCTTGTTCTTTAAGGATAGGATATTTCCTCCCAGAATTGATAGTATGAGGTAATGTGATATGCAACAAATTTCACGTTTCCTCCTTTATCTTACCGTGCAGGTGAAAAATATGGGAAATTAGGAACAAAACCTCCTTTTGAATAGATTTAGAGAAGGATGTTACTAATTCTATGTCTCGATGATTAGGATTGCATCTCTCATGAAGCAAATGTAATTTTGATATTTGCAAGGGATAAAGAAACCTTGTTTAAACTCAATAAAATGAAAGTTGGACATTATCCTTGATCATCTAACTTTGTGTATGCAAATATGATTTTACAAGAAACACCCAGGAATATGTTTAGTCCTAGGGGGTAGTATGTCATGACCCTCCCTAGTGGGCCTGAGGGCATAGAAACTATGTATTGTTTAAGGATAACTTGTATAGAGTTTTATTGTCAGTAAGAAGTTATGCAATGTATAGTATCAACCCTAAGGACTATTATATATGCATAATAGTAGAATGAAATTATAATTAAAAGGGTTTAATTATAAAATAGACTATTATAAGGATTTTATTTGTAATTATAATAGGAGAAGTATATTATAAATAAGAGAGGTTTATTTATAATATATATAATTATAAAATAGACTATTATAAGTTATAAATAAAATAGGTTTATTTATAATTATAATAAGAGAATTATATCTTATAAATAAAAGAGGTTTATTTATATAATTATAAAATACTATTGTATTCCTTTTGAAACGACGTTTCTAGAAAGAAATATCATTTTAAAATGAGAAATAATCAACCACCACCTTCAAGTGGATGGTCAACTCATGGTAAATTTTGAAGAAAGAAAACATGAGTTTTAAATCCAAAATATCAAGCTTGGATAAGAAGAAAATAAATTCTGGTAGGTGGGAAGGCATGGCAAGTTTTGAGCAATTTAGAGAGCACAGCGACAAGACTTGGTCCCTAAAAAATAGTTAGGGATCTTTTCTAGTAAAGGGGGGTTGTTAGTTTTGAGAATGGAAAGGGAGGAGAACACAAAGTTGCAAAAGACAAGATGAGAAGAGTAACACCAGTGGTGGATAGCTTTCAAAGAGGAAATATTACCTTTGCAAAGTGATATCTAGGTTGGTAAAATAGATTCAACCCTCTGGTTAATAGAGTTAGGGATTGCGTTGGTTTTATGCTTTCATTATACTCTTTAAATTCTTGTGTCGCCTTGGTAGTTACTTCTATTTTAAGCTTGCTTATACCCACTTGAGTTGGACCTACCTCTTTTGGATGGTGGGTTATTAACTCATAGGCTCTTAGCATGGCAAAACTTGGCCTTGTTGTGTGGTAGTAGTGTCTTTTAAATCTAGCCCATGGTAGTCCCATGGCTAAGTACCTAGGCCATAGGTGTGTATTGCTTGCTCTTAGGCTTAGTCAACTTTACTTTGTGAGCACTCGATCTCCTGAATGGGCCACATTATCTTTGTGTAGCACCCCATTATATTTTTATGGCTAGCCTCTGGTCGCATCTGTAGTAACCACCTTCTTGCAAGGAGTCCTTAACCTTTCTCCCAAACATAGGATTATCATGACAACACCACTCACTATTAGGAATGACAAATAAATTTAGTTTCCAAGGACCAAAACTCCTTCTATCATCTTGTTGATATAGCCTTAGTGTATAGAGAGATTTTAAACTCATCCTTTTGATGTTGGTGCATTTTTTTGTGAGTGCATATTGCTCGAAAGCTTTTTTGAGTTTGTGTGTGATCAAGGTAGTGGACCCAGTGGGTCATTCATTAAACCCCTATTTGTTGGCTTTGTTCCCATGGGACATTTTTGTTGCCAATAACCTCATCTGTAGGGTGATATATGATTGTAGCCCATCAATATTCTTGTGTGGTCAAGGTTGAGTTTGTTGTTCTGTAGAAGCACCTGTGTACGCCTTGCTTGAATGGAGATGTTATATTAAAATAAAAATAAGAATGTATAGTTTTATGTTAATTAAATATGAGGTTATTTGATTAATATAAAGAAATAAAATGCATAGTTTTATGTTAATTAATATATGAGGTTATTTGATTAATATAAATAAAGTAAATACATAGTCTTATGTTAATTAAATATTAGGTTATTTGATTAATATAAAGAAAATAAATGCATAGTCTTATGTTAATTAAATATGAGGTTATTTGATTAATATAAAGAAAGGAAATGCATAGTTTTATATTAATTAAATATGATGTTATTTGATTAATATAAAGAAAGGAAATGCATGGTTTTATGTTAATTAAATATGAGGTTATTTGATTAATATAAATAAAGGAAATGCATAGTTTTATGTTAATTAAATATGAGGTTATTTAATTAATATAAAGAAAGAAAATATGATTCTGTTATAGTGCTTAACATAGATTATATTGAAAGGAAAATATGATTATGTTATAGTGTTTAAAATAGATTATATTGGAAGAAAATATGATTATGTTATAGTGTTTAACATAGATTATATTGGAAGAAAATATGATTATGTTATAGTGTTTAACATAGATTATATTGGAAGAAAATATGATTATGATATAGTGTTTAACATATATTATATTGGAAGAAAATATGATTATGTTATAGTGTTTAACATAGATTATATTGAGAGGAAAATATGATTATGTTATAGTTGTTTAACATAGATTATATTGAAATAAAAATATGATTATGTTATAGTGTTTAACATAGATTGTATTGGAAGAAAATATGATTATGTTATAGTGTTTGACATAGATTATATTGCAAAGAGATATCTTATGTTATAAAGGAGATTAACATGCTTTATATTACAAAGAGATAGTTTATGTTATAAAGGAGATTAGCATGCTTTATATTGCAAAGAGATAGCTTATGTTATAAAGGAGATTAACATACTTTACATTGCAAAGAGATAGCTTATGTTATAAATGCGATTACCATGATTTATATTGCAAATAGATAGTTTATTTTATAAAAGAGATTAACATGCTTTATACTGCAAAGAGATAGTTTAAGTTATAAAAGAGATTAACATAATTTATATTTCAAAGAGATAGCTTATGTTATAAAGGAAATTTACATGTTTTATATTGAAAAGAGATAGTTTATGTTATAAAGGATATTAACATGCTTGATATTGCAAAGAGATAGTTTATGCTATAAAAGATATTAACATGTTTTATATTGCAAAAAGATAACTTATGTTATAAAAAGAGATTAACATGCTTTATATTACAAATAGATAGCTTATGTTATAAAGGAGATTAACATGCTTTATATTGCAAAGAGATAGTTTATGTTATAAAGGAGATTAACATGCTTTATATTGCAAAGAGATAGTTTATGTTATAAAAGAGATTAACATGCTTTATATTGCAAAGAGATAGTTTATGTTACAAAATAGATTAACATGCTTTATATTGCAAAGAGGTAGCTTATGTTATAAAGGAAATTAACATGCTTTCTATTGCAAAGAGATATTTTATGTTATAAAATATATTAAAATGCTTTATATATTGCAAAGAGATAGCTTATGTTATAAAAGAGATTAACATGTTTTATATTGCAAAGAGATAGTTTATGTTATAAAAGAGATTAACATGCTTTAGATTGCAAAGATATATTTTATGTTATAAAAGAGATTAACATGCTTTATATTGCAAAGATAGCTTATGTTATAAAGGAAATTAACATGCTTTATATTGTAAAGAGATAGTTTATGTTATAAAAGATATTAACATGCTTTATATTGCAAAGAGATAGCTTATGTTATAAAGGAGAATAACATACTTCATATTGCAAAGAAATAGCTTATGTTATAAAGGAGATTAACATGTTTTATATTGAAAAGAGATAGTTTATGTTATAAAAGATATTAACATGCTTTAGATTGCAAAGATATAGTTTATGTTATAAAAGAGATTAACATGCTTTATATTGCAAAGAGATAGTTTATGTTATAAAAGTGATTAACATGCTTTAGATTGTAAAGATACAGTTTAGGTTATAAAGGATATTAACATACTTTATATTGTAAATAGATAGTTTATATTATAAAGGAGATTAACATGCCTTATAGTGCAAAGAGGAAGTTTATGTTATAAACTGGCTAAACATAGTTGTAGATTATGTTATAAATGAAAATAACATAGAGTTGATTATGTTATAAATGAAAATAACATAGATTTATTATGTTATAAATGGAATAACATAGATTTGAATTGATCAGTGCCTCTCTCACAAAATATCTATAAATATGGTGCTCATCATGGGAAGTCTCAATTGTAGAAAAATAAGTGCTAATAAATTGGCTATAGGATTTGAACATACATGGAAGAGTCATCTATGACAATAGAATTAAAACAAAGGATCTACTTCGATCTATGGTAAAATGAAAATTTCCAAAAATTGGGTTTATCAAAATTAATTTTGATGGTGCTTCTAAAGGAAATCTAGGAAAATCTAGTGGAGGTGGTGTTTTTAGAAATAGTGAAGGCAAAATTCTCCTCACTTATTTAGAATCATATGGAACTTCAACTAACAACTATGCAAAGGTTAGGGCACTTCTTACTACAATTAAAATTACAATAGAAAAAGGATGGAAATATATTTCAATTGTTGGGCACTCACAAATTATCATCAATGTTATTAACAAAAATGGATGTGCAGACTAGATAAAAAATAATTGTATTGTTGATGTTCATCATCTATTACTAAAGGTAATCTCATGGCAGTGTCAACATATTTATAGAGAAGAAAATTGAGTAGTAGATAAATTAGCGAAATATTATGTTGATCTACATCCTCCTGAAATTCAAATTTTAGAAGACAAATGGCTAAGTGAGATTTTATGTCTTATTAAAAATGATGTCAAGGAGTTGATTGTGGAAACATATCGCTTTGAGGAAGTTAAATAATATATTTAAGAGAAAAAAAAACAAAAAATTGTGATAATAATGTTTGCTACAACAAATGTAATATTTCGGTATTTTGATGGGAGTGGCCCCTAATAGAAGCCACATATAACCTATTCAAAAAAACAGAGTTAATTATGTTATAAAAGGAATAACATTGGTAACGGCCATAGAAGTATCTTTCCCTATTCCTATTTCCTAAATCCATCTGTTACTCTCCTCAACCTGGAATTCTTGCCCAAGATGAGTTTTGTGGAGCTAAGCCATGCATATTGTAAAACACTTGTCGAGTGCATTCTGAAAGAGATGGGGTTTATCCCATTTTTTAGAAAATTCTTTGCTGACAATCTCGATATCACCATGGCTATCCTAGAGACCTGGGATAATGGCAAAATCACTATTTGAGGGAGAGAATTTCTAATTGACATACATCTTCTCTCCACTATTACTAGGAAAATGGTGAAAGGAAGGTCGATTCATAGAGAAAATCACAATTAGGAGGTGGAATTGAAGGAGTTTAAGGAAAATGATAAAATCTTCAAGGAGGTGAAACAAGGACTACATCAGCAAAACCTCTCCATCCCCTAGAATGATGTAATGAAGCCTATGATGGATTTTCTTACCATAGATAATCCAAATAAGGTACTCTATAGTTTTCATTTTGCTTTTGTCAATCACTTCAGGGATGTTAACCCCATTAGCATTCCTCATTTCCTTTTCAATTCCATTAGTTATATGATAGGGGCCTAAAAAAAGAAAAAAACAATGACCTCCCATCTCACCAAGGGCTTTACAAGATCATTTATAACCATATCCTAAGTCACAACCCTCAGGTCAATCCCAACCCTTCTAAAAGCAAACCTAGCCCTCTTGGAAAATCGTGTGCTTCTTTTCCTATTTCCTCATCCTTGGCTGCCAAGAAAATAAAGGTGATAGAGGCAATCCATGAGTTGATTCCAAAGAAGAATATCAAATTTTAAAATTTTGAAAGTCCTACTAGGAAATAATCCTGTCTGAAGGAACAACTCACCCAAGACAAATAGAAGATTATTGACATAAAGGATGATGAAAAGGAAGATGATGTTGCTACTAAAAACTTGAAGAGGTTCATCATTTCAACAACCACAAACATGATGAATTCCATGGTGAATTCCATTACTAAACTCAGGGAAGCCCTACATTTTTTGTTCTACAATGAACAATTTCAAGGTCAAGAGGACTCAAAGGAGGACGAGGTAAATTTTGAGGATGAGGAAAATAAAGAGGTCAAGAAAGAGATGAAATATGAGGACAAGGAGGGCAATGAGGACACCATTGAGGATTAGCTTCCTCGTATGGTCACTTTTATTTCTTAGGCTACCCTGCATGGAGCTTGTTTTACCCTTTGTCTATTGGATTCTTGATGGGGTTGTATCCCCCCTTTTGTTTCTAGGCTATCTTGACTGTAATTGGGGTTGCATCCCCTTTTTTGTTTTTGCATATATTTTCTAGGGGTTGTGTCCCCCGTTGGATCATTTGTTTTGATGTCTTTTAGCAAGTCCTTGTTGTTTTTGTAAATAGGTTTTGGGATCCTTTCTAAAACCTAGATATTAATGAAATTTCCTAACCTATAAAAAAAATAAAAGGAATAACATAGAGTTGAATATGTTATAAAAATAGAGTTGAATATGTTATTAGCTTAAAGTTGATTATGTTATAAATGAAATAACTGTTAGAGTTAAAGTAAAGTGCACTATGCCTTCCTTGACACTTGTCAGTTTCACTTGACAAGTGTCATGTGTTGAATATAGGCTTATGCCTATATATTGTAACATTTTTATCAATAAATTAATCCCATTAATTTTCCCTCCTAACATTTGGTATCAGAGCAGGGTTTACCTGCCCTGTGAAAATCCTTGAGGGGGGATTTCCCTCATGGAAATCCTCCCTCCCCTGTTTTTTTATTTTCCTTACTTTTTTTTAAATATTTTACCAAGGGAGTATGCTCTCCATCATTTGATGGATCAGAAACTAGATGGTAATAATTTTAAAATTTGAGATTTTTTTTTTTTTTTTTTGAGATTTTTTTATAAATTTTGGCTGTTACATGAGGATTTGTTTGGTAATTCTGGAGTTGGAACCATGGTAGCAACTTTGACAGTAAATCATCTTAGCACTGAACAACAGAGATATGGATCTAAAGTCGGTGGTACAAGTTCTGGACATTAAGCAGATTGGGACTGCACAAGAGTATGCAGGAAAGAATTCGCAAGATTATTATAGTATTGAATAATCTGGACTGAGAAAACCTTCGATGTGAAAATGCATACAGTAAGTCCAGCTGGACACGCATCTAACGGGCGTCTCCGTGATTGTTCTTTTTCTCAGTGCTGAGTGGGATCTAATGCGCGTGACGTTAGATGGGAAATTTCCACTCCAGGACTTGGCGAAGGAGAACCGCTTGGAGAGATGGCTGTTCGTGGCGTCGTCAAGGTAGGCAGAACATGGTTTGCAGGGCATTGTGACTGAAGGGATGTTTTCAAGGATGTAATTAGCAGAGCTGTCGGGATTGTTTTGTCCTTCCCTACCAAAATCTGAGGCTCGTAAATGCGCACGGAGGGCCAAGCAACGAAACTTTCCTTTCGCGGCTACAACAGTAATGATGATATGGAATCGTCTGAAGAGCCCGCGTCGCTGTTCCAGGCCGGGGATTCTGCTGGTGATGTTTTTTTTATTCTAAAAGTGGTCTCCTCCACGGCGAGCATGCATCCGAAAGGCTGAATGGTGCCCCCCCTCTGCATTCGCAATAGATATGTCATGATCTGCTTCGTTGCCATCGCCGGACTGCAGCACGGGATCGACAGCAAAAGGGCGACGGGTGGTCGAATATGCCAGAATCATGGCTGCCAAATCCGATCTATGCTAGGCGTATGGAAGTGTGTTCATCAAGGAGTTACATGACTGTTGCTGCCGCTGCAATCGCTTCAAGGCCATGGCGGGAACGGCCAAAATCAAAACAGATTGCTGAGTTTTTTTTTGGTGAAGGAATGCAGAATTTTGCTTCACGAGTTCCTATTTTATGGAATGGTACTCAGCCGCATCCGGACAACTTCAAGCTTGAGCTCCCTGTTTTCTCTACGCACGGAGGCGTAGGTGTCGCGTGGCGAAATTACGGTGCTGGGTACTTCGCTGCTCAGCCGCACCGCTGGGTACGAGGAACAGTGGTACTGTTGTGCTTTTTGGTTCAAAGTAGAGCACCTGCACTGTTAACTGTATAGGCAGCCTCTGGTTCAGCACCGCGTGTGTGCAGGCGTCATGCGACAGCTTCTGGCAGTCCAATAGCGCCTCTAGTTCCTACAGAAGTGCCGCGGAGGAATGTGCAAGGAACCATGAATTGAATCCTCGATTAACCCATTAAAATTGCTCGATTGAAATACAGAAATCGAAAAGGGAAAAAGAAAGAATCGAGGTAGAAGAGTTTTTATTATTTTGTTTTGCAATCGTTTGTGTTACAGAATGGGAAATGGTTCTGATTTCGAGCTGTCGGAGGAGATCCTGACGGTTTTGCCGACGGATCCATATGACCAGATGGATTTGGCGAGGAAGATAACGTCCATCACCATAGCGTCGCGTGTGTCAAAATTGGAGGCGGTCAATGGGAAGCTACGCCATAAACTAGCTGAGAAGGATCAGGTTACGGGAGAAAAAGATGGACCGAAACGTAAAGTTTGCAGCGGTGACGGCAACGTGACGGAGACAGAGGCAAAATTTGAGGTTTCTCTCCAGCGCACCGGCCGTCGCTGAGATATTGCCGTCGGAGCTGTCGTCGACGACGAAGACGTAGCACCGCGTGTCCACCTCGTGGCGGTGCCAGGGCTGCGACACGGTGGAGGTGACGTTAACCTAGAGGCAAAAGCAGCGGGTTTTTTTTTTGCAACATTTTATCCTGGGAGAAGAAGAAAGGGGCGGTTGGTAAAATAATGGCATATTTATTTTTAATCAGCTTAAGTTGTTTTATGAGAAGGAAAATTATTTTTATTTAAAGAAGGGGGCATCTTTTAATTTAGTGGAGGGAACCACTTTAATGGATACTTAATCTAGGTTAAGTGGGGTACCTTTTATTGTATGGCCACATGGTCATTGTAATTTCTCTTGGAAGGAAATTTTTTAATCATGCTGAAAAGTGGCCGAGTAAAACATTATTGGCCTCTTTTTTCCACATGGAGAGTGGAAGTGGAAGGCCCACATGGCTTCTTATTATAATCCTTAATTTGAAAATTCCCCTGCGAGGGAAATATTAAGACTAATTTTATTCCGCCTGGGAGCGATGCCGCCATTGAGCGATGCTGTTTATTTACTGCCTAGATAGGCATGGTAATGTTTTCCACATGATGAAGGCCCCTTTGATGGTGGAATATAGGGGTATTTATAGTCGTTGGAAACATTTTTCAGCGATGGACACAATGGTGGTGTCAAATTATAATTTTGAGGCTGTTTCATTTGAGTTTTTTAAGCCTCAAAGTTTTTTTACCTTGGAGTGCACTCTCGGTTGTACCCGACACTCCCAAGGTAATTTTATATGTGATCCTTGCACCTAGTGATCATGTCTATACACTTGGCGAATGCAGCGGCTGGTTACCCATGCATTTCGGTGAGATGACATGGTCACCATAAGGGCACTTATACTAGGGACTACAGACAAAGACACCCTAGACTCTATCCAAGGTTCTTTTCTAGATCTACTTCTGAAGACTACAAACGAAGACACTTTAGAAGATTCTCTTTTTTTCTTCTTCTCTCCTCCTATTTTGATCTATGGCTCATTTTATTGTATTGAGTGCATTTTCGACAGAGACCGACACTCTTATATGGCTCGTTTTTCCTTTCATTAGGTGCATTTTCGGCAGTGACCGACACCTTCTAGATGACCCTGAGGCACTTAGACGGCTGACCCAGTGGCAACAGACCCATTGAAGTGGCTGACCCTGAGGCAACAGACCGAGATGTATACATAGTGGATCTAGCATTATTCACAGTTGGAGAGCCAAGAGCACAAAGCACGAGCCTAAGACCAAATCAGCAATAAGCGAGGATGATAGGTTGTTTTTCGAGAAGTCAACATTAAGGGGGAATGTTACCTAATGTTGACTTGCTTTGTTTTTTCTTTAGTTAGGATAGTGCACTTTAAGGGGGAATGTTAGAGTTAAAGTAAAGTGCACTATGTCTTCCTTGACACTTGTCAGTTTGCTTTGTTTTTTCTTTAGTTAGGATAGTGCACTTTAAGGGGGAATGTTAGAGTTAAAGTAAAGTGCACTATGCCTTCCTTGACACTTGTCAGTTTCACTTGACAAGTGTCATGTGTTGAATATAGGCTTATGCCTATATATTGTAACATTTTTATCAATAAATTAACCCCTTCAGTTTTCCCTCCTAACAATAACATAGAGTTGAATATGTTATAAACATAGAGTTGAATATGTTATTAACATAAATTTGATTATGTTATAAATGGAATAACATAGAGTTCAGTATGTTATAAGTGGAAATTGGATTATTAGATTAACTAAATGTATGGAATTTTAGTTAGTTTGATAAGTGGAAATTAGATTATTAGATTAACTAAAGGTATGAAAATTTAGTTAGTTTGATAAGTGGAAATTGGATTATTAGATTAACTAAAGGTATGGGACTTTAGTTAGTTTGATAAGTGGAAAATGAATTATTATATTAACTAAAGGTATGGGACTTTAGTTAGTTTGATAAGTGGAAATTGGATTATTATATTAACTAAAGGTATGGGACTTTAGTTAGTTTGATAAGTGGATTTGGATTTTTGGATTAACTGCAGGTATGAGACTTTAGTTAATTAAGGAACAATGTGGATTAAATGAGTAATTCATGGTAAATTTGTGAGAACTAGGGTTCTTACGTATTGTATTGGCATATGTTTGGGAGAAAGAGATTATGGGATCCTTGTATTTGTAAAATACCAAACTTATGCAATAAATAGAACATATTTGAGGTTGGTTTTCCCATAAGGATTTTCCCTAGGATATATAATGTGTTATGGGTATTGAGTCTCTCTTTTTACTTGTTTTAATGTATCTCTTTATTGAAGTTTTCACATTTGCTTCTAATGTATATTTTTTTGGTTGATTCTTATGTTAATTTGAATAGATGTTTTAGTAAGCATTCTTTTTGTTTGTTCTAAATTAGATAAAATTTGTGGATATTAATATAGTATGGTGTTTTATGTTGCTAACTACTTTTAAAAAATATATTGTAGTAAAAAGTGACATACCACAAACTAGTTATAGTGACATCCCACAAACTAGTTGGGTTTTAGGGTTGTTACACTATCCCTACTCCTTGCATAATTTCAACTATACAAGAATACTAGGTGTTCTATGCAACGGATCAAATGATCCCTCTCATGGATACAAATGAGCTAATATTGATCCCCTTATTCAACCTTTCGAAGAGTGCACTCCAATCGACTCACCACATAAGTCCTTCATTGCAAGCATTTTATGTGTGTAGGTATTGTCTTTCCATATCATATATGTCTAAGTTAGACACCCCATTAAAGCCTCTTTTCCCCACATTCCATCATGGAGTCATTTAACGTAGGTAGCCCCATTAACACTAATTTTTTAGAGATTACCCTTCATTTATCTTAATTGGTTCATCTAGTTGTTAAATACTAGGTGATCCCTTATGTTTCCATTGCATCCTTAATATTAACTCAATCATTGGAGCAAACCATTATATAGTGATAACATCACACCACACCAAGGAAACATAAATAAATAGTTCTTTTAACAAAGATATATGAGCAATCTCTATCCCTTTTTCAATCTAAAAAATTCATTTAAATTATAAAAGGAAATGTAACTTTCACATAAGATAGCAAGATATAATACATCTAACTATTAATCAATCCATTAATTTCATCACAAAATTTGGAGCCATAAATAAGCATTCATTGTCCCATATATTTTTCCTTTTAGAGGCCATATATTAATGAAGTCCACATACTTTCTATTATAAAATATATCTATAAAATAAATCACACATCATCCATAAATAATTTAAATAAATCATTTGCCATTAAAAGAGAAACCACATCAACCATATGATAACATGTTTACCTTGGGATAAAACCCCGAAGGGAAAACCCAACACTAAAATTATGTATCTTTTATTCCACATAATAAAATTTCATACAAAGAGATTGAAGTAAGTCATTGTATATTATCTCATATGAGGGACACTCATAGTCTCCTTTATTATATTTCCAACAATATTGGATTATAAAATGACAATACCTCCATTGATCGGGAGCGTGCACAATAGAGTAACTTCCCAATACTCAAAAATTTTGTGTTACCATTGTAACATCCGAGAAGGACTCCTATATTGTATTACAAGCTTACAAAAAAACCATCCATTGCAATCATGTTCCTTAACCTATTTTACAACATCATCCAGAGGCACAACACATTACTTCATAAAATCTCAAAATATTTTCTACACTGGAGATAAAGGATTCTACAAGAATATACCAACACTACCCCTACATGGGTATATGTTGTTAGATACCTAGATCAAACATTTGAGGTTCTATATTTACCTAGATGTTCAATTAATCATAATCCCTCTAATCTAAGATGCCACATATTCTTACGATTCTTAACATCAAAATCTAGCTTTACCCAGATGTTCAATTACCCATAGTTCCTCTAATCTGAGATGCTATCTAGTCTCACAATTCGTATATACAAGCACACTATTTTACTCTTAAAGGGACCTAAATCTCACTTTATTCCATTAGTACAACCAAACGTACTGATTATTTACCTATAAGCCTTCGATCATGCTATCAAAGGTGGCCTTCCTTGAGGGGACTAAGAACTCAGACTTGGTTTCCTTATGCACCCATATCTCAATCAATTAGGGTCGTATTCCTATTTCTATAACTACCTAGGGGTCACACCCTCTCAAAATTTAGCATCATGGCACTGAAACCTAAGAACCAGGACACATCTAGAAGGATTGGCGCTTGGACAAGATAGGATGTGGTGGAGACTTAAATCTCCACACCAACCTATCATAAAAAACTAAAACTAATCCTATGTCCTAGAAAAAGGTTGGCTAATCATATGCTATGTTTGCTACAAAATAACCTCAACCGCTCACCCATTCCTCTCATATGGAGCTTCGATCTTCCTACATTCTCTAATGCTATCAAAAATAAAACCTATTTCTCAACCCATCTATTGGAGATATTTTATTATCCCTCTATCAGCATGACCTCTTACATTGGTTTATGTTTTACATCAAAATCCCATAAAATAATTATATATGTTTAGACCCAATTGAAGGGAACTTACCCTCCCACAAAATATAACTATACCAAAGTGATTCTAGAAATTGTGATAGGACCTACCTTTTTTTCCAATTGGTAATGCTCCAATGTCCTTTCACTAGTGAAAAGCTTCATTTGGAACAACATAATAAACCAATGTTATCTCTGTGACACCAAACCAATGATCTTCCATTGCGTAACTCAGCTAGATATCTCACACAACATCCATAGCCAACTCACACTGCATCCACAACCAATTCACCCATTGTCCATAGCAAACTTATACAACATTCAATGATGAACTCTCATAGTATGTCCATAATGAACTCATACTACGTCCAATGACCAACTCTCACCATCTCCACCATGTACTCACACTCTGTTATATGCACAATCATCATTCTCTTTGGATTCCCATCGAACCTTTCATTCATTAACGAACTAGGAGTCCCAAGCTTGTCCAACATTCTTCTCTAGCTAGTCTCATGATAAGCTTTAATTTGAACTAGAGTGGTAACCCTTGTTACACAAGTGGATACAATATGACTATCATTGATGAATCTTTTCCACATCACTTACCTTCTCCATGATGGCCAATTATAACCCATATTAAAGTTCCATAAAATAGTTGTCATATGTTTTTTTTTTCTTTTATTTTCAAATATTCACATAACCTAGATAATGAATTTTTATATTTATATATATAACTTCAACATCTTATCTGGATGATATATGGAATACTTGATTAAATTTTCCCATATCTTTTATACCAACACACCTACTCTATCCTTTGGATACCATCCAATATTAGCAGAATATTTAAATATCAATTACATTCTATCCTAGGTTAGTTGTATCTTTAATAAGTAACTCATTACAAAAAGAAGTTTTATCCTTATTTCCCAAGTAATTTAAACCGTAGGAAAAATATCAACAATTCTTTTTGTAAAAATAACTTCCTCTTGGTGGATAAGTCTTCTTTCCACCCATGAATAGACCTATTCCTATCAAACAAGCAAGTTCATTAGTCAAATCTCCTATTTTCATAAAGGTATATCCATATGGGAGCTAGGCATATCAAATAAATAATTTCATTAGTAGCTTACATCACTATCCATCATGAAGTACACATATATACATATATATCTTGCATGAACCGAGAATGAAATAATCAATCATTTCATCAGCACATCTATATAGCAAAGCATAACTTCATCAAGTGAAATATCTTCCAAGGGAGGGTCATGACATCCTCACCCTCATAGGTAGTCCTCTATGTTCATCAAATTTTACATGAAACAACATTACACATTACTTTCAAACAAATATGGAAAATATTTTTGCATATCTACTACTTTCTTCCAAGTAGCATTTCTCTCATAATAGTGGTCTCACTGGACCTTACATTATTTCAATATTCCTTTCCTTGTTGACTTATATCGAAATTTAAGGATTTTTATTGGTTGAACCTCTATATCCTATTTATCTACCATCTACAAATTAGAAAAATCCCACACATGTTCAACATTAGCTACATATTTCATAAGCAATGAAATGTGAAAGGTGTTGTGAATCTTCGATAGACTAGGTGGAAAGGCAAGTTGGTATGCCACAGGACTGATCTACTCTATAATTGTAAAGGGTCCTATAAAATATGGGTCAAGCATTGTGGACTTAATAACACTCTTCTTTAGTCTCACCCTCAAGAATACTTTATCACCCATACAAAATTCTCTTGGTGACCTCTTAATATCAATGTAGCTTTTTTGACAATCGAAAGCTTCCTTAAGCCATTCTATGATCATTCTTAGTTTTTGCTCCATTTCCTTGACCATATTAGGTCCTGACATAACCCTATCCTCTATATTTTCCTAGGACAATGGTGTCCTACATATTCTACCATATGGGGATTCAAACGTTGACATACCCAAGGTTGAATGGTTAATTTTGTTATAGAAAAATTATACCAAATGTAGGTAGTCTTTCCAATGGGTTTTTTGATCCATACAATACATGCGAAGCATGTCCTCTAACATTCATTTCACCCTTTTAGTTTGCCCATCAATTTTTGGGTGGTATGCAAAACTAATGTTCAATATAGTACCGATAACATGATCTAGAGCTTGCAAAAACTTGGAAGTGAACCTTGAGTCTTTGTCTGAAATTATCACTTCTAGAAAACCATGAAGCCTAAATATTTTCTTGGAAAATATGTTAACCACAATCATGGCATCATATTTGGTTTTTTTGTCTATAAAGTGCAAAACCTTGGTCAATATATCGACCACAACTAGGATTGCATCATTTTGATACTTGGTTTTAGGTAACCCTACAATAAAATCCATTGAAATCACCTACTATTTTTGTGTGGGCACCTCATAAGGGTATAATAGTCCTATAGGATGTCTATTTTCTACCTTCATTTTCTTATATTAGAGGTATTGTATAGTGAATTTAGTTATGTCCCTCTTCATCCCTAGCTAGTAGAAGGTTTATTCATATTCTCTCTCATCTTTTCTCCTCTCAGGTGAGCTAAATTCAGAGAATGGTGTGCTTCATTCATGATCATATTCCTTAGATAACCATCCTCAGGAATCACTACTCTAGCCTTAAAGCACAAGAAACCATCCTTAGTGCTAAAATATTTACTTTGCTTGGGTTTGATCTTCATATTTTCTTGTAAAACACATCTTGGTGTTGCATTTATCTAATTTGTACCATCAAATCAACATGGATGTATGTTAGAAAAACTATGTGACTTCTTCTACTTAATGCATCAGTGACTTTATTGTCTTTGCTCTTTATATACTCAATGCCAAAATCATATTCGATGAGAAACTCCATCCACCTTCTCTTCCTAGCATTCAAAAAAGGTTGAGTGAATATGTATTTTAGGCTTTGATGGTCTATTCTCAACTCAAAGGGTTTCCATAACAATTAGTGTCACCAACTCTTAAATGCAAATACCATTGCTTAGATTTCTAGGTCATGGGTTGCATAATTAACCTCATGTCATTTTAGTTTTCTTGAACCATATGCTACCACAACTTTATCCTGAGAGCACTCCTCCTAAACCATCCAATGATGCATCTGTATAGATAGAAAAACTATCCTGAGGATCTAGTATCTTTAGTATGGAATATGAGGTGAGTTTCTACTTGAGAAGATCATAAGCTACCTCACACTTATCCATCCATTTGAACTCCTTCCTCTTCCTTTGAAGGTTAGTTATTGGAACAGTTATCTTGACATAATCCTTTAAATCATGCCTATAGTATTTGTTCAAATCCATGAAACTCTGAACCTCCATCACATTCGTAGATGAAGGCCAATTCATTATGGCCTCTATATTTTTAGGATCCATCATGATCCCTTGTACTAAAATGATGTGCCCTAAATATTTTACTTTTGGCACATAGAATTCACACTTTTATAGATTCATGCACAACTAATTCTTTCTTAGCAATTCTAACACAATCCTAAGGTGATGGTCATGCTCTAACTTATTTAGGAAATAAATCAAAATATCATCTAGAAATACAAGTACAAATTTATCCAAGATCTTCCTAAAAATGCTATTCATTAGGTTTATAAATGTTTTCGATGCATTGGTTAGCCCAAAAGTTAAGATTGTAAACTCATAGTTTCCATAACAGGTTTTGAAATTTGTCTTATGGGTATCCTCATGGATCCTCAACTGGTGATATATCAATTTAAGATTGATCTTTGAAATTATTATAGCATCCTTTAGTTGATCAAAGATATCCTCAATTCTAGGGAGAGGATATCTATTCTTAATAGTTGCCTTATTCAACATTCTATATTCTATGTACAGTTGAAGGGATGCATCCTTATTTTTAATGAATAGCATAGATGCACCCCAAGGTGACACACTAGGTATGATTAGCCCCCTTTACAATAATTCTTACAACTATACCTTTAGTTCTTGCATCTCTATGGGGTTCATTTTGTAAAGAGCCCTATGTATAGGCTTTGTTCTCAGTTGAAGCTCAATCTTGAAATTGAATTCATGCTTCGGGGGTAGTCTTGGTAAGGAATACATCTATGAATTCTTGGAGAACTGGGTGTCTTTCAAACACCTCATTCTTCTTTTTTTCTCTCTATATCATTTAGTTTTACCACATAAATAGTTCCTCATATTTTTATTTCCTTCCTAAGATGCATCATAGAGAGGATTTGGGGTTGGAAATCCCCTTGTAGGCTATACACTCTTTGTAATTTTTTGTCATCCTCTGAGTATTCCATCCATATCTCTTGTAAATTGATCATGGAATTATGTTATTACAGCCAATACATCCATAGAACTATGTCAAAGGTATGTAGTGGTACTACATACAGTCGACCTATTGTTGTACCACTAGGTAAGGTAATGTTAATCATGGGTTAATATTGTTCCACATAGTAGGTCTATCCTAAGCCATACTCAAACTTCCACCCATTTGCTAATATTTCCAACCTTTATGGTATTTCCTTAATTAGGCTAGTGGAAACAAAGCTATTTATGGCACCACTATCAATATAAATTCTAACATTTCTACCCAAAATTTTACTTTATATCATGACTGGAGTGGCATGGCCTTCTAGATTCTAGATCCTCATTGTTGGGTAGATCTTGTGCATAGTTTCCTTTTGGTCAACATCATTGTAGTGAAGTTCCCTTCCCTTTGAACCTGATTCAACTTTATACGGGCATTGGGTGGCATAGTGCGGTCCTCCACAATTGTAGCATCCCTCTTTAGGTCTAGGGTGATTTTTCTTCTTCTATAATTCTTTTGTTTTTATTTTTTATGGAAGATTGACCTGTCCCTACGATGGATTTATGTGATTACCATTGTTGTGATCCTTTCCTTGGAACTTCTTCCTAAATCTCCCATGCTTCCTATCCCTTTGTCCTATCTAGGGGGACTTTTGCTTGATTGTTATTTTTCCAACTTTACAAAACATGCACTGTTTCTTTTTTGTAGTGCTTCTCTACCCTATCCATCTAAATCCTTATAATAAAAATAGGGTTTGAGATATGTCTCAAATTTTCTAGCCAAATTGTAGGATTTCTATAGAGTAGTAGGTTCCTGCATATCCACCTCTTTCACTACCCTAAGATCTACTCCTAGTATAAATTTATGTTCTCATTATATGCAAGCACATATTTCAACAACTTGACAGATATTTGATAGTATGCCTCCACTATCCTAGTTCCCTGCCAAAGTTTAGTGAACTCCTCAAACTTCTGGGAATAGAAATGCTCTGTGAGGAATCTTTCCTTAAAGGCTACTACAAACTCATCTCATTTCAAGTTGACTACTACCTCAATTTCTTGTTGCTCACTATATGTTTTCAATCAATCTAAGGCAACACCTTGTAGATGTAGTGTGGCATAAGATATTAGAGTGTCTATGGAATAGTTCTTCATATTACAATAGATTTCTATCTCCTTTAGCCAAGCTTAGACTTTATCGCTACATTTCTCTCCATTGAAATTGGAGAATATAAGATGTTTCATGTCCCTACCTAGCTCTATCTCTAACCTTATTTAGGCCAGTTGTGCTTATGACAAGATTGCATCACCTTGCCTACCTTTAGAGCTTCCATTTTGTGCTTATCAATTCAACACAACTTCCAATAATTTCTTTTGAGTTTCCACCTATTCTCAAAGTAAAGCTATTGTGGTAGCAATATCCCTCCTTCATTACTAGGGTTTTTGAACCTACATCCGAGATCCTATCCTCTCCATTATTTTTTCGTTTCCACCCTAGGAGTTGGTCAGCACCCCCTATCCTTATATTGGGTAACATTGTCCCTAGACACACAAGGAGATATTAGAGGAGTCAGTTTCATAATTTTCCATATTAGAATTGTTTCCCCTACTAACATCTATATTCTTAGTTGATCAAACTACAAGGTCAATGTTTACCTCTAATAAGTGTATCGATTTTACAGATATAGCCTCTAAAAAGCATGTCCTATGACACTCTATCTAATTTTTATGCAAGGGAACTTGTATCCCTACGAACCAAGTGCTTTGATACCAAATGTCACAGCCCAACTTTTTCCATCATTATATATATATATATATATATATATATATATATATTTATATTTATATTTATATTTATATTTATATTTATATTTATATATATTTATATTTTTTTTTTCTTATCATACAATTGGTTCTAGATCCCATGCTTGGGATCAACTATAGATTGTCCCAAAAACCTATTCCTATCTAGGTTTACTTTGAGGCTCACCTATACCTACTCCTTGCATAATTTCAACTATACAAGAGTACTAGGTGTTCTATACAATGGATCAAACTATCCCTCTCATGGATCCAAATGAGCTGGTATTGACCCCCCCTCTTAAACATTTTGAATAGTGCATGCCAAATGACTACCCACATAAGTCCTCTATATCCTATATATCTACCATCTCACACAACATCCATAGCCAACCCACACTGCATCCACAACCAATTCACCCATTGTCCATAGCAAACTTATACAACATTCAATGATGAACTCTCATAGTATGTCCATAATGAACTCATACTACGTCCAATGACCAACTCTCACCATCTCCACCATGTACTCACACTCTGTTATATGTACAATCATCATTCTCTTTGGATTCCCATCGAACCTTTCGTTCATTAACGAACTAGGAGTCCCAAGCTTGTCCAACATTCTTCTCTAGCTAGTCTCATGATAAGCTTTAATTTGAACTAGAGTGGTAACCCTTGTTACACAAGTGGATACAATATGACTATCATTGATGAATCTTTTCCACATCACTTACCTTCTCCATGATGGCCAATTGTAACCCACATTAAAGTTCCATAAAATAGTTGTCATATGTTTTTTTTTTCTTTTATTTTCAAATATTCACATAACCTAGATAATGAATTTTTATATTTATATATATAACTTCAACATCTTACTTGGATGATATATGGAATACTTGATTAAATTTTCCCATATCTTTTATACCAACACACCTACTCTATCCTTTGGATACCATCCAATATTAGCAGAATATTTAAATATCAATTACATTCTATCCTAGGTTAGTTGTATCTTTAATAAGTAACTCATTACAAAAAGAAGTTTTATCCTTATTTCCCAAGTAATTTAAACCGTAGGAAAAATATCAACAATTCTTTTTGTAAAAATAACTTCCTCTTGGTGGATAAGTCTTCTTTCCACCCATGAATAGACCTATTCCTATCAAAAAAGCAAGTTCATTAGTCAAATCTCCTATTTTCATAAAGGTATATCCATATGGGAGCTAGGCATATAAAATAAATAATTTCATTAGTAGCTTACATCACTATCCATCATGAAGTACACATATATACATATATATCTTGCATGAACCGAGAATGAAATAATCAATCATTTCATCAGCACATCTGTATAGCAAAGCATAACTTCATCAAGTGAAATATCTTCCAAGGGAGGGTCATGACAACCTCACCCTCATAGGTAGTCCTCTATGTTCATCAAAGTTTACATGAAACAACATTACACATTACTTTCAAACAAATATGGAAAATATTTTTGCATATCTACTACTTTCTTCCAAGTAGCATTTCTCTCATAATAGTGGTCTCACTGGACCTTACATTATTTCAATATTCCTTTCCTCATTGACTTATATCGAAATTTAAGGATTTTTATTGGTTGAACCTCTATATCCTATATATCTACCATCTACAAATTAGAAAAATCCCACACATGTTCAACATTAGCTACATATTTCATAAGCAATGAAATGTGAAAGGTGTTGTGAATCTTCGATAGACTAGGTGGAAAGGCAAGTTGGTATGCCACAGGACTGATCTACTCTATAATTGTAAAGGGTCCTATAAAATATGGGTCAAGCATTGTGGACTTAATAACACTCTTCTTTAGTCTCACCCTCAAGAATACTTTATCACCCATACAAAATTCTCTTGGCGACCTCTTAATATCAATGTAGCTTTTTTGACAATCGAAAGCCTCCTTAAGCCATTCTATGGTCATTCTTAGTTGTTGCTCCATTTCCTTGACCATATTAGGTCTTGACATAACCCTATCCTCTATATTGTCCTAGTACAATGGTGTCCTACATATTCTACCATATGGGGATTCAAACGTTGACATACCCAAGGTTGAATGGTTAATGTTGTTATAGAAAAATTATACCAAATGTAGGTAGTCTTTCCAATGGGTTTTTTGATCCATACAATACATGCGAAGCATGTCCTCTAACATTCATTTCACCCTTTTAGTTTGCCCATCAATTTTTGGGTGGTATGCAAAACTAATGTTCAATATATTACCGATAGCATGATCTAGAGCTTGCAAAAACTTGGAAGTGAACCTTGAGTCTTTGTCTGAAATTATCACTTCTAGAAAACCATGAAGCCTAAATATTTTCTTGGAAAATATGTTAACCACAATCATGGCATCATATTTGGTTTTTTTGTCTATAAAATGCAAAACCTTGGTCAATCTATCGACCACAACTAGGATTGCATCATGTTGATACTTGGTTTTAGGTAACCCTACAATAAAATCCATTGAAATCACCTACTATTTTTGTGTGGGCACCTCATAAGGGTATAATAGTCCTAT
The DNA here is from genome assembly GCA_028583015.1 of Wollemia nobilis. NCBI lineage: Eukaryota > Viridiplantae > Streptophyta > Pinopsida > Araucariales > Araucariaceae > Wollemia > Wollemia nobilis. Next base: position 7,055,019 of record JAQPPZ010000715.1, read on the forward strand.
AGGATGTCTATTTTCTACCTTCATTTTCTTATATTAGAGGTATTGTATAGTGAATTTAGTTATGTCCCTCTTCATCCCTAGCTAGTAGAAGGTTTATTCATATTCTCTCTCATCTTTTCTCCTCTCAGGTGAGCTAAATTCAGAGAATGGTGTGCTTCATTCATGATCGTATTCCTTAGATAACCATCCTCAAGAATCATTACTCTAGCCTTAAAGCACAAGAAACCATCCTTAGTGCTAAAATATTTACTTTGCTTGGGTTTGCTCTTCATATTTTCTTGTAAAACACATCTTGGTGTTGCATTTATCTAATTTGTACCATCAAATCAACATGGATGTATGTTAGAAAAACTATGTGACTTCTTCTACTTAATGCATCAGTGACTTTATTTTCTTTGCTCTTTATATACTCAATGCCAAAATCATATTCGATGAGAAACTCCATCCACCTTCTCTTCCTAGCATTCAAAAAAGGTTGAGTGAATATGTATTTTAGGCTTTGATGGTCTATTCTCAACACAAAGGGTTTCCATAACAATTAGTGTCACCAAATATTAAATGCAAATACCATTGCTTAGAGTTCTAGGTCATGGGTTGCATAATTAACCTCATGTCATTTTAGTTTTCTTGAACCATATGCTACCAAAACTTTATCCTGAGAGCACTCCTCCTAAACCTTCCAATGATGCATCTGTATAGATAGAAAAACTATCCTGAGGATCTAGTATCTTTAGTATGGAATATGAGGTGAGTTTCTACTTGAGAAGATCATAAGCTACCTCACACTTATCCATCCATTTGAACTCCTTCCTCTTCCTTTGAAGGTTAGTTATTGGAGCAATTATCTTGACATAATCCTTTAAATCATGCCTATAGTATTTGTTCAAATCCATGAAACTCTGAACCTCCATCACATTAGTAGGTGAAGGCCAATTCATTATGGACTCTATATTTTTAGGATCCATCATGATCCCTTGTACTAAAATGATGTGCCCTAAATATTTTACTTTTGGCACATAGAATTCACACTTTTATAGATTCATGCACAACTAATTCTTTCTTAGCAATTCTAACACAATCCTAAGGTGATGGTCATGCTCTAACTTATTTAGGAAATAAATCAAAATATCATCTAGAAATACAAGTACAAATTTATCCAAGATCTTCCTAAAAATGCTATTCATTAGGTTTATAAATGTTGTCGATGCATTGGTTAGCCCAAAAGTTAACACTGTAAACTCATAGTTTCCATAACAGGTTTTGAAATTTGTCTTATGGGTATCCTCATGAATCCTCAACTGGTGATATATCAATTTAAGATTGATCTTTGAAATTATTATAGCATCCTTTAGTTGATCAAAGATATCCTCAATTCTAGGGAGAGGATATCTATTCTTAATAGTTGCCTTATTCAACATTCTATATTCTATGTACAGTTGAAGGGATGCATCCTTATTTTTAATGAATAGCATAGATGCACCCCAAGGTGACACACTAGGTATGATTAGCCCCCTTTACAATAATTCTTACAACTATACCTTTAGTTCTTGCATCTCTATGGGGTTCATTTTGTAAAGAGCCCTATGTATAGGCTTTGTTCTCAGTTGAAGCTCAATCTTGAAATTGAATTCATGCTTCGGGGGTAGTCCTGGTAATTCCTTTGGGAATACATCTATGAATTTTTGGAGAACTAGGTGTCTTTCGAACACCTCATTCTTCTTTTTTTCTCTCTATATCATTTAGTTTTACCACATAAATAGTTCCTCATATTTTTATTTCCTTCCTAAGATGCATCATAGAGAGGATTTGGGGTTGGAAATCCCCTTGTAGGCTATACACTCTTTGTAATTTTTTGTCATCCTCTGAGTATTCCATCCATATCTCTTGTAAATTTATCATGGAATTATGTTATTACAGCCAATACATCCATAGAACTATGTCAAAGGTATGTAGTGGTACTACATACAGTCGACCTATTGTTGTACCACTAGGTAAGGTAATGTCAATCATGGGTTAATATTGTTCCACAGAGTAGGTCTATCCTAAGCCATACTCAAACTTCCACCCATTTGCTAAGATTTCCAACCTTTATGGTATTTCCTTAATTAGGCTAGTGGAAACAAAGCTATTTATGGCACCACTATCAATATAAATTCTAACATTTCTACCCAAAATTTTACTTTATATCATGACTGGAGTGGCATGGCCTTCTAGATTCTAGATCCTCATTGTTGGGTAGATCTTGTGCATAGGTTCCTTTTGGTCAACATCATTGTAGTGAAGTTCCCTTCCCTTTGAACCTGATTCAAATTTATACGGGCATTGGTTGGCATAGTGCGGTCCTCCACAATTGTAGCATCCCTCTTTAGGTCTAGGGTGATTTTTCTTCTTCTATAATTCTTTTGTTTTTATTTTTGATGGAATATTGACCTGTCCCTATGATGGATTTATGTTATTACCATTGTTGTAATCCTTTCCTTGGAACTTCTTCCTAAATCTCCCATGCTTCCTATCCCTTTGTCCTATCTAGGGGGACTTTTGCTTGATTGTTATTTTTCCCACTTTACAAAACATGCACTGTTTCTTTTTTGTAGTGCTTCTCTACCCTATCCATCTAAATACTTATAATAAAAATAGGGTTTGAGATATGTCTCAAATTTTCTAGCCAAATTGTAGGATTTCTATAGAGTAGTAGGTTCTTGCATATCCACCTCTTTCCCTACCCTAAGATCTACTCCTAATATAAATTTATGTTCTCATTATATGCAAGCACATATTTCAACAACTTGACAAATATTTGATAGTATGCCTCCACTATCCTAGTTCCCTGCCAAAGTTTAGTGAACTCCTCAAACTTCTGGGAATAGAAATGCTTTGTGAGGAATCTTTCCTTAAAGGCTACTACAAACTCATCTCATTTCAAGTTGACTACTACCTCAATTTCTTGTTGCTCACTATATGTTTTCAATCAATCTAAGGCAACACCTTGTAGATGTAGTGTGGCATAAGATATTAGAGTGTATATGGAATAGTTCTTCATATTACAATAGATTTCTATCTCCTTTAGCCAAGCTTAGACTTTATCGCTACATTTCTCTCCATTGAAATTGGAGAATATAAGATGTTTCATGTCCCTACCTAGCTCTATCTCTAACCTTATTTAGGCCAATTGTGCTTATGACAAGATTGCATCACCTTGCCTACCTTTAGAGCTTCCATTTTGTGCTTATCAATTCAACACAACTTCCAATAATTGCTTCTGAGTTTCCACCTATTCTCAAAGTAAAGCTATTGTGGTAGCGATATCCCTCCTTCATTACTAGGGTTTTTGAACCTACCTCCGAGATCCTCTCCTCTCCATTATTTTTTCGTTTCCACCCTAGGAGTGGGTCAACACCCCCTATCCTTATATTGGGTAACATTGTCCCTAGACACACAAGGAGATATTAGAGGAGTCAGTTTCATAATTTTCCATATTAGAATTTTTTCCCCTACTAACATCTATATTCTTAGTTGATCAAACTACAAGGTCAATGTTTACCTCTAATAAGTGCATCGATTTTACATATTAGCCTCTACAAAGCATGTCCTATGACACTCTATCTAATTTTTATGCAAGGGAACTTGTATCCCTATGAACCAAGTGCTTTTATACCAAATGTCACAGCCCAACTTTTTCCATCATATATATATATATATATATATATATATTTATATATGTTTTTTCTTATCATACAATTGGTTCTAGATCCCATGCTTGGGATCAACTATAGATTGTCCCAAAAACCTATTCCTATCTAGGTTTACTTTGAGGCTCACCTATACCTACTCCTTGCATAATTTCAACTATACAAGAGCACTAGGTGTTCTATACAATGGATCAAACTATCCCTCTCATGGATCCAAATGAGCTAGTATTGACCCCCCCTCTTAAACCTTTTGAATAATGCATGCCAAATGACTACCCACATAAGTCCTTCAATGTAGATGGTTTATGCTTGCGAGGATTATCTATCCATATTATATCTATCTAAATTAGACACCCCATGAAAGCTTCATTTCCCCATATTCCATTGTGGAGTCATTTAAGGTAGGAAACCCCATTAACACTAATTCATTAGATATTACCTTTCAGTTATCTTAATTGGTTCATCTAGTTGTTAAATACTAGGTGATCCCTTATGTTTCCATTGCATCCTTAAGAGTAGCCCAATCATTGGATCTAACCATTAGATAGTTAAAACATCACACCACACCAAGGAAACATAAATATATAGTTCTCTTAACAAATATATATGAGCAATATCTATTCCTTTTTCAATATTTGAATCCCATTTAAATCATAAGGAAATGCAACTTTCACATAATATAATAAGATATAATACATATAACTATTAATCAATCCATTGATTTCATTACAAAATTTATAAGCATAAATAAGCATTCATTATCCCATAACAATTCCCCTATTTCTCCTTTTAGAGGCTAGATCTTAATGAAGTCCACATACTTTATTTTATAACATTTATCTATAAAATAAATCACACATCATCCTTAAATCATTTAAATAAAGCATTAGCCATTAAAATAGAAACCACATCAACCATATGATAACATATTTACCCTGGGATTGAAGGACAAACCCAACACTAAAATTTTGTATCTTTTATTCTACAATAAAAGTTCATATAAATATATTGAGGAAAGTAATTGTGCCTTATCTCATATGAGGGACACTCATAGTATCCTCCATTATCTTTCCAATAATTTTATATTATAAAATTTTTGCACCTTTGTTGATCAGGAGTATGCACAATATAGTAACTTCCCACTACTCAGAAGTTCTATGTTACCATCGTAACACCTGAGAAGCACTCATATTCTATATTACAAGATTGTAAAGAAACCATCCATTGAAATCATATTCCTTAACCTATTTTATAAAATCATCCAGTGGCACAACACATATCTTCATAAAATATCAAAATATTTTCTACACTAGAGATAAAGGATTCTACTAGAATCTACCAACGCTGCATCCAAATGGGTATACATTGTCAACCACCTAGATAAAATGTTCAAGGTTCTATATTTACCTAAAAATTCAATTAATCACAATTTCTATAATATGATATGCCATTTGTTCTTGTGGTTCTTAACATCAAAATCTAGCTATACCCAGACGTTCAATTAGCTACAATCCCTCCAATATGATATGCTACCTGGTCTCATGAATCGAATAGCCAAGCAAGGTATTTTACTCTAAAATGGGACCTACATCTCACTCTATTCCCCTAGTATAATCATACGCAATGTTTCTTTACTTGTAAGTCTTCGATCATATGCTATCAAAGGTGGCCTTCTTTGAGGTAACTATGAACTTAGACTTGGTTTCCTTATGCACCCATATCACAATCGAGTAGGGTCGAATTCCTATTTCCATAACTACCTAGGTATCACCCTCTCAAACATTAGCATCATAGCATTAAAATGTAAGCATTGAGACACATCTGAAAGGATTGGCACTTGGAAAATATAGGAGGTGGTGGAGACCCAAATCTCCACATCAACCTATCATTGAAAAATCCAATCCTATATCCTAGAAAAAGGCTATCTATTTCTATTCTATGTTTGCTACAAAAGAACCTCAACCACTCACACATTCTTCTTATATGGAGCTTCGATCATCATACATTCTTTAATTCTATTAAAAATACTCACTTCTCAATCCATCTATTGGAGATATTCAATTATCATGGTGCCTTATATTGGTTTATGTTTTACATAAAAATCCCATCCAAGCATTACATCCATCTAGACCTGATTGAAGGGGACTTACCCTCCCATAGAATACACATGCTATACTAAGCTTTCCTTATATGTAAAACAAAACTATATGAGAGCGATTCTAGCAGTTGTAAGAGGACCTACCCTTTTATCCAATTGGTAATTCTCCAACATCCTTTTACTAGTGGTGATATTCTTTTGAAACAACCTAATGAACAAAATTTGTAGCTATGGTACCAAACCAATGATCTCCCACTACGTAACTCATCCAACTATCTCACATAATGTCCAAATCCAGCTCACACAACATCCAACAACCAACCCACACTACATCCACAACCAACTCACCGAGCATCCATAGTGAACTCACATAGCATTCAACAATGAACTCTCATAGCATATCCATAGTGAACTCATACTACATACAATGACCAAATCTCATTGTGTCCATCGCATACTCACACTTCGTTATACGCACGATCACCATTCCCTTTGGATTCCCATCGAACCTTCCCTTCATTAATGAACTGGGAGTCCTAATCTTGTCCAACGTTCTTCTCCAACTAGTATTGTGATAAGCTTTCATTTGGACTAGAATGGTAACCATTGTTACACAAGTGGGGGTGACATGGCTATCATTAACGAATATTTTCCACATCACTTACTGATACAGATATCAAACTTCGAATATATTACATTGATCAAACATTACAATTTATAGGTATGAAATATCTATTACAAGAACTATGCCATTATGAGGTGGCATAATAAAATATTAACCCACTATGATAGTGGACTAATAAACTAATGTCCACAAAAGGTAGTGGAGTAATAAAATAATGTCCACTAAAGGTAGTGGACTAATAAACAAACATACCACTATGAAAGTGGCTACATGTGCATAATGCCTTATGAGGTCATTTATACCTTTTCTAGAAGGTGTTTATTTAATATTGTGGATCCCTATCATTCCTCCCCACTAAAGAAGTATTGGACTCCAATGCGTACAAACGTGGAGGAGAAAGAGAAGAAGATCAAATATGGAATACAAATGAGTGTCAGGTATGATCGAAAATGCACTCCAAGATACAAAGAGAAGAAGACCAAATATGAGTTGGAGAAAAACTTCTCAAAATAGGAAAATAATGTTGCCATTGGGGGGCTCAGAAAGAGCTTTTTGATGACTATAAACATGCATATGCTTGGATATGGTTGGATGGTCATTCGATGTGGCATGAAAAAAAGAGGAGCTAGATCATGTAGCATTTATATAGGGAATATTCCTTCAAAATATTTTATTTTTTATTTTTTTAAATGCACAACACGCAGTCAAATAATGTTGATCATACATTATGTTGGTATGCATAGCACTTATGTATTTCCAACATGGCCCACATAGGTAAACCCATGTAGCCAACATGTAGGCAGGTCCATGTGGGTGCACGTTGTACACAGTGCCTACACTATGCATACCAATTGAGTGCATGCTAAGCATGACATCCACATTGTAGTGCACACATCGAGCGTTGCATCCATGTGTAGGGTACCCTTGTGTTGTGCACCCAAGGCTACAATGTATGCATCTTGGGTACTGGGAACCCTTATGTTGTGCAAGCCACTTGCATAGGAGGTCATGTGGTCTGTATGACTTGTGTGGTATGCTTATAGTATTTTGCAATGCTTATAATATTCTGCATGCACTTGTACATGGTGCAGGCCATGTGCCCTATGTTATGTAGACCATTCTGTGTGTTGTGCAAGAATTGGGCACATGCACAAAAATTTTTTGTGACTCCTTTTGCACATACATAGAGCCAAGGAGGGTGCATTAAGGCCCTTTTAGCCCCTTTTTTTCAATACAATTGGACATGCAATGGGCACATATTGAAACACCCATGGGGGTGGATTTAAAGGCCCATGAAGAAGACAAAAATAGGAGAAACATGGTGATTGTCATGAACAACACAAAATTTCCATTGTGATGAAAATTTAGGAATAGAAAGGTCTTCATATTTTTTATCTTTAAAATCTGCAACAAAGATAACAACCATTTCACCATAAAAGGAAAAAATTAGGAATGTGCCCTTCAAGAGGTAGCAAATCCTCTTATTTTTATGAATCTTCAACTTCATGGTCTATAATAGCCACTATTTCAGCATCAACATAAATATATTCATTTGTGAGATCTTCAAAAATTTCTTCTTCCTCAATAGGAGGAATTTCTTCTGCTACCATAGTAGATTCAACTTCTTCAATAAGAAGAATTTTAGCAAATTCTTCTATTTTTGTAGGAAGAACTTCTTCTTTAATAAGAAGGATTTCTTCTTCAAATATCATTGCTTCTACTAGCATGACATTTTGGATCAATTGTGTTTCTACTAGCATTATATCTACTCATCGAGGTCTTCAAGACATGGTTTTGGAGAGATACTTCAAAGGGGATTGGCTTGTGGCACTGGGATATTTGCCTAGCGAAGGCATCCGTGGATATTCGGTATGACGTTGAGGTCTTGGGAGTGAGACATACCCTAATAATATCTCATATTGAATATGCTACTACCTGATTCATCAGGAGCCAGGTTCCCATGGAACCTATTGGAGTTGGTGTTCACACTGGCGGAGTGCCTCATAGAGAGGCCTTTGGTGATGGCATGGGGTACCACATTATTATCATAACTATATGATGAGATGCAAGAGATCCATTTTCATAGATGTAAATGGTTAGGATACATATTTCTTCTATGTGTTTGGGGATGACAACACATAGTCATGGAGTGGCCACGAGGACTACCTTGGATGATGTAGGCACAACTCATAGATAGGGAGATAGGGTATGGGATCATATGGCATTAGGCTCAAGAGAGAGGTGATAGGCATCCTAAGGCAAGATCGATTGAGCACTATGCGAATGTATTTGCATGAATCAGGGTTGATGTCATTACCTCGAGACTATACAGATACTATCTAGTATGGCATGAGGTTGAGGCACATATTTAGTAGGTATGGTGAGGGAGGTGGTTGGTTGGTCAACACGAGACTGAGTGAGAGTATTTTCTATATGCTTGGGTGCTATGATAATTTGGGTTATGCCAGGGATTACCTAGTGAGCCAGTTATTTATCGATTTCATGGTGATGAGAGGACATTAGCTTGGCCTATAGTGGAGGTCGTTGGGGAGGATGCAGATCCTATAGAGGTTCTTTCTAAGGGGGATAATGTTGGGACCACATTAGAGTATGACTCCTGGTGGGTTATGAACTGGTGGTGTGAGGATGGACCACTAGGTGGTGACATGGCTGTAGGGGTAGAGGAGGCTCACAAAGAGGGTCCATTTAATGAGGATCTAGGCTTGGGGATCAACTTTATGAGTATGCAGACTGAGGGGAGCGACATGTGAATAATCAGCTAGATGATGAGTGGATATACTAGCAGGGATATTATGATGAGGATGATTTGGAGGAGCAGACATTGCAGGCACAATTGGAAGCATAATATTCCACCATTTTTTAGTTGTAGGGTGAGTTGATCAGGGGGAGGCATGAGTGGAGGGAGTACACAAAGGAGAGGACTCTCCTACAAGCATAGGTAAAGATCACACAGGAAGAGATTGATCGATAGGCAGTAGAGCTAGCTATGCTTCAAACGTAGGTTAGAGCATGGAGAGCATGCCAAGGGGTATCTAGCAGTGATGAGGTAGTGAGGATATAGGAGGAGGTGACATGGATTCAATATTTGTTGGGGGAGTTCCAGACTCAACATTGAGTAGAGATGGCACACACCCAAGATTTGGAGGATGAGATAGTGCAACTTAGGGGGAACTTACCAGCTCATCCTTCTACGAGTGGATCCCAGTAGAGTAGGAGTGGTACATGATAGTATTCCATGAATATGGGGGATTATAGATCCACACAAAGGTCAGATAGGGTAGGGGAGATAAAATTTGGAAGTTCTCAATGGACAATGTTTGAGGGTAGGGGTGAGAGTCATGGTGTCGATCCCGCATGACCATGGCTTTTGAGACTCTACAGTTATTTTTGTTTTTGTATTTTGTAGCGTGAGGTCTAAGGACCCACTTTATTATAGCCTACGAGCAATTTTTGGATCATGATGTAGCTTCCCCCCCCCCCCCCCACACACACACACACACACACACACACACACATATATATATATATATATATATATATATATATATATATATATATATATATATATATGAGTTGTTTTATTGCCATCATGTGTTTCTTTATTGTTGTATTAGATGTATGTAATGTTGATGTTTAGCATTATTGATGCTTTGATGGATGTTTATCATGGATGCATGTATTTGTAATATGATGGTTTTGATGATATAGATGTGTGTATATGCATAATGAAATGGATGATTTATTGATTTGTATGATGAAATATGAATAATGATTTGACATACTATGTTAGCACCATAGACTGTATAGAATTCATCGATTCATTTGTAATGTTGTCATGAGACTATGTTATGGATTTGTGAAAATGTAGACTGAAATATATGTGACAAAGTGGTAGGGAATGAAATAAATAGTAATATATGATATACTATTTTTGAGGTTTTCATGAGACTCAAACACTCTAGTTAACTAATAAAAAGGTATATACTAACCATGCAAAACTTTTTGATAAGGTATCAATCTTCTAGGATGACAAAGATATTCAATATCTTTGTGTGTACAAGTGATTTCACTACCATAATAATGCATAAAATTACCCCAGTGCCAAATAGGATTGATGTAGCCTATTTGTATAGAATATCACCCTATGAGTATCATGATCCTAAATTGTGTACGTAGTTGGATTAGACCACTAGGTAGTATTGGCTATTGGGAATTACAAAATATGAGTTATATTATACATGAAATGGATACAATATATAGGCATAAGCCTATATGAAGAATATGAAAACTATCAAAAGAGAATGACAAGTTTTAAACTAAAAAATGCATAGTGCACATTAATTCTAACATTCCCCCTTAATGTGCATTATTCTAACTATAGATAAAAACAAGTCAACATTAGGTAACATTCCCCCTTAATGTTGAATTTTCCAAAAAAAACCCTAACATCCCCCTTTATTACATGATTTTGTCTAGGCTCATGCTCTTTGCGCTTGGCACTCCAACTATGAATAATGCTAGATCAGTGGTGTATACATCTCGGTATGTTTCCACATGGTCAGCCACTTCCACGGGTCTGTTGCCTCTAGGTCAGCCATCTAAGTGCCTTAGGGTCATCCTGTGTGCCATCCCCTTCTCATGGTGAACTCAATCTAGAAGGTGTTAGTCTCTGCCGAAAATGCACCTTAATGTAAAAGGAAATACACACCATGAAATATAATAATATGAGCCATAAAATTTGAATGTGGAGGAGAAGAAGAAGAAAGAAGAAAATATTCTAAAGTGTCTTCATCTATAGTCTTCATAAGTAGATCCATAAAAGTCCTTGGATAGATTCTAGGGTGTCTATGTATGTAGCACCTAGAGTAAGTGTCCTTATTGTGACCTCCTCATCCCACTAGAATGTATGGGTAACCAACCACTGCATTTGCCAGGCGCTATAGAGAAGGTAACTGGATACTAGGATCACTTACAAATTTGCCTTGGGAGTGTCGGGTTCAACCGAGAGTGCACTCCAAGGTACAAAACTTTGAGGCTAAAAAATCCATATAATACTACCTTAAAATTACAATTGGATACCATAGATATGTCCATCACAAAAAAAAAATTCCAATGACTATAAATACCCCTATGTTCCTTTCTCAATGGGGCCTTCATTTGCTGGAAAAACAACCTCTCAATTTCCTTCACATGGGAATATTTTAGAATGTGCTTCAGAATAATAAAACATGGATTAAATAAATTTTCCTCGTAGGGGAATTACATGGATCTACAAGGCCTTTTATTTTAATTTAGAAAAATGCAATCAAGTGGGGACTGCCACTTCCATTTTCCATGTAAAAAATCATTTTAAAAAAATGGCCACCCACTTGTTTACAACATGACCACTCTAAGTCTCTATTCACAAAATAAGGTTAATATTTAAAAAATATATATTTTATATGTGCAAAATAAGAATTCTTCCCCATGTTTGTAAATGAAAAATCATCATGTTTGTGAATAACTACATGTATGCATACACCATCCAAAATGCGGTCACCTTCCTCCACGTATTACATAGCCAAGTGTATAGATTTATTCAAAAACAATGATAATGCGGGCATAAGTAAGAGTTTTTTAGCAAATTATCATAGGCCAATAGGCCCCTTTGCACCAAATGTAGGAAGTGAAGAGCAGTATCATCATTGAGATGGTGATAACATCATCCAGTGATTCGAAACTCCAAGCTACTCCAAACACATGTCGGGCTGCTATCTTCTCTTCTTCGTTAAAGCAACGTAACCTCAGTGAAATCTAATCTATGTGCAATTGTTGTGCAAAAACCAGTGCATAATTCTTCACTGCATTTGTGCCATCGACTAACTGGTACAACTTTGACCCGATAAGGTCTACCATGACCGCTTACCCATATGGTGTTGCACATGGTGCTACAATAATAGAAATATTTGGACCTTCGAAAAAGAAACATGGGTCCCATATTGCACCACGTAACTCCTCATTGCAGCTACAACAATTGTGTGAATTCTCTGCCTTATCCAATTTGAGCAGTAAGGCATGCAGAAAAATATGAACACCAAAAAAATGCCATGCCCAAAATCTCACCAATCTGAGAGAACTATTTACAAGTAGAACATCAAAGCGGTCATTAAGCCAACACCAAGATTTAACAACACAAATCCTTTTTATTTTGAGAATTCACGATAAAATTAGAACCATAAATGCGATAAAAATGAGGGCTTCTTCCTCCTTGAGCAGCTTCCCCATGCCGTACACGCAGTCAACAACAAGATGAGTCTGTCATGCGGTATTGCATTATCTTAATTCTATACAACAAGCATAACCATATCATTCAATAGGCTATGGCATGTTGGAAAGGCTACATCTATATCTAATAGTTACATCGCCAATATCAACTACTCCTCCCATATTAGAGCTTCTTCTGATGCACTTCAACCCAAGCACTCCACAAATCTATAGCAACTAAGTTGTGAAGGTGGATGGTCTCTACGTCTAAATTTTTTGTTTGCTACATAAATGGGGGAAAACACCATAGCTTCTATCCAGTACTTCCCGTACAACCAATGGTAGCATCAAGCTACAGTAAACCTTCCAAACCTTATACAAACCAAGTCAGGCTTGCTATAGATGAAGTAATCCAAATCTACTTGACTGAATTTTATGACACTGTAAATAATCATCTCCTCCATCGCATTCTACTCTTCAAAATCAAGATTCCCTACAAAAAATGAAACATATTCCAAAATATCTGGAACTGTTCCACCGATTATTAGTGGTAATGGTAAGCTACATCTGGAACTGTTCTATTCTACACATCATTTGCACCAACAACAACAAAAATACAACACCTAAAAACTGTGACTAACGGCTCTCTGGCTCTGAAATGTCAATCCTACAATTAATGTCCATCCACTGGATGTTACCTCCACATACCCAAGATACAACCATTTTTCCTCTGCAAATTCTAACAACTTCCAATGGAACAACAACATCATAGCATGTCCAAGCAGCCTCAACAAGCACAAACATTTTTTTGAATGAACATTATGACGAATACAGATAGAGAAAAAAAATATTTCATGACTAATCGTTCTTCATGGTCATTCTTTGCCATTTTTGAATGGAACTAAAGTAGTTGTAACGTGAGCTACGATCAGATCTATCTACACATAAAAGGGTATCAGACTGTTACATGGCTATCCACAACATCTAGTGTGGATGAACTCTATAGTCCATATTTAACACCACATGCCTATTGCATGCAAAAAGGACCAGATCACCTCCACTTCCATCCTCTATACTGGAAAAATAAAACTCTCCAATGAGCACACAGATGATCAGTTCCATCCGAACGATAAAAGAATTAGTCTTTATCTCTCCACTTGTGAACTGCATCAATGTGGCATCAAGAGGGGATTGTAGACTTGCACATCTTTCATTTTTTGGACTACCCTTTATGGAAAGCACAGTTTGGCATATTCTTGGCTCTTCCACTATCGCGAGCACCATTCTTCTATTAAATCATAGATTTTGCAGGTGTGGGTTGCGTAAAATTTGATCCATGCTTCCCCGTATATGCCAATGTTGCCCAACTACTAACATCTAAAACTTAAAAAATGAGATGTCATGCGATGTTCATTGCAAAAACTTGAAAAAAATAACCCTGTGTACTCTTTTTCCCAATGTATTGAGCATCTCCTAACTTCATTTTTCCACTTTTTTAAGGTAAAGTTTTCCTTTCTGACTATATGTGAACCTTTTTAGGTGTTGTCCCATATGCATTCTCTATAGCATGACCTCCACAATTACACGGAACTAAGATGACACCTAAAAAAAACATCATTAAAAAAAATAAAATTCTAAGAGTATCCTGTTTTTCATTTCTTTGGTGAGAAACTACTTCTTCAGAGAAATACCTCAAGAATTCAAAAAAATGGGGTAGCCATGAATCTTTTCAAATTTTTGGTTTTTGATGCATTGTGTACAATGGAAAGCATACTCCCTATTTGAAAAAAATCAAAAAAATAGGGGAAATGAGGAGAAATAATGAGGTGGGATTTCCATGAGGGAAATCCCCCCTCAAGGGTTTACACAGGTAGGAGAGTAAACCTTCTCTGATACCAAATATTAGGAATTATAAAAGATGAATTATAATATACATGAAATGGATACAATATATAGGTATAAGCCTATATGAAGAATATGATAAATATCAAAGAGAATGACAAGTTTCAAACTAAGAAGGCATAGTGCACATTAATTCTAACACTGGCTACCAAAATCTAGCTCATCTACATACAAACATTGGTATGTACAAAAGCAAGATGCTAATATGATAGACATATCATCATGCGTAAGGATACCACCATTACCAGGCTGGCTTGATGCCACCTAACCTGTAATGAGGATCACCTCATGGCTTGTCAAATACCGAGAATTCTAGGGATTCAAGTTCAATATTCCCTTATTTTATTTTATTTTTAAATTGCTCAAGGAATTTTCTCTATTTTTTGTGAGCAAGGTATTTTGGGAGTGGTGATAACCTCTGTTTATTTTGCTTTTGATTTTGATTTTGCTTTTGCTCTTACTAGTGATGAAAACCACTATTTATTTTGAGGATTTTTGATAGGGATGAGCTTGTCCTTTTGTCAATTCTTAGAATTTTTGGAGCCATGCACACAAGGGCATGAGCAAGGTAACTTTTCACTTAAGGTAACATGGACCACTTTGTAGGTTTCATCTTTCCTTGTACAGAACTTGGATTTTGACATATACAAGGTATGATCAAAGCAAGACTTTACATTTTAAAAATCAAGACTAGCTTTCTATAATATCTAAAAATAAAATTAGAGATGGTTGAGTGACCTAAAACCCTAATGACATTCTAGAACAAATGACTAGGTGAATGAGAACAGACACTAATATGAAAGGTAGGAAATATAGGTGGAAATGATAAGTGTAATATGTAATGATGTGAATGATGACTTTGATAAAATTGATTTTGAATGATGACTAGTGTACAATCTTGGTTCTAGACATGTAGGATCAATGATATAATGTAAAATGTAATTATGAGTATACCTAATGCAATCGATTATATAATGCAGTGATATGAAATGCAATGCAATTATATGAAATGCGATGCAATGCAATATTTTTGTATTTTTGTTATTTTTATGATGTTTTTGAATTTTGATTGATATATGTGTAAAGACATTTGACAAATGGGCTTAGGATATGTCATTGGTATATTTAGGATGACCAAAAGGTTTATGGATATCTTTGGGGCTTTTTTGGGTTGACTAGGTAGTGTGTAGGTACTCTTAGGGTATTTTAGGTGACCAAAGAATGTCATAGGTATCTCTAGAGTGTTTTGGATTTATCAAGAGATGTGTATGCATCCTTGGAGCACTTTGGGTGACCAAAGAACATTGTAGGTGTTTTTGGAGCATTTTGGATTGACCAAGCAATGTGTAGGCACCCTTGGGGTATTTTGGGTGACCAAAGAATATCATAGACATCTTTGGAGTGTTTTGGGTTGACCAAGTGGTGTGTAGGTATCCTTTGGGGTATTTTGGGTGACCAAACAATGTCATAGGTATCTTTAGAGTACTTTGGGTTGACCAAGTAGTGTGTAGGCACCCTTGGGGTACTTTGGGTGACCAAAGAATATCATAGGTATCTTTGGAGCATTTTGGGATGACCAAGTGGTGTGTAGGAACCCTTGGGGTATTTTGGGTGATCAAAGAATGTCATAGGCATATTTGGAGCATTTTGGGTTGACCAAGTAGTGTGTAGGAATCCTTGGATATTTTTGGGTGACCAATGAACATCATAGGCATATTTAGAGTGTTTTGGGTTGACCAAGCGATGTGTAGGCACCCTTGGGGTATTTTGGGTAACCAAATAATATCATAGGCATATTTAGAGAATTTTGGATTGACCAAGCGATGTGTAGACATCCTTGGGGTATTTTGGATTACCAAAGAACATCATAGGTGTATTTGGAGTGTTTTGGGTTGACCAAGCGAAGTGTAGGCACCCTTGGGGCACTTTGGGTGACCAAAGAATGTCGTAAACATCTTTGGAGTATTTTTGGTTGACCAAGTGATGTGTAGGCACCCTTGGGGCACTTTAGGTGACCAAAGAACATCGTAGGCATATTTGGAGCATTTTGGGTTGACCAAGTAGTGTGTAGGCACCCTTGGGATATTTTGGGTGACCAAAGAATGTCATTGGCATCTTTACAGGATTTTGGGTTGACCAAGTAGTATGTAGGTACACTTGGGGTGTTTTGGGTGACTAAAGAACATCATATGCATATTTGGAGCATTTTGGGTTGACCAAGTGGTGTGTAGGCACCCTTGGGGCATTTTTGGTGACCAAAGAACATCGTAGGCATATTTAGAGCATTTTGGGTTGACTAAGTGGTGTGTAGGTACTCTTGGTGTATTTTGGGTGATCAAAGAACATCATAGGCATATTTTGGGTGATCAAAGAACATCATATGGGTTTACTGTAATTGGATTATCGACCTAAAGAGTGTTCTTGTCGATCATGTCCTACACTAAGTGCTTTAACTTGTAGCATATATGTATTTCATGCCAATTTTACCTATGATATTTTCAATATAGGTCTTTGCAATATCCATTGGACTTAGGTGCATTCAGATCTGTAGGTCTACTCTCAGGTAGATTAATTACCTTTGTTGCACAAAGGTGCTCAAACAAGGAGTCCATGGACTCATCAATGGGTGTAAATTTTCACTTAGGTCAATGCTATTGGTTTTGCCCTTGGTTTGTTTAATTATTTTTGTCATAGTTTCCAGGTGTGGCCTGATAATTGGGATTCTGAGGTGGCACAGGTTGCACAAGCCTTGGAATACTAATAGCAATTTGGTTGACTGCTGCCAGCTTATGTTGTGTCAGGTTGCTCTTGTTGTTTTTAATACATTCCTTCTTGTGAGTTTTCACTAGTTTCCATCTATGAATTGGTCAATATTGTAGATGCTATTCTTCGAGAGTTGGTTTTACCACTCTGTAGCTGGGCCAGAGAGGGTAGTCAGGAATTTCCTCAAAATAAAAGCATCATTATCCTAAATGCCAAAGCAATGGTTTAGGAATTTGGTGACATGCTCCTGTGTATCTTCATCCTTTTTAAAGTTATCCAAGTGGGGTATTTTAAATTGTTTTGGTTAGGAAGTGGTAAGCACAAAAGGATGGAGCAATTGACTATGTAACTAGTGCAAAGTGGGTTTCTAGGACCCAGACCCAGAGGTCTTGTTTTCAACTGACTCCATGAATTCTAACAATGCTTTGAATTCCTAATAGGATTTGAGCTCCTCATATTTGTTCTGACCTTGAGAGGGAGGGTGAGGAATACCAAGCCTATTATGTAGTGGTTGAACATCATCCACCATGCCTCTATAAGGTGATTCTTGGTACTCTTCTCTAGGTTCAAGCTCATTTTAGGTCCCATAGGGTGTTTCTTGAACTGGCCTACAAGGAGGGGTAAGCACCTGTGGAAGATGATTTACGTTAGGCCTAGGAGGTAAACCTCTATAATGCCTAGAAGGTAGAGGGGGCAATATGTTGAGCAAGGCATTGCAAGAAGTTTGTCATTGTTGTCAACACAGGTATTTAGATCTAATGATGCAGTGGATAGACAGTTCAGGAGTCATTCAGATGTAGAAGACAGAAGTTCAAAGGACAGTCAAATTATGTAAAGTGCAATTCTTGGAAAACAGAAGTGACCCAGTTTCTAAAATTCAAAGAAAAAGACAAGTTAGAAAACTATCGCGATATCGCGACATGTTTTCTGTCATGATTTCGTGACAAGTCGGAGGAGAGAGAAGGCACAGTCGAAAATGTCATGATTTCACGACAAAAATGAGGAGAGAGAAGGCACAGCCAAAAATTTCACGATTTTGCAACAAAAATGAGGAGAGAGAAGGCACAGTCGAAAGTGTCATGATTTTGCAACAAAAATGAGGAGAGAGAAGGCGCAAGGCAAACTGTCACGATTTCACGACATGTTGGAGGCCAAGAAGCTAAGTCAAGAAACTATAGCGATTTCGCTACATGTTGGATTTTCACTGGCCGAAGCAAGGAGAAAGCGTTAAGTGGAAAAGTTGTAGCGATTTCGCTACATGTTGAAATTTCGCTGGCCGAAGCAGGGAGAAAGTGTTAAGTGAAAAGATGTAGCGATTTCGCTACGAGTCAAAAGTGCACAACACAAAGGTGTAGCGATTTCGCTACAAGTTGAAAAAGCACAACACAAAGGTGTATAGATTTTGCTACGAGTCAAAAGTGCACAACACAAAGGTGTAGCGATTTCGCTACAAGTCAAAAGTGCAGAACTCAAAGGTGTAGCGATTATGCTACAAGTCAAAAGTGCAAGGCACAAAAGTGTAGCAATTTTGCAACAAGTCAAAATTTCACGGGTAGAAGCAAAGTTGGAAGCACAAGGCACAAAGTTGTAGCAATTTCGCTACTGCATGAAGCAAGAAATGTACGAAAGTCGAAAGCGTCACGATTTCGTGACAAAGATGAGGATGACGTTAGCAAAAGCTGAAAGTGTCACGATTTCGTGACAGGCTGCAAGAAAAGCCTCTGGAAGCCGAAAGCATCGCGATTTCGTGACAAAGCTGAGGATGACGTCAACGAAAGCTGAAAGTGTCACGATTTCGTGACAGGGTGCAAGAAAAGCCACTGGAAGTCGAAAGCATCATGATTTCATGACAAGAATGAGGATGAAAAGTTTGAAGTGTCACGATTTCGTGACAAGAGCAGTGGCAAAGCTATCAAAGGCCAAAAGGGTCACGATTTAACAATAGTAAGGACAATAAGGCGTACGATTTCAAAAAGTGTCACGATATCGCGACATGTTTCTATTTCACAGCAATAGTTACAGGAAGGTGACAGAGGTGGTAGTAGAAGTTGGATCTGGGCCGATAGATTTTAGGGTTTTGCAACCGACAAATTTTAGGGTTCATAGCCAACAATTTCTAGGGTTTGTAGTCGACAAATTCTAGGGTTTTATAGCCGACATTCTTAGGGTTACAGCCGACTGTTGTTTAGGAAAAGTTGAGGCCGACAAAGTTGAATCTGGGTCGACAAATTCTAGGGTTTTGCAGCCAACATTCTTAGGGTTACAGCCGACTGTTGTTTAGGATTTGTTCCTGAAATTTCTTCTATAAAAGTAGGGGTACTTTGAGTTTGAAGTGTGCTATGGAAGATAATGTGCGAATGCGAGTAGAGTGATTACGCAAGTGAAGTTCGTGTCGAGCAGAGTGCAAAGTCATAGTTCGAGTCTACATATCGTGATTGCATGAATGAAGAGTGCAATGTGTAGAGGTGGAGTTCTAAGTTCAAAGTGATAGTGCACAGACAGCAAAAGTGATCGATCATCTGATTGCAGCAAAGAGTGCGAAGAAGTACATAGAAGCGGTCGGACAGTGCGAAGCGATTTACGCAGAAGCAACAAAATGCAAAAAAATAGCAGACTGTAAGGAACAACGTGAAAGTTTTATTCTGTCATTTTTATTATCTTTATTGACTTCCAAGTTGCAGCTTGGCATAAGGGGTTGGTGCCTCTTTCCAGTAGGTGCTGGTAAATTAGGAGTTGGTGCTCCATTCTGTTTGAAACAGATAAAGCTAAGGGGTTGGTGCTCCTTCTAGTTGGTGCTGGTAAAAGATATTGTAAAGTTGTAGCTTTGCATTGGCTAGATTTGGATGGTAGTCCAAGCAATCATTTTGAGGAGTAGCCACATTGGTGAACCTCGTTAAATAACTGTGTTGTGTGTGTCATGCTTTCTTGTTGCATTTGATATTTCTTTTATCAGTTTTAAATAGCTGTTGGATTTAAAACTATATGTATTAGAAATTTTAAAGATCACACTGATTCACCCCCCTCTCAGTGTCACTGTGATTACAACAATTGGTATCAGAGCCAAGTTTCTGAACAGGCTCAAACAGCTAGGGTGATCTTGGAAGTGACACAATGGCAAGTGGTGAAGGGTTCTCCTCAAACAAAGCACCATTGTTTGATGGAACTAGTTATGCATTCTAGAAAATTAGAATGCAAACATATCTCAGTGCTTTGGGTTTTGACATCTGGGGTGCAGTAGTTAATGGTTACAAAGCTCCCGCCACCGCTCCAACAGACACTGCTGGTAAAAAGGCATTTGAAAATGATTCAAAAGCAAAAAATGCCATCATGTGTGGACTAGTGGACAGTGAGCTAGTCAAGATCATAAATTGTGAATCAAGAAAAGATGTATGGGATAAACTAGAGAACATTCATGAAGGAGATGATAGGATCAAGGAGGCCAAGCTTCAAACACATCGAGCTCAATTCGAATCTTTAAATATGGACAATGATGAGAACATAGAGACTTTCATGCAAAGGGTCAATGGGATCACCAATTCAATCAGAGGTCTTGGAAAAAATATAAATGATGCTACTATCATGAAAAAGGTATTAAGATCGCTCCCTCCTAGATTTGATTCTAAAGTCTCTGCCATAGAAGAAGCCAAAGATCTAAATCGTTTTAGTATGGATGAGATGCATGGTTCTTTGAATGCTTTTGAAATGAGAATAGGAAGTTCTAATACCATAGATAGAGAAGCTGCTTTCAAAGCCCTAAAAGGCAAAGTCACAAAACTAGAGTCTGAAGAAGAGGATGTATCAGATGAAATGGAAGCAAATTTTGTTAGAAAACTGAGAAAGGGAAAAGGAAAGTACAGAGGAAAGCTACCATTTAAATGCTTTAACTGCGGAGGCATTGGGCACTTTGCGACAAAATGTCCTCTCAATGAAAAGAACCAGGGTGAGGAAACTTCGCACCAAGAAAGAAGTGACTGGAAGAAGAAATCAAACTTTAGGAAAGGCAATTTCAAAAAGAAAAGTTTTATCTCCCGAAATGCAGATTCTTCAGAGGACAGCTCTAGTGAAGACTTTGAAGAAGGAACAAGTGAGGCTCTCTTCATGGCGTTTGAAGTAGAAAAATCAGAAGAGGCAGAAAACACAGAAAAGAGAGAAGGAATGAACTCTGAAGTGTCTATTGAAAAAGGTGAGGCTGAAGTTGATTTAGAAGGTGAGCTAGTTTTTGCTCTTATGGAATGGAAATATGAGAAAAGAAAGAATAAAAAACTGTCAAGGAAGCTTGAGGATGCAAATGACATTATAACCAGTCTAAAAACACAGACATAAGAGTACAAGAAAATGTCCAAAGATCTTGAAGTACAGGTAACCATGAAGATAGATTACTGTTGCAAATTGGAAGAAGAAAATGTTGGTCTTTGAATACAGATACAAGAGCTGGATCAAAAAATTAGCTGCCATTTCAAACATGAAGAAAGTTCGATGAATCTGGAAAAAATCCTAAGTGATCAAAGACCCACAGGTATCAAATTCGGTCTAGGCTTTATTGAAGGAGAATCATCAAATGGACCAAAGGCAAGCAATGTTGAATGTGATAAGAGTAAAGACAAGAAACAGGTTGTTGAAAGAAAAACAAATAAGGCAAAAGAAAGCAGTAATGCCAGTCCTAAAATAGGAACTGACAATGATGGTTTTACCAAAGTCACACATCAAAAGAAAAGAAGATCTAAGGCTCCTGCAACATCTTGGCAAAAACCATCTTTCAGGTTCAATCATTATTTTTATGGTTTTTGTTTCAAATGTAATGGTTATGGGCATAAAATTGCTAACTGCAAGTATAATGTAGGTCCAAGAAGTTTCACTAGTAGAAATACCTTTGCTCCTCTAATGAGTTATGCAGTAGAATGCTTTAATTGTCACAACTTTGGGCACATTACTAGAAACTGTCATAGTACTTCTATTTCAAATCAATCTCAGAAAAGAAGAGTTCAACCATATAGGGCAAAACAGAATAGAAATATTTTTGAAAGATATGTGCAAGATTCTGAAAAGGGAAAATCCAAGTTAGAACCCAATACCATAGTCAAAACAGAATGGAAACAGAAAGAACATTTTAGGGAAGAAAAGGAATCTTTAATAGTGCAAACAGCTTTCAGGGCTCAGAATAAATGTGTACCGTGGATTCTTGACAGTGGTTGCTCAAGTCATATGACAGGTGATAAACAAAAAATTGAAAAACTACAGAAATATGAGGGTGGCTCTGTGAAGTTTGGAAATAATGATGGAGCCAAAATAATAGGAAAAGGATCTGTCAAAATTAGTGAAGGAAAAATCAAGTCTGAAGAAGTTTTATTTGTGGATGGTTTGAAACACAACTTGTTAAGTGTCAGTCAAATCTATGATAAAGGACATGAAGTAGTCTTCAAAAAGTAGGGTTGTGAAGTCAGAAAAATAAACAGTGGGAAATTGATAGCAACTGGTTCAAGGACGTCTAGAAATTTGTACACACTCTCAAAAACTTTAGAAGGTACGTGTTTCATTGGACAAGAAGAAGAGAACTGGCTGTGGCACAAGAGGCTTGGACACATAAGTTTTGATAATTTGGTGAAAATAAGCTCGAAACAAGCAGTGAGAGATATTCCAACCATTAAAAAGCATTCAAACAATGTTTGTGCTTCATGTCAGAAGGGAAAGCAAACCAGAGTCTCATTTAAAACAAAAGAATACCACACTAGCAAGCCCTTGGAACCTATTCATAAAGACCTATGTGGACCCATGAGAACTCAAAGCATAAATGACGACAAATACTTTATGCTGTGTATTGATGATTATTCCAGAATGACATGGATATTTTTCCTAAAAGATAAAACAAAAGCCTTTGAAATGTTTAGATCCTTCAAATAGCTAGTTGAGAATGAAACAGGAAAAAGGGTCAAATGCTTACGATTAGACAGAGGAGGAGAATTCATTTCGAATGAATTTACAGAATACTATGAAAAACATGGTATCAGGAGACAATATTCAGTAGCTAGAACTCCACAGCAGAATGGCGTAGTAGAAAGAAAGAACAAAACTATACAGGAAATGGCATGCACCATGCTGGACAAAAATAAAATAGCAGATAGATTCTAGAAAGAAGCAGTTCACACTACAGTATACATCCAAAATAGATATATGTTAAGAACTCATGAATGCAAAACACCTTATGAGTTGTGGTTTGGTAGAAAAGCAACAACAAAAAATCTCAAAATATTTGGTTGTAGGTGCTACATCAGAAAAATAGATGACAACCTTGGGAAGTTTGAAGATAGAGCAGATGAAGGTGTTTTTGTTGGGTATTCATCAAAAAGCAAAGCTTACAAATTCTACAAAAAGAGACTCAAGAAAATTGTGGATAGTGCAGATGTTAAATTTGATGAAGTTGGGAAACGATTAGCTGACTTTGAGGAAAACTACCCAATCTATGAAGAATTCATTGAAGGATATGAGGTGAATGAAATAGAAAATAAATCTACGTTTGATTCAGATGAATTAGTCGATGACTCAGAGGTGCAAGAAAACAAGAAATTCAAAACAGGCAACTGGCAAAAAAATCATCCAAGAGACCAAATAATTGGAGATCCCACAGCTGGTATTCAGACAAGAAGGAAAGTAATAAGTAATTACTCTCTTTTATCTAGCATTGAGCCCAAAAACATAGATGAAGCAAGCAAAGATGATAGCTGGATGAAGGTAATAAATGAAGAGTTAGATCAGATTGAAAAGAATAGAACTTGGGAATTAGTACCTAGACCTGCAAATAAGAATGTAATCGGCACCAAATGGATATTTCGAAACAAATTAAATGAAGACGGACAGGTCATTAGGAACAAAGCAAGACTGGTTTGTAAAGGATATACACAGGTCGAAGGCATTGATTTTGAAGAGACTTTTGCTCCAGTGGCCAGATTAGAAGCAATTAGAATGTTTCTGGCCTTAGCAGTTCACAAAAATTTTAGATTTTATCAGATGGATGTAAAATCTGCCTTTTTAAATGGGAAACTCGAAGAAGAGGTCTATATTGAACAACCAAATGGATTTCAAATTAGTGAGGATCCTAACCTTGTCTGCAAATTAAAGAAAGCATTGTATGGATTAAAACAAGCACCACGGGCATGGTATGCAAGGCTAGATAACTATCTCTCTCAACAGGGATTCAAGAAAGGTTTAGTGGACGATGAATCTGTATGTAAAAACAGAAGGTGGGCATCTCATTGTTCTAGTTGTCTATGTAGATGATATCATATTTGGCAGCAACAAAGATGAATCTTGTAAAGACTTAGAAAATAAGATGCAGAATGAATTTGAAATGTCTATGATTGGTGAACTGTCTTACTTTCTTGGGCTACAAGTTAATCAAAATGAGAAAGGCATATTCATTTCCCAAATCAAATATGTGAAAGAAATGCTAAAGAGGTTCACTATGGAGGATTGTAAGCCGGTTAGCACTCCCATGACAACAGGCTGCAAATTGAGTAAAGAAGACAAATCTCCACCTGTAGACCAAACCATGTACGGATCTATGATTGGAAGTCTACTATATTTAACGAGCTACTAGACTCGATATTCGCGAGGCGGTTTGCATGGTAGCTAGATTTCGAGCCGATCCGAAAGAGACTCATGTGAGAGCAGTTAAAAGGATTTTTCGATATCTCAAGGGCACCATGGAGTATGGGTTGTGGTATCCAAAATGCAAAGACTTCACTCTTATATCATATTCAGATGCAGATTGAGCTGGATGTGTGGATGACAGAAAAAGTACCAGTGGAGGTGCATTCTATTTGGGGGATAGATTGGTTGCATGGCACAGTAAGAAGCAAGAGTCAGTTTCTTTATCTATAGCTAAGGCAGAATATATTACAGCAACAAAATGTTGTACACAAGTCTTGTGGATGAAACAAACTTTGAAATATCTTGAAATTAATTTTAGTGAACCAATATCTGTTAAGTGTGATAACACCAGTGCAATTAACATCTCCAAGAATCCAGTTATGCACTCACAAACTAAACACATTGCTATAAAGTATCATTTCTTGAAGGAGAAAGTTGCAGAAGGAGAAGTCAAATTGTATTTTGTCCCAACTACAAAACAAGTAGCAGATATTTTTACAAAACCTTTGCCCAAGGAAGTTTTTGAGTACCTTCGAAGCAAATTAGGAGTAGTCACACTTCCTAAGAAGTGACTAGCTACAGGGATCACTTTCTTAGGGAGAGCATTTGAGTATTTGACTATTCTTTTACTCATGATCATAATTTGTGCTAGATGCAACAAAATGTGCCTGAGAATTATGAGGATGGACTCAGGGGGGGTCTGCAGCAGCCCTTTGGTATTATTGACAAAGGGGGAGAAGAGTTACAGGAATGTTCACAGGTGTTGCCAACAATTCCAAAGGGGGAGATTGTTGAGCAAGGCGTTGCAAGAAGTTTGTCATTGTTGTCAACACAGGTAGTTAGATCTAATGATGCAGTGGACAGACAGTTCAGGAGTCATTCAGATGTAGAAGATAGAAGTTCAAAGGACAGTCAGATTATGTAAAGTGCAATTCCTGGAAAACAGAAGTGACCCAGTTTCTAAAATTCGAAGAAAAAGACAAGTTAGAAAACTGTTGCGATATCGCGACATGTTTTTTGTCGCGATTTCGTGACAAGTCGAAGGAGAGAGAAGGCGTAGTCAAACATGTCATGATTTCATGACAAAAATGAGGAGAGAGAAGGCACAGCCAAAAATTTCATGATTTCACGACAAAAATGAGGAGAGAGAAGGCACAGCCGAAAGTGTCGTGATTTCGCGACAAAAATGAGGAGAGAGAAGGCACAAGGCAAACTGTCACGATTTCACGACATGTTGGAGGCCAAGAAGCTAAGTCGAGAAACTGTAGCGATTTCGCTACATGTTGGATTTTCGTTGGCCAAAGCAAGGAGAAAGCATTAAGTGGAAAAGTTGTAGCGATTTCGCTACATGTTGAAATTTTGCTGGCCGAAGTAGGGAGAAAGTGTTAAGTGAAAAGATGTAGCAATTTTTCTACGAGTCAAAAGTGCACAACACAAAGGTGTAGCAATTTTTCTACGAGTTGAAAAAGCACAACACAAAGGTGTAGCGATTTCGCTACGAGTCAAAAGTGCACAACACGAAGGTGTAGCGATTTTGCTACAAGTCAAAAGTGCAGAACTCAAAGGTGTAGCGATTATGCTACAAGTCAAAAGTGCAAGGCACAAAAGTGTAGCGATTTCACTACAAGTCAAAATTTCATGGGTAGAAGCAAAGTTGGAAGCACAAGGCACAAAGTTGTAGCGATTTCGCTACTACATGAAGCAAGAAATGTACGAAAGCCAAAAGCGTCGTGATTTCACGACAAAGATGAGGATGACGTCAGCAAAAGCTGAAAGTGTCGTGATTTCATGACAGTGCAAGAAAAGCCTCTGGAAGCCGAAAGTGTCATGATTTCATGACAAATCTGAGGATGACATCAGCGAAAGATGAAAGTGTCGTGATTTCACGACAGGGTGCAAGAAAAGCCGCTGGAAGCCGAAAGCATCGTAATTTTGTGATAAGAATGAGGATGACATCAGCAAAAGTTTGAAGTGTCACGATTTCATGACAAGAATAGTGGCAAAGCTATCAAAGGCCAAAAGGGTCACAATTTCATGATAGTAAGGACAAGAAGGCATACGATTTCAAAAAGTGTCGCGATATCGCGACATGTTTCTATTTTGCGGTAATAGTTACAGGAAGGTGACAGAGGTGGTAGTAGAAGTTGGATCTGGGCCGACAGATTTTAGGGTTTTGCAGTCGACAGATTTTAGGGTTTGCAGTCGACAATTTCTAGGGTTTGTAGCTGACAAATTCTAGGGTTTTGTAGCTAACATTCTTAGGGTTACAGCTGACTGTTGTTTAGGAAAAGTTGAGGCCGACAAAGTTGAATCTGGGCCAACAAATTCTAGGGTTTTGCAGCCGACATTCTTAGGGTTACAGCTGACTGTTGTTTAGGATTTGTTCCTAAAATTTCTTCTATAAAAGTAGGGGTACTTCAAGTTTGAAGTGTGTTGTGGAAGATAATGTGCGAATGCGAGCAGAGTGATTGTGCAAGTGAAGTTCGTGTCGAGCAGAGTGCGAAGTCATAGTTTGAGTCTGCATATCGTGATTACGTGAATGAAGAGCGCAATGTGTAGAGGTGGAGTTCTAAGTTCAAAGTGATAGTGCACAGATAGCAGAAGTGATCGATCATCCGATTGTAGCAGAGAGTGCGAAGAAGTACACAGAAGCGATCGAACAGTGCAAAGCAATTTGCACAAAAGCAGCAGAATGCAGAAAAATAGCAAACTGTAAGGAACAACATGAAAGTTTTATTCTGTCATTTTTATTATCTTTATTGACTTCCAAGTTGTAGCTTGGCATAAGGGGTTGGTGCCTCTTTCCAGTAGGTGCTGGTAAATTAGGAGTTGGTGCTCCATTCTGTTTGAAATAGATAAAGCTAAGGGGTTGGTGCTCCTTCTAGTTGGTGCTGGTAAAAGATATTGTAAAGTTGTAGCTTTGCATTGGTTGGACTTGGAAAGCAGTCATTTTGAGGAGTAGCCACATTGGTGAACCTCATTAAATAACTGTGTTATGTGTGTCACGCTTTCTTGCTGCATTTGATATTTCTTTTATCAGTTTTAAATAGCTGTTGGATTTAAAACTATATGTATTAGAAATTTTAAATATCACATTGATTCACCCCCCTCTCAGTGTCACTGTGATTACAACACAATATTGGATTAGGTCTAGAAGACCTATCTTGATTGAGTTCAGGTTGCCTCTAGTGTACATCCTATCTATGGATGCTAGGGGTAGAAACCCTCTCATGTAAAGTATTTTGGGATAGCTCATTGGTATTTTTTTCAATTCTCTTTTTTTCTAGCTGATGTAAGTTGTCCAAGCATTCTTTGTCCTACCAAAGCTGGTTAAAATGTGCTTGGTTCTCAGTATATCTCTTGACTACTTAGTTTATTTATTCTACTATGTGGGGCCTAGGAGACCTATCAGTGTTGCCCTAGAATCTATCTTGTTTAGGGCAATTTGAAATATCAACTATGAGCTTCCTTTGATAAAAAAGTTGCATTCACTTGAGGTTATTTGTACTGAGATGGCACAAAGGCACATCGTGCTTGCATGGCATAATGGTTTTGAGGATAATCATAATCCTCCTCATACCTTCCTTCATTAATGAGGAAGGGAAGGGTTGACCTTGCTTGCCGCTCACAATGAGTCTCATACTCATATTGATATATAGGCTACTACAACATATTAGGGCAGTCTAGGGGCGTAATATGATCATTTTACCCTGCCCAATGTGTGTACTCATGCTCTTGCAAAAAAGTGGGCATGGTAGACCTAACAAGTGCATGAATGCATGGTATTTATCTCAATTTTTACTTCAATGCACAATAGCCTTTATTAAAATAAGGTCCACAAGGTGTCCAAATATTGGGAGTATGTCCCTGAATTAGGATCAAAACTCATAAGGGTGTATCGAGTAGGGGTCCCATTTCAGTGAATTTCTTGACTTGCTATTCTAGGACTAAGGCATGTAGGAGGCCACCAAGGAGGTTTGACCAGGTCCTTGGGGATAAATTAGAGATAACTTGTGTCTCCTTGTCTACTCTTCATAGCATCCATCCTTGATCAGGCTTGGCTATGGGTGCACACCATGTCTACTTTGTACCAAAGCCTATGTGATTATCTCCTTTACAAATTTATAATGATGCAACACATATGAAAGAAAAATGCAATAAGACAAGTTATTATCTCTTTTAAGTTTTATGTGTGTTTTCTAAAACTATTTTGTGTGTTTAGATGTGTTGTTTGCAAGAAGACTTTATGTCACGTGTTTCTTTTGTTAGATGATATTGTTGTTGTTAAAAGGATTTCACATGTATACTCACAGCTTGACAACCGACAATAAAAGTCTAGTCATATAAACCCACCAAAGTATGGATATGAAGCCCATACCTAGTCAAGAAGCACAGGTCCTACCAATCCTCATCCAGTCCTCACTTGGTCAGTTTTATATGCTTTGAAGAGTACATGCAAATTTTCCAAGCCACCTCAAATATTGGAGCCAACCTTGGCCAAAAATGAGGTTCGTAGGATTTAAGACAATAGGTGGAGATGAAACCCACCGTCGTTAATATCTACTGGTGGTTGGTGATGAAAACCAACTCACTAGCATTTAAGTAGAACGTGATGTGTGTGGTTCCTTTTATCTTAAAATAAACAATGAAACATTCAATTATGAATCACCAAATGCAATAAAATGATGTTTTACTTTCAAAAAATTTAGATAAAAGAATGATTACAAAATGCATTCCCTAAATGATAACCTACCTATTAGGTATGCTACAAGAAAGCAAACCAACAGATGCATTTCTACTTAATTTTTTTTTGTTTTTCTTCTTTTTTTATTCATTTTGCGATTATAGAAAATTAAAATCTATCTTTCTACCTTTCAAGCAATTAAGGGAAGCAAAGAAAATCAAATTTAGGCAATTTTTAAAAGTAGAAATGAAATATAAAGGTTTAGGCACTTACCTTGATGGCTTAAGAACCTGTTGTTTCTAGAATTTTGAGCATAAAAGTCCCTATTTTATAATCATCATAGGGTGTTATTACATCCAATTTGGGGGCCATCCTAGGGTGTGGCAGTTGTGTGGCCACACCTGGGTGGGGCGACTAGTAGTTAAGGGGTCGTTTTAGGCTAGAACAGTTAGTTCCTGCAATAGAGAATAAAGGAAAAAATGAGGTCAAAACTTAACCAAATCAATCAAGACAAGGTCCCACCATGATCTCCATTGAAGTATGGAAAAAATTGTGTACCTAAAAACTACAAATGAGATGCATCTATCACTAATGTATATTAAGCATTGTAAAAAGACATAAAAATAAGCATGATAAGCCAAATGAGTGCAACAAAGGAAGTTTTTATGTATTATTTGATAGATCAAATCATGATTACATAGATGTATCCTTGAGGGCTCTATATTGATACACTCATTACAAAATGGGGCCAAAGGATTGTATCCTTTCAATAACTCGGGTGCACGTTTAGTGTTCTTCTTGTACCCATGATTGAGGTGGGCAGGATTTCGATGCCACAACTTTGTTCTATCAACTTTTTGTCTTAGTTTTGCTTCATTATGCACTTTAATACCTACATATACACACAAGGAAACCAGATTTTGTCAAAAGCATGTGCGGATTAAAATGAAATTGTGAAGGTGTATGCATCAATAAGCTTGAAAGAGGAAAAGTGCAATAAAATATTCAATACTGCTCCAAATGCTACCAAATTTGATATCCAAGCATATTATGTGATCTATGAATGATACAATAAAAAACAACTAGGAAATTGTACCTAGATTCATGGCCATCATAGGGTGCGGCACCTAAACCTGCAACTCATAAATACACAATAACAGGAGCAATACAACTCCAATTTGCACCAAATTTGGACAAAGAACATATAATGTGGTCTAGAAACTATTCATGCAAAAAAAGAAATAAATTGTAATCTAGTTTGTGTTTGTCACAGGGTGTGGCACCTAAGACTACAAAATACCAAAAATATGATAACAAAACCTAAATAACTCCAAATGACATCAAATTTTTACAACATCCATGTATTCTATTCTAGATTAAGCCTATGCCAAAATAATAGCAAAATGATGCTCCAATATATGGACGTCATAGGTTGTCAATATTGTGACTATCATAATTTTGAGATCGCCTTGGGGTAGGATGACCCCAAAATATATTAATATTTTACCACTAATTCCCTTGGGAATTGATCCAAAACACTCTCAGGGACATTGTCAACAAATTTTAGGGTGGGACTAACTCAAATTGATATATTTTGTAAAAAAATTGCATCTTTTGGATCACTTGAAAGCCTCCTTTGCTAGGTAGAGATCTCAAGGGAAAAAATACAAAAGGTAGGGATAAATATTGGTAGCACTTCATTACTTGTGTTGTAAATACTCCTCTCTCTCTTTTTGATGGATAATTGCTCCACTTTATAGCCCAAGGGGGACTAGGGTCAAATGGGCATGTAAGACCATACGAGGTAGGAGGCGCCACTTGTACCAAAGCTTGGCATACATTGGAGAGAGAATGAATCTCACTTTTAGGATTTCATTTTGCAATTTATCATAAGAATCATGCGCCATCAGACCTGCATGACAAAATAGGTGAGATAATGGTTGTTTCTAGGTGCCATTTGTCCAAGATTTGATTTTTTAAGGATCAAAGACCATGGTCCTCACAGCAAAGGATGACTGCTAGTGGTCATCTCTGGGTGTGATGTCCATGAACTGTGGTCATATTAGGGTGTGATGACCATGCCTATATGCCCTAAAACTTCCCAAAAGTGGGGTAAAAACTCCCAAGAGTGGCTAATACGACTATAAAACCATTGAGGGTTTCCCAAGAGGACCACATTGTGCTAATTAGACCTTGTCTTGGTAGTCTAATAGGATTGACATGATTTTAGTATCTACACTTCTTCAAATGCCATTGCTTTTGCTATAATGGCATCTTGGATCAATTATGTTTCTACTAGCATGGCATCTTGGATCACTTGAAGTGCAGTAGCATCTCGAATCACTTGAATTGTAGTAGCATCTTGGATTGATTTAATTTTAACAATGATCTCTCTAAATCATTAAGATATTTCATCTAGCACGTGATTCAGGATCAACAGCATGATGCCTAATGCAAAATCAAAAATAGAAGCAAACCCATGGTGGATTAGGGTTCTTTGATGCCACTAATACATATATCAAACTCTGAATATATTACATTGATCTAAAATTACAATTTATAGGTATGAAATTCCTATTACAATCACTATGCCATTATGATGTGGTATAATAAAATATTAACCCACTATGATAGTGGACTAATAAACTAATGTTCACAAAAGGCAGTGGAATAATAAAATAATGTCCACTAAAGGTAGTGGACTAATAACAAAACATGCCACTATGAAAGTGGCTACATGTGCATAATACCTTATGAGGTCATTTATGCCTTTTCTAGAAGGCATTTATTTAATATTGTGGATCCCTATCACTTACCTTCTCCACGATGGTTGATTACAACCCATCTTGGAGTTCCATAAAATAGCTATCATATGTTTTTCTTTCTTTTATTTTCAAATCTTCACATAACCTAGCTAATGAAGATATATATATATATATATATATATTTATAACTTCAACATATTACTTGGATGATATATGGAATACTTGATTTAAGTATCCCATCTCTTTTATACCAACACACTTACTCTATCCTTTGGATACCATCCAATATTAGCAGAAGATTTAAATATCAATTACATTCTATCATAGGTTAGTTGTATCTTTAATAAGCAACTCATTACCAAAAGGTGTTTATCCTTATTATCCAAGTAATATAAACCGTAGGAAAAATCATAATTTTTTTTTTTTGTAAAAGTAACTTGCTCTTGGTGGATAAGTCTTCCTTCCACCCATGAATAGACTGGTTCCTATCAAACAAGCAAGGTCATTAGTAAAATCTCATATTTTCATAAAGGTATATCCATATGGGAGCTAGACATGTAAAAATCAATCATTCCATTAGTATCTTACATCACTATCCATCATGAAGTACACATATATACATATATATCTTTCACAAACCAAGCATAAAATAATCAATCATTTCATCAGCACATATATATAGCAAAGCATAACTTCATCAAATGAAATTTTTGCCAAGGGAGGTTCATGACATACTAGAAGGTAACTTCGTATTACACCCCACATAGATTAAATTCCTTACCAAAGTAACTTCGTTAAAAGAAAACATGGTAGTTCTATAATTTTGCTATTAGCTATAACCATTAGCATATTTCCAATAATGATCTTTGGCATGCGTACCTCACTTCAAGGTCCCATTCTTCCTAATCACAAAGGTGGTTGAGTTGATTTATCATTCCCTCCAAAATTAATTTTTTTTTCATATGGGGACATTTTATTTATCCCCATGATTTATCAACTAAATTATCATCCCTTGATGATATCATTGTCACACTATTTTGCACAAAGCACCTTTCCTACATATTCTTAGATTTTGATAATGTTTATGGTTATACTTACTTTGTGCAATGATCCATACCTAATCCCTTGTAATATTGGGTACTCACTAAATAATTCTTCCTTTTACTAGTATAGTTAACCCATCTATTTTAAAAATTATTCAAGGCTCTTTGAGCCTATATCTAGTCCACTCCATAGATGTTGTCAAGGCATGTAGAAATGCTACATTTAAAGGCCAAAAGGTAGAGCCATCAGGTAGGGTAATTTCATTCCTAGGAGAGACACTAATCCATGGAGTAGGTTTATCTAGAACCATACTCAACCTTCTACCCATGTGCCAAGATTATTAGCCCTTTCGATGTATCCCCACCTAAATTAGATGAAATAAAGCTATCAGCAACTCTACTATCTATTAAAAATTTATTTCTTTACCAAAAATATTACCTTTTAATAACAAAAGAGCAACTTTACCTTCCAGGTTCTATCTTCCCATTGTTGCATAGATCTTATGGACAAGTTCCTTATGTGTAGGTTCCTTATAAGTGGGTTCCTTTCCTTTTGAACTTGATCTTGCTCTAAGTGGACAGTGATTTAAGTAATGTGGTCCTCCATAATCATAAAAACCACCCTTGGGACCTAGGTGTGTCCCCTATTTTTATCCTCTTGATCTCTCCACTGGTGCATGGTTTGACTGTATTTAGGGGTGGAGTTGGTTATTGTTGTTGTTGTTATTTTTGTTACTGCCCCTCTTAGTTTTTCCTTTCTTCCCATTATACCTCCTTTCAAAATTTGAGGAGCCTCTACTTTCTTGGTTCACTAAGGCCTCCAATAGTTGTCTCTACAACTCCATTTGTTCTTGAATCAGAGTGACAATTGTAGTGAGGTTCTTCACCTTTTTGCAAGAATTTCTTGATCCTTTCTCTCGGGTCTTAGCCTCAACCTTAATATGTCGGGTCTTCCTAATTGATGAGGTATACTTCCCTCTTTTCATTCTTGGGACCATTACCTTGGTCACACAAAAGAGAAATTTTTTTAAGTTAGATCACAATTCCTTCCTCAAATTATACCATATACAACTAAATAAGTCATTAGCTTGACTAAGCAACAAAGTTGATTACCCTATCCCATGTAGGGTATAATCCTTATTAATAATTTTATTCCTTCAAACTTTCTTCTTCACCTAGTCTATTTATGCCTAGGTCTTATACAAGGAAGCTTATAGTCCTACGACCATGAGCTCTGATACCAAATATCACAACCTAAAATTCCATCCTAATAATCCCATCCTTATCACGAGTATTTTTTTTGTTCATTTTAAACATAACCCATTCTTGATAAAGAAGTCATGACTAAATATCAAATAGAAACTTTAGTTTTCCCTAACCAGGTATTTGGCCCATCTTCATGTAGTGTTAATTTGTTCCTCTTAGTTCACTTCAAAGTTACAAGTACATCCATATCTATACTTACCATCTCCATTCTTGTAAGTTATATTGGGTGTAGAGTTAAGTTAAGCCATCAGTCTCATTTTTCCAACAAGCTAGCTCATCCCTTTCCCTCCGTTGAAAGAAATTACAGCTCAATTAAGTTATCAATCTCATTTTTTCTAAATGAGCTAGCTTATCTCTTTTTATCCACAGAAAGGGAACACACCAATTATCTACACCCTACATAAGCATGTCTATGTAGTTGTATTTGGTGTGTAAAGAGAAAATTATTCAACTCCTATATTATTGAACTAACCTATGCACTATGGGTCCCATATTTTAACCTAGACCAGGAATTATATATATTAAACTTCTTCTTTTTTTAAAAACACAATAGTAAGAACATCGTGGAAGTCTTAATTAGAAATAATAATCATTAGTGATCTATTTCATAGTTAATTTCTACAAAATAACCTTCATTAACACAATGTTATTATTCTTGAATTAACAAGCCTTTACTTCCATGAAATTCATTTAAACATAGAGAGAGTCTAGTTATTTCCAACTCCTGATCTGCAATGATATTTTAATCCTAATTTAACCTCTTAAGGGTCCTTTAATGATAAGTACTCTTCAATAAGTTCATACGGTTTATACATTCCAAATTCTACCCTAAGTTTTACACCATATATTTTGTTCTCTATGGTAGGTTATATTTATCATAACCCAAGATTAATTCATTTTATGGAAATGTAAAGACTATAATACCCTCTTTCGTCATTCAATCTCTTTAGGTTTTTCCAAGCACATATATTGAAGCCATCATGGCCATAACAGGAATGACTAGAGAGTAGTAAAGTGTTTAAACTCATTTAAGGTGATTCCAGTTATATTCCCTCATAAAACATTTGGTCATTTGACCCATCTATTAATGATATAATTATTTTTTTTTAAGCCTAACCTCTTCATACATCTAATTTAGAAATTATTTCTTCTTGTTAACATTACCATAGTATAAGGATGAAGGAACATATCATATTTTGTTTCTTTCAAAATATAAACAATTGAAATTCTATCTTAACAAGGTATCCATCAATGACGTACTTTAGCATAAGAACCCATCAATTAGTGGATTGCATTAATTTCTCATCTAGTTTCACTCCTATTGAGTTATTACAAAACCAATAATATTTTTGGTGTTATACATGTGAATCAGCATCTTATTAAAAATTATTAACTATAAATTTACATTTTCCATTCATTACATGGACTTACAAAATAAATAAGAAATCTTTTCATTTGATTCTTGTCTTTGTCTCCAAAAATTATTCATTCGTGGGCTCTCTTCAAACAACCAAGGAAGGGATATTTTGAAAGACAAGAGATAGCTCCATACATGCAAATGCATTCCTAAATGCATATAGATTTTTCTTGTAATGCAAATAGTAAATGATCAAAACCCAATAATTCATAATTTGCTCACTCAATTATCTGCAATTACACATGCTTCATTCTTTTTTGCAAACTAGATTAAGTAATTATATAAACATATATACATAAAAGAATATGTATTTATTTTAGCACAATAGGATCCACACCATTCAAATCATGATAGTCCACAAGCATTCCTCTGCTTGTTTCATCTTGTAAAAGGTCGTTTACTTTCATTACCATCGAACAAATTCTAGTTCCGTTCTATTAAATAAAAACATCCCATCGAACAAAGTCTAGTTCCGTTCTATTAAATAAAAACATCCCAACATTGAGAATTTTCTAAATTAAAATAGAAATCAATTTTATTCTAAATAAGTTTCACTCAGATGACCTTGGTTACTTTCTCCTTTGGGCCTACTCTACTTCACGAATGTAAATTCATTATTATGAAAATATAGGAGTCGTATATAAAAAGAACATTAAACAATTTCCATGACAAACATATAAAAAAAAATTCCCTTTTTATTTTAAAACAACAAAATCATCCTTAGAATCCTAAATAAATTTTGTTATAATTATTTTACGACAACCAGCTCATTCCAACATATCCCTCTTAGCATCTTGGTGAAATTCAAACCAATGTAAACTCGGGTATCTTTTTAGCCTTTTCAATTAAATAAAATATAAGGAAAGGTTTCTTGAAGTCACACAACCAATATTTATAAAACTACAAAATTCAAACCACCCAATCAAGTATCATAAATGAACATTCATTCATTGGGTAGTAGAATAATATTTTCCACCGTGTTCAAACAGTAGTAGACGGTATGAAAATTGGCCTACTCATTACTCAAGAATATTTTCTCAATGACAACTATCCAAACATTATGAAGTAATTTCTTGTATAGCTCACCATCCTATAGCCAAACCTATAGCAAGCACCATGTTCATTTACTAAATTTGACACTACAAACCTATCTCACCATCCTTCACTATTAGGTTTAGATTGATTACAATTGATTTCCAACTACAATTTAAATGAAGAACTCGTTTTATATCATTTTAGGGTCTTTATTTTACCTCACACAAACCGAACTAGGGAAAACTAACATCTAAATATAAACACTGACTAAAGCATTCTATACTGCTATATCCATTGTCGGGTATATAACAATTTTGGTAAGCAGTGCAAACACGGGAGGATAAGCGTCCACTCGCAAGTTGAAGGATATTCGTTTTTTTTTGGAATTTAGAAGAAGTTCTCTCTCTATTTAGATAAAACTTAGTGCAGTTACACATTTCATCGTGATTATCATTAATAAAATATCTTCTCAAGTATTTACAACCCAAAGTGTTAAGTTTCTAAGTTTATTTGAAGCATGTAGTTTGATTCAGCTCAAAAATGTCTTGTAACACCTCTGGATCTCCTTTCTTTTTCTCCTTTCCATCCTTTTATTCTTTTTATTTTTTATTTTTATTTATTTTTTTCTTTTTCCTTTTTTTTTTTTTTTTCTTTTTCCTTCCTCTCTGTGAAGTACCTTGCCCTACCCATCATCCAATATTTTAGGGCAATCTTCACAGTTGTGCATTATCTTAACAACCCAACGCACGTCTCCTTCTTTTTCTCAGCATGGTGGCAACTTCCCAACCAATGCACATTGAATATTTCTTTAAAACTTGCACCGACATAAAGAGAAATTATTTCACCCATTATCATCTTTTGATTGCTAGTTCCAGAATAAACTTTCCCTTGAACAAGATAATAACTTCGCTAAGCCAAAATATAAGGTTGATAAGACCTCACTCTCCATTGGTATTTTTTAAAAACATATTTTTCTTCCTTGGTAAATTAAAACACTAAAATAATTAATAATGAACTAATAAAAAATCCAATCCACTAATGAATTCAAACAAATAGTAATAGTAATAATTCTTCCATAGCATTTGTCAATACTAACTTAACAAAAAAAAAAAACAATTTTTTTCTTTTAAAAACAAAGTAACAACAAACACTCACTCTTATTTTGCAAAGAATCATTCTATATCTCATGAAACTTCATCTTCAATAATATTATAACCCATAAAAATACATCTAAAGAAGACCATCAAGCAACAAACAACTTCATCCAAAACTTTATAAACCATTCTCAAGCAAATCATGATATGCAACTACATGAAGAGAGCAAATACCCATGTTGCTCGAGCTACCGATGAAATAGATCATCATATCATTTTCCTCCTTTACAACATCTCATTCTCGGTGGTTAGTTCCTTCTCCCACCCGCAAGAAATCCTATTCCTGTAGAAGTGTAAATCTATTAGCAACATCATATTCTTTCATCAAATATATGTTTTTGCATAAATTAAACATTAAATGATCAATCATTCCACTTATAAGATGCATTATATTTTCCATAATATATGTCCTACATAAAATAATCATGAAATAGTTAGTCAATCTATCATATGATAACATAGCCAAACATGAATCCATCCAATCAAAAGGTTTGCCAAGGGAGGGTCATGACATTATTACATAATCTTAAAATTATTAAGGCGGTAGTCTATAAGGATCTGCAAACACGTGGGAGTGTTTTTCAATGTTTAATTAGACATCCACTAAGTCAACTGAGTACATTCTTTCTACTTGTTACATAGCATAAAGATCCATAACCCCTTTACACTCCTTATTTATTAAATTCTTTGTATAATGTAGACTAATAGTTTAGCTAGGTTCAATTGTCATTATTTTTAGGGTATATTATTTTCCATTAAGCATGAATTACATCTAAACTCCAATTAAATTCCATAGGATTATTCCCAATCGGTAGAGCCATTGATCTCCCAAAACTATGTTACAACCACCTAATGGAAGTGTGAACATGTTACATTTTAGATTGTAACCACCCATTTAAATTATAAAATTTTGGCATTTTCTCCGATAAGCCAATGTAACCCCATTAGCTATAATCACATAAAAATTGTTGCATGAATATATTTAATGATTTTCCTACTTTTCCACCTAAG
Organism: Wollemia nobilis; assembly: GCA_028583015.1. Classification (NCBI taxonomy): domain Eukaryota; kingdom Viridiplantae; phylum Streptophyta; class Pinopsida; order Araucariales; family Araucariaceae; genus Wollemia; species Wollemia nobilis. The sequence goes on from JAQPPZ010000715.1 coordinate 7,094,379, forward strand.
GATTAGTTAAGTTAAAAGTGTTGCTAATGTCGATGAGGATGGTTACTTGGTGGGTATTGAATTATCTCAACACCTTCATAGTTTAGGATATTTTAATCCTTTCTAAGATATATATATATATATTGGGCATAAATTCATCACTAGGATTATTCTCTTTTGGTTTTTCTTTATTGAACTATCATCTAAGGTGTCCTATATGTTAAATATAGAAGGTGCCTCAACATCTAGTACATATAGTTTATGTTCTATACATTTGTGACCTAGTGTATATTTTCATCATAATTATAACATATCCCTTTATCTCTATGAGAAATCATCTCTTGAAGATTTAGGTACCCGATTGTTGTATGACATGTCTCCTAATTTGGCATTTATCAAAATAGATCTAGATTTCTAACATATAAGCATTTATATGGATGGCATTGGACTATATATTATTCTTAACTAATTTAGATAAAATTATTGCTTCCATCATGGATGTGGGTATAAAATTTGGACTTCAATGTAGAGGTCTTTATTTAGTCCATTTATAAAGCAAAATATGAAAAACACATCATCTAGTCCTATATTATTTACTAAATTTTTTAATTGTCTTTAGTATTCATGGTTAGACTGAGTTAGTCTTAAATTAGTCAATACCCCTATAAATTCACCATATTTAGGATAAATCAAATGAATAGATGTTTAAAATATTGATCCAAAGTGAATGAAACATTTATTCTCTCTAACCACTGATGCTAATGACTAGCTTCTTGTTATAAGTTGAATGAAGCTTTAAAAAATGTTTTATCTTTGAAATTTTGATTTAAAGAGAAATATTATTCTACTTTATATAACCAACATATGAGATCATCATCATCATCATAATTGGACATATCTAGTTTAGGTGTCCATTGTTTCCTCAAAGAGGTAAGTGAATTGGGAAAGTCTATTCTCAACTCAAAAAAATGAACCATGTTAGAACTCTATTCCATACATGACAATCCACTTTCTTAGAATTGTTGGATTATGATATTCTACTTTTCATTAAGTCTAGGTTACAAACATATTATCAATATAATAAATTTTATCTAACTCATTTGACTTGGATAATTATTGGAGTATATATATTTATGTTGGCTATATTATTTTCACTTCATCATCCAATTATTCCAAGGAAATATATGAATATATTCATTCACTTGCCATATTTGTCAACTAGGATGTATTAGAGGGGCTACTAGAGAGTTATATCAAAATCATTAGCATGATGAGAGGAAAATTTTGGCATAGATGGTAGAATGATGAAAACATTTTTTCTAGGTTTATTTCTACCCTCTCTACTCTATTCCCTTATCTTAAGGGGGTTACCTTATCAAAATAAATAATTTTGTTAGAGTTTGTGAATATTTAACATCAAATATTTAGATTTTTAAACTATATAGGAGCTAAGAACCTAATACTTACTTGTTATAATACCTTAATTTTAAATTCTACTTCACTAAATCATGGTCTAATTGTAATAATCTTCCCTTTCTTCCATTTCCTGCCCAAATCTAGTTAGCTATGCTTAGATCTGCTTTTAAATATTTAGAAATATGTAGGTATGCTTGGACATACCAATATTTGATAAAATATGCACAAATCTATTCACATCTAAGGTTCATTGAGGGAATGTCTATGCTAGTATGTGTTTCATCCATGGGACTTTTGATATACTTATCAAGTTTATCTATAGTTATTTGGCTCAAAATTTTAAAGCTCCAACTAAAGAGGATTTCATCATATCATAACCACACTATACTATCATTAGATAAAAAAGAGTGACATATTAGGGCTATGGACCCAAAAAATTTATGGACAATGGATAATTATGCCTAAGTTTCTCCTATACCCTAGGGGTTTTGATATATCAAAAGGTATTTAGAATCTTGAGTCTATATAAAGATGTTGTCTAGGGCCTCAATATTTGTGGGATAGATTCCACCTCACTACAAATACAACATATGCTTATCCAATAATGACAACTCTCTCTGATATTTAAAATCCACAATATAGGGTTTCTAATGTAAAGAATGACTATAAATAAAAAGTTTGTTATCAAAAAGTCATGTTGCTTTAGTGGAAGATGACCCTAAAAATAGATTTAATATTAGTTTGTATGATGTTAACTACAATCAATTGATTAAATAAAAACCATAATATGCAAAAATATAGAAATTTTTTAATAAATAAAAAATAATAATAGCAAAATGTAATTATATTATATGAATCAGTTACATTGTAGAATAGGATTTATCAAGGGGGTGACCTCTTTAATAACAATTCTCCAATACAAAATATAAATGAAGATAATGACCCCTTCTGTAAAACTCTAATACATAAGCAAGACAAACCCTACCATTAATAATCAAGGGTCAACCCAACATATAAAAATGTGTCCATGTTAAACAACCAAATAATTACTATTCAAATGCTCATATAACAATAATAGATGGTAAGTGTGTAAGGGTTCTAACAATTTGTGTGATTTCCAAAAGTTGAACCTTCATGACCACAAGCTATTACTGATAGTCAACATTTGGTTATCCCCTATCACTTATTTATACTTAACTAGCAATTGCTTATAATATTCATGTCATTATTTTATATGAATTGTGCATGCATATCAGACAAAAATGTATTGCACCTAGTCCTTGTCTCTTTACTCTTTTTAGATTCCCTAAATTTTACAACCAATGTATCAACTTGAAGGATAAAATTTGATTGAAGTCTAAGATATCCTACTCTCAAATAAATCTTGTCATGATAAAAATAATCGTAGCATATGACAAACATTACAAAGTATAAACAATAAAAAAAAAATTAGCCCAAAAATCCAACAAAGCTTTCTTTCAAATTTATTTTCCACTAAACATATTAGTATAGTTTTTCCAAAATATCAAGAGGTTGATCATATCTCAGCTTTTAGACCTATTGATTTATGTAATATTCTTCTCAAAATAATTACTAATATCATGGCATAAAGTTTGAAGACTCTTTTACATAAGATTATTTCCCCTGAACAAGGGGGTTATGTGGAAGGGCGTCAAATAGTAGATGAGATAGTTCTTGCTCAGGAAGCCATCCATTCCATGGATATGCAAAAATATCCTTACATGTTCATTCGGTTATACTTATCCAAAGCTTATGATAGAGTGGATTGGCACTTCCTTATGAAAGTTTTGAGGCAATTTGGTTTCTATCAGGATTGTATGGATTAGATTATGGGATGTATCTCTTAAATTTTCTACTTAATTCTTATCAATGGTAGGCCTTCTCAGTCATTCCCAAATTCCAAAGATATTAGGCAAGGTGGCCTGCTATCCCCTTATTTATTCATCATTCTTGTTGAATTCTTGGGTATGACTATAACCAAAAAGAGATAAAACAAACCCCTTGAGGGAGTTATCATTGCTCATGGAGCTAGACCTATTTCTCATATTCAATTTATTGATGAATCTACTCTTTTAGGTAAAGCTACAGTAAGGAATATTCTAATATTAATAAAATCATTAGTTTTTTTTCTAAGGCTACTCGAAAATTGATCAATGAAGATAAATCTAAAGTTATTTTCTTTCACTACTCTGCCAGACAAAAATCCATGGTCTTAGATAAATTAAGATATAAGAAGACCTCCCTTCCAATCACTTATTTAGGTATTTCCATCAATACTCAAAGGCCAAAAAATAAAGATTGGAATTGGTTGTTGGACAAAGTCAAGAAGAAAATTGGAAAGTGGACCAACATGTGGCTTTCTTCTGGGGGTAGAATCACCTTGGTAAAATTAGTCCTTCAAGATATTCCTATTTATGTTTCTTCCATGTTGAATATACCAAAGGCTATTCTTCAAGAACTGGATCAAATCAATCATTGGTTCCTTTGGAGTGGTACTAAGGAGAAAATAAAATGGACATTGGTGAAATGGGATACTTTATGTCTTCCTAAGAATGAAGGGGGGTTAGTATTCTGGTCTTCTATTAATAACAACAAATATTTAGCTGCTAAATTATATTAGAGGATGTTGCATAACCCCAATGCTCTTTGGGCAAATAATATCCATGCTAAATATGCTGAGAACAAAAGTATTGAAGACCTTGTTCGCTATCAATTACCTACCAAAGTTTCTCCCATTTTAGTAGTTAGTAATATTGGTGAGGATTTGATAAAGAAAATTTATTTTGGATCATTCATAATGGTTAAAAGTTAAATTTTGAAATAAATTATTGGGATGGTCACAAGCCTTTGATAACTCAATTTTCTGATTGGAGGGCTTGGATGGATGAGCTTCATCGAGCTAACTGGATAAAGGTGGCTATTACTGTCGGTACCATATTGGTAATTCAAAAATTTGTAGATATTGGGTCCCTATTAAGGACTAGCCTATTCAAATCCCAAAAAGGTAAAGACAAGATATCCAAGGCATCCTTCATATGATATCTCTCTCTTATTCCTATGAAAAAGATTGTTTTGGATGGAACAACACTACTAAGGGTGAGTATTTAGTTGCTCAAGGTTATTTGACCTTATGCCATAATAATCCCAACCAATCATTTGACATATTTTTTCAATTGTGGGCTCAAAATCTCTAGCCTGAGGTGAGGTTTTTACTTGGATTTTATTGCATCGTAGGGTGCTTACTGGTGAGCAACTTATGAAGTGTGGTTTTCATGGCCCTTTTAGATGTGAAATGTGTGGAAAGAATGTAGAAAATCTTAGTCATATTTTTATTGAGTGTACTTTAGCCTCTGAGCTATGGAAGAGAATGGCCACTTTACTTGGCTTACAGTGGTCCAACTTTTTTACTTTTGAATAGCTTTGGAGGGATTGGCCTAAAAAAGAAGGTGTTGATCATTTTATTAGGCAGTTAGTTTGGATGGGTTCTACCATTCTTCTTTCAAATATTTGGAATAAAAGGAACAACCAAATTTTTAATTAATATAGGAATGATATTCACTATATTTGTAAAAATACCATTGCGAACTTAGTTGAATCAGTCCAACAACTCCCTAATCATCCCCAAAACTCCCACCAAAGCTGGGATCAAGTGATGCAAAGATTGAAGATTAACTCCTCTAAGGAAAACCATCTTAAAGGGAATGTGAGCAATTGTAATATGGATAGAACAAGAAATTGGCAACCTTCTCTGAAGGATTTTGGAAAAGTCAATATTGATGGAGCCTCTAGAAGGAGCCCTGGAAAATCTAGTGCAGGAGAAATTGGTAGACTTTTAGATGGCTCCCTAGTTTTTACTTTTGCTGAGAATTTGTGTATTCTTTCCAATAAATTTTTTGAGGGGTATGATATCCTTAGAGTCCTTCAAGAGGCTACTAAGGTTGGATGGGAAAAGTTGTTATTTGAGTCTGACTCTCAACTCATGATTAATATTTTGAAGGCTCCTTCTAAGAATCATAAGGTTGATTGGAGAATAAAAAGAATTATTGAGAAGATTTAGTTAATCTAGATGGGATTTTTGAAAGATGATTACAATCATGTGGTCAGAGAATAGAACAAGAGTGTCGATGCTTCAGCTAATTAGACTTTGGTTAAAGGTGATCTTACTTGTTTTGGCCACCCTCCTAGATGGTGGGCTTCACAAATAAGGGAAGCTCTTCTGTCTATCATTTCTTTGGATGGCTCCAGTTCAGGTACCTAGTTTCTTCTTGCTTTATTTTTTCTTCTATTTGGTTTGGTTAGGGTAGTTTAATTTTTTGAGGTGTGTGTATTTTTGTTTTGTTTTATTTTTGTATTTTTTGTATTGTTTTTTGTTGTTATTGTGTTTTTATTGTTTTGTGTGTTGGACATTTTGAGTCAAATTTGTCATTGATGTCAAGGAATAAAGTTGTCATTGTTGCCAAGAAGTGAACACATGAAGTTGTCATTTACACCAAGGAGTGCACCACCATCAACGCCAGGAACAATGCGAGTAGTTGATTGAAAATATTTGTATAAGGATTTTTATTAAAACCATGATGGTGGAATGATTTTTAATGAAATCATTATGAGCAACAAAAGTTTCAATTTTACCCCCAATGAGGCTTTATTTTTTATAAAAGCCAAAGGGTTATAAAATTAATTTATAAATTTTAAATTCTAAATTAAAATTTATAAATTAATAAATTTTGTTTTAAGCATCGACGTCATATACACCTACTGATGTATGAGTTGATGGAGGCATAAGGGTAATTAAACCCTTGCAAAAGCAAAACCTTAGTATTTGATTTAATCTCTGAAATCTGCGGTGATAGCGCAAATATCGTACCAAAGATAGCAATGAAGAAATAAAGGAGGGAGCGCATCCTTTCAGGGCACGTGGAAGAGCCAAAGTCTCTAAGGACTAAGGAGGGTGTCAAAGCACTTTTCACACTTTTACATTGCACGTGGAGCACTTGGCTCACATGGCAAGCTAGCCGCGACTAAGGCGCTAGCAAGGAGAAGGCGCATGATCGAATCCCGTAAATTGTAGAAGGGGACTTTTTACAAAGGTTTTTATATTTTGATTTTAATTTTTCAAATTGCTAAGGTTATGGAGTAATAAGGGTGGTAAATTAAGAATTAATATATTTCCTTGCTTTGCTAAGGTTAGGGAGATATAAGGGAAAAGTGGTTATGATATTTACCTAGGTGGTAAATGAAATTTTACTAGGGTAATATTCTTTTTACCTTAGAAAATAAAAATTGGTTTATTGCATTAATTTTTACAATATTGAGAAGTAGAAAGTGTCATTTTGAAAGGGTCATTTGATGAAAATATTATTGTTGAATATGGATATTGAGATGGAGAAATAAGGTGTATTATGAAATTGAGTTATCTTTATAATTTGAAAAGTAACACTTGTTATCTAATCCATGGAACTAGGAAAAGAAGGAAGTATTTTTTATTGTGGTAGATATTAGAGGTTCCTTCATCATCAAGAAAAAGGTATGAGCACATTCTTCCATGGTTGAGTTGATTGGTTGGTTTTCTAAAAAATAAGTTTGGAGCGAAAAGGACTTGATTAAGGTTTCCTTATTGAGTGTGTTGAGTTAATGCTTCAAGGTTTTCTAGAATAAAGAGTTTTTAAAACCTTATTTTATAAGCATTGTTGTTGAAGCCATTGATTGTGTGAAGAACTTGAACTAGGGTTTGAAAATAACATGAGTATTATTGTTATGTGAGATTGGTTGATGAAGCATTGTTGGAAATATTTTGAGTGAGTGTTTATATACTTGGACTAGGGTTTGTAAGGAAGGATTGTTTCATTGAGTGATTGGTTGGTTGAGCCTAGTCAAGTGGATGTGTGAAGTGATTATTCAAGTTCCATAAAACAAACTATAATATATTTAGAATTGATTTGAAAAAGTGATTGAGCATTGAGGTGAATAAGAAGCATATTGAATCTCTAACAATTATCCTTATGTTTCTGAAAGAGTGGTTGAAAGTGATTGAGTATTGAGATGAATTTGAAGTATATTGAGTCTCTAAAAATTCTCCTTATGTTTTTGAAAGAGTGATTGAAATTGATTGAGTATTGAGTTGAATTTAAATCATATTGAGAATACTTGAGAGGAGAGTTGATTGATTTATTTGTTCAAACCTTGAGTTAAGGTTTAGGGCAGATCCAACTAATTTTATTTGAGATTGATTCAAGCTTTGAGTTAAGGCTTGAGGATAGATATTGAAGATAGATTTGTGCTAGATCGAAGGATTGTGTTTAGTACAGATTCGAGGATAGATTTTGGTGAAAATTTGAGGATAGGTTTATGCCAAACCAGATACAAATATTGAGGATAGATTTGTGCTAAACCGAAGGACTATGTTTAGTACATATTTGAGATAGATTTTTTGAGGTGACAGAGTTGAGGATAGAATTATCTAGCCACATTATGGAAGACAAGTGTATTTTATGGATAGAGTTCCATTTTCTAAGGGTAGTGGAGGCATAGATATTCTAGAGGATCACCAGCCAGAGTAGAGATTAGGATATTGGTGTCTCCTATGGATAGAGATTCACAAACTTGATTTAGGGTATTGGTATCTCCTTTAGACAGAGGTCCATAAATATTGGACTAGGGAAAGGATTCCCAAGAGATTGATTGAGGAAATTTTAGTGAAATATTTTCTTCATGGAGTAGCCCACATTGGGTGAACCACGTAAATTGTGGTGTCTCTATTTTGTGTGTGATTTATGCATTTCTTTGATTACTACTATTGATATTGATATCTATGCATTGCATAAGATTGATTGGGAAAGAAAAGTAAAAAATGGTCTTATGTTGTTCACCCCCCTCTCAGTATAAGCTTGTGTTTTTTAATTGGTATCAGAGTGGGTTCCTTCAAAAGAGTTTAACAAATTTAAGGAAAATCATTTAAGAACATAATGGATTCTAACAATGTGTCCTTAGATAATTCAACAACAATATTTGATGGAAGTGATTATATATATTGGAGTATGAGAATGAATATCTACTTGATGGCACTTGGCAATGAAATTTGGGAAGTAGTTGAAAATGGATACAATCCCTCAGTTGATCCACCTAGAGATAAGGAAGGTAAGCTTCTACAACATTACAATTTAAAATTAAAGAATGCACTTTTGAGAGGTTTGCAATAAACAGATTCCATAAAATTTATGCATTGTCAAAATGCAAAATAAATATGGGATAAGCTGAAAAGTATATATGAGGGAGATAAAAGTGTCAAAAAGGCAAATATCCAAAATCTCAAAGCACAATTTGAAGGATTAATAATGAAGGATGAGGAATATATTAGTACCTATCTACTTCAGATAGATGAGGTTTTTAATGCCATGCAAGGACTTTGACTCAAGGTTGATGAATCAGATGTTTGTGATAAGTTCTTAAGATATCTTCCAAAAATATTAAATGAAAATATTTTTGCTATAGAAGAATCAAAAGATGGTGATTTTTTGACAAGATACATGTTGCTTGGTCTTCTTACAACATTTTAGTTGAGAACAAAAGAGGAACCTAATCCCCAGAAAGAAGAAGCATTCAAATAAATTAAGAATACAAAGGGTAAGAAGTCAAAATCAAGCAATGAGTCATCCAGTGATGAAGAATCTAATTATGGTAAAAGGGATAAGGATTCTATAATATCTAGAGATCTAAAATTTGTTAAATTTTTTAATTTTGGAAAGTATGGTCATTATGCAACAGATTGTCAATAAGCTAAGAATAACAATGGTGAAGAAAAACAGGATCACAAAAATAGGGAATCAAAAAGATAAAAGCATCAAAATAAAAGCAAGGATGGACAAAGCACACAAGGAAATAAGTTCTTTCAAAGACAAAAGAGGAGCTACTATGCATATAAGGCAAGTAAGTACTCAAGTGATAGTGATGCTAGTTTTTTATATAATGATAGAGATGAAGTCCTATTTATGATTGAAGAAAAAGAACAAGTTAAGAAAATGACTCTAGTAATTCTCAAGTGCTTTAGATGTGGTAATTTTGGACATATTGAAGATAGTTGTAAAAGAAATGGTTTTAGTTTTAGTGATGATGAATATGAAGATACACTTGAAGGACCATAAGATAATATTATAATGGCACTAGAATAAGGAGAAGGTGATCCTACAAAAGACAAGCCAATAGAAAATGAAGAATTGGACAAAGGCAAAAAAATAGAGGAATATTCATATAAATATGAATATGATCTCAAGGGAGAACTTATTTATGCTCTTGAGACAATAAAGAAGGTAAGAAATAAAAACTCTAAACTTGAAATTCAGTTTCAAGAATGTGATGAAGAGAGAAGATTGCTTATAGAGGATCTAGAAAAATCAAATGCTAAGACAAAGAAGTTCAAGGATAAGTTAGAAGAAAATATCTTAGAATGTGAAAATTTAGCACAAGAAGTGGCCCTACTAAGAGAATATTTAGAAAACTCCAAGAGTAAGCTACACAAGTTTGGAAAGAGTTCAAATATTGTGGATAAGATGATCAAGGTACAAAGAAGGTCAACAAACAAAATAGGTCTTGGTTTTTAACAAGCTCAAAAGAAACAAGAGGAGAATCCAATATCAAGTTCTAAAGGAAAAGAAACTTTAGAAGAAGACAATGTAAGAGAAAGTGAAACTTCTGAGGATGAGTTGGACAACAAAAAGTTCAACAAGAACAGGAATAATGCACCAAGAAGAAATAGATGGAATATCAATCAGAATAGAAGACCAATGGGGTCAAGACAAGGAAGCTTCAGTGGAATATGTTATTCATGTCATAGGTTTGGGCACATGGCTTCACATTACAAGATACATGAAAGACAGGAATATGGGAACAGATAGCTTTTCCATGGGTATTGCTACTCGTGTAATCAGTTTGGTCACAAGGCAATGAATTGCAGGGTTCATGATAGAAGAGGATATGGCTTCACTAAGAGAAATCCTAAGATATTTGTACCTCCAAGGAATAATAACATTAAGTGTTATAAGTGCAATAATGATGGTCACACAAAAAAGTGGTGTAGAGCAAAAATTCCAAAATCAAGTATGAACAGGAATAGAAAGAGGGATATAGATATGAATAGGAATAGGAACATGAATAGGAACAAGAAAATAGACATAGACAGGAGCATGGACATGGAAAGAAATAGTCAAAGGAATTAGAAGGATCAAAAAAATAAAAAAAGAGGATAAAGGGAAAGACCAGTGCTTTTTGGGAATAGAAATACTCCCACCCCAGAATTAACCACCTCAAGAGGAGGTGGGGGAGGGGCTAATCTAAGAGGCTATTTCTTAGCCTTAGGCCCCAAAGGTGACCCTTTGCCATTTATTTCAAAGGGGAGAGATATTTGAGTAAGGAGAAGAGATTTGGTATTTGAGTAAAGAAGAGAGATTTGAAAAGAGCATTGATCCAGGGGGAGCAGAACCAAGAAAAGGTTAAGTTTTTGGTAAAAAGAATTTGGGTTGCCATCAATGATAAAGGGGGATATTGTTGGATATTTTGAGTCAAAGTTATCATTGATGTCAAGGAACGAAGTTGTCATTGCTACCAAGAAGTGAACACATGAAGTTGCCATTTACACCAAGGAGTGCACCACCATCGATGCCAGGAACAATGTGAGAAGTTGATTGAAAATATTTTTATAAGGATTTTTATTAAAACCATGATGGTGGAATTATTTTTTATTAAATCATTATGAGCAACAAAAGTTTCAATTTTACCCCCAAGGAGGCTTTAATTTTTATAAAAGCCAAAGGGTTATAAAATTAATTTATAAGATTTAAATTCTAAATTAGAATTTAAAAACTTTATAAATTAATAAAGTCTTTATTAAGTGTCGATGTCATATTCAAGTACACCCATCGACATACAATTTGATGGATACATAAGGGTATTTAAACCCTTTCCAAAACAAAAACTTAGTATTCGATTTAATCTCTGAAATCTGTAGTGATAACGCAAAGATCATGCCAAAGATAGCAACGAATAAATAAAGGAGGGAGCACGTCATTTTAGGGCACATGGCAAGAGAGGAGAAGAGTCAAAGGCTCCAAGGACTAAGTAGGGAGTCAAAGTGCTTTTCACACTTTTACATTGCACATGGAGTGCTTGGCTCACACAACAAGCTAGCCACGACAAAGGTGCTAGCAAGGAGAAGGCACTGGATTGAATCCTGCAAATTACAGAAGGGGACTTTTTACAAAGGTTTTTATATTTTGATTTTAATTTTTCAAATTGCTAAGGTTATGGAGTAATAAGGGTGGTAAATTAAGAATTAATATATTTCCTTGCTTTGCTAAGGTTAGGGAGATATAAGGGAAAAGTGGTTATGATATTTACCTAGGTGGTAAATGAAAGTTTACTAGGGTAATATTATTTTTACCTTAGGAAATTAAAATTGGTTTATTGCATTAATTTTTGCAATATTGAGAAGTAGAAAGTGTCATTTTGAAAGGGTCATTTGATGAAATTATTATTGTTGAATATTGATATTGAGAAAGAGAAATAAGGTGTATTATGAAATTGAGTTATCTTTGTATTTTGAAGAGTAACACTTGTTATCTAATCCTTGGCACTTGGAAAAGAAGGAAGTGTTTGTTGTTGTGGAAGATATTAGAGGTTCCTTCATCATCAAGAAAAAGGTATGAGTACATTCTTCCATATGAGTTTATTGGTTGGTGTTTTGGAAAATAAGTTTGGAGTGAAAACGACTTGATTAAACTTAAGTCAATGGTGGCAACAGCCTGTCAGGGGTAGTGCAGCTTTTAAACTTGTTGGCAAATTAAAGTTTGTTAAGGAAAAGCTTTGAACTTGGAACAAAGAGGTCTTTGGGAACCTCTTTGAAAATAAAAAATGGGTTGTTGAAAGTTTGAAGATAATTGATCAGAGGATCCAACATGGTGATGCTGATGAAACTACTAGGCAGGAGGAACAAACAAAACTAGCAGAGTTTCATAAAATTTTGGCCTGTGAGGAAATCTATTGGAGGCAAAAATCAAGGGCTCTTTGGTTGAAATATGGAGATTCAAATTCCAAGTTTTTTCACATCACCATGCTTAGAAACAGAAGCAATAACAAGATAATTTTTTTTTTAAAAGTAGATGGTTCTATTACTCAAGACTTAACAGAAATCAGAAAGGAGGCAGTAACTTATTTCAATTCTATCCTTGGTCAGGAATCACAGTGCAATGAGGAGGCCAAATATATTCTCTTGCAATCCATTCCTAGCATAATAAATGAGGATATAAAACTTAAAATTCTAGCTCCCTTTTCTGATGAGAAAATTAAGGAAGCCTTGTTTAGCATGGAGCCAAACAAAGCCCAAAAGGTATCAACTCTACTTTTACTTATCTAATTCCTAAGAAGCAAACCCCTGAATCTATGGTTGACTTCAGGCCAATCAATTTGTGTAATATTTCTTACAAGATCCTAACTAAAGCCACTGCAAATAGAATGAGAGATATTCTTCCCCGCAACATATATCCACGCCAGGGAAGCTCTATCTAGGGTAGGTCAATCTTGGATGGAGTTATCATAGTTCATGAAGCTCTGCACTCTACTCATAATACTAACATGTCTATTTTGCCCTCAAGATTGATATGAACAAAGCATTTGACAAGCTAAATTGGGACTTTTTGATTCTTGTCCTCCTTAAGTTTGGTTTTCACCACCAATGGGTTAATTTGATCAAATAATGTATTTCTAAAGCATGGTTCTTGATTATAGTTAATGGAACAACTATTGGTTACTTTCAAATTCATAGAGGAATTCGGTAGGGGGACCCTATCAGCCCCATGTTATTCATCATTGTGGTAGAAGCTTTAGGCAAAACCATCAAAAATGCTTGCAGTTCAAGGCTAATATCGGGAATCAAGGAAACATCTCTCACTAGGGTTGTTTCTCACCAATAATTCATCGATGATACCATTATATTGACTAAGGCATCAGTGGTTGAGGCCAAAATAATTAAATACATCCTGCAACTCTACGAGGACGCTGCTGGTCAAAAAGTTAATTTCAGTAAAAGCAAGTTATATTTCTTGAACACCCCCATTCAAAGGCAAGGAAGGATTGCAAAAATTTTAGGGTGTGATATAGAAAACCTCCCCACTTCGTATCTTGGTCTCCCTCTTTTCATTGGTTCTCCGAGAGAGTCAATGTGGGACAGGGTTATTGAAAGATTTCAAAAAAAACTTGTTGGATGGAAAGGTCATATTCTATCTCAAGCAATAAAGTTGACCTTCGCTAAGGCCTCTCTTCAAATCATTCCAATCTATTTCCTCTTCGTTTTCAAAGCCCCTACGAAGGTTTTCCAAAAAATTGAGAAACTCCAAAAAGAATTTTTATGGACTGGATTAGAGGAGAAAAAAAGGATACACCTTGTAGGATGACCAAAGTGTGTAGACCCAAGGAAAATTGGGGCTTAGGTTTGAGGAGAATTGCTCATATAAATTTATCTTTACTAGCTAAGCAGGCATGGCATCTCATTTCTGGTGAAGAAAATGAATAGACAGCTATCATCAAATAAAAGTATCTTCAAAATATGGAATTTCTAAGTGACTCAGTTCCAATTAGAGGTTCCGCTTTTTGGAAAGCAATTCTTAATTGTAAGGAAATCATCAAAAAAGGTTTAATATGGGTTCTAGGAAATGGTAAGAGGATAAATTATTGGAATGACATGTGGGATAAGGATGAACTACTAACGTAATATACTAACTTAGCCTGAATCAGAAGTATCACAGAAGAACTCATTGGCATAAAAGTCTCCGATTATATGGTTGAGGATAGAGGTAGAATGAAGTGGAAACAAATAAGAATTCAAGGATTTCAAGTGGAATCAAATGATCTTTGTAATATTCTCGAGCAACAATTTATCCCCAATAGACCCAAGGAAGATCAAGTGACCTGGGATCCTATGGAAAACAGGCAGTTCACTGTTAAATCAACTTACAAGCTTCTGCTTGATGACGAGGATTTTGTCCTCCAAAAGGACTTAGTTTGGATAAAAAATTTAATTCCAAAAATTACAGTCTTTTCATGGCTGGTTATCCAAGGAAAAATTCTAACCATTGATAATATGATGCATAAAGGTATTTGTATCACTAATCATTTTAATCTGTGTAGGGCTAATTAGGAGACCATTTATCACATTTTCCTTGAGTGCCCTTTTTCCTTGACTGTCCTAAGTGGGGTTTTTCAGGCCTTCAATATTTTATGGGTTAAAAGAGCCATCATACTTGATTTTTTCATCCAGTGGCCTTGCCCCTTTTCAAGCCAAAGACTTAGATACATGTGGAAAATTTGTCTCGATCACTATCTTTGGTAGGTGTGGTTAGAAAGGAACCATAGAATCTTTAATGAGTCTATCCATGATCATCAAACTATCATTGTCAGGATCCTATCCTTTGCCAATGAGAATGTGAACCTTATCCCTTTTGATAGTTGTAAACCTCATCTGCAAGAGATCACGATTGCTCAATATTTAAGCTTAACCTTGTTAGATGAGTCTGTGCCTAGGGTAGTCAACCCCAGAGCCAATGTTAAGTGGTCTCCACCTCCTACGGGTTGGTTTAATATTAATTTTGATGGAGCAACTAAGTAAAATTATGGCATAGTAGGTGCTAGTTGCATTGTGCGAGATCATAATGGGAATATGATGCTTGCATTTTTTGAATATTTTGGAACAAGGACGAACAACGAAGCTGAAGCTAGAGCTATGTGGAGAGGCCTACAAATGACTCAAGACTTAGAAGGCAATTTGATCATAGAAGGAGACACTATGCATGTTATAAATCTCCTCAATAATTGGAAAACACCTCCTTGGAGGATTAAAACAATTGTTGAAGAGGCTAGGATCCTTTTCTAGGGAAGACAGGACAAAAAAGCCCAACATGTCTTTTGGGAAGCTAACAAAATTGCTGATAAGCTGGCCAATTTGGGTGTCGATGGTGACAAACTTTTCAAATGGGAACACGGTGTCCCGAGTGAAGTAGAGGAGCTTATTCAACAAGAATGCCAAGAATTATAGTCAAATTTACCAACAAGGAAGGCACTGTAATTTCGAAGGCTAGGAGTATTCATGTCTCTTCTTTAAATTGGACTCACAATAAAAATTATTTGAGCTGTCAATATTCATGGATGCTGCTTAGAAATACCACAAAGACTAATGGGGACAGTAACATGTCAGATAACATGGCTCCTAGGCATCTTAGTAATTTGAGGTTGGTTGATAATCACAGGGAAGGAAAGAAATGGTAATATAAGACTTCGAACCAAATCCATGTGGACCACCAGATAGCCACCACCATAAATCTAGCCAGCAGGTTCACTTCTCCAAGGTTGATTGGCCAAGATAGTATGCGGTACCAAAGCATGTCATATATGAAATAAAGTAATTACCAAAGAATTATTAAGAGTAACTGTCAATACAGAGCTTGTGGGAGTTTTTTTTCAATACTCTGCTATGTGTGTTTGTAGCTTTTTGTTTCTCCATTGTCTCAAGGAAGGGATTCGTGTCTGTTTCTTTTTTGTAATTATGATGCATGTGTGTTTTCTTGGGGTATACCCAAAATGTTGTATGGGAAGTTTCTTTTTGATAACATGCTATGTGCCTTACCGAATGTAATGGCTTTTGCGGCATGTAGATTTTACATATATAGGATACTTAGTAAGGATATGTTCATCAACAGCCCTGGGCTGATTTTTGTAAAAGGTTTGAGGTCAACCTATAAAACATGGTATTAATGCTATAGTATCTTATCTAAAAAAAAAAATGACTTGATTAAGGTTTCCTTATTGAGTATGTTGAGTTAATGCTTCAAGGTTTTCTAGAATAAATAGTTGTTAAAACCTTGTTTTGTACACATTGTTGTTGAAGCCATTGATTGTGTGAAGAACTTGAACTAGGGTTTGAAAATAACATGAGTATCATTATTATGTGAGATTGGTTGATGAAGCATTGTTGGAAACATTTTGAGTGAGTGTTTATATACTTGGACTAGGGTTTGTAAGGAAGGATTGTTTCATTGAGTGATTGGTTGGTTGAGACTAATCAAGTGGATGTGTGAAGTGATTGTTCAAGTTCCATAAAATAAACTATTCTATATTCTGAATTTATTTGAGAAAGTGATTGAGCATTGAGGTGAATAAGAAGTATATTGAGTCTCTAACAATTTTCCTTATTTTTTCAAAAGAGTGATTGAAAGTGATTGAGTATTGAGTTGAATTTGAAGAATATTGAGTCTCTAACAATTCACCTTATGTTTCTAAAAAAGTGATTAAAAGTGATTGAGTATTGATTTGAATTTGAAGCATATTGAGTCTCTAAAAATTCTCTATATGTTTCTAAGATAGTGATTGAAAGTAATTGAGCATTGTGATGAGTGGAGAGCATATTGAGTCTCTAATAATTCTCTTTATGTTTCTATGAGATTGGACAAGTTCTAGTGTGGACTTGTTGAGCAGATTTGAGGTAAGTCTTTGAGAGGACTTGTGGATAGATTTGAGTAAGCTTTTGTGAAATCTTACAATATAGATTGAGACTAGATTTAGATAAGTTCTTGTGAGGACTTTTTGAGAAGATTGGACAAGTTCTAGAGTACTTGAGAACAGATTGATGTGAGCATTTTTGGAAGCTTACAAGGCAGATTTGAGATAAGTCTTTAAGAATACTTGAGAGCAAAGTTGATTGATTGATTTGTCCAAACCTTGAGTTAAGGTTTGGGGCAGATCCAACTAAGTTGATTTGAGATTTAATGAAGCTTTGAGTTAAGGCTTGAGGATAGATATTGAAGATATATTTGTGCTAAACTAAAGGATTGTGTTTAGTACAGATTCAAAGACAAAGTTTGGTGCAGATTTAAAAACATGTTTGAGCCAGACTAGAGATAGATATTGAGGATATATTTGTGCTAGACCGAAGGACTGTATTTAGTATAGATTTGAGATAGATATTTGGAGGTGATAGAGTTGAGGATAGAGTTCTCCAGCCAGAGCAGGGAATACAAGTTTCTTATGTGAATAGAGTTCCATTTACTAAGGGCAGTGGAGGCAGAGGTCTTCTAGAGGATCACCAACCAGAGCAAATATTAGGATATTGGTGTCTCCTATGGATAGAGATCCATGAACTTGATTTAGGGGATTTGTATCTCCTTTGGATATAGGTCCATAAACATTGTAATAGGGAAATGATTCCTAAGAGATTGATTGAGAAAATTTTAGTGAAATATTTTCTTTGTGGAGTAGCCCACATTGGGTGAACCACATAAATTATGGTGTCTCTATTGTGTGTGTGATTTGTACATTGCTTTAAATAATGCTATTGATATTTCTATCTGTACATTGCATAATTTTGATTGGGAAAGAAAAGTAAAAAGTGATATTATATTGTTCACCCCCTTCTCAATATAAGCTTGTGTTCTTCAATTGGTATCAGAGAGGGTTCCTTGGGAAGAGTTTAACAACTTAAAGGAAAATATTGTAAGAACACAATAGATTCTAAGAATGTGTCCTCAGATAATTAAGCACCAATATTTGATAGAAGTGATTATATATATTGGAGTATGAGAATGAAGATCTACATAATGGCACTTGGTAATGAAATTTGGGAAGGAGTTGAAAATGGATACGATCCCTCAGTTGATCCACCTACATATAAGGAAGGTAAGCTTCTACATCATTACAATTTAAAATCAAAGAATGCACTTTTTTGAGGTTTACATAGAACAAATTCCATAAAAGTAATGCATTGTTAAAATGCAAAATAAATGTGGGATAAGTTTCAAAGTATATATGAGGGAGATAAAAGTGTCAAAAAGGCAAAGATCCAAAATCTCAAAGCACAATTTGAAGGATTAAGAATGAAGGATGAGGAAAATATTAGTACCTATCTACTTCGGATAGATGAGGTTGTTAATGCCATGCAAGGACTTGGACTTAAGGTTGATGAATCAGATGTTTGTGATAAGGTCTTAAGATCTCTTCCAAAAAGATTCAGTGAAAATATTTCTGCTATAGAAGAATCAAAAGATGGTGATTTTTTGACAAGATACATGTTGCTTGGTATTCTTACAGCATTTGATTTGAGAACAAAATAGGAACCTA
Source organism: Wollemia nobilis (assembly GCA_028583015.1). Lineage (NCBI taxonomy): Eukaryota > Viridiplantae > Streptophyta > Pinopsida > Araucariales > Araucariaceae > Wollemia > Wollemia nobilis. The sequence continues at coordinate 7,112,943 of JAQPPZ010000715.1, forward strand.
ATCCCCAAAAAGAAGTAGCATTCAAATAAATTAAGAATACAAAGGGTAAGAAGTCAGAATCAAGCAATGAGTCATCCAGTGATGAAGAAGCTAATTATGGTAGAATGGATAAGGATTCTAGAAGATCTAGATATCTAGAATCTGTTAAATTTTTTAATTGTGGAAAGTATGGTCATTATGCAACATATTTTCAAGAAGCTAAGAATAACAATGGTGAAGAAAAACAGGATCATAGAAACAGGGAATTAGAAAGATACAAGCATCAAAAGAAAAGCAAGTATAGACAAAGCACACAAGGAAAGAATTTCTTTCAAAGACAAAAGAAGAGCTACTATGTGGATAATGAAAGTAAGTACTCAAGTGATAGTGATGCTAGTTTTTCAAACAATGATAGATATGAAGTCCTATTTATAATTGAATAAAAAGAATAAGTTAAGAAAATGACTCCAATAATTCTCAAGTGCTTTAGATGTGGTAACTTTGGACATATTGAAGATAGTTGTACAAGAAATGGTTTTAGTTTTAGTGATGATGAATATGAAGATACACTTGAAGGACCAAAAGAGAATATTCTAATAGCACTAGAAGAAGGAGAAGGTGATCCTATACAATACAAGCCAATATAAAATGAAGAAGTGGACAAAGGCAAACAAATAGAGGAATATTCAGATAAATATGAATATGATCTCAAGGGAGAAGTTATTTATGCTCTAGACATAGTAAAGAAGGTAAGAAAGTGAAACTCTAAACTTGAAATTTAGTTTCAAGAATGTGATGAAGAGAGAAGATTGCTTATAGAGGATCTAGAAAAATCAAAGGCTAAGACAAAGAAGTTCAAGGATAAGTTAGAAGCAAAGATATTAGAATGTGAAAAGTTAGCACAAGAAGTGGCCCTACTAAGAGAATATTTAGAAAACTCCAAGAGTAAGCTACACAAGTTTAGAAAGAGTTCAAATATTGTGGATAATATGATCAAGGTATAAAGAAAATCAAAAAATAAAATAGGTCTTGTTTTTGAACTAGCTTAAAAGAAACAAGAGGATAAGCCAATCTCAAGTTCTGAAGGAGAATAAATTTTAGAAGAAGATAGTGTAAGAAAAAGTGAAACTTCTAAGGATGAGTTGGACAACATCAAGTTCAACAATAACATGAACAATGCATTAAGAATAAATAGATGGAACAACAATCAAAATAGAAGACCTGGTCAAGACAAGGAAGCTTCAATGGAAGATGTTATTCATGTCACATGTTTGGGCACATGGATTCACAGTGTAGGACACATGAAAGACAAGAATATGGGAACAGTCAGCTTTTCCATGGGTATTGCTACTCGTGTAATTAGTTTGGTCACAAGGCAATGAATTGTAGGGTTCATGATAGAAGAGGATATGGCTTCACAAGGAGAAATCCTAAGACATTTGCATCTCTAAAGAATAATAACATTAACTTTTATAAGTGTAATAATGATGGTCACGCAACAAAGTGGTGTAGAGCAAACATTCCAGAATCAAGTATGAATAGGAACAGGAAAAGATATATAGATATGAACAGGAATAGGAATAGGAACAATAAAATGGACATGGAAAGGAACATGGACATGGAAATGAATAGTCAGAGGAATCAGAAGGATCATAAAAGAATAAAATAGGATAAAGGGAAATATTAGTGCTTTCTAGGAGTAGAAATACTCCCACCCTATAATTAACCACCTCAAGAGGAGGTGGGGGAGGGGCTAAGCTAAGAGGCTCATTCTTAGCCCCGAGCCCCAAAGGTAACCCTTTGCCATTGATTTCAAATGGGGGGATATTTGAGTAAGGAGGAGAGATTTGGTATTTGAGTAAATAAGAGATTTTAAAAGAGCATTGAGCCAGAGGGAGCAAAGTCCCAAGGGGAGCAGAACCAAGAAAAGGTTAAGTTTCTAGTAAAAATAATTTGGGTTGCCATTAAAGACAAATGGAGATATTGTTGGACATTTTGATTCAAATTTGTCATTGATGTCAAGGAACGAAGTTTTCATTGCTACCAATAAGTGAACACATGAAGTTTCCATTTACACCAAGGAGTGTACCACCATTGACACCAGGAACAATGCGAGAAGTTGATTGAAAATATTTTTATAAGGGTTTTTATTAAAACCATGATGGTGGAATGATTTTTTATTAAATCATTATGAGCAACAAAAGTTTCAATTTTACCCCCAAGGAGGCTTTAATTTTTATAAAATCCAAAGGGTTATAAAATTAATTTATAAAATTTAAATTCTAAATTAGAATTTAAAAACTTTATAAATTAATAAAGTCTTTATTAAGCACCGATGTCATATTCAAATACACCCACCGACGTACGAGTTGATGGAGGCATAAGGGTATTTAAACCCTTTCCAAAGCAAAACCTTAGTATTCGATTTAATCTTTGAAATCCACGGTGATAGCACAAATATTGTGCCAAAGACAACAACAAAGAAATAAAGGAGGAAGCACATCGTTTTAGGGTACATGGCAAGAGAGGAGAAGAGCCAAAGGCTCTAAGGACTAAGGAGGGAGTCAAAGCACTTTTCACACTTTTACATTGCACGTGGAGCAATTGGCTCACATGGCAAGCTAGCCATGGCCAAGGTGCTAGCAAGGAGAAGGCGCAGGACCGAATCCTGAAAATTGCAGAAGGGGACTTTTTACAAAGGTTTTTATATTTTGATTTTAATTTTTCAAATTGCTAAGGTTATGGAGTAATAAGGGTGGTAAATTAAGAATTAATATGTTTCCTTGCTTTGCTAAGGTTAGGGAGATATAAGGGAAAAGTGGTTATGATATTTACCTAGGTGGTAAATGAAAGTTTACTAGGGTAATATTCTTTTTAACTTAGGAAATTAAAATTGGTTTATTGCATTATTTTTTGCAATATTGAGAAGTAGAAAGTGTCATTTTGAAAGGTTTATTTGATGAAATTATTATTGTTGAATATTTATTTTGAGATGGAAAAATAAGGTGTATTATGAAATTGAGTTATCTTTGTATTTTTAAGAGTAACACTTGGTATCTAATCCTTGGCACTTGGCAAAGAAGGAAGTGTTTGTGGTTGTGGCAAATATTAGAGGTTCCTTCATCATCAAGAAAAAGGTATGAGCAAAGGTATGAGCACATTCTTCCATAGTTGAGTTGATTGGTTGGTTTTCTAGAAAATAAGTTTGGAGTGAAAAGGACTTGATTAAGATTTCCTTATTGAGTGTGTTGAATTAATGCTTCAAGGTTTTTTGGAATAAAGAGTTGTTGTTAAAACCTTGTTTTATAGGCATTGTTGTTGAAGCCATTGATTGTGTGAAGAACTTGAACTAGGGTTTGAAAAGAACATGAGTATTATTACTATGTTATATTGGTTGATGAAGCATTGTTGCAAACATTTTGAGTGAGTGTTTATATACTTGGACTAGGGTTTTTAAGGAAGGATTGTTTCATTGAGTGATTGGTTGGTTGAGCCTAGTCAAGTGGATGTGTGAAGTGATTGTTCAAGTTCCATAAAACAAACTATTCTATATTCTGAATTTATTTGAGAAAGTGATTGAGCATTGAGGTGAATAAGAAGCATATTGATTCTCTAACAATTCTCCTTATGTTTCTAAAAGAGTTATTGAAAGTGATTGAGTATTGAGTTGAATTTGAAGCATATTGAATCTCTAACAATTCTTCTTGTGTTTCTAAAAGAGTGATTGAAAGTGATTGAGTATTGAGTTGAATTTGAAGCATATTGAGTCTCTAATAATTTTTTGTACATTTCTAAGAGAGTGATTGAAAGTAATTGAGCATTATGATGAGTGTAGAGCATATTGAGTCTCTAAAAATTCTCTTTATGTTTCTATGATATTGGACAAGTTCTAGTGTGGACTTGTTGAGCAGATTTGAGGCAAGTCTTTGAGAGGACTTATGGACAAATTTGAGTAAGCTTTTGTGAAAGCTTGCAATACATATTGAGAGAAGATTTGGATGAGTTCTTGTGAGGACTTATTGAGCAGATTGTACAAGTTCTAGAGAGAACTTGAGGATATATTAGTGTGAGATTTTATGGAAGCTTACAAGGCATATTTGAGACAAGTCTTTGAGAAGACCTAAGAGTAGAGTTGATTGATTTATTTGTTCAAACCTTGAGTTAAGGTTTAGGGTAGATCCAACTGATTTGATTTGAGATTGATTCAAGCTTTGAGTTAAGGCTTGAGGATAGATATTGAAGATAGATTTGTGCTAGATTGAAGGATTGTATTTAGTACATATTCAAGGACAGATTTTGGTGCAGATTTGAGGATAGGTTTGTGCTAAACCAGAGACAAATATTGAGGATAGATTTGTGCTATACTGAAGGACTATGTTTAGTACAGATTTGAGATAGAGCTTTGGAAGTGACAGAGTTGAGGACAGATTTCTCTAGCTAGAGTAGGGAATACAAGTGTCTTCTATGGATAGAGTTTCATTTGCTAAGGGTAGTGGAGACACAAATATTCTAGAGGATCACCAACCAGAGTAGATATTAGGAGATTGGTGTCTCCTATGGATAGAGATCCATGAACTTGATTTAGGGTATTGGTATCTCCTTTAGAAATAGGTCCATAAACATTGTAATAGGGAAAGGATTCCCAAGAGATTGATTGAGGAAATTTTAGTGAAAGATTTTCTTCATGGAGTAGGCCACATTGGGTGAACCACATAAATTGTGGTTTCTCTATTGTGTGTGATTTATGCATTGATTTGATTAATGCTATTGATATTGTTATCTATACATTACATAATATTGATTGGGAAAGAAAATTAAAAATTGATCTTATACTGTTCACCCCCCCCTTAGTATAAGCTTGTGTTCTTCATTGTGTTTTTTTGTTATTGTTTTTGTGTTTTTATTTTTCTTGTTCTTGTGTTTTTGTATGTTTGTGTTAGTTGGTGTTTTTTGTTTTAGTGTGTGAGTGTTTTCTATAGTTTTGTTTATTGTCTATTGTTGGTTGTTTTTTTATGTTTTTTATTTTATTTTATTATTTTTTAAGGCTTTTGGTTGTTTTTTTTTCATGTTTTTGTTGGTTGTCTTCATATATTTCTATTGTATTTGTCATGTTTATTTTTTTTATGTTGTTCTTGTTTTTTTTTTGTGGTTCATATTGTATTTTTTTTTATCGTATTGTGTGTGTGTTTGGTTGTGCTTTATCTTTTCAACACACTCAAGGAGCAGTTTTTTAATCTTCTTATGTGTTTGTGTTTGTGTGTTCTTATTTTTTATTGTTTTAGGTTTACTTCTTGAGTATGTCAAAGGTGGTAGGTCAGGTGCGAGCCCTAGGCAATTTTTGCAGAAGAGATACCCCTGCCTCCTTGGGTCTTACCCAAAAGTGGCATCCCTTTTGGGATGTTTTCCACAAAAAAATACATATTAGCATAGTTAAGTAATACATATTCACAAATATTCTTAGCTTGATGAAAGGATCAAAAGAGGTGTTTCATAGATTATTTTCTACCATGGATAAAATAATTGGCTAATGAAAGAGCAAATTAAGCCAACCAAGACATCAATGGAAGTTTAAGTAGAATATTATTCCATGATAAAAATTTGTTTGGGATTGAGATTTAGTATTAAATACCTAAGGACTAGAGCCTCTCCAAGAGGTTTATGTAAACTTTGTATTACAATTACCATTGTGGCTAGAAGCAACCAAAATAATATAAATAATTTACCTATATTAAGTTTTAACCATAAATTCATTGAGTTTTTTCATCTAGTTAATGTTAGTCCTTGAGTTTATTATAGGTATAATTAATAAATATATTAACATATAGTTAATATATAACTAGTCCTTGGATAGTTAAAACTATGTTCTTAAAACTTATAGGTAAATTAAACAATCTCCTAGAGGAGGACTAGGATTTCAACTTGAGTTCATTTATATCCCATATGTTTAAGAAATATCAAATACCCATCCTAAATAGAAATTTTCCATTAAGGGAAGGTTCCAAGGCTAAAGTATTCTATTACTTAAAACCATCCTATTCCACCAAATATAAGATGTCATAAAGCTCAAACATTGTCAAAGGGAGGAAGCATCGCAACTAAAAGGACCTATAAATGACCATCAAGATTTCTATAAATACTAAAGAGCTAGATATCCTTTGATATTAAAGTATAATATATTTAACATTTTATCAAAATATATGAATAGAATTCCAAGCTCTACCATGATGGGTAGGATGAACATAGAACCAAAAAAATATATTCATGGTTGATTATAAGATAGATGTTCACCCCTACTTAAAAATAAGGTTGACATCTAACTCCAAGGGATTATTAGATCCAAGCTATATTCTAACTTAGATTGAGTGCATTGATATCAAGATATGGAAGCCTTATTTTGAAACCCATATCAACTCAACAAAAAAATATTAAACAACACATGTAAACTATGTATAGTGATAATTTTTGGGTATCCATCAAGAAGATGAAAACACATATATAGCCATGAAATTATTTTCAATAATCTACAACCTACTAGAAAGTGGTAGGTTCCTAGTGATCCAATTATCTAGTTTACATTAAAATTTTGTTATAAACCATTTTGAGATGTCCACAAAATCTATTCACAATCTAAAATAAATGTCCAAGTACCTTATGGCCTCTCCATGTTGAACTTTCCACCACTTTTATGGAATGCTATTAACACAAATGTTGTCTTGAACTATAGGGAATTCAATTTTGCTATGAGTGAGTTTAGCACTATATAAAGGCCAAAGGATATCAAAATTTCTAAAGCATTTACAATCTCAATTTTGTAACTCTTCATAAAAATAATAGAGTCATATTCTAAGTAATGATTAAAAACTATATCATTGTTAGGAAGTGAGATTATTTAAACAAATTTCACTTGAACCTCCCCTTCAAATAGATAGTTTAAATATTAAATAGAAATTACATATAGAAAATAGGTAAGGGGAAAATATTAACTTATTGAATAGTGTATCTTAATAAGATAAAAAGGATAACTATTAATAAATATCCTAGCTAAAACATCTACAAAATGATGGTATTTTATGAAAAATTAGGCCCAAAATTTAATCCATTGAAGTATATGAAGTATGAAAGGATGGTAAATTCTATCATAAGATTTATAAAAATATTAAAGGATGGTAAATTCTATCATAAGCTTTATAAAAATATAAATTTAATCCATTGATGCATTATCTTGAATATAGCACCAATTCAAGAGTTTTCCAAGCCAATTTTTAATTATCTATAATGAGTCCCTCTTTAAGAAACTAAGTCGGCTCATACTAGACCACTTGATAGGCTATAAAGTGGGTTCTATGAGATAATTATTTAACAAATATTTTATATCTACATCAAAATTTGTTATTGGACTCCATCCAAGTACCTTTTCCACATTGGGTCCTTTAAGAATTAGATTTATTAAACATTGATTAATCATTGGTCCTAGCTTTCCTTACCTATTTACCTCCATATAATATTTTATTTTTTATTTTGGGTCAATTGTATCCCACATATTAAAAAATCAATAGGAATCTCATCCAATCAAGGAGACTTATCCTTGGGTATTACAAATAAAAATATATATTTAAATCCTTAAAAAAAGTGGGTTGTCTAGGAAAGATCAATGTTCCTCATTTAACCTACAAGGAATGAAAGAATAAAAATATTTAGTAGTATACTAACCATGGACAAAATTGTCATCTTTGAAAATATTTTGAAAGTGTGATATAAAGACATTTATTATGTATGAAAGAGCTTCAGGGCAAAAATTTAATAGGACTAAATCCAAAATTTACTTCCTTAACTCTCCTGCTAATATCAAAGCAAGAATTTACAGGTTGCTTCAAGTGGAGGAGGAAATTTTACCAAAAACTTATCTAGGGATGCATTTATTTCAGGGGAGAAATATGATAGATTTATGGAATCCAATTATTAGTAAAGTTCAAAATAAACTTACGGTTTGGAAAGGTAGATGGTTATTGTTTTTTTTTTTTTTGAATTTACATGGTGGAATCGTTAGCCACCACGAATCCGGGTAGGTTGTCCAGCTTTTATGGACACCACAGTATTATGCATTGTCTGCCCCAGAAGCTACCACATAGATATTTGCACAGTCTGCCCCTATAACCACCATGCCACAATCATTTTAAACCTTTTACGTCATTGAAAGCACCAGGAAAGGGACAAGTGTTTAGTTTTGCGAGGCCAAAGATTTGAAACTTGGACCTCTGCCTCCCTTATGGGGTTTGGATGAACCAATTGGTCTACACCTCGGACCTAGTAGATGGTTATTGTTAGCAAGAAGAGTGCAGTTAATTAAGTTAGTCTTACAAGCCATTTCAACATATTATATGTCATTAAATCCTATGCCAAAATTAGTTGAAAAAACTTTAATCTATATTATGCAATCCTTTTTATGGTCAGGTTTACATGATAAAAGGAAATTTACTTTAGTGAAATTGAGCAAGTTGTGTGATGATAAAACTAGGGGAGGTATTGGTTTAAGAGATCTTACAGATGCAAACTTAGCTCTTAGGGGAAATATTATCTGGATATTGTAGAAAGAGAGTCAAAGACAATGGGAAAGAATTCTTCGAAGTAAGTATGTTGATACCAATGATCTTGTTGGTCATGAATTTGCCTAGTTACAAGATCTGTGTTTTGTGCACCCTAGACTTGACCAACATTGAAAGGTTGAAGGATAGAAATGTCCTTTGGGCCAATCTCCATAGAGGATTGGCTCCCTTTCTAATCTACTCCAGTTTAAATCTTAGGGTAACAAGAAATAAATGGTAAAATATGGCTATAAGTTGAAAGCGTAGGATGGGGATAGACTAATAGTTGAAATTCAAATCAAGCAAGAATTAGCAACATAAATGGAAGCATAAGAACTATTTACAATTTTGTAGTGACAACCTCCAAAGAGCACCTCAGTATTCATTCCCTCACCAGCAAAGATTAATCTCAGATGCAAAATTTAAACACAAAAAATAACAAAGATAAATGTAATCAGAAATGACATACAGAAGATTATCAGATACAACACCATTCACATAACCAAAAACCAAATTCTTGTGTTTTTATTGAGAGTGTCCAACCTTTTTTCCTACATGAAAATGACTTGTATTTATAGAGGGTTGCACCTCTTTCACTTAATGCACTTACAAACAAAATGTTGGTAGATCAAAAAGCAGCGAGAATAATTTTCTCCTCGACATCAGTGAGGTTCTGGTCAAAATATTCTTCATGGAAACTACGATTTGGTTTTTGTGGAAGAGTCACATGTGGAAATCAACAATATTAAATGATGGAAAGTAGCCTTGTGCATCGGTGCATTGGGATGCAACAAAATTACCTAAATATTTGGAGCTTATTCATTGAATTTGCTTTGCCCTTGCACCATGGAACTCCACCTTCGCCAGGATAGTCCACTAAGCGTTAAATCTATCTTGAAAAATAGCAAGGTTGGTGGGTGATGCATTGAAAATGAACAAGAATAGGATCTGCTCTTGCCAATTCGAAGCAAAAAATTTTGAAACGTGGCTTGCATCATTTTAAAAATTAAATTCCACCATTCTTTGGCCCTTCCTAAGATAATCTGCAAAATAGCACGTTGGAAAGCAACGACTTTGAAAATAAATGCAGAGGAATCGATTTCATCCAAATATGAGGTAAAATAGCCTTTTGAGGGCCATAATGGGCAACAATGACAAGTTTTTTCAGCTTCTGATTCACCCGAACGCTCCTTCCTATCATTTCCTTTGAAAAATAGTAAAATTAACTGATTTTGCCCCAAAGGAGGGTGATAAAGAATTTCTCCCCCTTTGGGAGGCAATATTGACTTCACCTTCTTAGCTTTGGGATGAGTGCGTCCATATTTTAATTCCATTAGCAGGAAATACTTTTAAACCTTTCAACTACAATTGGTGCCACTACCTTTTTAAATATAGTTTCACCCCAAGGAGGGACAAAATGGAGTTTCACCCCTCACTCGAGGTGAAAGTCTTTTTTGACATTCAACCTTTAAATCATCGTGGTGTTGTGCTTAATATTTACATTTACCCCAAAGAGGGGCGAAAGCCTTCTTTAAAACCTATATTGACTTGTCAACACTAGGCCTATCGCGATACAACTTCCTTTCACCCAAAATTTATTTTTAAACCTTCATTCACCCCTTTGAGAGGCGAAACCACATGGCACCTCTCAACAGGGGTGCCTTTGATTTGCTATGTCACATTAAGCACTCCTTTTTTATCTTTACCTCACCATGGGTGAAAACACCAATGCATTTTAAAAGAGGGTCCTACATTGTTACTTAGCGTATGCATTGACAATATTTTAATCTAGCCTTTTGGCCCCAAAGAGAGGCAACAATGAGTTTCACCCCTCACTTGGGGTAAAATATCTCTTTAAGTCCTGCTTTTATTTATCTATGTTGGGTCCTCAATGCGCTAACTTGTAAACTCATTTTGTTGTGTTTCACCCCAAAGAGGTGCGATAGGGAGTTTCACCCCTTACTTAGGGCAAAAATCCTTTTAACCTTTTACTTTCCAACTCTTGTTGTTGACAAAGCCATTTTGCCTCTTTTAAACAATGTTTACCCCAACAAGGGGTGACAAAATTATTCACCCCTCTTGGGGTGAACAAACCTCAACTCTTTATCAAGCACGTTTCAACTCCTTCACATCATGATTTTTGCTCGCTTGCATTTTAAACTGATGTTCACTCCAAGGAAGGGTGAAACTACTTTTAATGTTCATTTCAAGTGAAACATATTTTCCTTTTTTTTCTTAGGCATTTTTCGATTGATTTTGATTTCTTCCAGGTGCAATCACTTCTGCTGTTATTTTTTACCCACAAAAAGGGTGCAAATTGCTTTTACCTCTCTCTCAGGATGAAATCACTTCTATAGATACATTTAAATTTTCCATTAACCATGTTTTCATGTTCCCTTTACTTATGACATTAATTTTATTTTCAAAACTCCATTATCTCCCAACACAACGTCCATTAAAATTTAAAGGAAGGTATTTAAAACAAAAATAATTACAAAAAAATATATATTGGCAAATCTCTGAAGTGCTACATTATCTATTATACTTCGCATTTTTTTTCACAATAAAAATCATCAACAAAATTTTAATGTGACAAGGTGACAAAACTGTCAACAGATCCAATTTTAATATTTACTGCATTATATCTTCTAAATGGCTCTGCTCTTTGGAATGGTTTAAAAAAATCTATTGATCTTATGAATAAATTTTTAAGATGGGTGGTGGGAACTGGAGAAAAAAATTCTATTTGGATAAATACTTGGTGGGATAAAAAACCACTCAATTTAGATCCAATTTTGAAACCTTGGATGAGATGTAGAATTTAAACATAGAAAATAACAGAGATGAATGTAATAAAAAATGATATATAGAAGATTATCAGATACAACAACATTTATAGAACTAGAAGGCAAAGTCTTTCTATTGATGCAAAAAACTTGAAGTGTTTTTTTGTAGAGTGTCCAACCTTTTTTCTTACATGAAAATGACTAGTATTTATAGAGTGTTGCACCTCTTTCATTTAATGCATTTACAAACAAATGTTGGTAGATAAAAAACTAGTGAGAATAATTTCCTCCTCGACATCAATGATGTTCTAGTCAAAAAATTCTTCATGGAAACTACGAACCAACTTTGGTAGGAGAGTCACATGTGGAAATCAACAGGATTAAATGATGGAAATCAGCCTTGTGCATCGATGCATTGGAATGTAGTGAAATTGCCTGAAAATTGAGAGCTTGTTCATTGAATTTTCTTTGCCCTTATGCCTTGGAACTCCACATTCGTCAGGTTAGTCCATTGAGCATTAATCTATCTTGAAAAATAATAAGGTCGGTGGGAAGTGCATTGAAAATAAACAAAAATGGGATCTGCTCTTACAAATTCGAAGAAATTTTTTTGGAAATGTGTCTTGCATCATTTCAAAAATTAAATTTCACCATTCTTTGGCCCTTCCTAATAGAATCTACAAAATAGCACCTTGGGAAGCAACGTCTTTGAGAATAAATATAGTGGAATCAATTACACCCAAATATGAAGCGAAATAGCCTTTTTGGGGTCATAATGGGTGACATTGACAAGTTCATTCAACTTCTGATTCATCCTGAATGCTCTTTCTTCCTATAATTTCCTTTGAAAAATAGCAAAATTAATTAATTTCACCCCAAAGGAGGGCGGCAAGGATTTTTTCCCCCTATGGGAGGTGATATTTACTTCAACTTCTCAGCTTCGAGATGAGTGCACCCATATTTTAATTCCATCAGTAGGAAATACTTTTGAACCTTTCAACTGCAATTAATGCCACTGCCTTTTTAAATATAGTTTCACCTCAAGGAGTGGTGAAAGGGAGTTTCAACTCTCACTCAGGGTGAAAGTATTTTTTGACATTCAACCTTTTAATCATCGTGGTGTTGTGCTTAATATTTATGTTCACCCCAAAGAGGGGTAAAATCCTTTTTTTTAATTTGTTTTGACTTGTCAACGTCAGGCCTACAACACTACAAATTATTTTCGATCGAAAAATATTTTTAAAACTTCATTCACCCCTTTGAGATGCGAAACCACATGACGCCTCTCAATAGGGTCACCTTCGATTTGCTACATCTTAACATCGCATTAAGCGCTCCTTTTTTTATCTTTACCTAACAACGGGTGAAAACACCAATGCATTTTAAAAGAGAGCCCCACATTGTTACTTAGCATATGCATTGACAATATTTTAATCTAGAATTTTCACCCCAAAGAGAGGCAACAATGAGTTTCGCCCCTCGCTTGGGGTGAAAGCTCTCTTTAAGTCCTGCTTTGATTTATTTGCATTGGAACCTCGATGTGCTAACTTTTAAACTCCTCATTTTTCTATGTTTCACCCCAAAGAGGGGCGACAGGGAGTTTTTCCCCTTGGGGAAAAAATCCTTTTAACCTTTTACTTGCCAACTCTTCTTGTTGATGTAGCCATTTTGCCTCTTTTAAACAATGTTCACCCCAAAGAGGGGTGGCAAAGATTTTCCCCCCTCTCTTGGGGTGAACAAACCTCAACTCTTTGTTAGGCACCTTTCAACTCCTTTGCATCACAATTTTTGCCTACTTGCATTTTAAATTGATTTTTGCTCCAAGGAAGGGGTGAAACTACTTTTAACGTTCATTTCAAACAAAAACACATTTTCCTTTCTTTCCTTAGGCATTTTTTGAGTGAATTTTATTTCTTCTAGGCACAATCACTTTTGCTATTATTTTTCATTCCCAAAGAGGTTGCAAATGACTTTTGACTCTCTCAAGGTGAACTCATGTCCATCAATACCTTTAACTTTTCCACTAACCACCTTTTTGTGTTCCTTTTACTGATGACATTAATTTTATTTTCAAGACTCCATTATCTCCCAACACAGCATCCATGAAAATTTATAGGAAGGGATTTAAAACAAAAGTAACTTCAAAAAAATATATATTGGCAAATCTCTGAAGTGCTACATTATCTATTATACTTCACCTTTTTTTACAATAAAAATCATCAACAAAATTTTAATGTAGCAGGATGACAAAACTACCAATATTTCTTGCGATTTGTGGGGTTTCCAGCTTGCATGGATGCAATCGACCCCAGGCATTTATCCATTGGGCTCATATGTCAACTCTTCTTGGTATATCAAACTACTTACTACTTGCTCCAACATTCTACCCTTTTGCCTCCTTCGTTGTAGCGTCTTCCTCTGAAAGATGCACGACTGTGGCCTCAAATACAAAAATGGCATCGAACCAAGCATCTCCACTAATTAGATCTGGGTAGTTAAGTGAATCCACAAGGTACCTGAAAGTCTCCACTTGCTCCATATCAATGTATTTTACCCATTGACTGAGCTCCAACAAGCCAAATTTAATGTGTGTAAACTTTCTCATCAGAGGCAACACATGATATTCAGTAAGAGGCTCATCTCAATCATTGATTTTGGAGGTATCATCAACAAAAATCACCCATACTGCTTCTAGGTCCTCTGAAAAAATTCCCCTTATCATTAGAGAAACTAGGGAAACCATTATCGGTTACTGTATTAAAGTAGAGTGTTGAAACCCTCCTTTCCTTCTCAAACATGTCGAGTAAATTATGGGCCTCCTTAACCTGATCCATATTGGATAAATACTAGTGTAGTATAACTTTGGTGGTTGCCAAAGCTCAGGCCATATCACTCATAGGATGAAATCTGAGATTTTCTCTAGCCAACACTTGCATTTGTGTCACCTTTACTAGGATGGGCTCCAAGTGATCTTTGTCATACTCCACTACATGTCGACCATATGATACGATTGTTTGTATCTCTTGAAGATACATGAGGACCTTTGTCACCTTCACCACCATGATTTTATAGTCAACGAGCAATTGGTTACGTGCCTCCTTGATCTTGTCCTTGGTCAAAACAATCACTTGTGTTGCCTTCGTGACCAGCTAATCATGTAAGCTTTGGAGTTAGTCTTTCAAGGCTTCAACCTGTTGTTCTACTCCTCCCTTGGCCTCCTAGTATTTTCTAATCATCCTCTCAAAATATTATACCTTCTACTACCAATGAGTCACCTCTGAATTTGCAAACTACAACTATGCTCAACTTTTTACCAAAGTCTCTTCCAACTCGATGATCTTAGCCTTAGCCTTGAAAAAGCACTTCTTATAGTGTTCGCCATGTAGGTACAAGGAGCTGGTATCTACCTAAATGTTCCATATAATTTTTTTAGTATCCATATTTTTAAGGTCCTTGGTGATGATCTCATAAGTATAGTCGCTTTGAGCAAGGTGCAGCAATAGTATTGTCATTGTTGTCAACATAGTTAGACAGATCGGTTGATGCTTAGACAGATCGGTTGATGCAGTGGACAGGAGTTCAGTGATGCAGTGGACAAGAGTTAAGAGGTTCTTCAGATTATGTACAGTGATTATCCAAAAGATCGAAGTGGCCCATATGCTAAAAATCAAAAGAAAATCACAAGGAAGAAAATTGTCGCGATATCGCGACATGTTGAGAAGAAAGAAAACTGTCGCGATATCGCGACATGTTGAGAAGAAAGGAAAATTGTCATGATTTTGTGACATGTTCGGAGAGAAAGTGCAAGCAAGCAAAACTATCATGATTTTGTGACATGTTTGGAGAGAAAGAGAAATCAAGCAAAATTGTCATGATTTTGTGACATGTTCGGAGAGAAAGAGCAAGCAAGCAAAACTATCATGATTTTGCGACATGTTCGGAGAGAAAGAGCAAGCAAGCAAAACTGTCATGATTTCGTGACATGTTCGGAGAGAAAGAGCAAGCAAGCAAAGCTATTGCAATTTCATGACATGTTCGGAGAGAAAGAGCAAGCAAGCAAAACTGTCACGATTTTGCGACATGTTGGAAGAGAAAAAGGCAAGTAGAAAAAGTGTCACGATTTCATGACATATTGCAAGAGAGATAGTACGGAAGAAAAAGTGTCACGATTTTGTGACATGTTGGAAGAGAAAAATGCAAGTAGAAAAAGTGTCACGATTTTGCGACATATTGCAAGAGAGATTGTACGGAAGAAAAAGTATTGCGATTTCGCGACATATTGCAAGAGAGAGAGTCTGAAAGAAAAAGCATCATGATTTTGCGACATATTGCAAGAGAAATTTTACGAAAGAAAAAGTGTTACGATTTTGCGACATGTTGCATTTTTGCGGTCCGGAGCGAAGAGAAAATTCAAGGAAGAAAAAGTGTCGCGATATCGCGACATGTTGCATTTTCGTGGTCCGAAGCGAAGAGAAAATGCAAGGAAGAAAAAGTGTCGTGACATGTTGCATTTTCACGGTCCGAAGCGAAGAGAAAATGCAAGGAGGAAAAAGTGTTGCGATATCGTGACATGTCGCATTTTCGTGACTTGAAAAGAGCAAGAAGGCCGAGAAGGAAAAGTGTCGTGATATCACATGTCGCATTTTCATGACTTGAAAAGAGCAGGAAGGCAGAGAAGGAAAAGTGTCGTGATATCGCGACATGTCACATTTTCGTGACTCAAAAAGGGTAGGAAGGAAGAGAATGAAAAAGTGTCACGATATCACGACATGTCGCGTTTTCATGACCCGAAGGTAAGAGAAAGTGCAAAGGAGAAAAAGTGTCATGATATCGCGACATGTCGCATTTTCGCGACTCTAGGAGGAGAGAGAAAGTAAGAAGGCAGAAGTGTCACGATATCACGACAAAAGTAAAAAGGAAGAGTACGGAGGTAAAAGTGTCATGATATCATGACATATTATGTTTTCACGGGTACAAGCAAACAGAAGCAGCAAGGAGGCGAAAGTGTCACGATATCGTGACATGTTGTGTTTTCACGGGTATGAACCAAGTAAAGCAACAAGGAGGTGAAAGTGTCGCGATATCGTGATATGTTGTGTTTTCATGGGTACGAACCAAGTAAAGTAGCAAGGAGGTGAAAGTGTCACGATATTGTGACATGTGTTTTCATGGGTACAAATCGAGAAGAGGACAAAGAGGCAGAAGTGTCATGATTTTGTGACAGGTCACTTTGGTGCGAGCTAAGAAAAGAACCCAGTCAAAATAAGATATGTGACAGTTAACTGAAGTCGGTACAATAGTTACAGGTGCAGTTATAGAAGAAAAACCATGCAGCTAAAATAAGAAGAGTTAACTGAAGTCAGTATGACAGTTACAGGTGCAGTTACAGAAGAAGCCGATACGACAGTTACAAGTGCAATTACAGAAGAAGTCGATACGATAGTTACAGGTGCAGTTACAGAGAATAGAGTTAGAGCTTTGTTATAAAAGGAGGTCTGCGTGGAGAATTACAGTGCTACAAAAATAGAGTGAAAGTGCTTGGGATTAATGTGAGGCGAATTTAATCTTGTGAAGAGAGCAAGAGGAGAGAGAGAGAGGTGTGCGGTATGTGAAGCACGAGGAGAGTGCATGGGAGCCGAGCGAGCACAGTGTGTGTTGTGTGAAGAGTGAGAAATATTGATAAATTAATAGACCAGTCAGGGTCTTGTAAAAGTGAAGGCATCTTTATGTCAATCTTCTAGTTTTAGAATAGAAGTCCAAGTTGGTGCTTGGCATCAGGGGTTGGTGCTCCTTCCAGTTGGTGTTGGCAAATCAGGGGTTGGTACTCCATTCTGTTGGTGCAGATAAATCAGGGGTTGATGCTCCTTTCTATTGTTCCATATAAATCAAGGGTTGGTGCTCCTTCCAGTGGGTGCTGGTAAATTGATTGTAAAATTGATATTTTGCAAATGTTGGATTTGGATGGAAATCCAAATAGTCAATTTTGAGGAGTAGCCAAAACTAGTGAACCTCGGTACATCTTGTGTTGTGTGATGCTCTTTTGGTATATTTGCTTTATTGAGTTTTAAGCTTTCATTGTTTAGGCATTAAGAATTGAAGAATTAAGTTTTTAAGAGCTACACTGATTCACCCCCCCTCTTAGTGTCATTGTGAAACTAACAATTGGTATCAGATCCAGTTTCCCTTGTCAGGCTAAATCAGATAGGGTTGATCTTGGATTAGTATGCAATGGGTAAGAAGAATATATCCTCCTCAAATAATGCATCTCAGTCAGTTTCGGTTCCTGTGGAAGAGAAAATTGAACTAGAAAAGATAGGAGTGAATTTTGAAAAGATAGGAGTGAACTCTGAAGTATGTGATGAAAACCTTGAAGGTGAAGTATATCTAGAAGGTGAGTTAATCGTTGCACTTGAAGAGTTGAATATAGAAAGGAAAAAGAACAGAATATTGTCCAAGAAGTTGGAAGAATATGGGGATAAGATCGAAGATCTCTTCTTACAAATTCATAAAGCCAAGAAAATAGAAGAAGCCTTGAAGTCACACCTGGATGATAAAGTCGATATATGTAGCAAACGTGAAGAGGAATCTAAAAAAGTTTTTAGTGATCTAAAGCTATAAGTAGAAGAGTCCAAAAGGATTGAAGAAACTCTCAGGTCATAGATCAATAAGAAAGAGATTGTTTGTTGCAAACAAGAAGAGGAGATTGTTTTATTGAAGAAACAACTAGAAGAGGCCAATACAAATCTCAAATTTGAGAAGAGCACAGAGTTGCTAGATAAAATGATAAGTCATCAAAGAAGCCCCATGTGTAAGCTTGGTCTTGGATATGAAGCTGAACAACCTTCATCTTCTAAATCTACAGAGAAGAAGAAGTCCACTACTGAAGGATCAAAGCAAGAACAGTTTGAAGCTAAAACTTCAAAAGGAAGAAAATCTCAAAGGAGATCTACAACAAAGCAACCACACCAAAAGAGGTTCTATCACTCTCACTCTTCATAATAATGCTTTTAATGGCTATTGTTTTAGATGCAACCATTATGGTCACAAGGCAATTTATTGTGGATTGAATAATAGATCAAAGAGTTATGTTGGTAGAAATACATCTGTTGAACACCATGTGTAATGTTTTAAATGTAATGGTCATGGGAACATAGCAAATTTTTGTCCAAGAACTTTTGTATCTAATCTAAGGCAAGACAGCATATTTCATCAGACACAAAGAATGCAACATAGACAGGGAAGAAATCATGTGCATCAAATAAAGGAAAATAATCATCCATCAAGGATGCACAAGAGACAACCACCCAAGAGAAATATTCAAGTTCATGAAAAGGTTCAAAACTGTGATGCAGTTGAAAAACTCAAGCCCAAGTTCAAGAAAGGTTGGAGAAATAAATAAGAGAGGAAATTGTGTCTCCTTGGACTGAAGGAGAGTACTCCTCTATTGCACTAAGCAGCTCCAGGTAGCACATCCTCAAGGGGAGCAATCTTAAAGTTTTATTTTAATTATCCTATGTTGTTTGGTTATCTGAGGATGAAAGGCAAGTAGTCAGGGGGAGTTGTCGTATAGTTGTCAAAATGTGTTTCAGTTCATGTAGTTGTTTGTGGAGTTAATAAGCAAGAGCATGAGATGTTGGCTTGATAGAGTCAGTTCTTTATTATTGTGAAATATCTCTGGTGATGGCAGTTACAATAATAGATAGTTTCAAACTGATTTGCTTCAGCAGAACAACATGGTGAATAGCTAGGTTTTTGATGCAGCAGTTGATAGGTGTTATCTGAGATAGAACATGCAGCATAGGTCGTCGTGTCATGGAAGCATAAGCTGGCAGGTGGTAGTTTTGAAGCCTGTAACATTCCCAATCTATAATTAACACAAAATCCATGTTGTGAGTACGTATCGATTCATCTACCAATATCGAGGGAGGACTATGGTAAAGCTCTTCATGATCATTATGAAAATTTTTCCAACGTGTAGCTGGGAAGGCGTGCATTTCTTAACCAAAAATACAACACTTTTTTTGGTATAAGAGAGCATAAATTTTCTCTAAAGAAGTAGTCGTTATCAAAGAGAAGCCAGAGTCAAAGCAAACAGTTGCACTAGCACCCAGTTCGTCAAGAGTGCCAAGTGGCACATGCAAGGTAGAGACGTTGAGAGAATAGCACCCAGGTGGTGAAGCGCCAAGGAGGACAAGATGCCTATGCACCTAAGAAAGTCTTGCATTATTTGAGGAATGCGAGATATTGCTCGAGGAATCCCTTGATCATAGCGAGGATAAATGCTCCATGGAATAACGTGAAGAATGTTTGCCTAAGACATTGAGTAGCCCTAACATATGCCCTAGCCGCATATATGTGTTTCGATAAAAGTAGTGTATATTTGAACTACACATTGACGTGAAGATTGTTAGAGCTTTTATGACGTTGTGGTGAAAAAAATTGAAGTCTGATCATTGATTCATGTTTAGCTCATCAAGATGAGCAACTTTGCTTTGTGAATCATACCTATCCGAGGTCCAGAAGTATGAGTTTGAGTAAGGTGCACTATAGTTTGCCGTGAAGCATTTAACAAAATATTGTCTCCTGATTCAAACAGTTGAAAGTAAGGTGTGACCAATGGTGACTGTAGAAGACATAGACCAAGTTGAAAATGTAAAAAGGGATTTGGTTGGCATTGTGGTACTATGTTTGTTGCTTGCACAGAGTTGGCGGTGAAATTGCAGTGTGGGTACAGTGTTGGACAAAAATTGGTACAAGTGTGAGTCACTTGTCAATTTTGTTGACAGATGTGAAACCAATGTTTTTTGAATGGGAAGCGTGAAGAAGAGGTTTATATTGAGCATCCAGATGGTTTCCATCTTGGTGATGATTGGTTGAGTTGATTTGATTAAGCCTAGTCAAGTTATGTGTGAAGTGATTTTTTAAAGTTCTCTGAAATAAATTATTCCATCATTCTATGTTGAGTTGAGATTGAGGTTAGAAGATATTAAGTCTCTAACAATTCTCTTTATGCTTCTATGAAGTGGATTTGATTTGAGATTGTCATTCATTGTTGAGTTCATTTTGAATACTACTTGAGCATGATTGATTGAGCCTTTGAGAAGGCCTTTGGGAAATATTTGAGGACAGTGTTGGGACAGACTTCTATAGCATATTTTGGATAGGTTCTTAGTGAGCTTTTTGGAGCAGATTTGGATAGGTTTTGTATGAGCTTGTTATTCAACATTGGACAAGTTCTATGTGAGCTTGTTAAGCAGGTTTTATGTGAG
Source organism: Wollemia nobilis (assembly GCA_028583015.1). NCBI lineage: Eukaryota > Viridiplantae > Streptophyta > Pinopsida > Araucariales > Araucariaceae > Wollemia > Wollemia nobilis. The sequence continues at coordinate 7,133,559 of JAQPPZ010000715.1, forward strand.
CCTATTGACAAAGTACAGAGAACAGAGTCTCAATGGATAGAGATCCAATGACCAACACAGTTGAAGATAGATTTGAGTGAGGATTCTTCAACTGGAGAGAGGTCCACCAGTCAGTGCAACAGAGAGACAGAGTCTTCTATAATATAACAATTGGAGAGAGGTCCACCTGTCAATAGTGGATACCTTCGCAATAAATTGGGAGTGGTCATGCTTCCCAAGAACTGACTAGCTATCGGGACCACATTCTCAGGGGGAGTATTTATATATTTGATTATCTTTTTGCTCATGTTTGTAATTTTTGCTAACTGTAATAATTTTTGCTTGAGAATGTTGTGCATGGACTCAAGGGGAGTCTGTAGCAGCCCTTTGGTATTATTGTCAAAGAGGGAGAATATTTACAGGAAATTGCACGTGTGTTGCCAACAATTCCAAAGGGGGAGATTGTTGAGCAAGGTGTAGCAACAATATTGTCATTGTTGTCAACACAGTCAGACAAATCGGTTGATGCTCAGACAGATCGGTTGATGCAGTGGATAGAAGTTCAGTGATGTAGTGGACAAGAGTTAAGAGTTTCTTCAGAGTATGTATAGTGATTATCCAAAATATCGAAGAGGCCCATATGCTAAAAATCAAAAGAAAATCACAAAGAAGAAAACTATCATGATATCGCGACATGTTGAGAAGAAAGAAAACTGTCGTGATATCGCATATTAGCATAGTTAAGTAATACATATTCACAAATATTCTTAGCTTGATGAAAGGATCAAAAGAGGTGTTTCATAGATTATTTTCTACCATGGATAAAATAATTGGCTAATGAAAGAGCAAATTAAGCCAACCAAGACGTCAATGGAAGTTTAAGTAGAATATTATTCCATGAAAAAAATTTGTTTGGGATTGATATTTAGTATTAAATACCTAAGGACTAGAGCCTCTCCAAGAGGTTTATGTAAACTTTGTATTACAATTACCATTGTGGCTAGAAGCAACAAAAATAATATAAATAATTTACCTATATTAAGTTTTAACCATAAATTCATTGAGTTTTTTCATCTAGTTAATGTTAGTCCTTGAGTTTATTATAGGTATAATTAATAAATATATTAACATATAGTTAATATATAACTAGTCCTTGGATAGTTAAAACTATGTTCTTAAAACTTATAGGTAAATTAAACAATCTCCTAGAGGAGGACTAGGATTTCAACTTGAGTTCATTTATATCCCATATGTTTAAGAAATATCAAATACCCATCCTAAATAGAAATTTTCCATTAAGGGAAGGTTCCAAGGCTAAAGTATTCTATTACTTAAAACCATCCTATTCCACAAAATATAAGATGTCATAAAGCTCAAACATTGTCAAAGGGAGGAAGCATCGCAACTCAAAGGACCTATAAATGACCATCAAGATTTCTATAAATACTAAAGAGCTAGATATCCTTTGATATTAAAGTATAATATATTTAACATTTTATCAAAATATATGAATAGAATTCCAAGCTCTACCATGATGGGTAGGATGAACATAGAACCAAAAATATATATTCATGGTTGATTATAAGATAGATGTTCACCCCTACTTAAAAATAAGGTTGACATCTAACTCCAAGGGATTATTAGACCCAAGCTATATTCTAACTTAGATTGAGTGCATTGATCTCAAGATATGGAAGCCTTATTTTGAAACCCATATCAACTCAACAAAAAAACATTAAACAACACATGTAAACTATGTATAGTGATAATTTTTGGGTATCCATCAAGAAGATGAAAACACATATATAGCCATGAAATTATTTTCAATAATCTACAACCTACTAGAAAGTGGTAGGTTCCTAGTGATCCAATTATCTATTTTACATTAAAATTTTGTTATAAACCATTTTGAGATGTCCACAAAATCTATTCACAATCTAAAATAAATGTCCAAGTACCTTATGGCCTCTCCATGTTGAACTTTCCACCACTTTTACGGAATGCTTTTAACACAAAGGTTGTCTTGAACTATAAGGAATTCAATTTTGCTATGAGAGAGTTTAGCACTATATAAAGGCCAAAGGATATCAAAAGTTCTAAAGCATTTACAATCTCAATTTTGTAACTCTTCATAAAAATAATAGAGTCATATTCTAAGTAATGATTAAAAACTATATCATTGTTAGGAAGTGAGATTATTTAAACAAAGTTCACTTGAACCTCCCCTTCAAATAGATAGTTTAAATATTAAATAGAAATTACATATAGAAAATAGGTAAGGGAAAAATATTAACTTATTGAATAGTGTATCTTAATAATATAAAAAGGATAACTATTAATAAATATCCTAGCTGAAACATCTACAAAATGATGGTATTTTATGAAAAATTAGGCCCAAAATTTAATCCATTGAAGTATATGAAGTATGAAAGGATGATAAATTCTATCATAAGATTTATAAAAATATTAAAGGATGGTAAATTCTATCATAAGCTTTATAAAAATATAAATTTAATCCATTGATGCATTATCTTGAATATAGCACCAATTCAAGAGTTTTCCAAGCCAATTTTTAATTATCTATAATGAGTCCCTCTTTAAGAAACTAAGTCGGCTCATACTAGACCACTTGATAGGCTATAAAGTGGGTTCTATGAGATAATTATTTAACAAATATTTTATATCTACATCAAAAATTGTTATTGGACTCCATCCAAGTACCTTTTCCACATTGGATCCTTTAAGAATTAGATTTATTAAACATTGATTAATCATTGGTCCTAGCTTTCCTTACCTATTTACCTCCATATATATATATATATTTTTTTTTTTTGGGTCAATTGTATCCCACATATTAAAAACTCAATAGGAATCTCATCCAATCAAGGAGACTTATCCTTGGGTATTACAAATAAAAATATATATTTAAATCCTTAATAAAAGTGGGTTGTCTAGGAAAGATCAATGTTCCTCATTTAACCTACAAGGAATGAAAGAATAAAAATATGTAGTAGTATACTAACCATGGACAAAATTGTCATCTTTGAAAATATTTTGAAAGTGTGATATAAAGACATTTATTATGTATGAAAGAGCTTCAGGGCAAAAAGTTAATAGGACTAAATCCAAAATTTACTTCCTTAACTCTCCTACTAATATCAAAGCAAGAATTTACAGGTTGCTTCAAGTGGAGGAGGAAACTTTACCAAAAACTTATCTAGGGATGCATTTATTTCAGGGGAGAAATATGATAGATTTATGGAATCCAATTATTAGTAAAGTTCAAAATAAACTTACGGTTTGGAAAGGTAGATGGTTATTGTTTTTTTTTTTTTTTTGAATTTACATGGTGGAATCGTTAGCCGCCATGAATCCGGGTAGGCTGTCCAGCTTTTATGGACGCCACAGTATTCTGCATTGTCCACCCTAGAAGCTGCCACATAGATATTTGCACAGTCTGCCCCTATAACCACCATGCCACAATCATTTTAAACCTTTTACGTCGTTGAAAGCACCAAGAAAGGGACAAGTGTTGAGTTCGGCAAGGCCCGAGATTTGAAACTTGGACCTCTCGCCTCCCTTATGGGGTTTGGATGAACCAATTGGTCTACACCTTAGACCTAGTAGATGGTTATTGTTAGCAAGAAGAGTGCAGTTAATTAAGTTAGTCTTACAAGCCATTTCAACATATTATATGTCATTATATTCTATGCCAAAATTAGTTGAAAAAACTTTAATCTATATTATGCAATCCTTTTTATAGTCAGGTTTACATGATAAAAGGAAATTTACTTTGGTGAAATTGAGCAAGTTGTGTGATGATAAAACTAGGGGAGGTATTGGTTTAAGAGATCTTACAGATGCAAACTTAGCTCTTAGGGGAAATATTATCTGGATATTGTAGAAAGAGAGTCAAAGACAATGAGAAAGAATTCTTCGAAGTAAGTATGTTGATACCAATGATCCTGTTGGTCATGAATTTGCCTAGTTACAAGATCTGTGTTTTGTGTGCCCTAGACCTGACCAACATTGAAAGGTTGAAGGATAGAAATGTCCTTTGGGCCAATCTCCATAGAGGATTGGCTCTCTTTCTAATCTACTCCAGTTTAAATCTTCGGGTAACAAGAAATAAATGGTAAAATATGGCTATAAGTTGAAAGCGTAGGATGGGGATAGACTAATAGTTGAAATTCAAATCAAGCAAGAATTAGCAACATAAATGGAAGCATAAGAACTATTTACAATTTTGCAGTGACAACCTCCAAAGAGCACCTCAATATTCATTCCCTCACCAGCAAAGATTAATCTCAGATGCAAAATTTAAACACAAAAAATGACAAAGATAAATGTAATCAGAAATGACATACAAAAGATTATCAGATACAACACCATTCACATAACCAAAAACCAAATTCTTGTGTTTTTATGTAGAGTGTCCAACCTTTTTTCCTACATGAAAATGACTTGTATTTATAGAGGGTTGCACCTCTTTCACTTAATGCACTTACAAAAAAAATGTTGGTAGATCAAAAAGCAGCGAGAATAATTTTCTCCTCGACATCAGTGATGTTCTAGTCAAAATATTCTTCATGGAAACTACGATTTGGTTTTGGTGGAAGAGTCACATGTGGAAATCAGCAATATTAAATGATGGAAAGTAGCCTTGTGCATCGGTGCATTGGGATGCGACAAAATCACCTAAAAATTGGGAGCTTATTCATTGAATTTGCTTCACCCTTGCACCATGGAACTCCACCTTCGCCAGGATAGTCCACTAAGCATTAAATCTATCTTGAAAAATAGCAAGGTTGGCGGGTGATGCATTGAAAATGAACAAGAATAGGATCTGCTCTTGCCAATTCGAAGCAAAAATTTTTGAAACGTGGCTTGCATCATTTCGAAAATTAAATTCCACCATTCTTTGGCCCTTCCTAAGATAATCTGCAAAATAACACGTTGGGAAGCAACGACTTTGAAAATAAATGCAGAGGAATCAATTTCATATTGCAAGAGAGAGAGTCCGAAAGAAAAAGTGTCACGATTTCATGACATATTGCAAGAGATATTGTACGAAAGAAAAAGTGTCACGATTTTGTGACATGTTGCATTTTTGCGGTTCGAAGCGAAGAGAAAATGCAAGGAAGAAAAATTGTCGCGATATCGTGACATGTTGCATTTTCGCGGTCCGAAGCGAAGAGAAAATGCAAGGAAGAAAAAGTGTCGTGACATGTTGCATTTTTGCGGTCCGAAGCGAAGAGAAAATGCAAGGAGGAAAAAGTGTCGCGATATCACGACATGTCGCATTTTCGCAACTTGAAAAGAGCAGGAAGGCCGAGAAGGAAAAGTGTCGTGATATCACATGTCACATTTTCATGACTTGAAAAGAGCAGGAAGGCAGAGAAGGAAAAGTGTCGCAATATCGCGACATGTCGCATAATCGTGACTCAGAAAGGGCAGGAAGGAAGAGAGTGAAAAAGTGTCACGATATCGCGACATGTCACGTTTTCGCGACCCGAAGGTAAGAGAAATTGCAAAGGAGAAAAAGTGTCACAATATCGCGACATGTCGCATTTTCGCGACTCTAGGAGGAGAGAGAAAGTAAGAAGGCAGAAGTGTCACGATATCACGACAAAAGTAAAAATGAAGAGTACGGAGGTGAAAGTGTCGCGATATCATGACATGTTGTGTTTTCACGGGTTCAAGCAAACAGAAGCAGCAAGGAGGCGAAAGTGTCACGATATCGAGACATGTGTTTTCACGGGTATGAACCAAGTAAAGTAGTAAGGAGGTGAAAATGTCGCTATATCGTGATATGTTGTGTTTTCATGGGTACGAACCAAGTAAAGTAGCAAGGAGGTGAAAGTGTTATGATATCGTGACATGTGTTTTCATGGGTACAAATCGAGAAGAGGACAAAGAGGCAGAAGTGTCGTGATTTCATGATAGGTCGCTTTGGCACGAGCTAAGAAGAGACCGAGTCGAAATAAGATATGTGACAGTTAACTGATGTCGGTACGATAGTTACAGGTGCAGTTACAAAAGAAAAACCATGCAGCTAAAATAAGAAGAGTTAACTAAAGTCAGTATGACAATTACAGGTGCAGTTACAAAAGAAGTCGATACGACAGTTACAGGTGCAATTACAGAAGAAGTCGATACGACAGTTATAGGTGCAGTTACAGAGAATAGAGTTAGAGCTTTGTTATAAAAGGAGGTCTACGTGGAGAATTACAGTGCTAAAAAAATAGAGTGAAAGCGCTTGGCATTAACGTGAGGCGGATTTAATCTTGTGAAGAGAGCAAGAGGAGAGCGAGAGAGGTGTGTGGTATGTGAAGCACGAGGAGAATTCACGGGAGTCGAGCGAGCACAGTGTGTGTTGTGTGAAGAGTGAGAAATATTGAGAAATTAATAGACCAGTCAGGGTCTTGTAAAAGTGAAGGCATCTTTATGTCAATCTTCTAGTTTCAAAACAGAAGTCCAAGTTGATGCTTGGCATCAGGGGTTGGTGCTCCTTCTAGTTGGTGCTAGTAAATCAGGGGTTGGTACTCCTTTCTATTGGTGCAGATAAATCAGGGGTTGATGCTCCTTTCTGTTGTTACAGATAAATCAGGGGTTGGTGCTCCTTCTAGTGGGTGCTGGTAAATTGATTGTAAAATTGATATTTTGCAAATGTTGGATTTGGATGGAAATCCAAACAGTCAATTTTGAGGAGTAGCCAAAACTGGTGAACCTCGGTACATCTTGTGTTGTGTGATGCTCTTTGGGTATATTTGCTTTATTGAGTTTTAAGCTTTCATTGTTTAGGAATTAAGAATTGAAGAATTAAGTTTTTAAGAGCTACACTGATTCACCCCCCCTCTCAGTGTCATTGTGAAACTAACAATTGGTATCAGATCCAGTTTCCCTTGTCAGGCTAAATCAGATAGGGTTGATCTTAGATTAGTACGCAATGGGTAAGAAGAATAGATCCTCCTCAAATAATGCATCTCAGTCAGTTTCAGTTCCTGTGGAAGAGAAAATTGAACTAGAAAAGATAGGAGTGAATTTTGAAAAGATAGGAGTGAACTCTAAAGTATGTGATGAAAACCTTGAAGGTGAAGTATATCTAGAAGGTGAGTTAATCGCTGCACTTGAAGAGTTGAATATAGAAAGGAAAAAGAACAGAAGACTGTCCAAGAAGTTGGAAGAATATGGGGATAAGATCGAATATCTCTTCTTACAAATTCATAAAGCCAAGAAAATAGAAGAAGCTTTGAAGTCACACCTGGATGATAAAGTTGATGTATGTAGCAAATGTGAAGAGGAATATAAAAAAAAAATTAGTGATCTAAAGCTATAAGTAGAAGAGTCCAAAAGGATTGAAGAAACTCTCAGGTCACAAATCAATAAGAAAGAGATTTTTTGCTGCAAATAAGAAGAGGAGATTGTTTTATTGAAGAAACAACTAGAAGAGGCCAATACAAATCTCAAATTTGAGAAGAGCACAGAGTTGCTAGATAAAATGATAAGTCATCAAAGAAGCCCCATGTGTAAGCTTGGTCTTGGATATGAAGTTGAACAACCTTCATCTTCTAAATCTGCAGAGAAGAAGAAGTCCACTACTGAAGGATCAAAGCAAGAACAGTTTGAAGCTGAAACTTCAAAAGGAAGAAAATATCAAAGGAGATCTATAGCAAAGCAACCACACCAAAAGAGGTTCTATCACTCTCACTCTATTCATAATAATGCTTTTAATGGCTATTGTTTTAGATGCAACCATTATGGTCACAAGGCAATTTATTGTGGATTGAATAATAGATCAAAGAGTTATGCTGGTAGAAATACATCTATTGAACACCATGTGTAATGTTTTAAATGTAATGGTCATGGGCACATAGCAAATTTTTGTCCAAAAAATTTTATATCTAATCTAAGGCAAGACAACAGATCTCATCAGACACAAAGAATGCAACACAGACAGGGAAGAAATCATGTGCATCAAAGAAAGGAAAATAATCATCCATCAAGGATGCACAAGAGACAACCACCCAAGAGAAATGTTCAAGTTCACAGAAAGGTTCAAAACTGTGATGCAGTTGAAAAACTCAAGCCCAAGTTCAAGAAAGGTTGGAGAAAGAAATAAGAGACGAAATCGTGTCTCTTTGGACTGAAGGAGATTACTCCTCTATTGCACTAAGCAGCTCCAGGTAGCACATCCTCAATGGGAGTAATCTTAAAGTTTTATTTTAATTCTCCTATGTTGTTTGGTTATCTGAGGATGAAAGGAGAGTAGTCAGGGGGAGTTTTCGTACAGTTGTCAAAATTTGTTTCAGTTCATGTAGTTGTTTATGGAGTTAATAAGCAAGAGCATGAGATGTTGGCTTGATAGATTCGGTTCTTTATTATTGTGAAATATCTTTGGTGATGGCGGTTACAATAACAGATAATGTCAAACTGATGTGCTTTAGTAGAACAACATGGTGAATAGCTAGGTTTTTGATGCAGCAGTTGATAGGTGTTATCTGAGATAGAACATGCAGCATAGGTTATCGTGTCATGGAAGCATAAGCTGGCAAGTGCTAGTTTTGAAGCCTATAACATTCCCAATCTGTAGATAACACAGAATCCGTGTTGTGAGTACGTCTCGATTCATCTACCAATATCGAGGGAGGACTATGGTAAAGCTCTTCATGATCATTATGAAAATTTTGCCAACGTGTAGCTAGGAAGGCATGTGTTTCTTAACCAAAAATACAACACTTCATTTGGTATAAGAGAGCATCAATTTTCTCTAAAGAAGTAGTCGTTATCAAAGAGATGCCAGAGTCAAAGCAAACAATAGCACTAGCACCCAGTTCGTCAAGAGTGCCAAGTGGCACATGCAAGGCAGAGACGTTGAGAGAATAGCGCCTAGGTGGTGAAGCGCCAAGGAGGACAAGATGCCTATGCACCTAAGAAAGTCTTGCATTATTTGAGGAATGCGAGATATTACTTGAGGAATCCCTTGATCGTAGTGAGGATAAATGCTCCCTGGAATAACGTGAAGAACGTTCACCTAAGACATTGAGTAGCCCTGACATATGCCCTAGCCGCATATATGTGTTTCGATAAAAGTAGTGTATATTTGAACTACACATTGATGTGAAGATTTTTAGAGCTTTTATGATGCTGTGGTGAAAAAAATTGAATTCTGATCATTGATTCATGTTTAGCTCATCAAGATGAGCAACTTTGCTTTGTGAATCATACCTATCCGAGGTCCAGAAGTATGAGTTTGAGTAAGGTGCACTATAGTTTGCCATGAAGCATTTAACAAAATATTGTCTCCTGATTCAAACAGTTGAAATTAAGGTGTGACCACTGGTGACTGTAGAAAACATAGACCAAGTTGAAAATGTAAAAAGGGATTTGGTTGGCATTGTGGTACTGTGTTTGTTGCTTGCACAGAGTTGGTGGTGAAATTGCAGTGTGGGTATAGTGTTGGACAAAAATTGGTACAAGTGTGAGTCACTTGTCAATTTTGTTGACAGATGTGAAATCAACATTTTTTGAATGGGAAGCTTGAAGAAGAGGTTTATATTGAGCAGCCAGATGGTTTCCAGCTTGGTGATGATTGGTTGAGTTGATTTGATTAAGCCTATTCAAGTTATGTGTGAAGTGATTTTTTAAAGTTCTTTGAAATAAATTATTCCATCATTCTATGTTGAGTTGAGATTGAGGTTAGAAGATATTAAGTCTCTAACAATTCTCTTTATGCTTCTATGAAGTGGATTTGATTTGAGATTGTCATTCATTGTTGAGTTCATTTTGAATACTACTTGAGCATGATTAATTGAGCCTTTGAGAAGGCCTTTGGGAAATATTTGAGGACAGTGTTGGGACAGACTTCTAGAGTAGATTTCGGATAGGTTCTTAGTGAGCTTTTTGGAGCAGATTTGGATAGGTTTTGTATGATCTTGTTATTCAACATTGGACAAGTTCTATGTGATCTTGTTAACCAGGTTCTATGTGAGCCTATTGACAAAGTACAAAGAATAGAGTCTCAATGGATAGAGATCCAGTAGCCAACACAGTTGAAGATAGATCTGAGTGAGGATTCTTCAACTGGAGAGAGGTCCACCAGTCAGTGCAACAGAGAGACAGAGTCTTCTATAATATAACAATTGGAGAGAGGTCCACCAGTCAGTAGCGGATACCTTCGCAATAAATTTGGAGTGGTCATGCTTCCCAAGAACTGACTAGTTATCAGGACCACATTCTCAGGGGGAGCATTTATATATTTGATTATCTTTTTGCTCATGTTTGTAATTTTTGCTAACTGTAATAATTTGTGCTTGAGAATGTTGTGCATGGACTCAGGGGGAGTCTATAGCAGCCCTTTGGTATTATTGTCAAAGGGGGAGAATATTTACAGGAAATTGCACGTGTGTTGCCAACAATTCCAAAGGGGGAGATTGTTGAGCAAGATGTAGCAACAGTATTGTCATTGTTGTCAACACAGTCAGACAAATCGGTTGATGCTCAGACAGATCGGTTGATGCAGTGGATAGAAGTTCAATGATGCAGTGGACAAGAGTTAAGAGGTTCTTCAGAGTATGTACAGTGATTATCCAAAATATTGAAGTGGCCCATATGCTAAAAATCAAAATAAAATCACAAAGAAGAAAATTATCACGATATTGCGACATGTTGAGAAGAAAGAAAACTGTCATGATATCGCATATTAGCATAGTTAAGTAATACATATTCACAAATATTCTTAGCTTGATGAAAGGATCAAAAGAGGTGTTTCATAGATTATTTTCTACCACGGATAAAATAATTGGCTAATGAAAGATCAAATTAAGCCAACCAAGACATCAATGGAAGTTTAAGTAGAATATTATTCCATGATAAAAATTTGTTTGGGATTGAGATTTAGTATTAAATACCTAAGGACTAGAGCCTCTCCAAGAGGTTTATGTAAACTTTGTATTACAATTACCATTGTGGCTAGAAGCACCAAAAATAATATAAATAATTTACCTATATTAAGTTTTAACCATAAATTCATTGAGTTTTTTCATCTAGTTAATGTTAGTCCTTGTGTTTATTATAGGTATAATTAATAAATATATTAACATATAGTTAATATATAACTAGTCCTTGGATAGTTAAAACTATGTTCTTAAAACTTATAGGTAAATTAAACAATCTCCTAGAGGAGGACTAGGATTTCAACTTGAGTTCATTTATATCCCATATGTTTAAGAAATATCAAATACCCATCCTAAATAGAAATTTTCCATTAAGGGAAGGTTCCAAGGCTAAAGTATTCTATTACTTAAAACCATCCTATTCCACCAAATATAAGATGTCATAAAGCTCAAACATTGTCAAAGGGAGGAAGCATCGCAACTCAAAGGACCTATAAATGACCATCAAGATTTCTATAAATACTAAAGAGCTAGATATCCTTTGATGTTAAAGTATAATATATTTAACATTTTATCAAAATATATGAATAGAATTCCAAGCTCTACCATGATGGGTAGGATGAACATAGAACCAAAAAAATATATTCATTGTTGATTATAAGATAGATGTTCACCCCTACTTAAAAATAAGGTTGACATCTAACTCCAAGGGATTATTAGACCCAAGCTATATTCTAACTTAGATTGAGTGCATTGATCTCAAGATATGGAAGCCTTATTTTGAAACCCATATCAACTCAACAAAAAAATATTAAACAACACATGTAAACTATGTATAGTGATAATTTTTGGGTATCCATCAAGAATATGAAAACACATATATAGCCATGAAATTATTTTCAATAATCTACAACCTACTAGAAAGTGGTAGGTTCCTAGTGATCCAATTATCTAGTTTACATTAAAATTTTGTTATAAACCATTTTGAGATGTCCACAAAATCTATTCACAATCTAAAATAAATGTCCAAGTACCTTATGGCCTCTCCATGTTGAACTTTCCACCACTTTTATGGAATGCTATTAACACAAAGGTTGTCTTGAACTATAAGGAATTCAATTTTGCTATGAGAGAGTTTAGCACTATATAAAGGCCAAAGGATATCAAAAGTTCTAAAGCATTTACAATCTCAATTTTGTAACTCTTCATAAAAATAATAGAGTCATATTCTAAGTAATGATTAAAAACTATATCATTGTTAGGAAGTGAGATTATTTAAACAAAGTTCACTTGAACCTCCCCTTCAAATAGATAGTTTAAATATTAAATAGAAATTACATATAGAAAATAGGTAAGGGGAAAATATTAACTTATTGAATAGTGTATCTTAATAAGATAAAAAGGATAACTATTAATAAATATCCTAGCTGAAACATCTACAAAATGATGGTATTTTACGAAAAATTAGGCACAAAATTTAATCCATTGAAGTATATGAAGTATGAAAGGATGATAAATTCTATCATAAGATTTATAAAAATATTAAAGGATGGTAAATTCTATCATAAGCTTTATAAAAATATAAATTTAATCCATTGATGCATTATCTTGAATATAGCACCAATTCAAGAGTTTTCCAAGCCAAATTTTAATTATCTATAATGAGTCCCTCTTTAAGAAACTAAGTCGGCTCATACTAGACCACTTGATAGGCTATAAAGTGGGTTCTATGAGATAATTATTTAACAAATATTTTATATCTACATCAAAAATTGTTATTGGACTCCATCCAAGTACCTTTTCCACATTGGATCCTTTAAGAATTAGATTTATTAAACATTGATTAATCATTAGTCCTAGCTTTCCTTACCTATTTACCTCCATATAATATTTTTTATTTTTTTTGGGTCAATTGTATCCCACATATTAAAAACTCAATAGGAATCTCATCCAATCAAGGAGACTTATCCTTGGGTATTACAAATAAAAATATATATTTAAATCCTTAAAAAAAGTGGGTTGTCTAGGAAAGATCAATGTTCCTCATTTAACCTACAAGGAATGAAAGAATAAAAATATTTAGTAGTATACTAACCATGGACAAAATTGTCATCTTTGAAAATATTTTGAAAGTGTGATATAAAGACATTTATTATGTATGAAAGAGCTTCAGGGCAAAAAGTTAATAGGACTAAATCCAAAATTTACTTCCTTAACTCTCCTGCTAATATCAAAGCAAGAATTTACAGGTTGCTTCAAGTGGAGGAGGAAATTTTACCAAAAAATTATCTAGGGATGCATTTATTTCAGGGGAGAAATATGATAGATTTATGGAATCCAATTATTAGTAAAGTTCAAAATAAACTTACGGTTTGGAAATGTAGATGGTTATTGTTTTTTTTTTTTTTTAATTTACATGGTGGAATCGTTAGCCACCACAAATCCGGGTAGGCTGTCTAGCTTTTATGGACGCCACAGTATTCTGCATTGTTCGCCCTAGAAGCCGCCACACAGATATTTGCACAGTCTGCCCCTATAACCACCATGCCACAATCATTTTAAACCTTTTACGTCGTTGAAAGCACCAGGAAAGGGACAAGTGTTCAGTTCGGCGAGGCCCGAGATTTGAAACTTGGACCTCTGCCTCCCTTATGGGGTTTTGATGAACCAATTGGTCTACACCTTAGACCTAGTAGATGGTTATTGTTAGCAAGAAGAGTGCAGTTAATTAAGTTAGTCTTACAAGCCATTTCAACATATTATATGTCATTATATTCTATGCCAAAATTAGTTGAAAAAACTTTAATCTATATTATGTAATCCTTTTTATGGTCAGGTTTACATGATAAAAGGAAATTTACTTTGGTGAAATTGAGCAAGTTGTGTGATGATAAAACTAGGGGAGGTATTGGTTTAAGAGATCTTACAGATGCAAACTTATCTCTTAGGGGAAATATTATCTGGATATTGTAGAAAGAGAGTCAAAGACAATGGGAAAGAATTCTTCGAAGTAAGTATGTTGATACCAATGATCCTGTTGGTCATGAATTTCCCTAGTTACAAGATCTGTGTTTTGTGCGCCCTAGACCTGACCAACATTGAAAGGTTGAAGGATAGAAATGTCCTTTGGGCCAATCTCCATAGAGGATTGGCTCCCTTTCTAATCTACTCCAGTTTAAATCTTAGGGTAACAAGAAATAAATGGTAAAATATGGCTATAAGTTGAAAGCGTAGGATGGGGATAGACTAATAGTTGAAATTCAAATCAAGCAAGAATTAGCAACATAAATGGAAGCATAAGAACTATTTACAATTTTGCAGTGACAACCTCCAAAGAGCACCTCAATATTCATTCCCTCACCAGCAAAGATTAATCTCAGATGCAAAATTTAAACACAAAAAATAACAAAGATAAATGTAATCAAAAATGACATACAGAAGATTATCAGATACAACACCATTCACATAACCAAAAACCAAATTCTTGTGTTTTTATGTAGAGTGTCCAACCTTTTTTCCTACATGAAAATGACTTGTATTTATAGAGGGTTGCACCTCTTTCACTTAATGCACTTACAAACAAAATTTTGGTAGATCAAAAAGCAGCGAAAATAATTTTCTCCTCGACATCAATAATGTTCTGGTCAAAGTATTCTTCATGGAAACTATGATTTGGTTTTTATGGAAGAGTCACATGTTGAAATCAGCAATATTAAATTATGGAAAGTAGCCTTGTGCATCGGTGCATTGGGATGCAACAAAATCACCTAAAAACTGGGAGTTTATTCATTGAATTTGCTTCGCCCTTGCACCATGGAACTCCACCTTCGCCAGGATAGTCCACTAAGCGTTAAATATATCTTGAAAAATAGCAAGGTTGGTGGGTGATGCATTAAAAATGAACAAGAATAGGATCTGCTCTTGCCAATTCGAAGCAAAAATTTTTGAAACATGGCTTGCATCATTTCAAAAATTAAATTCCACCATTCTTTGGCCCTTCCTAAGATAATCTGCAAAATAGCACGTTGGGAAGCAATGACTTTGAAAATAAATGTAGAGGAATTGATTTCATCCAAATATGAGGTAAAATAGCCTTTTGAGGGCCATAATGGGCAACAATGACAAGTTTTTTCAGCTTTTGATTCACCCGAATGCTCCTTCCTATCATTTCCTTTGAAAAATAGTAAAATTAACTGATTTTGCCCCAAAGGAGGGTCATAAAGATTTTCTCCCCCTCTGGGAGGCAATATTGACTTCACCTTCTTAGCTTCAGGATGAGTGCGTCCATATTTTAATTCCATTAGCAGGAAATACTTTTAAACCTTTCAACTACAATTGGTGCCACTACCTTTTTAAATATAGTTTCACCCCAAGGAGGGACAAAATGGAGTTTCACCCCTCACTCGAGGTGAAAGTCTTTTTTGACCTTCAACCTTTAAATCATCGTGGTGTTGTGCTTAATATTTACATTTACCCCAAAGAGGGGCGAAAGCCTTCTTTAAAACCTATATTGACGTGTCAACACTAGGCCTATCATGATACAACTTCCTTTCACCCAAAATTTATTTTTAAACCTTCATTCACCCCTTTGAGAGGCGAAACCACATGGCACCTCTCAACAGAGGTGCCTTCGATTTGCTATGTCGCATTAAGCACTCCTTTTTTATCTTTACCTCACCATGGGTGAAAACACCAATGCATTTTAAAAGAGGGTCCTACATTGTTACTTAGCGTATGCATTGACAATATTTTAATCTAGCCTTTTGGCCCTAAAGAGAGGCAACAATGAGTTTCACCCCTCACTTGGGGTAAAATATCTCTTTAAGTCCTGCATTTATTTATCTATGTTGGGTCCTCAATGCGCTAACTTGTAAACTCATTTTGTTGTGTTTCACCCCAAAGAGGTGCGATAGGGAGTTTCACCCCTTACGTAGGGCAAAAATCCTTTTAACCTTTTACTTTCCAACTCTTGTTGTTGACGAAGCCATTTTGCCTCTTTTAAACAATGTTTACCCCAACAAGGGGTGACAAAATTATTCACCCCTCTTGGGGTGAACAAACCTCAACTCTTTATCAAGCACCTTTCAACTCCTTCACATCATGATTTTTTCTCGCTTGTATTTTAAACTGATGTTCACTCCAAGGAAGGGTGAACCTACTTTTCATGTTCATTTCAAGTGAAACATATTTTCCTTTCTTTTCTTAGGCATTTTTCGATTGATTTTGATTTCTTCCAGGTGCAATCACTTCTATTGCTATTTTTTACTCCCAAAAAGGGTGCAAATTGCTTTTACCTCTCTCTCAGGATGAAATCACTTCTATAGATACATTTAAATTTTCCATTAACCATGTTTTCATGTTCCCTTTACTTATGACATTAATTTTATTTTCAAAACTCCATTATCTCCCAACACAACGTCCATTAAAATTTAAAGGAAGGTATTTAAAACAAAAATAACTACAAAAAAATATATATTGGCAAATCTCTGAAGTGCTACATTATCTATTATACTTCGCCTTTTTTTTCACAATAAAAATCATCAACAAAATTTTAATGTGACAAGATGACAAAACTGTCAACAGATCCAATTTTAATATTTACTACATTCTCTCTTCTAAATGGCTCTGCTCTTTGGAATGGTTTAAAAAAATCTATTGATCTTATGAATAAATTTTTAAGATGGGTGGTGGGACCTGGAGAAAAAAAATTTATTTGGATAAATACTGGGTGGGATAAAAAACCACTCAATTTAGATCCAATTTTGAAACCTTGGATGAGATGTAGAATTTAAACATAGAAAATAACAAAGATGAATGTAATCAAAAATGATATATAGAAGATTATCAGATACAACAACATTTATAGAACCAGAAGGCAAAGTCTTTCTATTGATGCAAAAAACTTGAAGTGTTTTTTTGTAGAGTGTCCATCCTTTTTTCTTACATGAAAATGACTAGTATTTATAGAGGGTTGCACCTCTTTCATTTAATGCACTTACAAAAAAATGTTGGTAGATCAAAAACTAGTGAGAATAATTTCCTCCTCGACATCAATGATGTTCTAGTCAAAAAATTCTTCATGGAAACTATGAACCAACTTTGGTAGGAAAGTCACATGTGGAAATCAATAGGATTAAATGATGGAAATCAGCCTTGTGCATCGATGCATTGGAACGTAGTGAAATTGCCTGAAAATTGAGAGCTTGTTCATTGAATTTTCTTTGCCTTTATGCCTTGGAACTCCACATTCGCCAGGTTAGTCCATTGAGCATTAATTTGTCTTGAAAAATAAAAAGGTCGATGGGCAGTGCATTGAAAATAAACAAAAATGGGATCTGCTCTTGCAAATTCAAAGAATTTTTTTTGGAAATGTGGCTTGCATCATTTCAAAAATTAAATTTCACCATTCTTTGGCCCTTCCTAATAGAATCTACAAAATAGCACCTTGGGAAGCAACGTCTTTGAGAATAAATATAGAGGAATCAATTACACCCAAATATGAAGCGAAATAGCCTTTTTGGGGTCATAATGGGTGACATTGACAAGTTCATTCAACTTCTGATTCATCCTGAATGCTCTTTCTTCCTATAATTTCCTTTGAAAAATAGCAAAATTAATTAATTTCACCCCAAAGGAGGGTGAAAAGGATTTTTGCCCCCTATGGGAGGTGATATTTACTTCAACTTCTCAGCTTCGAGATGAGTGCACCCATATTTTAATTCCATTAGTAGGAAATACTTTTGAACCTTTCAACTGCAATTAATGCCATTGCCTTTTTAAATATAGTTTCACCTCAAGGAGTGGTGAAAGGGAGTTTCAACTCTCACTCAGGGTGAAAGTCTTTTTTGACATTCAACCTTTTAATCATCGTGGTGTTGTGCTTAATATTTATGTTCACCCCAAAGAGGGGTAAAATCTTTTTTTTTTAATTTGTTTTGACTTGTCAACGTCAGTCCTACAGCACTACAAATTCTTTTTGATCGAAATATATTGTTAAAACTTCATTCACCCCTTTGAGATGTGAAACCACATGACGCCTCTCAACAGGGTCACCTTCGACTTGCTACATCTTAACATCGCATTAAGCGCTCCTTTTTTTATCTTTACCTAACAATAGGTGAAAACACCAATGCATTTTAAAAGAGAGCCCCACATTGTTACTTAGCATATGCATTGACAATATTTTAATCTAGAATTTTCACCCCAAAGAGAGGCAACGATGAGTTTCGCCCCTCACTTGGGGTGAAAGCTCTCTTTAAGTCCTGCTTTGATTTATTTGCATTGGACCCTCGATGTGCTAACTTTTAAACTCCTCATTTTTCTATGTTTCACCCCAAAGAGGGGCGATAGGTAGTTTTGCCCCTTGGGGAAAAAATCCTTTTAACCTTTTACTTGCCAACTCTTCTTGTTGATGTAGCCCTTTTGCCTCTTTTAAACAATGTTCACCCCAAAGAGGGCTGGCAAAGATTTTCCCCCCTCTCTTGGGGTGAACAAACCTCAACTCTTTGTTAGGAACCTTTCAACTCCTTTGCATCACAATTTTTGCCTACTTGCATTTTAAATTGATTTTTGCTCCAAGGAAGGAGTGAAACTACTTTTAACGTTCATTTCGAACAAAAACACATTTTCCTTTCTTTCCTTAGGCATTTTTTGAGTGAATTTTATTTCTTCTAGGCACAATCACTTTTGCTATTATTTTTCATTCCCAAAGAGGTTGCAAATGACTTTTGACTCTCTCAAGGTGAACTCATGTCCATCAATACCTTTAGCTTTTCCACTAACCACATTTTTGTGTTCCTTTTACTGATGACATTAATTTTATTTTCAAGACTCCATTATCTCCCAACACAGCATCCATGAAAATTTATAGGAAGGGATTTAAAACAAAAGTAACTTCAAAAAAATATATATTGGCAAATCTCTGAAGTGCTACATTATCTATTATACTTCACCTTTTTTTACAATAAAAATCATCAACAAAATTTTAATGTGGCAGGATGACAAAACTACCAATATTTCTTGCGGTTTGTGGGGTTTCCAGCTTGCATGGATGCAATCGACCCCAAGCATTTATCCATTGGGCTCATATGTCAACTCTGATTGGTATATCAAACTACTTACTACTTGCTCCAACATTCTACCCTTTTTCCTCCTTCGTTGTAGCTTCTTCCTCTGAAAAATGCACGACTATGGCCTCGAATACAAAAATGGCCTCGAACCAAGCATCTCCACTAATTAGATCTGGGTATTTAAGTGAATCCACAAGGTACCTGAAAGTCTCCACTTGCTCCATATCAATGTATTTTACCCATTGACTGAGCTCCAACAAGCCAAATTTAATGTGTGTAAACTTTCTCATCAGAGGCAACACATGATATTCAGTAAGAGGCTCATCTCAATCATTGATTTTGGAGGTATCATCAACAAAAATCACCCATACTACTTCTAGGTCCTCTGACAAAATTCCCCTTATCATTAGTGAAACTAGGGAAAACATTATCGGCTACTGTATTAAAGTAGAGTGTTGAAACCCTCCTTTCCTTCTCAAACATGTCAAGTAAATTGTGGGCCTCCTTAACCTGATCCATATTGGATAAATACTAGTGTAGTATAACTTTGGTGGTTGCCAAAGCTCAGGCCATATCACTCATAGGATGAAATCTAAGATTTGCTCTAGCCAACACTTGCAGTTGTGTCACCTTTACCAGGATGGGCTCCAAGTGATCTTTGTCATACTCCACTACATGTTGACCATATGATACGATTGTTTGTATCTCTTGAAGATACATGAGGACCTTTTTCACCTTCACCACCATGATTTTATAGTTAACGAGCAATTGGTTACATGCCTCCTTGATCTTGTCCTTGGTCAAAACAATCACCTATGTTGCCTTCGTGACCAGCAAATCATGTAAGCTTTGGAGTTAGTCTTTCAAGGCTTCAACCTGTTGTTCTACTCCTCCCTTGGCCTCCTGGTCTTTTTGAATCATCCTCTCAAAATATTATACCTTCTACTACCAATGAGTCACCTCTGAATTTGCAAACTGCAACTATGCTCAACTTTTTACCAAAGTATCCTCCAACTCGATGATCTTAGCCTTAGCCTTGAAAAAGCACTTCTTATAGTGTTCGCCATGTAGGTACAAGGAGCTGGTATCTACCTGAATGTTCCATATAATTTTTTTAGTATCTATATTTTTAAGGTCCTTGGTGATTATCTCATAAGTATAGTCATTGTTGAGCAAGGTGCAGCAACAGTATTGTCATTGTTGTCAACACAGTCAGACAGATCGGTTGATGCTCAGACAGATCGGTTGATGCAGTGGACAGGAGTTCATTGATGTAGTGGACAAGAGTTAAGAGGTTCTTCAGATTATGTATAGTGATTATCCAAAATATTGAAGTGGCCCATATGCTAAAAATCAAAAGAAAATCACAAGGAAGAAAAGCTGTCGCGATATTGCGACATGTTGAGAAGAAAGAAAATTGTCGCGATATCACGACATGTTGAGAAGAAAGGAAAACTGTCATGATTTTGTAACATGTTCAGAGAGAAAGTGCAAGCAAGAAAAACTATGATGATTTTGCGACATGTTTAGAGAGAAAGAGAAATCAAGCAAAATTGTCACGATTTTGTGACATGTTCGAAGAGAAAGAGCAAGCAAGCAAAACTATCATGATTTCATGACATGTTCGGAGAGAAAGAGCAAGCAAGCAAAACTGTCACGATTTTGTGACAAGTTCAGAGAGAAAGAGCAAGCAAGCAAAGCTATCACGATTTCATGACATGTTTGGAGAGAAAGAGCAAGCAAGCAAAACTGTCACGATTTTGTGACATGTTGGAAGAGAAAAAGGCAAGTAGAAAAAGTGTCATGATTTCATGACATATTGAAAGAGAGATAGTACGGAAGAAAAAGTTTCGCGATTTCATGACATGTTGGAAGAGAAAAGGCAAGTAGAAAAAGTGTCACGATTTTGTCACATATTGCAAGAGAGATTGTACATAAGAAAAAGTATCACGATTTTGTGACATATTGCAAGAGAGATTGTACGGAAGAAAAAGTATCGTGATTTCATGACATATTGCAAGAGAAAGAGTCTAAAAGAAAAAGTGTCACAATTTCATGACATATTGCAAGAGATATTGTACGAAAGAAAAAGTGTCACGATTTCACATGTTGCATTTTTGCGGTCCGAAGCGAAGAGAAAATGCAAGGAAGAAAAAGTGTCGCGATATCGCGACATGTTGCATTTTCGCGGTCCGAAGCGAAGAGAAAATGTAAGGAAGAAAAAGTGTCACGACATGTTGCATCTTTGCGGTCCAAAGCGAAGAGAAAATGCAAGGAGAAAAAAGTGTTGCGATATCGCGACGTGTCGCATTTTCGCGTCTTGAAAAGAGTAGGAAGGCCGAGAAGGAAAAGTGTCACGATATCACATGTCGCATTTTCACGACTTGAAAAGAGCAGGAAGGCAGAGAAGGAAAAGTGTCGCGATATCGCGACATGTCGCATAATCGTGACTTAGAAAGGGCAGGAAGGAAGAGAATGAAAAAGTGTCGCGATATCACAACATGTCGCATTTTTGCGACCCGAAGTTAAGAGAAAGTGCAAAGGAGAAAAAGTGTCACGATATCGTGACATGTCGCATTTTCGTGACTCTAGGAGGAGAGATAAAGTAAGAAGGCAGAAGTGTCATGATATCACGACAAAATTAAAAAGGAAGAGTACGGAGGTGAAAGTGTCGCGATATCATGACATGTGTTTTCATGGGTACAAGAAAATAGAAGCAGCAAGGAGGTGAAAGTGTCACGATATCGCGACATGTTGTGTTTTCACGGGTATGAACCAAGTAAAGCAACAAGGAGGTGAAAGTGTCGCTATATCACAATATGTTGTGTTTTTGTGGGTACAAACCAAGTTGACGGGGAGTGAGTAATAGACACATGCACACTCAGCAAAATTTCCAACTTTTGTTCTATTAATTCAGAAATTCTTATACATTACAGCCCGTAGGCATACTTTAACCGATGCTCGGCTTGGTCCTTCCACTTTCACTCTTCTGCGCCTATTCTCCAGT
The DNA here is from genome assembly GCA_028583015.1 of Wollemia nobilis. Lineage (NCBI taxonomy): Eukaryota > Viridiplantae > Streptophyta > Pinopsida > Araucariales > Araucariaceae > Wollemia > Wollemia nobilis. Next base: position 7,155,509 of record JAQPPZ010000715.1, read on the forward strand.
CCACCACCTCCCCTATTACAAAAATTTCCAATTTTTTTAACGAGGTCCCGGTCCTCTAGGCAATTAATGCCCCGCCTAACAAAAATTCAAATTTTATTTTCCCCCTCGATTGAGATTTCAAAATTATCTGCCATAAATGGGCAACTGCCTGATCTGCACAGCTGTCTCATCCCATACTGCTATGGTCTACAACTGTCACTTTGTCAGAATACGTCCCTGCGATGGTCATTCCTGTTTAATACACGTGGCTGTCATCTTCCTTTTAAGATACTTGGCCTTCAACTTTGTTTTCATACACGTAGCCGACCGCGTGTAAATCTGGCCATGCCTTCTTGTCGAAATAAATTTCATACACGTGCCCTTTACAACTGATAAGATACACGTGGCTGTCCACGTGTCAAAACTTGGCCTTGCCCGGCCGTCCGCTTTCAAAATTTGCCCTGACCTCTTATTGGCCGCGATATCGCGACAGGTCACAAAATCACGACATGTCGCGATATCGCTACCAAAATCGTCTTCCCCTGCTGAAACCCTTTGGGAGCCGCAATTTCGTGACATGTCGTGAAATTGTGACATGTCACAATTTCGTGACCCCCTCGCCTTGCCTTGCCGAAGCTCCGTGGGGTCGCAATTTTGTGACATGTCGCGAAATCGTGACATGTCACGATTTCGCGACCCCCTCCTCTGCCTTGTCTTTGCCGAGTTCTTTGCTTGTTTTAACTACTCTCTGCCTTGCCTTGTTTGCTCTGCCACATGGCAGCTTCCCACTGGTCGTGATATTGCGACGGGACTTCTCCTCTCGCCCTTACCGAACCTTGCTGGTTTTAAATGCTTCGAGGCCACGACACGTGGCAACTTTTCACTGGTCGCGATATCGCGATCGGTCGTGATATCGCGACAGGACTCCCCCCTTCACCATGCTCTAGAATAACGTCGCGATATCACGACGCGACTTGCCCTATGCCTTAACCTCCCATTCTTGTCGTGATATCACGCATAGCAATATCGCGACGCAACTTGTCTAAGCCTTGTCGCGGTTGTTGAGGTCATGATTTTGTGACATGTCATGATTTCACGACCCCCCCAACTTCTACTTCATTTCTCCAACTTCTGCCTTGTTCCTCCAACTTTCGACTTGTTCCTACTAGACACTTCTGAAGGAATATTTTGGTAACTTTTGAGAAAATTTTGCCTTGATGCAAGATTGCCTTGCTGCTACCAGATGCTCCTGCATCAGACACCCCGGGTAAAAAGGAGAAGTGACCTTCACTTCTAAGTTGTTCGGTCCGCGTCCCCTGTAATATCTTTGAACATTCATCAACCTTTACAACCTGTTCCCATTCCATTTCCTGGAAAGAAAATTTTCTGCCCTCTACCAGACAAATTCTGGCATTACTGCACACCTTTTCATCCACTGTCTGCAATGGCTTCAACTTGTGTCGCACCCCATCTTTCATCAAGGAATACATATTTGCACAACCATCATGCACTACACTCCGATCAAACTGCCATGGCCTTCCCAACAACAAATGGCAAGAATCCATGGGGAATACATCACACAGGACTTCATCCTGGTATCTCCCAATCTGGAATGTGACTAAACATTGTTCACGGACCCATGCTCTATGTTCCTTCTACAACCACGCAATCTGATATGGATGAGGGTGCCTCCTTCTCTCCAGCTGTAACTTAGTAACCATCTCCTCAGAAACTAAGTTATTTGTACTCCCATTGTCTATAATCACATTACAGACTTTGCCTGCACTTTTGCATCGTATGCGGAACAGGCTTCTCCTCTGCTCTGGTTTGTCTTCCTCAATCAGCATGGTCCTTCTCAAAATCATTGCCTCTCCTTTCTCAGCTTCTTTAGAATGTTCTGAGTCAGCATCTTCAACTGCCACAACAGCTCTGGCAGGACCCACTTGTTTCTTGTTCATTCACTCGGGATGTTGGGGACACTCATATGCCCGATGCCTCTCTTCTTCGCAGTGGAAACATGTTCCTCGAAACACTCCTCTTCCATACCCGCATCCAGATCTACCTCTTCCTCTTGGGTAGCCATTGTTTTGAACTTGCGATTTATATTCTTCATCTTCTTTCTGATTTTGGCTGCTGCTAGTCTCTTCTTTCTTCTCTTCCTTTCCTTCCTCTTTTCTTCCACCGGTCTTTCCTCCGGGCCCTCTTCCTTTTTGCTTGCTCTCAAACTTCCTGTTCAGCTTTTCTTCAACCTTTAGAGCAAACTGGTAAGCATCTTCAATGGTGCTCACCCGAACCAAGCTTAACTCTTCCTGAACACTAGGTCTCAACCCATTAATATAACGGGCCACTTTTTCCTTGCTTGCTTCCAAATGACCGGTTCTGATGGAGATTTTATAAAACTCCTCTGTATATTCCTGGACAGTTTTATTCATCTGTCTCAAACTCTGCATTTTTCGTAGCAGGTCCAGTTCATAATCTACGGGGATGAATTGTCTTTTTAATTTTTCTACCATTTTGTCCCATCTTGTTATTTGCTCTTTTCCTCTTCGATTTCATTCCAGCTGTACTCCCTTCCACCATATGCTGGCATGACCTTTTAATTTAGTTTTGGCAAATCTGACCCGCTCGGGATCTTCAACCTCTTCGTATTCAAAATATTCCTCTAAGTCATTTATCCAATCTATTAATTCCTCCGGATTCAAGTTCTCGGAATACGTAGAAACTTCCATCTTCGGCCTCTTCCCGATCTGGGATATGGCCTTGTACAATCTGGCTTGTGTCGGATCCATGACTTCTTCTTCTTCTTTTTCAAACTGATTTTCTTCTTCATCCGCTTCATCCTCACTGTCTACATCTCTTCTCGGTTCATGTCCTCTGCGTAGTTCTTCTTGCAGGGCCTGAACTTGCTACTGCAAAGCCCGAAAATCTCCTGCTGCCATGCCTCTCCCGCCAACAGGGTTTCTTCTCGGAGGCATCTGTTCACCTGATCTCAAGCCCTCCCACAAGTCCTGGTACAACTACCTCTCCTTCGATGGTCTTCTGTACGCTCAGGAACCACTGGCTCTGATACCACTGACGGGGAGTGAGTAATAGACACATGCACACTCAGCAAAATTTCCAACTTCTATTCTATTAATTCAGAAATTCTTATACATTACAGCTCGCAGGAATAATTTAACCGATGCTCGGCTCGGTCCTTCCACTTTCACTCTTCTGCGCCTATTCTCCAGTCCACCACCTCCCCCTGTTACAAAAATTTCCAATTTTTTTTAACGAGGTCCCGGTCCTCTAGGCAATTAATGCCTCGCCTAACAAAAATTCAAATTTCATTTTCCCCCTTGACTGAGATTTCAAAATTATCTACCATAAATGGGCAACTGCCCGATCTGCACAGCTGTCTCATCCTATACTGCTATGGTTTGCAACTGTCACTTTGTCAGAATACGTCCCTGTGATGGTCATTCCTGTTTAATAAACGCGACTGTCATCTTCCTTTTAAGATACTTGGACTTCAACTTTGTTTTCATACACATAGCCGACCGCATGTAAATCTGGCCATGCCTTCTCCTTGTCGAAATAAATTTCATACACGTTCCCTTTACAACTGATAAGATACATGTGGCTGTCCACGTGTCAAAACTTGGCCTTGCCCAGTCGTCCACTTTCAAAATTCGCCCTGACCTCTTATTGGTCGTGATATCGCCACAGGTCACGAAATTGCGACATGTCACAATATCGCGACCAAAATCTTCTTCCCCTGCCAAAACCCTTTGGGGGCCGCAATTTCGTGACATGTCGCGAAATCGTGACATGTCACGATTTTGTGACCCCCCCTCGCCTTGCCTTGCCGAAGCTCCGCAGGGTCACGATTTTGCGACATGTCACGAAATCGTGACATGTCATGATTTCGCGACCCCCTCCTCTGCCTTGTCTTTGCCGAGTTCTTTGCTTGTTTTAACTGCTCTCTGCCTTGCTTTGTTTGCTCTGCCATGTGGCAGCTTCCCACTGGTCGCGATATCACGACGGGACTTCTCCTCTCGCCCTTGCCGAACCTTGTTGGTTTTAAATGCTTCGAGGCCACGCCACGTGGCAACTTTTCACTGGTCGCGATATCGCGACCGGTCGTGATATCATGACCTGTCGCGATATCGCGACAGGACTCCCCCCTTCGCCATGCTCTGGAATAATGTCGCGATATCGCGCATCGTGATATCACGACGTGAATTGCCCTACGCCTTAGCCTCCCATTATTGTCGTGATATCACGCGTAGCGATATCGCAACGCAACTTGTCTAAGCCTTGTCACGACTATTGAGGTTGCGATTTTGCGACATGTCACAAAATCGTGACATGTCGCGATTTCGCGACCCCCCCAACTTTTGCTTCATTTCTCCAACTTCTGCCTTGTTCCTCCAACTTTCGACTTGTTCCTACTAGACACTTCTGAAAGAATATTTTGGTAACTTTTGAGAAAATTTTGCCTTGATGCAAGATTGCCTTGCTGCTACCAAATGCTCCTGCATCACAAGTAAAGTAGCAAGGAGGTGAAAGTGTCATGATATCATGACATGTGTTTTTGCGAGATACAAACCGAGAAGAGGACAAAGAGGCAGAAGTGTCATGATTTTGTGACAGGTTGCTTTGGCATGAGCTAAGAAGAGAACCCAATCAAAATAAGATATGTGACAGTTAACTGAAGTTGGTACAATAGTTATAGGTGCAGTTACAAAATAAAAACCATGCAGCTAAAATAAGAAGAGTTAACTGAAGTCAGTATGACAGTTACAGGTGCAGTTATAGAAGAAGCCAATACGACAGTTACAGGTGTAATTATAGAAGAAGTCGATACGACAGTTACAGGTGCAGTTACAGAGAATAGAGTTAGAGCTTTGTTATAAAAGGAGGTCTGTGTGGAGAATTACAGTGCTATAAAAATAGAGTGAAAGCACTTGGGATTAATGTGAGGTAGATTTAATCTTGTGAAGAGAGCAAGAGGAGAGCGAAAGAGGTGTGCGGTATGTGAAGCACAAGGAGAGTGCACGGTGATGAGGCCTAGAAATGCCTCAATAATAACATGTTTTGTACACTAAAAATGCCTATAAACTCTTATGTTTTATCTAATATGTTAGTTAAGTTGATTCAATATGTTGTATATTAACCATTTTGCATGATCAATGTATTTGAAATATTATATGCTGATTTTATAGCTTTTTGTATAGTTTTGTGTACTTTTTGCTATGATTTGCTACAATGGGATATGCTTATAATAATAGCAACATTTCACTAATCTTGTTTTGATTTGACAAAGCATTTACTTCACCTAATCTGGCAATAGTGCAAGCAAACTGTTGCTGTGCAGCAAAAACTGGTCTTTCCCATATAAATTCTAGCTGACTTTCCATAAATAGCAAGGCATGGAATTTACATGAGGAAAGGGATGAAGACCATTAAAATTTGATCTTAGGAGATAACCCACCTGAGAGATGCAGAAGAAATCACTGGAAAAGCATACATTTGTTCATTTCGAAGTATCTTCGGAATGAACAGATATCTTCGGAATGAAGGAACACAACATCTTCGAAATGAGCGGATCTTCGGAATGAAGAATGCAGCGTCTTCAGAATGAGTGGATCTTTGGAATGAAGCATGTAGTATCTTCAGAATGAGAATGCAGTATCTTCGGAATGAGCGATCTTCGGGATGAAAACTGCATTGTCTTTGGAATGAAGCCACTCATCTTCGGAATGAAGAACAGAATGTGTTTTTGACCTTTTGACCGATTTCTGAAGCTGAAAAAATAGAAATAAAGGTTGGAAAAATTAAAGAGAAATATCTTCCATCTGTCTTTGTCGTCATTGCTGACCAAAGCCATCATTAAGGGAAAGATCAGGTTTTAGTCCTCTTCTAGGATAAAACCAGAATTTGTTGTAGCATTGTAGGATTAGATCTTTTGAGATATTCTTTGTTTGTAATCAGATCATAGAATAGCTATAAATATTGCTCCCATTTAGGTTGAGCCTAGTATATAGAAAAGGAGGTAGAAAATAGAGTAAGGAAGCTAGCAAAAAATACAGAGTATAATTAGAAATTGACTGTTACAGTCCTGTAACAGTTTTTCAAAAGAATTCTTGTAATCATGTCTTTTGATCAATAAAGTGCACCAGTTCTATTTCAAATTACTTGTAAATGAGTGTGATTAAGATTTAGAAAAGAGAGAGACTTACACCTTCTTCCGGACAAAGAGGTGGCCACTTCGGACCTAGGAGGAGGACTAACAAAGCAGGTTTTTATTCTAATTTTGTTGCAGTAGAATGAGTTGTAGAACTTGTTATTTCAATTGCTTGTAAATAGTTGACAATATTTACAGTATTAGTTTATTTATGCTTATATTAATCTTGTGCTTAAGGTTTTAGTTGCAATCTTACTTTTAGCAAAGTTTCCACTTTATTTTTAGATTGTTATTTCCAGAATTTACTATTTTTCAGCAATTTTCTACATTTTATGTTTTGCTGTCAAAATCTGAACAGAAGATTGACAACCTTCTGTTATAGAACTTTGATAGTTTTTATTTCTACATTAGATCTAAACTTTCATTACTGCAAAAGTAATTAGATTTCCTTTCTGCAATTAGGATTAGACTTTCAATTGTGCAACTGTTAATTCTGTAATATAATTAGGTCTCATTCTGCAATTGTAATTAGGACTTCATTTATGCAGTTAATAATTAGTTTCCAATTCTGCAACTTAGATTCAGGTTTAATTTATGCAATTTAGAGATAGGAATGTTCCAAAACCCCCCACACAACCGGTTCCACCAATAAGACTTGTTGCCCTAGATTGACCTAAGTTATAGCTGTTTCACTTCTTCTCCCACAGATAGCCTTGTACACTGCCCTGGATTGACAGATTCATTGAGAATTAATGATGGTATAACGACTACGCATCATTTTGGCACTGTTGCCGGCGAATAGTGTTGTCAGAAGAAAACAAATAGTCCAATAGTTGTAATCAGACTAAACTATGAACATTCAGGTTAAAATTTGAATATAACAACAGAGTAAGATAATAACTATTGACTTAATTTATGTCATTTAGGAGTAAACATGAATGAGTAAGTCTAGGGAGACCCCAAAGGATCCATGGCTTGTCCCATTAAGGAGATATTCATGCCTAAGGGGTGAATCACCTGTGTTTGAACTGCCTGAAATATTGAAAGAAAAATCACCAGTCTCACCATCAGTAGAACATTTTGAGAAAGGAAAAACACCAAATTTATCAATAGAATATCTTAAGGAAGATAATTCATCAGACTCATCAACAGAGAAGCTTGGACCTCTTGAGAGAACAATTTGGAAAGCTTTAACTTCTTCTAGGAAACAAGAAACTATGGCAGAAGTAGGCAATGTAGATGGCTAGCATGGCTATGTTTATAATGAAGGGGATGATCAGGATATACTCTAACTGTCTAGAACATTTGAATATCCTATTCATCTGAATCCAACACAAAACTCTCCCATGAAGACCATTTCACCTTCAGTACTTCCAACCTTTCGAGGTGTTGTATCCGAAGATCTCGACCAGTTTTTGTTTGAATTCAAGGTAGTGTGTCGGACCTATGATTATATAAATGACAATCAGAAACTTAAGGTTTTTCCCTCAACTCTCAAGGATTCAGCATTACACTGGTTCATGAGCTTAGAGCCAAATTCCATAAGAACCTGGGATAAAATGGAGACTGTCTTTTTAGAAAAATATCAAGAATACTACCATGTAAGGAATAGAAAAGATGAGTTATTTAGAATCAAGTAGGAAGATGATGAGACCTTGGAAGATTATCTTGATAGGTTCTCCTTTGTTCAAAGGAGATGTGGACTAGTAGAACCAAAATTATGTAAAACCATCTTTTTGAGAGGATTACAAGATGAATCCAAAGAAGTTCTGGATTTGATGGGAAAAGAGGATGTAACCACTCTCAGTAATGAGGAAATTATGGATCTCTGCAGGAATTACTCTTGCACTAAGCAGAGAAGAAGAAAAAGCCGCACAAATGGTACTGATGTAAAGGACCTGATAGAGGAACTTGCAAATTTCAAAACTGATATCCTAATGCATCTAAACACTACTTTAGGGGAAATCTTTGCAAAGGCTAAAAACATAGAACCTTTGGCAATTTATTGCCCAAGATGTAGAAGTAAACATGCTTTGCAGGAATTTCCTTTGAATAAAACATCTATGTCAGCCATTTGTGGTATCTGTTCAAAAATGCATTCAACTGATCAATGCCACCTGCTACCACAACTCAAAACTGTGTTAGAAAACTAGACTGAGGAACTCAACTATATTAGACCAAAACAAGGGGGAAATTTCTCTCAATATCAAAATCCCCCTCGTTTTCCTACAAATTTGGGGCATAATCTTGGTACTATGCCTTGGGGACAATAAGAACCACCCCAACATCCTTGGAATTATCTTCAATGGACAAATTCCCAAGAATGGCCATAATTAAATTGGATTAAACCAGCCTAGAATCAGAATCAAAACAACCCCTCATGGAATCAAAACAATCCAGCTTAGAATCAAAATTAGACTAATACACATTGGATGCAAAACCAACCATAGTGGAATCAGCAATACCAATCCTATCCAAGGCAGCAAAGGAATCAAGGTCAAACTCAGCATTTGTTGCCTGCACCTAATTAGAATTTTCAAGAAAAACAACATCAAACACAACAAGTGAAACAACCTCAATTTCCAGCTCGACCCAGTCACTAATCCAAATAGTGTAAGACAAACACCTCCTGTCTATGTGGTTGAAGCTGAAGAAAATATTGAAATTAATGTTCTTGATTGTAGTGACATCCAAATCCGTTCAGGGAAAGTTGTACCTAAACCAGTTTTAATGGAAATCAAAGATAATGAAAAGCAAGAATCATCAGTACCAGAGAGAAGCCAACCAACAATAGAAACAGAAAAATTGGATCCAACAATAGAAAAAGAGACACAAGCAGAACAATTACCAAGGATAGTTCCATATCCTGAAAGACTTAATGCAATACCAAAAATTTCTAAGTTAGAATTGGTCAAAGAACTCAAAAAGTTGACTATCTCATTGCCCTTATTGCAAGCCATTAAGGAAATACCATAAATTAACAGTCTTGTCCAAAATTTGTGCATTAAAAGAGCCAGGAAGAAAGAAGAAAGCATTCCCCAAGACTATGCAGGTTGAAGGGAAGATAGCTGATCTCTTATCTGGAAAACTACTACCTCCAAAGTATAGTGATCTAAGAAGCCCAGTTATCACAGTCACCATAGGTTCAATACCAATATCAAATGTTTTAGTGGATCTAGGAGCTGCAATAAATGTCATGACTAAAGATACAATGGAACAATTACAACTCAAACATCTCAGCCCCACATTTACAGTTTTAGAAATGGCTAATAGGTCAGTTGCAAAACCTAAAGGAATCATTGAATATGTCCCTATAGAAGTTTCTTCTTGGGAATTCCCTGCAGATTTTTTGGTTTTACAGCCAAGAAATTCAGCACATGGATATCCCATTATTTTGGGAAGACCTTGGCTTGCAACTGCAGCAGCCTTCATAGACTGCAGATCTGGAAATATGACTATTTCAAATGGTATTGAGCTGAAACAAATTTCTTTATATCCTCCTACAAAACCATCTAGCAAATTTTCAGGTCAGTTATGGTTTTTTGACTCAGATGAGGAACCGGAAGAGGTCATTTCTACACTAGCTACCTTAGTAGTAAGAGAACACACAGAAGACCTCAGTGACACAGAAAACTTAGAAAATGAAACAATCTTGATGAATGTTCTGCATGAACAAGGTTTAGAAGGAGAAGCAACAAATATCCAACAGTTGATAAGTAATGAGGAGAATCAAAAATTTGAAGATGAATCATCTGTGCTATCACAGGGAAACTCTGTTTCACTACCACATGGATGGCACCATCATCTGATTTTTCCTTATCACTATTCCATACAAGATATGCTTCCCTCAAGCAACAATAAAATAGAAACTGCTTCTTTTCTCCCATCTTAGCAATGTCCTCTTAATCCCTTAAACACCAAGTATGAAGGAGTGAATTCAGTCCTTCTAAATACAAAACAAATAGAAGTCCATCCAGGCAAATTTTTGAACATCTACAGCTAGCTTACTAGGGAAGAGAAAGAAAAATTGATAGTTGTTTTGCAGAAGCATGTTCATGCTTTTGCTTGGAACTACAAAGATATGTCGGGAGTTCATCCCGATATATGTACCACAGAATCTATCTTGAAGAAGTCAAGCCAGTCAGACAACCTCAAAGAAGATTGAATCCTGCCTTAAGAGATATTGTGAAAGAAGAAATTGAAAAACTCCTGGAAGTAGGATTCATTTACCCAATTTTTGATAGTCAATGGGTTTCTCCATTGGTAATAGTTCCTAAGAAAAATGGAAAAATGAGAGTATGTGTAGACTACAGAGAATTGAATAAGGTGACATACAAAGACCATTTTCCATTACCTTTCATAGATCAAGTGTTAGATACTCTTCTTTGGAAAAAGATACTTTTATTTTCTTGATGGATTTAGTAGATATAATCAAATTCATATTGCACCTGAAGATCAAGAAAAGACAACTTTTACATGTCCATGGGGAACATTTGCCTATAGGGTTTTACCTTTTGGTTTGTGTAATGCCCCAACAACTTTTCAGGGAGCAGTCCTAGCAATTTTTGCTGATCTGACCACCAAAAGTGTTGAAATTTACATGGATGATTTCACGAGTATGTGGAGAAACTTTTGATTTTACATTGGAAAATCTTGACAAAGTCTTAACTCGTTGTGAAACATACCAATTATCCTTAAATCCAGATAAATGCTTCATGATGATGAAGGAAGGGATAGTTCTTGGTCATCACATCTCTCCTGAAGGGATCCAAGTTGATCCAAAGAAAGTTGAAATTATCAAGAATCTCCTTCCTCCTAAAACTTAGACTAATGTCAGAAGCTTCCTAGGACACATTGGTTTTTATCATAGGTTTATTCCCAACTTTAGTACAATAGCCAGTCCTATGTTTGCCTTATTGACTAAAGATTCTGAATTCTCCTAGACTGCAAAGTGTCAGGAAGCATTTGAAGCTCTGAAAGAGAAATTGATAACTCCACCTATGCTTAGAGGACCTAATTGGACATTACCATTTCACATTCAGACTAATGCCTCCAATACAGCAATTGGAGCAGCATTAGAACAAATTGATAATGGTGAACATTATACCATATACAACATTAGCAAGAACTTGACAAGAGCAGAGAAAAATTATACAACTGAGAAAGAATTCCTAGCAATAATTTATGCCATCAACAAATTCAAGCATTATATCACAGGTTATCAAATATTTATTCACACAGATCATACAGCCATTAAGTATTTGATGAATAAACCTATGGTAAGTGCAAGAATTATTCGTTAGTTGTTTGTTGCTACAAGAATTTGATATCACCATAATCAACAAACCAGGAAAAGCTAATGTTGTGGCAGATTTCTTGTCTAGGTTGCGAGAACACGGATGAAGGGGAATTAGTTGATGACACTTTTCCTGATGAAAAACTATTTGCTATATCAGTTCAATCACCTTGGTTTGCAGATATAGACAATTATTTGGTCACAGGGAAAGTTCCTCCACATTTTACTTCAAAATAGAAAAAATAATTGATCAAACAGAGTTCTTCTTTCGAATGGATTAAGGGTATGCTTTTTAAGTGTAGTCCTAACCATGTGTTATGTAGGTGCATCCGAAAGGATGAAGTGTATGATATCCTTAGAGCTTGTCATGATGAACCCTCAGGTGGACACTATTCCGTAAAAAGCACAGTTAGAAAAATCTTGGGGATAGGATATTATTGGCCATCTCTTCACAAGGATGTGAAAAAGTACATCAGGCATTGTGATGCATGCTAAAGAATGGGGAAATCCACTCATACAAATGAGATGCCACTACAGCCTCAAATGGTTTTAGAACCATTTGAGAGGTGGGGGATTGATTTTGTAGGACCTATTGATCCACCTTCTCAAGGAAAGGTGCATATTCTAGTATGCACTGATTACCTGACAAAGTGGGTAGAGGTGCGTGCTTTCAAACATGCTCGTGAAGAGAAGGTCGTTGATTTCTTATATACTCAGATTTTTCAGATATTTGGAGCTCCACGGTCTATCACCACAGACCAAGGACCCTAATTTGCATCCAAAGTCATAAAAGCATTTACAGAATGATATGAAATCAAACATAGGAAATCATCACCTTACCACCCACAAGCAAATGGCCAGGTTGAAGTAACAAACAAGGAACTAGAACGCATCTTGACAAAAATAGTAGCTTTTCATAGGAGAAATTGGCTAGATAAATTACCTTAAGCAGTTTGGGCCTACAATACTACTTGGAAGTCCACTACTGGATTCACACCTTATGAACTAGTCTTTAGTAAAAAGCCTCTCTTACCTATTGAATTTGAGCTACTAACATTGCGCATAGCACTGGAAATTGGAATTGAATTGTCATAGGCACATACAGACAGGATTCTGTAGCTGAATGCATTGGATGAACTTAGATTGGATGCTCTGCACCAAATTGAGGTAATTCAGGAGCAGAGGAAGCTATGGCATGACAGTCACATTTAGCAGAGGAAACTTCAACAAGGAGATTGGGCTTTATTGTTTGATTCTCAATATGAAGACTTCCCTGGAAAACTGAGAACTAGATGGTTGGGACCTTACTGGATTGAAGAGGTATTTAACAACGGAGCAGCTCATTTATCCTCTATTGATGGGTCACGAAGAAAATTGGTAGTGAATGGACATCACCTCAGGGTATACCATACACCTCTAACTAAAGAAGAATTCTTGCAGCAACTTGATAGTTTGGATACACAGCAGGTGGAAGAGATTCCTTCTTCCACTTCAAAACAATCAACATGATCAGTGGATTTCAAGAAAAAATAGAAAATACAAAAAAATCAAAAAAATAGAAAACAAAAAGATGAATAAATTCTAAGTATGAATTCCTTCATGGGCATGGTTTCAGAGAAAATCATGAAATTCCTTCATAGGCATAGTCAGGATCAAGAAAAAAAAAAGAAAAAAAGAGAGAAAAAGAGAGGTAAAAAAAAAAAAAAAAAAAACTCAAGAAAAAAAAGAGAAAAATGAATAACCCAGTAGTGAAAACCTTTTCTTAAGGCACTACTGAGTTGGTGTGCATGAAAACCAATTTTTTGGCATGCATAACCTTGAGAAATTTATGAACCATCATTGTACAAATTCACCTAGTGCACTTGTTTTGAAATGTTGTAGAAAATCTCAGCAGAATATCAACAAAAGCAATCATTCTTCAAAAACTAGCATTAACTATTTTTATCAGGTATATATTTCTTATATTTCTTCATTGTAAAATGATTGGTATATAGTATGTGACAATTAACCATTAGCATAAAAGGTATTCATAAGAGTTGGCATACTTAAAAACATGTTTTGAGAATGAAAATATTGATTTTTGCCTAATCTTCGGAACAAGAAATGCCAAAAACAGTGCCTGCTGTATTATCTTCGGAATGAAATTGTCTTCAAAATGACAACAAAATGAATGTTGCACTTTGTCTTCATAAAGAAACTTTGTCTTCGGAATGACAATTTGTCTTCAAAATGAAACTTGGTCTTCAGAATGACGACTTGCTGCATCATCTTCGGAATGAAGATATGTCTTTGGAATGAAGATATGTCTTCGAAATGAAGATTTGTCTTCGGAATGAGGGTCTGTCTTCGGAATGACGATTTACTTTCACAATACAGACTGATATTCAGAATGAGGATTGATCTTCGAAATGAAAATTTTGCAAAGAATATTTGTCTTCAGAATGAGACCTGTCTTCGGAATGAGGTCATAATCTTCGGAATGAGGATTTGTCTTCGGAATGAAGACTTGTCTTCGGAATGAGGTCATAATATTTGGAATGAAATTTTGTTTGCGCAATAAGTTATAATATTTGGAAAGATCATTTCCACGTGGCATCCAAGAAGATAAGGTATGACAAAATCAAGATTTTTTCTTAGTTGCATGCGAGGAAGGGACACATGTCAATCAGCACATGGTTTGTTTTTGCACTCATTGGAAATACGGAGAACATGACCAACCATATGCCACCAGTTTTTAATTTCAATTAACATGCACATGAGAATCTGCAAAACTAATGAGGTGGATCTGACGACAAGGACATCCATGCAATTATCAACAAACAGGTGTACAGTGCAAAAGTAGAAATGTGTGCCATCTTTCTTTCCAAAGATGTGTTGTGAGGTACAGTGCATAGGATACGGTTCATTTCGAAGAAGAAGACGAGAAATAGGGCAACAAATATTTCAACTTAAAACTCTGCAAATTTGTAACAGAAAACAACCAGAAATCCTGCAGTAGAACAGCAGCCGCAGTGTACGATTTTTTAACAGAGAAAAATGGGGCAAAAGATCAGAACAGAGCCTGTAGATACCACTTACCTTCGAGAAAATCTGGCAGTTGTGCAGATTTTTGAAGACGGAGGGTTTATGACATTTTTGGATAAATTCAATGGGTCTTCTGAAGATTTAGCTGGCATGCTCGCCCATATGTTCAAAAAAATCCGAGCACATGTTAACGGCATGTCTATTGAGGTAAGCCCTAAAATTTTAAATCAGATTACAGATCTGCCATTAGAAGGGATTTCAATTACTAGATCTGGAAAAAACACATTGGCAAATGTAGTTAATCAGTTTGTAGAAGAAAATGATAGAGAACCTGAATACTTAACCCATAACAACACATGCAAAGGGTTAAAAAGGGCCAGCCTACAAGAACCCTGGGATGAAGTAGCCACCTAGGTAATTAAGTTTTTAACCTGTGAAGGGCAGTATGTGCTGTTGTCAGGACATCATCTACGAATTTTGAACCATCTCAGACATGGCGGACAACAACCAAAAGTTAGGTTAAATCTTCCCCTATATCTGTATCAAGAGTTAAAGAACATGGCAAAAAGATATCAGGAGGGTAAAGGAAGCCTTCACCATCATGGCCTCATCAAATTAGTTTGCCAACACCATTTTAGAGGAAACCCTAGGAGTTTTGACAGGTTTTACTCTAACCTAAATGATGTCATTTTTGGGGATGAAAGTGAGGAAGAAGAACAACCAAATATTGTTGATGTTGCTATAGAAGAGGAAACAGCTGCTGCAAAAAATATTGTAGAAGCTGCTGCAGAAAATGTTGCAGAGGATGCTACAGAAGAAGCTGTAGAAGGTGCCCCTAAAGTCATTACTGAGAACTACACCCCACAAAGACGATGAGAAAACCTTGCTCCTGAACCCTCAACTTCACAGGCTAAGAGACAAAAGAGAAGAGGATCTGGAACTAGCAGTAGAGAAGAAAAACAAAAGAAAGTTCGGTTTGCTGAAGCTGCAACTGACTTATTAGAACAGAGAAGTGAAACAAGGGAAATAGAGGCATCTAAAACTGACCCCATGACCCCTGCTGTCACCAGAAAATAGAGCAAAAAGAAGAAGTTTGCATCTGGAACTAGGAGGTCTACAAGAATCCATTTGAAAGAAACTGCAGAATAGGTCATGGAGGAAGAAGATAGACTAAGCAGCCCAGATGTCACAGAGATACAACCAGCATCTGACAACTTTCCAGAATTCCTTGAACAGATAGTTGAGGCAAAAATTGAGAAGGTTGGTTTGGAATAGGCTACAGATATGGTAGATATCCTTATAGACAGTCTCACAGAGCCTCCTGAACAAGAACAAACTGTTGCAGAAGAAGAGGAAATATTGGTTGAGCAGCCAACTGCAATTGATTTGTCTACATCAGCTTCTGAAGCAGAAACAGAAGTGGAAGACATCACAGAGTAGCTGAGGGCAGCAAGGAGTGTTGTCAAAACACAGACCAGATGGATCACAGAGAAAGAAAGCATCATTGAGATGCAAGAAATAAAAATTGTAGAGCTTCAGCAGGAAGTGGCAGAACTGAAAAAATTGTTGTCACAATCTGAAAAATAGCCAGCTATATCCCATGATGAAGATAATTTGGCTCAATTGCTTTTGGTTTTATCAAGAGCAGATGATTCTGATGAAGCAGACATGGGAGTTCATCCTGAAATAGCACTCCTTCATTTTGAAGAAGTGCCTGTTCATTCTAAAGCAGCACCATCTTATTCTGAAGCATTGCCTTCTTGTTCCGAAGATGCTTCAGAAATGGTGAGGAATATTGCGAGAGGATATTGAAAATGAGCCACCAACACAGAAACAGTCCCAACAGCAAGAAAATGTTCAAGTAAGTACTCCTACTGAGATCCTTGCATTTCAACTTGCTACACTTTCAATAGAAACAGTAGATAAGGGGGTACAAGTAGAAATACTATCTGATGACAACCCCATAGAAATAGCAAATAAGGGGGTGCAAGTAGAGTTATTGATAGATGAACAGCCAGTGGAAGTGGTAGAAAAAAGAATTCAGATAAATCTGTTGCCTAGGATCCCCCCTATAGTAAGACCACCTAATACTGTCTCTAGAGCAGTACAATGCAGACATAGCTAGCTGGATGCTTAGATATGAACAACTTGCCAATAAAATTGAAAAATTCAAATTGGAAGCAAAACAACTAGAAGCCAAGGACACAGAAATTTAGGCATTGAAAGAAAAGGTGTCTGACTTATGCCAAATTGCTGAATTTTTAGTCCAATTTAGACGACCAGCCAAGTTTTACAGCCTTATTTTGAAGGAAAAATACCTCAGATGGCAGGTCATGAGGATTACTTCAAATATTCCATATAAATTGGACACTATTGAAGATTTTCTGGAAGCATATTTTAACAGACCCTTTGAGCAGAAAAATATCCTGTGTGAACTGTTTTTACACAATTTCTTTATTCCAGAGGAAGTTGACTCTCATCCTCAAATCTACATTGGAGATGTTCAGTTCAGAGCATTTATGTCTACTTTGCAAAATCAGCTTTATTGGGATCATGAGAAAAGGCAGAATAAAGTGATTGAAACAAGGGCTAAGTTGTTAGTCAGAGCAATCCAGCCAAATCACCTAAATATCACTCAACAGCACTTCTCAATGATGAACAAGGATGATATTAAGAGAATATACTTGAACAATTTGAGGGACTGTGTGGCCAGATTTAATAATTTTTGTGATCACAATTTCTTCCCAACATTGTCAGTATGCAAAGACAGATGGAATGAACTTTCTATGTCTTTGAGGAAAAGAGAACCTATCTCCCCCATCAATTTAGAATGGTCCAGAAGAAGAGCAGAAAGCGTAGTCCAACTGATTCAAATCATGCAACATAACTGGATAGGTCTCAGGTTCAGGCCTCCAACCATCATTACTCCAGTTCCATTCTACTTTGAGGAAGATGCCCGACTCGATGAACAATTTGAAGATTGGATCAGAAACATTCAGGAAAATAGGGGGTATTACATAGGCAAGAAGTTATTCTACAGGTCATGGAATCTAAACATGGACATATGTGATTCCATAGCCCAACATAATGCATGAGGGCATGCATTAATATAATTTGGGGGGAAAATGATGAGGCCTAGAAATGCCTCAATCATAACATGTTTTGTACACTAAAAATGCCTATAAACTCTTATGTTTTATCTAATATGTTAGTTAAGTTGATTCAATATCTTTGTATATTAACAATTTTGCATGATCAATGTATTTGAAATATTATATGCTGATTTTATAGCTTTTTGCATAGTTTTGTGTACTTTTTGCTATGATTTGCTACAATGGGATATGCTTAGAATAATAGCAGCATTTCACTAATCTTGTTTTGATTTGACAAAGCATTTACTTCACCTAATCTGGCAACAGTGCAAGCAAACTGTTGCTGTGCAGCAAAAACTGGTCTTTCCCATATAAATTCTAGCCAGCTGTCCATAAATAGCAAGGCATGGAATTTACATGAGGAAAGGGATGAAGACCATTAAAATTTGATCTTAGGAGATAACCCACTGAGAGATGCAGAATAAATCACTGGAAAAGCATACATTTGTTCATTTCGAAGTATCTTCGGAATGAACAGATATCTTTGGAATGAAGGAACACAACATCTTCGAAATGAGCGGATCTTCGGAATGAAGAATGCAGCGTCTTCGGAATGAGCGGATCTTCGGAATGAAGCATGTAGTATCTTCGGAATGAGCGATCTTCGAAATGAGAATGTAGTATCTTCGTAATGAGCGATCTTCGAAATGAAAACTGCATTGTCTTCGGAATGAAGCCACTTATCTTCGCAATGAAGAACAGAATGTGTTTTTGACCTTTTGACCAATTTTTGAAGCCGAAAAAAGAGAAATAAAGGTTGGAAAAAGTAAAGAGAAATATCTTCCATCTGTCTTTGTCGTCATTTTTGACCAAAGCCATCATTAAGGGAAAGATCAGGTTTTAGTCCTCTTCTAGGATAAAACCAGAATTTGTTGTAGCATTGTAGGATTAGATCTTTTGAGATATTCTTTGTTTGTAATCAGATCATAGAATAGCTATAAATATTGCTCCCATTCAGGTTGAGCCTAGTAGATAAAAAAGGAGGTAGAAAATAGAGTAAGGAAGCTAGCAAAAAATACAGAGTATAATTAGAAATTGACTGTTACAGTCTTGTAACAGTTTTTTAGTAGAATTCTTGTAATCATGTCTTTTGATCAATAAAGTGCACCAGTTCTATTTCAAATTACTTGTAAATGAGTGTGATTAAGATTTAAAAAAAGAGAGACTTACACCTTCTTCTAGACAAAGAGGCTGGCCACTTCCAGACCTAGGAGGAGGACTAACAAAGCAGGTTTTTATTCTGATTTTCTTTGCAGTCAGAATGAGTTGTAGAACTTGTTATTTCAATTGCTTGTAAATAGTTGACAATATTTGTAGTATTAGTTTATTTATGCTTAGATTAATCTTGTGCTTAAATTTTTAGTTGCAATCTTACTTTTAGCAAAGTTTCCACTTTATTTTTATATTGTTATTTCCAAAATTTAATGTTTTTCAGCAATTTTCTGCATTTTATGTTTTGCTGTCAAAATCTAAACAGAAGATTGACAACCTTCTGTTACAGAACTTTGATAGTTTTTCTTTCCACATTAGATCTAAACTTTCATTACTATAAAAGTAATTAGATTTCCTTTCTGCAATTAGGATCAGACTTTCAATTTTGCAACTGTTAATTCTACAATATAATTAGGTCTCATTCTACAATTGTAATTAAGACTTCATTTCTGCAGTTAATGATTAGTTTCCAATTCTATAACTTAGATTCAGGTTTAATTTATGCAATTTAGAGATAGGAATGTTCCAAAACCCCCTACACAACCGGTCCCACCAATAAGACTTGTTTCCCTAGATTGACCTAAGTTATAGCTGTTTCACTTCTTCTCCCGTAGATAGCCTTGTACACTGCCCTGGATTGACAGATTCATTGAGAATTAATGATGGTATAGTGACTATGCATCACACGAGAGTCGAGCGAGCATAGTGTGTGTTGTGTGAAGAGTGAGAAATATTGAGAAATTAATAGACCAGTCAGGGTCTTATAAAAGTGAAGGCATCTTTATGTTAATCTTCTAGTTTCAGAACAAAAGTCCAAGTTGGTGCTTGGCATCAGGGGTTGGTGCTCCTTCCAGTTGGTGCTGGTAAATCAGGGGTTGGTGCTCCTTTCTGTTGGTGCAGATAAATCAGGGGTTGGTGCTCCTTTCTATTGTTGCAGATAAATTAGGGGTTGGTGCTCCTTCCAGTGGGTGCTGGTAAATTGATTGTAAAATTGGTATTTTGCAAAGGCTGGATTTGGATGGGAGTCCAAACAGTCAATTTTGAGGAGTAGCCAAAGCTGGTGAACCTCGGTACATCTTGTGTTGTGTGATGCTCTTTTGGTATATTTGCTTTATTGAGTTTTAAGCTTTCATTGTTTAGGCATTAAGAATTGAAGATTTAAGTTTTTAAGAGCTACACTGATTCACCCCCCTCTCAGTGTCATTGTGAGACTAACAATTGGTATCAGAGCCAGTTTCCCTTGTCAAGCTAAATCAGCTAGGGTTGATCTTGGATTAGTACGCAATGGGTAAGAAGAATAGATCCTCCTCAAATAAGGCATCTCAGTCAGTTTCAGTTCCTGTGGAAGAGAAAATTGAACTAGAAAAGATAGGAGTGAATTTTGAAAAGATAGGAGTGAACTCTGAAGTATGTGATGAAAACCTTGAGGGTGAAGTATATCTAGAAGGTGAGTTGATCGCTGCACTTGAAGAGTTGAATATAGAAAGGAAAAAGAATAGAAGATTGTCCAAGAAGTTGGAAGAATATGGGGATAAGATCGAAGATCTCTTCTTACAAATTCATAAAGCCAAGAAAATAGAAGAAGCCTTGAAGTCACACCTGGATGATAAAGTCGATGTATGTAGCAAACGTGAAGAGGAATCTAACAAAGTTTTTAGTGATCTAAAGCTACAAGTAGAAGAGTCCAAAAGGATTGAAGAAACTCTCAGGTCACAGATCAATAAGAAAGAGATTGTTTGCTGCAAAAAAGAAGAGGAGATTGTTTTATTGAAGAAACAACTAGAAGAGGCCAATACAAATCTCAAATTTGAGAAGAGCACAGAGTTGCTAGATGAAATGATAAGGCAACAAAGAAGCCCCATGTGTAAGCTTGGTCTTGGATATGAAGCTGAACAACCTTCATCTTCTAAATATGCAGAGAGAAGAAGTCCATCTGTTGAAGGATCAAAGCAAGAAAAGTTTGAAGCTGAATCTTCAAAAGGAAGAAAATCTCAAAGGAGATCTACAGACAAAGCAACCACAACAAAAGAGGTTCTATCACTCTCACTCTATTCATAATAATGCTTTTAATGGCTATTGTTTTAGATGCAACCATTATGGTCACAAGGCAATTTATTGTGGATTGAATAATAGATCAAAGAGTTATCGTTGGTAGAAATACATCTACTCGATTGAACACCATGTGCAATGTTTTAAATGTAATGGTCATGGGCACATAGCAAGGTTTTGTCCAAGAACTTTTGTATCTAATCTAAGGCAAGACAGCAGATTTCATCAGACACAAAGAATGCAACACAGACAGGGAAGAAATCATGTGCATCAAAGAAAGGAAAATAATCATCCATCAAGGATGCACAAGAGACAACCACCCAAGAGAAATGTTCAAGTTCACGAAAAGGTTCAAAATAGGGATGCGGTTGAAAAACTCAAGCCCAAGTTCAAGAAAGGTTGGAGAAAGAAAGAAGAGAGGAAATCGTGTCTCCTTGGACTGAAGGATATTAATCCTCTATTGCACTAAGCGACTCCGGGTAGCACATCCTCGGGGGGAGCAATCTTAAAGTTTTATTTTAATGCTCCTATGTTGTTTGGTTATCTGAGGATGAAAGGCAAGTAGTCAGAGGGAGTTGTCGTATAGTTGTCAAAATGTGTTTCAGTTCATGTAGTTGTTTGTGGAGTTAATAAGCAGGAGCATGAGATGTTGGCTTGATAGAGCCGGTTTTTATTATTGTGAAATATCTCTGGTGATGGTGGTTACAATAACAGATAGTGTCAAATCGATGTGCTTTAGCAGAACAACATGGTGAACAGCTAGGTTTTCGATGCAGCAGTTGATAGGCATTATCTAAGATAGAACATGCAGCATAGGTCATCGTGTCATGGAAGCATAAGCTGGAAGGTGCTAGTTTTGAAGCCTGTAACATTCCCAATCTGTAGATAACATAGAATCCATGTTGTGAGTACGTCTCGATTCATCTACCAATATCGAGGGAGGACTATGGTAAAGCTCTTCATGATCATTATGAAAATTCTGCCAACGTGTAGCTGGGAAGGCGTGCATTTCTTAACCAAAAATACAACACTTCGTTTGGTATAAGAGAGCATCAATTTTCTCTAAAGAAGTAGCCATTATCAAAGAGATGCCAGAGTCAAAGCAAACAGTAGCACTAGCACCCAGTTCGTCAAGAGTGCCAAGTGGCACATGCAAGGCAGAGACGTTGAGAGAATAGCGCCCAGGTGGTGAAGCGCCAAGGAGGACAAGATGCCTATGCACCTAAGAAAGTCTTGCATTATTTGAGGAATGCGAGATATTGCCCGAGGAATCCCTTGATCGTAGCGAGGAGAAATGCTCCCTGGAATCACGTGAAGAACGTTCGCCTAAGACATTGAGTAGCCCTGACATATGCCCTAGCCGCATATATGTGTTTCGATAAAAGTAGTGTATATTTGAACTACACATTGACGTGAAGATTGTTAGATCTTTTATGACGCTGTGGTGAAAAATATTGAAGTCTGATCATTGATTCATGTTTAGCTCATCAAGATGAGCAACTTTGCTTTGTGAATCATACCTATCCGAGGTCCAGAAGTATGAGTTTGAGTAAGGTGCACTATAGTTGGCCGTGAAGCATTTAACAAAATATTGTCTCCTGATTCGAACAGTTGAAAGTAAGGTGTGACCAGTGGTGACTGTAGAAAACATAGACCAAGTTGAAAATGTAAAAAGGGATTTGGTTGGCATTGTGGTACTATGTTTGTTGCTTGCACAGAGTTGGCAGTGAAATTGCAGTGTTGGTACAGTGTTGGACAAAAGTTGGTACAAGTGTGAGTCACTTGTCAATTTTGTTGACAGATGTGAAATCAACATTTTTTGAATGGGAAGCTTGAAGAAGAGGTTTATATTGAGCAGCCAGATGGTTTCCAGCTTGGTGATGATTGGTTGAGTTGATTTGATTAAGCCTAGTCAAGTTATGTGTGAAGTGATTTTTAAAGTTCTCTGAAATAAATTATTCCATCATTCTATGTTGAGTTGAGATTGAGGTTAGAAGATATTAAGTCTCTAACAATTCTCTTTATGCTTCTATGAAGTGGATTTGATTTGAGATTGTCATTCATTGTTGAGTTCATTTTGAATACTACTTGAGCATGATTGATTGAGCCTTTGAGAAGGCCTTTGGGAAATATTTGAGGACAGTGTTGGGACAGACTTCTAGAGCAGATTTCGGATAGGTTCTTAGTGAGCTTGTTGGAGCAGATTTGGATAGGTTTTGTATGAGCTTGTTATTCAACATTGGACAAGTTCTATGTGAGCTTGTTAAGCAGGTTCTGTGTGAGCCTATTGACAAAGTACAAAGAACAGAGTCTCAATGGATAGAGATCCAGTAGCCAACACAGTTGAAGATAGATCTGAGTGAGGATTCTTCAAGTGGAGAGAGGTCCACCAGTCAGTGCAATAGAGAGACAGAGTCTTCTATAATATAACAATTGGAGAGAGGTCCACCAGTCAGTAGCGGATACCTTCGCAATAAATTGGGAGTGGTCATGCTTCCCAAGAACTGACTAGCTATCAGGACCACATTCTCAGGGGGAGCATTTATATATTTGATTATCTTTTTGCTCATGTTTGTAATTTTTGCTAACTATAATAATTTGTGCTTGAGAATGTTGTGCATGGACTCAGGGGGAGTCTGCAGCAGCCCTTTGGTATTATTGTCAAAGGGGGAGAAGAATTACAGGAAATTGCACGTGTGTTGCCAACAATTCCAAAGGGGGAGATTGTTGAGCAAGGTGCAGCAACAGTATTGTCATTGTTGTCAACACAATCAGATCGGTTGATGCAGTGGATAGGAGTTCAATGATGCAGTGGACAGGAGTTAAGAGGTTCTTCAGAGTATGTATAGTGATTATCCAAAAGATCGAAGTGGCCCATATGCTAAAAATCAAAAGAAAATCACAAGGAAGAAAACTATCATGATATCGTGACATGTTGAGAAGAAAGAAAACTGTCGTGATATCATGACATGTTGAGAAGAAAGAAAACTGTCATGATATCGCGACATGTTGAGAGAAAGCGCAAGCAATTAAAAATGTCACGATTTCATGACATGTTCAGAGAGAAAGAGCAAGCAAGCAAAACTATCGCGATTTCGTGACATGTTCGGAGAGAAAGAGCAAGCAAGAAAAACTGTCATGATTTCATGACATGTTCGGAGAGAAAGAGCAAGCAAGCAAAACTATCATGATTTCATGACATGTTCGGAGAGAAAGAGCAAGCAAGAAAAACTGTCATGATTTCGTGACATGTTCGGAGAGAAAGAGCAAGCAAGAAAAACTATCACGATTTCATGACATGTTGGAAGAGAAAAAGGCAAGTAGAAAAAGTGTCATGATTTCGCGACATATTGCAAGAGAGATAGTACGAAAGAAAAAGTGTCACGATTTCACGACATGTTGGAAGAGAGAAAGGCAAGTAGAAAAAGTGTCACGATTTCGTGACATATTGCAAGAGAGATAGTACGGAAGAAAAAGTGTCACGATTTCACGACATATTGCAAGAGAGAGGCAAGTAGAAAAAGTGTCACGATTTCGTGACATATTGCAAGAGAGATTGTACGGAAGAAAAAGTGTCGCGATTTCGTGACATGTTGCATTTTCGTGGTCCAAAGCGAAGAGAAAATGCAAGGAGAGAAAAAGTGTCGCGATTTCGCGACATGTTGCATTTTCGCGGTCCGAAGCGAAGAGAAAATGCAAGGAAGAAAAAGTGTCACGATATCGCGACATGTTGCATTTTCACGACTTGAAAAGAGCAGGAAGGCCAAGAAGGAAAAGTGTCACGATATCGTGACATGTCGCATTTTCGCGACTCGAAAAGAGCGAGGAAGGCGAGAGAAGGAAAAGTGTCGCGATATCGTGACATGTCGCATATTCGCGACCCGAAAAGGGCAGGAAGGCAGAGGATGAAAAAGTGTCGCGATATCGCGACATGTCGCATTTTCGCGACCCGAAGGTAAGAGAAAGTGCAAAGGAGAAAAAGTGTCGCGATATCGCGACATGTCGCATTTTCGCGACTCTAGGAGGAGAGAGAAAGTAAGAAGGCAGAAGTGTCATGATATCGTGACAAAAGTAAAAAGGAAGAGTACGGAGGCGAAAGTGTCGCGATATCACGACATGTGTTTTTGTGGGTACAAGCAAACAGAAGAAGCAAGGAGGCGAAAGTGTCGCGATATCGTGACATGTGTTTTCGTGGGTATGAACCAAGTAAAGCAGCAAGGAGGCGAAAGTGTCGTGATATCGTGACATGTGTTTTCACGGGTACAAACCAAGTAAAGCAGCAAGGAGGCGAAAGTGTCATGATATCATGACATGTGTTTTCGCGGGTACAAGCCAAGAAGAGGACAAAGAGGCAGAAGTGTCACGATTTCATGACAGGTCGCTTTGGCACGAGCTAAGAAGAGAACCCAATTGAAATAAGATATGTGACAGTTAACTAAAGTCGGTACGACAGTTACAGGTGCAGTTACAGAATAAAAATCATGCAGCTAAAATAAGAAGAGTTAACTAAAGTCGGTATGATAGTTACAGGTGCAATTACAGAAGAATTCGATACGACAATTACAGGTGCAGTTACAGAATAAGTCGATACGACAGTTATAGGTGTAGTTACAAAAGAAGTCGGTACAAAAGTTATAGGTGCAGTTACAGAGAATAGAGTCAGAGCTTTGTTATAAAAGGAGGTCTACGTGGAGAATTAAAGTGCTACGAAAAAGAGTGAAAGCGCTTGGGATTAACGCGAGGTGGATTTAATCTTGTGAAGAGAGCAAGAGGAGAGCGAGAGAGGTGTGCGGTATGTGAAGCACGAGGAGAGTGCGCTGGAGCTGAGCGAGCATAGTGTGTGTTGTGTGAAGAGTGGGAAATGTTGAGAAAGCAATAGACCAGTCAGGGTCTTGTAAAAGTGAAGGCATCTTTATGTCAATCTTCTAGTTTCAGAACATAAGTCCAAGTTGGTGCTTGGCATCAGGGGTTGGTGCTCCTTCCAGTTGGTGCTGGTAAATCAGGGGTTGGTGCTCCTTTTTGTTGGTGTAGATAAATCAGGGGTTGGTGCTCCTTTCTGTTGTTGCAGATAAATCAGGGGTTGGTGCTCCTTCTAGTGGGTGCTAGTAAATTGATTGTAAAATTGGTATTTTGCAAAGGTTGGATTTGGATGGGAGTCCAAACAGTCAATTTTGAGGAGTAGCCAAAACTGGTGAACCTCGATACATCTTGTGTTGTGTGATGCTCTTTTGGTATATTTGCTTTATTGAGTTTTAAGCTTTCATTGTTTAGGCATTAAGAATTGAAGAATTAAGTTTTTAAGAGCTACACTGATTCACCCCCCCTCTCAGTGTCATTGTGAAACTAACAGTCGCTTGAAGTCATATTTTCTTGAGGCTTCTGAACCTGTGGAAACATTTTCATGGTATGGGCCTCCATGGTGTTAGGATCAAAAGAAACCTTCTTCAATGGCTTTTATGGTGCCAGGGCATCCCTTCTTTTCCAGCTTTTCAACCATTGTGATGAACTTAGATGAGCTTGGTTGATCTTTGCTACAATGGATTGTTTTGGTATAGCCTCCATATCTTATTCAAGCAACACCTACAAATCCAAAAATGGGGTAAAATAGAAATGAGCCTATTGTGGATTTGGCTCGAGGTAAGTAGAAACTGGTAAAGTGGAAGCGACTAGTGGAATGGATATTATGGCAATAATAGAAACAAGAGGTTCGACCATGGTCATACTCACTCGAAGAGGAGCTTGTGTGCTTACAGCCATAGTGGAGGTTAATGGAATGGAAGATACAGGGCATAAAAATAGATTTGGGGTGGATGCAAAAGAAATAAAATAAAGGGAAGTTGAAGAAACAGGAAAAGAAGAAGCAAGAGCATTGGTGACTGGTGGCTGAGATATAAGAACCAAAAATGAGGTGGAGGGCATGTTGAATAGATCTAAAATAGAAGTGGAAACTAGAGGATGGGAAACGATAGTCACCAACTACTCAAGAACAGGAGAAGAGATAAAACATACCTTTAGGCTCTGACACCACATGAGCCTATGAAGATGAAGGTGGTTGCGATACAGACTCATTTTTTGCTTGGTCCTTTGGTTCTACCACAAAATCCTCCTCAAGATTTATAACTTTGGCATATTTGACCAATGAACATATATGGACCAAAGGAATAGCCTCTAACACTTTTGCCTGTATAGCTAAAATTGAAGGAGGGTTTGATGAAATTGCACCAGTCCTTAGCTTCTTGGAAATATTTATAACTGGCAACTTTTTTTGCTTACTTCTTGTCTTATATGGCAGTGGTTTCTTTAGAACTTGTTGTCCTTCTTCTTCTATAAGTGGCACTTCTTGGGTCATGAGGTGTTCTTCTTCTACCATGTTCTACTCACTACTAGAGTTTTGAAAAATTTAAGGTACAATACCAGTGAAAGTGATTGGTTGATAATTGGTGTAAAACTTGTCATAAGTGTCCAAAAATATTTCATCTATCACTAGGCCATATGGTGACCCAGTTTTCCTTCGATGGACCCTCATAATCCTCCAGTTTGTAATCTTATCTTTGGAAAAATAGGGAAGTTTCTCCTTCATCTGACTGAATAACCCTGGAGGAGGAATCTGATTCTTATTTACTATAGGGTTGTACTCGGCTTCCATCTCATAAAATTTATACCATGGTGGGAGCAACATGATATTCTCCATGTGCCACTCTAAATCATGCAACTCCAAATTATTTTTATGTCACTCAATGTCTGGACTGGGGCAACAATGAAAAATCTTGGTGCTAATTTACATTTTGAAGTGACCTAAAGGGTCATACTTCCAACACTGTGGCAACTCCACCATATCGATGTCATACAAGGTTTCAATAATTAACTGATTCTGGCCCACTTGACTCACCTTAATGCCTCCAAAGTGAAAAGGTATAGTGCACATGGTTATTTTTCCTCATCCTACCCCATATACATCATTGATAAAATCATGTTGTCGAACGAGCTCCAATGCAAAAATGTGACCTATAGCAAAATATGGGAGAAGAATTGGCTTGCCAGTATAACCTAAAATACGTAGAACGATACACTGTGCTAGCAAAAATATATCACCCCTCTCCTTTGAGATGATTTCCTCTCATTGCCCTTGGTACCCTCTCACATTTTCTAAAAATTAGCTCCAGGGAAGGACCCACAAACATACGATTAAAATTATAAAAAGACTTTTTTCTTGACAAGTTGGAGGTCCACAAATATACTGACAATCTCTTATTCTCTCTGTCAACCTACCTAACTGCTATGAAGGAAAATTTCTTGTACATGTGAAAGAAGAAATACCATATTAAAAATTATGTATGCCTGAATTCCAAGGTTTCTTCGCTTCACATTTTCTCTAGCTAGGCATGCATCCTTCGGGAAATATAGTAGGCCCAATAAAAGAAAATGGGGTTGGTACTCATCGTCATTGCAATAGGGGCATAGAAATTGGCTTGATAAATGCACTGCACCAACGTTTCCTGCCACATGTGCATTTTTGAATCAATCGGGAGACCCACAACCCAAGCCACCATAGAAAATAAATCTAGGCTCTTGAAATCTATTAATGGCTTCAACAAATTTGGTAATTCACCATGCTAGGATGTCTTTATCAACTAGATTTCCATAAACCGGTGTAGTGTTACCGTTGACTGATATTTCTCTTGTTTGCCAAGATGCAACCTCTTAAAAATAAATTCAAAAGGAGGTTTAATCCCACAAGAAAACGCCTCCTGGACATCATCAGATAAGATAGTAAACAACACATATCCTTTTGCATTCTCAAAAGATCTAGTGTCAGGATTATAAAACTTCAAAATTATCTCCACCAAATTTGGGCAATAATGGATTGGTGTGCATATATTTCAAAAAAAGTTGAGCATGGTATGCAATAGTGAGAGGACTTTCTGGGGTAACCTCTGTCTGACTGCAACATCTACATCCTGGAGCAATTTCTCAATGCCCTTGATCGAAATAACGCAGTCTCCAACCTGAGCCAACGTATTGAAATATGGATCCAAGTCAACATTTTTATTTTGCTTGGCTTTTTTGGACTTCTTTCCTCCCTCAGGATTTTTCTTCTCCTTCTTTGGCTCTGTAGTGCTCTTCAATTCTACAACTTTTCTTCCCATTTTCAACAACTTTGAGATGCTCTGTATTTTTGAAATCAAGAAATCAGATGTGGCAATACTCCATAAATTACATAAAAAAATTTACCTCCATGCCACGGATGCACTAAATTTATAAGTTGCATCTTCAACTATCAAATTAAATGCATGTGCTGCTTCTCGGAGAAGTTGGACGAACGTGCATCTTGATCTTCTTGCCAGATACGATTTTTAATATTTTTTTAAACTGTCATTAACCTCCTCATGCCTAAAATCTTCCTTGAACCTCGTGCTTTGGCTACTTCTAATCTTAAAAAATGCACCTCGAATGTCAACGGCTTGTCTCGAGAATGATAAATATCATGTGTCAATGAAGGATGCTCCTCAGGATTGAAATAAATTAATTTTATCACCTTAGAACTTCACAACATTGATCTAGATGAATCGGGTGAAATCAATATTATTCGGGTATACCCTTTCACTAAACATCACTTGAGCACTCTAAAATTACTTTGTACCTACAAAAAATATTCAATGGGTGAAAACGGCTCTACAATCTTGCTTCTTCAATAACCTGGCACTTCAGACATCATCCTGCTTGCTTGGTGAACCTAAATGCCCTTTTAAAATAATCTTCTTCTTTGATTTCACCTCAAAAAATAAAACCATCTTTCTAAAAAAAAATACTTTTAACCGCTAGAGCTTTTACCCGAAGAGCAAAATAAAAATTAGTTGCACCCTGATTTTGTCGAAAATATCTTTTAAACTAGGAGTTTTAAAAATGCATGTGCTTTTTATTTTTCCTTTGATTTTCCATCTCTCTGGGAGTTTCATCCTTGAAATAGAATTTTGCCCCCCCTCCAAATAAAACTACATGGTAGAATTAAACTTGGGGGAAATTTTTAAAAATTTTGTTGCTTTCCCTTTTTCTTATTTTTTCACTTTTTCTTTTTCTTTTTCTCCTTTTGCCTTAAAGGGGGCCGAAAATTATTTTTGCCTCTCTATTGGGGTGAAAGTATTATATATATATATATATGCTTATTTCCCCCTTTTTTTTCTAACCAATCAATTTTACATTTATTCTTAAATCACTTTCAAAGAGCCAATATTAATGATTTTTTCCCAAAATAAATAAATAAATAAAGTCTTGAAAACCCTTTTTTGGGGTGAAATTATATTTTGGGGTCAAATAAGACCACTTTTTTTTATAAGCATAAAATACTTGAAAAATAAAAACATTTGTACATATATACATACTTTTTCTCTGAAAATTTTAGTGATAATAGGCCTTCATTTGAAGACCATTTACCGAGATAGAAAATTCTTGATCATCCATTCAGGACATAATAGGCATTAATTGAGTTTACCCCTAAAATCTGAAATGGACCTTCCCATATGGCTTCGAACTTATGGTGCTTACCAGGTTTTGCTTTATCTGTGTTCCACTTTAACACCAAATCTCCGACTTTGAATATTTTTTTTGACGTCTTCTTGTTGAACCACTTCAGTGTCATCCTGGCATGTTCATTGAAATCATTGTATGTCATCTCTCTTTCTTCTTCCAGTTGCAAAATTTGTGCAAGTCTCACGCTCATAGGATCAACTTCATCATTCTCATCTGCAAGCATCTGTAGGGCTCGGAAGATAGGTAACTCAATATGTATAGGACAAACTGCCTTCTTATAGTACACCAATAAATAAGGAAAAGTCTTAATTGATTTCTTGACTGAGATACGATCTACCCACAAGGATTGGTTTAGTAGCATATGCCAACTCCTCTTGTCATCTCCAAGGATCCTTTTTAAAATCCTCAACAAGTTTTTATTAGTATATTTGGCCAAATTGTTCCCCTACGGGTAGTAATTAAAAGATAGTTTTAGATAAATACCATACTTACTCGTGAATTCACTGATTTTAACACCAATGAAGGTGTTCCCATTATCTTTCACAATCACAACATGGATGCCAAAGTGAGTGATTAACCCCTCCAAAAAGGTGATAACTATGGTCTTGTCTGCCTTCTTCATCGAAAACAACTTCACCCATCTGGTGAAATAATCTATTGCAGTCAGAATATACTTATGTTGGGCAAAATAATTAGGTTCAATAACCCCGATAAAGTCTAAACCCATTACTGAAATGGTGCTTCAATTTGTATAGGATGAAGGGCCAAATATGCCTTCTTACTTCTATCGAAATATCTCTAGTAGTTATCATAGTTTTGACTAACTTTGAATGTGTCTGAAAAGAGAGTAGGTCATAAATAGCCTGCTCTAATGATCTTGAGTTCCATGGGCCTTCCTGCATAATGGCCACCTAACAAATCGAAGTGAAATTCCTTTAGAATATTTTGTTTTTCTATCTCCTTAACACATTTGGGGAGCACTTTGTCAATATTTTTGTGAAACAACTTGTTTGGCAACAAAACATATTTAAGGGCTTGTAATCTAAATCTCATTATCTATGAGGATTTGAGGTGTGATGAACATATTCCTGAGTTGAAATATTCGATAAGATCCTCTATCCAATAATGATCAATAGAAGCCTGATTAGCGAGATTACTCTCACTTAGTGCATTATTAGGTCTGAGATCAATTGATTGAGAAGTGGCACTCTTAGCAAGCTCTTAGAAGAGTTCTCAACCATGAACCAGATTAGTTGGCCGAATCTCTATATTAAACTCTTGGATTTTAGAAACCTAGCCAGCTCTTTTATCACCAAGTTCACCCTGAATTATGAAGCTTCTGACATCTGGATGAATGACATAAATAATTGTCTTACTTTGTGAAACAAAATGTCAGAACTTATTTAGCTATTTCATAACCACTTAGACTTGCTTCTCAATAAAATTATACTTCTCCTCATGTGGTTGGATGACTTGGCTTAGGAAATCAATTGGTTGCTCATCTCCATCATCTCTCTTTTTTTGTGAGGACATCTGCATAGCTTTATTACTCACCCACAACGTAAGGGATAAAATCCTTTGAATAATCTGGATTAATTAGGATAGGAGCTTGGACAATTCTTTCTTTTATTTCCTAAAAATCTTATTTTCTCTACTTCGTCCACTTAAAATATGTATTATTCTTAAGGACATTGGTCATTGGCTTCATGACTTGAGCAAAGTTTGCAATGAATTTTTGGAAAAAATTGATCTATCCGAAGAATGACTATAGGTCTTTCTTATTGATCGATAGTGGCAATTTCAGGAGGGCTTCAGCTCTGGTAGGATCAATGGCTAACCCTTCCTTCGAAATCACATGGCCTAGGAGTTTTCCTTCTTTAACGATAAAAATTTATTACTTGGGATTAGTAGAAATTATAAACTCACAATATTTCTCAAAAATCTATATTAGGTGAGAACCATGCTCTTTTCTATCATATGATAAAATTTTCATGTCATCCAGATATATCACAATAATGCAACTCAACAAATCACCAAAAACTATGTACATTACTCTTTGGAAGGTAGCATCGGTGTTTGACAGACTGAAAGGTATTATTGATAGGCAAAAGTACCCCACTTGGTAGTGAATGTCGTTTTGTACTAGTCTTCATTCTTCACCCAGATATGGTTGTAGCCAGGGAATCCATCCAACAATAAAAATCTTTGTGCTCCAGCAACTACATGCAAAATTTGGTCAATATATGGTAAGGGATAATGGTCTTTTAGTGATGCCTAATTCAAATTACAAAAATCCATGCACAAGCAAATATATCCATTCTTCTTTCGTATTGGGACCATATTCACCACCCAGGTTGAATGCTTAATAGGATATATGATTTTTTCCTCTAGCATATTTAGTAGCTTTACCTTCATTAGTACCTAAATATTCGTATTAACAGGTCATTGCATCTATCTAAAAGGTTTTACCCCCTCCTACAACTCAATGGTGTGTTGGATCACATATTTTTATAGCTTTTAAGATCATGATAGCTCTAGGAAGCAATATCTGGGAACTCAAAACATAACTCCTTAATTTTTTTGAGCTCCTCTGGAGACCAATAGATTGATTATCTTATCAGGTTCCAACTTTAGTTCAGTATATTCTTTCTCATCCACTTTGATCCTATGTTTTCTTGCTTTGTCATTCTGACAAAAGAGGCTCTCAAGAGTAATTAATACTTTTGGGATATGATTGTTTCTGAGTTGGATTAAACCCTCAGCTTCATCTTCATCCAACGTCCTTCCCTTCGCACTACTAGCTTCTTTAATTATAAAATTCACAATCTGCTCATCATTGTCAAAAACTTGCCAGTATATATTTTTTCAGGGACTGAAGGTCTATAAATTAACTTACAATATTAGGCTTTCTTACCACATGCTCAACATGAGAGAAATTTGCACCAAGGGTTGCAAGAAGATCTACATGTTTATTTCATTCTCACAAAATCACTTGAGCATTTAATGTGATAAATGAGTCAAATAGATCTCATACCTTGTTGCAGTATACCTTTAGGTAGTGCTACTTTAAAACACACTTATTGGTTACATGGTTGACAATTAACTCAGAATCTCCAAAAAAATGCAGTTGTTTGATCTCGAGCTTTTTTGCTTTCTTTAGAACTAAGCATAGTGCTTTGTACTCAATGATATTATTTGTACAACTCCAAGTCAACCGATATGAATATATCTTCTAAATTCCAGAAGGAGAGACAAAGACTATTCCAGATCCAACACCATTCTTGCATCTAGCATTATCAAAGTACATTTTCCATAATTGATCAAGAGCAGAATCTGTATCATCATATAACTTTGCTTCAACCTTCTCAGGCTTAGTAATGGTGTCATAGTCGATTTTTGTCTCCATAATTACATTGAAATCGAGCATTAAAAATGCATCCTCTAACCGAAGCTCATCTAGAGATTCCTCCATCAGATCCATTTCCTCTATTTCTTCAGTCACCATATTGATCGAACCTTAAACTTTTTCTTCTTCTTCAATATTTTCAATATTATATGTAGAGGGATTCTCATTGTAAATCTGTATTCTCCTTCCTTTGAATGGAATCTCTAGGTGATAATATTCCAAAGATAAATAGTCTCCTAAGTTGGCTATGGACTCCCTTGATAGGCACATGTTGAAGTATGGCTCCAAAAAACTATTATCTACCACAACAACTTCTTGAATAACTATTAGCTAGGGTATGTTGTGTAAGACAATCAAGATATATTTGATCACCCCTACCACTTTAATAAGAGTACCATCCAACTGCAAGATGCATGGGATACTTCTTATGTATTCCATACCCATGATTTCACAAACTACCTTCGGCATGATAGTTATTGTTGTGCTAGAGTCAATCATATAGTTGTGCACGATCCAACCCTCCATCCTAGGGGATAGATAGAATGGAGGTGGTCTATTTTTCCTATGGTAGAAGTGGGTAGTGTTTGAGCTAGCATAATCTTTGTAGGGATTTTCTTCTTATCCTTTACAGATTTTAACAATTCTTGCAACAGGTCCACTTGTCCAAGCAACTGTAGCGCATCATAGAGGCTCACCTTGGTAGGAATCCTCTTCAATTATTCAACAATATTGTATGATTATGCGTCGGGCTCCTTTTCCTCACTAGCAATTTCATATTTACTTCGATACCACTATGTGGCTTCTACCCTTTGATGCTTGGTCAAGGATGGGTATTTGAGCCTCTCCTTTGCCTTTTCGTTCATTTTTGTTTGCAATTGCAGCTGAAGGTTGTGAAGTTGATGGTTTTGCTTACAATTTATCCTTTTTTGGTGTAGGTAAAATATCCTTCAATAAGACGGGATTGTCTGCTTTATGTGCCAACATAGGCTCTTTCACTTGAGATTACCTCTTTTTATTTTGCACCTTTTGCTCAGTAGGTACCTTCATTGGCTCCATTTCAGTGGGATTTATAGTAACAAGCTTTTTTCTAGATCTTGTGAGAACTAAAACTTGTTTAATAGATGGAACCATAAAGTTATGATCTATTTATGTGATCATGTTGACTTGACCACCAGAAGAGCTATCCTCCAATGTTTGCACATAGTTCAAATGAACCATACAAATATATTTGCCATGTGGGTCATTACAAATGGAACACCAGAATGTAAACTTTGATGGGCTAGCTTCTTCATTTGTGAGCATAGTAGTAGCTCTTTCAAGAGATTTGTTGGGAGTAGTTGCTTGTTCTCTGGTGATGGGCAGTGGTTGAAATCTCCTTGGCTGGAAAACTCTTTCAACTTGCTTTCTTTTAATCACCATGATTTCATTACCCATTGCTCTTATAGCCAAATTCATAGATTGCAACTCCTTCAGCACCTTGTCTTGTAGATCAAGGTTTAAGGGCATTGGGGGAGATAGTAATGGTAATGGAATGGGTGGATATGGCAATATTGGGAATGGAACTAGGGCTGGTAATTACAGAATGGTTGGAGTAGGAATTGTGGGACAGAGATAGTCACTTTTGTTTGGTATGTACTCAGATTCCATGAAGTAATGGGATATATGGGTGACATGGTCAAAGGCTGAGAATATGCATTAGTGTACAGATACCGTAGAAGATCTAGGAAAAATATGCATGGTCATTTTTGGAAAAAGTACACCAATAGCAATTAGATCAGCTTTAGCCTTTTGTGTCACAAAATATAGATCAATGAATGTATTGGTATTGGACTATCGAAAGGCCATACTGATGTTGGAGTTTAAAGCTCAGAGTTATTAAAAGGTTGCTTGTTCAAGAGTAGGCCGAAGACCATCAAGAACCCTATGCAAAGTTTGAATGAACCTAAATTTGAAGTCAATGATTTTCTCTTGCGAGTGTCTCTAAATAGTAGTGAATTGATGCAGTAGAGAGAATGAATATGCTTTCTCATTGAAACCTTTGATTAGCATTTTAGCCAACTGGTCCTTGGTGGTGATGGTTGCAGGTTGTAACGACCAGTACTAGTAAAGCATTTTTTCTTGAAGAGAAAGAACAAGCAATCTTACTATTATATCCTCATCTGTGATGCCATGAATCATTTCTAAGGTAGCTATATCTTGAACATGCTCATAAGCCATCTTCCCCGTACCATCGTAAGTTGGCAAAGCCTTCATTGCTACTTATGGGATCAGATTCTAAGCTTGCAGATTCAAATATCATAAGTTATTCCATGCTAGAAACTCCCTTGGTGGTTGTGGTGGTGGATTTTGAGCCATGTGGACTGGTGTATGTGGTTGGGGAGGTGGAAAACTAGTGGTTGTACTAGCAGGACTCAAAGACACATAGAATACACTAGCTAACTATGAATATGCTATACTTGATGGAACAATTGGAGTAACTAATCTAGGGTGTTCTCCTATAACTTGGGTATCAAGTTCATAAAACTCAATGGGATCTTGTAGATTTTTAGCCTTCGATATTGTGATCATGAAGACAGCTTTCTCTCACTTCACATTTGGAGGCTTCTAGGTAGAACTGAGCCATCATATATTGTAAAAATACAGTACAAAAGTAAACATCAAACCTTAATACTATTGTGGGTGGAACCTTTTGAAAGTCCCACCTAGCATGCCAAAAACTATTGGTCATGAATCTTCTTAGTTACAAAATCTATGTTTTGTGTGCCCTAGACCTGGTCAACATTGAAAGGTCAAAGGAGAGAAATGTTATTCAAGCTAATCTCCAGAGAGGGTTGGCTCCCTTTCTAATATACTCTAATTTAAAGCTCAGGGTAATAGGAAAGAAATGGAGAAATATAGCTAGAAGCCGAAAGCGTAGGATGGGGATAGACTAATAGCCAAAATGCAAATAAAGTAAGAATCAACATGCAACAAAAATGGGAGCATAAGAACTATTTACATTTTTGCAATGACAACCTCCAAAGAGCACCTTAGTATTCATTCCTTCACCACCAAACATTAAACCAAGATGTAGAATTTAAATACAAAAAATAACAAAGATGAATGTAATCAGAAATGACATACATAAGATTATCAGATACAACACCATTCACAGAACCAAAAGTTGAAGTCTTTCTATTGATGCAAAAAAATTGAAGTGTTTTTTGCAGAGTGTCCAACCTTTTTTCTTACATGAAACTGACTAGCATTTATAGAGGGTTGTGTGTCTTTCATTTAATGCACTTAGAAATAAAATGTTGGTAGATCAAAAACCAACAAGAATAATTTCCTCCTCAACATCAGTGATGTTTTGGTTAAAATATTCTTCATGGAAACTATGATTCGACTTTGATGGGAGAATCACATGTGGAAATTAGTAGGATTAAACAATGGAAAGCAACCATGTACATCGCTGCATTGGGACATAGCAAAATTACCTAAAAATTGGGAGATTGTTCATTGAATTTGCTTCACCCTTGCACCTTGGAACTCCACCTTCACCAAGAAATTCCACTGAGCATTAAATCTATCTTGAAAAATAGTAATATTGGTAGGCGGTGCATTGAAAATGAACAAGAATGGGATCTGCTCTTGCAAATTCAAAGCAAAAATTATGGAAATGTGGCTTGCATCATTTCAAAAAATAAATTCCACCATTCTTTGGTCCTTCCCAATAGAATATGCAAAATAGCACCTTGGGAAGCAACGTCTTTGAGAATAAATGCAAAAGAATCGATTTCGCCCAAATATGAGGTAAAACAGCCTTTTTAGGGCCATAATGGGTGACAATGACAAGTTTGTTTGGCTTTTGATTCACCGCGCACTCTCCTTCTTCCTATCATTTCCTTTGAAAAATAGCAAAATTACCTAATTTTGATACAAAGGAGGGTGATGGGGATTTTTACCCCCTCTGGGAGGTGATATTGACTTCAACTTCTTAGCTTCAGGATGAGCATGCCCATATTTTAATTCCATCAGCAAAAAATACTTTTGAACCTTTCAACTGCAATTGGTGGCACTACCTTTTTAAATATAATTTTTTCCCAAGTAGGGGCAAAAGGGAGTTTAGCTCCTCACTCAGGGAAAAAGTAATTTTTGACCTTCAACATTTTAATCACCATGGTGTTGTGCTTATTATTTACGTTTTCCCCAAAGAGGGGTGAAAGCCTTCTTTAAAACCTATTTTGACTTGTCAACATTGGGTCTGTCACGCTACAACTTCCCTTCACCCAAAATTTATTTTTAAAACTTCTTTCATCCCTTGGAGAGGAAAAACCACATGGCACCTCTCAACAGGGGCACCTTCGATTTGATACACCTTAACGTTGCATTAAGCGCTCCTTTTTTTATCTTTACCTCACCACAGGCAAAAACACCAATGCATTTTAAAAGAGAGTCCCACATTGTTACTTAGTGTATGCATTGACAATATTTTAATCTGGCCTTTTCACCCCAAAGAGAGGTGACGATGAGTTTCACCCCTCACTTGGGGTGAAAGTGTTCTTTAAGTCCTGTTTGATTTATCTGTATCGGACCCTCAACGCACTAACTTTTAAACTCCCCACTTGGGGTGAAAGTGTTCTTTAAGTCTTGTTTGATTTATCTGTATCGGACCCTCAACGCACTAACTTTTAAACTCCTCCTTTTGCTGTGTTTCACCCCAAAGAGGGGTGACAAGGAGTTTCGCCCCTTACTTGGGGCAAAAATCCTTTTAACCTTTTACTTGCCAACTCTTATTTTGACATGGCCATTTTGCCTCTTTTAAACAATGTTCGCCCCAAAGAGGGGCGATAAAGGTTTTCGTCCCTCTCTTGGGGTAAACAAACATCAACTCTTTGCTAGGCGCCTTTCAACTCCTTCACATCATGATTTTTGATTGCTTGCATTTTAAACTGATATTTTATCCAAGGAAGGGGTGAAACTACTTTTAATGTTAATTTCGAGAAAACACATTTTCCTTTCTTTCCTTAGGCATTTTTTGAGCGATTTTGATTTCTTCCAGGCGCAATCACTTATGTTGTTGTTTTTTGTCCCAAAATAGGGTGTAAATGATTTTTGCCTCTCTCAGGGTGAACTCACTTCCATCAATACCTTTAAATTTTCCATTAACCACGTTTTCATGTTCCTT
The DNA here is from genome assembly GCA_028583015.1 of Wollemia nobilis. NCBI lineage: Eukaryota > Viridiplantae > Streptophyta > Pinopsida > Araucariales > Araucariaceae > Wollemia > Wollemia nobilis. The sequence goes on from JAQPPZ010000715.1 coordinate 7,194,491, forward strand.
TTACTTATGGCATTAATTTTATTTTCAAAACTCCATTATCTCCCAGCACAGCGTCCATGAAAATTTGAAGGAAGGAATTTAAAATTAAAATAACTACAACAAAATATATATTGGTAAATCTCTGAAGTGTTACATTATCTATTATACTTTACCTTTTTTTACAATAAAAATCATCAACAAAATTTTAATGTGGCAAGATGAAAAAACTACCAACAGATCCAAGTTTCATATTTATTGCATTCTCTCTTAAAAATGGTTCTACTCTTTGGAATGGTTTAAAAACATCTGTTGATCTTATGATTAAAGGTTTAATATGGGTGGTGGAAACTAGAGAAAAAAAATCTATTTGGATGGATACTTGGTGTGATAAAAAACCAGTCTATTTAGATCCAGTTTTGAAACCTTGGATGAGATTGCTTCAAGACAAATACGGTGATAGGGTTTCAAACATTTTTTAAAAGGATTGAGAAGGAAGATACAAATGGAAAGAATATTTTTTTACAAGTATAAAATACATTGATTCTAGGAGGAAATTGAGTATAAATATAACAACTGTGATTATTTTTAGGGGTGGCAAGGAAAAATTGATTTGGGAGTTGAATAGCTCGAGAGAATACACAACAAGAAGTGGATATAATGTTCAACACCAACATAATAATAATATCACTAGAATATGAAGAGATATTTGGGATAGCCCAAGCATTCCTAAAGTCAAAATGTTTGTTTGGGTAGTAGGTCATAGAAGAATTTTATCCTAGGATAACCTTATGAAAAGGTGTTTTCATGGCCCCTCTCAATGTATTTTCTGTAATGAGGAGAGTCTTGACCATCTCTTAGGACATTGCTCAATAGTCTAGAATTTATGGCAATGGATTCTTAATATGTTTGTTAAATTCATGGTGATGAACAGCAGAATTAAATATTGGTTAAAGCAATGGCAGAGCACTTATAAAAATGAGGCTTTACAAACAATATGGGATGTATCAAAAGATACAATGCTTTGGACTATATGGATAGAAAGGAATAGAATAATATTTAAAGGAAAGGAAAGCAGTTTAGAGGTAATTAAAAAGAAGATATGTTTAGCCATAGAGGAGTCTAAACCAACCCTATCAACTCACCCAATACCTAATTTGGAAGCAGAGAGTCTTGATAGATGGAGTCAAGTCATTAAATGGAATTATGATGTTGGGTACAAGAGAAGCAAAAATAAGGTAAAGAATATAAATTGAAAACCACCATATGTGGAATAGGTTAAATTAAATTTTGATGGAGCATCTAAAGGAAATCCAAGACTAGCAGGAGAAGGAATAATTAGAAATAATAGAGGAGATATTTTGTCTCATTGTGCTTTCAATAGTGGATTTAAGATAAATAATGAAGTTGAAGCTTGGGAATCTTTAGAAGGGTTGAAAATATGTAAACATGTGAAATGGAAGAGTATGGATGGAAGGTGATTCTCTCATAGTAATAAATGTAATTTTGAGGAAAACAAAAGCTCCATGGAATATACAAGAGATAATTGTGGAAATTCAATATCTTGCTAAAGAGTTTGAAGAAATTAGGTTTACAAATATATTAAAGAAAGGAAAAAAATGTGTAGATAAGCTAGCCAATAGAGGGGTTTTGATTGAGGATCATGAAGTTAAATTCTCCTTTCCATGGTTAGAGGAAGTAGAAAGTTTAGTTGAAGCTAAAAAAAATGTTGATTGCCTAAATCAATTAATGATTAAGATTTACTTTAATGTTTTCCATTTGTAATATATGTTTTATTTTGTAATAGTAATGTGTTTTCATTTAGACTATTTATTATAATTTTTGTGGTTGCACTTATGTTTCAGGAAGGAAACTAGCAATCCGGATTTGGTAAAGCAGACTATGATAGTGCGATGTTTTGGAAATATTACTCTACTAAGATGCAATGCATAGATAGTAGAGGTGAAGTTTTGGGATTGTGAATGCTGCCACAGGAAAATGTCAAGAAAGATGCTAAATTTTAGAGTAATTGTATTCATACAGAGATTTGAAAAGATCCAAAAAAAGAAAATCAAGAATTTGAACATTTTATGTAAAATGATGTAGGTTTTTAGCTATAGCATCTCAACTGAGATGAGAAGAGTAATTATTCGTAAACTCTCAAGCTCTAAATAAGAGAGACATAATTTTTCAAGGGTGGGGGACCCGAGTACAACCCCTTATTATCAAGCAAAAAAAATAAAGACATTTATTATAACTTTATCTTCGAACTTAAGGTTCCCTTCAATATATCATATTTTAGAGATCATTTTTCTTTTATACTCATGCTTAATAAATTTAAAGAAAACTTTGAACTTTTATCATTTAAATTATTCCACTAAAATTTGGATATCATTTTTACCCTTATAGGTTTATAGGGAACCAATTCTAAAATGGCATCTACTATAATAATAGTCTGATTTCATGATATCAATGATGAAGTATATAGCATAAATACTTGTTGAGCTTTACAAATAGTAGTCTCTACTAGTTTATCCTCATGCCTACAAGATTTGGAGTTTCTTTTACCAGAGTCTCTTAGAAATCACCCTATCTATTGGTTGATCCCACCACTACATTCAATCGTTATTACCTTGGGGACATTCCTACTTCAACTAATCTATAACTAAACATTGGATATAGTTAGGGCCTTGAACGAACAAAATATTAATTTGAAGGGAAAACCACTAAATATTTATCAAAATAATTTCTAGAGAAACTAGAAAGGATGGAAAAGTGGTTAGACATAGTCGCCACATACTTAAAAATAATTTACTATAGTCTATATATTTTTATTGGAAATAAAATTAAACAATTAAAAATTGTCAAGCTTGTCAAATTTGGATTCAAGATTGACCTTCTATTCTATGTAGTAAACCAAAAGTAGTTATCCATTGACATATGAATATTTAAAATATCATATACTTCAATTAGTTTTGTACATGCCAACCAATGATTTAATTTAGCTAAAGATAAAATACATTAAGAAAATTTGCGTCCATCTTTGAATCAACCATGTTCAAGTCCTCTACCAAAATTCATTTAGTGAAAGGGATATTAACTCCTTACTAATCCCAAATTTTAACCTAGAACTAGTAGCATCATGATAATAAATGGACTGATGGACAATAACATGTTATTGTACAAGAAATATGGCCAAAATAATTTTATAAAAAGTATCCTCCACTTTTTTAGTCATATATATTTGCATGTAATGTAAGAAATAGAGTACAAGATTCCTAACCCTCTTAATGAGAAGTAGCTAGGAATGATCATTGTTTCCAAATTGTATAGATATTTATATCAAGAATCCAACCAATTCATTTAATTTTTGTACAATTTTGATATTTGGTTTACATATTTAATATCATGATCTACTCTATGTTTTCTAACTTCTCGCATTCCAATATAAGACTAAAAATTTCATGAGAATTACGTTAATTTTAAAGTCTCATTGGCAATAGCCCTAAGAGAATTTCATGAATTGCTATTATTAATAGGAGATATGGAGCATAATTGATTCTTATGAGAAAATAGTTAGACATATAAATTCATATACTTCATGTTATTGTTACATAAAACATTGTCTTATCCTCTTGAAATATAGTTAAGAGAATATGGAGGCATCATTGTATTTATTTTGGACTTTCCTCGATACTTTATCCATCAATTCATCTCTATATGGCTATATTAGTGAGCCCTCTTGATCATATTAGTGTTGAGAAGACCTAAGCACCCACTGACAACTAACATCTTTCTCACCCATGACAAATTTTTTTTTTTTTTATATGGTTTTAGGTAAAATGGGAACAGTTCTAAGCCAATAAAGAAACCAATATCTCATGCACATTGTGAATAGGATAACTAAAAGAGCTCTCAAAACTAGCATCATTATGCCAACCCTAAAATATTAGAATAATATTTTAAAATTAGTAAATGCAACATACGAAGGTTAATCATTGCAAGAAGACCTAAAGGCATTGGTAGGTTTAGTTATTTTAATAGCATCCCTTAAAAATTTGACAACAACCATATGCCTCGAAGAAATATTTTGTCTATAAGGACAATCTCTTTTCACATGATCAAATTCGTAGTTTTTTTCAACTGAATGCATTTCCAAAGGTTACCATTAACAAAGATTGTCATGCAAGTCTTTTTTCATATAGCCTTATGGATGGACCTAAAAGCTCCAATTCTTTTCCTTTTCTTTTTATACAATATAAACCTTATTATTCTTCTAGTAATGTCCATTATAAATGGTCTAATGGTAAAGCTTAGAAAGGATAAATTAACCGATAGTGGATAGATTACCATCAAAAGTACCTTAGAATGAAAATAAAAAAATCAAACCCAAAGGCAAAAGGCATATCCACAAATGATCCATGTGTTCAAATGTAAGATAGATTTCATAGCCTCATTTAAGTTAAACTAGAAAGATATTATCTTATTTAAAGGACTCTCATTTATTCTAAAATCTACTCGATTACTCCTAGTTAATTTTTGTCCACTTATGAAGATTGTATTTTATTACTACCTCGTCATAAAAAAAAATTAACAATTCATGGTGACATTTTCTAAATTTGATAACTACCTCATATTGGAGATCTTAAGGACTCTATTTGAGCTTTGAAACCAACGTGTCCATTAAGGGATGACCCTTGATCCTATTTTTTTTATGGTCAAACATGATATTTTGAGATTCCTCTACCAAAAATTCCCATGTGTTTGTTCACCTCTCTCTATGTCAAGTATTGAATACACAATAATAGTGCTTCTATTTTGATCTACTTAACTTTTTAGAAGAAAGTGTAGTTTTAGGATCTTGTCTTCTATAAACCATTGCAAGAGAATGAGTAGTAGAGACTAAGGTATTGATGATAGATTTATTCTATTGAAAGTAGTCCTTGTAATGACAATATTTTTTCCTTTTGTGAAATAAACTATGATAGGTGTACTACTAACAATATCATTGTATGCTTGGTTAGGATTAATCTAAGGGAAAATACCATTACTAATAGGAAATATTAATGAGGTTTCCAATGCAATTAGCAAATATTGAGCTAAGGTGTTGGAGACTATAGTAAGTGGGATGATTGAAATGAGGATGGTATTGGTAAAAATACATGAATACTAAACCATGATGCTACAACCCAAAGTAAGGGGATGGTTAAAATGTTGAGAGCTCTACGAGTGGGATTTAAAAGAAGGATTTACAAAATCAAAATGACCACTTAAAGAATTAAGTGTTTCAACTCTAGAAAATATGAAACCCTAAGCTCCTTAACAATCCCTAAAGAAATAGAGGGGGAAAAATAATCAGACCTCCTAGGAAAATTTAATATGTATATAGGACAAAATGATAAAATATCCAACAAGACATCTTGACAACTTGCAAATACTAAACTAATCTTGATAGAGACTTAGATAGGGTTCTAGATGTCATCATACATGGGAGACCCAACTGACGTAGGGTTTGCCTTGTGGTAGAAGGCAACAACTATATTGCTAGGGAAGGGTAGAGAAATTGGAATCCTTGTACGTGGTACAACAAGAAAACTATTGAGTTTTATAATATAGGAATGGTAGGGGTAGGTGGGATTAGATATTTAAAATAAAATTGCAACACATTATCTATAACTCCTATGGTGGTGGCAACAACATTGATTAAAAATAAGAATTGACAAAAATGAAACATATCATGATAGAAATTTCAGTCTTTAAGCTATTGTTATTTTCACTATACAAAAAATACACTCTAGTTTCTTTGGAACAATCTCCATTACAAATTCTTAGGATTTATTATTTTAAAATTACGAAACCATGGATATTTGTTCACATGCTTTTCTCAATCTTAAAACATAAAGAGTAAACACATATTTTCCAATGAATCACTAATACATAGTAAACTTTGTTGTTACTTTGTAACTTCATATAATTTAATCACTGAGATAGACTTTGTTATCATGACTAATTTCATAAAAAATAATATAACTAACAATGATGTACATGTTGGATGGTCCATCCGAATGGATAAATTTAACTTATGCTACTCTATGAATAATTGGAATTATTACAATACTAGCAATGGCTTTTTTCAACTCGTAATATTATTTTGTTTTTATTACATCTTTTTATTTTATAATTTTTTAATTTTTACATTTTATTTTTATGCTTTTAAACATTTTTTTTTAATAGGCTATGTGTGGCTTCTATGGGGGCCATTCACATTACAAAAACAAAACATTACATTGCTCTCATTACATTTCTATCAAATTAATTAAATCATATCCAACCTCTCTTTCTATAAAAAAAATATTCTTCATATCTCTTTCTAATCAAAGAGATTTGCCATCTTCCTTAATGCTAAGTATCACCAATCAACTCCTTTTTATCATTTCATACATACCTTCTAAAATTAAAATTTTGTCAAGATAAAATTTCACACTATGAATGGTTAAAATATTTATTTCCCATTTTTCATATTTATAAATATAAATATATCATCTATAACAATATGAGAGTTTCTTAATATCTTTTTTTAGGGTTCTTACTCATGCCACTAATATTCCAAGATATTATACATGGAATGTGAGAGGACTTAATGAACTAGCCAAACAAAGACTTGCTAGTTCATTGAGGAGAGACTTGCTAGATATTATACATGAAAAACTTCTAAATATTCCAAATGAAAGTCCTCTCATAGAAAGTGAGAGGACTTAATGGACTAGCCAAATAAAGACTTGCTAGTTCATTAAGGAGATAACTCAGACCCACGGTTTTCATCATCCAAGAAACCAAGATTGACACAAAAGCATCCATCAAAGTTACAAAGAAAATTTGGAAGAAGGAAGAAGTTTTTTTTAGTCATGCTTGAGGTTCTTTTGGAGGTATGATGTGTATATGGGACCCGGTTAGGATCAAAGGCATACTGATTCATTCAACTGATAGAATAACAAGTGTCCTGTTCCATGACAAGGACTGTGATACCTCGTGGATCCTCTCCAACATTTATGCTCCAAACACACTCTCGAGAAGAGCTTCTCTATGGGAGACTTTAAGCAACCTGAAGAATTATTTCTCTAATATCCCTTGGATTTTTGTAGGGGACTTCAATACCCCCCTCTATCCTTCGGATAAAAAATGAGGAAATGGAATTCCCCTCAAAAGTATGGAATATTTCAATGAATTTATTAACTCCAATGAACTAATGGATGTTTATCTCAAAGGTGCCAAATATACTTGGAGCAACAAAAGAAGTGGCCACCAACATATTCAGGTAAAATTGGATAGGTTTTTCTTTTCCAAGGAAGTCGTTCTAATGTTTAGGGATGCAAGCCTCCAATCCCTGCTCAAAATCAGCTCAAACCACAATCCTCTTCTAGAAGTTGATAAAACCCATTCTTTCAAGACCCCATTCAGGTTTGAAGCCATGTGGCTCCATCATCCTGATCTCAGGAATAGAATATCTCAATGGTGGCAACAAGTTGTCCAAGGAACTCCCTCATTCAAGTTAGCCCAAAAACTTTGCCTTATTAAGGAGAATCTTAGAATATGGAACAAGGAAGTCTTTGGAAACTTATTTGAAAATAAGCAATTCATTAAGGACAGGCTAGAAGTTATTGAAAGCAAAATTCAAAATGGATAGATTGATGACCAAATCAGGAACGAGGAAAGGAACCTCCTATCAGAGTTTCACAACATTCTAACTTGCAAAGAAACCTTCTAGAGATATAAATCCAGAGCTATTTGGCTTAAGGAAGGAGATTCCAACACAAAATATTTCCATGCCTCTACATTGTGAAACAGAAGTACAAAAAAAATCAAAGATATTTTGAAGGATGATGGTACTTCCACAAAAGATATCCATGAAATTAGAATAGAGGTCATTTCCTATTTTAGTTCTCTTCTTGGATCTCCCAACCCCTGTTCTACCTTTGCAAAGGATTTCCTACTACAACATATTCCCCACTCCATTTCTCCTGCTGTTAATTCCAAGTTGATTTATCCTTTTACTACGGATGAGATTAAACAAGCCCTCTTTTCCATGAATCTTGATAAAGCCCCCGACCTGGATAGGTTCCCACCTAGATTCTTCCAATCCTTTTGGGATATCATGGGCCCTGATATTTGCTCAACCATTAAGGAATTCCAATCATCCAAAACCATTCCTCATAGGTTCAATTCCACTTTTATCGCCCTGATTCCCAAAGGACCCATTTCCAAATCCATGGTTGATTTTAGACCTATTAGCCTCTGCAATGTGGTCTAAAAAATCCTTACCAAAGTGATGGTCAATAGGATGAAGGACTCCCTCCCTAGCGTCATTGATTCATGTCAAGGAAGCTCAGTTCAAGGAAGATTTATTACTGACGAAATTATCACCATCCATGAAGCATTGCACTTTGCCTCTCAAACTAAGAAAACTGCTTTTATCCTCAAATTAGATATGAACAAAGCCTATGATAGATTCAATTGGGACTTCCTCATCACCATCCTTCTCAAGTTTAGCTTTCATCCGGACTAGGTTGATCTCATTAAAGGATGCATTTCCACTCCTTGGTTTTCTATCCTTATTAATGGGTCTACTGCAGGTTATTTTTAGAGTGCTAGAGGTTTGAGACAAGGAGATCCATTATCTCCCTTTCTCTTCATTATTGTAGTTGAATCACTTGGAAGAACCCTAAAATTTGCTTGCAGAACAGGATTCATATCTAGAATTAAAGTTGTTTCGCATATTGATCTGATGATGCACCAACAGTTTGTGGATGACACCATAATTTCCACCTATACCTCTATATTTGAAGCTAAGGTCATCAAATACATTATTTTCCTTTATGAAGAGGTTGCAGGTCAAAGGGTCAATTTCCATAAAAGCAAGGTCTACTTCCTTAACACTCCTCATCAATGCCAAATAAAAATTGCTTGAATCCTTGAGTGCTTTGTGGCTTCCTTTCCTGCCACCTACTTAGGTCTCCCTTTGTTTGTGGGAAATCCTACCGAATCAATGTGGAATAATGTGATAGAAATAATCCAAATAAAATTAGTAGGATGGAAATGAAATCTCCTCTCCCAAGCTACCAAAGCCACTCTCACAATAGCATACCTTCAAAGCATCCCTATCTACTTTCTTTCTATCTTTAAGGCCCCTACTTTGGTATACACCAAAATAGAACAAATACAAAAAATATTTCTTTGGACAGGGTCAGAAAACAAATAAAGGTTCCATTTAGTGTCCTAGGATAAAGTTTGCAGATCCAAAGCTCAAGGAGGAATTGGTCTCAGAAGAATACACAAACTAAATATTGCTCTTATGGCCAAACAAGCTTGGAGAATCATTTCCAATGTCAACACTGAATGGATCACTATAGTAAAGAGGAAATATTTGCAAGGAATTGACTTCCTTAATGAGATGGCTCCTACCAATGGATCAGCTTTCTGGAAATCCATAACCCACACTAGACATCTCTTGAGTAAAGGACTAATATGGCAGTTAGGTAATGGAGAGAACATAGATTTTTGGCATGACAAGTGGATCAAAGGAGAACCACTAATTGAAGACCCCCATATTTCTATCCTGAAAGACTTCACCAATTCCTTGATGGGATGAAAGGTTTCTAACTTCATAATTCATTCCAATAACATCCCTGCTTGGAAACCTTTCATGTGCAACACTCATCCTGTTGAGTCTGTCTCCCTGGAATCCCTTCTCAATACAATGGTCATACCCACTGACAACACCAAAGACCATTACATTTGGGAGCACACTAAAAGTGGAGAGTTCTCCATCAAGTCTGCATACCAACTCCTAATTTCACCCATTGAGACCATGTTCCCCTGTCATCTTGTTTGGCTCAAAAATATTATTCCTAAAGTCTCCTTTTTTTCCTGACTGGAAATTCAAAATAAGATCCTTACTACTAACAATTTGCTCAAAAGAGGCATCATTATTCCTAATCGTTGCCACCTAAGCAATTTTGCCTAGGAATCCACCCAACATCTATTCTTGGGTTGTGCTTATTTGTCTACCATCCTTGACAACCTTTTCCACACATTCCATGTCCTTTGGGTTAAACCCCATTCTGTCATTGATCTCTTCACCTAGTGGCATTATCCTTTCCACAATACCTGCCTCAACTCCATTTGGAAGTTTTGCCTCCACCATTTTCTTTGGAAAATTTGGCTCAAGAGGAATAACAGAGTTTTCTCAAATATTTGTAAGGACTCTTCCTCGTTAACTAGAAAAATCATTTCCTGTGCCAAGGAAAATGCCCAACTCACCCCTTCCACTAAACCCCCTATTTCCAGGTTTGAATCCTCCTTACTCTCTTCCTTGAACATCTCCCTGGAGGATTCCCCACCCCTCACCCATCCCAAGGATAAAATTAATACTAAGTGGATTCCCCCACCGATTGGTTGGATCAAATTGAATTTTGATGGTGCTTCTAAAGGTAACCCAGGGAGAGTAGGTGCTGGAGGTATTTTTAGAGATCACAAAGGGGATGCCATCTTAGCCTTCATTGAGTATCTTGGTTTTCAATCCAACCATTTTGTGGAGGCTATAACCCTATGGAGAGGTCTATCCTTAATCAAGCACAATCCCAACAGGTTGATAATTGAAGGTGACTCACTCAACATTATCAACTACTTGAGGAATAGCAAAAATCCTTCATGGAAGGTTAGAAGCTACATCGAAGAAGCAAGGAAATTCATCTCTCATCAGTAGGAATCTATAATCCAACATGCCTTTAGAGAAGCAAACAAGGTGGTTGATGTGTTGGCAAACCAAGGGGTCAACCTCAATGGTTTGATTACTTGGTCTAATAATTTCCCCCAAGGAATCACTGACGTGGTCAACAAAGAAAAAGCATCAATTTTCCATAACATAAATGGTCAATATTTTCCTTCTGTTCAAAGTTGCAATGACCAACCTTAAACTATTTTTTTCAACGAGTGTGCTAATCAAGTCCACCTTGGACTTACCTTTTTCACTGTGTAACCTTTCTAGTGTTAGCAAGGATGTTGCTTAGGAGAGGCTGCCAGGGATGTGTCGTAGGTTTGTTGATATTGGTCTTGTCGAGTTTTTGTTTCCTTTTTATTTTATTTTATTACAGGTTGGATGCCTTGCTATCTCATGTTGTTCCTCTTCACAACATCCTATAATGTTATTTTTGTAACAAGATTTTGGGATTCCTTTCAAAACCCATTTTAATACATTCTATATATATATATATATATATATATATATATATATATATATATATATATATATATATATATATATATATATATCCAAGATATTATTAATCTCAGTTTTATTTGGATTTTAGGGCTTGTCAAAAATGGTAGACCTATGAATGTAATTTGATTTTTACCCTGTCAATAAATTTTTTAACCTTTTCAAATATATATATATATATATATATTCCAAGATATTATTTTCATTGTTATTTTTTTTATTTGTAATTTTAGCCCCACTTCTTGTTAATACTTGTGATATTTGATTTTATTTTCCCATATCAATATCCCTTTGGTTTTATTTTTCTCTTTGTTTTTACTTCTTGGGTCTTCCTATCTTTTTATTTTCACCAATACTTTCATCATCATCCATCTTTTCAATCTTCTCACACTGTTCGAAGTAATACTTATCATCTATAGGTTTGTCTTGTTGTGCAGGATTTGTAGAGCAAGGAATAACCTCAAAAGTACATTTTTCTTTATATTGCCCTAGAAACCCTAAAGTGCAAGGACCCTCTTCCAAAGAAATTACCTCCTTATTCTGATCTAAAAGCCCTAAATTGTTATAGATTTCCTCCATCCTCATTTCTTTATTATGATGCTCTTGAAACCCTAAAGTGCAAAGGATAACCTCTATACCACTTTCACTTTTATTATCAAGAGAGGATTCTATACTACTTGAGAAAAATGAAGACGATTTACTTGGAAAGAGCTTGAACTCTTTTGTTGTCTTTATGTTTGGATTTTCCTCACATTTACCTTTGCACCTTTAATTCCTTCTAAACTTGAACTTACATATTGTACTTTCTCATCCCTTATATCCTTCTTTTTTTCTTCTAATTGTTATCCAAGTGAGTTATGGTGGCCTTTTCCATAATATGTTCTAGATAGGCGTTCTTTTCCCCTTCTTTAGGAGTGGAATATCCTTTATTTGATCTACCTTCTATTAATGTATGATTTTCTTGCTTCGCCTTGAAGTTTTTCTTATGACTAATTTTTTTTTGTCTCTTTCTTCATAATTTTTACTTTGCAAACTCTTACCATGTAGCCAGTCTCATAACAATTACGACAACTAAATGTGATGTTTTCATAATCCACATGTTGATCTCATTCTCTTGATTCAAATTTAATTTTAATGGATTGTGGAAAAAGTTTTGAAATATCCATAACAACACATATCCTGGTATATATAGCTTGCTTCTACTCCTTAATAGTTAGTCCTTCCTTGATGAATTCTCCTAGGGTATTTCCAATATTCTTCAAAACATCTTTATTGATAAGCTGATATGGAAGTCCAAAAAACCTAACCCAAACTCAATAGAAAAAATTTCATTCCATGGTCTTAAATAAAGGGTATCCCTCCCTCTAAACCATAGGCTACCACTTCGTATTTTATCTTTGATTTCTAAATTAGAAAAGATGACAAGGAGAATACCTTTAGGAAGAAAACTCAATGTAGTTTGATTTCAACCCTAGCTTCCACTTGATCCAATCTTGAATCTCCGAAACCCTTAGCCAGGATCTACAAAACTTACATATTAACCCCCTTATTTTCAAAATCATTATATCGTACTCAATCATCTCATTCTTGATCATCACATCTGGTGCAACATCTCCTACTTGGGTCGAACTTTCTATATATTTGCTCTTCCACTTATATTCAACTTGGGCATCCATACTTCCAACTAGGCCATCCTCACTTCTCATTAAGGCTTTCCAATATAACTTTCCTTCTAAACTAGCTAGTGGAATTGAAACTAGCTCTCAACTTACACTCCCTCTTTTTAAAAAAAATATATATATCAAAATACATTTTATTTTATGCTTTTAAACATTTTCTATTTTCAAAATACCTTTTATTTTTATGTTTCACTAACATATTTACCTTTTCTTAAAAAAATCTTATATATTTTTTTGGATAATACAAAAAAAATCCAATATATACATATCAGACCTACCTTTTGTGGGATAGCCAAGCCTAAGGTCTATGTAACAATGAAGTTTTAGTTAGAAATTACCTGGTGGATACAATTAGAGTGATAATCATTGTTATGTTTGAGAAGTTAAAAGAAAACATTATTGTCAGATCTCAAGTGATAAACATTAAAGGAAACCAAGGCAACCTGAAGTGATAAACATCCTTGGTTAAGATTTATTAGTTACATCGGCAAAACTTTCAAAAATGCCAGGATTGGTTAATCCTAGAATTAAATTGAACTCAATTCTCAAGTTTTATACAAAGCCACAAAGGTGCTACAATAAGGTCCCTATAAGCTAGAACACAAAAGAAGGCAAGCATTTGAGAGTCAGGAAGAGAGGCAAGGTCCCTACAAACTTTAAAAAAAAAATACGGAGCAGCCTAAAACACGAAGAAACTCCGCGGGGTGCGTCACAATAAAGATATGCTGGACGTCGTGGATTTCAGCAGTTTTGAAGTCCACGGGCTACAGTGAAATGTTGTTTTGAGCAGCTGGAGACAAAAGGCTTGCATGAATTTCGATGAAAAAGGGGAGCGGCTGGGGGCACAGGCTATATGCCGCTGAGAAAAAAGAGATAAATGGAGCTGACTACGACATATGTCGAGATGGAGCAATGCTGCGAACTTGAATACGTGATAAGTCCGCGGGGCTCGATAATAATTAAATAATAAAGTGGGCGGCTTATAACATAAACAAAATATGTCCTATGTTGCTAGATAAAATCTTCCACACGCTTTACTATGTCAACTTATGAGCAGGCTAGAACATGCTTGCTCTACGCCACACGCTTTACTATGTCAACTTATGTTCTACGCTGTTAGAAAATACAAAGATTGTTGGGTGGAGTGAATCACTAACAGCTAATAATACAAAATGAACTATAACCTAACTTTGCTAAGTTGGTTAATCAATCACGCAGAATATTTGCTCAATAACAAAAATATACGAGAGGTATTATTTATGCTTAACAACAGAAATACATCCACATACTTTAATTTGGAAATACATCCACATTCATCTACAATTGAACTAGTTTGATAAACTCTGCGTTTCTGTTGTGCTACTTTGTTCTCCTTTGCTCCGCTCTCTTCTATTTCATCATTTTCTTGCTCTAAGGATGACACCGACTTATATAGCTAGATATTGGAGGGATAAGGCTTATCAGCCTTCTGACATGCATTGAATACAAAACTAGGGTTTCTATCCAAACGCAACTGCTAGTAATAATTGTGCACACTTTAAAAATGCGCCAATTGACTTTTGGAAGATAAGATATGTTAGAGATCTAACAAGTGTGAAATCTGGTTTAATTTCTAACATCCTCCTTTAAACGAGATTTCACAAAGACTTTGACACCTAGCGTTTCCCTTAACCTGTTAAAGTCTTCCTCATTCAAAGGTTTTGTGTAGATATCCGCAACTTGGTCTTTGAACCTACAAAACAATAACATAACTTCATTAAAATGTATCAGCTCTCTGATGAAGTGGTAGTGGATATCAATGTGTTTGCTCCTACTATGAAACACTAGATCCTTCGACAGTGCTATGGCTGAATTATTGTCACAAAATATCGTTGTTGCTTCCTGGTGATGACTCAGCTCACCCAGGATTCTTCGCAGTCATACTATCTGGCATGTGACTGAGGTGGTGGTAACATACTCTACCTCAGTAGTAGATAATGCAACAATTGGTTGTTTTTTTTATGACCATGAAACTGCACCCGATCCAATATGGAATGAATAATCAGAAGTGCTCTTCCTATCATCTATACTGCCAGACCAATCGCTATCTGTGTAGCCAGCAAGTTCAAGTTGGTGTTTCCTGGCATAAAAGATTCCATGATTCCTGGTCCCATTGACATAACGTAGAATTCTCTTTCCCTGCCTGCAAGTGAGTGTTCTTGGGTGTCTCCATAAATCTGCTAATCAGACACATTGCAAACATCAGTTCAGGTCTAGTTGCTATCAAATACATGAGACTTCCAACTAGCCTCTTGTAGAAATTTGGATCAATACTGCTGATGTAATCTGTTTTGCTTAATTTTAGGCTTGTGGCAACCGATGTGATCTTTGGTTTGTTGTCCTCCATTCTGAATCTCTTCAAGACATCAACTGCATACTTGCCTTAAGAGATGAAGATGTCATCCGTAGATTGGTCAACTTTGATACCAATAAAATAATTCAAGCCTAAGTCCATCATCTCGAACTCCTTCTTCATGGCATTTCTAAACTGTTCAAACAACATATTGTTGTTGTTAGTATAAATCATATCATCTACATACAAGCAGACTATTATCATCTCGCCCTCTGCATTTGTTTTCATGTACAGTGTGTGCTCATGTGGGCATTTAATGAACCCATTTTCTTGAAAATAAGCATCAATACGGCTATACCAAGCCCTTGGTGCTTGCTTTAACCCATACAGGGCCTTCTTCGATTTTAGGACCTTGCCTTCTTGCCCTTCCAGCTCATAGTTGGATAGCTAGTCTATGTAGACCTCTTCTTACAACACTCCATTGAGGAAGGCAGACTTGACATCCATTTGGTAAACATTCCAACCTTTTTGGGCTTCCAATACCAGGATCATTCTGATTGTGTCAAGTCTTGGATGGTGTCTTCATATTGGAGATTCTTCTTGCAAGTGGAGGTGATCATGATGATGAGGTTGTGTTGTTGCTGGCACCAATATTACTGCTTAAGGCTATAGGCTCATGCACTCTATTTTCCTCCAAGTCCTCAGACTCAATAATTATTGGCTCTTGTTGATCATTCTTTGATTTCCAGTTCCAAGCTTCATCTTCCATGAACTTCATATCGCGGCTGATGATCAATTTCTTTGTTACATGATTATACAACCTATAAGCCTTCGATTCTTAACTATAACCAGTGAAGATGCATCTCTCTACCTTGTCATTCAGCTTCTTTCTCTTCTCATCTAGGATGTGTGCATATGCTATGCACCCAAAAACTCTTAAGTGAGCAACACTTGGCTTTTGGTTGCTCCATGCCTCTTGAGGAATCTTGTCTTTCACACTCTTTTTGGAACATTTGTTCAGCAGATAAACTGCACAAACTACAGCTTCTGCCCAAAACTCATGTGGCAAAATTTTACCTTCAGCATGCTTCATGCCATCTCCATTATGGTTCTATTCTTCCTCTTTACAACACCATTCTATTGCAGTGTGTATCTTATTGTGAACTGCATTCGAATTCCATTTTGCTTGCAAAAATTATGGAATTCATTGGAGATGTACTCACCTTCTCCATTAGTTCTGATAGTCTTCACATAATAGTCGCTCTGTTTTTCAACCAGAGCCTTGAACCCCTTGAATTTACCAAAAGCTTTTGACTTTTTCTTGATGGGATATACCCATGTCCTTCGACTGAAGTCATCAATGAAAGTCAAGAAATACTTGTTACTGGTAAAAGTGTTGGTTTGCATCGGACCGTAGATATCAGAATGCACCATCTCTAATGGATGTGAAACTCTCCAAGACTGTCCTAAAGGGAATGCAACCTTGTGTTGCTTTCCAACTAGACAACCTTCACATGCTTGATTGGGTTGCTCTATGAGGGGTAAACTCATTACCATCTACTTCTTGTGCAACAGGTTCAGGCCATTGAAACTCAGGTGATCGAATCTGAGATGCCACAGCCATGTAGCATCCTTCACTATTGCACTAAATGACAACAACAATTCATTTTGAATCTAGAAGGGAAACATTTTTTTATTTGTTATGGCTACTGTTGTAATGAGCCCATTCTCTTTGTCTCTGATGATACAGGATTCATTTTTAAATTGCATAGTGTACCCCTTCTGCACAAGTTGTCCAACGCTCAGCAAGTTATGATTCAAACCAGGCACATAAAACACATCAAATATGTGCTTCCTTTCACCTTGTCGGGTATGGATTATGATCTTCCCTCTACCCATGACAGGAACCTTGTTGTTGTTTCCCATATTCACTTTGGATTTGATGGTTTCATCAAGCTGTGAGAACATCTCTTTGTTCCCAAACATGTGGTTACTGCAACCACCATCAAGATACCAGGTATTCTATTGGCTCTCCTCCTCAGTAGTACAAGTTAACAATAAATTCCCACATGCATCTCTACACTCTACATTTTTATTTTCATTTGTGTAGCGAGCTTGCTACTTATTCTCCTTGGCCATCTTCTTTCTACACTCAGAACTATAATGACCAAAATTTTTGCGGTAATAACATTGGATCTTTGATTTATCATACCTTTGTTTTGATCCTCCTTGCTAATTTCTTATGTTGTCTCTTCCTCCTTCTTGATGTAAGTTGCATCTAGTCTCTCCTTCGTTGGAGTTTGACCTTCCTCCTTGCTTGTTGCCTCTTCCACTCTTGCCTCGATTACTCTATCCTCTTCCTCCTTAAGAATTGGATGCACCATGGTGGGATTCTTCTCTTCTGTTGTCATCTTGGAATGATACTTGCATCTTAAATGTTTGCTTCAACGAGGACTGAGATGAACGGTTGCCTTCACTCATGTGTTTGTAGAGAACCCATGAGCTCATCCACTAAAAGGGTTGTTAAATCTCTCTATTCTTTGATTGCTATCACCACTGAGTCAAACCTTGCTGGTAGGCTCCTCAGTATCTTCTCCACTATTCTTTGGTTCTCCACATTCTCACCATTCAACCTCATATGGTTGATGACACCCATTATTCGAGTAAATAAGTCGCTCATGGACTCTAACTCACTCATCTGTAAGTTCTCAAATTCTCTTCTCAGTATCTGCAACCTTACCAACTTCACTTTTTTGGTGCCATGGAAGGAGTTGGTTAGAATTTCATATGCCTCCTTTGATTTGGTTGTTGCTACAATTCTCGAAAAAAATGTTTCCTCGACTCCTTGCATTATATAAAATAATGCTTTTTTATCCTTCTTTCAATTATCCTTCAACAAATCTATCTCTGCTTGGGAGAGAGCACTCAACGTTGTTGCATCTGTTGGTTTTGCATAGCCATTCTCCACCAGGTCCCATAGCTCCTGAGACCCGAATAGGATCTTCATCTGGATGCTCCAATAATCGTAATTCTTGCCATTGAAACATGGGATTTGCAACTATAATGAATTGCCTCTGGAAGCCATTGCTTCTTATCTTCCATGAATCTGGTGCTAGCTCTAATACCAATTTGACAATTTTTATGTGTCGCGCACGAGACAGTGCTCAGCGGGACAGTGCATGCAGTGGTCTGCAGTAGATGTTGTATGTCGTTGACTATTACACTAAAACATCAGCAGATTGGAGCATGAAGGATGTCCGTGTGCTGCTGACATATGTGTGTTGCGAGCAACAAAACACGAAGACAGAGAAACCTAGAACATGAAGAAACTCCACGGGGCACATCAAATTAAAGATATGTTGCACGCTATGGATTTCAACAGTTTTGAAATCTACGGGCTATAGCAAAATATTTTGGGTCATCAAAGACAGTAGGCTTGCACGACTTTTGATGAAAAATGGGAGCGGTTGGGAGTACAGGCTATATGTCGCTGAGCAATAAGAGATAATTGAAGCGGACTAGGACATATGTCGAGATGTTACAATATCGTGGACTTGAATACATGATAAATCCGTGGGGCTCAACAATAATTAAATAACTAAAGTGTGCGACTTATAACATAAACAAAATATGTCCTACGCCGCTAGATAAAATCTTTCTCACGCTTTACTATGCCAACTTATGAGCGGACTAGAACATTCTTGTTCTACGCTGCTACAAAATACAAATATTGTTGGGCAGGATGGAGCACGAACAACCAATAATACAAAATGAACTATAACCTAGTTTTGCTAAGTTGGTTAATCAATCACTCAAAATATTTGCTCAATAACAAAAATACATGAAAGGTATTATTTATGCTTAACAACGAAAATACATCCACATACATTAATTTGGAAATACATCCACATTCATCTGCAACTGAGCCAGTTTGCAAGACATACTCTGTGCTTCTACTGCGCTCATCTGTTCTCTGCTCCGCTCTCTTCTATTTCATCGCTTTATTGCTCTAAGGATGACACCAACTTATATAGCTGAATATTGGAAGGATGAGGTTTATCAACCTTTTGACATGCATTTAATACAAAACTAGGGTTTCTATCCAAACGAAACTATCGGTAATAATTGCGTACACTTTAAAAATGTGGCAACCGACTTTTGGAAGATAAGATCTGTCAGAGATCTAACAGGTATGAAATGTGGTTTAATTTCTAACAATTATGTGACTTAAAAAATAAAATTTCTAAATTCAAAATTGGAGGTGGCTGGATAAACCTTTCAACGATTATTTATAGTCAAAATGATTTCTTTTTGTCGAGAATCTAGCTTTTTAAAATTAAAAACATGTCAGGTTGTACAAAACCAGATGTAATGTATGAACTGATATCTTAATCTTCTGCAGACATTGTAGTTGATGTCATGTCTTATCGTGTGATGGTCTTAGAGAGTTGATGTCCCATGATCACACAAGATCTATAGCAGGCACTAATGACTCTGAAACCCTCATATATGAGTGAGCCTACATTCTAGATCTTCTTTTGTGCGTTCACTAGTCGTAAATCTAAATCAATTTGAAGTTGTAATCAAGCCAAAGTCTTCATCAATTTGAATTGGTTGGTCATAATCATGCTAGTACATAGTTTACAGCTACACAAATGACAACTTTTCATTTTTATATCACCTGAGAACTTGTGATCGTACCCTGGATAACATTCAACTACTTGTAGGGGATCTACACCATGGAACACAGCTTGAGAAAATGTTATCGTTCTCCATGGAACACAGCTTGAGAAAAGTCTATCGTTCTTTTATTTCTATTTATTATCTTTGAAGGTTTTCTCTTGACAAACAAATATGAATATTGTGCTTTAAATTGTTTAAGCATTACATGCTTAATCTCATTTGGCTATTAAATTTGTTAATTATTTTCCATTGAAAAAAGAAAGCAAGAAATGCTATAAAAGCAATGCTCTCTTCTTTGAAACAAAACGATACATCAAAATATATATAATATATTAGAAAATATGAAAAAAATAAATAAATTTTATAGTTTGAATTTATATTGAATAACTAAATTCATATAAGAGATCTCGATTTAGCGTTGCGTAGGGCTCGGCCCTATGTGGCACATGTGGGACTCTACTCTAGTCGTGGCCTACAGCAGATCGGGTAGGCTGTGTTGCAGAGCCTGCATGCAATGGACTGGTTATGACCTATTAGGCAGTAGTCGATCGTTGCAGTTGTGTCATGTGGCTATGGCCTGGGTCGTGGGCGAGGCCTCTCCTAGTCGTGGTTGCGAGGGAGTTGCGACCCTATTTGGGCTTCACGATGTCTGGGCTTATGTAAGTTCTATATTATTGTGTTATAGGACTTACCTAGGTGCTCTGAAACTCTTTGAGTGGGAGGCCTCCTATTCTCCCACTCTAGATCTGGATACTAGTCATGCTTAGTTCTCTGTTGTGGCCCATGTCCACGGTGTTTTTCTTGTTGGTTGCATTTCATGGGTCATTGTCAATTTCGAGGACTTGGTTGGATAGTGCAACACTTCTTTTGAGTTCAATAGTTTCATGTTCGTTTGGCTTTCCAAGGAGGTAAAAAGGCCATCTACTAACCCAAACCCGCAGGGGTGAATTTGTGAGAACACATACAATGGTATGGTATTTTTTTGCAGCTATCTGAGGGTGTTCCCTTGGTTGCCTTTGACTCCATGGAAATTTTTGGTTGTTGATCCCCTGGTTGGATCTCGCTGTAATTGGCAGGTGTGTAGGCGACTGCATTTCTTGATGGTGTTTCCTTGGCTGCCTTCGGCTCCGGTTGTGTGGTTTCTCTATGCTTGTTTGGTTTTGTTTCTAAGGTTCTCTACCAGTTGTGGGTTCGTGGTTGGTTTGTGCCACTTTCTTATGGGTTCAATAGTTTCTTGCTATATCTGGTTGTTCCAGGGAGACATGGCCACTTACTATCCCAAACTAGTTGGGGTGATTTTGAGTTGTTTTTTTGTGATGGTTTTCAACTTTTGGTCCCATGGCTGTGTTGGGTTTCCTAGCTTCGGTGGCCTGTAGAGATTTCTTTCTCTAGTTCCAACAGTGGTGGTGTTCTTCTTGGTGCTAAAGGCCAAAGTCCCTTCGATTCATGCTGAGTGGTGAGGTCGTGGGTGGGTGCTCATTGGTGGTCCCTTCTCATAGGTGGGATTTTTTTTTGGGCTCCTATTCGAGGGCTTTTTACCGTTGGACCTAACCCTTTTGGTGTACACTCAGATATTTCTTCTTAGCTTTGAGGGTGGTCTTGTGTTTTGAATACTATTGAGTGGATCCATTGGCTTCTCAGGTTCAGTCCTTGAAGTTATTCATCTATATGGATGGAGGGTTCTAGATCCTTTTTGGTTGCTCGAGGTACCATACTACATCCTTAGATCTTTAGGAAGTGGAACTGTGCTTTATCGACAGCTTTGGTTTATCCTGACTCCTCCAGATCTGGATCCTTGGAATTGTCTTGCCCATCTCTACTCTTCACCCGGGTTTTGCAGACCTTCATTTCCTTAGGACTTCTGACTTCCTTGAAGTTCACCTTTGTGTTCAAGAGGATCTCCTAGCCTGAGGAGATCCTTAGGATTTTTGTTCCACTTTTTAGGCTTGTGTTGTGGCATCCCTGGGTTTCTGCTACTTCCTAGACTGCGTCCTACTACTGCATCCTATTCACTTTCCTATTGTTGCTTCCTGGTTTGCATCTTGATCGACATTCTGGCCACTTGCTGCTTCATGGATTGCATCCCAGTCGACGTCCTGGTTTGCGTCCTACAGATGCTTCTTGGTCTGCATCCTACAACTGCGTCCCTGGCCGCCCATGGTGGGAATGATTTTCAATTTTGTTTTCCCGCTTCATTTTCAAATTTCAATTTTGGGTAGGATGGCCCTGTTTCAAATTTTCCATCCTTTGTATGGTTTTGGGCGGGATGGCCCTGTTTCAAATTTTCCATCCTTTGTATGGTTTTGGGCGGGATGGCCCTGTTTCAAATTTTCCATCCTTTGTATGGTTTTGGGCGGAATGGCCTTGATTCAAATTTTCCATCCTCTGTATGGTTTTGGGCGGGATGGCCTTGATTCAAATTTTACTGGTTTAGTTGTTTTTCTCCAATAACCCACAGAGGGTCTATTTCTTCAGCTATTTTTTGGTTGGGAACTCTTCTCCCAACCTTCTTCTCTTTGTAAAAGGTTACGGGATCCTTTCAAAACCCCTTTTACCAATTAAAGAAAAAAACTAAATTCATAAAAAATTCAGATTGTTTAATATAAAATTAGAAAATGTTATTTATATACTAAATTCAAAAGTTAAAACAATTATTTTCTTTGCAAAAAATATATATTTAAATTAAATAACTTATAAAATATAAGTTAAATATATTGTATAGAAAAATATGTTTGTATAACTTTAAAATATAGAAGTAAATAAGACAATATTTTTTAATTTCTGCATGATCATTTATTTCAAAGTGTTATTGTTAAAGTATATTCAATTCGAAGATTCATTCTCCAAATTATCTTTAATTTGTAATTAACACTAGCTTATTAGAAATTGGGGTCATGAATCAAACTATTCATTGGTTAATCATAAAAAGGATTACATATAAACACGCATACACACAAAAAAATAATGGGTGTGATTATTTTGTACACTAAGACAACATAACATAATGGGTGTGATTATCTTAAAGACTTGCAAGCATAATGATGAGTATCATCGAAGTTTTGAGCATAGCTTAAGGGATGTGAATGAGATGGACTTCGAGTGATTATACTCTTCAATTTTGCCTTGACTTTCCGCAATATTTTCCTTAATTATTTTCCACAACACCCCAACATTGATTGATGATCATCTATTTTGAAACATTTATATTGATTGTCTTGGCCATGGTGGTATAAGCAAATGGTGAGAGTCGATGATGACATCACAAACTTGGGCATCTTAGCTAGGGGTCACTAAGGTACATGAGTTGTTATCAAATGGCTATTGGACTTCCTCATATTCTCCCTTCAAGTGGTGCATGTGATGGATGTATTTTAGAGAAGCATCATAGAGATTCCTTTCCAAAAGGGATAGTGAGGTGTGCTACATGACCATTGGAGATCATTCAAAATGATATGTGTGGACTCATGGGTACACCTTCCATTTCTAGGAATGGGTACTTTTTTCATTGATGATTTCTCTCAGTGTATGGTTGTATGTTATTCTTACCAAAGATTAGGATTTTGATAAATTCAAGGTATTTGAAGCACAAATAGAGAATTATCTAGAAACAAAGATTAAGTGTCTCATGATAGATAGGGAAGGTGAATACATAAGCAACACTTTTATGATTTTTGGACTCTTCATATTATTGTCTTTCAAAGGACTATTCTTTATACTCTATAGCCAAAAGGGGTAGCGAGAGGAAAAGCATCATTGCATCAACCTTCAATGTTGAACTTCTCATGCCCTATTATCCATCTCTCTTGGGAACTTCATAGTCTCCTAATAGTTGTATATTGAAGAACACAATCTAGATAGTTTAGCACCAATGAAAGATGATCAAATTATTGACACATGGAATAGGACCACTAGAAGGCAAATTATTTAAATGTACAAAGTGGTCAAGATAGGATAACTTGGTCACCAAGGAAAATGGGTCACAAAAAATCAAATAATAAATATTTTTTGCACATGATGTCAAAATTTTATGTAATGGGAACCATCGATTTTCAAAGGGTATAAATGATCCAGGCATGTGACCTTTTTGGGACATGGCTTTATGCCTAAATATCTATTTTTTTATCCTAACTACATTGTGAAGGGCATAACTTTGTTTTTGAGACTCTATTTTTATCCATTTAAGAAATATTGGAAATATTATAGAGAGAACAATAATTTTCATGGGCAACTATGTTGTAGATATTGTCGTCAGAAAATTTATAGAAAAATGCTCTAAGGGCCTTCCAAAGTGCAAAACAAAATACTTAAAGTAGTAATTTTTTATTTTTTTATTTTTGTAACCATAATGCACTATAGTTATGTAGCTATGTTAACATATCAATAGAAGATAAAACACAAAAGGACAATTCATATGTTTATAATTTTCATTTAATATGCATTTTGTAACTTATGGAAGGTGAATCACCACATATCCACATGAGTTATCTTCTGAAGCTAAACTACCATATTTTCATATGGGTCACCGTCCATATTAAATACAATGGATTTCCAACATATCAATTATTGCATAAAGAGAGATGCACCCTTGACTATAAAAATCATAAGTAATGGATGCAATGTTACAGTCTCAAATCTCTTCTCACATATTGCTTTTCATCATACTTTATGTTCTTAGAGATAAAAGTATTTTGCAATTTTGCATATATACTTTTAAGTTATGGTTTGTTATACTCTTATTTCTAAATGGAACTCTTTCATGATCTCCTTAACTTGAAATTTTGATTTTTAGAACAATCAAAATTTTGAGTTTAGGATCATTCATAATAAAGTGACCTATATTTTGAGTTTATGTTCATAAACATGATATTAGGATATTGAAAATTTGAGTATTAGATATAATATCCCTTTGATTACCTCCCTTATCATTCTAAATTATCTTAGGTGAAAACTAGAATGGACAATATTGAGACACTCAATCCTTTCAAAGAGATGTTGAATGAAGCCCTCATGAAGTAGAGAAGTGAGGTGATAGATCAATTTGCTCAAATTATTTAACAACTCCCTACTATAAATTCTATAAACTCCTTCTTAGAATCCCTTACTGCCTTAGCACCATTCAATGCTTCCACAACTTTTAAATTTTGATATAAGGAAAATATAATGTTGATGCCCTAGAAATTTGGTTGGATAAATTATCTTCATATTCCTCTATAAATAAATTTATTGAAAGTAAATAAAACACTCTTTACACTCTTAAAAACTTCATTACATGTTTGAAATTGATGAGAAGCACATTGTACTAGGGTTACAAAAAAGAAAACAATAAAATAGTTTTCACATGGGATTATTTCATGGAGGTCATAAATAAACAATACTATCTCATAGGAGCCTATGAAGACCAATAAATGTTATGGAAATGATTGCATCAAGGTAAATACCTATTTGCTCAAGATTATATTGATGCTTTCCACTTCATGGAAGTGGAACTAGGTATTCAAGATACAAAAATATATTGAACCCTCTTTGAATTTAAGACATTATGAGAGGTATATAAACTTGTCAAATTTGATCAAAAAGTCAAAAATATAAATAGAAAAGGAGAAGCAAATAAAAAAATAGAAGACTATGTACTATCCAAACAAAAGAAAGATTGACTCTTCAAAAAATCAAGACAAGAGGGTTCAACCCCAAAATTAGAATTGGAAGTAAAAAAGAGACTCCAAAGAAAATAATCCCCCCAAGGCCAACATTATAAAATATTGTGATTATCACAAGAGCAATCAACATTCAAATCAAAGCCACTCAGTATGAGGGGACCATGACCCCTCATAAAAACATGTGTAAACTCATTGAAAAAATCAACATTCAAATCAAGTAATTCAATCATTGTTTGCTGAGTCGCAACCCTCTACATACATGGCACCAATGCCTCCACATCTAAAGGCTAAGGACAGATGGAAACATATCATAGAAGTTGAACTAAATGTGATCATTTCCACCACACAAGCAACACTAGAGTCAAAACCCAAGAGGAGTCACAAGACGAGGAATGCCTATTTTACTCACAAATATGGGTCAAGGGTAAGTCATTATATTTCATTGTTGATAATAGGAGTCAAAAGAATATAATTTATTCTCATATGATGAAGTATTTGAATCTAACTATCACACCATATCCACAACCATATAATGGCATATGGTTACAATAGGGGAGAGACATTTGTGTCACTTAACAAAATCCTCTCTTTTATGCCATCAAGCCCTTCAAAGATAAATTTTTATGTCATGTTGTGTCCTTTGATATTTATGATGTGATTTTGGTCCAACTATTTATGTGAAAGAGTTATGGTATTTATAATTCTAGGCCCCAAATTTTCATCATCATTGTTAGAGATCAATGCTTCAATATGTCATAGGTATCTCCTCCTACCTCTATCATTGAAATATTTGTAATCTAATCTTATTAGGCCAAGTTCAATAGTGGTGAAGTGTTGATGAGTGCTCTTGATATAAGCCTATGTGCAAGTGGTATGTAAGCCTATGGGTAACTTCAAATAATCCTTTGGAAAAATGCTATATAAGCCTTTAGGCATCTTAATGTAGTCTTATAGGCATATTCATGTAAGCCTATGGGAAAGTGCTATGTCAGTCTTCAAGCATCTTAATGTAAGCCTATAGGCATCTTTCTATGTAAGCCTATGGTCATCTTCATGTATTTTGCTTTAGTGGTAATAGTTAATCAACTCCTAAATTCCTAAGAAGAACAGTTTTTTTGGAGATAGCTTAATTTCACCTGGAAATTCTACCATGGATTCCAATTGGTCTTGGAACCAGATTCTAAATCCTGCAAATATGAGTAGACATAGCTTTATGTTTCAAAAAAGAAACATTCAATTAGATACATATATTTCAGCGGGTTAAGGTTGTGGGTGAAAAATTAAAAGTTTCACATTGAAAAATTATATTTATATATAAATATTATTGTATATTAGTAAATACTAAGTTTAAATCAATTAAAATGATGATAATGTAATATAAGTTGGATTATTTCAATCTTATATAATTATTTAAAATATGTAGTTTTTAATTTTGTCTATTAATTTTTTATTTTTTTAAATCCATATGATATGGGTTTAAATTTTACATATTATTGTAAGAGTAATACATTAAAACCTTTTTGACCCCTTGATAACCTAAAACCTATGGATGATTGTTGGAATAATATAAATATTAGTGAAATGTTTTGTTCCTTGTTATGAATTTTTGCAATAGTTTTAATGTATGATATCAACAAATTAGAGTATATTTTTATGATCTTAAGGAATATATTAACCATGATGAAAAACAAGTGTTCATGTGTTTTACAAATGGAAAAGACCATAAATGAAACGGTAAAGAGTAATTCAATACCCTTTAAGTCTCTTTGTTTTTATTGTTGGAGAAAAATGGGTTGTACTCAAGTGTCCCACCCTTGATAAATCACATATCTCTCCTTTAAAGCTTGATAATTTACAGATATATTCAATTCTTATCTTAATTGAGTTGTTATAACTAGATACCTACATATTTTTACATAAAAATTTTGAATTCTTGATTTTCATTTTCCGAATCTTCCTTAATTTTCTTTATAAATATAAATATTCTGCAATTTAGCATCCTTCTTGCTAACATTTTCCTATAGCATCCTTCACAATAAAAAAATGCACCTCTACTATCTATGCACTGCATCTTAGTAGAGTAATATTTTCAAAACTTCACGTTATTGTAGTTTGCTTTATCAAACCTAGATTGTTAGTTTCCTTTCTAAAGCATAAGTGCAACCACAAGAATTCTAATAAATAGTTTAGTAGTATTAAAAAGTTGAAAGTTCTAATCCATACTCTACCCTATAATCCAACCAACAACTCAAATTATCCATTCAACTAAGAAGTCCATCCAATGTTAGGTTAAGCCTATGATAAAACTAGCCAAGTTGGTGTATCAATCCCTTTTCCATAGCAACACTAGAATTTTGAACTATGAAATTTTAATTGCACATGATTGATATATTAATGGCCAACATCTGACTTTGATGCTTCAAACCTATGATTTAAGAACTTTAGAATTTGATCCTTTATATTTCAAGACATAGAATTTAAGCTTCATAATTTGAGCCTTCAAACTTTTAGACTTCATACCTTTAAAAATATTAAAATTTGATTGGTAGCTCGGTAGAGCATAGGTTCCCAAGTTTAGAACTAGGGAAATATTATGCCTGACATGTATACACTCTTTAGTTGGTAAGGGTGCTTGATTTGAAACATGGGTACCATCATTTGTGATGTATGCACACTCTTTAACTAGCTTGGGTGCCCTAGTTTGAAACTTCAATAACATGTGTACTTGAAACATGTTCATTCTTTAGCTTTATGATTGGACTTTGAACATAAAAAGTGAAAATTATGGTATAACTATCTTTCAATAGCAAGACACTATCCATAATCCAACCATAACAAGTTGTTGATTCAAGGCCCTAGAAACTAATCCTTCATTGTGGTCAACTTTGGTTGATGATGTAGGAGCATCTGAACGGTTATAGGTAAGGTAATTGTCATAATTTTTAGTACTTCTCAAAGTAATTTCAACTAAAATACTAGATAAAGTGAAGATGTCTCAAGAGGAAGAGGTGGTTATGGTAGTGGAAGAGATAGAGGATTCCTTGGAAATTGCTTTAGATGTGGAAAAATTGGTCATCATGCCTTTGAATGTCTAATAGTACAAAAGAATAGTGGTAAAGGAAAGGAAATCAGGAATCACATTGCACAGGCATATGGAGAAGGTGTTGCCTCACCCAAGCACATGGAGAAACTAGAACAAGGAGAATACCTTATAATAAAAAGGGTATTGTTAAAACCAACAAAAAGGAGCATGAACTGATGCAAAGAATAAGTCTTTTAGAATCATATGCAAATTAGGGGGTAGGTGTTGTAAGGTCATTGTGGATAATAAGAGTATGGATAATTTAGTGTCTACATAGATGGTAGAAAAGCTTGGGTTGAAGAAGATTGAACATCCAAATCTATATAGAGTCTCATGGTTGCAAAGGGGACATTAAATTTTGGTAACTAAGCAAATGTATGGTAAGCTTTCAAATTGGTTCTTACAAATATGAGAAACTATGTGATGTTATGCTTATGGATGTTTATAAAGTCTTGTTGGGTAGACCATGATAGTTTGATAAAAAGGTAGTGCATGATGGTAGGGTGAATGCCTACACTATTGACAAAGATGGTAAGAGGTACACATTAATTCCATTGAAGGACAAAGGAGAAAAGGTGGACAACAATCATATAGTGTGCCTAGGTACAAAAAATAATTCTTGAAGGGGATAAAGAAAAAGGAAGCTTATTTTGCTTTCATCACTAAACCCATAAAAGAAGGGATAGTGGACAAGATGGATGAAATCCCACATGAAGTGAAGGATTTGTTGGAAGAATATGTAGAAATTCTTTCAAAAAATGGGTTGTCACCTATAGGGAGCATTGGTCATCACATAGATTTTAGTCTTGGATCAAACTTACCTAATAAACCAACTTATAGGATGACACCAATGGAGAATGAGAAGGAAAAGAGACTGAAATATGAAGAAGAAATATTCAAAGAAGAAAAAGAGAAAGAGAAAGGGAGTGATAAAGAGATAATAGAGGAATATGAACCCTGTTAGGTCATTGATGGCTATGATGAAGGCCATATTTTTGAAGAACATATTGGTGAAGAAGAAACTGGATGCTTTGAAAGGCACACTAAAGGTATTGATTTCAAGTTGATGCAGGAGCATCCAATGGTGTAAGGGCAATATTGCATCACCAAAAAAAAGTAAAAATAAAAATAAAAATAAATTATATATATATATATATATATATGTTTAGACCCGTATATGTTTAGACCCATGTGTTTAGACCCATATGTTTAAACCAATATGTTTAGACCCATATGTTAAAAATTCAAGATTCAAGTCCTGGGCGGGAAAATTTCAAAAGAATATTTTTCTGGTGGGAAAATGAAAGGCCGGAAAAGGAGTTACACTTCCAGAACATTCTTTGGGAAGTTATTAATAGGGGGAATAGATATTATCGAAGGCAGTCCGATATCATAGATCGTGGCTCCAATTTGCAGATCTCCAGTCTTTGTAATAAAATTAGCCTTATGGTCGTACATTGTAATTTCTAATACTGTTTTATTGAAGAAATATTTGATGTGGGGTTTCTATTGAGTTTTGTCTATGATTTAATATTAGATGTGGGGTTTTTGATAAATTTGTCTATGATTTTGAGTATTGTATGAGTGTTGGGTGGAGTAGCCCTTCATTAAGTGGTATCGGAGTAAGAGTTCCTGAGTGTGTAAACAGATTGTCGAACATGAGGCAGTTTGCACCAGGACCTAGGGTTGAGGGTTTTGAGAAAAGTGACCATAATGCCTCCACAAAGAAATCCTTGTGGTGGGATAAATATTATGGTACTAGAAGAGGATTTTAGAGCCCTGCAGAGGCAATTTCATGCATTGCAAGAGGAGATGTGTAGAGGGTTTGATCCAAGAAGAGAAGATGAGAGTGAAGATGAAGCTAAAGAAGAAGAGGCCCAGTTCGAGGAAGAAGAGGTAGTAGATCCTATGCAAGTTATATTGTATAAAGCCATATCCTAGATTGGGAAGATACCGAAGTTTGATGTTTCTACATATTATGGAAATCTTAACCCAAAAGAGTTGATCGAATGGATCAATGATATGGAGGAATATTTTGAGTATGAGGAGGTGGAAGATCTTGAGAGGATCAAATTTTCTAAGACCAAGCTGAAGGGTCATGCTAGTATCTGGTGGAAAGAAGTACAACTAGATAGAAATAGAAGAGGAAAAGAAAGAATAACAAGATGGAATCGGATGGTGGAAAATTTAAAGAGATAGTTCATTCCAGTTGACTACGAGTTAGATCTATTGAATAAAATGCAGGGTTTGAGGTAGACAGGTAAATCTATCAAAGAATATATAGAAGAGTTCTATAATATCATGATCATAACAGGCCATTATAAGGCCAACAAGGAGAAGGTAGCCCATTATTTAAATGGATTGAAGCCAAGTATTCAAGAGGAACTAAGTTTGGTTAGAATGACTACCATAGAAGATGCTTATCAGTTTGCCCTAAAGGTAGAAGAGAAGTTGAATAGAAGATTTGAAAGCAAGCAGAGAGAAAGAGGTCATGGTGGAAGGACTGGAAAAGGACCATATGGAGGATAAAATGAAGACAAAAAAAAGAATGGAGAAGTTAGCAGAAGTCATAACCAAGAAGGGAATAATGCCTACCACCCATGTGAGCAAAATAATGGTGACCAAGGAGGAAGAGGAAGGTTCATATGAGGACCTAGAAGAGGAGGATTACGTGGAACCTATTTCTAATATGGAGAAGAAGGACATCAAGCATACGAGTGTTCACAACATCAAGGAAGGACAAATAGGAGACCTAAAGGTAATGAACGAGTTGCTTATGTAGATGAATATTTTGAATCTGAGCATTCTAAAGAGGCAGAAAGAGGAGAAGTTCTTGTCACAAGGAGAGCCTTTCTGAATGAGGAGAAAGATCTAGATTAGAGGAAAAGTTTATTTTACACAAGGTGTAAATGTGCAGGTAAGGTTTGTAATGTTATCATTGATAATGGTAGCACTGACAACCTAGTTTTAGAAGGGATGGTTACTAAGTTACAGTTAGGGAGAAGGAGGCACCCGCATCCATATTAGATTGCATGGTTGTAGAAGGACCATAGAACTTTGGTCAATGAACAATGTTTAGTGAAGTTCAATATTGGGGGTTACCATGATGAGGTACTGTGTGACATCATGCCTATGGATGCTTGTCATATGCTATTGGGGAGGTCGTGGAAATTTTATTGGTATGCAGTACATTATGGACATGCCAACACTTATTACCTGACAAAGGATGGAGTTCACCACAAGCTGAAGCCCCTGAAGGAGGTGGACGAAAAGGTATGTAGCAGTGCTAAAATTTGTTTAGTTGATGGTAGAAATTTTTTTAATGGTATGAAGCATGCACATATGTGTTATGCATTGATTCCTAGATTTAATGAGGAAAAATATGAAGATATACCAGTAGAAGCCACAGATATGTTAGGCGAATTTCAATATATTGTATCAAATAATGTACCTGAAGGTTTACCACCAGTGACAAAGATTAGTCACCAGATGGATTTTATGCCAGGAGTCAGTTTACCAAATAAAATGATTCCTACAGAGAATGAGGATCTAAACAGACAAGTTCAAGAGCTATTGAAGTTGAAGACAGATTTGAAGTTCAGTTCTGCACACCATCTGCATACTGATGGACAAATAGAGGAGGTGAATAGGATTTTGGGCAACCTACTGATATGCTTAGTAGGAGATAAGCCCAAGGAATGGGATTTGATTTTACCACAGGAAGAATTTACTTATAACAATTTTGTCAATAGGAGTACTAGTAAATCTCCATTCTAGATTGTATATGGGAACAGTCCAAGGAATACCTATAAATTGAGGAATTTGGGCAAAGGAGAAAATAGTATGAAAAAAAGTACAATAAACAAGTAGTATGAAGAATATCTGGTTAAGTGGAAAGGAAGGCATGTTGAAGATGCATCATGGTTGTCTAAGGCAAAGGTTGACCATCTTGGTTTTCCTCCAAAACTAGAGAAGTGAAGGTCACTTCTCAATTTACCCTGGGTTTATGATGTAGGAGCAGCCAATGGTGTAAGGGCAATCTTGCATCACCAAAAAAAAATTAAAAATAAAAATAAAAATAAATAATATATATATGTTTAGACTCATGTGTTTAAATAAATATATGTGTGTGTGTGTGTGTGTGTGTTTAGACCCATATGTTAAAAATTCAATATTCAAGTGAATATTTTCCTGGGCGGGAAAATGAAAATGAAAATTTCAAATGAATATTTTCCTAGTGGGAAAATGAAAGGCAGAAAAAGGAGTTACACTTACCAGAATATTCTTTGGAAAGTTATTAATAGGGGGAATAGATATTATCGAAGGTAGTCCGATATCATAGATCATGGCTCCAATTTGTAGATCTCCAGTATTTGTAATAAAATCGACCTTATGGTTGTACATTGTAATTTCTAATAGTGTTTTATTGAAGAAATATTTGATGTGGAATTTCTATTGAGTTTTATCTATGATTTAATATTAGATGTGGGGTTTCTGATAAATTTGTCTATGATTTTGAGTATTGTACGAGTGTTGGGTGGAGTAGCCTTTCATTACAAGTTAATGATAAGAATGGGGTATATACGCAAAGGATTGGGAAGATATGGACAATGTGTGAAAATATCCATAATACTAGATATTAGGCCAAAGAATGTAGACCTTGGATATACAGGTCAAGCAGGAATTTGTGAGACTAAATTTGTGAGAAGAGAAATTAATGCAAAAGAGGAAGATCCTAAGATGGGTTGTTGTAGTCAATGTGGAAGATCTAGACATGTAGTGACTAGGTGTTGGAACTTACATTCTTGTGATAGTTGTCAAGGACATAAGCACTCCAACAAAATGTGTTAGTGCCAAGATAAAGTAGCCAACCAAATACATGTCGGTTGTGGTTAGATGGACATGGAGGAATGGGACAAAGTGCAAAAATTATTGAGTGCATTTTATAAGAGGATGTTTTATTCAAAAAAAAGAAAAGATAAAATAGAAAAGGTGGCCTTGTGAAGAAAACCAATCTAAAATGGCAATAACTTGGAAGAGTAATTCATGTTCATGAGTTAGAGCTCATGAAATATTTGCTCTTATCTAGTGAGTATGATGCAGAACCATCTGAACAATTATAGGTAGAGTAACTGTCAACCATACATAACTACCAAATTTTGCATATAATGCGGAAGAGGAAGGAGAAATAGGGTGCACACAAAACAATAAGATGAAATGAGTGGTAAGCCTATAAGTGGGATAGGATAAAAGGGAGATAAAGGGCCTACATGAATGTATCTAAGAGCAGGGATGACTATATGAATCTAAAATTAAAATAATGTGTGGATGATGGTCATAAAAAAATTATATTTAACTCTAATATATTGTTTGCATATATATCAAATGGTGAATGATTGTGCTATTGGAACTATATGTTGTATATACATGCATTGCATAGGACCCATTAATATTCATGGGAGAATATCAAGTAGCAATGGTTATTGCATACCTTGGGATGAATATTGTAGTTCAAAAAGGTTACATAAGTTCTTGCCTCCCTTGAGATCATTGTTTGAGTAAAGACCATGAAATGTTGTTTAAATTATGTGTCATTCAAGTGGAAGTTGCAACAAACCATTGAAGTGGAAGTGTCATCCAAGTGGAAGTTGCATTATCTTGGAATCATTGTTGCTATATAACATCAATGCACCATATTTTACCCTTATCGTCTTTGGGTACTACCATTTTTTTGTAGTGTTATCTTGTGTCATTGCCATATTGAGACTACCATCTTACCATCTAAGGACTACCATATTGCCAATTATTATATTGTCAATTACTATCTTGGTAAGTTTCATCTCAATATTAAAGTTTTTTATTCATATAACATTTAATCAATTTTTTTCACAAGCATGTATGGCTACAAACATGTAACTTATCACTTTGTAAGTTTGGCTTTGCTTGCACAAACTCTTGTAGTGTGGTAACTATTGGTAGTAGAGTGTGGAACTCTATAAGAAGGTTTTATGCACATACATTAGCCTCAAGATATTAGATCTTGGCCAACGTAGCCTTCAAGCATAATTATTTTTCCTCTACACATGTTTAAGTCCAATGAGCAAGCATTAATTGTTAAAATTTTATTGGTACCCATGTTTAGATCTTGGATAGAGACTAAGAGAAGTGTTTCTTTTGTAAATTTCACTTAATTTTGGATCAACCTTAACCTTTAGAAACTTCAACCTCATATTTTAAACACTCTAAAGAGTATTTGTGCATAATGATTTTAAATATTTAGGTGTACCATAAGATATTATATAAGACACTATCAAATCTATTGACCCTACATTATTGATATTAAATATGTAAAGCCCAAATTATTCTAGGTCTCAATCTTGCTTGTAATTGTTATGACTATTGACTATCCTACATCAATATTAAATTTAGAAATTATATTTTATCCTGTGTGCCAAACACTATTCCTAATATTATCTAAACATGCATCCTTAAACCCACTTGAAAATCTAGTTAAACTATTAAACATATTTATTTTAGATGAAATATTTTAGCTATGTTTTTAGATTCTATTAAGGGGTATTACATTTATCTTAACCTTTTATCAAGATATCCATATTATATTAGATATATTATAATAATAAATTTCTAACTTATGAAAATATCATAAAGAAATAAATTGTAAAGCACCTTCGTGCGGACCATTTAGAAAAGAAACTTAAGGAATCAACTAGTCAAATATTATGATGATGTAATGGTGATTGTGGCTCAAACATAATGTTCTATATTTCTAATACTTGAATTCTAATTAGAGACTATGAATCTTAAACAAAAATCCATTCTAATCCAACTTAGAAATTTTTATCTAAAAATCTTATCAAGTGCTAATTCTAGAATAAAAATTAAATTTGGCATGTTGTCATGCCTTGCCTTCCATTCCTTTATAATAAATTCAATTTAAATTATATGGAGTCTTTAAGGAGGACCCCAAGCCTACATGTCCTAAAGACCCGCTTGATGGTTTCATGGTAAAATTTTACTTTATATACTATTTGATATTTTTGACACTCAAATAATGTAGCTAAAACAAGTGCTCTAAGAAAGGATTTGTAGTTGCTTTTATAAAAATTCTTGAAAGACATAATCACAATTACTAATAATTTCATGGTAGTATCCACGTGATGTAGTCTACCTGGCAAGGACGCCACTTGCATTATCCATTTTGTGACCCGGGTTTAATCCCCATGTCAGATAAAAATAATAATAATAATAATTTCATGGTTAATATTTTAAATATTCTTTAATTTTCAAATCAAGAATTTTTATATTTGACCTCTATTTTAGTGTTTCCAATGATTAGGCATACTTTTTATAGTACAACAAGCCATCACAAAAACCAACTAGATATTTTATAAATCATGTTTACTAATATTGTTTAAACATCAAAAAACCATTAACATAATCCTTGCATGACTCATATTCTAGAATAAAAAGGAATAATTCTAGAATATTCTTGCATGACTCATAGTGTAGAATTAAAATGAATAATTCTACACTTGTTTATGTTTCAATCAATGGAGAAAGTGGAGAAAAGAAGAAAATAATTGGAACTAGGAGTGAGGTAGGGTCCAATAAAACTTGACCACTTATGGAGAATAATTTCTGAATTCATTTAAAAATATTTGAAACTAACACTTTCAACTATTGTAAATAAGCAAAAATAATGCTCACTTTTAAATGCTCAAATAGTAAAAAAATGTGTTCTTTTCATGTGAGAATGTAGATAGATACTTTTTTAACCTAAACTCAACACAATTCTCAAACATCTTGCTATGTAGCATTGAGCACCCACAAGTATTATTACATGTGATTAAAAAAGACTAAATATTTATACAAACTCAATATATTTAGTTTTTTTAAGTAAGGAAATTATTTATGAATGAGATGATACCATGAACTTGTCAAACTTTCATAGATGATATAAATTGATCTTGAAAAATATTTTTTTCATAAATATTATAGATACTTTAGATAAAAGTAATTATAAAAAGAAAATTATTCTCAATCTGTTTAATCCTATATTACCATTGAAATTATGATAAAGATATATTATAAATCTTATTCCTAACTTTCTTTTGAATGTTTAAATATAATTTGGGATGTTACATAACTTTTACTAAAAATTTAATATAAAAAATCATCACTTAAGTGAAAATATGAAGTATACTTAACTACAATTTAAAAAATTGAATAGAAAAAAATATACTTAACTACAATTTTAAAAATTACATAAAAATAAATTATATTGTCAAATAATTTAAAAAATTGAACAGAAAAAATTATACTTAACTACAATTTAAAAAATTAAATAAAAATAAATTATATTGTAAAATGACAATAAATTAAATTAAAAAAAATGACAATATTGCTTTTGGGAGAGACAAGGGGCGTCTCCGAGACGCCGTCCGCAAGCAGGGTCTGTGCCCGTTACCGTGCTTTGAGGGGACGCCGTGGGGACGGCTGGCCGTCCCCTTGATCCTACTTTTAAAAATACGAAATAAGACTCCACTCCAAATTTCCGAATCTCGAGATTTCCTGATAAATGGAAGATCAGATGATGCATGCGATCCTAGCCGTCCATATCGGGTCCTTTTTAACATCGTGTCGGACTTTTAGAGAAGTCCTGCAAATGGGGTTTGATTGGGTCTCACTTGCTGAGCTGGCAAACATTCACTAGCCCCGTAGCAATAGTTGCAGACGTCACGTTGGGTGGGGCTGGGAAGCAAGTACAGCACTGCAGTACTTGTCTCTCTTAATGGAGATCTGAAATTTGAATAGTGGACGTGCAGGCCCAAGTTTGGTGGCATGCTCTTCATTGCCTAAGCACTAAAACCTAGATTCCTGGAAAGTTACCACCAATAACAATGACTCGGCACTGACCAACTAAACTCGTGCCAGTCGACCATGATGAACTTGTATTTCTATGCGTGTTTGTTTTTAGCTCTGTTACTACGATCTCTCCAGACAAAATAAAGAAATTAATCAGGATAAGAGTTGGGTCTACCCTACCCGTCAAGGAAGGGCTCCTCTTTTATATCTCTATGGGCTATATTATAAATCTTCTTTATTGTCAGGTTAATAAAACATTTAGAGATTAACCGTAATATGGACATGTGCACTCGTTTCTTCTTCTTTTTTTCTTTTAATGTCGTAGATGCAATTAAAGTTCATAAAAATAAAAGTGAAATTAGTTTACTGAAAATTTTCACATTTGGGTTGTAAATGAGATATTTTTTTGTTGTTTAAATTATTGGGTTGTAAATAAGATATTTTTTTTGTCTAAATTATTTTAAATATGACGAGGGCAGTCCCTCATATATTATTATATTTGTTGTCCCTTAACGTTTCTTAAAATGGGCTTGTCATCCTCGACCGACCCTAAAACCTATTCCTCCCTAAAACCAATCCTCTTCTCAGACCTTACAATTTTATAAAATAAATATAATATTTTAAATCATATGAGCATAGACATTTTGAAAAAATTTCAATGATTGATCCCTATGTAATCAAATATACATAAAATTATTAGTCAAAGTAGTTTTAACTTATAAATTTTTCATCTACAAAAATTTCTAATAATATATATTCATGTAGAATGATGACAAAGTTGGTAACTCTTTATAAAGGATTGTTTCTATAAAAAAAATTGTTAGCTATTTTGATTATCAATATTTATAATGTATCAGGTTTCACCAATGCAATAAAAGTTCCCTCATTTCCCCCTTCTATTTTAATGTAAACATTATACAACAATTTAAAAACCCTATGGTCTAATGTTAATATAAAGGTACCTTCCTTCTATGAATGTTCATTAAAAGATTCATTTATTGACATACATCAAATCAAAATTAAATACACATAGTAAACAATATTTTGGTAATGTCAATCCTATATCATCGGGAATCTTGAGGCCTAGTTTCAGTAGACCCAATAAAGTATAAAACCTATAAGACATGATAATGTCCTCCTCTTCAAAAGAATCAAGTTGCTAAATAAAATAAATAAAGGGGATCATACACAACATATTATGTTATCTTTAAAAAATAATAATAAAAATTAAAAAAAACTCAAATCTTGTTTCAAAGAGAGGAAAACACCAAGAACCCATTTCTCTACATATTTCTAATGACTAAAAAAAGTTTGGACTTATTCAAAAACTTATACTCATTTAACACATCTAAAAATTTTATATTTAAAAACTTATACCCATTTAACACGTCTAATAATTTTTATTTTGTATATTCTCACTTTTATTATTAAAATTTTAAAAACCTTATATTTTATTCTAACAATTCATCAAACTTACCCCTAGATAAGTTTCTATATATTTATTTTAACATTAAACTAATTTAAATACCTTTAAATTAATTTTATTTTATTTTATTTTTTATTTTTAGCGAAAAACCCCTTGCGAGGTCGCCTTGGTATGAGAGACCATGACCAAGGGTTTTATACCGTCAAAGTCATCCGGGAGTTGCGCCGACCCTGCCCACACCAACATTATCAATTGGATTTTGGGTACCCAATTCAACTTTTTGGTAGGGTGGAGATTCGAACCTAAGACCTCCCTTGAAAGATTGCCCTCTCCTCTCCAACTCACCTACAACACCTGGATTTAAATTAATTTTATTTATTTCTATTTTTATTTCCTTCAAATTTTTAAATATTTTATAAATTTTTACTATACATAACATCTTACCTATACAAAATTCAAACAAATAACTAAAATATATAATTAATTTATCCATAACCCCTTATCTACATTATAAAATTCAAACAAATAACCAAAATATATAATCAATTTATCTATAACCTCATAACCCCTTATCTACCCAAAAAAATAAAAATAAATAAATAAATAAATAAAAATACCTTAAAAAAATAATTAACTTAATGTTATTGCACCTTGCCTACACCATATCTACACAAATCACCTTACATACACCATATCTACACAAATCACCTAAACGAATAATGAACTTACTATCCATTACACCTTTACCTATACCATATTCAATAAAATGTTCAAAAATAAATGTTCAATAACCATAGCAATGTGTACATTTGAGGGCAACCATAGTTAACCTTCGATGACCCACGGATGGAGAGGGAGGGCAACCATAGTTAACGTGTTAGCGAATTGCATGGCGCTGATATTAATGATGATTATTTTTTTAACATTTATTTAGGTCCAACTTTCCGACACGCTTAATCATGAAATTAATGAAAAAGTGATGAAGTCTGAAGGCCTCAAAGAACCACTGAAGACCTGTTCACTTCTCACCTCGGTTAAATTCTTGAAGAATATTAACCTAACGAAAATGATGAAAAAGTGATAAAGTTTGAAAGCTTATAGGAGCCACTGGAGAACTTTCACTTCTCACCTGGGTAAGATTCATAGGTGTCAAACAAGGTTGTCCTCTATTTTCGATCTTATTTGGGTTGTACATTGACAAGTTAGAAGAATGTATAAACAAATTTGGGGGAGAGGGTGTGCATTTAGCCAAATATGTGGTAAAACTCCTCATGTATGCAGATGATGTAATTCTTGTGGTCAAACAAGCCAAAGATCTAGAAGATCACCTTCAAGCTCTAGAACTCTTTTGTAAAGAAGTTGGGATGCGAGTGAACACAAGCAAAACAAAAATTATGATTTTTTCAACAAAAAAGAAGAAGCAACAACTCAAATTTCAGTTTGCAGGAGAACCGCTTGATGTAGTAGTAGAATACAAATACCTGGGCATAGA
The DNA here is from genome assembly GCA_028583015.1 of Wollemia nobilis. NCBI lineage: Eukaryota > Viridiplantae > Streptophyta > Pinopsida > Araucariales > Araucariaceae > Wollemia > Wollemia nobilis. Next base: position 7,234,979 of record JAQPPZ010000715.1, read on the forward strand.
CTTTCATGACAAACTTAATTGGAATACATGTAGGATGAAAAAAACTCAAAGTGGTTGGAGAGCACTATGTGCACTTCAAAACAGGTGTAGGAATGCCGAGTTGTGGGACTGGAAGACCACCAAGGTCTTATTTGGCCTACTTGTTACACCGGTTTTGTTGTATGGTTGCGAGGTGTGGGCTAGTGGCACAACAAATGCAAAATGGAGGCAAATAAAAAGGATTCAAAAATATCTAATCACAAAATTTCTCAAAATTAAGGCCACAACCCCTTATGAAATTATTCTAGCTGAAACTGGAATGTTCCCTTTAAAAGCAATTGCTATGACCAAGCTGTAATGTTACTTGAAAAAAATAGAAAACATGACAAATGATAGATGGCCTAGGGTAGCTAGGGACGAAGAGTTGCATAGGCGAAAGAATGCATGGATGAAACAAAATAAAAAATGGATGAAACGTTGGGAAATCAACATAAATGAATGCCCAAATGTCAACAAAAATATAAAAAATTATGTGAATGAAAAGTTCAGAAGTGGAATGTGGAAAAATGCAAGCAGGAAAAGACAATATTATATTGCAAATTTTAACCCAACGTATGACCACAAGGAAAAAAGCGTATATAGGCGCTGAAATCAAGTGGAAGGAAAAAATACTCATTGCTCAGATAAGGACTAGCTCTCATAGGCTTAGATGTGAAACAAGGAGATGGACAATGCCCAAAGAACAATGGGAAGAAAGGATATGTACTCTATGCAACATAGGGGCAGTAGAGACAGAGGAACACTTCATCTATAAATGTCTGAGTTTTTCAGATATCCATGACAAATACAAAGAAACACTTGGGAACGAGTTTATGGCAAATTTATTTGAAGATAGTAAAATAAAAAAAGTTGGGGAATTGCTGACACAAATCAACAGGAGAAGGAACAACCTTCTCAAATATATTAAAGATCATATGATATGATTTGAGTAATTGTACTTCCATATTTGAGGTCCCATAGACCATATTTGGGTCTCGCTGACGTAATTAAAAATCTTGGATACCTCTTGGTAATGCTGCAAGCATAGACATAAGGCTTCCATCATCTTTTTTCTACACTCAAAATTCTTAATAGGTTGTCATATGCACCAATTATCAGACCTAGAGATGGGTGCTCAACCCTCAATATCAACTCCTTGGTGCACTCTTTTCCTTGATATACTTTTGCTTGTTGTGCCCTATAAGCCTTTTTTCAAAAAGCCTACATGAAGGCCCTTAGCTAAACATCACCTACATATGGACTTAGAGTCCAACCCATCATTTTACTAATAGTATAGCTATGCATATATAGTTCACACACTAAATTTTGTTGTTGTCATAGACTAGAATGAAATACTTCATAAAACTATTTTGGGGTGTCTAGGTTGTAGGGAAAATAAAAAATGGTCCTAGAGATTTTAAATAGAACATACTGCTCTCATAGTGTCAAGAAATACATTCATGTAGGTGGATGACATTCTAGTAATTCTAAAATAAAACTCTCAATGGTCCCCATTTTCCCTTTAATTTTCTCCACCTCACCCTTTAGGAATGTAATGTCAGAGTTATATTGTTCAATTTAAACCTCTTTATTCTTGATAGTGTGCACCAATCCTATATTCTCCTTGATCAAATTAATAATTTGGTCCTACATCTCCTCATAGCAAAGCACCCACCATAGTTCTTTCCTAAAAATAATTTCCTTATGCCTACCAAGTGGCATGAATCCTATCTCTCCTACCCATATTGGACCAGATAATTCTTATGATGCATTGACCATAGGACCCACACCAAAGTTGGCTCCTCCTTAATTCTTTTTTTCCCTTCTATTGTGCATAGGTGAGGGACCATCGACAACACTTGGGCATCTAGTGTCAGACATCTCTGTTATTAGCATCATGTCATCTAAACCTATGCTAGCATATATTGTTTCACTTGACATAATGATTGGAATATTTGCATGATTAAGGATTTCTATGCTACTCATCTCCTCACCCACAACCATCTTGCATGTATCTACAACATGGATATCTACAACATTGATATTTACTCCTCTTGTTTTAGACGTGTGAATGTCTATAATATTAGTGTCTATACCCTTTATCTTAGTTGTGTGGATATTTGTAATACCAATGCCTACACCCCTTGTCTTAGTTGTGCAAATGAATACAATGTTAGCATCAACCTCCTCTATGTCCATAGTGTGATTATTTAGAAACTTGATCTCTACACCATTTAAATTTACTAATCCTACATCTACCCCAATGAAAATTTCAATGCTACTCAAAATATTTGCCTCAATCTTCTTGGCATTTTCTTTCCTTACCAAGCATTCTACTACTCTTCTACACAAATGGAAAACTTTTTGCTCTAATTCCTTCACTCTCAACTATGATTCCTTCAACTGAATTTGTAGTTTATCTGAAGGGTTAGGCCACATTACAACATCTACACCTTTTTATATGGCAATTGCTACCTCTTTGGTCACTGACTCTCCTGACACTATGGATGACTCCTCGACTGCAATTTGCTCTATCTATTAGGTCTCAGCTTTAATTATTTTAGACATTTTCCTATTTCTTTGAGCACATTTTTTGATGTAGAAAAAAATTTCTAACTTCAAACCTTTTTTGATAGCATAGGAAAAAAAGACAAGTTTATATAGGCATCATTATGCCTAAATTACAAGATATTCATATATCTTCCAAATCATATGTAAGGTGTAGTTTGTAAGATCCAAGTTGTAACAAAGGTGCAATTTGGAAAAGAAATCAACTGACTTAAGCTAATTTAACAATTAGCCAACTTAAACTAACTACTAGGAAGCTTCTCACTTGTAGCTCATTTGCATGTTTTACATGGATAACAAACTCTATAAAGCAATAAAATAAATTCTATAGTAATTCTAGAATAATAAAATAAAACCTATGCTAATGTCATCAATATTCATCATTCCTCCCAACAATAGAAGCATTAGACTCTAATGCTTTCAAAATGGATGGAAAGTCCTAAGACATCTTATGGCGAGATATCAAATGGGTTTGGTATAAAAATTGGCCTTGTTTGGAAATAAGGTAGAAAGTGGTGGAGCCTTGGCGAGTCTAACGAGTCTCAATGTCAAAAACTTGATCAAAATCTAGCAAAAGCTAAAAATAAATTGGAAGGATGGCCAATAGCAGGTTTGGACTCTTATGTAGACTCATGGTAGTGCTTGAGGAGATCAAAATTGATAATTTCATGGATACCCAACTATGTGAGAAGATCAAGTCAAAATTGATTTGATGATAGCTATTGAAAATGGTGTAAGGCCCATATTGAAGTGGCTTGATTTTGCTATGTGCATTTTTTGGGAAATGATTCTTATTCAAGTACAACCAAACTCTGTCTCCAACTTAGAAATAATGAGGAACATGAAGACAGTCCATGAGCTACTTTTTCTATGGTTGAGTCTTTTGAAGAAACTAAACTACTTTGAATTGAAGACTCTACAAATATTGTATGAATGAATGGGCCTTATCTTGCTCTTATTGAATGTGTTGGGCTACTAGAGATGGCAAGTATAAGAAAAACTCATATGAAGCCAAGGGCTGAAAACCAAGATAAAATTTGAAAGGGAAGTAACTTATAGAAGAATAGATTGCCCAATCGTATGCATGCTCAATGTGGATAAGGATCAAATCCCACTTTGCATGAGAAGTGTGGTGGTAATCCTTAAAATTTTCATGAAAGTGTGGTTCACAACTTCAGTCTGATCATCCAAATTAGGATGAAAGGTAATGGAAAAGTTAAGAGAAAATCCACAAAGAATGTCAAAAATAACCCACAAAATGTGAGTCAGTAAAAAAATGCTAGTAGGTAGACCAATGGATCACCAAATAAAGTCAAAGAAGAATTGCACTAAGTCGTGTAGAACTTATCTTGTGGTATGGAATAAAGTTAGCCATCTTGCTAAAGCAATCGATAACCAAAAAAATACAATCATGTTGACATGGTCAATGAAAAGACACTAACTAGGTCCATGAAAATGTTATCCCAAGGATGAGAAGGAATGGAAAGAGGAACACTTAAGCCCAACTTCTTATTTTTTACTTTGGAGTAGGAACAAATTGCACATTATTGTAAGAAGCACAAAAAATCATGCTGCATGTGAGGCCAATAGAGGAAATGCTACAAATGAAGAGATGTCTTCTACTTACTAAATTGACCACCATAGATAGTAGAGTGTGTCTCTTTGAGAAGAGACGTGCAATGCTCACAAGGGATACAAAGTTTATCCAACTTGTAGAGCAACTCTTCCTTGATATGAAAATCCAAAAAAGGAGCCAAATTAAAAAAAGTAGGACTCTAAAGTTGGTGATAAACATATTTAAAATAAGGATCGTGAGCATATTGAGAAGGACAAGTTTGAAATCCTAAATTAGAAGTGATTACAATAGTCAAAGCATGTGTTGTACAAGGATGACTCAAACAATCTACAATAGTGTTGGTGTTCTCCTTATTGTATTTGATGACCAAGTGAATTTTTTGTAAGTATGAGGTCCACTTCATGTGCCTAGCCAAAATTGTGATGTCTTATATTTAACATCACAAACTACAATTTCATTCAATATTATAAATAACAAACACTCTATATAGTTTTGTTTTTTATTTACCATTTTGTGTTCGTGACTACCTACAATTTAAGCTATATATCAAGGTCCAACAAATTTAATCCATTAAATTGAATATGAACTAAATATGAAGATTGTATTAATGAAATAAATGAATGAATTCAATGTATTTTATTGAAAATTTAATTGAATTAGAAATCAAAATTCATCTCGTATGGGATAGCTTCAATCACTATGGGAAAAAAAAGAGAGAAGAGAATGTTAAGAAAATGTTTTTCATAATATGGAGAATAAGCATTTAAGTCATCTGGGGATTTAACCCTTTATTTTAACAATGTGTATAGTGTCTCCTAGAGATATTTATGTATGTCTATGTTTCTTATGGTTGTAAATTGGTGATGCCTAACAATGTTTTCAAACATGAGATTGAAGAAACTAAATTTACATAATTCTATGAAATGATTAATATTAGATATATTTTTAATGTCTTAAATCCATGTCAAAATTAATCATTAAAAAAATCATATACTGAATTTGTTGTGAAATTTGTATAGGTTGCATGTGAATTCAAATGCAAACCTTATGACCAAGATACAAGTATGCTATCCATTACATTAAACTTTTCTCTCAAGTGAAAAACAACCTAGCACCTCAAATATATTAGTTTGAAGAGGGGTATTATGAAACAAGGTTCCATTTTATCCTATGTATTTCTTCTTGTATAGATACAAGTCTAAGAAAATATTTTAAACTTTTTGATTATTTGGAAAAAAATCTAAAATTTCTTAATTTTAGATCAAATAAAAGATCATACCCACTTGTTTATAATAAATAACATCATATGAATTAATAAGAGCTATTATGCATGAAATTCTAACATGAAAAAAATTAATCTAGATCTAATTCAAATATCCTACATATAAAATAAATGAACATGTATTAGATATGTTTTACTCTTTATTGATAAGGAATATAAGAAAATATTGAATGAATTTTATACTTTCTAAGTGGATTTTCTAACTTTCCAATATATGGATACCCTCTTGTACATCAAACCATTTAAATATAGGATATGCTAGAAAGAAACCACTAATAAATTTTATATGAGAATGTACTATTGGATCACTAGATGCTTAACTCTAGTTTTATGGACTATTAATGGCTTCAAAAGGACTATTTCCTTATCTTGAAAAATTAGTTTTATGGATAACTAGTCTCAACTATGGTCAATTCTATGTGATGAGAAATGGTTTAATAGGACCATGACTATACCATATTTTTATGTAATTTTAGAACTCTTAATAAGACAATGTATTTAAAACAATAACTATTTCTTTAGCTTATTTTTATAGGCATCTTATCTCAAGCATGGCTTAAAAATAATCATATAAATTTAGAAGAAAAACTCAATTAAATATACTTTTTGATTTGGTATAAGAAGAGGTTTTGGAAGGTTCCCCAAACCTTTTACATAGGGGTTTTGGGAGGGTCCCCCAACCTTTACAAAACCAAAAAGATATTCAAAACACACCAAATAAGATCACAAATGGGACTGCATTCCTAAGGGAAAACTAATTCAACATCCAACAAAGATTGATCCATGATATAGTCAAGTCCCGTAGATCCAAAATAGCTAACATTCTTGCCTAAAATTTAATATTTAAAATTAGACCTGGAAAGGAACTTCCTGCCCAATCCAGCATGGGATAAGTAAATATTAGAAAATGGGACAGCCATCCATACCATCTAATGATAATTTAATTTTCAAATTTAAATAGAGTGCTCAATTTGAAAAAAAATTGTTGAGACATCAAGAACACTCTAAAAATCTAGAATAAAAACATTAGGTATTCCTACCAAGTACAAGAATCCTAATTTTGAAAACTGCTACACCAGTAGGTAGCTAACACCTTCAATATTCACTCTAGAAACAACAAACTAAAATCCTACCCAAATATAGGGTTTTGAAAGGCTCCCCAAACCTTAAACAAAGGGGTTTTGAAAGGATCCCCAAACCTTAAACAAGGGGATTTTGGAAGGATCCCCAAACCTCTTTAAGTAGGATTTTGAAAGGCTCCTAAAACCTTAAAAAGGTCAGGCCTCAAGTAGAGGACCAAAGTATTTTGTAAGGCTCCCTAAACCTCATAAGGTGGTTTTGGAAGGGTCCTAAACCATTACAAACAAGATTTTGAAAGACTCCCAGAACCTTGTACAAGTGGATCAGGCCTCAAGTAGAGAACCATTGGGTTTTGATAGGCTTCCTAAGCCTAAACAAACACAAAGATGGAAATAATAGTTATTTCCCATCCAAACAAAACCAAGAGCACTAAAATGATTTAAAAATTGAATTCTCGCTCAAATACTAAAAGTGAAATGAAAATTTAAGGCTCCCAAAATCTTCTATAAATGGATCAGGCCTTGAGCAGAGGACCATATGGTTTTAGAAGGCTCCTTAAAATAAAATATGCTAGGATATTAAAAATAAAAAAGAACCAAAAGGTCCACATCTTAGGGCAAATAGGACACATTCCCGTTGAATACTAGATTTAAAATTTGGAAACTCCTACCTAGTCCAAACGGGAAAAAAACTACAAATAGAACAAATAGGAAACAACCACTTCCTACTCAAATTTAAAACTATAAAAAAAACTCCCTCTTGAAAAGGCAACAACCTAGTAGACTATCAAAAAGGCCAAAAATCATGAGAAAAAACCTGCCAAGGTTGTGCAAAGAAAAACAAACAATTTTATGATACCCAAAATCACCCACAACTTCTCCAAAATAGATCTAGGAATAAATTGTACCCCAGTAGAGCAAGCTTCCAATGAAAACAAAAATAAAAACAAACTCCCAAAATAGGATAAGAGGAAAGAGGGAGGGCACCCTACCAAAAATGGTTTAGCATTAGGACCAACACCTATCCACCAAGTCAAAAAATGAAACCACGTCACACTATCCAACAAATTGTGCACCATTGCACAAAATAAGAACATCCCAACATTCGTATCCAACAACCAGCAAATATCAGGTTTAGAGCTTCCCGCTCCCTTAGGGAGATAGGATTTCTCATTAATGAGATCAATTGTAAATTCAATTAAATATGATATGAGATAAGATGTTACAATTATTTAAATACTTGTATAACCTTTAAGTTAAATGTTGAGTTATTTTCTCCTAAATAAGATTACATATTTATCAAATAAGATATTCTTTAATCTAAAAGAACTTGAATAATTCTACATGGACTGACTAAAAAAATATTGAAGTCTTTGCCTTTCCTCCTAAATAAATTTGGTATTATGTTGTAAGAATTTCTAAAAGGAACCTTAACAATACTATAAGGTTTGTGATACTTATAATAGATTTTATAATTACTATTGATTATGATGTGTGAAAGAAATCGAAATCCAATGAAGTAATAGAGTAAAAGATTTAAGAAAGTGAAATTGTATTGTCTTCTCTAAAGAAGAAAATATTTACTAAAAATAAATAAAACATTGATAAGTATGATATGCCAATGAAGGAAGGGGGGATTAAAAAGCAAAAATAAAAACAAAAAACTATGCCAAAGACCTCATATAGATGTTGCATAAATTTAAACATGCCATTTGTTGGATATCAAGTTGAACCATCTTGGCCTTAACAAGGAAAACAATACACCTTCATAAAATTTTAGGTTTCACTACAAATTCAAGAAGGAAAATAATACACCTTCATAAAATTTTAGGTTTCACTACAAATTCAAGAATTTTTTTTTGGAAGACTAACATCATACTCATAATGATAGAGATTTTTTCTATCTAGAAAATAACTTAAGCAAGCAATAATTACTCCACATGTTTCTCCTTTCAAACTACCATCCATGCATAATACAAATTTCTTTCTCAAAAAATATCCTCAAGGGTCATGATTGCTTTGGTATGAGATAAAGAATTCTTCCTATTTGAGGAATTTGTTTTTTGTCTATGACTAGTATCTCATTTGTCATGTGGTCAAAGTGTCATATATCACATGTTGTTAACACATTCACTATAGTAAATTTGATTGTTTGAAATAGAGTATGTCATTGAAGAGAATATATATATATATATATACGAGACTATTATAAATTTGATAATTTAGTATTAGATGCCTTAAAGAGTTTATTATTTCCCTTTGAAAGCATACATTGAATTTAATTTTTAAAATTCAATTATCTTATTTATGGGTTAAGTAAATTTAACAAATTTTAAACTTGAACACAAAAATTCAATGAATCCTATTATGCATATTATTAGAGATATTTTGGAGTGACATAAAATTTAAACAAGGATCATCATTATTTGATACCTTCTTTTGGATTATACATTGATAAGTTGGAAGTATGGATAGATAAGATGAGTGGTAAGCGTCTCCAATAGGAAAAGTATTCAATAAAGCTTTTTCTTATAAATAATAAGCTTATTTTGATTGTATAGATGAGACATGGCTTAACCAAATATTTGAAAACCTTAGAAATGAAAGATATGCTTGCAAATATCAATAAAACCATAATCTTAGTCTCCTTAATTAAAGAGGAAAAATAAAAAGTTTATTTTAAAAGGGGTATTTTAAATGCAGTAAGACAGTGCAAATATGTTAGGATATGATTGTAACAGTGCAAATATGTTAGGATATGATTGTAAAACAATATAGTTAGCAACCATGAAATATAAAAAGAATTAAAGGAGAATGAAAATCACTTTAGATGCCGCAAGAAAATTTAGAAACCCAAAATTATAGTTTAAAATGGATATAAATAAAGAAAATTTAAAAGTAAATAGTTTTTTTTTTTTAATATTTTTCTTCTAAAGGAGCTATAACCATTCATTTAGTTTAGCACTTAAAGAAAATTAAAAGTTTGGATGCTGATAGATGGTCTAAGGTTATTGAACAAATGAGAAAATATCATATAAATAAATACATAAAAAGTGGAACATTAAGAAGAGAAAAGATACTACCTTCCTTACATTAACTTTATATATAAACATTATGAAAAAGCATATATAAAGACAAGAAGATAAAAAATAAAATAGAGGAGAAATATTTTAATAATTTCATTAATAGTGATCTTGCATCAACTCAAACATAAATTAAGCATATAAAAAAAGTCAAATACAAAATTGAGGAGAATAAGTTATAATTTTTCTAGGCATAATTTGAAAAAAAACCATTTCTAAAATGCAAATTTTTTAATTACATTTAATATATAAATTAAATAAAGTTTAATTTTTTATAAGAAATACAAATTAATTAATTACAAATTATGATGAAATTTCATTAAAAAGTACAACTCAAACATAAATCCTTTGTTATTTTATCCTCTTCTCTTTAAAGAAATAGCGGTATAATATTTATTCTTTTTTAATGATGAAATAAACATATTTATAAATTTGATGTTACTTTAAAATTATTTGAGAGCCTTTAATTTTTATAAATTTGATGTTACTTTAAACTTATTTGAGAGCCTTTAGTTTTTATAAATTTGATGTTACTTTAAACTTATTTGAGAGTTTTTAGTTTTTATAAATTTGATGTCACTTTAAACTTATTTGATTAGTTTTATTATACCAAATTTTCAAAATTTTAGAAGGTTTAATTTTTTTTTTTTTTAATAACTTGGAACTAATTGACTTTAAAACCTTTGCATTTGTTTTATATATTAACTTTTATTTTCCATTTTTTTTAATACTTTCATCTTATTTCATCTATTCAATATTTGTTCGCTTTAAACATATAATTTTTTATTACAATTATAGTTTGATTGAATAAAAATTCCTTATTTTTATTTTATCTATTCTCACTTTTATTATTAAAATTTTAAAAAACTTCACTTTTATTTTAACTATTCATAAAATTTATCTTTAAATAAGTTTTTATATATTTCTTATTTTAATATTATATTAATATAAGAAACTTCAATTTATTTTATTTATTTTCATTTTTATTTTCTTAAATTTTTATAAATTTCTACTAACATCTTACCTATACAAAATTTAAACAAATATTCCTAACCAAAATTTAAACAAATATTCCTAACCCCTGTTTAGCTAAAAAGATAATTAGCTTACTGTCCATTACACCATATCTACACAAATCACCTAAACGAATATTTAATTTACGGTCCATTACACCTTATCCATACCATAAAATTACTGTCCATTACACCTTAATAGCATACTAAGGCGAGACATATAAACTTATTTCTTTGTTTGCAATTCCAAATCTTTTAAATGTAAGGCGAGACATAAGAAGGGATTAGCCGGTAGAGTAAAGCAGAGTAGAACCGATTTGGTTATATGAGACGTAGTAGCCATCTAAATAATTATTAATACGGTGTATAATCTTACCCTTAAACCTTCACTTAGTCTAATTGTATGAGTAACATTATAGCCGATATGACCTTCTATGACCCACGGATGCAGAGGGAGGGTAACCATAGTTAACGTGTTAGCGAATTGCATGGCGCGGATATTAATGATGATGACATGGTCACTTTTCTATTTTATCTTACAACCTAGGTAAAATTCATGAAGAGTTAATTAACCTAAGGATTTTTTTTATTAACTTTCTCTTTCATCCATCTATAATACTAATTAAAACCTGGAAGTATTTTATATGACCTTTGGTAGAAAGAGAATAAGCCTCAACAAATGAATACAGTATATTAGAACATTAGGGACCACTAAAAAAATAAAATATATATTTTTAATCATGGTTACTTAAGTCTTAACGTCAGTATTTACCTGTAAATGATCGGGAGAAGGGATCACTAAAAAATAAAATAGTCTTCCCATATTTTTAATCAGGGTTATTTAAGTTTTGGCGTCAGTACTTACCTGTAAATGATCAGGGTGAGTGTCCTTTGCTGCGTATATTTGAACCTTCCAAAATCACCTTCCAACCTAAAAATTGATGTAATTAATATATCAATTTAGGAGATAAAGTAATACTACGTGAAAATTGTTAATAACAATATTAAAAGACAAAAATATACGAACAATCACTCTAAAAAAAAAGTTGAGAAAAAACAGAAACATCAAGCCAACATTCTAAACTATAAATGTTGAAAACTATAGATCGTATCTTATAAATGCGAGGATGACAAACTCACCATAAATATGGTGCCGTTCTGGCTATTCCTCAACAAGCCTCTCCCACAATTTCACTTACTGCGAAACTAAGCGTGTTTGGGGTTTATAGCCTTCCCTTCATATTTATAAAGAAACAAAAGTGTAGTAGGTGTACGTCCGAAAATGACGCTGTTGGAAAAGAAGTCGGGCCCCACAATAATTTGATTTGACGGTAATGGGATGTAAATTTCACTTTTATTTAAAATAAAGTTTTATACTGTTTAAAAATAGACGTTGATTTAACATAAAGTTATGTTATGTACTATGCCTAAAATGACGCCTTTGTACAGGAAGTCGATCTGAGGGTGTTGTAATGTAAATCATACTAAGGTTGACTCCGTTATGGACTACTTACTCTTAGTAGGATGGTAGCAACTCAATATTTATTAATAAATTGTTTGATTTTTTAAAAATTAAATTATAATTTTGAACTTTATTTTTATTTAAAATATTAAAATTAAAAAATTTAAGATGTGCATCACAACTAAGATTGACTGGTATCATTATAAGCACCCTGCAAATATTTCCACTACCATAGAAAAACTTACATCATGGAAATTAGTCAACTGATGTGGATAGCAATACTTTTTAACTCATCACCAACATATAATACTAAATAATTTAGAGACAAGTTGGTAACAATCTGATTCTTTAGAAAATTTGTTAATATAACAATCTGATTCTCTAGAAATTCTGTTAATATAATCTTTATTCATCGATGAGTAGGTTTATAGATGTCCCTACTCACCTAAAAATAAATAAAATTGCACCAATAGCAAAAGGGTATGGAGACGGTGGCTCACGTTTTCCATGTAACTTTTTTTTCTGGGGTAGGCTCTTTTTAGGGACGGTTCACTTGGCATTAAAAAACAATATTTGTCATTCAGTACCTACAACCAATATTATCCTTGACGGCTCGCTCTCACTCACGAAGATGGGGCCCATTCCAGAGGAATACGACACAACTAGACACAGAATATTCAACTGATATTCACGTTTCGTTCTCGTTAACAGCCAACCGAGCTTTGACTCCTTTATGTGACGTTGACATAAAGTTTTGTCATGTACTATAGCTAAAGTTTGGCTCTTGAAAGAAAGACAATTTGAAGTAACTTAGATTATGTTATTTGTATTATATCATCATCACATAGTAATATTATAATAAAATTAGAATATTATTCATATATTATTTACTTAGGTTAAAACTGAGTCTTCTTTTTTAAATGTTAAATTGAATTAATACTATTTAATATGAATACAATATATTTTATACTGTATGTAATTTAATTTTTTTTAAACAAATTAAAATTTTAATGTTTATTTTTAATTTGATTTTTTTATTTATTTGAAAAGAAAAAAAGTTATTAAAAAAAAATCCTTATAAAATTATATTAATCTGTTAACGTTTTTTAATTTGATTAGAGAGAAAATATTTGTTCTTACATTTTAAATTCTAATATTAAATTTAAATTTACAATTTTATTGATATTTTTAAATATTATTTTTTTAATAATTTATTTATATATTTTTGTTCTCGATTTTTTTAAATAAAATAATATTTTAATAAATAATAATATTTATATAAAAAAATTATTATAATAGATTGAAAAATGTTTTATAGAATTTTTGTTTTACATAAAACATATTATATTTATATTATTAAAATAAAAATAAATTATTATTAATAATAAATAAATATTAGGGGTGGGCGAGTTTGTAAGGGGGTGGGTGTGTGGTGGCTTTGTGTTAAATTTCATATTGATAAGTATAGCTCTCAACTTTAAGAGGGGTCATGGTTGGGAGGAGACTGCTTAACCCTAAGTCGGTCATAGGGTTTTCTCACGATAACCAAATCCAAAAAAAAAAAAAAAACAAAAAGTTATACAACTTATATTGTTTAATGTTATTTTAATTATTATTTTTTTTTTAGAACCAAATAAATTTTATTTATTCATTTTTTCCATGGTTTATTATAATACATCATCTAATTTACATTAAACACCACCAAGATTAGATCTCCAAAACCATGATCCTTTCAAAATCACCAAGGTAATACAAGTTTATTGGATTTTTTTATTTGTATTGTATATTTATTTTTATTAACTTTGTTATGGAACATAATCTTTTGTGACAATAATGTAGCCAACTCATAATATAAAGTTAAGTCCACACACTTAGGATCCATTATCAAATCTTATCAAGTGATACATACATAATTGTTAAGTTGTAATATATTTTGTCATGATTAGTATGGATAAGACTCTTGTTTTTTCTTCTTTTAAGTCTATTAAAAAATATATATTATAAAAATTTAATTTTTTTTTTTTATATTTATATGTATCTAACCATGATAAATTATAGGTTCGAGGCGTAGATCAATTGGTTCTACCAAACCTCGTAAGGGAGTTGGAGGTCTAAGGTTCAAATATTCGGCCTCGATGGTTTCCTGATGCTTTCAACTGCGTAAAAGGTTTAAAATGATTGTCGCATGGTGATATAGGGATGGATTGTATGAAGAACTATGTGATGACTTTTGAGACAACGTAAAAGGTTTAAAATGATTGTCACATGGTGATATAGGGGCGGATTGTATGAAGAACTGTGTGATGACTTTTGACACAGACAACAAAGAATACTGTGATGGCTATAAAAATTGGACAACCTATCCGGATTCATGGCGGCTACTGATTCCACTATGTAGATTAAAAAAAAACATATTAAATTATAAAAATACTTTTTAATTTTTATTTTAAACCAAAAAAAATTAATCAAAGTTTAATGTTTTATTTATGTAAAATATTTTAGAAAAAATTAGAAAATATTATACTCTTAAAATTCATTGTTTTCATTTATTCTCACATTCAAACATACCCATAAAGGTAATGTTACTAAGAATTGATAAAAACAAAATTGTATTTTTTAAAACTAAACATGTGAATACTTATTGTAGACACCAAAACATCACCAATCCAATTTATGTGACGACAAGCAGTGATCGAAGTGACATACACAGCCCCTAAGGTAGCCCCCAGAGGTTCAACAGTGGTCCTAACCACTCCCACAACAGTTTTGGAAGGTTAGAGGTCAATTTGGCACCTTCCAGGCACCCTGCTTCTTATTCGTTCCACCTTGGGACGATTACAAACTGGTATTCGTCCCACCCTGGGACGATTAGCAGTATTCGCTTTAGGGTGGGTCGAATAGCAGGTTTGACGAAAAAAAGCTCAAACTTTGACAAATAGCATCTCAGATCCTCCACTTAACTCCTCCTTCAGTGCATGGGAGTGCGAGTGAGCATTTTTGAGCTCAAAGAGGCAGTCATAGAGGTAGTCATGGAGCCCTTAATCAGGGAGGAATCTTCTTCCCCCTGGCAAGGCATGATGGCCAAGTGGTGCCTCTGCATGCTCATTCACAAAGACCCTCAGGTCTATAAAATGGTCAGTCTTCTCACCCCAAGAAAAGATAAAGTAGGAGCATTTGGAGCAACGGAGTGCTTCCGAATTACATCCTCAACCATTGTTCGTGCTTCTTACATCCTTGATCTCTCTTTTGGAAGGGAGGTCATTGGGTGATAATTGGAAGTGCAATCCAGACCAAAAACCCAAACATTTTGCCACAATACCCCACCCAATTTGATGACACAACCCCATAAGAGGTTTTGGACCCATCCCAAGTGGATTGGTGCCGAAACCGATCCCCAAACGAAGGGCGTCCTGCCCCCGGGCGCCCCCGCACTACTGTAGTCCTAATCGCCCCACCTCGGAGTGATTAGAAATTTATGGAAAATTTCCCTACTGTTTCTTTTGCATTTTATTCTAGGTTATTCACATATGCTGTCATTCAAGTTTCATGTGATTCTGATGAGTTTTGGCTGTGATTTTATTATTTCTCGCTTTCACTAACATACATGGAGCATCATCGGAGACAAGGTGATCGAGGCTGAATTTTCAAAATCCGACCTTCTGGGTCATTCCAAAATGCCCCGTTTTACCTAACCCCAACTTTGCAGGTGTTTTGGAGGCCCCTGGATGGAACATTTGGGAGGTCACCTTATGATGTTTTATGACAGTCCTAATCGTCCCACCCTGGATCGATTAGAAATCTGGGGCAGATTTCTCGACTGTTCATTTTGCAGTGTGTTCCTGGTAATGTTTTCTTGCTTCTTTCAAAATTTCAGTTGATTCTGATATATTTTAGTTATCATTTTAATTATTTTATGCATGCATTAACCGTAGGCCTTGGGGATCGCATGTTTCCCTCCATTCGTAGGTGCTACTAATCGTTTACTATTTATTTGAACATAGGATATCGACATCGAAGGGGCAGCAAGGAACCATAGATGTATTCACGCAAGCGACGACGATGTTTGGTCCGCCCATTTTCAATGTGGGCACACGAAATATCCCTAAGGGGAATGTATCATTTGCGGTGTAACAAGACTATGTCCGACGCTCCCAGCCCCTGAAAATGGAGGAGACGTATTGTAACCCAATATCGAGCAAATTAATAAAATAAAGGGCTGCAACTCTTGCATTTGCTTTAAATCTTGTTTCATTTTGTTTGTTTTTACCTCTTTTCATGCATTCTCATTCGTAGGACTTAGCGTTACATTTCCCTTTTGTTTGCTTCCGTATCTCGTGCTTTCAGTGGCGATCACGATGGGAATTTGTCCCCTGATTTTGAGATCAAAATTTTCATCAAAAGTTGTGTGTTTTTTCTTGTAGGTTTCAATATTTCAAGCGCTGGATCACTACTCGTTCCACCCTGTGACAAATATAGAGTTGGAATTCGTGCCACCCAGGGATGAATGGGCATTCGTCCCACCCTGTGAGGAATACAGATCTGTTATTCGTACCACCCCGGGATGATTAGATCTCTGTGCAATTTCAGAGTAGAAACTCAGAGGCATTCGATTTGGGCAGAGAAGAGGTAGGGGTTCTGAGCATCCTCTGTCATTTTCTATTTTTTGTCTGTGTCATTTCTTGTTTCTTTGCTTGCATAGGAGAGTTTTACTGCATATTTTTCTTTATTTGCGCAAATAATAAGAACCCCACACATCACGTGGTAATTTAAACACCAAGGAGTTGGTCGTAAAACCCCAACCCTTGATCAAGACCAACGATGGATTTCATCACCACCTTGGCTTGAATTTTTGCATACATAACCCCGATCGCTATCGTTGCTAGACGTAAATCCTGATGAAAGTTGACCAAGTGTAGCTGGGGTGATTCCCAACGCATGAGGATAAGTCTTCTATGGTAGGTGTCAAAAATAGGGTGATTCCCCTTTCGTACCGCCTATGCTCCACGTACCATTCTACTCTCGCGTACCAATAGTTTCCCTTACGTAAGGGCGGGTATATTGAGAGGTTTGGTATAA
The DNA here is from genome assembly GCA_028583015.1 of Wollemia nobilis. Classification (NCBI taxonomy): domain Eukaryota; kingdom Viridiplantae; phylum Streptophyta; class Pinopsida; order Araucariales; family Araucariaceae; genus Wollemia; species Wollemia nobilis. Next base: position 7,252,136 of record JAQPPZ010000715.1, read on the forward strand.
CGTCCTGGCAATGGTATATTGAAGGGGTGACCATTTTTGGAGACATAAGAGCCATCATATTGCATGTACAACAACACGTTCTTCACAAAGCTTTTAAAACAAAAATCAAAACACATTAAACCAGATTTAGGGCACACCTTTAATCTATAAACGAGATAATCACTTCTTTGATTGTGTGGTTCCTTTTGTTTAGTGTAGAATAAAAAAATCATAAAGAAGATAAAAACCTACATAGCTTGTAGAGAGACACCACCATGGTGTACACTCGTAGCCAAGCCCAATCACGGGCAGAAGCTACAGAGAGTGTACAAGGGGGCACAAGTCGCCTCCGCTACAGCCCTAAGGACTTGGTCATACCACCTTGGTGACCTGACCCACAAGATAGTCCACATCATGCCATTTTAGAATGAGACTATAGAGGCACCCCTTCGAGGGGCACACCCATTCAGCATAGACCCTTTCAGGAGGAGTCCTTACACGTAGCACTTAACCTAGGCGGGAAGGCTCCCTTGGACGCTCGTTATGAGTGGCCACCATGCGATGAAGTGCTAGAACAACATAGGGTCCATAAGGAGGGGCCACATGATTACACCATCCTTCATCTACCCCTCATTGCTGTCAGAAACAATAGGCCAAACCAGAGCACAAGGCTCTTCAGACAGGGCGAGCCAACTCTGCCTGCCCCTTTCACATATACGAAAGGGAGCACGAGGAAGACCATTACATTCCTCAAGAGCAATACACAACATGGGAGCAATGCACCTCCGCACCTACTATCTATCAGGACCACCTACTGAGGCCCGAGCCTCGGGTGAATGTCGCAAACCTCGATAGAGGGAAGCGAAATATAGAAATATCAGATCATCGCAACCGAGATAAATATGTAGGAGAGGCATCTAGGCCTCCTAGACTCAAGACGATGGAACAAATCGACCTGGCATTTTCCAGACATGTCGCCCGCCAAGCGCAAATCATGAAGCTTGAGCAAGACCAACAACAGTTGGAGCACCTGTATCGCCTTAGCAAAGAGCGTATTCGACGTCAAACAAATGAGCTACTCTAGAACACTATTCTTGAGAGGGTTCCAACCCCTGACACGTAGAGGGCAGAGTTGTATGAGAGGCACAACCTCTTGGTGCGAGACAGGTCTCCATGACCATACCAAGTGTTACCTCCGAGACCTCCTAGACCTAAGCGGGAGGCCACTCCAAGAAACAACGATGGGTACCCTTCGCGGGCACCCACCCATGTTTCTAGGTCTCACCCAGGAATTCCTCAAGAAGCCTATGAGGAGTATGAGAAAGAAGAAGAGTGGGCTGAAACGCTCTACCAAGGCAGAGGGGGTGCTATCCGGCCACTCCTCCATAGACCTCAAGTTCCCCGCAACCCACAGCAGGAACAAACCAAGGAGGAAGAGATCAAATCTTCTGATGCATATAAAGTGTTGCTAGAGCGCTTAGAGTCTGTGGAGACCAAGACTTCTGGGCCCCAAAAGCCCACTTTATGCCAGCTTTGTAGTCACCCTATGCATCCGTCAGTGTCGGCACCCCCATACCTTGAACACTTTAAGCTACCCTAGTTGGCAATATTTAGAGGTGAGGATGCCCAAGAGCACGTGACTATATTCCAGAGCCAATGCTTTGGCATTCAGGACAATGATGCTTTGTTGCTAAGAAAATTTATAACCACATTCGCAAGCCCTGCCTCAGATTGGTTCACTCAGTTTCCAAAGCATAGCATCAGTAACTTGGATCAGCTAGTGGACGCGTCCCTCGAATGCTTCACCTTCAACACCAAGAAGAAGGTATCATTAAGCGACCTAGCTAGCCTCAGGCAGTATGAGGAAGAAAACATGGTGGCCTATGGAAATCGATGGAGGACGTTGCTTTCAAAGCTGCCCTACCTCCATCCCATGACCGACTTGACCCAAATGTTCTCAAAGAGCTGTTTGAGGTCGATCTTCGTGTTATTGCAGCTACAACAATATGCCACTCTTGAGGAAGCCCTGGTGCAAGCCAGAATCATTGAGGAGATCAAGATACAGAATGGCGAGATTGCCAAGCCACGAAAGAAAGATTGGCCTAAAAATGTGATGCAGGAGCATTCGGCTGCAGTCGAGTAATCGTGCATTTTCCAGCTTGGGGAAGGTTTGGCAAAGCAATTTTTCGGTTTGAGGAAGTTTTGTAAGGCAAAGGGGAGAGGGGTCGCGAAATCATGACATGTCACGATTTCGCGACATGTCGCGATATCGCGACCCCAAAAGCTGCAGAGTGTCTTTGGCGGGTCGCGATATCGTGACAGAATTGCGAGGCAGAGGCAGAGAGCGTAAGTCATCGCGATATCGCGACCGGTTGGCACTACAATGGAGAAGAGCTTTAGGCGTCACGATATCGCGACGTCGCGATATCGCGGTCGTCTTCAGAGCAAGACAGAGGAGAAGAGCCCTGTCGCGATATCGCGACCTGTCATGATATCACAGCAAATCAAAAGTTGCCACGTGGCTTATTTCAAAGGCAGCACCGAAGGCTAAGACAAAGCCAGGATCATAGCAAAGGACTTCGGCAAGGTGAAGACGAAGGTGGAGGGGTCGACCGCGACCAAGTAAGGTCAAGGCCGAAGAAAATAGTAGACGGCCATGTAAGGCCAAATTCGACACGTGGCTGCCACGTGTATCAAACAGTTGTGAAGGGCAGCATGTGTATCAATTATTTTTCATTAATAAGAAGGCGTGGTCAGAATTACAAGCGGTCGGCCATGTTTAAGAAAACAAAGATAAGGAATGCGGAGGTGATAGCATTGGAGAGACAACAGGACAGAGGACAGTCTGACCGGAGTGGCCAGTGCAGGGTACGGGAGGCCTTTAATGCGAGTCCCATGGCAGATCGAGCAGATTGCCATTAATGACAGAATTTTGAAAACCCGAGAAGGAGGGAATTTTGATTTCGAATTTCTGTTAGGTAAAGGCATTAATTGCTGGGAGGATCGGGGGGGGCCTCGATAAAACCTGAAATTTTGTAATGTAAGAAGGGGGAGAGAAAAAGGAAGGAAGAGGGGAAGAACAGAGGGGACCTCGGCCATTGTAATGCCTGCGGGCGATTTCATTTGATGCATGTAAATAGTTATCCAATTTTAATGATAATGAAAATGCAGAGTTCGTAAGGCGTGGCAGTTGTTTTTTTTTTCTCTCGTCCCCGTCAGTGGTATCAGAGCCCGTAGTTCCTGAGTGTACAGCAGACCGCCGAAGGAGAGGCAGTTGTACTAGGACTTGTGGGAGGGCTTGAGATCTAGTGAAGATGCCTCCGAGGAGAAACCCCGTTGGTGGAAGAGGCATGGCAGCGAAAGATTTTCGGGCATTGCAGTGGCAGGTTCAGGCCCTACAGGAAGAACTGTGCAGAGGACGTGAGCCGAGAAGGGATGCAGACAGTGAGGATGAAGTGGAAGAGGAGAATGAGTTTGAAGAAGAGGAAGAAGATGTAGATCCGGCACAAGCCAGATTGTACAAGGCCATATCCCAGATCGGGAAGAGGCCGAAGTTAGAAGTTCCTACGTATTTCGGGAACTTGAACCCAGAGGAGTTGATAGACTGGGTGAATGATTTAGAAGAGTATTTCGAATACGAAGAAGTTGAAGACCCTAACTAGGTCAGATTTGCTAAGACCCGACTGAAGGGTCATGCTAGCATTTGGTGGAAGGGGGTACAGCTGGAGAGAAATCGAAGAGGAAAGGAGCAGATAACCAGATGGGACAGAATGGTGGAGAAATTAAAAAGGCAGTTTATTCCCGTAGATTATGAACTGGACCTGTTACGTAAAATGCAGAGCTTGAGGCAGATGAACAGAATAGTTCAAGAATACACGGAGGAGTTCTATAAAATCTCCATCAGAACAGGGCATTTGGAAGCAAGCAAGGAAAAAGTGGCCCGTTACATTAATGGGTTGAGACCCAGTGTTCAGGAGGAATTGAGTTTGGTTCGGGTAAGCACCATTGAAGATGCTTACCAATTTGCTTTAAAGGTGGAAGAGAAACTGAACAAAAAGTTTGAGAACAAGCAAAGAGTAAAAGGACCGGGAGGAAAGAACGGTGGAAAGAAAGAAGGAAAAGAAGAGAAGAAAGAAGAGGAGAGCAGCAGCTGAGGTCAAAAAGAAGAAGATGAAGAATCCAAACCGCAAGCTCAGAATAATGGCCACCCGAGGGGAAGAGGTGGATCTGGACGCGGGTATGGAAGAGGAGTGTTTCGTGGAACATGTTTCCACTGCGGAGAAGAAGGGCATCGGGCATTTGAATGTCCACAACACCGAGAAAGAACAAATAAGAAGCAAGTGGGTCCTGCCAGAGCAGTTGTGGCAGTTGAAGATGCTGACTCAGAGCATTCTGAAGAAGCTGAAAAGGGAGAAGCCATGATTGTGAGAAGGACCATGCTGGTGGAAGAAGACAAATCTGAACAGAGGAGAAGCCTGTTCCGTACCCGATGCAAGAGTGCAGGCAAAGTTTGCAATGTGATCATTGACAATGGAAGTACAAATAACTTAGTTTTCGAGGAGATGGTTACTAAGTTGCAGCTGGAGAGAAGGAGGCACCTGCACCCGTATCGGATTGCGTGGTTGCAAAAGGACCATCGAGCTTGGGTCCGGGAACAGTGTTTAGTCACGTTCCAGATTGGGAGATACCAGGATGAAGTCCTGTGTGATGTATTCCCCATGGATGCTTGCCATTTGCTGTTGGGAAGGCCATGGCAGTTTGATCGGAATGCAGTGCATGATGGCCGTGCTAATACTTACTCCTTGGTGAAAGATGGAGTGCGGCACAAGTTGAAGCCATTGCAGACAGAGGATGAGAAGGTGTGCAACAATGCCAGAATTTGTCTGGTAGAAGGCATAAATTTTTGCCAAGAAACGGAATTTGAGCAGGTTGTAAAGGCCGATGACTGTTTGGAGGAGTTACAAGAAACACGGGCCGAACATCCGAGAAGTGAAGGTCACTTCTCCAATTACCCGGGGTGTCTGATGCAGGAGCATCCGACTGCAGTCGAGCAATCGTGCATTTTCCAGCTTGGGGAAGGTTTGGCAAAGCAATTTTTTGGTTTGAGGAAGTTTTGTAAGGCAAAGGGGAGAGGGGTCACGAAATTACGACATGTCACGATTTCGCGACATGTCGCAATATCGTGACCCCAAAAGCTACAGAGTGTCTTTGGCGGGTTTCGTCGCGATATCGTGATGTCGCGACAGAATTGCGAGGCAGAGGCAGAGAGCGTAAGTCATCGTGATATCATGACGTCGCGATATCGCGATCGGTTGGCACCGCAGTGGAGAAGAGCTTCAGGCGTCGCGATATCATGACGTCATGATATCACGACCGTCTTCAGAGCAAGACAGAGGAGAAGAGCCCTATCGCGATATCGCAGCAAATCAGAAGCTACCACGTGGCTTATTTCGAAGGTAGCACCAAAGGCTAAGACAAAGCCAGGATCATAGCAAAGGACTTCGGCAAGGTGAAGACGAAGGTGGAGGGGTCGACCGCGACCAAGTAAGGTCAAGGCCGAAGAAAATAGCGGACGGCCATGTAAGGCCAAATTCGACACGTGGCTGCCACGTGTATCAAACAGTTGTGAAGGGCAGCACATGTATCAATTATTTTTCATCAAGAAGAAGGCGTGGTCAGAATTACAAGCGGTCGGCCACGTTTAAGAAAACAAAGATAAGGAATGCGAAGGTGATAGCATTGGAGAGACAACAGGACAGAGGACAGTCTGACCGGAGCGGCCAGTGCAGGGTACGGGAGGCCTTTAATGCGAGTCCCATGGCAGATCGAGCAGATTGCCATTAATGACAGAATTTTGAAAACCCAGGAAGGAGGGAATTTTGATTTTGAATTTCTGTTAGGTAAAGGCATTAATTGCCGGGAGGATCGGGGGGGCCTCGATAAAACCCAAAATTTTGTAATGTAAGAAGGGGGAGAGAAAAAGGAAGGAAGAGGGGAAGAACAGAGGGGACCTCGGCCATTGTAATGCCGACGAGCGATTTCATTTGATGCATGTAAATAGTTATCCAATTTTTAATGATAATGAAAATGCAGAGTTTGTAAGGCGTGGCAGTTGTTTTTTTTTTTCTCCTGTCCCCGTCAAAATGCCAAAATAGGGACCATGCAACCGAAACCCGCTGCGGTCAATCAGGTTGCTATAAACATGCCTAAGCCTGCACAAGCAACACAACCCCCAAAGGCTAACTATCAGGCGGTCCCTCTTGACAGTTATGAAAGAGAAAATCATCGACAAGAGCAAAATCAGCAGCGTCACCCTAGGCGACAATTCACACCCTTTACAGAGTCTAAAGACTCCTTGTTTGACCGTTTGTCAACGACAAACTTGATGAACCTGCCAGAGAGTCAACCTGTAGACCCCAAAGGGCCAAAACCCAAAGGTTATAGGGAAGACTTGTACTGTAGGTTTCACCGATAGAAGGGACATGATCTTTATGCATGTTGGAAATTTAAAAGCTTCGTGCAAGACCTAATCGACAACAAGACGCTAGTGGTGGATAATCCCGTAGCACCAAACAACCAATAGATGGAGGTCTTCAAAGACCCCCTGCCTGCCCATGATGCACAGGCAAAGACTCTACAAGTCAATGAGGTGACACAAAATTGCCCCATGCAGGGGTATGTAGGGATGATAAGCATCGTGACTAGGAACAAGAGGTACCCAAGCATAGCTGCCCCCGCTGTAGCTATAGGAGAGGTTCCATCAATGTCACAACCTCAACAACACCCTACACAACCTCCTTCGCCTAGACCAATGGCCACGATTTGGACCAAACTTACCCAAAGTTTGAGGACCACGTCGGCTAGGCTCTCCATTTATGAGCTCATACAACAATCATCACCCCATCGAGAGGCTCTAATGGAGATACTAAAAGCCATCGAGCTGCAGCCCCATGAAGCAAACTCTTTCAACAACTTCGTGGGACATGTCAAATGATGCACCGAGCCAGTCATCACCTTTAGAGAGGACGAGCTGAAATCAGTGACTGGTGACATGGCGGATCCACCCCTGCACATCATTGCGTGGGTCAATGGGATTTCGTATAAGAGGGTGTTGGTGGACACTGGCTCATCCAGTAATATAATTACAACAGTGGCATTGAAACACCTGAAGTTGCCAGCATCTCACATCGTGGCCTCCACCTATACTCTACGAGCATTCAATGATGCGATATGCTCGATGGTTGGCACAATTGTCCTGCCCATCCAGGTGGGACAAAAGACTATTCCTACATTGTGCCACATCTTGGAAGGTGAGATGGCCTATAATATCTTGTTGGGTCGGCCTTGGATCAGGGACATGAAGTGTGTCCCTTCGATAGCCCACCAATGCCTAAAGTACACATTCGAAGGGCAAGTGCATGTAGTCCCGATGGACTTAGAACCCTTCAAGTATTGCAATGCGGTGCAGCTAATGCCACAATCGACCCTTCCATCAACACATTTGGATTTTTAGTTGAATCCATCTAAACAGGGTCCGATTTCGCATACATCCCCATTGTTAAGTCCATCAAATCCCCAGTCGGGTCCATCTTCATCATCTGGTCCTTCACCAATGATGCCACCTACGGTGGCCACACCGAAGGACAATGGGAAGAAACCCCTAGAAGAGGCACCGCCATCAGTCTCAACCATCTCTACCGAGGAGATGCCTAGCCGAATGGAAGTCGAGATGCCTAGTTCACCCGACATGGAGTGGACTCAGGAAGAACTCCCATTCCCTCCCCCTCAACCACCAACAATCACCATTGAGATGGCCAATACGGGCCTGGGGGAGTATCTAGTGTGGAACATTGTAGCAACACCCACACTTGAGTCCATGCAGGACATGGGGAGACCTCGCCTCCCCATCGGTACTATTGTTCCTCTAGGCTACCCACCAAATCAGACAAACTTTGTATATGGGGGCCTCGATAATGGCATTGAACCTTACATGCAAGAAGAAGAAGATGAAGAGCCCTTTGCTGAGGATGTCAACTATTTGTCCAACCCAGACTTTGCTTTGAGATATCTTGGCCAATGCAATTGGCATGGATATGGGTTGGGCAGATATGAGCAAGGAGTGCACGTTCTTTGCCAACCAAGATATCAGATGCCATACGACAAGTCAGGAGTAGGGTTCAACCACCCTCTACCCCTTGACATCTTGGTAGAGAACATGCAAGGCCTAGGGATAGGCAACAAGGATGGGTTGGCATTAGATCCATATGCCAATCCTAACACAACATATACATTGGGGGATTATCTCCCATTGTTGACAACAAACCTTGTTGACCTTGATAACCCCGTCCCTTTGATCGAGAAAGGAGAAAGTTTGAGAACTCACTTACAAGAGGGATATAGACAAGGTCAAGAAGGATCTTCGAAATATGAGTCAGAGTATGAGGTAGCACCATGGGACCCTTTCGAATCGGATAGCAATCACTCACAAGTGACCCCCATGGATGACTACCAAGAAAGCCTCTTGGCAATGTTCCCTTTGGATGCTCCAATCGAGCAAGTGCCACCTCAAGAAAATCAGGTCCCCCATAGAGAGCGGAACAACCCCGATGGGACCAGATCAATTTGCTCGAGCAGGACGAGCCTCACATGTCGCAAACAGTTGTCGGAGCCAACGAAGGCCTGTGGATCTCCGATAGTGATTATGAAGATGAAACTGAGATGGCATATCTCAATCATATGCGGTAGCAACAATACCCCATGGACATTGATGACATGTTTCAACAACTAAACATGGGGCCAAGGCATAGGTGGCACCTAAACCAAGCACAGTTGGACCAAGTGTTGCATCCGCCACTTTGGGCATATAGAGAGCACCTTCCACCCAGAGACCCTATAGAGCCATCAGTGCCAAGGGCAGACCCTATCCTTTTATCCACACATAGGGCCGATCCATTTGTGCCAATACCCCCAGAGCCAGATCCGGAGCACAAAAATCATCAAGGAAGTCCGAGTCACCACACCCACGGTAATGGAGACCAAAATCATTTCATCAACATGATCTCCATTGACTTAACCGCCCCCATCCGCAATCCAACCGATCCAACATGGTCATTGTATCTAGACCTAGATGCCATAGACTGGGATCGCGTTAATTCACCACCCTCCCCATCAGAGTACTGGCCTTACAGTGAGATGCTTCATTTCACCCCAGGACCAACTCAGGATATCTTCCATGCTGAAGAGGGACCCGAAGTTCCTAACGTAGATCTGAATTCAGCGAATGATATCCACTTGATCCCAACTCCACACCAGTTGGAGGATGGGTCCCACATGTCAGTCGAGGAGATGACTGACGTAGACATCGGCTCTGATCCAATGAATCCACAGATCATCAAGCTGGGGGTAAGTCTATCCCTCGAAGAGCAAGCCGACTACATTGCCCTTCTCAAAGAGAAGAAGGAGGTTTTTGCATGGTCCTACAAAGACATGTCGGGGCTAGACCCATAGCTAGTCACGCATAATCTAACGCTTGATCCGACAGTCAAGCCAGTTAAGCAAAAACTACGTAAGATGCACCCAACAATGGCCTTAATGGTCAAAGATGAATTACAAAAGCTGTTGGATGCACAGTTTGTCATCTGCGTAGATTACCCACCATGGTTGTCCAACATGGTGCCCGTCAAAAAGCCTGACGGGAGGATTCGCATATGCACTAATTTTTGAGATCTAAACAAAGTGAGTCCTAAGGATGATTTCCCCTTGCCTAGCATCGATGCATTGGTAGACGCTACAGCGGGCCACGAAATGCTATCCCTCATGGATGGTTTCTCGGGATACAATCAGATTCGTATCAATCCCGAGGACCAACTAAAAATGGCATTCACAATGCCTTGGGGGACATTTTGTTATAAGGTCATGCCCTTTGGCCTTAAAAATGTTGGCGCCACCTACCAACGTGCCATGACATACATCTTCCATGATCACATGCATAAAAATTTGGAAGATTACATGGATGATTTGTTGGCCAAATATCTTTTGCACCCAGATCATCTCGATGACTTAAGCAAGATCCTCGATCACCTCATCGAACACAAAGTCAGACTAAACCCCAAGAAGTGCGTATTTGGCATCACATCTGGAAAACTCTTGGGTTTCATAGTCTCAAAATGAGGCATCAAGGTGGATCCACATAAAGTCAAGGCAATCCTTGAAATGCTCCCCCCAACTACCATCAAGCAGCTCAGAAGCTTGTAGGGAAAGGTCACGTCAATCAAGCGCTTCATAGCGCAGCTATCTGACAAGTGCCGACCCATGAATAAATTATTGCACAAGGGGGTAGCATTTCATTGGGATGACGAGTGCCAGTCTGCCTTCGACGACATCAAACAATACTTGGCTTCACCGCCAGTATTGGCACCACCTAGACCAGGAGTGTCATTCTACTTATACATCTCAACTATTGAGGTGGCACTGGGTGCCATGCTAGCCCAAAAAATGAACTACACAAAGAACAGGCTACTTACTATCTTAGCCGCACCCTGGTCAGTTATGAACTTAACTATGCATACGTTGAGAAGCTATGCTTGGCAGTGGTGTTTGCTACCAAAAAGCTATGCCATTACATGCTGAGCAACATGATGTATGTTGTGTCTAAGGAGAATCCATTGTGGTACATGATGAGTCGTACTTATCATAGTAGCCGCACGGTGAAATGGATCATGTTGTTGATGGAGTTTGACATCGAATTCATTGGACAAAAATCCATCAAAGGTCAAGTCATCGCCGATCAACTAGCAGAGGCTCCTCTCGAAGACGATCAGCCTCTGACCATAGAGCTACCCGATGATGGGGTCTTCCATGTCTCAGAATCACCAGATTTTGATGAGCCTGAGTCACAGGCCGACATAACCCTATTTTTTGATGGTTCTAAATGTGAGCAAGGGGGTGGCACGGGAATCGTATTCTTCACACCGCAAGGGGCTCCAATGCCTCTATCATTTAAACTTGATTTCCCATGCACCAATAACAATGTCGAATATGAAGCCTTGCTCATAGGTCTTCAGATAGCCATCACCATGAACATCAAACGCTTGAACATCTTTGGTGATTCACTGTTAATCGTCAACCAAGTGAAAGGGGTATTCCAATGTAAATGCCTAGTTCTGTAGGCCTACAAAGCCCTTGTGGATAAATTCTTGGCAAAGCTTGAATGGTACGACATCGAGGCACTCCCTCGATCATCGAATCATTTTGCGGACACTATGGCCTCCTTGGGGTCACTCATCCCACAAGACATTTCTGGTGATATGACAACCATTCAAGTCAAAACACTATCGCAATCCATGATGGAGCGTGCAAGCTCTGACTTAACGCCAAGAATCCACCTGATCCAGATTGAACCATCTCAGGATAGGTTCTCTCGAATCCATGATTAGTCTGAATCAATGCCAACTGGGGGTCCTTGTTCTCCCCTATTCCCCTTAATAGCAACACAACGCTATTCTTACAGGTTCTTTCCCGCTCAGCTTTTGCTAGGGACGAACTTCAAGAGGGATTGGTTGTTCATACCATCGAGGCTTCTGATCAGCAGGATTGGTACACACCCATAAGAGACTACCTCAAGCTAGGTAACCTCCCACTTGGATTGACGCATGCCATGAAAAGATCATTCAAACAGAAAGCGGCAAAACATGTCTTGCTAGGAGACATTTTGTACCATCGAAGCTACGAAGGAATCCTCCTTCATTTCTTGGACCAGCAGGAGTCCACTTGGGTGATCACCCAAGCGCACGATGGTACATGCGGTGGCCACTTCAGTGGTATGGCCATCGCAAAGTGCATTCTTCGCATGGGCTATTATTGGCCATCTTTAGAGCGAGATTGTTGCACCTATGTAAGGAAGTGCATGAAGTGTCAACACCATGCTAACTTGACACACGTACCTTCTCAGGCCTTGCAGTCGATCCAATCGGCTTGGCCATTCTCATAGTGGGGCTTAGATCTAATCAGAAATATCTCCCCTGCATCGTCAGGCCATCACACGTTCATCATAACGGCCACAGAGTACTTCACCAAGTGGGTGGAAGCAATTTCGCTTACCTCTATGACTGGAACCCGCATTGCGGAGTTTATTTTACATAACATCATATGTCATTTTGGTATTCCATCCAAGATCATCTCGGATAATGGGACGTCATTCAAGAACAAAGACGTGCGTGCTTTGACCACAAAGTACAAAATTTAGCATAGTTTTTTGACACCTTATTATCCGTAGGCAAATGGGCAAGCAGAGGCATCAAACAAAATGCTAGTTGCCATCCTCAAAAAGATAGTCGTAGATAGTCATAAGGATTGGCACATTCAAATACCACTTGCTCTATGGGCATATCGCACTAGCATTCGGACGCCCACTGGGGCAACTCCATTTTTGCTGGTGTATGGCTCCGAGGCAGTCATGCCTCTCGAGTTGGAAATTCCTTCCCTATGCATATCAATGCAAGAGTTCATCGATGATGACACTGCATGGCAGGCCCGGTTAGACCAACTTACGTTGCTTGATGAACGACGCGTCAATGCTCTCGAGCATTTGCGTATCTACCAAGAGCGACTTAAGAAAGCATACAACATGAAAGTTCACCTGAGGGACTTTCAGGTTGGTGACCTGGTCTTAAAAGAGAACCAACAAAACTCTAACTTGCCGCCCCATCTAAGGGACAAGTTCACGGCAAACTGGTTAGGTCCTTATGTAATTGACAGTAAAATAGGACCTGGGACATACCGACTAGCCTCTCTTGATGGAATCAAGGAACTAGAACCCTTGAACATCAGTCATTTGAGGCCATTCCATATTTAAGAGAGCCATAGCCCAACCAAAAATCTCCAAGGATTCCCATAATCGCTTGGTCAACCCCAAAAATCCCCAAAGGTGTCCATAAACCCTTTGGTCAAACCAAAAGCCCCAAGGATTCCCATAATCACTTGGTCAACCCAAAAACCCCAAAGGTGCCCATAAACCCTTTGGTCAAACCAAAAGCTCCAAGGATTCCCATAATCACTTGGTCAACCCAAAATACCCCAAAGGTGTCCATAAACCCTTTGGTCAAAACCCAAAAGCTCCAAGGATTCCCATAATCGCTTGGTCAACCCCAAAATACCCCAAAGGTGCCCATAATCCCTTTGGTCAAACCAAAAGCTCCAAGGGTTCCCTAACCTTGTCACCCAAAACCCCAAAGTCCATAACCCCAAAACGCCCCAAAGGTATCCATAATCCCTTTGGTCAAACCAAAAGATCCAAGGATTCCCACAATCGCTTGGTCAAAAACAAAAATTCAAAAACAATAAAATAATCAAAAATAACAAAAAAATTGCATCTCACTTCCATGCATACTCTTAAAAATCAAATAAAAAAAAAAAAATAGCTGCATTAGGCATCGCATACATACATTGCACATTTGTTGATCATACAAGTCAAATGCACCATAGACTGTAATTACTCGGCAATTCCATCATTCTCCACATTTTTCCACTTTGTAAATAGTCCAGCAAAAATAAACGCCATCCACATTTTTCACCATATCATAGTCAGTTGTCTTCTAATGTATCTAGGGTTTTCGTCATTCAATTGTCTTTAGATTTCTAGCCAAAAATTGTACAAAGTCAGATAGATTTTACAAAGGTAGAGTTCTACTTGGATCACACCTTGTTACGTAGCATCCCAACACAAGTTAAAACACATAAAAAATTCCCAAGTTGTGTAAATGAAAGATGAAACCTGCAAAGCAATCCAGGATACCATACAGTGAAAAGGTTATCTCGCTCATCCCCCTGTGCGAATGACCCCAAGAATGCTGAGAGTTGGCAAAAGGACAAGCATCTTCCCTACCCAATTCCCCAAAAATCCCAAGTTCTCAAAAAGTTGCAAACATCAAAAATTGCAAAAGTCAAAACACAAACTCCAAAGTTTGATATCCAAACCCCTCAAAGTGCATACATCAAAAAGCACAAGCAATAGTGATTCTCATCACTCAATATCTAAATCCCTTGCTCAAAAGAAAAAACAAAAATAAACAGTGATTTTTATCACTATATAAGAGCAAGTATCCCAATACAATTGAAGAAAAGAAGGGAGTCGAACTTGAATCCCTGGAACTCTCAACATTCGAAAGGTCATGAGGTGATCCTCAGTACCGGTTTGGTGGATAGCCTACTGGTCACTGGTGGCAAACCTCCCGCATGACGATATATCTATCACATTAAATTGTGTGCAGATCAATGTTTGCATGTGGATGAGCTAGCTTATGGTATCCTAGATAGCACCACAGATTAATCTTACTAAATACAACAAAGGAGTTAGTGGAGCTAATTAGGTGATCCTCAGTACAGGTTTGGTTGACAGCCTATCTGGCACTGGCGGTATCCTGACAAATACCACATGAACGAACTCAATTGCACACACAGGGATGCGAAATAACTTGGTCAAACTCAAGTCCGATTCATACCTTGTTCAAAAGTCTTGTAAGATAAAAGTACAGTCTTGGCTAGTTAGTTAAAACATCTGAGTCTCAAAAAAACCTTAACTACATTTTAACACAACTGTAGCACATTCCATTATTACATCACCATCAAAAAATACAAAACAAAAAATTACACATGCAAAGTCATTCCATAAAGCAATCACATAGTAGAAAGCCAACAAATCCCATACAGTCTATGGTGCCACCGCCAAGTTATCAACAACTCAATTCATCCATTCCATATGCATATCATATAAATTAGAAACATTCGCATTCATCATAACATATGCATACATCAATGTAAATAAACATACATACATCAACATCAATAAATGTGCATAAAAATAACAATAAATCATGACAAGTGTATAATAAAAAAAGCAACGTCATGTATATATATCATCAAAATGCCCTCAGGCTACAATAAACGGTCCTCTAACCTCACAAAAAAAGCAAAAACTCAAAAACCCCAAGCCTAGGGCATCGGCCACCATGATCACGCAGGATCGGTGCGACGGGAACTACCCCCAGTGGTGTGGGTCCTATGGGACCTCTCAGGGTGGTTGTTGCTAGCCCCCGCATCATGCCCACTAGCGCCCCCCTCATCCAGCCGCCTATGACGAGAGGATGCTGACTGCTTAGTATTGCTATCTCTCATTCGGTGCGAAGATCCACCTCCAAGGAGCTCAGGTAACCGCCCATCGAGGCGGATAATCTCTGCCTCCAACTCCATCCGATGCCAGACCAAATCCATCTCCCATCGACGGTACACAGCCAATGCATCATCACGCTGTGCCAGCTGAGTCCGTAGGAGATCCCTCTCCACGAAGCATCTGTGTCCCCATCCCACCGATGGTACGCAGCCAATGCGTTCTCCCGCTCTGCCAATAGAGTCCATAGGAGATCCCTCTCCTATAGAGCATCCCCGAGCTCCTCATCCCATCTCGAAGTAGATCCTCTAATCATGCTATCTCGACGTGAAGCCTCACCTCCATACCCTCTAGGACTGCTTGAGGCATGGGCATCTCCAGGATAGCGGGCTGCTCTGGCACCCACTACTTCGAGACATCCTATATATCCGGCTGCTCCGAAACCCCTAAATCATCCCCCACAAAATCATCAACCTCCACCATGTCCTCATCCTCCAGTGGAGCCCCCCAACCCTCCCTTGATGCCTCTGCACCCTCCCCACCATTGATGCTGCATCCGGACCTCCTAGAGGCCCCTCACCCTACCATCGTCGCATCGTCCACCACTGGTCATACTCTAGTCACCCCGACATTGTCCACGTCAGGGACATCAATCACTGCATCCGACTCCTCACCCAATGGCTCAATGATCGCCAGGCCAGAGTCCTCTCGTCACCCCGATGCCAATAGATCAAGGGCTCACTAGGAAATCCCTAGTGCACCCCAAACTGTCGTCACCCGGATGTACGAAATACTCCTGCTCGGTCCCATGTCGCCCGATCAGCCATCTCCCCTTGCACCCATCGGAGCCACTCCCCAACCTCAGGCCAAGCTGGACAGTCCCGATATGGATGCTAGAACACCTCCCCTAGAGCAAGGCATGCGAAGGCATCAACATAGTGCCCTACGACACCTGCCCATCGTCGACTCTGCCCCTGCTCCTCGGACCTCTACCACAGAGTCGCATACCCTATCTCCCTGTCCACCATCTCTCCCGAGTAGTCCATGACAAACCCTGTGGCCTCTCCACAGCTATGTGCTGCCATCCCCAACACTGCAATAGGTAGCTGCATCCAATCCCCTTTTGCCTCCGATAGCGGACCTCGTACAACTCATCATAGAGCTGTGCTAGTAGTGTCTGACCCCACCTCATAATCAGTGGCTCTGAGGTCGGACACTCAACCAGTCTGAAAACTACCTCCAGCAGGTTCCAAGGGAACCTCACGCCTGAGGAGTCAGGCAGCAGCATGTTGGAGATGAGGGTCATCAGTAATGCATGCCTCACCCCCAACACGCCCTTCTCCAGCCACCACCGCACCAAAATACCACCAATCAGGCAATCCCCCTCTACCCTCTCCATCGGACTATCCACCCCCATCTCCACCCCATGCCCGAAGCACCGTGTCAGCACCACCGTCCGTTGATCACGTGGAGTAGTCCTAATAGGAAGCCCGTCTATCAAAATCGTAGAATCCGATAGACATCCTCAAGAGTCACCGTCATCTCCCCTATTGGGAGATGAAAGGTATTGGTGCGGGGATCCCATAAGTTGATCAGGGTCAGATATGCCCGATCCCCCACCACAGGCTCTAACCGAGTCACCTGCTTGAGCCCAAGGGCATCAAGCCACTCCCAGTCCACCGTAGTCAGTGCCTCCCATGCATCAGAGAATACCGTCGGCACACGGTACCGACTCTTCACCACCTAAACAAAACAACACAAAAACATTAAAAAAACATGAAAAAAAAAATGTACAACTAAAACATTTAAAAAATGTACAACAAAAACATTAACAAAATGTACAACACACACATAAACAAATAAAAAAAACACAAAAAAAACAAAAAATCTTTTAATAAAAAACAAAAAAACAAAATAAATCAAAATATTACACCTAGGGTTTTTAACTCTAGTTAAAATAAAAAAAACAAAAAAATACAATAATTTTCATACCTAGGGTTTTTAACTTTAGTTTAAACAAAAAAAACAAAAACAAATAAAATTAACCTAAGGTTCTTAACTCTAGTTTAAACAAAAAAAAAACTCTAAACCTAGGGTTTTTTTAACCTTAGTTTTAAACCAAAAAAAAACAAAAAAAATAAAACAAAAACAAATAAAATTTAGTTACCTAGGGTTTTTTTAACCTTAGTTCAAATTAAAAACAAAAAATTATTCAACTAGGTTTTTTCAACCTCTAGTTTAATACTAAAACAAAAAACAAACTAAAAACACAAATTTTAAACTAGGGTTTTCATCTTAGTTTAACAAAGAAAAAAAAATACAAAAAAAAAAAAATATTAACCTAGGGTTTTGATTTTAGTTTAAATGAAAAAACGAAATACAAAGAAAAAAATTACGATTTTAAATAAAATAAAACAACAAAATAACGAGAAGGAGCACTCACCGGTCTCGCTTGGCTCCGCCACTTGAAGACCCGGTCCGTGAACTCATGATGTCCAAGAAAATTTGATAGCGCTCCGCTACGCGAACTCGACCTCCTCCTCCTCACAGCTCCAAATCGCCAAAAAAACAAAGTGCAAATGAGCCCAAAACCTAGTTTTGGCCCTTAAATAGGCTTTTAGGCCCGTAATCGTTCCACCCTGGGATGAGCGCTCTAGTTAGCGCTCGTCCCACCCTGGGACGATTACTAAACTGGTATTCGTCCCACCCTGGGACGATTACAGAGCAAGAAAATCAAAAACAACAAAAAATGCATCCAAAATGCACCAAAAACAACACCCACAAAACTAACAGTTGGGGTCACAAATCCTCACTATCCTACTCCCTAAGAAGGCTACCATAGCCGGACCGCTCCACGGGAGGACGGATTTGCGAGAATTTCATCCCCAAAACGGCGTCACAAAAAGGGTTAAAACCCACCAAAAATAGGTCAAATTGTTGGGAAACTGCATAAGCGATCAACGAAAAACAACTGAAGGCACCCTTACAAAAGTCATCTTGGGTCAAGCGACTCGTCGCTTTTCTCATGGCGGTCATTCCCTCATCGATTCGTCGCTTGAGGGGGTAGTCACACTTAGTCACCAATCAACAAATACACACCCAATCAAGGAAATGGCATGCATTCAAAGAGTCATTGACAAAGACAATCACGCTCCTGCTTGGGGTAGCAAAAAAGCAATAATCACAAGCTGATCAAACACTTGGCATTCGTGAATCATGAACTCAAGGTTCCCATAGACAAAAGGTTGCGCCCTTTGCCTATTCATGACTGAACAATGTCCAAGATCAAGTAACACCTCACCAAAAAAGGTTAACACTTGAATTAAGCTCCTTAGCTCGTCGAAGCAAGGATTCAAGAATGCATGCCCTTTCCATACTTGGGGCATCAAAATTTGGTTAGGTTACTGAGAAACCCTAATCATTAGTGCTTTGGTTATCTATTTTTGCACAGCACTGCGCCACGCACAACGCATCCCAAAAAGGGGCATCTGTAGACACCAAAACAACACCAATCCGATTATGTGATGACAAGCACTGATCGAATTGGCATACACAGCCCCTAGGGCAGCCCCTAGAGGTTAAACAGTGGTCCTAACCACTCCCACAATAGTTTTGGAAGGTCAGAGGTCAATTTGGCACCTTTTAGGCACTCTGCTCCCTATTCGTTCCACCCTGGGACGATTACAAACTGGTATTCGTCCCACCCCGGGACGATTAGCAGTATTCGCTCCAGGGTGGGGCGAATAGCAGGTTTGACGGGAAAAAGGTCAAACCTTGACAAATGGTAGCTCAGATCCACCACTTAACTCCTCCTTCAATGCATGGGAGTGCGAGTGAGCATTTTTGAGCTCAAAGAGGTAGTCATAGGGGCAGTCATGGAGCCCTTAATTAGGGAGGAATCTTCTTCCCCTGGAAAGGCATGATGGCCAAGTGGCGCCTCTGCATGCTCATTCACAAGAGACCCTCAGGTCTATAAAATGGTGAGTCTTCTCACCCCAAAAAAAGACAGAGCAGGAGCATTTGGAGCAACGGAGTGCTGCCGAATTACATCCTCACCCATCGTTTGTGCTTCTTACATCCTTGATCTCTCTTTTGGAAGGGAGGTTATTGGGTGATTATTGGAAGTGCAATCCGGACCCAAAACCCAAAAATTTGGCCACAATACCCCACCCAATTTGTTGACACAACCCCATAAGAGGTTTTGGACCCATCCCAAGTGGATTGGTGCCGAAACCGAGCCCCAAACGGTGGGCGTCCTGCCCCCGGGTGCCCCCGCACTATTGTAGTCCTAATCGCCCCACCCCAGAGTGATTAGAAATCTGTGGCAGATTTCCCTACTATTTCTTTTGCATTTGATTTTAGGTCATCCATATATGTTGTCATTTAAATTTCATGTGATTTTGATGAGTTTTGACTGTGCTTTCAATGTTTCTCGCTTTCACTAACATACAGGGAGCATCATCGGATACAGGGTGATCGAGGCTGAATATGCAAAATCCGACCTTTTGGGTCGTTCCAAAATGCCCTGTTTTGCCTAACCCCAACTTTGCAGGTGTTTTGGAGGCCCCTGGATGGGACATTTAGGAGGTCACCTTCTGACGTTTTATGACAGTCCTAATCGTCCCACCCCGGAGCGATTAGAAATCTGTGGCAGATTTCTTGACTGTTCCTTTTGCAGTGTGTTCCTGGTAATGTTTTCTTGCTTCTATCAAATTTTTAGCTTATTCTGATATGTTTTAGTTATCGTTTTAATTATTTTATGCATGCATCAACCGTAGGCCTTGGGGATCGCATGTTTCCCTCCATCCGCAGGTGCTACTAATCGTTTACTATTTCTCTGAATGCAGGATCCCAACACCGGAGGGGCAGCAAGGAACTATAGACGCATTCATGCAAGCGGCGACAACATTTAGTTTGCCCATTTTCAATGTGGGCACACGGAAGATCCCCAAGGGGAATATATCATTTGTGGTGTAACAAAACTATGTCCGACGCTCCTAGCCCTTGAAAAGGGAGGAGACGTATTGTAACCCGATCTCGAGAAAATTAATAAAATAAAGGGCTGCACTTTTACATTTGCTTTAAATCTCATTTCAATTCGTTTGTTTTCCCTCTTTTCATGCATTCTCGTTCGTAGGACTTAGCGTTACATTTCCCTTTTGTTTGCTTCCGTATCCTCGTGCTTTCACTTATCAATAAAATCAATGAAATAATAAATTGGTAAAAATAAAATTATATAAACAAAAAGTTATTATAAAATAAAAATTAATGTACAAATATTTTTTCTTATTTTTATCAAATGGAATTAGTTTAACAAGTTAGATTTTTCAACTTTCAAAGACAAAATTAAGATTTGAATCTTGTCAAATGATACATACATAATTACCAAGCTATTATAATGTCACTACTATTATAATGCCACTATATGGTCATGATGTAATACAAGGTGAGTGAGACCCTTTTCAATCTCATATAATTCATTCAAAAACAATATTCTCTTTCTTTGCATTCTGTATTTTATTCTTTTCCTTATTAACCCATTGAAAAACATTATTCTCTTTCTTTGCATATTCTTGTACTTTAATCCTTTTCCTTGTATTTTGATGTTAAAAAAAATATTTTAAACCTGAATTAACCATAAAAGCATTATAGTGACATAGTAAAACATTATTCTCTTTCTCTACATATTGTTCCACTTTATTTCTTATTCTTTGTCTTTTGATGTTAAAAAGAATATTTTAAAGTTGAATAGACCATAAAAACATTGTAGTGGCATCATTTTAATTGTATTGTTATATGTATTCAACAAAGATAGAGCAAATTGTGAAAATATTTTTCATTCCTTTGTTTATGAAAAAATAATAAGTCTTTATGGAATCAAAAGTTATAAGAATGTATCATGTTTTTAAAAATACTTTAGAATGTAGTACAAATATAGATATAATTGTATTGTTATTATGTACTTCATTTTTTCTACACATAAAAACTTAACAATTTAAAAATGGTCTTATAATAAATTGATAAAAATAATATTGTAGTGTAAAATAGTTTATTATATTTTTTACATATTAAATATAACAATCAATTCATGACAAGATAAAAATAGATTTAGAAAGGACAAAATCTATTTTAAAAAGATTGGATAAAAATTACTTTGAAAGCAATAGTAATCGTTCTTTAGCGCATTGTTACATTTTGTTCCTCACACTATCAAGTTAAAAATAATATTTTAAAGATAATTTAATTATAAAGACACTAAAGGAATTAGAATTTCAAAAAAAAAATTGTTAAAATATTTATTTTTTTTAAAGATAAGAAGCTTTGTTAAAGTCAAAAGTTATAGGAATGTTTTATTATTTAAAACTAATAAATATTATAAGAAATATTTTAAAAATATACAAAAATAAAAATATACTATAACATAATTACACTTTTAGATGCATTCTTCTATTTTTCTTGCATGAAAACTTATCAATAAAATAATTCATACACTTTACTTTTTCTTTCACATGTGAGGACATGATAATCAAAGAAGAATAACATAATAAAATGAGATTAAAAAAAGAAGAATGTCATTTAAAGAAGAATGTAAAACTAGTCAAGCTAAAATTTACTTTCAAAGCAATTGTGTCCATGTAGAGCATGTTGTTGCAAATGGGTAATGAAGTCCACCTACGGATAAACTTCTCATTCAATCTATCTATGACCAAAATATGCATAGTAATAACACATGTGATCAACAAGATTTCAAGATGACCAAGCAAAAATTCCAAGTCTTCTATAAGATAACAAGGTCTATGATGATAACTTACGAGACAATAAAGTTTCATTGCAAAATACGATGATATACAAGACAAAAACATGCTGAGACATCAATGTCTTAAGATGACAGTTCTACCATACAATAATTTTCCTTCATTGAGATGGCACCCACAAAATATTCATGATAGCTACTCTTGAGATGACAAATTTGTGTGTTAAAACTACAATACTTAGACAATGACTCCTCTAATGACTCAAATTTTATGACATTTGGTGAGATGACATCTTTAATTGGGAATTCTAAATCCTCTAGTCTTCACATTGCTATATCATCCATCCAAGAAATATTTTGACCTTAAAGATATGGTAAACACTCATCACTATTTAAGGTTTTCTTAATTATTCACATCTCTTCTTCCCAAGCCAATACTCCATGTCCAAACTGCAACCTTATCTAATATTCTTTATAAACCTGTAGTCTTGCACACATAAGGTTCACCAATGCATGATTCCAAAAATCTAAACATTCATAATTCATAGAGAACACAATATAGATTGGAAGTTAGATTAAAAATTATTTATTAATACATTGGTACAAAAATAGCAAAACATAAAAGGTTCTTCAGGGTGATGAATATGGAGCTCTCCAACTCCTCACTTTATTCCTTCAAGCTTGTCATCTTAGATCTCCTTTCTCTCTTCAAACATTCTCCTCTTTGTTCCTCTGTGCACCCCCTGTGTCCATTCTTCTCCTCTTATTTCCTTATAAATAGGGTTTACGTGTTATTCAAATGATTCACCAATTGTTATTAAAATTAGTTGCTTATATGGTAGATGTTCTCTCACCATATTTCCTGGGTAAAAAAAATATTTCATAAATGAAGTTCATGAACATTTTTTGAAATATTTAACCAAATGCCATGCTTAGAAATCTTAGAATTTTTCATCCAAGTCATTGTGTCAACTGCTTAATTCTTCTATTTAACTAGATAATCATAATATATTTGACCTCTTGTTCTTTTGACCACTATGGAGTCTATCATTGATTCTATTTCATTCTAGAAATTGTACTATCCAATATTTTATTGGAAAAATAGTCATGATATCTTCAGTACTACTTTAGGATTTTTCATAATAGGGATACAAATTTACCACATTAATAATTGGTGAGATGTCTACTTCTTTTAGGAGTGCAATTTCATAAGCATTTGCTGCAAAATTCTTCAAGACATGATAAGGCCCAATCTTCTTCCAATTGAGCTTATTGTAAGTGCTTTTTGAGAATATTTCCTTTTACAAATGTGTTAAACTAAGTCTTCCAATTGAAATTCTTGTGTTTTATGCTTAAGATCAACATGTTCCTTGTATTTTATGCTATTTTTCTCCAACTTAGCTTTTAAATTTCGATATAAATCATGTACGAAGTCAACAAAGTTATCTACTACTAAAATTGGTCTTTGTAAATATATTGTACTCCATAATTCATCCACTTCTCTTAGAAAAATTTCATATATAATTTGGAATAGGCTTTTAGATGTACTTCTATTGAATGAATTGTTATATACAAATTTTACCTATGCTAGTATCATATCCTAAAATTTTGATTTCTTTGCAATTAAGCATCTTAACAAATTTTTAGGCTTTTGTTCTCAGGATTTTGTTCACTACTTTGGTTTATCCATTAGTTTGTGGGTGATAAATTGAACTAAAACTCAGTCTTGTACCCAAATTATTCCATAAAGTGTACCAAAAGTGACCCAAAAACCTAGTATCTCTATTGGATACAATAATTTTTGGTAAACCATGCAATATTACCACTTCTCTAAAGAACAAATCAATAATGTGAGTTTCATCATTTGTTTTCCTACAAGGTATGAAATGTTCCATCTTTGAAAATATATCAAAAACACCAAAAAATGAATCATTCTACTTTTGTGTTTGAGGAAATCCAAGAATAAATTCATGCTTATGTCTTCCTATGGCCTTTCTGGTATCCGTAGTGGTTGATAGAAGCCAATGTTCTAGAATTTTCCTTTTACATGTTTATAGAATTCATAACTCTACACAAAATTCACACATCCATACTTATTCCTAACCAATAATAGCTTTCACAAAGTTATTTCAACATTTATCTATTCAAAGATGTCCAACTAGTCTTCCACTATGCTTTCTCCTATCAAATTCTCTCTCATTGATCTCCTTGGTATGCATAATTATTATCCTTTGAATAATAATCTCTCTTGGATAAAAATAATCAAGCCATGGTATTATCTGCCATAGTAGGGTCATTGCAATATTTATAAGATTCCTTGAAGTTCAAATCATTAACATAAAGCTCTTTCATAGCTTCAAAACCTGCAACTTCAATTCTCACTCCATTCATCAATAAAATTCTCCTCCTTAAGGCATCAACTACCCAATTTAAACTACCACTTCTATGTTAAAAAAATAGTAACTTCGTAGATACTTCACCCGTTTTATATTTTGGTTTAATTTACCTTGAATATTAATGAATTATAATGCATGGTGATCTATGAACAACATTTTGGTAATATATAATGCCTCCACTTCTTGAGTTCCTGAATAATGGCATAGAACTCATGATCATAAGCTAAATATTTATTCTTGAATTCATTCAAATTCTTGTTAAAATAGGTGATAGGTCTACCTTCTTAACGTAAAACCCCTCCAATGGTTGATCTGCTTAGATCACAATCTGTAAACACCAAAATATAGGCATTTGCATTTCATCACACAATTTTACATAATAATATATGTCTAAGTCTAAACTTAGGCATATAATTCATACACATCATTCATCCACATTGTACATCACAATTTTACATAATAATATATGCTTAAGTCTAAACTTAGGCATATAATTTATGTACATTACTCATCCACATTGCACATTTCAATTCTGCATAACATTATGTGCCTAAGTTTTGACTTAGACATAAAATCCTACACATAATTATATTTTCTAGATTTTATTAAATGTGGAAAATATCCTCCTAGGATACTCTCTCTCCTCACTTGACATGTGTCCTAGCTACATCACCATCACCCCTTTGCCACCTCTCATAAACCCTTGTTCTCTTTTTCCCTTCACATGGGGTAACCCTCTATACTTCACTCCACTTGCACCTACCCACTTGCCACATCTCACATCTCACACCTCACTCCACACATCACTCCAATTGTACCTACCCACTTGCCACATCTCCCTAGTTAAGTGAGACACTTTTGGTGACTCACTACAACTACCTAGGATAGGTGGTTAACCAATCCCTACCACTTGGCAGCCCTGGCTTGCCACCTATCCTTCCCTCCAAAACCCTCAAAGGTCTATAAAGGCACCATCACATGACCATAAACGGAAGAAAGAAGTGAAAAATGCTAATGTTATGTTGCCCGAATTGTGCTCATGTAAGCAATCATAATAATCATCTTCTTTCATTTTCATTTTGCATTAGTCATTTTATCATAATCATTGTAAACAGGTGCTACTAACATATTTCTTGCTTCCATGTGTGCAGGTATACAACTCAACTCAAGGTGCAAATCTCATTTTAATGGTGGTCATAACTCATAAACTCATCTCCAACCTTGATTGTAGCATGAAGAAAGTGAAATACACCATGTTTATTATAAAATGGGATCACCCCATTCAAGCATTTGTATTGTGAAAGCACCTTACAAAGGGGCTTATTGTATCACAAACATATTTTATGAAATAAATGCAATGTTTCATTAATTTCTATAACCAAAAGATATGAACACCAAATATAAACACACAGAGATAGGAGAATTGACAAAAAATGCTTTTCTTATTGATTTATTTTGATATAATGTTTACAACTTTTGAATTACCCCAAGTGTTTTGGAAGTAATATTACAATGTCTCTATTTGTATGGTACAAAAATTTTTTCGGTAGAGGAACGGGGTCTTCCAGATCTTCAACAAAGTATAGTGCTCTTCAATCTTTTGCTAATTCAAAAATGTGAGTGGGCTTTGGTATCTAGCATGGGACCACTCTAGCTCCAGCAGCTCCTCCAAAGTGTTTGTTACCTATGCACATAAAAACTAGTAAAAGGGATTAGTAGCACCTACAGATCTAGCTATAAAAATGATGCTAACAAAAACCGTAAACAAGTAATCATATAACGTAAATAAAAAAAATCTATTTAAATTAGATACCTTGCAAACAAATTAGAAATTACTAATCATGCTCTTGGATCTACTAAATCGCGTGGGCATGGTGGTGAATTGGTAACCGTGGGTGTGTGGTTGTGAAACTGTAAACACATGGTTCTGACTATGAAATCATGGACTAGCGGTTTGGTATGAATGGTAGGAATGCTCAAAATAGGATCTCTAGGCTTGAAATTGGGCTTTTTCATGGGATGCGTGCAGATGTCTAATCCTATTTTGACAACCTAGAGGTATCAATGTTTAGATTCCTTTGTTTGGTGGGGGAATGGTGCCTTTATAGGCCCCTTAGGATTTTGGAGAAAAATGGGAGGTGGCAATTTTGTGCTACCAAATAGAGGGGACAATTACAGTGAGTCACCTAGTGTACCTCACTTAAATGGGGTGATGTGGCTGCAAGTGGAGTGGTATGTGGGATTTTTAAGGGATAAGGGGGACAAGAGTGGGTGAGATGTGGCAAGGGTGTTGGGTGAGGTGGTTAGGATACATGTCTAGTGGGTAGGTAGGGTATACTAGGCTAATTTTTCTAGATTTAATAAATCTAGAAAATAGGATAATGTGTAGGGTATTATATCCCTAAGTTGGAATTTAGGCATATAATTTTATTATGCAGGGTTTTGTGATGGGGTGGAAAATGTGATTTTGTGAGTGTTGGATTTTGGTGTCTACATATACCCATTTTTTATTGCATTGTGTGCAACATGTTGCAGTGCAAAAACCAATGACACCAGTGCATTTATAAAAATGCATGATGTGATTGATGCAAATGTTGAAAATCAATATCAAGTTGGTCCTTCAATTTTTGAGCTTGGTTGTGTTAAATCAAATTTGCACAAGGTTATCCTTAGACCCCTTTCGTTGGGTCAAAAGCGAAAAACAACCAAACACAATTTGGTAATAATCAAAAATCACTCAAGTATCAAATTCCTGAATGACTGGTTCCTTGAACCCATCATTTGGAAGGAATTTCTAAAGTCACAATGGAATAAGAACTCCAAACATGGTCAAATATTTTACCACACATTTTGCACATCAATGAAACCAAAGGCAAATTTGCAAAAACACAAACAATCCCAAACTTGGGGCATCCAACTTGATCTTGATTTCTAACATTTGCATCAATCACATCATGCATTTTCATAAACACCATCATCATCATCATCATCATCACATCATTTAGTGAAGATTGTATCTAGTGGATTACCCTATACACCTGGTGGTTGCAGTGACTAACAATCCATGCAACCCGATCGGATGGGTAGCTCACCATAAGGACACTCATTCAAACATTCAACATCAAATCACTATGGCATTAAATCATCTAGCTCCCTAAATATTTGAGCTTGGTTATGTTCAAAATAAATTTGCACAAGGATATCCTTCAACCCCTTCCATTGGGTCAAAAGCGAAAAACAATCAAATAAAATTTGGTATAATAAAAAATCACTCAAGTATCGAGGTTTTGGTGTGCTGGCTCTGATACACAGGAGTGACTAATAGTAGCGGGACTTACAAGATCACAAATATGGTTAATTATTTTACCATAACATTTTGTGCATCATCGAACCAAAAGAAAATTTGTAAAAACATAAACAATCCCAAACTTGGGGTATCAAGTTGATCAAAATGACATACATTTGCATCACATCCACATAATTCAATCAACCACCTTATTTCATCATCCACATTTGGTCAATTGGCTCATGGGTTTCATCCTTTACCCATTCACCAATTGAGGGGGTAAGCAAACAAATCAATTTTTTTAAAATTCATTCATTCTTGTGCATCGAGAAGATTTGAGTCCATTCCTCCATCAAATAAAACTAGGTGTCTTTTGTTTTTACACCACATTGTGTTTCACGTAACACGATACAAAAAGGGGCATATGTAGACACCAAAATCTAGGCATTTGTATTTCATCACATAATTTTGCATAATAATATATGTCTAAGTCTAAACTTAGGCATATAATTCCTACACATCATTCACCCACATTGCACATCACAATTTTGCATAATAATATATGCCTAAGTCTAAACTTAGGCATATAATTTTTGCACATTATTCATCCACATTGCACATTTCAGTTTTGCATAACATTATGTGCCTAAGTTTTGACTTAGACATAAAATCCTACACATAATTATATTTTCTAGATTTTATTAAATGTGGGAAATATCCTCCTAGGATACCCTCTCTCCTCACTTGACATGTGTCCTGGCCACATCACCATCACCCCTTTACCACCTCTCATACACCCTTGTCCCCTTTGTCCCTTCACATGGGGTAACCCTCCACACTTCACTCCATTTGCACCTACCCACTTGCCACATCTCACACCTCACTCCACACATAACTCCACTTGCACCTCCCACTTGCCACATCTCACACCTCACTCCACACATAACTCCACTTGCACCTCCCACTTGCCACATCTCACACCTCACTCCACACATAACTCCACTTGCATCTACCCACTTGCCACATCTCACACCTCACTCCACACATCACTCTACTTATACCTACCCACTTGCCACATCTCCCTACCCACTTGCCACATCTCCCTAGTTAAGTGAGACACTTCTAGTGACTCACTACAACTACCTAGGATAGGTGGCTACCTAGTCCCTACCACTTGGTATCCCTGGATTTCTACCTATCCTTCCCTCCAAAATCCTCAAAGGCCTATCAAGACACCATCACATGACCAAAAAAATGAAGAAATAAGAGGAGAATGCTAATGTTATGTTGCTCGGATTGTGCTCATGTAAGAAATCATAATAATCATCTTCTTTCATTTTCATTTTGCATTAGTCATTTTATCATAATCATTGTAAACAGGTGCTACTAACATCTTTCTTGCTTCCATGTGTGCAGGTATATAGCTCAACTCAAGGTGCAAATATCATTTCAACGGTGGTCACAACTCACAAACCCACCTCCAACCTCGATTGTAGCATGAAGAGACAAAGACACCATGTTTGATTTGTAAAAGGGATTACCCCCTTGTGGACATCTTATTGTAAAATGCACCCTCAAAGGGTCAATTTGTATCCCAAGGGACCACTTTCCCGAACATAATACAATGATTCATTTTTATTGCAATGGTGTTATTTTTTTATGTTACATAATCTACTTGAAAAACTTTGTTAAAATTTGACAATGCTAGAACTGGATACTCTATAACTTTCTCCTTCAATATTTGAAATCTTCTTTTAAATGCATTTGTCCATTTAAATTCATAACTAACTCCTTTCATCATTTCTATGATTGAAGCGAATATTCCACTAATTGTTTTGATGATTTTTCTATAAAAACTTTCCAAAACCGTGGAAAATTCTAGCTTCAAACATACTCCTTGGTGATGGCCACTCCAAAATAGTCTTTAACTTTATTGTATTATTTCACAAACCATCCTTTGATTTGAAAAATCCTAAATATACCAATTCCTTCTTCATAAAACTACATTTCTTCAAATTGTTTAACAATTATTCCTTCTTCAACCTATGAAAAATAATCTTAAATGCATTAGTTGTTCTTTGTTTACCTTTCTAAACACCAAAATATCATCCAATTGATCCACTATAAAATTACCAATAAAAGGATTCAAGAATTTATTCATAAATTACATAAAAAGTCATAGGTGTATTCGTCAACCAAAAATGCATAATGAACCATTCATACAATTATTCGTTTGTCTTAAATGCATTCTTGTACCCATCTCCTTATTTGATTCAAATTTTAGGGTTACCATTTTTCAAAGTAATCTTTGTGAAGTACTTTGATCCACTCAAACAATCCATCAAGTCATCCATATGAGTTAGTGGAAACCTATTATTTATTGTGATCTTATTGCTAGTCCAAAAGTCTATTTACATACTCCATTCTCTACATTTTTTTGGTGCTAGTATGACTGGTACTACACATGGGATCCAGATTTTCTAATAATATCCTTATCCAATGGCTCTTGGACATGTCTTTTAATCCAAGGTTATGCATAAGGGATTGGACTTGAAATGTACTTGTAAAAAAATGGTGAATTCTAATCGAAATCAAGGTGAATTCTAAGCAAATCAAATCAATCATCTTCACACCAAAATTTGGGGTATTTGAAGCCCTAAAATGTAAGGTCATATTTGGAAAAAAAATTGACCTATTAAATCACCTTATAACTTAAAAAAAAAAACCATTAAATTAGGTTTGAAAAGATCTTTCCAACAAGTACAAATATATCTATGTTTGGATATATATTGTGGCAAATTAACCCTAAGAAAAAATTGGTCCCAAAAATTTTAGGTGAATGGGATGGTGTCGAGGGCCCTTATAGTCGTCAATTTCCAATTTTGAAAATCCTAATATTCACCCAATTTGTGAATATTCACCACTCTGCATAACCCTATTTTAATCTCTTCATTTTCCATGGGTGTCTTCTTGTTTGGAAAAATTACTCCAAATATGATGTCTATTTGATGACTAATGCTTCTCATAGGTGGTAACCTATAGAGTAATTATTCCAAAAGAATCCCAGTATATTCTTCCAATGAATCCTTAAATTCATGTGGAATGTCATTCATATTATTTTTTATCCTATCTTCTATGGGTTTAGTAGTGAAAGCAAAACATGATTTCTCCTTCATCTCCTTCAAGAATTGTTTTTCTAAAGATCAAATAAATTTTAGAACTATTTTCCATGTTTTCTCTTTTTATCCTTCAATGGAATCAATGCATAAATTTTACCATCCTTGACAATTGAATGTGTTTAGTATTTCATCATGTATTGCTTTCATATCAAATTTCCATGGTCTACCCAACAAAATATGAATGCATCCATTGACATGATGTCATATAGAATTGTGTCCTTATAAAAATAAATTTGAAAATACACCACACATTGTTCAGTTACCAAAATTTGGTGTCTATTTTGCAACCATGACACTTTGTATAAATTTGGATGTTCAATTATTTTCAAGCCCAAATTCTTTACCATTTTTGTTGATACTAAATTGTTTGTGCTTCTTTTATCCATAATCACCTTACAATATTTTCCTCCTAATTTACAAATTTTCTTGAATATATTCCTCCTTTGCTTAGGTTCATGCACCTCTTCTAGTAGTTTCAACAATACATATTTCTGTTAGCTTTTGATGCTAGATACTTAATGTAAAATTAACCACAAGATATAAAAACAACATGCAATATTGAATATATGATAATGATAATATACTAAGCAAGTTAAAATCATAAGAAACTTCTACACATATTCATAAAATTACCATTAATGAAAGCTCATGAAAATAGTATCTTCATAAAAAATGTGGAGATATTAAACTCTCCATACTTCTTACATGCTCAAAATTGTATCTACTACTTCTCTGCTCTATGCTATCTACCTTATCATCTTCTTTTCTTTCTCTACTACAAAGGCCAATATATAATGATATTTGACTCTTGGCCTTCCACCTACCTATGACTCTTCATCTTCATATTCAATAAACTCATGTACACGTAGACAACATGGACGTTTACATCATTGCACATTCTAATAATACTTGTGTATTTATTACATTTCTAAAAGTAAATACTCAAACCCTAATATAAGACACACTCCTAATCTAAAGATGTACTGAAGGTGGTACATTGACATGTACCAAATAATGTAATATATTCGAAGAAATTTAAGTTAATTTGAGGCATTTTATGTTGTCATTGATGTCACATGGATCATTGATGTCACATGGATCACATTTGGTTTTGGTGGCCAAAATATTTCATAAATAAGCATTTATGATATTTTGGAAAGCATGGCTATTTACAGGGTTTTTATGAAAACCAAGGCAGGCAAAATAAAAGGTTTTATTTAAAACCATGGTGGGCTTATGTGGAAAGGGCTTTTCTTAAAAGCCAAGGTGGAATTTTGTTTCATCGAAAAAGGACCTCCGGTGATGAAGATATTAAAGTTTAAAGTTTAAGTTTAAATTAATGGAGGGCCGACCTATGTGCAATTAATGGAGGTTGGCATATATATATATATATATATATATATATATATATATATAATATATATGTAAAGGTTTCAATTTATTTCGAAAAGTGGGCATATTATATATCGTTGGAAAGCTTATTTCGAGGGCTATTTGACTAACTTATTTAGAAGGAGAAATAAGGTGTGTGTAAAGAGATATTTCTGATTTTGCAAAGGGGTTCCAAAAGTGAAGTTTGCCTTGTTCTTTTTCAAGAGGATTAATTCTTTCATGAGGTGACAAGGTATGCAATATTGTGATTTATTTTATTTTATGGTATAAGTGGTTTTGGGAGTGAAAAGGTTATGCAATGTTTTGATTTATTTTATTTTATGGTACAAGTGGTTTTAGGAGAGATAAGGAAGTTGTGCAATTAAAGGCCTTGGTGATGATTATTGAAAAGTGGAGTAATGTTGATTATTTTGTGATCTACTAACCCTTGTGAAGATTGGCAAAAGAATTTTGTGATTGTGGCAGATTTACAAAGAGGTTTTTTCATCTTCATAAAAGGTATGGGCACATTCTCCTATTGATTGTTTATGGTGGTTGATTTCTGAAATATCATTGGAGGGAAAAGGATTGTTTGTGGTTTCCTTTTCGAAAGTGGTTGGTTGAATGCTTCAAGGTTTTCTAAGTTGAGAGTTGTGTTTAAACCTTGTTTGATAAGCATAGTTGTTGAAGCCCATTGGTTGTGAAAGAACTTGAGTTAGAAAAGAACATGAGTATCATTGTTATGTGAGATTTGTGGTTGAGCATTGTTGGAAACATTTGAGTTGGTTGATACATACTTGGACTAGGGTTGTGTGAGAGAGAGTTGTCCCTTGTGGTGATTGGTTGAGTTGAGTTGATTGAGCCTAGTCAAGTGATTGTTCAAGTCCTATGAAACAAACTATTCCATTATTCTGATTTGAGTTGAGAGTAAGATTAGAACATATTGAGTCTCTAACAATTCTCTTTATGCTTCTATGAGTTGAGTTGAGATTGATTTGAGTTGAGTTGAGTTGAGATTGATATTAGAACATATTGAGTCTCTAACAATTCTCTTTATGCTTCTATGAGTTGAGTTGAGTTGAGATCATTGTGGATCATTGTTGTCATCCATTGAAGAGTACATTGCCATTCATTGTTGAGTTCATATTTGAGCTTTGCCTTGATAGATTTGTGGATGATATTTGAGTGCTACTTGAGCATGATTGATTGAGCCTTTGAGAAGGCATTTGTGGATAGTTTTGAGAAAGATTTGTGGACAATTTTGGGAATTTGGACATTTGATTTTAGACAGATTTGGGCAAGTTCTTGGTGAGATTGCTAGAGCAGATTTGGGCAAGTTCTTGGTGAGCTTGCTAGAGCAGATTTGGGCAAGTTCTTGGTGAGCTTGCTAGAGCAGATTTGGACAAGTTCTTGGTGAGCTTGTTATTTAGCATTGGACAAGTTCTGTGTGAGCTTGTTATTCAGAATTGGACAAGTTCTATGTGAGCTTGTTATTCATATTTGGTTTACTTTTTTTGAAATTCTATGTGAGCTTGTTAAGCAGGTTCTATGTGAGCCTATTGAGAAGGTTCTTAGTGAGCCTATTGATAGATCTTTGGAGGTGATAGAGTACAGAGGATAGAGTCTCAGTGGATAGAGATCCAGAAGCCAACACAGTTGAAGATAGATCTGAGTGAGGAGTCTTCAAGTGGAGAGAGGTCCACCAATTAGTGCAGTAGAGAGACAAAGTCTTCTAGAAGATCACATAGCCAGAGTAGAAGGGGAAAGAGTTCTCCTATGGAAGAGATCCATGAACTTGAGATTAGGGGATCAACATCTCCTTTGGACAGAGATCCATAAACATTGTAATTGGGAGTGATTCCCAAAGAGATTGATTGAGAAAGTTTTAGTAAAATATTTTCTCCGTGGAGTAGCCCACATTGGGTGAACCACATAAATTATGGTGTCTCTATTGTGTATGGTTTTTGTGCATTGCTTTGATTACTGCTATTGATACTACTATCTTTACACAACATAATATTGAATTGGAAGAAAAAGTAAAAAGTGGTCTTATACTGTTCACCCCCCTCTCAGTATAAGCTTGTGTTCTTCAATTGGTATCAGAGTGGGTTCCTTCGAAAAGGCTAACAACTTGAGGGCAGATTCTACAAGAACATAGATGGCTTCACAGAATGGATTATCTTCAAATAAGGCTCCATTGTTTGATGGTAACAATTATGCTTTCTAGAGCATGAGGATGAAGAACTACTTGATATCACAAGGATATGAGGTATGGCAGATGGTTGAAAAAGAGTATAGGGTTGAAGGTGATCCCGAGGAAGATAAGACTACCAAGAAATTGGTTGAGATAAATGCAAGAGCAATGAATTGTATTTTGAGTGGGCTACATGAGATAGATTTTGCAAAGGTCATGGTATGTACTTCAGCTAATGAGATGTGGACCAAGTTGAGGAATACTTATGAAGGAGATTCCAAGGTAAAGTTGGCAAAGAAATCTTACTACATTGTAGAAGCAAGTGATAATTCAGATTAAAATGATAAAGATCAGTTAGATGAAGAAGAATGTACATTCTTTGGAATAAGTGAAGAAAAGCAAGAACACCTATTCCTAGGTATTGAAGTTAAAGAAGAGGATGTGCCTATTGAAGAAAGACATGAAGAGCTTGCCATAGCCATTGAGCAAGAAGATAGGTACAAGAAAGGTCTAAGGATACTAAAATGCTTCATATGTGGAGATTTTGGGCATATAGATGATGATTGCACATACTACAACAATTACAACAAGGAAAGTGTATTTGAAAAAGAAAGCAAGTAGTTCTAGTGACAATTCCAACAGTAGTGAAAACAAAGAAGTCTCATTTTTGGTAATAGAAAAGGAAGAGGATGAGCCAAGTAAACAAAAATCAGAAATCAAAAGGTTAAAAGAAGAATACAAGAATCTTGAAAACAAGATTCGAACAGATGTCAAAATCAGAGAAGAACTACTTCAAACAATCAATAATCTCAGAGAAGAGCTTCAAAATGCAAAAAGGATAGAAGAGAGGATGAATGAAGAACTAAGGGTAACAACGGAAAGACATGATACATTAGATGAAAAGATTCAAAAAGGAGTGGAAACTTATTTTAAGGTTGTATCTTACTTCCAAGAAAAGTCACACTCAAAAGGAAAGGAAGTTCTAAAAGATGAAAGCAAGGAAGCACCTAAGATTTGTGAGGAAAGTTCCAAAGTTCCTATGGCTCCAAATATTCAGTTTGGTTCTTGTTTTGAGATAGGTGAATCAA
This sequence comes from Wollemia nobilis, assembly GCA_028583015.1. Taxonomy (NCBI): domain Eukaryota; kingdom Viridiplantae; phylum Streptophyta; class Pinopsida; order Araucariales; family Araucariaceae; genus Wollemia; species Wollemia nobilis. The sequence continues at coordinate 7,287,546 of JAQPPZ010000715.1, forward strand.
GTTCAAAGGGAAAATAAATTCTTGAAGAGAAAGGCAAGGAAGAGGTTTTAGATGCTACAAAGAAGGTTCAAGAATGCAATGCACAAGTTGAAGATGATCATAAGGATAATGGTCAAGAAAGGTATGAGGAACCAAGGCATGAACAAAGGGATTTTCAAGGATATTGTTTTTCTTGTAATGGATTTGGACACAGGGCTATACATTGCAGGATCCATGGATCAAAGAAGTTTGATTTTGCTAGAAGAAACTTCAAGGGAAGAAGGTATGGTTTTCAGGGACATTGCTTCTCATGCAACAGGATTGGTCATAGAGATTTTCAGTGCAAAGGAAATGAGCAACATGGTTTTGGTTTTAGAGCTACACAATTCAGAAGTCATGGTTATAATGGTCATGAAAATAGAGCTTCACAATACAGGGTTCAAGAAAGGAATGGATATGGAAATTATTTTAAGAATAATTTCAGGACATGGGCACCATCCAAAGGCTACAATATCAAGTGTTTTAATTGCAATAACTTTGGGCATATTGCAAGATGGTGTAGGACTCAATTCCAAACAGGTTCAAGGCAAGAAGGTCAAAAAGGTTCTAGACAAGAAGATCAAGTAATTCATCAAGAGAAGGATATCAGAAAAACATGGAAGGAAGTTGATAGAGGAAAGAATCAAAGTGATATGGGAGTAAAAGTACTCCCACCCCAAAATTAATCACCTCAAGAGAGAAGGGGGTGAGGGGGCTAAGCTTAAGAGTCATATATTTTAGCCCCATAGGTGTCCCTTTTGCCATTGATGTCAAAGGGGGAGAGATTTGAGTAAGGGGGAGAGCATTGAGTTAGGGGGAGCAGCCTCCAAAGAGAGTATTGAGTTAGGGGGAGCAGCCTCCATAGAGAGTATTGAGTCAGGGGGAGCAGCTTTGATTCTCAGAGATGGTTTTTGCAGTGATTGTGGTGTTTGCATTAGAGGTGTTGCCATCAATGACAAAGGGGGAGATTGTTGGAAATTTGAGTTAATTTGAGGTATTTTATGTTGTCATTGATGTCACATGGATCACATTTGGTTTTGGTGGCCAAAATATTTCATAAATAAGCATTTATGATATTTTGGAGAGCATGGATATTTACAAGGTTTTTATGAAAACCAAGGCAGGCAAAATAAAAGGTTTTATTTAAAACCATGGTGGGCTTATGTGGAAAGGGATTTTCTTAAAAGCCAAGGTGGAATTTTGTTTCATCGAAAAAGGACCTCCGGTGATGAAGATATTAAAGTTTAAAGTTTAAGTTTAAATTAATGGAGGGCCGACCTATGTGCAATTAATGGAGGTTGGCATATATATATATATATATATATATAATATAAAGGTTTCAATTTATTTTGGAAAGTGGGGCATATTATATATCATCGAAAAGCTTATTTCGAGGGCTATTTGAATAACTTATTTAGAAGGAGAAATAAGGTGTGTGTAAAGAGATATTTCTGATTTTGCAAAGGGGTTCCAAAAGTGAAGTTTGCCTTGTTCTTTTTCAAGAGGATTAATTCTTTCATGAGGTGACAAGGTATGCAATATTGTGATTTATTTTATTTTATGGTATAAGTGGTTTTGGGAGTGAAAAGGTTATGCAATGTTTTGATTTATTTTATTTTATGGTACAAGTGGTTTTAGGAGAGATAAGGAAGTTGTGCAATTAAAGGCCTTGGTGATGATTATTGAAAAGTGGAGTAATGTTGATTATTTTGTGATCTACTAACCCTTGTGAAGATTGGCAAAAGAATTTTGTGATTGTGGCAGATTTACAAAGAGGTTTTTTCATCTTCATAAAAGGTATGGGCACATTCTCCTATTGATTGTTTATGGTGGTTGATTTCTGAAATATCATTGGAGGGAAAAGGATTGTTTGTGGTTTCCTTTTCGAAAGTGGTTGGTTGAATGCTTCAAGGTTTTCTAAGTTGAGAGTTGTGTCTAAACCTTGTTTTATAAGCATAGTTGTTGAAGCCCATTGGTTGTGAAAGAACTTGAGTTAGAAAAGAACATGAGTATCATTGTTATGTGAGATTTGTGGTTGAGCATTGTTGGAAACATTTGAGTTGGTTGATACATACTTGGACTAGGGTTGTGTGGAGAGAATTGTCCCTTGTGGTGATTGGTTGAGTTGAGTTGATTGAGCCTAGTCAAGTGATGTGTGAAGTGATTGTTCAAGTCCTATGAAACAAACTATTCCATTATTCTGATTTGAGTTGAGAGTAAGATTAGAACATATTGAGTCTCTAACAATTCTCTTTATGCTTCTATGAGATTGACTTGAGTTGAGTTGAGATTGATTTGAGTTGAGTTGAGTTGAGATTGATATTAGAACATATTGAGTCTCTAACAATTCTCTTTATGCTTCTATGAGTTGAGTTGAGTTGAGATCATTGTGGATCATTGTTGTCATCCATTGAAGAGTACATTGCCATTCATTATTGAGTTCATATTTGAGCTTTGCATTGATAGATTTATGGATGATATTTGAGTGCTACTTGAGCATGATTGATTGAGCCTTTGAGAAGGCATTTGTGGACAGTTTTGAGAAAGATTTGTGGATATTTTTTTGGACAATTTATTTTATTTTTAGATAGTTTTGGGCAAGTTCTTGGTGAGATTGCTAGAGCATATTTGGGCAAGTTCTTGGTGAGCTTGCTAGAGCATATTTGGGCAAGTTCTTGGTGAGCTTGCTAGAGCAGATTTGGACAAGTTCTTTGTGAGCTTGTTATTGATGGCTGTGAGTGTATTCAACATTGGACAAGTTCTATGTGAGCTTGTTATTCAACATTGGACAAGTTCTGTGTGAGCTTGTTATTCAACATTGGACAAGTTCTGTGTGAGCTTGTTAAGGAGGTTCTGTGTGAGCCTATTGAGCAGGTTCTTAGTGAGCCTATTGATAGAGCTTTGGAGGTGATAGAGTACAGAGGATAGAGTCTCAGTGGATAGAGATCCAACAACCAGCATAGTTGAAGACAGATCTGAGTGAGGAGTCTTCAAGTGGAGAGAGGTCCACCAGTTAGTGCAACAGAGAGACAGAGTCTTCTAGAAGATCACATAGCCAGAGTAGAAGGGGAAAGAGTTCTCCTGTGGAAGAGATCCACGAACTTGAGATTAGGGGATCAACATCTCCTTTGGATAGAGATCCATAAACATTGTAATTGGGAGTGATTCCCAAAGAGATTGATTGAGAAAGTTTTAGTAAAATATTTTCTCCGTGGAGTAGCCCACATTGGGTGAACCACGTAAATTGTGGTGTCTCTATTGTGTATGGTTTTTGTGCATTGCTTTGATTACTGCTATTGATACTGCTATCTTTACACAACATAATATTGAATTGGAAGAAAAAGTAAAAAGTGGTCTTATATTGTTCACCCCCCTCTCAGTATAAGCTTGTGTTCTTCACCAACACCCCCAAATATTTACATTATTTGATTATTTAAGACTTTAGTCTTCAATATGGTCTTTGTCTTGTTTTCAATTCACTTTATACTATATGCTTCCTTGGATAGGTTCCTTCTCTTCTTTTTTATCTTCATAATTAAGGGCCAGTCTTAGTGCTTTCATGAGCTTTCATGCTATCATCATATTCCTACAAAAATATTTTTTTCCTTTCCTTTGCCCTTCTTATCACAAATCTTCTTTAGTATACAATATTCTAAGAAATCACTTAAAGTATCACGATAATATCTTTAGTTAGAAGAACTTGAAGTATCAATACTACATGAAGAATGAAATATCTTCTCTAATAAGGATTCTTCTATTTTTGTTTTCTCTTTAAGTGATTCAATCAATTCCTTTTGCTCCATATTTTCTTCTTTGTAATATTTGAATGTAAGTAATGCCATATATAATATGCTAGTAACATTCAAAGGAATCATGATGCTATCTTTATCATTATCAATTGCTTCATACATTCTCGCATGCAGATAGTATTCTAATGTTTCAAAATTTTCTTCTAAATCTTCCTTATAGATGAAACTTGAAACTAAGTCTAACTTTCCTTTAGACTTTTCAATCAAATTTTTGATTCCAAATTTTATAACTTTAACTCTTTATTTTCTATTTTTTTTTTTTTAAAATTTGTGGAAAACATACCAAAAGGGATGCCACTTTCGAGTAAGACCCAAGGAGGCAAGGGTATCCATTCTGCAAAAAATGCCCAGGACTCGGACCTGGCCTACCACATTTGACATACTCAAGGAGCAAACAAACACACAAAACAAATTTAAAAAATAAGTAAATAACAACAAAAATAATAAAATAAAATAAAAAACATGCTCCTTGAGTGTGTCAAAAACAAAAGCACAACCAAACACACACAATAATATAAAAGAAACCACAACACAAACCACATAGAAAAACACAAGAACCACATAATAAAACACAAACAAGACAAAAAAATAGAACACTACAAAAACATAACAAAAAAAAAAACATGAAAAATAAACACAACCAAAACCTAAAAAATTTTAAAAAATAAAATAAAATTAAAAACAAAAAACAACCAACAATAGACAATAAACAAAAACAAAAAAAATAGAAAACACACACATAAAAACACGAAATAACACAAAAAAAGAGAAACCCAAGAAAAAGAACGAAAAAACACAACAATAACAAAAAACATTAAAAAAAAAAAAAACAAAACAACAAAAACACAAGAACAACAAAAAACAACACAAAGAACACAAAAACAAAACAAAACAAAAGAACCCACCCACCTTAAAAAACTAAACAAAAAAAAAGAAAAAAAAAAAAAAAAAAAAATTGAACAAAACAAAGACCTATCTAGACCAGGAAGACTATTAAGGCAAGAATCAATAGAGGAAACAAAATAAAGAATAGAATGAGCTAGGGAACTCAAAAAAAACTGAATGAACCAAAGAGAAGCAAAAAAAATAAGAAGAAACTAGGTACCTTCATAATTGGAGCCATCCAAAGAAATGATAGAAAGAAGAGCTTCCCTAATTTGAGAAACCCACCATATAGGAGGGTGGCCATAACAAGTAAGATCACCTTTGTCCAAAGCCCAATTATCTAAAGCATCAACACTCTTGTTTTTATCTCTGACCACATGATTGTAATCAACTTTCAAAAATCCCATCTGGATTAACCGAATCTTCTCAATAATTTTTTTTATTCTCCAATCCACCTTATGATTCTTAGAAGGAGTATTCAAGAGATTAATCATAAGTTGATAGTCAGACTCAACTAACACCTTTTCCCATCCAACCTTAGTAGCCTCCTGAAGTCCTCTAAGGATACCATACCCTCAGCAAGGTTATTGGAAAAAAAATCCAAATTCTCAGCAAAAGTAAAACTAGGGAGCCATCTGAAAGTCTACCAATTCCTCCCACACTAGATTTTCCAAGGTTCCCTCTAGAGGCTCCATCAGTATTGACTTTTCCAAAATCCTTAGGAGGAGGTTGCAAATTTCTAGTCCTATCCATATTACTATTGAGCAAGGTGCAGCAATAGTATTGTCATTGTTGTCAACACAATTAGATAGATCTATTGATGCAGTGGACAGGAAGTTCAAAAGCTATTCAGATGCAGAATATAGGAGTTCAAAGGTTATTCAGAGTATGTACAAGTGATTTTCCAAGAAGACCGAAGTGGCCCATATGCAAAATATCAAAGAAAAAAGACAAGTAAGAAAAGTGTCACGATATCGCGACATATACAGCAGACAAGAAAAACTATCACGATTTCGCGACATGTTGGAAGAGAGAGAAAAAGCAGAAAAAAATGTCACGATTTCGTGACATGTTGGAAGAGAGAGAAAAAGCAAGAAAAACCGTCACGATTTCACGACATGTTGGAAGAGAGAGAAAAAGCAAGAAAAACTGTCATGATTTTGCGACATGTTGGAAGAGAAAAAGGCAAGTTGAAAAACTGTCGTAATTTCACGACATGTTGGAAGAGAAAGAGAAAGCAGGAAAAAGTGTCGCGATTTCGTGACAAGTTCGAAGAAAGAGAACAAGTAAGAAAAGTGTCACGATTTTGCGACATGTTGCATTTTCAAGACTAAAATAGGAGAGAGAAAGTAAGTTTGAAAAGTGTTGCGATATCGCGACATGTCGCATTTTTGCGACAAAAGAAAGAGAGGAAGCGTACAGAAGTAGAACTGTCTCGATTTCATGACAAAAGCAGAAAGCAAGACTTCAGAAGTAGAAGTGTCACGACTTTACGACAAAAGCAAAGAAGTAAAGTATGAAAGTAGAAGTGTCACGATTTCGTGAAAAAAGTAGAGAAGAAGACTTCAAAGGAAGAAGTGTCACGATTTCATGACAAAAGCAAAGAAGTAAAGTACAGAAGCAAAAGTGTCATTATTTCGTGACAAAAGCAGATAAGACTTCGAAGGCAGAAGTGTCGCGATTTTGTGACAAAATAAAAGAAGCTAATTATGGAAGCATAAGTGTCACGATTTCGTGACAAAAGCTAAGTTGAAGACTACGGAGGTAGAAGTGTCACGATATCGCGACAAAAGCAAAGTCAAAGATCTAGCTTGTTCTCTGTATTTTCTGTTTAAATCTATTTTCTGTCTTCATTTAAATTTGCATTTCATATAGAACAGTTTAGATTCATTTGGCCAAACCTAGGACTTGGATGATTAAACATAAAATTGAACACATTAAACTCATTCCCAACCTAGGCGTGGAAACTGCCACTAAAAGTTTCCTGGTGAACCCCACCATCCATCAAAAAATCACCTTAATACCCCTCCCTCGAGAGGCGCGACCTTCAAAGGGCCTCTCAGTCTGAGGTATCGTCCCATCCTTCTCGCATCCCCCTTTCGGGCATGGATCCTTTAGCCTGAAGGTAAGGGTGCAAAAAATTTGGAACGATACATTTTGGTGAACCCGACGTGAAACTAAAACCTTCTGAAAAAAAAAAAAAAATAGATGCATTTAAAATCATTAGAAAATCGCTAAGTTGTATATCATGTTTAGATGGTAGCTCCTAAGAAAAGACTAGCAGTCACTATAAATGTTGAAAACCAATTAGCAACCATAGAAATTAATTATGTGCTTAGTGTGCCTGAAATAGATAGAAACCAACTTTTGTGGGACGAACTTGATAGGAGACTAGGTATCATTTCTTCTAGGTCAACAAAACTTAAACAAATCAAGAGGTTTGTCCTAGATAGAATCTTGGATCCTCATCAACTCATTTTTTATCATGAACTTCAGAGAGCTTGCCATAGGTGGTTAGCTTATAGGAGAGCTCTTGTGTCTTCAAGATTGTACACCTTTGAGGAATACCTCAAGAGTGCAGTTGTAATACGCCAATTTCTAGTTCATATAGAGGTTCAAGAAACTGCTCTTACAGATAGAAAAATATGGAGTAGAGTTCCTAGAGCTATGTTATATCGAGAATACTGTCATGAGCTTTATTATTGCCAACCAGAATCTGAAACAGATAACATCACTTTAACACTTTTTATCAAATTCTTGACAGAAAAATTCCAATTTGAAGAAGAACATTTCATGACTCCTGAAGAACTTGAGCCATTAATGATATTTATAAATTGTTTATAGAAAACTAGATCATTGCTTTCATTATTATTATTTCTTGCATTTAGTGTGTTGTTTGTTATCTTTATAATATTGTTATAAAAACCAAAAAAAAAAACATAACAAAAATCAAAACATTTTATTTTAAGTTTTATAGTAGGTATATAACTAAAATATATACCTCTTAAGCTTGTTGCATATATATATATATATATATTTGTTGAAATCTAAGCTTAATCACAATGACTAGACTTAGGAATGGTAAAAAAACTAAAGAGGAAGAAGATTGGTTAAAGAAAACGAAAAACTCAAATGTCCCTCCTGAGGATCCTATTCCAGAAGGAGAAACTCTAGAACAGCCAGAAGATGAGCTGGTTGAAGAAAATGAACAAGAAGAAAATGATAGAGAGGAAGGATCCTCATCCCCTAGAATGGCTCCAGATGGAACTGTTACTTTTGATAACATAGATCATTTTTGTAAATTCTGCAATAATAATATTGGTGCTATTAATATGGTAGTTCGTATTTATAGAGGACAAATTAGTGACACTCAAGCAACCATGGAACATATGTTTAACATGCACACTAATCCTTTGTCCTTTATTGATCAAGAAAGTGATAAAGCTGGACCATCCAATATGGATATGGCCACTATAATCCAGAACAAACAAAAACAATAGGTTACTCAACCTCCTAAGGAACCTGTTATTGAGCCTAAAATCATTCCCACACAAAAGAGACCTTCATTCACTGCTTTATTTCGCCAAACTATTGATCAATATGCTTCAAATCGACAAAAACCTAAAAACAAGCCAAACATCAATTTCCAACAATCTGGGATACAACATAATACAACTTCAAAACTTCTTCATAATACCCTTCCTATCAACACTTTACACAATAGCAATATAGCATCTAATCTTTATGTCCCACCATCATATCCTAATAAATCTCATACTCATGCTCCACCGAACTAGTATGGTGGGCAAACTAGTAATCTGGAAGCCATGGTGAAACAATTAGTTTCCCGCATGGACCAAATAGATCCCTACCGTCCCTCATACAATTATCGAGAGATGTGTAGTCAGCCTTTAGATCCTATAGTTGTGGTATAGACATACCCTAAACACTTTCCTATGCCCGTCTTGCCTATATACAAAGGAACCGAAGATCCCATAGAGCATCTTCGTATGTTTAGGATAGCATGTCATGATATATCACATGATGACTTGCTATTACTAAAAATGTTCCCCAAAAGCTTAGGAGGAATGGCATTAGAGTGGTACTATCAATTGCCCACCCATTCTTTAAGGAATTTTGAGGAAACAGCTGAGTCTTTTGTCCATCAATTTAGTGCCTACATTGAAAGGCATGTAACCATTAAAGATTTATACAACTTAAAACAAGACAAAGATGAATGCTTTGCTGATTTCCTAGCTAGATGGAGGAAGTTGATAGGAAAACTGCACTTTGTGCTACCTTATAGGGAAATGTTGGACATTTTTATTAATAATTTACAAGAACAAATATCCTATGAGTTATCAACTGCCACCTTAACCACCTTCGATCAAGCTATAGACTTAGCTCGAAGAGTGGAGGATGCTCTCATTAGGAGAGGTCATATTAAGAAGAAAGATGATGAGAAAACATCTAGAAATCAATATAAAAACAAATAAGTTGTGGGTGATGGAGTCACTGACAGCAGAAATGTTGCTAATGTCAGTACAACAAAGGCAACAGAGAAATTTATATTGAAACCTCCTGATAAACCTCTGAGAGAATTCACTAGATTGAATCAACCATTATCAACTATTCTACCGCAATTAATCGAAAGAGGTTTAATTCAATTACCTGATATCCGAGAACCAGATCCAACTATACCCGGATACAGAGCTGATTTACACTGTGATTTCCATAGAGGACCTGGACACTCTACCAACTCTTGTAAAAGATTGAAACATAAGATACAGGATTTGATAGATAATAATGAAATGGAGGTGCAAGCCTTTCAACCTAAACAAAATCCTCCTAATAATGCTCAAAAGAACATTCCCCAAAATCAAAATCAGAATGCCAATCAATCATTAGACATATTTCAACATCCTTTACCAAAGCATGGTAAAGAGGTGGCCAATCAAATTGAGCATCATAATGTTCCCCCTCCTACCCGATATGTAGGAACCATTAGTGGACATTTACCTACTCATGATCAACATATATTTGACACAACTTTATCCATGGTCATGACCAGGCCTCTACATAATATTCAAACTCTTGATATTAGTGATACAGAATATGAAACTAAAAGCGACATGGAAATCGCATCAAATCAATCGAATAGTTCTGAAGATGAATCAGATGTTATTCAACCTATCACAAATTCTATGATTCCAGAAGAACCTTTTCCAAGACAAATTACTACTAGACCATATTCTCATCAATTGCTTTCTAATAAACAAGCTATAAACACTAGACCAAGACCTATTCATCATCTGCAAAACAATATTGTAGGTACCATTGGAGCTGTTACTAGACAACAAGCTCAAAATTCTCAACAAGAACAAAATCAGAACAATGAATCAACCCCATTTGTTTTGAAACTTCCTAATAAAGGAAATCATGCTCCTAATATTCAACCTAAACCTCCTTATAATATTAATGAACAATTATCAAATACTACAGCTCGGATTTCTCTTTTGGACCTTTTGAGATCTTCTCCTACACATAGAGATGAATTGATACTCACATTAAGCCAAATGATGGTACCACAAGATATTCAACCTGAAGCCATGACCAATACTATAATAACTCGAGAAGTCGATTGTATTGACTTTCGAGATAGAGATATACCACAACATAGTTTACATAAGGACAACCCCTTATATATTACTGCCCTAATAGGAGATGTAGCAGTCAAAAGGGTCTTGATTGATAATGGTTCATCTCTAAACATTTGTACTTTTGACTTCTACCAAAGATTTGGGTTTAGAAGTGATGAAATGAAAAAAACTGACATGATCATAAAAGCTTTCAATGATGAAACACAAGAAACGTGTGGAGTTATCACCATCCCATTACAAGTTGGTCCAAGAACCTCAGATACGACCGTGTTTATTGTACATTGCCTAGAATCGTACAATATACTCTTGGGTCGCCCTTGGATAAATGCAATGTGGGCTGTTCCATCAACTTTACATCAATGTGTTAAATTTGAATTTAAAAATCAGTTAGTTACCATTCATGGTGATCCTCGACCCTTTGATATGTGTGCTTTGGCAGAACCTGTTGGAGTTCAATTTTGCCCTGCTCTGTCATCCACATATCCTAATTCTCATTTTTCATATAAACGTGTGAAACACACACCCATAACTTCATCTATTTCTCCTCCATTAATTCCACCTTTACCTATAGCTCAACCCTCCTCTAAACAAACTACATTAGAACCTTGGAAAGATCTTAAATCCACAACCAATCCTTCATGTTCCACTCCTATAATTTCAAAACCTATAGACCCATTTATTAACACCTCTACATCTACCAAAGACATATCATCCACATCAAAAGATATAGGGAATGATCCTTCTACATCTTACGCTCTTTCTGATGAGCTCCTACCTGATTTATCTGATATTCTAATATCAGAAAAAACAAATGCTTCTATGCAAGATTCCCTTATTTTAAATAATTTTTTGCCATCTCCTCATACTTTGGGCCTCCCACAGCCTATGGGAAGTACTTACCAAGTCGGAAGTTGTGCCTTTATTTATAAGGGATATGACTGGGGACGAATACCCAGGAACATCAAAACTCATTATGAGGGATATGCTCGATGTTATTTTACTAATGAGTATACTAAAGCTAAACCTATAATGCTTAAAATGGGATATAAAGGGAAAGGTTTGGGACCTTTATAAGATGGTATGAAAGAACCTTTTGAGGTAGAACCATGGCCTGCTCGATGTGGTGTGGGCCTATTTCCTAGTAAGGGTCAACCCTTCCCTTTTGTAGATGATGATCAACTCATATGTTATCAAGATTATTTGGATGGACGTGATACTTTGCGTTTAACAAATCAGCCATTTACATGTAATATGCTATCCTTAGCTTATCCTGAGATGATTGCTGAATCCGACGATGAGTTGGAGGGAGATATCTTCCATGATGTCTCCGTTGAAGAGTTGTTACACAATGGTTTTTATTTTGATGGTTCTATACCTACTATAGCCCATCTTGAGGCCATGAATCCTCAAGACGAATTATCCAAGCTAACCTTGGAAGAATTACAAGAATTGGGTGTTTCACCCCCCCACCTAATTTTGAGAGAGATCTACATATGGAAGTAGAAAATGTCATAAAATTTAACATTGGAACCAAGGATAATCCTCACATAATCAATATTGGATCAGAATTAAGTCAAGAAAAACAAGATCAATACATCCCATTTCTTAAAGAATATGAAGATGTCTTCGCTTGGACATATGAAGATATGCCAAGTTTAGACCCTTCTGTAGTCATGCATCATCTAGTAGTCCATCCGGATGCTAAACCTGTTAAACATAAACTTAGAAAAATGCATCCCAAAGTGGCCTTGCTAGTCAAAGGAGAGTTAGAAAAACTCTTGAATGTTGTTTTTATACAAGCTATTGATTATGTTGAATGGATGTCGAATGTAGTTCCAGTAACCAAGAAAGAAGCTACCAAAGTTAGGGTTTGCACAGATTTTAGAGATATTAATGCTGCATGCCCTAAAGATGATTTCCCTCTTCCCAACATGGATCAAATCGTTGATTTTACTGCTGGAAGTGGAATGATATCCCTAATGGATGGATTTTATGGTTATAATCAGATCAAGATAGCTCTTGAGGATCAGGCTAAAACAACCTTTATTACCCCCTAGGGTACCTTTTGTTGGAAAGTGATGCCATTTGGTTTAAAGAACGCAGGTGCAACATACCAACGAGCCATGACTTATATCTTTCATGATATGATGCATGATATCCTACATGATTATGTAGATGATATTATAGCTCATTCTATTAATGAGGATGATCATTTAGATGATTTGAGAAAAGTATTTAATCGATTGAGAGAATACCTTATCCGATTAAATCTAGCCAAATGCATATTCGGAGTCAAGTTCGGTAAATTATTAGGGGTTATAGTTTCTTTACGTGGTATTAAAGTTGACCCTCTCAAGATTGTGGCTATCACCGATATGCCCGCACCTACAAATATATCTGAATTATGAAGTTTACAAGGTAAGCTTCAAGCTATCCATCGTGTCATCGATAAGCTGGCGGACAAAACCGATCCCTTTCTTAAGCTTATTAAGAAGGATGTTCCTTTCAATTGGGACGACGAATGCAAGGAAGCATTTGAACTCCTTAAACAATACCTTCTTAACCCACCTGTGCTTTCACCGCCTAGACCTGATCACCCATTTATCCTATATATTTTAGCTTTAGATTTTGCCTTAGGAGCTATGTTAGCTCAACTTGATGATGAGAAAAGAGAACGTGCTAATTATTATATTAGCCAAAATTTAATTAATTATGAAACCCGCTACACAACATTAGAAAAACTATGTCTAGCAATCGTATTTTCTATGCAGAAATTATGCCATTATATGCTCATTCAAAAAACATATGTCATTGCTAAATATGATCCCTTGCGGTATCTCATGAGTCGACCTTATTTATCGGGTCGCACAGCAAAGTGGGTTCTTGCTCTAAGCAAGTTTGAACTCATGTTTATAGGACAAAAATCTGTTAAGGGTCAAATCATAGGAGATCAATTAGCTACTGCACCCTTAGAATCTACCCATCCCCTCATCATTGAGTTTCCTGATGAATGCATTCAACTAGAGGCAGACCATGTTGAACAATGGTCCCTATACTTTGATGGAGCCCGATGCATGAGTGGGGCTGGTGCAGGTATTATTTTAATATCTCCACAAAAGCAAATTATCCCTTTGTCCTTTAAATTAACATTTGCTTGCACTAATAATACTGCTGAATATGAAGCTCTAATCCTTGGATTACGAGCTACCTTTGCGCTAAAAATTAAACATCTGTTAGTTTTTGGTGATTCTCAACTTGTCATAAACTAGATTAATGAAGTTTATCAGACCAGAGATGATAAATTGTGCCCATATAAAGCATATGTTTTACAATTAAAATCTTTATTTGATCAAGTTACCTTAGAATCTATTCCTAGAACTAGCAACTGTGCGGCTGACATTATGGCTATAGCTGCATCTCTTCTGCCCTTGGAGTTAGATGAGGAATATGCCACTATCATCATTCGTTGACTCCAAGAACCCACTTCAAATAAGTCATGCTTAGAACCTTTGGATGTGTTTCTAATCAACGAAACTACTCCTGAACCTTGGTATACGGATATATTTGATTTTCTTCAAAATGGGACTTTTCCTGCCAATTTTAATAGAAACCAGCTCCGATTATTACGTAGACGAGCAAGTCGCTTTGTAATAATTGGCAATACTTTATATAGGAGATCCTTTGAAGGTATCCTATTGAGATGTTTGAATCTAGAAGAATCTAAATCAGCTTTGAGTGAAGCCCACGATGGTTCTTGTGGGGGACACTTCAGTGGTAGCACCATTGCTAAAAAGCTACTTAGGATAGGATACTTTTGGCCTACCATGGAGAATGATGCACATGATTACGTGCGCCATTGCGACAAGTGCCAAAAACATGCTGACCTTGTCCATGCCCCTACACAAGAACTGCAAGATATTTCATCCCCTTGGCCCTTTTCAAAATGGGGCTTAGACATTATTGGAAAAATTAATCCCGTGTCATCTGATGGACACAAATTCATCATAACCGCCACTGAGTATTTTACGAAGTGGGTTGAAGCTATGCCTTTAGCTTCCTACACTGGAACTCAAGTCTCCAAATTTATTTTTAATCAAATCATTTGTAGGTTCGGAATTCCTACCAATCTCATCTCAGATAATGGAACTTGTTTCAAAAATAAAGATGTCAAAAAATTATGTCAAAAATATAAAATTCAACATCGTTGGTCCACTCCCTATTATCCTTAGGGTAATGGCCAAGTAGAAGCATCTAATAAAACATTAATTAAAATTCTTAAAAGATTGGTCAATAAATCTAGCCGCGACTAGCACATTCAATTATATCCAGCTTTGTGGGCATATCGAACTAGCGTTCGTACTCCCACAGGTACTTCACCTTTTGTTTTGGTTTATGGTGCTGAAGCTATTTTTCCCTTTGAATTAGAAGTTCCTTCTTTGGCTTTACTACTTCAAGATACTGAAGTAGGAGATGAATATCGAGTTGGCAGACTTAGTCAACTGGACCTCCTAGATGAAAAGTGCATCAATGCTTTGGAGCATCTTCGTGCCTACCAAAACAAGCTTAAAAGATCATATGCTAAAAAAGTTCGTCATCGATCCTTTGAGATCGGCAACCTTGTTTTAAAAGAAAATAAAAAAAATACTAATGCAAATAAAGACCTTAAAGGTAAATTTGAGCCCAACTGGCTTGGACCATATATTATTACTGCTAAATTTGAATCTAAAGCATACAAATTAGCTACCTTAGATGGTAAATATCTTAAAGAACCTATGAACATTATGCATCTTAAGCGTTATTACGCATAAAATTTGGTCATTTCATCATTTGTATACATTTTGCATGTTGTTTCATTTTAAAAGAAAAACAAACAAAAATAAAATAAAAGCAAAAACAACAATATTATTGACTATTTCAAAACAAAAAAAAAAGAAGGAAAGAGAGAGTCAACATTTTCAAAATATTCAAAAATATTTGTTGTATATTCTTGAAGTATTGCACTTACATTTTCAAATTATTTTGATAAAATTAGCATTTATTTGGAATCCCTCACTTTTGCAAACACAAAAATAAATATCTTGATTTTATCTGGTATGATTACTAATCTCTCTTATATCAAAGTCCACAAATTGAATTAAATAAATTTTGAGCATAGAGAATTGATCTTGTTATTTACTTAAACCAAGCATATCTTTTCACAATAAAATGATTACATTTGCAAATTCCATGCTATGCTACATAGTAGAAGTGGTTTCTTGAGCGAAAAGTTTCCCCTGCTATCCTATCATGCACATGGTCTAGAATCTTTGAGAATTGACAAAAGGACAAGCTCACCCCTACCCAGAATAAAAATCCCTTGCTCTACAGCTAATCCGAGCAAGTATCCCTAGAATAGGAAGCAAAAAGAAAAGAAAAATCAAGCAAAATTATGAGCAAAAGAAGCATTATTCCAGTATCATTTTGTACTATCTCAACACTATTTCAGCATTATCTCAAATACAAAAGCAAAAATACAAAAAAGCAAAAATACAAAAAGAAAAGAGAAAAACAAAAGAAAATAAAGCAAAGAAAGCAAAGAAAACAAAAGCAAAAGCAATAAAATCCCTTTCCCTACCCATTGAAAAGAAAATAAGGGTTGATGAGCTTCAATCCCTGGAATTCTCAATTATTCAAAAACTGTGAGGTAAGCCCCATAACAGGTGGTTTGTGCCCAACCCGCTTGGCCTTGGGTAATTCCTAGCATGGTGATATGTCTGTCACATTAGTGACCTTCTTTTGTATAGACCTATGTCCACTTATGGATTAGCTAGCTCTTGATAACCCGACTTACATAGTAGTCTGGTATGGTTATAAGCATCTAAATCATGGTCAATGAACACTTATTTGGTTAATTCAAATCGCTTGTATCAAATTATCTTGCTCAAAACTGGTAAATGCACAAAGCAATTGCACACACATTTGTATTTGAGAGATTTTGTGTATCATTATGATAAATCGAGATCGAAAATGAACTCACATATGCACATGGGATTCCTTATAAATCTAACTTTTGTCTTTGAGATAATTTAAAATATTTTTGCAAAATGTCTGGAATAAGTTCATTTTCTTATATGAGAATAGTTGTTTAGTATAAAGACAACTACATGCATTTTCAAAAAAAAATAAAAAATAAAAAAAATTCTTTCAAACCATGCAATAAAATCACATTTATATATAATTTTTTTTTTTTTTTTGACTTTCGCGACGATGGTATAGTTCCAAAACCTAAATTGAAATTTTATGCCTAGCGCAAGTCCTCATATTTATATTTTCTATTTATTTTCAAAATTAAAAAATCAACCATGCAATAAAACTATTATATCAATTTCTTCTTTGGATTTCGCAATGATGGTATAAGTCTATACCTAAATATTCTATGCCTAACGCAAACCATTGTATTAATTTTATTCCCCATTTATTTAAAATCATAAAAACATATGACTTAAATCATTATGTTACACAATTATGCTTTAAAAAGAATGCACACTGTTTTTTTTTATGTCATTATGTCAACATTCAAATTTGCAATGATGGTATAATTCCTAGGGAATTATTCAAAAAATTTGTCACACTTAGGAATTTATCCCTAGAAAAAATCATTTTTATATATTTCATGCAAAATATTTTTCATGGAAATCTGAAAACAAATCATCATCATCATCATCATTTGCATCATCACATCAAAGTCTTAAGACAGTCTCTTAAGCACTCTTTTACTTTTAACAACATTTCTATACTGGGATTAGCTTGACGACCTAGCGAGCGGAGACTCCATGAAATGGTCATAAATAGCGACAATATCCTTTGAAATTATTGTTCAAAGTCCTTTTTTATTTTTCATAAAATCACCACACAACAACCAATTTGTTTACATCAGATTATTTCATTTAAATTTTAAAAAGCATGACATAAAATCATAATATTTCAAAAATGACATAATTACATGAATCATCAATCAAACAAATCAAAACATTAAAGCATCATTAAACATATACACAAGTCATATGATCAAAAAATATCATATATATATCTCAACAAACAATATATACATAATCTCAAAACTGGATCGGTATGCCACAATCTGTACCTCGGCATACTCAATCCTCTCAAAAATAATAAACACTATGTATCAATCTATGAAGTGTAGTCAACAAGCTAGCCTCGAGAACCCCTCAATCTCTTAGCCTCATCTCCTCTCTCGCCTGGACGTGAAGGAGGTGGCCCCATCGCAGTCCGTGTGGTGCTATGAGTCCTAGACGTCGAGCATGATGATGTCCTCGATGACCTCATCAT